>OY856413.1:902977755-905377755 GCA_963693085.1 Alisma plantago-aquatica
AAGGAGTTCTTGAATATGTAACAATAAGTTGGGCAATCTATGCACCCATTCTCAGGCATAGACAACCCTCAAACACCTCAACAAGCAGCCTACATCCAAACATAGTATGTAATGTGTGGTATCTATTCTTGTGGGGGGTCACCCCACTCACATTCGTGCAGTGGAACTACAACCCATCAATGATAACTAACCTCTCTCAAGGATGACAAATAAACACCCTTGAATATTCCAGATACCCTCTCGGGTCTATTCAGAGATGCTAGGAACATATGTGATTTGGACAAAACCTAATAGTGATCCCAACCGGGATAGGATGGGCCCGATCATGCCTAGATCTTTGGTTCTGTACACATCACCTTAAATCATTCTCTTTTCAGATTAGGATCCAAACTAACTTCTCTTATCTATTTCTACAAAAAATCTACCGATATTGGCAAAAATTGAAGTTCAAGCAAGAAAGAGATAAACCAAACTAGCAAGCATGATGATAAAGAGAAGATTGAACAAACAACGTACTAGATCTAAAATAAAACTACTTTATTAAGGTAATAGTACATAAACATGCCCAAAATGGGCTATATAGTCAAGAAGGAGCTCAACTAGACATGGAAAAGCATAGTTGGCACTGAACAAAGATGGAAGAACATCATTTGTATAAGAAAAAAGGAGAATAATAGTAGAAAGGAGAAGAAGAATATATTTATCCTATAGAGGAAATGTCTCTCTTGTTCCTTAGCCTCCATATGGGATGGATCTCATCTTTGGGTGGTCCTCCTTGGTCTTCTGGACTCCTCGGCCTCCTTTCTCTTCAATCTACCCCAAATAGTAACTTGGTTGATGCTTGGAGGTGGAAGATGGATGGGAATGGTGGTAAATGGCTGAATGGTGGTGGAAAGTGATGGTAGATGGAAGCAAACCAAAAGGAATGATGTAGGGTGGTCTCTTAAGTCTTTTCGAACCTTGGAACTCTCCCATGGGGCTTTGGGATTAGCTGAGCTTTGTGGGTTGTCTGAACCCTTTTCTAGGTAGCGAGGGGTGCGTATTTATAGGCAAAGGTGGAGTGTATGTAATAAGTGGTTGCTACACATTCAGAGGTCACTAAAAAATTTATGCTCCTCCTAAGCCGGACTATGCTATGCTCGGCTCGACAATGTCAAGCGTAATGGTCACAGAGGTTGGTGTGATCGCTATAGCTGTTGTGGTCGTAGGACTTGTTACGGTCGTTGAGGTTGTTGTAGTTTCTATAGTCTTGAAGTTGTAGAAATCTCTACTCGTTGACCTAATTCGACCATGCCTAGCTTGGAGCGGCCGTACCGAGTGTGGCAGTCGAAATGGGTCTTCATTTGTAGTGGTTGTTGTAGTTGTAGCGCTCGATACAGATGTAGCGGTCCATATGGATGTAGCAGTCACTAGAGTTATTGTTTTAGCTATCGTTGCTTTCTCCCATCATTCTGATCATGCCAGGCTTGGCCCGGCCACGCCGAGTTTATAGGTCAATACCATTGTAGGTCATAACAGTCATTAATATCTATAATCATAGCGACCATTACAGATGGAAGATTAGCTGCTGTAAAAACCATGTGGTGGGCCTGACCGGGCCGATAGTTGGGGGAAATCTTTGAGAATTGATATCTTCTTAACATCAGTGCCTGAAGTCCCAAAAAATGGATAGTTGAGAAAAAGGATGTAAATTATTAAGGATAAGAATATAGTGTTATTTTGGGAATATTAAGGCTATATTCAACACATAACCATTAATAAATGCTTAGCATAAATGCTTAAATTTGGGTATTATTGACCACCCAAGCTTAAACCCTTGCTTGTCCTCAAGTAAGATTATGCTCGAAGAACAAAAAGATGATGTCCAAATTAAGCATGGAGATAAATGTTAAGGATAAGAAAATAATTCAAAACATCAATTCTCTTGATGTATGTTGTTTCAGAAGGACCCCCACCAATTGAGAAAAACCCGCTAATGTAAGATCAAAGATCATTCATGCAAGATTAAGCAAATTTATTACAACCTGACAGTATTCATGAGGGTTTGAATCATAATTATACAACATTGAAGCATTGCCACATAGGCGGTCTCGCGGGTGCTGAGAAATGATCTATTATCACGTATTTCATGTAAATCAATTAGGATCAACACACCTCCCACTTATTTGGGTCCTAAGAAGCAAAAAAAAGAAAAAGATACTCTAATGACTTATGAGGATCACGATCTACGTCAGGTTGGTCCATTTAACAAGGAACAACCCCAACAGTCCAATCTAGTTAGCGTAGAGTAGCAAGATGAACGCCTCATACTATGCTTGAACCAACCCTCCCACTAGGATGATCTCATAGGTCTCCTAGGGTTTCTAGTGACTCTCAAATAAGCCTTCAGGATGTCACTATCAGGCACGGCATACCTATGTTCATGAGCATAGTCATATACTAGCTAGGCACCATCCTCAACTCTCTTGAAAGAGAAAACTAGTGCTCAATTATTCACACTCAAGCTTTTATTCTCTACATTCTAATTTATAGGCCTAGTGAGAAGCTATTTGATATTTTTGGAATTTTTGGGCGGCCAAGCCTCTTTTTCACATTTTTAAATTTTCATTTTTTGACTCAATATAAGGGGAGAGGGCAAATAGAATCAAGGATAAAACAATCCTACTTGAGTATATCTCAAAACTCATCATTATTCGATTGATACTTGTGTGAAAAGTACTAATTAAGATTCAAAGATCCTTAGAGTAGAGGCAAGTTCGTGAATAACGTGGGATTGGAGTCTTGATCAAACTCTAGCTCTTTCCAACGGTTCCAAATCATGGGTTTGTCAATCACAACATAGATCAAGGAAATAATGTTTTAAGCTATGAAAAAGGCACATAATCCTTAGATTTATCCACAAACTTAAGGAAAAAGTCAAAGAGCTAGTCAAGCAAGAAATTCAAGCAACTTAAGATGAAAATTGTGCATTTAGGCATGATAGTAAACATTTTGTTGTAATATTTGCATTGCAAAACCTTAATTTCAGAGCTAAAAATTACAAAAAAAAAGTCTTACAAAGTTGAAAATTTCAAATTTTAATCTAAATGCAGAGAACAAGGAAGATAAACATGCATGCATAAAAAAAGAAATAAAAGGAAAGAAGACTTTAAATATATAACCTGAAACTTTTAAAGAACCCCACAACTTTAATAGGGGTCGAACATAAGGAGGCAGGGATGTTTAGGATGCTGAAGATCTCACACTTAAGTTAGTTAAGCCAATCTGATAGTTGATAAAAGTTTAGAACTAGAACTAGTCTAGCAAGGTGTCATGAAATAAAACAAAACAAAGTAAAGGAAACAAAATAGAGTCCGTCAGATTCTACTAATCAGAGAGAAGAAGTTCCTGGCTATGTACCTACAAGTTGGACAATCTATGCACCCGTTCTCAGGCATAGACAACCCTCGAATACCTCATCAAGCAATCTACATCCAAACATAATATGTAATGTGGTATATATTCCTATCAGGGGTCATCCCACTCGCTTTCGCGCAACGTGACTACAACACATCATTGATATGAAACCTCTCTAGAGGATGAAAAATCAACACCCTATAATATTCCAGATTCCCTATTGGATCTAGAATATTCTGAGATGCTAGGAACATATGTGTCCTGGACAAAACATAATAGTGGGCCTGACCCCAAAAAGTTGAACCTGACCATTCCCCGGTCTTTGATTATGCACATATCACCTTGAACCATTCTCTTTTCATATTACTATCCAAACCAACTTCTCTTATCTATTTTTATAATTAATCTCTCAATATAGACAAAAATAGAAGTTCAAGCAAGAAAGAGATCAATCAAACTTGCAATCATGACCAGAAATAGAAGATAGAACTGTAAAAAGTACTAGATCTAAAATAAAACTACTTGCTTAAGGTAAGAGTACATAAAAATGTCCAAAATGTACTACATAGCCAAGAAGGATCTCCAATAGACATGGAAAAGCATATTCAGCACTGAATAAAGATGGAAGAACATCATTTGTATAGGTACAAAGGATAACAATAGAAGAAAGGAGAAGAAGAAAAGATTTAACCCATAGAGGAGAGGTGGCTCTCTCTCCTTAGCCTCTATATGGGTCGGATCTTGTCTTTGGGTCATCCTTTTTGGTCTTATAGACTCCTTGGCTTCCATTTCCCTTGACTCCACCTCAAACAACAACTTGATGGGTGTATACTGGTGGAAGATGGCTGAGAATGGTGGTAAATAGATGAATGGTGGTGGAAAGTGATGGTAGATGGAAGAAAATTGAAGGGAAGGATGTAGGGTGAGCTCTTCATCCTTTTCAGACCTTATAACTCTTACACGGAGCTCTAGGATCAATCGAGCTTTTTGGGCTGGCCGAACCCTTTGCTAGGTAGCGAGGGGTGGGTATTTATAGGCAAAGGTGGAATGTATGTAATAAGTAGTCGCTAAACCTTCAACGATCGCTACAGAATTTACATTCCTCCTTGACCCAACCCTATCGGGCATGGCCCAACCATGTTGAGCATAATGATCGCAGAGGTTGTTGTAGTCACTATGGTTGTTGCGGTCACAGGGCTTGTTGCGGTTGCTACAGTTGTTGCAGTCACAAAGGTTTTTGCGATCACTATAGTCTTGAAGTTGTAGTGATCTCTACCCCTTATCCTCAGTCAAACATGTCGAGTGTGGTGGTAGAAATGGGTCTTTAGTTGTAGCGGTCACTATAGTTGTAGTGGTCGATATAGATGCAGTAGTCGATATGGATGTAGTAGTCGATACACATGTAGCAGTCTCTAGAGTCGTTGTTGTAGCGGTCTCTACTTTCTCCTCTTGGCCCAAACTTGTCGGGCTTTTCCCGACCGTGTTGAGCATTGTGGCCACTCTCATTGAAGGTTGTAGCGGTCGCTAAGATTTGTAATCGTAGTGGTCTATATGGACAGAAGATTAGCTACTGCAAAAATCATGTGTTCGACCCGACCGGGACAACGCTTGGGGGAAATCCTGGAGAATTGATATCTTCTTAAGTTTGGTTCCTGTAAATCCCTAAAAATGGCTAGTTAATAAAAAAGATAGAAATTATCAAAAGATAAGAATCTAGAGTTATTTAAGGAATATTAAGGCTATAATCATCACATGACCATGAATAAATACTTAGCATAAATGTCTAAATTTGGGTGTTATCGTGCATCCTTATGTGTATGACCCAGTAGGTTCCTAATTAAGTTGGTGGTGATGTTCAAAATAACACAAGAAAAGATAGTGTCTAGTTAGACATCATTGCAACCCAAGTAATAAGAATGAGAACAAATATAACATGTAAACTGACATGAGTTAAGTGTTAGCAATGAAGCCCGGTGGTGGCTCGTGATATTATAAATTGAGAAGATGCAAGTGAATTTATGAAATTTGTTATAGATCTAGCCTTGTATCAAGGTGGGATAAAGGTAGAGGATCTAAAGGCCCTACCTGTCTAGAGTCCGACATGGATCTGTGTTGACTTAGGGTTGCTAAACACACTCGTAAGGTATGGACAGTGAATTGTGCACGTGATCAAAATGCAAAGTCAAGCCACTCAGACCCTACAATATGCAATAGGAACCTAGTAAGTTTTCAGCTCTAGCACCCACCTCTCCCTATGGATCGGCCCCTAACTTGCCTCCTCTATACTGCATTCTGAACCCAAACATGATGTAATGGTATCCAATCCAAATGTCTTGTTTATATCTTATTTTAAATCTTCGCCATCTAGAAAGGACTAGCAACCCAATTTCTTACCCACCTTCTGTGAATGCATTTTTGTAAAATACCTATATGTTCTACAATGATTGTTAATTAATTTTGAATATTTATTTTCATATTTTATCACAAGAGATTAAAATAAAAATCTGGTGTCAAGTAAATATTTTTTTCTTGTCTTACAAATATTGATATGAAGGTTATTACAAGTGGGATAGATCTAGCCCTAATATTGGAAAACTCCATAAAATAATAAATCAATAATTTTATTATTGATGATGCATATTTGATGGGAAATTAATATGCAATTAGGAAAGTAGGAGTGGTGGGAGACAACAAATTTGAGATGTGACAGAAAAGAGAGAAAAGAACAACAAAATAGTAAAAAACATGAGAATCAAGAAAATTGAGGATCATGTAACATATTTTCCTCTTAGCTTGATTTTTATCTCTCCAAACAAATACGCCACGTCTCCTAATTTTTCTAGTGAAACATTTATATTTCTCTACTCTTTATATCCAATTAGGATATAAAGGAGTTTATTGTTATCTTGATGCAAAGAGAAGTAATTTTAAAGGAATAATTAATAAAATAAGCAGATATGAAAAGATTCAATTTTGTACATGAGGGGTGAGCATAATATCACTATTGATTGTGGTGAGTGAGTGTGAGTCACTAATAGTAATAAAACATAACTATGTCCTGCCCAATTGAAAAGAAAGAAATTAGATATTCAAGAATAGTGGTGCACCTATAATAAACTGAAATCTCTCCTTACTTATCTATCACATGCTTATTCATTGTGCGAATGTTTTTATTTAAGATCCCAAGGTAATAAGCCAAAAAGAATAAATTTATTTAAATAAATCAATCACTTGGATTAAATTTTTTGATTAAGTTGAAAGATGTAAGTCAGTATCTTTAGCATAATGTTTATTTTTTCATAGTTTATAAAAAGATAATCAACTACTAAAATTGTGGTCTAAAATTTTCATTTTCTTTCGTGACTTAGAAAAATTGATATGGAGGATAATACAAGTTAAAATGGCTCAACCACAATATTATCAAATCACCATAAAATTTATAATAGATACAATTATTATATTATTTATGGCCTATATATCACTGGAATTAGTATTTTTTTGGAAAAGTAGTAGTGGTGGGAGAAAACTAATGAGGTATGTAACATAAGAAGTAAACAACAACAAAATATTATATAGAAATTGAGTGAGAGATATTCAAGAATAATGCAAATATATTTTTCTCTCTCAATACATAATTTAACACCTTTATAACTTTTTATAGGCCATTCATGTTTCTTGATTCTTTATATCTAGTTCAAAATAAAATATAAATGGATAATTATATTGATTAAGAGAGAATTAATTTTGGAAGAAGACTTAATGTAATTAGAATAGAGATAAAGATTTATTTTCAAAAATGAGAGAGAGTAAGAATATATATATTTATTGTGGTGGGCAAGAGTGAGTTACTAATCATACTAGAAAATATTTATTTCTTGTCCAACAAAAAAGGAAGATTGAGTAATAGAAAACACATATTTCAATAATAGTAGTGCATATGCTATAAAACCAAATTTCTCGGTCCTTATCTATATACCCCTTATTCATTAATTACATATCCTTATTGAAGATCTCAAGGGAATAAGACAATAAAAAATCAATTGAATTTAATAGTCCTTCAATTAGATTTTAGATTTGGACTCGATTGAAACCCATGAGTTACTTTATTTAACTAAAAGAAGGTTATTTTTAATAATTTACAAGATAGACTTAAACTCCTTGTGTGCCAATTTGGGACCAAAACTCAGAAGTAATAGAGACTTTTCTTCATATGCAAGTTAGCACTTAATAAGGCATATTTTATTCATATCTTCACTCTCTTACTCTTTTACATCCTTTACTTTGATTCCTTTTACCATTAGAAACCAGGTGGATTCGAAATATAATTCATGATTATCAATCATATGACTTTCTAGATAATTCTACATATCTATCATCAATATCTTAATTTCTTTTCCTTTTTATGCACTATTTGATTTCTTTCAACTTTTCTTTCCTTTTTATCACATTGGTCTCACTAACTTATTAGTAATTATGAAATTACTCATTTAAAGGAAATATTATCAAAGAGATCCATTCATTACACATAAATCATAAAATTTCATAATCATACATTTTATAGGAGAAATTGCATCTCAAACCATATAAACCCAAAAAATTGTAGTTGTAACAATGATTGACTCTTTGGGAATACATACCAACACAATCCATGTTCCTTGAACATGAGAAGACTGTTTAAGATGCATGTGAGCTCACATATCATATATTGATTCACATGAATATGGGCATTTTTCTCACTATTGCTTATCAAGTGGCCAAGATATCATCTCTAGTAGGAGGGACAATCCCATGTACATCACTCACAGTCATTCCCCATGTGTCACAACATATATGAGGATCATCTTTATGGAAAACCTTATTCAAGGTCATGTTGGATAATGTAAAAATACATCAATCGGCACGTCATGAGTGTAGTGGCTTCAGGTCTAAGAACCACAATCACCATTATCACTAAAAGAGATTATTCTGAATACCAATCAATGGTTTCCATGTATCACTGTCAAGGTGAGTTTGTCCGATACACTGTTCTCTAACAAGTACCTATGAGTTTGGTTTAATATCACATATCATGACTAATGAGATTCTATTATAAACTAATACACACTATAGTCTTATGTGTTATCAATGTCTATTAGCTTCCAGAATAACATTTGACTAGAGATGTGACACCCTTTCTCACACAAAGAGAGATTACTCAAAACAAAGCACGAAATTATCACTAATAACAATATTACGACAAAATAGGGTAAATTAAAACAGATCTCATAACAATATTTCCAGTTGAACAACTCATAATTGAAATTATAAACTATTCCACTTGCATTTAATTCATATCAAAAGTATGACACCACATTGTTCACTAGCTATCTATCCAACACATGTTATATGTAAAAATCTTCTCATGTATACTAAATATATATGTACTTTCATGGCGTACAACCAAAAACTCAAAATGATGTACAATACTCACAAAACACCCCCAAGGACCTGTGTGTACAGGAATGACACAAAGGACTCTATTACTAGGCACTTGATGCATATCCATGATTCAACAACTACAACGCCGCTTGTTATTAGTCTCAACCACACAAACTCTATCTATTCATGCACGTCCACCTAAAACAAAATGTGGAACCAACATGGTGAGACCAAACTTCACACCAAGAGATATAATCTCCTCCACCTCCTATAGTAAGTAGAGATAGCTAAAACATGAACTTATATTATTAACATATAAGCAGATTCAACTCCATGATATAAGCATGGAAATCATCACAGTTTAAGTAATTAGGGTATTAACACTAAATAGTAGATCATCTAATGCTCTAAGAAGGAATATGAAGAAAATGTTTAACTATCATAAACTAAATAGTATAAGGAAAACAACAAGGGGGTCATCCAATGTTATTTGTACATGACCTTAAGTAATAATACTATATGAATATGTTACATCTTTAATTATTATGCCTTGAGGATTTGAGGCATAGCACTCAAATCCAACTGACCACTACTAAGTCAAAATCAGTACCATACAAGATCAATGGAAGAGCTAGACTCCATTAACATCATCAACACTACTCAGTCTACATGAGTCTGCAATGCAGTGACATATAGTCAAACTACAAAGACATCAACTTATAGTCAATGCTATAGTTCTAAAAAAGACAACAACTCATAGTCAAAGCTATGGTAACGTAAAGCAACTAGCATGCCTTGGTGCATGGCACAATGCTGGAGAAAAAGCGCACACATGGTCATTCTATAAAAAAACATCATACCACTATTTCAATCATTTAAAGATATAAGGGGATATCTCCAATTGTACCCCACATATTCAACAGTATGCACTCTGAGTTTCCCATAGGAGTTACTCGTTTCACTATACAACTAGATACTCATGTTGAAGATGGATCTATGGTACATGGAAACTGAATGATTAAGGTTTCACTTTATTAGTTATGTCGATTGGGTGAATTAAGGCTCCATTATATAAGTTGACATACAAAACCCTGATTTAATCTAGCAAGCATAACTAGGAAACATCTTCAGAAGATATAAAACTTATTAGGTGTGAAATTGTCACATCATCTCAGGGCAACACTATCTCACTACCTTAAAAGGGAAAAGAGGAGAAAACATACTACCACTAGATACTATATGGTAAAACCACAGTCTAAGGGCCTTTGTGAAGAGGAGTTTCTCTCGCGAGGAGCACTAGGGTAGAACCCTAGTCCACGACCAATAAGGAGGATGAAGAATATGGTGTTTCATGGGGAAAACGTGATCAAGAAGGTAGAACCACTTACCAAGTGAAGAATCACGACCACAAGAGTCAATCTAGCACAAATCCTTCCTCGAGCAAGGTTGATCGGCCACCATAGCTTTAGGATCAGATATCTTTTGCTCCCTAAGCTCCAAGTTTGGTTGAAAGGGAGTGGGAAGAAGATAGGGCTGAAAAGGAGTATTGCTAATGAAGGAAAGGGGTTATATACCCAAAGGAGGAGGGAAGTAGGGTGTATATGGGGTGTCAACATAATAGAACACTAAAGGGACACTTATCCTCAAAGGAAACCAACATGCAACCACTTTAGGCATGCATGCACAAGATGGTGATACAACTAATATGGTGTCTCAACTGCTTTATATCCCAAACCCTTTGATTTCAGTCGAGACACATCAACAGAGTCAAAACCACATCAAGGTACTTGTCTCGGTCAAGACAAAAGGATCATGAACATGCTAGGTTGAGACATATCACAAAAATACAACTTGTCTCAACCCCAAACACATCCAAGACCATCTAGGTCGAGACAACAAACACCAAGGGAGGGTGTATCAGTCGAGACACACCACAAGGTTGAGACACAAGGTCTCTACACTTAGGCAAGCTCAACAAGGTCAATCACCAACAAAAAACCTAAAAACCCTAACATCTCCACATGATGCCACCTAATCAATCAAGGTCTAACAAGGAACCACGTAGAATCAATCTCTCTCTTATGATGCTAAAGCACTTAGGGCACACTCAAAATGTAACAAATTAAAATATAACCCCTCAACTTTGGTAAATTGTATTTTGGTCCAAAATAAGCAAACATAACTCAAACAACATTTGAACATGACCAAAATTGAAACATAAGCATATCACATGATAAAAAAACACCTTCAAGGAATATATTAAAGTTCTATACATCCTATTAAGATGGTAAGAAAAATTTAGCATTTAAACTAGGTCAAGGGCCTTATAAGAGACATAAAAAATGTATGTACTCATACATATGATGTTGTTCATTAGGTCCTCAACATGAAAACATATGTCATTGAGTAACATCAGTAATTAGACATTTATCGTGTTATACTATTATCTCATAATTGAACAAGCATATAGACAAAGTTTCCCTTTATTATTAATCACATCATTTACAAGATATGCCATTACAATCAATGTACGATTGGCTCTGGGCATACATAGCAAGAACACACACACACACACACACACACACACACACACACACACACACACACACATATATATATATATATATATATATATATATATATATATATATATATATATATATATATTATGAAAATTTTAATTGTTCAATAATAAAAAGTAACACCTTATATATGGTGTTTAAAAGAGGGACAAATTATGAGTTAGTTTCAGGGCCTAAACAAAAAAGTGCAATATTCATCTCCTCAAGTATTACTTGATCAAATAAAACAACATCACCATTACACACAAAAATGTAACTACTTTTGTCAGAGCATAATTTCCCCCACCCATTTAATCTAGTAGCTTCATTTTCCTCACTTAATCTTGAAGCTTCCTCAAACTCCCACAATACACAAAATCTATCAGTGTAAAAAATATCCCAACCGCACTCTTGGTACCCCGTGCCTATCGCCTGCAACATGTAATGTGAAAAGGATATAAGCTACCTCTCTACATTTCTTGATTGATAATCAATCCCATTTTCCTCTATGTAATTACCTGTCTACAAAGACATTGCTAAGACAAACTCGCAGAAGCATTTTTACAAACTTGTTGCATGAGGACATTATCATGATATGAGTCATGACTCCTTGCAAATGCCTTTTGGATGACTTTCTCTTAAAGGACACTCTCATGACATGTGCATTGACTCCTCACAAATGAATTTTGAGGAACTTTATGTCAGAGGACACTTTCATGATATGGGCCCCAACTCCTTGCAAATGCATTTCAAGGGACTTGTTGTGTGAGCACACTGTCACGATATGGTCCATGGACACTCACAAATGTATCGTGAATGAGTTTTTACGAGAGGACGCTCTCAGGATATGGGACTTGACTCCTCACAAATGCATTTTTAGGGAGTTTCTCTGAGAGGACACTGCCATGATATGGGTTGTGGTGAGTGCTACAAGCCAAGTAAGCGAGACCACAAGACCCACAAACAAATGATGCAAGTCCAGCTAGTAAGAGCAACAAGCGCTACAAGTGATTTTATAATTTAGAACCATTATGATCATATATTATGGTCACCCAATTAGAGGTAAATTAACTTCTTTATGATTCAAAACCATTATAATTATATATTTGATTGTGAACTTCAATTTCCTTATGCATTGTCTTCCCTAAGTGTGCGCTCCAAAAGTGGAGGTGTGATCCCAAAGGTAAACTGGGCTTTAAATTTCTAACCTGAAACCTTCAAGGACCCCTGCAACTTTAATATTGGGTCGAGGTAGATATATGAGGTTGAACATAGGGATGTGGGGATGTTTAGGACACTCAAGATCTCACTCTTAAGTTAGTTAAGCCAATCTGATAGTTGATAAAAGTTTGGAACTAGAACTAGTCTAGCAAGGTGTCACGAAATAAAACAAAACAAAGTAAAGGAAACAAAATAGAGTCCATCGGATTGTACTAGTAAGAGAGAAGGAGTTCCTGAATATGTAACAATAAGTTGGGAAATCTATGCACCCATTCTCAGGCATAGACAACCCTCAAACACCTCAGCAAGCAACCTACATCCAAACATAGTATGTAATGTGTGGTATCTATTCTTGTAGGGGTCACCCCACTCACATTCGTGCAGCGGGACTATAACCCATCAATGATAACTAACCTCTCTCAAGGATGACAAATAAACACCCTTGAATATTCCAGATACCCTCTGGAGTCTATTCAGAGATGCTAGGAACATATGTGATCTGGACAAAACCTGATAGTGAGCCCAATCGGGATAGGATGGGCCCGATCATGCCTAGGTCTCTGGTTCTGTACATATCACTTTAAATCATTCTCTTTTTAGATTAGGATCCAAACTACCTTCTCTTATCTATTTCTACAAAAAATCTCCCGATATAGGCAGAAATTGAAGTTCAAGCAAGAAAGAGATCAACCAAACTAGCACGCATGATAATAAAGAGAAGATTGAACAAACAACATACTAGATCTAAAATAAAACTACTTTCTTAAGGTAAGAGTACATAAGCATGCCCAAAACGGGCTACATAGTCAAGATGGAGCTCAAATAGATATGGAAAAGCATAGTCGGCACTGAATAAAGATGGAAGAACATCATTTGTACAAGAAAAAAGGAGAATAATAGAAGAAAGGAGAAGAATAATATATTTATCCTATAGAGGAAATGTCTCTCTTGCTCCTTAGCCTCCATATGAGCTAGATCTCATCTTTGGGTGGTCCTCCTTGGTCTTCTGGACTCCCCAACCTCCTTTCTCTTCAATCTGCCCCAAACAGTAACTTGGTTGATGTTTGGAGGTGTAAGATGGATGGGAATGGTGGTAACTGGTTGAATGGTGGTGGAAAGTGATGGTAGATGGAAGCAAACCAAAAGGAAGGATGTAGGGTGATCTCTTCAACCTTTTCGAACTTTGGAACTCTCCCATGGGGCTTTGGGATCAGCTGAGCTTTGTGGGTTGTCTGAACCCTTTGCTAGGTAGTGAGGGGTGGGTATTTAGAGGTGAAGGTGGAGTGTATGTAATAAGTGGTCGCTACACATTCATAGGTCACTAAAAACTTTATGCTCCTCCTTGGCCCGACTATGCTGTGCTCGGCCCGACCTTGTCAAGCGTAATGGTCACAAAGGTTGTTGTGATCGCTATAGTTGTTGTGGTCGTAGGACTTGTTACGATCATTGAGGTTGTTGCGGTTTATATAGTCTTGAAGTTGTAGAAATCACTACCCGTTGACCTTAGATGACCGTGCCGAGCTTGGAGAGGCCGTGTCGAGTGTGGGAGTCGAAATGGGTCTTCATTTGTAGTGGTTTCTATAGTTGTAGCGCTCGATACAGATGTCGCGGTCCATATGGATGTAGCAGTCACTAGAGTTATTGTTGTAGCGGTTGTTGCTTTCTCCCATCATTCTGATCATGCCAGGCTCAGCCTGGCCATGCCGATTTTATAGGTCAATACCATTGCAGGTCATAACAGTCGTTAAAATCTATAATCATAACGACCATTACAGATGGAATATTAGTTGTTGAAAAAACCATGTGTTGGGCCTGACTGGGCCTATAGTTGGGGGAAATCTTAGAGAATTGATATCTTCTTAACTTCAGTGCCTGCAAGTCTCAAAAAATGGATAGTTAAGAAAAAGGATGTAAATTATTAAGGGATAAGAATATAGAGTTATTTTGGGAATATTAAGGCTATAATCAACACATAACCATTAATAAATGCTTAGCATAAATGCTTAAATTTGGTTATTATTGACTACCCAAGCTTAAACCCTTGCTTGTCCTCAAGCAAGATTATGCTCGAAGAACAAAAAGATGATGTCCAAATTAAGCATGGAGATAAATGTTAAGGATATGAAAATAATTCAAAACATCAATTCTCTTGATGCATGTTGTTTCAGAAGAAACCCCCACCAATTGAGAAAAACCCGCTAATGTAAGATCAAAGATCATTCATGCAAGATTAAGCAAATTTATTGCAACCTGACAGTAATCATGAGGGTTTGAATCATAATTATACAACATTGAACCATTGCCACATAGGTAGTCTCACGGGTGATGAGAAATGAGCTATTATCACGTATTTCATGTAAATAAATTAGGATCAACACGCCTCCCACTTATTTGGGTCCTATGATGCAAAAAATAGAAAAAAAGACTCTAATGAATTCTGAGGATCTCGATCTACATCAGGTTGGTCCATGTAACAAGGAACAATCCCAACAGTCCAATCTAGTTAGCCCAGAGTAGCAAGATGAACTCCTCATACTATGCTTGAACCAACCCTCCCACTAGGATCATCTCATAGGTCTCCTAGGGTTTCTAGTGACTCTCTAATAACCCTTCAGGGTTTCACTATCAGGCATGACATACCTACATTCATGAGCATAGTCATACACTGGCTAGGCACCATCCATAACTCTCTTGAAAGAGAAAACTAGTGCTCAATTATTCACACTCAAGCTTTTATTCTCTACATTCTAATTTATAGGCCTAGTGAGAAGCTATTTGATATTTTTGGAATTTTTGGGCGGCCAAGCCTCTTTTTAACATTTTTAAATTTTCATTTTTTGACTCAATCTAAGGGAAGAGGGCATATAGAGGCAAGGATAAAACCATCCTAATTGATTATAGCTCAAAACACATCATTATTCGATTGATACTTGTGTGAAAAGTACTAATTATGATTCAAAGATCGTTAGACTAGAGGCAAGTTCGTGAATAATGTGGGATTGGAGTCTTGATCAAACTCTAGCTCTTTCCAACGGTTCCAAATCATGGGTTTGTCAATCACAACATAGATCAAGGAAATAATGTTTAAGCTTTGAAAAAGGCACATAATCCTTAGATTTATCCACAAACTTAAGGAAAAAGTCAAAGAGCTAGTCAAGCAAGAAATTCAAGCAACTTAAGATGAAAATTGTGCATTTAGGCATGATAGTAAACATTTTGTTGTAATATTTGCATTGCACAACCTTAATTTCAGAGCTACAAATTACAAAACAAAGTCTTACAAACTTGAAAATTTTAAATTTTACTCTAAATGCAGAGAACATGGAAGATAAACATGCATGCATAAAAAAAGAAATAAAAGGAAAGTGGAAGATAGAGGGTGTTACACCCTACCAACCATCCCAAGATTATAATTTGTCTCATACTCAAGAAAATCCCAATGATCGGATGGTATGGAATGTAACTTCTACTAGTTTTTGTTGTTGAGGAATTGGTTCAAATCGTCAATGTTGCCTGGGTGATTTTCATAATAGGATTACATCTCCTGTTGAAACTGGAATGATGGGACAAATTCCTGGGGTGGCTAGTGGAATGGCTGAAAGGGTTGTTGGAATGGATGCTAAAAAGTCAGAGGAGGTGGTGGAGGGAATACTATGTCGAACCTTTGTTTGAGGTATTGCACATCTTGCTCCAGTGCATCGAATCATCTGTCAGAATCAACCTTGAAGTCTTTCATGAACTCATAAAGGTGCCCCAAGTTGAGATTTGGGTCTTAAGTTCTTGTGAAAAAAACTATTGAATAATCTGTTGAAGATAACTCAGTGTGTCGTCCTTCCTGATGTGGGATGTCGTGGAAGGTTGCCCATGTCTGCTACTTGGACTCCTGTATCTCTGGCACCTGTGGTGTCAAAGAAGATGATCCTGCAGTGCCGCCCACCTGATGAATGTTGCCCTAAGCATCCAAAAGAGAGACATCCATGACTACTTTTTGACACGTGAACCCTGCATTTGCAGGCAGTAGTACCTTGTGCATGTTGTGACCAATGATATAAAGATATTCTCTATTGATTTCTTTGTTTACTATTGAGCTAATTAAGTAATCCAAGTCCACCTTGGACCATTGAACCTTATCCTGCTTGAGTGCCAAATGGCCATCGTCAATCCTGAGATAGCAAACCAAAAATGTGATGACGCTGACCATTAAAATGAAGTTGGCCTACTTTTTGAACGACTTGTGAAAGTGGAAGATGATGAAGTTCTCCACATTCACTTTTCTTCCTATCATTACACACCAAATAATGTAGAGGTCATCCATGCTTACCGCCCCCTGACTATCTTGCTTCTCTAGGATGCATTTGACAATCACTCGGTGCAGATAATGAAGTGCATGATTGTGGATGTGTGAAGCTTTGGCAGCTCTAGTGACATATCTATCCTCCCAAGTAAGAATATTCCAAGCCTAGGGAGGGTCGACATTGATGTCTCCTAACTCCAGTCGCCCCCTATACATCTCGATGTAGTCATCTGTAGAATGTGAAAGCCAATTTTTAAGTTGGTCTTCAGTGATATGATGGTTCTAGTTCAGTAGGAAGAAGTGCATGATCTTGTGATGGTGATCCTTGGGAGGCTAGAGAATATCATGAATTCAATGGTGAGTCTATGATAAATATCACCCTGTGAATAAGCAAGGAAATTGAGTCCTACTATTGCCAAGTATCTGTCGACTTGGGCTTGTATGTCAAGTTTGATGAGGGTGTCAGGGTTGACATATCTGGGTCCCAATAGCTTTTGCTTATCTTTGTTAAGTGCCTCAAACATTTGTTTCTTCTTAATGTTTTGGAACACATGATCTGGAACTAAAGGGGGTTGAGGTTTGCTAGTCAGAGCAGAGTTGTGTGATGAGGATGATCTTTGTAGAGACGTTGACCACCCAATAGAGTTCTAATGTTGTTCCCCTACTAACGATGCTCTATGTGTAGGTCCTCATGAAGGGTCCTCCTAATATCCTACTGAAGTATGCAACCCATTTTCCCAGTGTAGTCGGGACCATACTTCACGGGGGACCTCCTCCATGCCATCTGACTCGCTATTGAATGTATCCGTAAGTGTGGCGGACATGCGACAATAGTTTGAATCAGTCATGTGCAAGCCAAGCCTTGTTCAAATGGAAGTCATTTTCTCATATTCATACATCGTGTTTGTAGTCTGTGTGGAGCAAGGCAGATATCAGCTCCGGTGCACTGCTGGTGAAGAATAGCTCCCTTCCCCTTTCTTTCACGATGCCATCTTCTTGAATCTCTTAAAGTTGTTTCTCATTGCGTCCATGGTGCACTAATTATTGGTGATGATTTCATTCAGATCCTACAGGAACGACCATGTTGATCTCGACCCGGTCGGGCCTAGGTGTCTGTTGTTGGTGTTGTGCATGTTTTGCTATTATTGTTGGTGGTAATGTGTCCGACCTGTTGCTGGTGCTGACAGAACTCCGCACGACCGGGCCAGTGTGGTCACAGGTAGGCGGAGGTGGAGGTGATCAAGCAGAGATCGGCGGTGATGTGCTTGTTGATGTGAGGAACGACTGTGTCGGGTCTAGCATGAACTGGCCAAGATAAAGGTAGTTGGACCGGGGTCTACAATATATCATCACGCTGACTCTCAGCATGACCGGGAGGGCGGGGGAACAAGCAGACTGAGGTGATGGTGGCTGCATTCGGTGGAGGCGGAAAATGGGTTTACGCGGAAGGAAAAGGAGGAGGTGCTACTATTGCAAGTCAACAACATGGAGAGGCAATGGTAGTGTTGTCAGAAAGGAGGTGTTTGATGATGATGGAGCGGCCTTGGCGCTATTGCTATTGCTACGTTGGCTACTGGTGTGGGAGTTGGTGCCATCCTTGGCTTGTCGCTACTATAGAATGACAGATTTTCTATTGTCGTATCTACAACTGATGTGGACACCGACGGAAAGGGGCAGTGGATGGCTACATTCGGCCTGCTAGCCGGTGGAGGAGGCAAGGAAAAGAAGAAAAGTGACAATGAAGTCGTAAGGCTTTCTTTAGGACAAGAAGGCAGATCAGGAAGTTGTTGTGAAGAGAAATGAGCCGGCCCGGGCATATTTATAGGCTAGTGCACTCCATGCCAGGCCCAGGAGGACCATGTCGACCTATGCACGGGTGGGCCTATTGGACGGGAAAGGGGGTCAAAAGGCGGTAAAATATGAAAAGTCTGTCAAAGGTGAAAAATGTCAAAAGACTGTCAACCTTGTCGGTTTGACCATCTTTTGACCATTGACCGAGGTCTATGTGAAAAGATGATTTTTCAGGTAGTGTGGCAGCTGGCATTGTCAGGCGTAGCTGGGTCCAATTAGGTCGAGAGGAGAAATTTGAAAAATCAGTCAATATCTGGTCTTATGACCATTGATTGACTGGTGTAAATCCAAACTAAAACACAGGATATGTTCGAACGTGCCGGTCTAGGCCCGACCATGCGGAGGCTGGCACGGGCATGCCCGTGCTAGAAAATCTGGATACTACATTCACAATAGTGGAAAATAAGGTGGAAAATCAGAGAAACAACGCATAATTACAAAACTTGATCTCCAACAAATTCAAATAAAGATATGCCAATTAATACTCCTTTCAAAAAGATAGTATCATAGATGTTGTCAAGGTGGTAAACGAAGAAAAGCATGCAATAGATAATAAAGATAATCTAAATGATGCTAAAAGGAAATTAAAATTAAAGAGTTAGAGGAAAAATAAAACTATAGTTGAAATTACTTTATTATGCAAAAATTAAGAAAGAAACACTGTGTAGGTAACAGGGGGTGGTTGCCCCATAACTCCTACACTTGAATCCCAAATCTGTAGTTTTGAGATCCACGTTACTTGTGTGTTCTTGATGGAGTCCACCATGTAGCAGTAGAATAGGCAGAGATCTGGGCCTTCCCGAGTATAAATAATTGGAATAAAATTTGGTGACTCGGTGAAGCCATCTCTGTGTTGCGATTGACTTGAACTACACTAAAAATAATTCTTTGTCAAAGCATCCTGAATGTATCTTCCTAGATACAGATATGAACAAGAAGTACCTAGGATGCCAACTCATGATGAGAAGGAGGTGAGAGGCTAAACGTCTTCTATAGGACTCGTCTATTCTCTCTCCACCTCTAGACATGAGGTTGGATGCTTGGGTAAATTCATATGTACATTCTAAGTCATCCAATTATCCATTCAACAAGAAGTACTCCTAGGTGATTCTACTTGTAGTTCTACCACCCCAAGCTTGTCACTTTCTATTGGGTTCATGGTATCTTCATGCTCAACAACAATGTTGTAGTGGATTTCCCATCCTTCTCTTTCAAAGTTGACCACCCTTGTAATAGGATGGTAGCATATGTCAGCTCATGCTACTCCTGTTTGTGGTCGCCACTGTACTCACTTCCCCAATTTGAAAGTTCATCATCATCATTATCCTCAAACAAATTATTCCAAATCATTACATGCATGCTGGTTGAAACAAAGTGACAAGTCTCAATGTGAGTGGTATCCCTTTGGCTTGGGATAAAATTTGATTCAGGATGCTCAAATTGATCCTCAAGTTGCAAGGTCTCTTGGTTGCTTTTAAGAGGATAAACACTATCATCATCAAACTGTTCACATCGGTGGTGTGTACCCTCTATTGGTTTCTCATCTGAATCATATTGTGATGATCTGACAACAAATCAGACCGTCATTGTGTAATTAATTGCAGAATTAACCATAATCAATAGAATAACAAAAATCAATAAAAATTAAAACCATTTTCAAAGAGATCTAATTCAAGGAAACTCTTATAAAGAGAACCAAAGTAATGCATACATTATAGTTCACATTGTACATACCATGTACCATCTCTTCTCGAGGAATATATTTACAACAGTTGCTTTTCCAAAACTATACATAAGTAACATAAAACCTCAAGGCAATCAAGACAAAATCTCAGATCGATCATGAAAACACTGAATACTGACTCCAAGAACCTGAGAGTACAGAGACGACACATAGGACTCATATCTACAAGACACGACAATCAGTATCTCCACCTGAGATGTTACTGCGGTCCCTGATGTTATTGTTCTTCTCCTACTGTATGGTCCCTACCTGCTCGTCTGCATCCATCTAAAAATATTGGTGACCAACGGGGTGAGACCCATGTCCCAGTGAGATATATAACTCTCCTCCAATAATATTATCATTGTAGATAAGAAGCAAAAAATTGAGCAGAGGATTCTTTATTATTAATAACCAGGATAAATCACTGCTTAAGAAGAATAGAGCAATATCATATTTTAAAGCATTACAACTATATATGATAAAGCAGTAAATCATCTATTTAATAAGGAATATGAAGAACATGTATAACATTTATCCATTTTAGGATACATTAAGCAATGTAACATCAACCAATGATTTCTGTATTTCATCCTTAAGCAATTACGCTACACAACTGATTACATTTTACAATGACACTTATGTCCTGAGGAGATGAGGTATACCGCTCATACTCCAACCGACCACAATGACGTAAAGCATCGGTTCCATACCTAGGTTAATGGAAGAGCCAAACTCCATGACCTCATCCATCTCGGTCAGTGTGAGACCACATGCAAGACATCTAGTGTCACTGCTAAATAACTTTCTAGGGTATACTGGAAACTTCGCTATAGAGCTACAACGGCGGCTGCACTCTCTTCACAATCGAGATATTTCATGTTTATCTCACATCGATCTGACATTAATCATCATCGGGAGATTTTTGATACATCCTTCCCGGCACATATAATGAAGGATTGAGAGATCTCATGTTTATCTCACATCAATCCCACATTAGGGTGTAAGTATATTCACGCCCATTACCCCCACATCTTCAAAAATATACCCTCCAGGAGATCCCGTGGGAAAACCTATTTCACCATCACCAACTACTGACGATGATGGATCTATAGTCAGGGTTCTACATGATAAGATTTCACTTGATTAATTAAGTGCATTACCATATTCTTTTAGCATCATCTAAGTTTCAAACATGTATTATTATGACAAATGCTACAAAGAAAAGTGTAATACATCTATCATGTACTTTTAAAAACTTAATAAAACATTGAGATCTCAATCCCTTATGTAACGTCTGTCTAACGAAAACAAGATTAACTAATGCGGAAGCGATCACTAAGCAACAGATTACTAAAAATCACTAAAAATTAAAACCTTTTTATCTAGAGATCCATCAAAGGAAAAATTTCTCACAAAGAACCAAAGTAACACATTTACATTCTTGTTTAAAAGTACATATTCTATATCATCTCCTTTTGAGAATTACAAGCATTAACTATCCTGTTAGGTTAAACACAGGCTGTATAAAATCTCGAGGCACTGAGCCAAAATCTTGAAAGCACTAACTACTACTCCGAGGACCTGAGAGTACAGAGACGACACATAGGACTCTATCTACATCTATACAAGGCATAACAGCCAGTGTCTCCACCTGAGACTTCAATGTTGTCTCTGCTGCTGTCCTTCTCCTATTGAAGGATTCCTGTCTCCTCGTCCGCTTCCACCTAAAAATTTAGTTCCCACGGGGGTGAGACAATTGTAAATTGCCCCAGCGAGAGATATAACTCTCCGCCAGTAACATTATTATTGTAGCTTAAGAAGATAAATATGCACAAATGAATCATATTTGTTTGGCAGTAGATAATTCAATTTCTAACAGATTAGAATATTATTCTTATCTAAAACATTGCAACTATAACTTTAAAGAGCCACATGTCACTTATTCATTAAGGAATATGAAGAACATGTATAACATTTATTCACTACAAAATCATTACCACAACATTAACTCTCTTTAGGTTTAGATCATATACCTAAAGCCTGGAATTGTCATTATGGAGTCATGGCATGTAGCCATACTCTTTTCTCAAAGTGTTGGGATCTTAGTCCCTCAACTCACCAAGTACAAATCAACTTCTTAACAAGTTCATCATCATATTTATAGCATCTGGGTATTTGAAGCCATAACTCACCATAGGATATTTATTACCGCTTATTAGGTAACTTAATACTTTCAGAGTATCTGACCAAAGACATCATAATTCTTGCTACACAATGCATTGCACATAGTACACAAAGTTCAATGATTCTTACTATACAAATCATATGAAGTCTTATAAAGCCTATGAAACATTCTCAATAAACAAACATCATAGCCCATACCTGGCTATGCATCTCATCTCATCATCCCTGCATGATTAGTATTCATGATAACAATTATAATGCTTTCAAATCAGTATCATACAACACTAAGTAGTATCACTATTCCCTTTTTAGGGTTCATAATTTCTCTTTCACATCAGTACCATACAAACACTAAGTAATACCACTATTCCCTCTTTAGGGTTCATGGTATCTCTTTTATATCAGCACTATACAAAACAAGGGTTATCTTATTACATTCATAACTCATCAATCTATATTAGAGTTTCACATAGGATTACTCTGTGTTAAGACTTCACATAGCATCATCTTGTACTAGGGTTTCACATAGCATTACCATGTATTAGGGTTCACATAGCATTAACTTATGTTAGGGTTTCACATAGTATTACCCTGTATTAGGGATTCACATAGCAAGGAATCAATATGAATAACATAAGTATTCAATCATACTTATTTATTCTCATTATTCATCATTGAATGTATTATCAATAGAAAGTATGAGTTTCTCTCTCATCTTTATCAAAATATGATTGTATCATAGTCTATTGATTTGGATTAACCTTTTCATAAGGCATGTTAGCCTACATTCAATAGGGTGCATTACATCTCAATGTAACCATTGACATGACACATCTCATGTGTCATTTATCCAATTGCATTTGGACTTATAACACATCAAGGTATAGCAGTATTAGAGATTTGGATGTGATATCTATCATATCTTGATGTATCACTTCCCTCAACACCTTTATCTTATTTGAGTTTATACACTTAGCTTGTATTAGGGTATTCCCCATCCTAATACTTTATGCACCAGTTCATCACATTTATCATGTAAAGTAGTGGTCATTAATCACTCACTTAGAATATACAACCATTTCCAGCACTATGGACTCACCCTTGAGTTAGGAACTATTAATATAAGGATATTCATTATCAACCTCTCTAGGTGTTACATTTGTCATAACATTAATCATTGTTCCATTATTAGGAATAGTATTCTCCATATTTATAATTTGAGGATTCACATAGAATATTACATACATTTATGGATTTCACATAGTAATACTCTTCAATAGAGTTTCATATAATCATCCTTCTATATCAAGGATTCACCTAGTATTATGTGAAATTAAGATTTCACAACACATCACCCAGTGCTAGGTCTTCACATACGATTAGTGGCACTACCCTATATTAGGGTTTCATGCACCTTACTCCATTTTAGGGATTAAGGTTTTCTATTCACATCCAAGTAAGGTTTCTCTTACCTCATACCCAAATTAGGGTTAGGATATACAATTCCCATTGAATTAGGGTTTCCTTCATTGTTACACTAAGTAAGGATTACATCATCACCCTGGATTTATGATAACACTCAACTTTTCCCTAGATTAGGGTTTCACACATAGCATTTCTCTTAATAGGGTTTCACACATAGCATTGCTCTAATTAGGGTTTCACACATAGCATTGCCCTAAATAGGGTTAAGGCTCATTGATTAGGGTTTCATGATCTCATTATTATGGATCAACCCTTATCACATAGTTTACTCATAATGAGGGAATTAGGGCTTAATTATATAAGCATTCATGTCTCTCATTCTCTCTCTCATCCTCTTTAGGATGTTAACTACTCCAATAATCTAGGTCAACTCTTCACTTGAGTACACATAGCTAGGGTTAACCTTCACAATCATCATGGGTCTACATATTTAATAATCACATAGCTTATTGACCTTTGATCATATTAGATTTCCAAATGGTCTAATCAATTAAACCATCAATTATATAAGGAATTCAAAAGAATTGACTAATTAAACTTTCAATCCCACAAAGTGATCAATTGGGTGAACCGTTGAAATCTTCAAATGAATTAAGTATCTAAATAGGTTCACCATATTAGACCTTCAATTACATGAGATATTCAAATGGATTAACCATGTTGATCTTCACAAAGTTAATTACTTAGACCCTCAATGATCTTGGTTCTCATACATCAATTGGTTGAAAACCAATTGAACAAGTTATACTTGAAACCAACTGGACAAAGTAGGTATTGAAACCGTTTGCACTTTGGGTATCCAAACAGTTTGAAATCGTTTGGTCCCAAACGGTCTTGAGACCATTTGGACTCAAACCTTCTCAAAACTGCATGGACCGAAAAGGTACTTCAACACTCAATCGATTCAATGTTTCAATCCATGGACCAATTATAAATTGAATCACTAAAGAATTCATCAATTGGACCACTGAATCACCATTCAATTATGCCTTCAATTTAGGGTTTTGAACCCAATTGAACTAGGTTTGATAATCAAGAAACCATCACTTAGGGTTTGAAATCGAGGATCCATCAATGGTTGACATTGTGGAACCAAATCAATTGAAATTAATGAACTATCATCATCACATGATATGACCTGACCTCAAATGGTCTTCAATGACCACCAAACGGTCTTGAGACCATTTGGTTGATCTCCAAATGGTCTTGAGACTGTTTTCCTATTCCATCATCAAAAACCTTGACATCCAATTAGGGTTTTGGACCATTGGATTGATTATCAAATCAACACTTAGTTGCAATTCAATTTGGTACCTTTGGACCTTCAAACACTTAGCCATACTTAAACCTAGACCTACAAACGGTCTTGGGTGACCCCCAAACGGTCTTGAGACCATTTGGGTGATCCCCAAACAGTTTTGAAACTGTTTGGGTCAATCAACCCAAGACAACATCTCAATCAATTTCAAAATCAGCACTTAGCCGATTAGGGTTTGCAATTAAGGAATCATTCACCATTTAAACCTTCAAGATCAAACCAATTGAAACCATTGGATAAAAATCCAAGCACCACAACATATATCTTCAAACGGTCAACCATTCCAAATGGTTTGGAAACCAAACCACCAAATGGTTTACAAACTGTTTGGTCACCAAACTGTTTGGTGAAACCGTTTGGACTCAACATTGAAACAGTTTGCCCTAGATATTTAGGGAGGTGTGTGCTTATGATGATGTCATAATCATCAAGCTCCAAACTAACGAAATATACTGTGATTTCCATGGAGATTTCATCAATCAATCAAACTTAATTTCGGAAATGTAGAAATGATCACCAATTGATAAGGAATTGATTGCAATAATACAATTAAGGGTTCAAGTTATAAAACCCACCTCCAATTGAGCTCCAAAACTCCAAGATCACGGCAAAAATGGTGGATGCAACTCCTTTCACTATTCCAAGGGTCGCCCTCAAGCTTTGAGTGAAAATAATTGGTTAGAATTGAAGAGGGAATCGAGTTATGAAGAATTCATGCATTGATTTTGGATTTCCACCATGGATTCAAGGTGAAAGGAGATCAAGAACCTTACCAACAGGTTGGGGGTCGTTATACTTCTCCTCCCAAGCTCCTTGGTCGTTTTCCAAGCAAGGGGAAAGAAAGAAATCTGAAAAGGCCTTTGTTTGGGCTTGGAAAAGGTACTTTTATAAGAAAATTGATGAGAGAGAAAATTCTTTATAAAAGTCTTTTAATTCCAAAATTGTTGCCACCACTTCCCCCTTGGTTTCTTGCATGCAAGGGCATATCTATCCCCACCAAGCTCCCTTCCATTATCCATGAATTAAGGGAAAGGAAATTAAGCACCTTAACCCTTATAATAGTAATTTCCATATTTGAGTGGAAATTCTTTTTCTTATAATAATGGTGAGTGGAGTTTCACCTCCTTAGGATATGCTCGTGCCTTTGCAAGGCCTTCAGCTCATCCACACACATCTAAATCCAACCATTTGAATTTTGGTTGAAGGCGCTTTAATTAATGCATTCATCTTTGCCCTAAATTGAATTAGGGTTTCACTTAGGATTAAATCTTGATTATTTTAATATCAAGATTCTCTCTCCTCCAACTTAATTCAAATGAGGTGCCCCTCTCATTTTCTTTACTCCACATGTTTCCAAGAAGATTTAGGGACCTTGTTTAAGTGGTAATTTGCATATTGAACCCTAGGTTTTGGGTAAATTGCACTTTACACCATAACCAGGTTTTAATGCACAAGGATTGCTTTACAAGCTTAATCTTGGTGCCCAAGCTTGTGAAAACCATAAAACTACATCATATTCATTATTATGATGTCTCATCATCAGAGGAACATTTTATCATGCAACATTTGCAATTTAACCCCTCAACTTGGGTAATTTGCACTTTAGTCCAAAATAGGCAAACATTACTTCCACATTGTTCAAATAGGACCAAAATTAAAACATAAGTATCTCATGAACCCTACTTACTTTTACCAAGATAAGATTAAGCATCTACTCAACCTTATTAGGCAAAACATCTAGGGTTAACTCATAACCCAGGTCAGGGATGTTACAAATTATAAACCCCTAACAAGGATTTCATCCCCGAAATCCCAGGAAAAAAGGAGGGACAGATTATTCATTAATCATGCCCTCAAGTCTCCACATATCATCTTAATATTATGGAGATACCATGGATCTATTATTCATACAAAGTTCCTTTCATTAATTCCTCCTTATCACTATTTATGTTTATGCAGAGCATAAACCCCTAACATGTGATGTCCATACTATTGAAAAGAAGAAGCATAAAAGAACATACTTCTATCATCACCCCTGAATATTTACCAAAAGAGAAACATATACATATCTAACATAGATAATTCATTCAGCAATCCTTTATTTGCTTGGAAAAGTTCAATGATTAGAAATATTCACTGAGAAGGTTTACTAAGCAGTTTGTCTTGGAAAAATTCACTAAGTAAGTTCACTAAGTATGTTCATTGAGTAATTTGTTTTTGAAAATATTCACCGAGCAAGTTCACCAAGTATGTTCATTGAGTATTTTGTTTTGAAGATATTCACTGAGAAAATTCACTGAGTATGTTCACTAAGTATTTTGTTTTGAAGATATTCACTGAGCAAATTCACTAAGTATATTCACTAAGTATTTTTTTTTAAGATATTCACTGAGCAAATTCACTGAATGTATTCACTAAGTATTTTGTTTTGAAGATATTCACTGAGAAAATTCACTGAGTATGTTCACTAAGAATATTGTTTTGAAAGTATTCACTGAGGAAGTTCACAGAGAATATTCACTAAGTATGTTGTTTTGAAAGTATTCACTGAGGAATTTCACTGAGAATATTCACTAAGTATGTTGTTTTGAAAGTATTCACTGAGGAAGTTCACTGAGAATATTCACTAAGTATGTTGTTTTGAAAGTAATCACTGAGGAAGTTCACTGAGAATATTCACTAAGTATGTTGTTTTGAAAGTATTCACTGAGGAAGTTCACTGGGAATATTCACTAAGTATGTTGTTTTGAAAGTATTCACTGAGGAAGTTCACTGAGAATATTCACTAAGTATGTTGTTTTGAAAGTATTCACTGAGGAAGTTCACTGAGAATATTCACTAAGTATGTTGTTTTGAAAGTAATCACTGAGGAAGTTCACTGAGTATGTTCACTGAGTAATTTGTTTTGAAAATATTCACTGAGCAAGTTCACTGAGAATGTTCACTGAGAATATTCACTATGTAATTTGTTTTAGAAAAATTCACTGAGAAAGTTCACTTACTATGTTCACTAAGTAGTTTATTTGTTAAAATTTCACTTAGCTCTTCCTATTTAATTTCATTATACTCTCTAGATTGTTTCAGAATGATTACTTGATTAGAGTAATAAAAAAGATAACAATCTAAGAGTTTCATACTTGCTTAATCTACAATAATCATATACATGGCCAGGGTATACAAGTATTGAGATTAGGTAGTATGCACTTTATTTACTATCATATTCCTCACTTTTTATATCATTATACACACATGGTTTTCCGTTTCTAGATTTTATTTTCCAAGCAACACTTCTATATTTCATCTTATATCACAAAGATAAGAGAAATCATAAAACATTTTAAAGAACACTGAGTAAAATGTAAATTCTCATCTTCCTTGTGTCCTTATAGGACTAGTCAAAGGAATTTCAAAAACAACTACTTTCATATCTTTAACACATAGAATCATGAAATGAAGTATCATGATGAATATATTTTATTGAAGTATTACCCCTCAAGGTCACCTACCACATTAGGTTGATTTCAACACATAGTGTCCAGTTATCTCATGTTGTTGCTTTTGCCTTTACTTAGTGGCTACTGCCCTGGTGCACTAGGCATTTATTGCACTGGTGACACCAAAAACTTTGGCTTTCAAAATATCTAGGCAAATGTCTCTAGAATTGTAGAGACCTTACCTTAATTCATAGCTTATGGCCCCTCCTTGGGCACTACCATCACAGATGTATTGTTTGTCCAGACTTATGGCAGAGACTACTTTCATGCCATTTATTAATCTTTCCCACATTTCCACTGTTCTAACATGACCATGTCACTCAGGAATCCTTTCAAAGCCCAAAGTTTATGCATTAAAGACTGGTAACTTAGGTTGTAATACTAGTATCCAGTCTTCTATATGCATTATTGTTGTCCTATCCTTCCCTTCAATAGCATAACATAGGATTCTCTATCCTGATTAGGTCAAGGTGGGAATTCTCAGGCACTTGTTCTCCTCTTGCCTGGTCCCATGCACCCTCTCTTGGTGCAACAACATTGCCCTTAGCAATGTGTTCCTCATGTTCTCCAGTCATTTTCAAGTTATTCTACTCCTATATGAGCAGAAGATACTATCAGATAAACTGGAAGACACTTAGAACAAACTCTACAACCTTAGTCCTATGTCTCTGTAGACTCAGCGAACCTAGAGCTCTGATACCACTTATTTGTAACGTCTATCTCACGAAAACAAGATTAACTAATGCGGAAGTGATCACTAAGCAGCGGATTACCAAAAATCACTAAAAATTAAAACCTTTTTATCAAGAGATCCATCAAAGGAAAAATTTCTCACAAAGAACCAAAGTAACACATTTACATTCTTGTTCAAAAGTACATATTATGTATCACCTCCTTTTGAGAATTACAAGCATTAACTGTCCTATCAGGTTAAACACAGGCAGTATAAAATATTGAGGCACGGAGCCAAAATCTCTAAAGCACTAACTACTACTCCGAGGACCTGAGAGTACAGATACGACACATAGGACTCTATCTACATCTATACAAGGCATAACAACCAGTGTCTCCACCTAAGACTTCACTGTTGTCTCTGCTGCTATTGCTGCTATCCTTCTCCTACTGAAGGATTCATGTCTCCTCGTCTGCGTCCACCTAAAAATGTAGTTCACACGGGGGTAAGACAATTGTAAATTGCCCCAGTGAGAGATATAACTCTCCGCCAGTAACATTATTATTGCAGCTTAAGAAGATAAATATGCACAAAGGAATCATATTTGTTTGGCAACAATTAATTCAATGTCAAACATATTAGAATATTATTCTTATCTAAAACATTGCAACTATAACTTGAAAGAGCCACATGTCACTTATTCATTAAGGAATATGAAGAACATGTATAACATTTATTCATTAGAAAATCATTACCACAACATTAACTCTCTTCAGGAGTAGATCATATACCTAAAGCCTGGCATTGTCATTATAGAGTCATGGCCTGTGGCCTTACTCTTTTCTCAAAGTGTTGGGATCTTAGTCCCTCAACTCACCAAGTAGAATTCCACTTCTTGACAAGTTCATCATCATAATTATAGCATATGGGTATTTGAACCCATAACTCACCATAGGATACTTATTACCACTTATTAGGTAACTGAATACCTTCATATTATCTGACCAAAGACGTCATAATTCTTGCTACGCAATGCATTGCACATAGTACACAAAGTTCATTGAGTCTTACTATACAAAGCATATGAAGGCTTATAAAGCCTATAAAACATTCTCAATAAACAAACATCATAGCCCATACCTGGCTATGCATCTCATTTCATCATCCCTGCATGATTAGTATTCATGATAACAATTATAATGCTTTCAAATTAGTATCATACAACACTAAGTAGTATCACTATTCCCTTTTTAAGGTACATAATTTCTCTTTCACATCAGTACCATACACACACTAAGTAATACCACTATTCCCTCTTAAGGGTTCATGGTATCTCTTTTATATCATCACTATACAAAACAAGGGTTATCTTATTACATTCATAACTCATCAATCTGTATTAGAGTTTCACATACGATTACTCTGTGTTAAGACTTCACATAGCATCATCTTGTACTAGGGTTTCACATAGCATTACCCTATATTAGGGTTCACATAGCATTAACTTATGTTAGGGTTTCACATAGCATTACCTTGTATTAGGGATTCACATAGCAAGGAATCAATATGAATAACATAAGTATTCAATCATACTTATTTTTTCTCATCATTCATCATTGAATGTATTATCAACACAAAGTATGAGTTTCTCTATCATCTTTATCAGAATATGATTGTATCATAGTCTATTGATTTGGATTAACCTTTTCATAAGGCATGTTAGCCTCTATTCAATAGGGTGCATTACATCTCAATGTAAACATTGACATGACGCATCTCATGTGTCATTTATCCAATTGTATTTGGACTTATAACACATCAAGGTATATCAATATTGGAGAGTTGAATGTGATATCTATCATATCTTGATGTATCACTTCCCTCAACACCTTTATCTTATTTGAGTTTATACACTTAGCTTGTATTAGGGTATTCCCCATCCTAATACTTTATGCACCAGTTCATCACATTTATCATGTAAAGTAGTGGTCATTAATCACTCACTTAGAATATACAACCATTTCCAATACTATTGACTAATCCTTGAGTTAGGAACTATTAATATAAGGATATTCATTATCAACCTCTCTAGGTGTTACATTTGTCATAACATTAATCATTGTTCCATTATTAGGAATAGTATTCTCCATATTTATAATTTGAGGATTCACATAGAATATTCCATACATTTATGGATTTCACAAAGTAATACTCTTCAATAGAGTTTCATGTAATCATCCTTCTATATCAAGGATTCACCTAGTATTATGTGAAATTAAGATTTCACAACACATCACCCAGTTCTAGGTCTTCACATACGATTAGTGGAACTACCCTATATTAGGGTTTCATGCACCTTACTCCATTTTAGGGATTAAGGTTTTCTATTCACATCTAAGTAAGGTTTCTCTTACCTCATACCCAAATTAGGGTTAGGATATACAATTACCATTGAATTAGGGTTTCCTTCATTGTTACACTAAGTTACGATTACATCGTCACCCTAGATTTATGATAACACTCAGCTTTTCCCTAGATTAGGGTTTCACAAATAGCATTGCTCTAAATAGGGTTACACACATAGCATTGCTCTAATTAGGGTTTCACACATAACATTGTTCTAAATAGGGTTAAGGATCATTGATTAAGGTTTCATGATCTCATTATTATGGATCAACCCTTATCACATAGTTTACTCATAATGAGCGAATCAGGGCTTAATTATATAAGCATTAATCTCTCTCATTCTCTCTCTCATCCTCTTTAGGATGTTAACTACTCCCAAGATTAATATAGGTCAACTCTTCACTTGAGTACACCTAGCTAGGGTTAACCGTCACAATCATCATGGGTCTACATCTTTAACAATCACATATCTGATTGACCTTTGCTCATATTAAATGTCCAAATGGTCTAATCAATTAAACCATTAATTATATATGCAATTCAAAAGAATTGACTAATTAAACTTTCAATCCCACAAAGTGATCCATTGGGTGAACCATTGAAATCTTCAAATGCATTAAGTATCTAAATAGGTTCACCATATTAGACCTTCAATTACATGAGATATTCAAATGTATTAACCATGTTGATCTTCACAAAGTTAATTACTTAGACCCTCAATGATCTTGGTTCTCATACATCAATTGGTTGAAAACCAATTGAACAAGTTATACTTGAAACCAATTGGACAAAGTAGGTATTGAAACCGTTTGCACTTTGGGTCTCCAAACGGTATGAGATCGTTTGGTCCCAAATGGTCTTGATACCGTTTGGTCCCAAATGGTCTTGAGACCATTTGGACTCAAACCTTCTCAAAACCGCATGGACCAAAAAGGTACTTCAACACTCAATCGATTCAATGTTTCAATCCATGGACCAATTATAAATTGAATCACTAAAGCATTCATCAATTGGGCCACTGAATCACCATTCAATTAGACCTTCAATTTAGGGTTTTGAACCCAATTGAACTAGGTTTGATAATCAAGAAACCATCACTTAGGGTTTGAAATCAAGGATCCATCAATGGATGACATTGTGGAACCAAATCAATTGAAATTAATGAATTATCATCATCACATGATATGACCTGACCTGACCTCAAATGGTCTTCAATGACCACCAAACGGTCTTGAGACTGTTTGGTTGACCTCCAAACGGTCTTAAGATCGTTTTCCCATTCCATCATCAAAAACCTTGACATCCAATTAGGGATTTGGACCATTGGATTGATTATCAAATCAGCACTTAGTTGCAATTCAATTTGGTACCTTTGGACCTTCAAATAGTTAGCCACACTTAACCCTAGACCTCCAAATGGTCTTGGGTGACCCCCAAACAGTCTTGAGACCGTTTTGGTGATCCCCAAACAGTTTTGAAACCGTTTGGGTCAATCAACCCAAAACAACATCTCAATCAATTTCAAAATCAGCACTTAGCCGATTAGGGTTTGCAATTAAGGAATCATTCTCCATTGAAACCTTCAAGATCAAACCAACTGAAACCATTGGATCAAAATCAAAGAACCACAGCATATATCTTCAAATGTTCAACCATTTCAAATGGTCAACCATTCCAAATGGTTTGGAAACCAAACCACCAAACGGTTTGCAAACCGTTTGGTCACCAAATGGTTTGGTGAAACCGTTTGGATTCAACATTGAAACCGTTTGCCCTAGATATTTAGGGAGGTGTGTTTTTATGATGATGTCATCATAATAAAGCTCCAAACTCACGGAATCTACTGTGATTTCCATGGATATTGCATCAATCAATCAAACTTAATTTCAAAAATGTAGAAATGATCACCAATTGATAAGGAATTGATTGCAATAATAAAATTAAGGGTTCAAGTTATAAAACCCACCTCCAATTGAGCTCCAAAGCTCCAATCTCATGGAAAAAATGGTGTAAGCAACTCCTTTCACTATTCCAAGGGTCATCCTCAAGCTTTGAAAAGAATAGGTTAGAATTGAAGAGGGAATCGAATTATGAAGAATTCATGCATTGATTTTCGATTTTCACCATGGATTCAAGGTGAAAGGCGGTCAAGAACATTAACAACAGGTTGGGGGTCGTCCTCCTGCTCCTCCCAAGCTCCTTGGTCGTTTTCCAAGCAAGGGGAAAGAAAGAAATCCGAAAAAGCCTTTGTTTTGGCTTGGAAAAGGTACTTTTATAAGAAAATTGATGAGAGAGAAAATTCTTTATAAAAGTCTTTAAATTCCAAAATTGTTGCCACCACTTCCCCCTTGGTTTCTTGCATGCAAGGGCATCTCTATCTCCACCTATATCCCTTCCATTATCCATGAATTAAGGGAAAAGAAATTAAGCACCTTAACCCTTATAATAGTAATTTCCATATTTGAGTGGAAATTCTTTTTCTTATAATAATGGTGAGTGGAGTTTCACCTCCTTAGGATATGCTAGTGCCTTTGTAAGGCCTTAAGCTCATCCACACACATCTGAATCCAACCATTTTAATTTTGGTTGAAGGCCCTTTAATTAATACATTCCTCTTTTCCCTAAATTGAATTAGGGTTTCACTTAGGATTAAATCTTGATTATTTTAATATCAAGATTCTCTCTCCTCCAACTTAATTAAAATGAGGCGCCCCTCTCATTTTATTTACTCCACATTTTTCCAAGAAGCATTACGGACCTTGTTGAAGTGGTAATTTGCATATTGAACCCTAGGTTTTGGGTAAATTGAACTTTACACCGAAACTAGGTTTTGATGCACAAGGATTGGTTTACAAGCTTAATCTTGGTTCCCAAGCTTGTGAAAACCATACCACTACATCATATTCATTCTTATGGTGTCTCATCATTATAGGAACATCTTATCATGTAACATTTTCAATTTAACCCCTCAACTTGGGTAATTTTCACTTTCGTTCAAAATAGGCAAACATTGCTTCAACGTTGTTCAAACAAGACCAAAATTGAAACACAAGTTTCTCATGAGGCCTAATTACTTTTACCAAGATAAGATTAAGCATCTACTCAACCTTATTAGACAAAACATCTAGGGTTAACTCATAACCCAGGTCAGGGATGTTACACCTTATCTCATTACCGAGAATTCTCATCCCTCAACAATATCATCATCATGTTTACTGGATCTGAGTATTCAAACCCTTAGTTCATCACTGAACATTGTTATCACTTATCAGGTAACTATTACCTCCAGGTCATCTGACCAAGGTATACTTGATACTTGTTACACAAGCATCTCACATAGTTCACAAGGCACATTAAACATCATATCTCATACCTGGCTATGCTCATCAACTTATGATACCTGCATGGTTAGTATACTTGATAACAACCATATCAATTACATATTAACACTATACAATACAATGGTAACACCACTATTCCCTCATTAGGGTTAGGGTTTCCCATTCTTTATAAATTAGGGTTTCTCATACCATTACCCAAAATTAGGGTAAGGGTTTCCCATTCTTTATCAATTAGGGTTTCATGATCACATTATCAAAGATCAAACCCTAATTTATACTCTACACTTATTAAAAGTATCAATGCGTGCACATTACATGTTTATTACACAAGTATGAGTTTCTCTCTCATCCTCTCTAGGATGTTGATTACTCCATACTTTATTAAGTTAGCTCGTCCTTTCACTAAAGTACATGCACCTATGCTTATCATAGTGTATTGAGTTTATTATTTTCATAAGCATCAAATGACAATCACTCTAAGTGTACTATTCACCTAAGTACTTTAGAGGTACTTCCCTTGTAATCAACCTTGAGATACTTTACAAACACTCATAGGATTGTTTGACCTTACATGGTTTTGAGACTATTTGGTCTCTAAATGGTTTGAGATTATTTAATCTTCAAACGATCTTAAAAACCCCTTTAACCTTCAAATGGTCTTGAGACCCCTTTGACCTTCAAATGGTCTTGAGACCCCTTTGACCTTCAAACGGTCTTGAGACTCCTTTGACCTTCAAACAGTCTTGAGACCCCTTTGACCTTCAAATGGTCTTGAGACCCCTTTGACCTACAAACGGTCTTGTGACCCCTTTGATCTTCAAACGGTCTTGAGACTCCTTTGACCTTCAAATGGTCGTGAGACCCCTTTGACCTTCAAACAGTCTTGAGACTCCTTTGACCTTCAAACGGTCTTTAGACTCCTTTGACCTTCAAACAGTCTTTAGACTCCTTTGACCTTCAAACGGTCTTGAGACTCCTTTGATCTTCAAGCTGTCTTGAGACTCCTTTGATCTTCAAACGGTCTTGAGATCCTCTAATCTTCAAACAGTTTGGGACCTTTTTGACCTCTAAACGGTTTGAAACCGTTTGGACTAAATTAGGTTGAAACCGTTTGCACTCTAAACGGTTTGAAACTGTTTAGCCTATCCAAAGTTGAAACTGTTTGAACTCTAAACTATTTGAAACCGTTTGACCTAGATTAGGTTGAAACCATTTGCACTCTAAACGGTTTGAAACCATTTGGCCTATCCAAAGTTAAAACCATTTGAACTCTAAAGAGTTTGAAACCATTTGACCTAGGTTAGGCTAAAACTGTTTGAACATGAAACAGTTTGAAACTGTTTTGCTATACATAGTTGAAACCGTTCGATATTGGTGATCTAGAGGTGTGTCCTAAGATGATGTCATCATCATCAAGCTTCAGACCTCCGTTTCTACTATCCATACAACTGATGGATTCATTGATTCATCAATTACGCAAGACAAATTCGAGAAGAAGGAAAGATCAACATATATTGCAAGATGGAAATCAAATAATAATATCAATGGGTTCAAGTTTTATAACCTACCTTCAAAGCAACTTCAAAGCTCCAAGATTTTCATATTTAATGGTGAAGATAGCTCCTCCAATTATCCAAGGCACATTGTTAACCCTTTTGATGTAAAAGATTGCCAAAGTTGAGCATTGGATGGAAGAGAGAAGAAAACAAGAGTTATAACTCAATTTTAGCCTTCAACCCAAGGTTGAAGATGACCATGGATCTTACCTCAAGCTTGGGGAACAAACTCCTCCTTCTCCTTTTCTTCCTTGGTCATTGGCCTAAGTGAAGAGTGAGTGTGGTGCGCAATTAGCCTTTCTAGTAGGTGATGGTTGAGTATATATAATTGAATTCATAAGAGAGAGAGAGAGAGAGAGAGAGAGAGAGAGAGAGAGAGAGAGTAGGAGGGAAGTCATCAACCTTCCTTACTAGGCGCCACATGCCCCCTCCACTTCCTTATCTCCAAATATATCTTTCTTTTCCTTTAGTTCCTTTGAATTATCCCTGAATTATATTCGACCGTTTAAGCTCCTTAATGAATAAAATACTATTATCCATAAGCACCTTTACTTTAGTGGTCATTACTTTTCAATTAAAAATGTAGGTAGATATTTTCACCTACTTAGGAATATCGGTGCCTCTCAAGGTATTTTGGATTCCATTCCATTATAGGATTTCACCCAAATCTTTTTAGTTGATGGGCACTTCATTTAATTTATATATTTTTGCTACAAAATAACTTAGGGTTTCAATTATGCTTATTTCTTGATTATTTTATTATCAAGAGTATCATTTCTCAAATATGGTTCAAACAAGATGCCCCTTTCTTTTTATTTTCTCTAAATGATACCAAGAGCCAGTAGGGACACTCTTGAGGTGGTATTTTACATATTCAACCCTAGGTTTTGGGTAAATTACAAATCACACCAAAACTAGTATTCAATGTACAAGTATTATTCAAACAAGCCCCTTCTTGGAATTTCGGCTTCCACAAACCATACCTTAGCATCCTTCTCATTCTTATGATGCTAAAGTACTTGAGAAACATTTATCATGTAACATTTTGCAAGGTAGCCCCTTATATTGGGTAAATTGCACTTTAGTCCAAAACAAGAAAATATTGCTTCAACATTATTCAAATGGGACCAAAATTGAAACATAAACTCTCCTTTAGTCTTAATTACTTTTCAAAAGATAAAGACAAGTATATAAATGACTTAATTAAGAAAAACTACTAGGGTTAAGGCGTAACCCAGGTCAGGGATGTTACAATTATCCACCACTAACAGGGATTTCATCCCCGAAATCATCAAGAGAAAAGAGAAGGGTACTTCCTCCTCATCTCTTCCTCCAGTTCCCACGTCGCCTATTCAATTCCACGATGATGCCAATGAACTTTCACAAGAATTATGTCTTTCTTTTTCAACTTTTTGATCCTCCTGTCAAGAATCATCATTGGTCCTTCTTCATAGGATATATCTTCATTTAACTCTACCTCTACATATTGCAATACTAACTCTGTATCAGGGTGACACTTTCTCAGCATAGGATATATGGAATACTGGATGCAATCTATGTAGTTCAGGTGGCAACTCCAACTTATAGGCTACCTTTCCAATCCATTCAGTGATTGGATAAGGCCCCATAAATCTAGGAGCTAACTTACCCTTTTTACCAAATCTAAGAATACCTTTCCAAGGTGAGACTTTGAGATATACTCTGTCTCCAACTTGGAATTCTAAAGGTCTTCATCATTTATCAACGTATGACTTCTGTCTATCATGTGCAGCCTTTAACTGTTGTTGTATTACTTTAATCTTCTCAGTTGTCTGTTGCACTAACTCTTGACCCAAAAGTTGGTATTCTCCTGTTTCATACTAGCACAATGGAGATCTACAACATCTACCATATACTGCTTCATATGGTTCCATATCAATAATGTGCTAATAACTATTGTTGTAAGCGAATTCTATTAAGCTCATGTGTAGATCCCAACTTCCTACAAACTGACAGACACATGCCCTAAGCAAATCCTCTACGGTTTGTATAGTCCTCTCAGATTGTCCATCCGTTTGGGGATGAAAGGCGGTACTGAATCTTAACTGTGTACCCAATGCTTTATGTAGTCATTCCCAAAAATGACTCATGAACTGGGGACCTCTATCAGAAACAATTGTGGCTGGAACTCCGTGCAACTGCACTATCTCATCTATATAGATCTGTGAAAGTTTCTCAACAGTATAGGTTGTTTTGACAGGAAGAAAATGTACTGACTTAGTCAACCTATCAACTATCTATTGGGTTTTTATAGGAGGTAGAGAAGCAGCGAAAACAAAAATTTTCTCCCAAAACCCAGAATAAAAGGAATCGTGTCAACGTCTATACAATAGGAAAGATGGTTTGTGGATGCATACCTTGTCCCGAGGCTTGCTCGGTGACAGTACCTCGCGCCTTACGTGGTCTTCACCTCCGGTCTTGGACGGTGTTTGTGCAGCTCCTGGTCGTATCGGGACTGAAGACTCTTGGTCTCACCGAGACTGTGGGGATTGACAATTTTCCTCTGAGCGGCAGAGGTCTCCCGCCTCTGCAGTTGTCCATACAGATTGCCTGGAACTCCGATCTCCTTGTCCCACAAGGAATCAGAAGGAGTCACACCCTCCTGTCAGCGTACTAGTCACCAAAACACTCTCATGCCACCAGTCGCTTTCTGCAGTTGTCTTTCCCTTGTTGTGCCTCCCTTATCGGGTAGCACTTGCTCGGGCTCTCTCGGTTACCAAAACCAGAGAGAACGACAACTTCATAGAGCAACTGGTTGCACTTAGTTGTACTTTGAGAAGACCCCAATACCCCTATATATAGGAGGGTCATGGGACAGGGTTCTCTATCCCGGGCAATGCGAGACTAATGCAGGAGTAGAAGGGTTCGAGATTTTCCACAAAAACAAACAACTCACAACCTGAACCGATCGTCTCATAACTGAAACGGTCGGTTGGGGATCTGAGTCGGTCGGTTGACACCTCAACCGATCGGTTGGGACCCATGAACCGGTCAGTTCACTTCTGAACCGGTCGGTTTGTGGTCCTGATTAGTTCCCGATTGACTTTCTTTCTTTTGTTTCTAATTGGTAACAAATACCAATCCTTGTTCCAATCAAATTGGGTAAGTGAAACGAAAGGAAATTTCTCACCAATCTTACTTTCCCAACTTGCCCGGTTGCAACAGTTGAACCGATCGTTTCAACATTTGAAGCAATCGTTCACCCTATCCATGAGCCGATCGACTCACTACCTGAGCCGATCGGTTCACCTAGCTGAGCCGATCGGTTCATCACATGAGCCGATCGGTTGGGAGTGCAGATTGTACAGAATCAGTCAATTGCAGTTTCAATCAATCTGATACTCTAATCAATCATTCCAACACCTTGAACACTATGATATTGAGCTATCAATTAATTGAGTGTTTAATTGAACTACTAAATTCCTTTAGTAATAAATCTAAACATGTTTGTGGTCAAACTCCTATTCCAGGTTAAATCCTATGTGTGTGACCCTACAGGTCCATTTCACGTTGGCAGTGAAAGTCCATAACACTTATGACTTCACAAGCAAAGAGTGGTGCCTAGTCACACATCAGTGCTACCCAAGTGAAATAGAAAGTTGGAGAACAACTTTCAATCCTACAATCCGTGAATGGTGTTACAGTGAATGTATAATTCCTTTGTCACTGATATCCTGAATGAACTCAAGGCATGGAACAGTCATCCTGTCAACATTCATTCATTTCCTTGATCTCAGAGCAGACTGGGTGAGATGTGTGTGACATCAATATCACATATTGATTTACACGTGCATGTGCATGCCTTTCTCAATCCTACTCATCAAGTGGCCAAGGACATCAAACTCCCTCAGGAGGGACAAATACCATATCTATCACTCACCCCTCAAAAGCCCCATGTGTCAAAGCCACCCAATCATCACCTTTATAACAACCCATGTTTTAGGATTGTGTTTGATGATGTCAAAGTGTACCCAACGACATGTGTTGAGTGTAGTGATTTTAGGTCTAAGAATCACACTCACCACCATCACTGTGAGAGATGACTATGACTACCAAGTCATGGTTCCATGTGTCACTCTCACGGTGGGTCTGTCCGGTACCTTGTTCTCTAACAAGTACCTATGTGCTTGTTTTGATATCACTATATCATGACTAATGAGATTCTGTCATCAACCAACACACAATCTAGTCTTTAGTGTTATTGATGTCTATGGTTATTTCCACAATAACAACTGACTAGGGACCAAACAAGAATGTATACTCTTAACATCTGTATGATCTCGTCGTTTAGGTCCTCAACCCAAAACCATACGTCATTGAGTAAAACAATTCTTTAGACATCTATCATGTTACACTATCATCTCAGAAACAGTTTAAACATATAGATTGGAAATTGCCTTTATTATTATTTAAATCATTTACAAAGTATCCCATTACAATCATCATATGACTTGCTCTATGGGCATACATACCAACACTATCACCCAAACAGAATCATGACTTTTGGCTGTTCTGGGTAAACCAACCACAAATCCATGGTCACATGATCCCATTTCCACTGTGGTATAGGTAAAGGTTGCATTGTTCCTGTGGGCTTTTGATGTTCAGCTTAACGTGCTGACACACTGGACACCGCATAACAAACTTAGCTACACTTTTCTTCAAACCAGGGCACCAATACATATATTTCAAGTTATGATACATTTTGGTGCTCCCTGGATGCATTGCATACATGGATGAATGAGCTTCCTCCATGACTAACTTCCTTAAGTCATTGGCATCAGGTACTACCATCCTACCATGGTAACAGACTACCTCATCATCTGAATCATGAAAACCATCCTATTTCTCATTACTGTACTTTGATCTTATCTACTGAATCACATCATCAGTATGTTGTGCTTCTTTGATTTGTTGTTTCAGAGTAGGTTTCACTTGCATTTCATCTAACAATCTAGATAACAAGGATACTTTAAGTTGTACATTGTTTTTCCTCAATGAGACAAGCATGTCTCATTTAAAGCATACTAAAGAGTTCAACTGTGCTTTGTCTATGATTAGCGATGATGATTTTCTACTTAGTGCATCAGCCACTACATTAGCCTTTCTCGGATGATAATCAATTGTACAATCGTAGTCCTTGATTAACTCCATCTAGCGGCGTTGTCTCGTATTCAACTCATGTTGTAAAAAGATGTATTTTAGGTTCTTATGGTCGTGAAAATCTGGAATGTCTCTCCATAGAGATAATGTCACCAGATCTTCAACGCATGAACCACTACAACCAATTCTAGATCATGTGTCAGATAATTTTCCTCGTGTTTCTTAAGCTGTCGAGAAGAAAAATAAATCACTTATTTATCCTGCATCAACACACATCCTAGACCATTCTAAGAAGTGTCACAGAATACAATATACCCCTTTCCCTACTCAGGTAACACTAACACAGGCACACTTGTTAACCTTTCTTTCAACAACTGGAAAGAGTGTTGATACTAGTCATTCCAGACAAAAGGAACCTCCTTCCTAGTTAACCTAGTTAGGGGTAATGCTACAGAACTGATGTTATTAATGAACCTCCTATAGTAGCCTACCAATCCTAGAAAACTATGTATCTCCATTGGTGTCTTTGGTTGTTCCCACTCCAAGACAGATTCTACCTTTTTAGTATCAACACGGATACCTGAGGAAGATATTATGTGTCCTAGGAAAGACACTTTTGATAACCATAATTCACACTTGCTAAACTTGGCGTATAGCTTGTGCTCTCTTAGTAAAGTCAGGGCCTAACGAAGGTGTTACTCATATTTTCGAGCATCTCTACTGTAAATCAGGATGTCATCTATAAAGACTACTATGAATTGATCAAGGAATGGCTGGAAGATTCTGTTCATGAGTTAGTCCAAATGACATAACTTTGAACTCATAGTGACCATACCTTGTTATGAAGGCTGATTTAGGTATGTCACTCTCCTTGATGCGTAACTGATGGTATCCTGACCTCAGATCTATTTTGGAGAATATAGTTGCACCACGCAACTGGTCAAACATGTCATCTATCCTTGGCAGAGGATATTTGTTCTTTATGGTCACCTTGTTGAGCTGTCTATAGTCAATGCATAATCTCATAGACCCATCCTTCTTTTTCGCAAAGAGAACTGGAGCACCCGAAGGTGAAGTACTCGGTCAAATAAAACCCTTTTCAAGCAACTCCTTTAACTGTTTCTTGAGTTCTACCATCTCAGCATGTGCCATTCTATATGGTATTTGAGCTATAGGTAGCGTACTCGGGATTAGATTAATCTCGAAATCAATCTCTCGGGGTGGAGGAATACCTAGAAGTTCCTCAGGAAACACATCCTCAAACTCCCTTACAAATGCAACTTCAGAAAGACTAGACTCTTTGCTCTGGTATCTACCACATGTGCCAAGAATGCTTCACATCCTTTTCCCAACAGTTTCTCAGCTATCATTGCTGACACTAGATAGGTTGAAAGAATCTTTATGTCCCCCTGAAAGACCCATGTATCACCATTGTCTGAGAACATAGCATTCTTGGAACTGTAATCCAAGACAACCTTATAATTTTCTGGGGTGTCCATCCCAAGGATTATGTCAAACCCATGCATATCAAGTGGTATAAGATCCACCTGAATGCTATGTTCTGAAAAAGAAAGAACATAGGGAGAACATACCTCCCGCAACACTGCAGATCCAACTAACAAAGTTTCTAATAACAAGTTATTTGCTCTATGACTGACAGTCATATTGCAGTCATGAATCACTTCTCGAGTGATAAAGGAATGTGTAGCACTCAGATCAATCAAAATAGATACAAAGCAGGATGAAGACATATCAGAATCAAATAATTCCATCTGACATGTCACGACTCGTGGATTGACCACTTCTTCTGGCTGATTCATAGCATAGAATCTTGTCGTTGTTGGTTGTCGACCACTCACCATGTCGTTGGGTGTAGATGAACCAGCTTAGGATGCATGTCCACATCCTCGTGTGCCACTACTAAACTGTCACTTCTGAGAGCCTTGTTGACTCTGCCTCAATGGTTGGGTTACACTCATGTCTCTAGCTAGACTATTTTTCATCAAATGTCCCACCTTCCCACATTTATAACAGCTTTTGTTCTCCCATTCTGACCTAGATGGTCCTTTTACTGACATTGATGTTGAGTTGTGGGCTCCTTCTGGTGGTAAACTATGACCTCTACCCTTGCTCGATGTCCATTGTGTCTGATTATTGAAAACCTTAGTTTCTTAAAACTTTCAGACCTCTATCCTTGGAACTGTGTATATACTTTCTTACTGTTGGCTTGACGTTTCTCAGTCACGGACCTTTCCATCTGCCTAACTGATTCCATAAAGGTGGCAAACCTCTCTCTATTCTCTAGAGAAGATGCGGGTGTGGTCAAATAAACGTTCAAACCCTTCTCAAAATGTAGAATCCTCTCCTCATCTGTAGTAGCCATGTGCGGACAAAACCGTAGAAGCTCCATGAACTTAGCTTCATACTCACTAATGTTCATTTGTCCTTGCCTTATCTACTCAAACTGATAGATTTTATCATCTAGGTAAGTCTTGGGAAAATATCTACTAACAAAATGTCGTCAGAACTCTCTCCATTCGACCTCAACTCTTGGTCATTTCTCTTCCTCAATGGCCCACCAATGGCCATCACTCCCTTTGAAAAGGTACACCGCATGCCTAACCTTCTTAGCTTCTGGGATATTAAGAATTTTGAAGGCCTTCTCCAGCTCAGTCAACCACAAGTCTGTGTCTGCTGGGTCAATTGTACCAGTATAATCAGTAGCTCCTACCTGTCGAAGCCGTTCAAAAGTCTTTCCAGCTCCATGTCTCTCATCGGGGACTGGTGCCCTAGGTGTAGGTGGTGGCATCCTATCCGCCATATGTATCATTGTTTCCATGAACTGCCCAAAGAGGGCATGGAAATCTAGGTTTTCTATCAAAGCTTGGTCAATCTGGGGATTCTCAGGTACAAGTTCCTCTCTTGCCTGACCCCTTGCACCTCCTCCTAGTGCAGCAACACTGCTTTCAGCAGCATGTTCCTTGTGTGATCCAGCCATCTTTAAGTTCTTCTCCTCCTCCTATAAGAGCAGAAGTCACTACAAGATAAACTGGAAGACACTAGAACAAACTCTACTACTTAATCCTATGTCTCTGTAGACTCAGTTAACCTTAGGCTCTGATACCAAAACTTTGTGATGATCCAACAACAAATCAGACTGTCACTGTTGAATTAATTGTAGAATTAACTATAATGAATAGAGTAACAAAAATCACTAAAAATTAAAACCTTTTTCAAAGAGATCTAATTCTAGGAAACTCTTATAAAGATAACCAAAGTACTACATACATTATAGTTCACATTGTACATACCATGTACCATCTCTTCTCGAGGAATATATTTACAACAGTTGCTTTGCCAAAACTATACATAAGCACCATAAAACCTCGAGGCATTAAAGCCAAAATCTCATATCGATCATGAATACACTGAGTACTAACTCCAAGGACCTGAGAGTACAAGGACGACACATAGGACTCATATCTACAAGACACAACAATCAGTATATCCACCTGAGATGTTACTACGGTCCCTGATGTTGTTGTCCTTCCCCTACTGTATGGCCCCTACCTGCTCATCCGCGTCCACCTAAAAATGTTGGTGACCAATGGGGTGAGACCCATGTCCCAACGAGAGATATAACTCTCCGCCAATAATATTATCATTGCAGGTAAGAAACAATAAATTGAGCATAGGATTCTTTATTATTAATAAGAAGGATAAATCACTGCTTAAGCAGAATAGAGCAATATCATCTTTTAAAGCATTAGAACTATATATGATAAAGCAGTAAATCATCTATTTAATAAGGAATATGAAGAACATGTATAACATTTATCCATTTTAGGATACATTAAGCAATGTAACATCAACCAATGATTTCCATACTTCATCCTTAAGCAATTAAACTACACGGCTGATTACATTTTACAATCATACTTATGCCCTGAAGAGATGAGGTATACCTCTCATACTCCAATCGACCATAGTGGCATAAAGCATCAGTTCCATACCTAGATCAATGGAAGAGCCGAACTCCATGACCTCATCGATCTCGGTCAGTGCGAGACCACACACAGGACATCTAGTGTCACTGCTAAATAGCTTTCCAAGGTATACCGGGAACTTCTCTATAGAGCTACAACAACGGTTGCACACTCTTCGCAATCGAGAGATTTCATGTCTATCTCACATCAATCTAACATTAATCATCATCGGGAGATTTGTGATACATCCTTCCCTACACATATAATGAAGGATTGAGAGATCTCGTGTTTATCTCACGTCAATCCCACAATAGGGCGTAACGATATTCACGCCCATTACCCCCACATATTCAAAAATATGCCCTCCAGGAGATCCCGTGGGAAAACCTGTTTCACCATCACCAGCTACTGATGATGATGGATCTGTGGCCAAGGCTGTACATGATAATATTTCACTTGATTAATTATGTGCATTACTGATGGAGCTTCCACTCGTCTGGAATTGCATGCACCACTAAAAATCCTAAAGATAATAAGTCTTTAGGTTTAGCCTTGCTTATACTAGATTGAAACTCCACCCACATATGCCAAGATACGTGGAAGTATTATCGTAGTATAGTTAAGGGTAGAATCCAAAGGACAACGGTCTTGTTGAGATCAACAGGATGGAAAACGTCAGAATTTCACTTAACGTCTCAAAAGTTGGTATTTAGATCAAAGAGTTGGATTGGTTGGTTTAAACTAAGAGCAGGTAAAATATATTGTTTTGGGGACCCTAATTAAGACAATTTTTCAAAGATGTGTCTCTGTAGATTTGTTTAAAATATATATTTTCAAGTTAGAAATTTTAATTACTTGAATCAATTTGTTATCTCATTATGTTAAGTTGAGATAGACATAGAGATATAGAACATAGAGTCTTTGGTCATATCTCAACTTAATTTTGTTCATTTAGTTTGGGGGTTTTGGAACCCATACTAACTCAACATCCTTTTTCTTGTAAGGACATGAGAAAGAATAATGTCCAAGACGCAAACAATAATGGCAACATATAGAATCAACCTCATATCTCTTTCTATGATTTTGTTCTAGGTTGTTCTTGGGTACATATGTATATTTGCCTCTAGATACATACATAGATTGATTCTCTAACACTTGTGTTTTTCTCCAACTAGGTTTTTGGTAAGATTTTCCTTTAGGCTTATAACCTAGTCCTCTCCTTTCAATTTGACGATAAGAATCATTTAAGATTTTATCAAGGATATCATTGTTACTCAAACTACTAACTTCTTATTGCAGCTTAACAATCTCATCCATTCTCTTCTTAATATCTAACTTTGCTTGATCTAGATTAGATAACAAAGAATCTCTTTCGTTCACAATAATATCATAATCTAGATGTGTACACAAAACAGGTTGTTTTTTAAGATCATTTACTTGAGTTTGCAAGTTTAACTTTTCTAGGGAAAGAAGATTGCAATTTGCTTCTACAGATTTCTCTTAATATCATGATCTTCAATAACCTTTTTGAGATCTTCATTTTCAGATGTGAGAGAAAGAATTTTAGCATGTAACTCATCATTTGCTTTATTAGATTTCTTTAATTTCTTCTAGCACTCAATATACTTATTATGTGTCTCTTCAAGACTAGCAATTAGCTCTTCTTTAGGTAAATAAAAAGACTTACCTCTTCTTCTTCTTCTTCACTTATTGTAGCAATAAGGGATTCTTTATGCACATCTTCCTTCTTTGACCTCCATGGACAACTAGGTGTAGTGTGCCTTGTTCCTAAGCACCAATTACAACTTGTTGAAGATTGGTCCATGCTTTTCCTTTGCTTGTGGTTGTAGACACCACCACGCTTTATTCTTCAAGACTCGATTAGAGATCCTTGAATCCCTTCTATGATACCAATTGAAAAACCACTAGTGGGGGGTGAATAGGGTTTTATGATATTTTAATAATAATTTAACCAAAGCAAGCAACCACAAAAAGATTGGACAAGGGGACAAGGATTTAGAGTGGTTCCAACCTTAGCAAATACTAAGGCAGTCAATCCACTACCCGGTTGCTTACCCAACCAGGATTTTGAAAGTACTTAAATTTTATTACCTCAAAAGGATGTTACATAAAATTACAAATACTTTCACCAAACCCTTTGGACAGCCTTCACCTAGAAGTAGTCTCACTAACCTCGAAGCAACCTTCCTTGAAGTAACCTCAAGCTCCCCCTTGAATTAGGCTTCCTCTTGAAGTAGCTTCCCATTGAGACAACCTTCTTAATGTAGTCCAAAGTCCACCTTCTCCACCGAGAAGACCCTTCTCCGCCTGAGAAGTCAAACTCTCTCCAATCTATAGCCTTCAACCCTAGGAGTAGCAAGGAGAGTACAAAAAATATAAAGGAACAAGAAGGAAAAATAGAAATTACAATATCGTTGTAGCAAAAGGCTTGATTTCCTATATCAAGCATTTTGATCTCCAAACCAATGTATATGAAAGTGTAAGTGTTGTGGGTAGGAGATGCTAGCCTATAGGACACGTAATTAGAGCAATGGAAATGAGTAGCAAATGTTGGAGTTTCTCAATTGCTCATAAGAATGGATTCTCAATTGCATGTGTGAATGCTCAAGTATTGCACAAGTGTATTTTGGGTGTCCTAAGGCTTGTACTATTTATAGGAATGGCCTATGAATGCTTAAGGATGTTCTAGACACTTTTAGGGGGTTCTAAGTGCTCAACTAGCCGTTAGGTATCCATTAGTTGCTTTAACAACAACTAGTTAATTAGTTCTAAAAAGTGCAACAAAGACATTCTCGGTCGAGGAATTGTCGATCGAGATCCCAGTCGGTCGAGGTCTTTGTCGACCGAGGGACTGTCTGGAGAAAGTGTATGTAACGCTTTGATCCAACTCCCAACTGCCTTGTCTGCTGTGTCTAACGGCTACCTGGGTCATTCTCAGTCGAAGAGTTTGTCGACCGAGAGTGTCTCGGTCAAGAAGTTTGTCGACCGAGAATGACTCTGTTTTAATGTTTTAAACTAAATACTAAGTGTGTGTACGAGTGTGCAGTTGTGACACTATTGTAGGGGATGACCTATCTAAGTGTTGTGATTGACTAGGGAAGATCGAAACGCTTGATTTACATGATATCTAAGTACTTGTACATTATATACTTGTACACGTTTTTACATTTGATTAAAATCATGAATTAAATCAATTAGAGCATATAGATCTTCCAAGTATTTTGTCGTCCACCTAATTCCTGTAACACTCAAGTAGCACGTTAAATACACAAGAATGAAATGTTTGTCATCATCAAAACAAAGGGATTATAAGAATGTCCAATTTAGCCAACAATCTCCCCCTTTTCGAAGATGACAAACATTTCCTAAATATAAAATGAGGAAACATAAATCATATGAGTTTCATACCTGAAGTTTACCTTTTGTAGTCATTCCCTTGTTTGTAAGTGTGTGCTGACCCAAGATTTATAAAAATCATTTCACTTTATATTTTTGGTTTTATTTTATTTCTCCCCCTTTGTCATTTCAAAAAGATAACCAATATAATCTTTTATTACTCCCCCTTACTTTAGGGTCTCACTACCGGGCACGATACATCTGCCTTTGTGAGGGCAGATAAATGTACCGACCAGGCGAGTCCTTTGTCACCCTTTCATATATTTGGATACCTTAGGGTTTCACTACCGGGCACAACACATCTGCCTTTGTGAGGGCAGCTGAAGGTACCGGTCGGACGAGACCTTTATTGTCTCTTCATATAAATCCTTATGCATGGCACAACTCTCATATTTTTATTCAACACTCTGGCTTTTATTTGTAAACTCACAGGATTAGGATTTGGGATTTTAGGGGTTTTGGTTGGGCGACCAAGCCTCTTTTATTTGAAGAGAAGAAAGTTGTTCTTAGAGTTTCTCGACATGCACTTATTTGGGTTCTACTTAGTGGTCCACTTGCAAGGCTTCTTGATTTGGATGTCACCTCATATCCCTCCTATCCTTGAGAGTGTTTGGCTTGTTTCGGCCCTGATGTTGACCTGTAGAGAGTCAGATGTAGAATTGAAGCAAAAGCATGAAAATCTAGTGTGAAGATAATTTATTAATTCGCCATTACATGTCTATATGCTATTCTTGTTATTTCTCTTGAGGACTAACTGGATTCTAAAGTTAGCTGGGGATGACTTTTTGCAAGAGGGATGTTATTCTTATGTGCAAGATTTATTTTAACAGGGGAATTACTTAAAACAAAATCTAAATGTGCAAAGAACACTAAAAAAATTATACAAAATTGAAAGATAAGGTAGATAGGGAAGGATTTTAAAAATGATAGCTCACCCTTATCTAGTGTACTCCCCCCCCAACTTATCACTCTCCGTCCTCAGAGTGTCAAAGTGATTGGTTGAGAAGTACAAGGACAAGGGCATCATGCTTATGCTAGTCCTTTATTAGATCCAGGCGTTCGGAGAAGATTAGCTGCAAACTTTCCACATAGAGCGTGGTGATCCACATATGTCATGTCCTCTACTAGTCTTCCAAGGACCATGATGGTGTACATCCAGTAGAGGACGTGGAAACCACAGTCTTTTGACTCTCGGAGCTACTGGGGGCATTTGTGGCTGAAGGCAGGCCGATGAAAGTGTTCTTTACTGTATGCCCGTGTGTGCTTGCTGAGAAGGTCATGTAGTTGGTCAGCGCACTCCTTCGCCACCTCCTCCATGGGCATTCTTGATGTTGTAGTATATTGTTGCTGATCTGAATTGTACTAGCTGTCGGAACTGTTATATATGATTGTTGTTCCGTCATGAAGATTTGTCACCAGCAACATCCAGTGCTCTGAATGAAGGAAAGGAAGCATGATAAACTTCGGCATTGTATGTTGGAGGAAAGAAATGAGTGTCTCAGTTGTTTCAAAGTTCTTTAGCTTTAGGAGATCATCCTTCATATATGTTGATGCCGTATAGATCGTAGGGTGATTCCGTCTGAAAAGATATTGATAGGAGGCCATCAAACTCATAGATAGAGACCCTTTGAACTGTATAGTTTCACATAGCGCATCTGCCATAACCAGAATATCTCTGGATATAAAAATGATATCATCTTTCTCGGTGTAAAGTCTAGACATGATGAGCTGAAGTTCATTGTCGGAAAGACTTTTGCAGGAGCTGAGGTCAAAATTAGGGAACGTCGGTGTAATGGCAGACAGGGCCACCTTTTGTGAAGATGGTTTGTTAATGGTAGCCCCGGTTAGTAACTCGGTGTCCCCTTTATCATCTGTCAAATCTAAAGAGTAAGGGTTCCATTATTTATTCTCGGGGACCTTGGCGGGCTGTTGTTTCTCCAACTCCTTTATTGTTTGCCAGAATGGCTGTTTTTGAGGATGTTAGATGGCCGAGTAGAGGTAGCGAGGAACGTCGTTAGGTGCCATAGATGGGTCCGTAATGAACCTTCTGTCACATATTAGCTCCATGGCGTACCGTCCTCGTATAGAATGAAAATCCTCTCTGTCCAGCTTAGTGAAAGGGATTTGTTGATTGAGCGCTTGGATGTGTTGTATAGTGTAGAAAGTGCAATTTGAAAAACCACTAGTGGGGGGTGGGGGTGAATAGGGTTTTATGATATTTTAATAATAATTTAACCAAAGAAAGAAACCACAAAAATATTGGACAAGGGGACAAGGATTTAGAGTATTTCCAACCTTAGCAAATACTAAGGCAGTCAATCCACTACCCGGTTGCTTACCGAACCGGGATTTTGAAAGTACTTAAATTTTATTACCTCACAAGGATGTTACATAAAATTACAAATACTTTCACCAAACCCTTCAGACATCCTTCACCTAGAAGTAGTCTCACCAACCTCAAAGAATCCTTCCTTGAAGTAACCTCAAACTCACCCTTGAAGTAGCCTTCCTCTTAAAGTAGCTTCTCATTGAGACAACCTTCTCGAAGTAGTCCAAAGTCCACCTTCTCCACCGAGAAGACCCTTCTCCACCTGAGAAGTCAAACCCTCTCCAATCCGCATCCTCCAACCCTAGGAGTAGCAAGGAGAGTACAAACAATATAAAGGAACAAGAAGGAAAAATAGAAATTACAATACCGTTGTAGCACAAGGCTTGATTTCCTATATCAAGCGTTTTGATCTCCTAACCAATGTATATGAAAGTGTAAGTGTTGTGGGTAGGAGATGTTAGCCTATAGGACACGAAATTAGAGCAATGGAAATGAGTAGCAAATGTTGGAGTTGCTCAATTGCTCATAAGAATGGATTCTCAGTTACATGTGTGAATGCTCAAGTATTGTACAAGTGTATTTTGGGTGTCCTAAGGCTTGTCATATTTATAGGAATGGCCTATGAATTCTTAAGGACGTTCTAGAAACTTTCTAGGGGGTTCTAAGTGCTCAACTAGCCATTAGGTATCCATTAGTTGCTGTAATAATGGCTAGTTATTTAATTTTGAAAAGTGCACACAGAGACATTCCCGATCGAGGAATTTTCGACCGAGATCCCAGTCGGTCGAGGTCTTTGTCGACCGAGGGACTGTCAGGAGAAAGTGTATGTAACGTTCTGATCCATCTCCCAACTACCTTGTCTGTTGTGTCTAAAGGCTACCTGGGTCATTCTCGGTCGAAGAGTTTGTCGACCGAGAATGACTCTGTTTCAATGTTTTAAACTAAATACTAAGTGTGTGTACGAGTGTGCAGTTGTGATACTATTGTAGGGGATGACCTATTTAAGTGTTGTGATTGACTAGGGAAGATCTAAACGCTTGATTTACATGATATCTAAGTACTTGTACATTATATACTTGTACAAGTTTTTACATTTGATTACAATCATGAATTAAAGCAATTAGAGCATATAGATCTTCCAAGTAGTATGTCATCCACCTAAATCCAGCAACACTCAAGTAGCATGTTAGATCCACAAGAATGAAATGTTTATCATCATCAAAACAAAGGGATTATAAGAATGTCCAATTTATCCAACACAATCCTTGGATCATTCTTGTGTTTGGACTTGTGGGTTTATGATTTGGAACTAGGGTTGGTTTCAACCATTTCGGAGGGATGGGCATGCAACCCGAATCAATTTCAGAAGTTAGAAAGGGATGCATCTGGCCTCCCCGGCTTCAATGCCAGCAAAATTAATTATTCTGGCCTTTAGTTCACTGGCGCAAAAATTATACACCTTGACATCTCGAGCCGTGGTGTCCACGATCATTAGTAGCCAGTGGCCAAAAACTTGAAAGGGCACGGTAATATAGCGTGCCTTTCTGGCAATCTCTCTCTACAACCACTCGATAGATTTTTTTTATAAATCTTTGTATAATAGACTCATGGCCAGAGCAGGTGAAGCGTTAATTACTAGTTGTACACGTTTATAGCTTCTATAGATTTTGATAGAATTGGTAAGGAGGACACGGAAGATTGCCATCTTCACCGATGAATGTGGTTGAAGGATGGTGTGGAAGTCTTCACGTGTCAACTTGCACTGAGTCTTTGTATTATGGTAGGTAACATCTCCCCCTTCTTTGGAATCATCTATGATAATGTTTAGGATGAAGATATCTTGAGCATCTAAAGTAGATATGGCCGCCATGTCTAGATTGTGCATCTTGTGAGGTAGAGGTGGCGGTGGGGGAAGCTCTTGCGGAGGGTGGGAAGAAGTCTGTTCCAAATCATCTATGTAGTGATGTAGATCTTCATATTTATCTGAATCAGAAGCAGATTCGAGATCTTCATCTGTATCTAAATTGACTCTTTCTAATTCTTCTTGTTTTGGGTGTAAAGGCACTGATTGTTCTGGTGCGGAGAAATGTTGAGTTGGTGTTGTTTGTTGTTGACTCGTGCTGGTTCTGAATAGACATTGTTGGAACTCAGCAAAAGTTGCTTCTTTGGCAGTTTTCCCCAGAGATCCTATTGCAGAATAGTCAAGAAATTGATCCCCATATGACATGTTAACGTTGTCATTGTGAGTAGGGGATTTGGGATCTTTATCACCTTCTTGTTGTCCTGGTGCAGCTCCTCAGATGGGGCCCTCCCCAGTATTTTCTGGGTCATCAGATTTATCGTCTGAGGAGGTGCTATTGTTGGAGTCAGGTGAGGAGTCAAAATCCTCATCTCCATCTTCTTCATCATCATCTTCTTCATCTTCCGCCTTATCTGTGGTCTTCTTTGGTGGAGGCATCTTGCACTATCGGTGGAGTGCTTGTAGTTCGTCGAAAGCCACATGCATATGTTCATGTGTTTCAAGCAGAGCGTCGTGGGTTTCTTTGAGATCTGAATAATGAGCCTTGGCGGAGAGGAGTCATGTAGAGAGATCTGTCACTTGAGTTCTTAATTGGTTGATTTCATTTTTGGATGACTCCTCTTGGCAGTTATTGAGTTGTGTGAGGGTGGTGCTGATGTCATCTAAGCACGTGCTTAAAGCAGTTTGTTGCTACTTAAGCTCGCGTAGAGTTTCTGGCAATGGTTGATTTTGCACAGAAAGCCTGTCGAATTGCTTGGCCAAATTGTCTTGCTGGTTTTCCACCCCAAGCACCAACTGTGGCAGTTGTTGCAGGCGGTCGTCGACGCGGTCGACTTTTATGGCTGCAGCTTTCTGTTGTTGGTGGATACTTGAGATGATGCCTGGCAAGGCACACTTTTTCTCGTCAATCTTGGCGACTTGTGTAGTTAGACCCTGCACACAAGAAAAAATAGATTGTAATATATTAGAATGGTCAGTGAGGAGGTTTCAGATAGCATCGAATTAACATCCGAATTCGTCACTGACGTTTGTAAAAGGGACCCCAGATGCGGAAGGGTGGGGTGGCTGGGGTCGGGGTGGAAGTGTGGTAGTGCCTTGCAAAAGAGACACTATTGAAGGTCCTGCAAACTATGTGGTGACTGTAGATGGAGTCACCAGCGGTGTCTGGGTGGTAGCGGATGAGAAAAATGGTGACATTCCCAGTGAGAATGGCGGGGTCGAGAATGTTGAGGGGAAAAGGGTGGAGATGGGAGTAGAGGAGGTGAAGTCGGGTGTTGGAGTGGAGAATGGGATGCCTGAAGAGAAAAATGTTGAGGTGGAAGATGTGGGTGGAGGTGTGGATGTGGGAAAAGGAATTGTTGTTGGGGTTGTTGTGGAGAGAGGTGGGAGGGTGGTGGATGGTGGGATAGTAATGGATGGTAGTGTGGTGGGAGTGGTGGTGGTGGCGAGCTCATCATTTAGGTTCATGATGAACGAGTCTAATGATGAGGTTTTGATATGGTCCTCAGGATGAGGGTGGTCTTTCTCAGGATTTAGCTTTGATGTCGGAATCCCTGTCAGCTATTGTGATGGTAAACATGCCTTAGATGGTCATTTTACTGGTATTTTTGTTACCCTAGCAGCCGGGGCAGTGATACTAAGCTATGTCTGCCCCACTTTGGTTTTCTTCTCGTGTACTTTGACCGAAGCTAGGATTTTGGTAAGCTCTTCATCAGTGAAGAGGAGCTTTTCTTTGTCATAATCTGCAAGCTCTAGAAGCAGTAGTAGAGTTCTAGAATATCTTACTATAGGGTAGAAAATGTAGTACAATTTTACATCCTTTTCTTTGATAATGTAAGAGTTCTTCAAGGTTTTCTCATTGGTTAGGATGTCGCCCTTGATCTACGTGCACCTGGGGAGTAATCTTTCCATCTTGAGATATTTAAGAATGGAAGTTATGTGTCCGCCCATGCATATTTCTTTCCCTAGGGCCTATGCTGAAAAGTTTTGTATCATGTGTCATCCAATGTTGATTGGATTCCCATGTAGGATGGACTACAGAATAAAAAGATCAGAGGTGATAACATTCCCGCCCTCTATTCAGGGGAAGAGCGCATCGGTCAGAATTTTGTGAAATGTGCGTACTAACCCAGAATGAATATTGGAGGCCTTACAGGTCTTTGCCTCATACTTTGGGGTCCCTGTTAGGGATTTCCAGAAGTTGTGTCTATTGAATTGGGAGCTTTCCGTGCTAACAAATTTGGCCTTTTTTAGCTGCTCTTAGTTGTCTATGAAGATTTTATTCAATAAATTTTCTGTTATGACAACTTTGTTCCCAAAAAGCTTGGTGACCAGCCTGCGGTCACTGCCGTCCCTCGCTCTATCCATAATGTCCACAGATTCTTTGATGAGATGTGTAAAAATTTTCTATTGTGGGCTTGACGTATGAGATCTCGAGGATAAAGCATAGTCTTGAGAGATTTGCATTATCGAGTAGGGTGAGGATTCTATCGTATATCCCCATCTTTTTTAGTACGCTGGAACAGACATACTTTGTTGGCTTTAAAGCTTTGTCAATGGATGGGATGGTGTGGATGAAAAGGTTTTCTGGTGGTGGTGTTGTAGTGGTGATTACGGAGAAGACAAGATTAGTGGTGGTTGTGGGAGTGTTACTGGGGGTGGTGGTGGTGATTGATGGGATGTATCCTACTAGGGTTTGTTCCCTAGAAGTGGTGGGGTGGACCTATTTTCTTGCCCATTTCTTTGTTGGTTGTTCTTTGGTAGCTGCCTGGGCCTTACGCTTCCCCTTGGACTTCTCAGTTGGGGATTCATCTTCGGAATTTGGCTCATATTTGGATCCTTCATCACTGAAGAAATTTATTCCACTTCTTGTTCAGGCTCCTCGGCTAGACATTTGTTGATGCGGTCAATTTCATGCATGACCGATAGCAGGTTGACTTTTGGTGGGGATCATTCCAGTCTCGTCATAAATGTCTATGACTTTTTGGAGCTTGGCACGGTCCTCCATCAGTTTCTCCATTGTCCAGTACGGAGCGTCGGCGGTTCCGATGGCTTCTTTTATGGGTGATGCCATATCTAAAAAAGTTAGCAGAAAAAAAATCTTGTGTTAGAAAAATTTTGAATTTGCAAAGATAATGACTTTATTTAAAAGAGAAAAAATAAGATCATGTATGTGTTTATGTTTTTATGTTTTAGTGGAATCCAAACGGTTTCGAGACCGTTTGTCTCCAAACAGTTTCAGGACCATTTGGCTCCAAACGGTTTCCAGACCAACAGTTTCGAGACTGCGAGGAGGTGGAACGTCGGGGGTGCGGCAGACGACAGTGGAAACGGTGAAAGAGGTGAACGACGGAGGCGACACGCACGTCGACAGAAAAGAGAACCGTTGGCGACATAGGCGTCGGCGATGGTAAAAATGAAGTGTGGTGTGATGACGAAAGTGTCAGCGATGGCGGTGGCGTTGGTCTACCTTGTTGCTGTGGGTGACGATGACAATGGTGAGGCGACGAACGGTGGTAACAATGGTGTGGAAGTTGTGAAGACACGCGGAAGCTGAGGTGACGTCGGTGATGATAGCGGAATGAACCGGCATCGCTGGTTTTGCGGGAGCGAGAAAAGGAGGAAATGAAACAATACTCGCGTGAGGGTTTCGAGATTCTAAAGAAAGAAAAAGGGGAGGGGTGGGATTATATTTATAGGATTTGGGGGGGACATTACAAATTCCCAATGTCAAACGGTTTCGAGACCGTTTGGGCTCCAAAAGGTTTCAGGACCGTTTGGCTCCAAATGGTTTTAAGACAGTTTGGCTCCAAACAGTTTCAAGACCGTTTGGGCTCCAAACGTTTTCAGGACCGTTTGGCTCCAAATGATTTCAAAACTGTAAAAGATGGTTTAGTTTTAAAAAAAAATTATATTTTTATGTTTGTTTTGGTTATTTATGTGAATTTTTATATTTTCATATTAAAGATGATAAACCTAAATCAAACCAGGAAGCAAAAATAAAAATGGTGATACTCAGATCTTGGGTTGCCTCCCAAGTAGCGCCTGGGTTTTACGTCGCTGGCTCGACAGAGTTTTGATTTTGTTATGGTGATGATGTGGGGTCTCGGATCTCAATAGTTTGCCTCAGAATTTTGTCAGCTGGAGTATAGTATTTCTTTACTCTATGGCAATTGACTGTCCTTTGTCCTCCATTGTCGTCCACAATTATGATGGCTCCAGTCGGATATATGTGCTTGAAGGTAGTAGGCCCGCACCACTTTGTACGAAGTTTCCCGGGGAACATTTTGAGTCTGGAGTTGAAAAGAAGGACTTTGTCTCTAATAGAGATGTCTTTTCTTTTTAGATGGCCATCGTGCCACATCTTGGTTTGTTCTTTATAGATCCTGGCACTTTGGTATGCGGTCATTCTGAGCTCCTCTAGTTCTTGCAACTGGAGTTGTCTATTTTCTCCAGCACTTTTAAAATCAAAATTTAGTTGTTTAATGGCCCACCTAGCCTTATGTTCCGGTTCAACTAGAAGATGACATGATTTCCCATATACCAAATGGAACGGGGTTGTTCCAATCGATGTCTATTGATGGTTTTCTCTACGATTGCCTTCAGTTGTCTATTTGAAACTTCGACCTGACCACTAGTTTCTGGATGGTAAGATGTGGCAACTTTATGGTGAGAGGGGAAGGGACCCATGTAGTTTATCCCCAAAACATCAAAAAGTTTGATCTCTTGCCACATAGTGAGAGGCATTTCATTCCTTTTAGTTATACCACCAGAAAGTTGACATTTATTGCATGATTTTACAAAATCATGGGAATCTCTTACTATTGTTCGCCAAAAGAAACCCGATTGTAGAACTTTCATAGTGGTCTTTTCTGAACTCATGTGTCCCCTAGTGGGGCCGGAATGACAATGTTCTAAGACATGAGTAATCTCTTCTTCAAGTAGGCAGCGACGGAAAAGTCCGTCTACACATAGACGAAAGAGATAAGGTTCATCCCAATATTATTGCTTAACATTATGGAGGAATTTCTTTTTTTCGTGGTGAGAGGCGGAAGAGGGAATGATTCTTGTAGCCAGATAGTTCACTATGTCGGCATACCAGGGGAATCTAGTGGTAATTTTCATTAGTTGTTCATCAGGGAGGGAGTCTCAGATAGGTACTTTATCATCATCCTTGACTTCAATGCGGCTGAGATGATCATCGAAGACATTTTCCACTCCGCTTTTATCTTTGATTTCCAAATCAAATTCCTGAAGCATCAACACCCAGCGGATAAGTCTGGGTTTTGCGCCTTGCATCCGAATTAGATATCGTATGGCAGAGTGGTCAGTGTTGACTATGACCTTTGATCCGATCAGGTAGGAGCGGAATTTCTCTAACACATAGATGACAGGTAAGAACTCCTTTTCTGTAGTGGTGTAGTTCTTTTTCACTTCATCAAGTGTCTTGGACGCATAATATATTACATAAGGCTTTTTGTCAATTCTCTGCCCTAACACCGCTCCTATAGCATAGTCGCTAGCATCACACATTATTTCAAATGGTTGTGACCAGTAAGGTGCTCTTAGAATAGGCACAGAGACTAGAGCATTCTTTAAAGTTGTGAAGCTTTGTAGATATTCTTGGTCAAAATTGAACTCGGTGTCCTTGGTCAATAATTGGGTCATGGGTTTTGCTACTTTCGAGAAATCTTTAATGAATCTTCGATAAAACCCAGCATGACCCAAGAATGCTCATACTCCTTTTACATCTTTTGGTGGTGACAGTTTCGAGATGACATCAATTTTTGCCTTGTCTACCTCAATCCCTCTTTCATTCACTCTATGTCCGAGGACGACACCTTCAGTTACCATAAAATGGAATTTTTCCCAATTTAAGATAAGGTTCATTTCCTCGCATCTTTGTAAAACTTGTCCAAGGATTAATAGACAGTTGTCAAAGGAATCTCTGTAAACTGAAAAGTCATCCATGAATACTTCCATTATGGACTCGGTTAACCCTGCAAAAATAGTAGACACATGCACCTTTAGAAGGTAGCAGGTGTGTTGCACAACCCGAATGGCATTCTTCTGAAAGCATAGGTCCCAAAGGCACAAGTAGAAGTTGTTTTTGCTTGGTCTTCTGGGTGTATAGGGATTTGATAGAACCCGGAATAACCATCGAGATAACAGAAGAACCTTTGATGGGCTAGGCGTTCGAGGACTTCATCAAGAAAAGGTAGAGGGTAGTGATCTTTTCGTGATGCTTTGTTTAGTTTCATGTAGTTGATACACATTCTCCACCCCGTTACAGTCCTCATGTGTACTAGCTCATTTTTATCATTTAGCACGATAGTGGTTCCTCCCTTTTTGGGGACCACTTGGACAGGGCTTAACCATTGGGAATCTGAAATTGGGTAGATAATACCGGCTTTCAATAGTTTGAGGACCTCAAGGCGAACCACCTCTTTAAGATTGGGGTTCAGCTTTCTCTAGTGTTATCTTGAAGGCTTAAATTCTTCTACCATGGTCAGTCTATGCATGCATAGGGCTAGGTTTATACATGTTAGGTCAGTTATTTTGTACCCAATGGCTTTCTTATGTTTCTTTAACTCAACAAGAAGCATTTCTTCCTGGTCTTTCATTAGAGTGGAACTGATGATTACTTGACATGGTTTTCCTTCATCCAGGAAGACGTGCTTAAGTCCTGTTGGTAGGGTTTTCATCTCGGGAGCCTTAGGGGCTTCTGTTGTTTCTAAAATAGTGACAAATTTGAGCTCCTCAAAATTGGTTTTTGGTGCTTCTTCAGCTTTCTCTAGGTGTTGCAAGCATTGTTGAACTAATTCGTTGGCTGAGAATTTGACTTTTGGATTTATTAGGACATTTTCTAACTCATCAGATGGTTCAGATATTTCCAATTGGGACATTTGATGTATTGCATCTAAGAGAAAAACTTCCTCTTGATTGCTGGGGCCTTTCATGCTATTGAGGACCCAGAACTGAATCGCTTCCTTTCCCAATCTCAGAATGATCGTGCCAGCTTCAACATCAATGAGCGCCCTAGCTGTGGCAAGGAAGGGTCTGCCGAATATTATTGGGTATCTTAGATCCTCCTTTATATCCATAATGACAAAATCACATGGGACATAAGAATCCTTGCCTATCCTGACTGGAATGTCTTCAATAATTCCTAGGGGTGCAGTGATAGTGGAATCAGCTAACTGGATTGTCATCATTGTGGGTAGAAAGTCAGTAAAACCCATTCTTTTTCACATGGAGTAGGGCATAATAGATATGCTAGCCCCTAGGTCAGCTAATCCCTTTTTTCTCGAAGCATTTCCAATACAACATTGAATACCGAAAGAACAAAGGTCCTTCTTTTTCTTTGGCATCTTATTAAGAATGATATCGGAGGTGGTCTGAGCCAGTTTGACCGTCTCTTGCTCTTTAGTAATTTATTTTCTTGATAGCAAGGTTTTTAGATATTTAGCCCAAGCTGTCACTTCAGAGAGGGCATCGAGGAGTGGTATATCGATATAAAGTTTCTTCATCGCCTCCTTGAATTTTTGGAATCTAGTGTCCATTTTAGTCTCTCTCAATCTTCCTGGATATGGTATCCTAGGTTTATATTGTGGAACTTCTGGCTCTTTGGGAGCTTGTTCCTTTTCTTTACCTTTTGTAGTCTCCGCAGATTTCTCAATTGCTAGGTTCAGGCTCACATTTGGAGTAAAAACAAGTGTATCATCATCATCGTGAGTGATTCTTGTAGCTTCATGAAAAACATGACCAGATCTTGTAGTGACGACATTCAATTGATGTGGTCTATTTTGATCATGTCTTGGGTTTGACTCTGGTTGACCAGCAAAAGTACCTACTGGTGGTTTCAACTGGGCAGCAATTTGCGCTAGTTGAGCCTCCATAGCCTTCTGTGGAGCTTGCTGATTAGCAAGCATGGTTTGTTACGACTGTAACATCTGCCTAATCATAGTCATCTCATCTGTTGGCTGGGAAGGAGCATTTTTCTGATGGAACTGAGAGAGTTGTTGCTGCCCTTGGGATGGCTGTTGCGGAGGTGGTGTTAACTGAGGTTGCTACGATTGCTGTAGCTGAGGATGTAATTGAGGGTGCAGAGGAATATGGGTATATTGATAGTAGGGGGAGAGATTTCTTGGGTAGTTGGATCTTGGGAAATTATTTCTAAGGTTCCCTTGATTTTGGTTATAGTTACTTTGGAATCCAGGTGGCAATCTATTGGAAGATCCACCTTGTGTTTGATGTTATGGGTTAGCAGTCCCTGCAGGATTCCCATAATGAAACCCGGGGTAGTTTCTTGGTTTATTTGGATTATAGTAAGCTTGTCCTAGTATGGAATGAATGGAGTTGACTTGGTCAGGCATCTGATCTTCAGGGTGTTCGATGATTGGTTTGTACTGCTGTTGTGGCAGTTGCAAATCCATCATCACATTATAAAGTAAGCCACATGACAGTGTAGGGTGATCAGATGCGTGATAGGCTTCACAAGTCCCTGTGGTAGCTTTAACTTATTGGACTTGGGGGTTTTTATTCTTATCGTATTCTCCAAATGAAGTTTCCAGTGCCTACTGTTTGTGAGCTATAGTCTTTAAAGATTCAACAATAGCTTTCATTTCCATTGATTCCTCAACCTTATAAACTTTGAGGACTCCCTTAGTGGATGATCATCCCCAATTGGATTGTTTCTCAGCTCCGAGTGCAGTGATATTCCAGGCATCCTCGTAGTTCTTCCTCATAAAATTTCCTCCAGATGAGGAATCCAAAAATTGCTTGATATCATCACTCAACCCCCTATAGAATGTCTCTATTAATTGATTTTGGGAGATACCGTGATGAGGGCACTTCCTTAGAAGCTCCTTGAATATTTCCCATGCTTCTGCGAGTGTTTCTCCAGGAAGTTGGGTGAAGTGGTTGATCTGCCCCATAATTTAGGTTAATGATGGAGGGAAAACCTTTTCTAGGAACTTTTCTTCCAAGGGATCCCAGGTGGTGATGATTGGCTCCCTATCAAGTGAGTTGTACCAACTCAAATCCCTTCCAGATAGAGTGAAGTGAAAAAGATGAAGCATTATTGTGTCAAAGGCAACTCCGGCTTGTGGGACAAGTTGGCAAAGTGACTTGAATATCTTCAAATGATCCATGCAGTCATCTCTAGAACCACCAGAGAATGAGATACCCTGCATGATTTGAATCCATTGTGTCCGGATTTCAAAATTAGGTATGTTGATGATTGGTGGCTGGACTAGATGATTGTCTTCATAGTTCTTGGGGATGGCATAGTCCCGCAATTGCTTGTTTCTTAGCTCTAATTGGGAAACTTCATTAGCTGCTTCGTTTTCAGCTCGGATGCAGGCCTACTCTTTAGCTTGGATTTCCGCTTGGACCTGAGCACGAGTGTCAGCGATGAGTTGTGCTCTCTGAGCGGATATGGCGGTGTTGACCCTATCCATTACTAGAACAGCTTGGTGTTGATCTTCAGCCATTTGTCTGGCTCTTTGGCGGTTAAGGATGATGCGGCAGTGGAAACTTCTCTCTACCTTAGAGTCGTACTCTGGATCAGGGGAGAATCTGAGATTATGCGATGGTTGCATACACGTATTCTACCTAAGTAGAGGAAGAAACACACTTTTATATGATGTGGGAGATATGATGAATTCAAGAAGATATGGAGTAATGTTTTTAAAGAAAAAGGTGTCAAACCCTAACCAACTAGCAAGATGATAAATGAAATTAAAATGTTCCGTTATCCCCGGAAACGGCGCCAATTTTTTGATGGAGCTTCCACTCGTGTGGAATTGCGTGCACCACTAAAAATCCTAAAGATAATAAGTCTTTAGGTTTAGCCTTGCTTATACTAGATTGAAACTCCACCCACGTATGCCAAGATACGTGGAAGTCTTATCGTAGTATAGTTAAGGGTTGAATACACATGACAATGGTCTTGTTGAGATCAACAAGATGGAAAACGTCAGAATTTCACTTAACGTCTCAACAGTTGGTATTTAGATCAAAGAATTGGATTGGTTGGTTTAAACTAAGAGCAGGTAAAGCAAAAAGCAAGAAAGTAAATTTAAAGTTGTAAACAGTGTTAAGAAACCACTTTGATGTGATCGGCTTTCACCACCACTACGCATGGATCAAAACACGCAACCTAAAAACATAACCTGCAATAAGAGTCTAAATAGCTAGTAACTTTGTAGATTTAGTTTCCTTTCAGAGAACTAGCTACGAGAAGTTTGGGAATGTTGCAATGGCATCCATCCCCAAATGAATGGTCACTTTCTTTGCAACATTCCCTTCACAAAGTGTGTTCCTTGACTTATCAAGGTTGTACTTTCATACATCAACTGATTCCATTTCATAGTATGAAAGTACGACGATGAAAGTGAGTTTACTCCACTTCTAGAAAGACACTCCTAGATACCGAAATAGATGCATGGTGACTACATGCATCAAGAACCAACATTCAATCGAGATTCGGATATAATAGTACAAACGTAGACAATTCATACTAAAAGATAACAAATAACACAAGTTGGTGATCAAGCAACAAGCATTCATTAAACGATAGATGTTGAACTGAAAAGAAAACATATCTCTATTGCAAACTTATGGATTACATTGCATGAAATGAAAACATGGGTAGCGGGGCTACTCCCCACACCCTAGTGTAATAGACTACTTGCTCATGGCAAGGACAAAGAAGGAGGTGAGAAGAGAGAGAGCATCATCTCCACGAAGGAGGGAGGAAAGTTGACCCCTAGGAGAGAGAGAGGGCAACGATCTTCACCCTTCGTAGGTAGCTTGTTGATGAATCCTCCCCTTCCCACCTTCTTTGGCGATGAGAGAGAAAGTAGCTTGTGGATGGAGTATGGATCTCAGACCGGTAGCCTCGGGGTGGTGGATGGAGGATGGAATAGCTCTGGAGCAGTAGAGGTAGCCTTTGGATGTCTGAAAACTTAATACTTTGTGAGGACCCTTTGGGTCTTATTTATAGGCTTTGAGTGAAGTCCAAATGGTTTGGGCAGTTTTGGGCTCAAACGGTCGTGAAAATTGTTTGGGTTTCGAAATCGTTTGGACTGTCCCGGTTTTAAAACCGTTTGGACTCTCCCGATTTCAAGACCGTTTGGACTCTCCCAGTTTGGAAACCGTTTGAGTCCTCACGGCCTTGAAATTGTTTGCCTTTATTCGGTCTTGGGACCGTGTAACTCCATGCGGTCTCAGGACCGATTGGCTTTGCACGATCTTGGGATAGGTTGGTTTTATGCGGTCTCGGGACCGTGTAACTCCATGCGGTCTCGGGACTGTTTGGCTTTGCACGGTCTTGGGACCGGTTGGTTTTATGCGGTCTGGGGAGCAGTTGGTTTTATGTGGTCTCGGGACCATGTAACTCCATTCGGTCTCGGGACCGTTTTTCTTTGCACGATCTTGGGACTTGTTGGTCTCCAAACGGTCTTGGGATAGGGTTTCAATTACATATTAACACTAGACAATACAAGGGTAACACCACTATTTCCTCATTAGGGTTAGGGTTTCCCATTCTTTATCAATTAGAGTTTCTCATACCATAACCCGAAATTAGGGTTAGGGTTTCCCATTCTTTATCAATTAGGGTTTCATGATCACATAATCAAAGATCAAACCCTAATTCATACTCTACACTTATTAAAAGTATCAATGTATGCACATTACATGTTTATTACACAAGTATGAGTTTCTCTCTCATCCTCTCTAGGATGTTGATTACTCCATACTTTATTAAGTTGGCTCATCCTTTCACTAAAGCACATGCACCTATGTTTATCATAGTGTATTGAGTTTATTATTTTCATAAGCATCAAATGAAAATCACTCTAAGTGTGCTATTCACCTAAGTACTTTAGAGGTACTTCCATTGTAATCAACCTTGAGATACTTTACAAACACTCATAGGATCGTTTGACCTTACATGGTTTTGAGACTATTTGGTCTCTAAATGGTTTGAGATTATTTAATCTTCAAACGATCTTGAAAACCCCTTTAAACTTCAAACGGTCTTGAGACCCCTTTGACCTTCAAACGGTCTTGAGACCGCTTTGATCCTCAAACGGTCTTGAGACCCCTTTGACCTTCAAACGGTCTTGAGACCCCTTTGACATTCAAATGGGCTTGAGACCCCTTTGACCTTCAAACGGTCTTGAGACTCCTTTGACCTTCAAACTGTCTTGAGACCCCTTTGACCTTCAAATGGTCTTGAGACTCCTTTGACCTTCAAATGGTCTTGAGACCCCTTTGACCTTCAAATGCTCTTGAGACTCCTTTAACCTTCAAATGGTCTTGAGACTCCTTTGACCTTCAAACGGTCTTGATACTCCTTTGACCTTCAAACGGTCTTGAGACTCATTTGATCTTCAAACGGTCTTGAGACTCCTTTAATCTTCAAACGGTCTTGAGATACTCTAATCTTCAAATAGTTTGGGACCTTTTTGACCTCTAAATGGTTTGAAACCGTTTGGACTAAATTAGGTTGAAACCGTTTGCACTCTAAATGGTTTGAAACCATTTGGCCTATCCAAAGTTGAAACTGTTTGAACTCTATACTATTTGAAACCATTTGACCTAGATTAGGTTGAAACCATTTGCACTCTAAAAGGTTTGAAACTATTTAACCTATCCAAAGTTGAAACTGTTTTAACTCTAAAAGGTTTGAAACCGTTTGACCTACATTAGGTTGAAACCATTTGAACATGAAACGGTTTGAAACTGTTTGGCCATACATAGTTGAAACCATTTGATATTGTTGATCTAGAGGTGTGTACTAAGATGATTTCATCATCATCAAGCTTCAGACCTCCATTTATACTATCCATACAACTGATGGATTCATTGATTCATCAATTACTCAAGAAAAATTCGAGAAGAAGGAAAGATCAACATATATTACAAGATTGAAATCAAATAATAATATCGATGGGTTCAAGTTATATAACCCTCCTTCAAAGCATCTTCAATGCTCCAAGCTTTTCGTCTTTAATGGTGAAGATAGATCCTCCAATTATCCAAGGCACGTTCTCAACCCTTTTGATGTAAAAGATTGCCAAAGTTGAACATTGGATGGAAGAGAGAAGAAAAGAAGAGTTATAACTCGATTTTAGCTTTCAACCCAAGGTTGAAGATGACCATGGATCTTACCTCAGGCTTGGGGAATGATTTCCTCCTTCTCCTTTTCTTCCTTGGTCATTGGACTAAGTGAGGAGTAAGTGTGGTGTGCAATTAGCCTTTCTAACAGGTGAATGGTTGAGTATATATAATTGAATTAGTAAGAGAGAGAGAGAGAGTAGGAGGGAAGTCATCAAACTTCCTTACTAGGCGCCACATGCCCCCTCTACTTCCTTATCTCTGAAGCTATCTTTCTTTTCCTTTAGTTCCTTTGAATTATCCCTGAATTATAGTCGACCGTTTAAGCTCCTTAATGAATAAAATACTATTATCCATAAACACCTTTACTTTAGTGGTCATTACTTTTCAATTAAAAATGTAGGTACATATTTTCAGCTACTTAGGAATATCGGTGCTTCTCAAGGTATTTTGGCTGCCATTCCATTATAGGATTTCACCCATAGCTTTTTAGTTGATGGGCACTTCATTAAATTTATATATTTTTGCTACAAAATAACTTAGGGTTTCACTTATGCTTATTTCTTGATTATTTTATTATCAAGAGTATCATTTCTCAAATATTGTTCAAACAAGACGCCCCTTTCTTTTTCTTTTATCTAAATGATACAAAGAGACAATAGGGACACTCTTGAGGTGGTATTTTACATATTCAACCCTAGGTTTTGGGTAAATTACAAATCACACCAAAACTAGTATTCAATATACACATATTATTCAAACAAACCCCTTCTTGGAATTTAGGTTTCCACAAACCATACCTTAGCATCCTTCTCATTCTTATGATGCTAAAGTACTTGAGGAACATTTATCATGTAACATTTTGCAAGGTAACTCCTTATATTGGGTAAATTGCACTTTAGTCCAAAGTAAGCAAATATTGCTTCAACATTATTCAAATGGGACCAAAATTGAAACATAAACTCTCCTTTAGTCTTAATTACATTTCAAAAGATAAAGACGAGAATATAAATGACTTACTTAAGCAAAACTCCTACGGTTAAGGCATAACCCAGGTCAGGGATGTTACACATATGGATAAAATGAATAGCTTTCCTAGATGGGTGAATCTCCACAGAAAAATGTCGGTGAATCCAGTTAATGGTTTAAATAGGATGGTATGGCAAACTTCTCTTCAGGCTTAATGGAATGGCATTGATGAATGTAATCTTCATTGTCTTGTGACGATGCTTGTAACTACATGGTAACCAAATTGATGAGCTCGTAAGCCTCCCACCCACTTCAACATCCTTGTCATGAAGTTGTTGGACTTGAGCAACAATGCTTTTAATATCTATCAATTCTTCCCATACACTTCTGTTGGGAACCCACTGTATCAAACTGATGCTTTCGTGTAAACCCTTATTCAACAATTTGAAGTAGACTTCTACTGCGGTGCGCAATCGTGATGGCTAAATAAAAATGTTGATCCTGCATTTCTAGTAGCTGCTGAAGTGGATTGACTTATTCTTGAAGATGAGAAGCTGAGGAGGAGGTCAGCGCATTGGAAGTTTCTCCAGATAGCTTCACTACTCTAATTAGTTCTTGATCCCATAGTAACACAGAAGTCGAGGGTCGATCGACAATCTCCTTTGCTGAAACATCTACGTATGACGATGGTGGGGGAAACTATAGCTCAACTACGTGTAGAGCATGACCTTCAATTATTTGCCAGCATTCGGAACTGTGAAAAAATTTAGGAGGACAAGTGGATAATATAACTCATCTTGCTGAAGCAAGATCCATGGCTGAAAAAGGTATAAGGAAAAAAAGAAAAACCATTCAGTATATCTAAACAAGTATGTGCAAAACAAAAGAATAACTATGCATATATGTACATTCTTAAGGATGACAGAACAAAGTCTGTGGGCACACAAACGTGGTAACCTACATCCCCGACAATGGTGTCAAAATTTAATTAGACCTGAGATCATGCTCCAAAAGTGGAGGCACAATCCGAAGGGTAAATCCGACTTTAAATAGATAACCTGAAACCTTTAAAGAACCCCACTACTTTAATAGGGGTCGAACATAGGGAGGCAGGGATGTTTAAGATGTTTAGGATCTCACACTTAAGTTAGTTAAGCCAATCTGATAGTTGATAAAAGTTTGGAACTAGAACTAGTCTAGCAAGGTGTCATGAAATAAAACAAAACAAAGTAAAGGAAACAAAATAGAGTCCGTCGGATTCTACTAATCAGAGAGAAGAAGTTCCTGGCTATGTACCCACAAGTTGGACAGTCTATGAACCCATTCTCAGGCATTGACAACCCTCGAACACCTCATCAAGCAATCTACATCCAAACATAGTATGTAATGTGGTATATGTTCATATGAGGGGTCATTCCACTCGCTTTCGCGCAACGTGACTACAACACATCAATGATATGAAACCTCTCTTGAGGATGACAAATCAACACCCTAGAATATTCCAGATACCCTATTGGATCTAGAATATTCTAAGATGCTAGGGAAAAACCTAATAGTGGGCCCGACCCCAAAAAGTTGAACCTGTCCATGCCCCGGTCTTTGATTATGTACATATCACCTTGAACCATTCTCTTTTCATATTACTATCCAAACCAACTTCTCTTATCTATTTTTACAATGAATCTCTCTATATAGGTAGAAATGGAAGTTCAAGCAAGAAAGAGATCAATCAAACTAGCAATCATGACCAGAAATAGAAGATAGAATTGGAAAATGTACTAGATCTAAAATAAAACTACTTGCTTAAGGTAAGAGTACATAAAAATGCCCAAAATGTGCTACATAGACAAGAAGGATTTCCACTAGACATGGAAAAGCATAGTCAACACTGAATAAAAATGGAAGAACATCATTTGTATAGATACAAAGGATAATAGTAGAAGAAAGGATAAGAAGAAGATATTTAACCCATAGAGGAGAGGTGGCTCTCTCTCCTTAGCCTCTATAGGGGTCAGATCTTGTCTTTGGGTCATCATTGTTGGTCTTCTAGACTCCTTGGCTTCCTTTTCCCTTGATTCTACCTCAAACAACAACTTGATGAGTGTATACTGGTAGAAGATGGCTGAGAATGGTGGTAAATGGATGAATGGTGGTGGAAAGTGATGGTAGATGGTAGAAAATTGAAGGGAAGGACGTAGGGTGAGCTCTTCATCCTTTTCGGACCTTATAACTCTTACACGTAGCTCTAGGATCGACCGAGCTTTTTGGGCTAGACGAACCCTTTGCTAGGTAGCGAGGGGTGGGTATTTATAGTTGAAGGTGGAATGTATGTAATAAGTAGTCGCTACAACTTCAGCGATCGCTGTAGAATTTACATTCCTCCTTGACCCAACTGTGTCGGGCATGGCCCAACCATGCTGAGCATAATGATCGCAGAGGTTGTTGCAGTCACTGCAGTTGTTGTGGTTACAGGGCTTGTTGCGGTCGCTACAGTTGTTGCAGTCGCAAAGGTTTTTGCGATCGCTATAGTCTTGAAGTTGTAGCGATCTCTACCCCTTATCCTCAGTCGACCATGCCGAGTGTGGTGGTCGAAACGGGTCTTTAGTTGTAGCGGTCACTATAGTTGTAGTGGTCGATATAGATGTAGTAGTCGATATGGATGTAGTAGTCGATACACATGTAGCCGTCTCTAGAGTCGTTGTTGTAGCAGTCTCTACTTTCTCCTCTTGGCCCAAACTTGCCGGGCTTTGCCCGACCGTGTTGAGCGTTGTGGCCGCTGTCGTTGAAGTTTGTAGTGGTCGTTAAGATTTCTAATCGTAGTGGTCTCTATGGATAGAAGATTAGATGCTGCAAAAATCATGTGTTCGGCCCGACCGGGCCGACGCTTGGGGGAAATCCTGGAGAATTGATATCTTCTTAAGTTTGGTTCCTGTAAATCCCAAAAAATGGCTAGTTAATTAAAAAGATAGAAATTATCAAAGGATAAGAATCTAGAGTTATATTGGGAATATTAAGGCTATAATATTCACATGACCATGAATAAATGCTTAGCATAAATGTCTAAATTTGGGTGTTATCATGCATCCTTATGTGTATGACCCAGTGGGTTCTTAATTAAGTTGGTAGTGATGTTCAAAATAACACAAGCAAAGACTAGTGACTAGTTAGACATCATTGCTATCCAAGTAATAAGAATGAGAACAAATATAACATGTAAAATGACATGAGTTAAGTGTTAGCAATGAAGCCCGGTGGTGCTCATGATATTATAAATTGAGAAGATGCAAGTGAATTTATGAAATTTGTTATAGATCCATCCTTGTATCAAGGTGGGATAAAGGTAGTGGATCTAAAGGCCCTACCTGTCTAGAGTCTGACATGGATCTATGTTGACTTAGGTTTGCTAAACACACTCGTAAGGTATGGGCAGTGAATTGCGCACGTGATCAAAATGCAAAGTCAAGCCACTCAGACCCTACAATATGCAACAGGAACCTAGTAAGTTTTCAGCTCTAGCACCCACCTCTCCCTATGGCTCGGCCCCTAACTTTCCTCCTCTATACTGCATTCTGAACCCGAACATGACGTAATGGTATCCAATCCAAATGTCTTATTTATATCTGATTTTAAATCTTCACCATCTAGAAAGGACTAGCAACCCAATTTCTTACCCACCTTCTGTGAATGCATTTTTGTAAAATACCTATATGTTCTACAATGGTTGTTAATTAATTTTGAATATTTATTTTTATATTTTATGATAAGAGATTAAAATAAAAATGTGATGTCAAGTAAATATTTTTTCCTGTCTTACAAATATTGGTATGAAGGTTATTACAAGTGGGATAGATCTAGACCTAATATTGGAAAACTCCATAAAATAATAAATCAATAATTTTATTATTGATGATGCTTGATTGGAAATTATTGTGCAATTATGAAAGTTGGAGTGGTGGGAGACAACAAATTTGAGATGTGACAGAAAAGAGAGAAAGGAACAACAAAATAGTCAAAAACATGAGAATCAAGAAAATTGAGGATCATGTAACATATTTTCCTCTTAGCTTGATTTTTATCTCTCCAAACAAATACACCACCTCTCCTAATTTTTCTAGTGGAACATTTAAATTTATCTACTCTTTATATGCAATTAGGATATAAAGGAGTTTATAGTTATCTTGATGCAAAGAGAAGTAATTTTAAAGGAATAATTAATATAATAAGTAGATATGAAAAGATTCAATTTTTACATGAGGGGTGAGAATAATATCACTATTGATTGTGGTGAGTGAGTGAGAGTCACTAATAGTAATAAAACATAAAAATTTCCTGCCCCATAGAAAAGAAAGAAATTAGATATTCAAGCATAGTGGTGCACCTATAATAAACTGAAATCTCTCCTTACTTATCTATCACCTGCTTATCCATTGTGCGGATGTTTTTATTTAAGGTCCCAAGGTAATAAGCCAAAAAGAATAAAATTATTTTAATAAATCGATCACTTGGATTAAATTTTTTATTGAGTTGAAACACGTAAGTCAGTATATTTAGCAAATGTTTATTTTTTAATAGTTGATAAAATGAGAATCAACTACTAAAATTGTGGTCTAAAATTTTCATTTTCTTTCGTGACTTAGAAAAATCGATATGGAGGATAATACAAGTTAAAATGGCTCAACCCCAATATTAGTAAATCACCATAAAATTTATAATAGACACAATTATTATATTATTTATGACCTATATATCACTGTAATTAGTATTTTGTTGGAAAAGTAGTAGTGGTGGGAGAAAACTAATGGGGTATGTAACATAAGAAGTAAACAACAACAAAATATTAGATAGAACTTGAGTGAGAGATATTCAAGAATAATGCAAATATATTTTTCTCTCTTTATACATAATTTAACACCTTTATAATTTTTTATAGGCCATTCATGTTTCTTTACTCTTCATATCTAGTTCAAAATAAAATATAAATGGATAATTATATTGATTAAGAGAGAATTCATTTTGGAAGAAGAATTAATGTAATTAGAATAGAGATAAAGATTTATTTTAAAAAATGAGAGAGATGAAGAATATATATATTTATTGTGGTGGGTAAGAGTGAGTTAATAATCATACTAGAAAATATTTATTTCTTGTCCAACAAAAAAGGAACATTGAGTAATAGAAAACACATATTTCAATAATAGTAGTGCATATGCTGTAAAACCAAATTTCTCGGTCCTTATCTATATACCCCTTATTCATTTATTACATATCCTTATTGAAGATCTCAAGGGAATAAGACAATAAAAAATCAATTGAATTTAATAGTCCTTCAATTAGATTTTAGATTTGGACTCGATTGAAACCCATGAGTTACTTTATTTAACTAAAAGAAGGTTATTTTTCATAATTTACAAGATAGACTTAACAACTAAGTATTTGGTCTCAAGTTACGTTATTTTCTATCTCATCTTGGAAATGTTTTTATATAGGCTATTACAAGTAAGGTGGCTTCATCCTCAATATCAATGAAACTTCATTACATTGTGTACACAATTATATTATTATTTATGATATATATTTGACCAGAAAATAATGTGTAGTCTATGGTGAGTGAAAATTGATAGCAGATATGATAAAAAAGGAAACAATTCTAAAAATGTCACTAGATAGAGAATCAAGTATGATGCGACAACCTTTTTTATCTTAGCTTGATTTATCTCTCTCTGCATAATCATATTTTTATCAGAACAAATCTCTATGTCATCAATGTTTCTCTCATCTTTATATCCATTTTATCACAATATTAAATGAATGTATAGATGGATAATGTTGATCAAGACATACATGATTTTGGAGGGAGAATTAGTGTAATTAGAAGATAGAAAATGTCTCAATTTCACATGAGGGTGGGGAGGAAGTGACAACGGTTCTATTCTCAAAAGCATCTCAATAAAAAATTATAAAAATGTGCAACAGAAGCACGAGCAACAAATTACTTATCTATCTCCCTTGCTATTTTCTATTGAGTGTCCTAATTAAATATTCAAGAGAATAAAAAATAACAAATACCCAGAATTTAATAAATCAATCACATAGAATTAGATTTTAACTCAGTTTGAAAACCTGAGTTACTTAATTTTGCTAAAAGTTGATTTTTTTATAATTATTTATAAGAGAATAAATAAGTAAAATCATGATATCAAGTTAGTTTATTTCTTTCTTTTCTAAGAAATACTAACATGGCAATTGTTACATGTATTCTAATATATAATAATTTCAAATTAAATAGTTTATACATGTAAATAAAATAAAATAATATCTAAAAGTGAAGGAGAAGAAGGAAAAGAAGTTATTGTAGTTTCATACTTAAAATAAAAGATAAATATGATGGAGGTATAATATTGTTATTAGGAGAGGAACATTTTAATGAAAATTCAACAAGTATAATTTTCAAATATAAAAATACTTTACATTGCACTAGTGAAAAATATGTGTTTCAACTATATTTTTATCATAACCTCTTATACAAATCAGAAAGGTTGGCCGTAGGATATATAATGTAATATAATATCTCACTTGAACATTATCTTAGGGGACTTATTTATGGTATACTTAAAATAGAGTTGGAAGCATTAAATTGTTACTAATCCCACCCTCCCGTGTATCAAGCACATGATGTGCTCTCTTCAGTCCTCCGTCATCCTGACTTGTCGCCCACTACCCACGACCACCTCGACTCTTTGGACTCCCCAACACGACTGACTCGTCTCCTGCTCTTCCCGAACCCCCCTCCTGCATTTCCCTTTTGGCAAACTGATCGTGTTCTCTCCCTCTTCCCCTTGTACCAGCCTCACCTATTTCTCTCTTCTCAACCGTTCTGATGTTCTTTCCTCCTTTATCTTTCTCTACACTAGGAGTTCCTGCCCCCTCTAATTTCCTTTTCTTTTGCTAATCTCGTTCCAATGCTCATTGTGGCTTGTATTATGGAGAGCTCTAGAAAGAATTATCATTGTCAAGCAATGACTTGTGATTAGGAAGACAAGGCTTTCTCATTGTAGCTTGTAATTTCCTTTTCTTTCCTCCTTTATCTTCTCCAGTGCTGATACTGTCCCCAACTCTGGACATTTTTATGAAAACATGGGATTGATGGGTTGGAAGCAAGTAATACAAGCCGGTAAAGCAATGATCTGATCATTCATGGTTAAGTTCAGCAAAACAGGGTCACATATTTGGATCTTGTTCATCCACCAAGGCTATATGATTTCTTACTAATAATGTCCGCAAGACGAACTAAACAAAACCTCATAAATGTTAATTGCTTCTGCCGGTAATGTGGGAGCTCGATGCACTATAGATATTCAAGGGACCACCATAGGTTTTCGAACTCTGAGCATATGCTCAACGGTAAAGGAAATCAACAAATATTTAATTTTTGTATCAATTAATTTTTTATGCCTAAGTGTAGAGATAACAAGCACAACATTAATAGATCATGTCTTTGTCTTATGTTATCAGACCACCTAAATCTAGCGATTACTTTCTCTAGATGCTTACATTTAGCTTAACCCTTGTTTTGGTACTTCATTCATTAATGCCCTGTGGGCATGTCTTTGATATATGGTTGTCTTAGAGTCCCTAAAATAAGGAATTTTTTAGTGGTTTCCAATGAAAATATGTGATGTTTATCCTTCTCAATCTTTCTTGATAATGTTCTTTTCAGCTATTCTAAGTTCTAAGTATTTTACACGGATTTGAGGATTATCCCAAAAGGAGTTTGAACTAAAGGTGTTGGTAAGGAATGTAAAACTCATTCCTGATATCAATATTTCAATTTGTTATTATCTTAAGTTTATTTATTTTTAGTTGAATGTTTATCTAAAATATTAGATAATGTATTGTCTCATTATATCCATTCAATGTATGTCTACAATTTTTCTTTCTATCTATATATATCAATTCTTTTGGGGTGTTTTTCATACGAAAGAAAAATTTCAAGAATCAGTAAATAAAAGATCATTCTTAATTCATGCCGCCACCTGCTGCATCTTGTCTGAGATGTTGACCGCCTGAGACCGGTACAGTGACCCTAGATGAGTCATGTCGCCGTTGATCCTTTCCTTGACGATGAGGCATACACGGCCAGGGAACCCGGGCGTGACCCAACTGGGATCTCACCCGCACAGCTGATCGGGAGCTCGTATCCCCTATTTCTCGTGACAGGAACAGGGCAGCCGCCTAGGTGGTTTGGCAGTCCGCCTCCCATCTTGACGCCAAAGCTCGTTCGGGGATTGCTCCCTGCCTCACTACAATCTCACCCTCACAAATCGTTGTTGTTGTGCTAGCACCATGAGGCACCCTCGATGGTTTGGTCCTCCCAAAGCCACTATGGCTGAGACTCAGGTGTCGCCACCCACTTCTTCCTCCTTTTCTTCTTGATTGATTCTTTGTCTGACTCTCTCTTCCGCTCGTATCATAGCCCGAGCATGGTTACCCTACTTACAGGGTGAGAGTAGGGCATCGGCAGTCAGTGCCTTTATAGACGTAGCAGACACCTATGGCTGACGATAGAACCGACGATGGTCGACTTGGCCCCCAATTCCTTCTCAGAATGAAGCATCTAGATCTGCTGTTCAGTGAAGCATCTAGAGCTGCTATTCAGTCCATAAGGTCTGGTCCGACGCAATATTATCCTATTTTGTTGTTTTGACTAAAATCCATAGGAGCTCTGGTGATCTTCTCATTGGTATTGATGAGAAAAGAAAGGTATACAACCCGACGACAATATTCAATCTGTGTGGAAATGAAGATGCCAAGGGCAAAGGATGTGGGAGAAAGACGAGTCATTGGATCCTATTATATAGGGATATCATTTCATCCTTTGTAACAGATTGGAATAGAAGACCAAAAGATTGAGATGGAGATTTCTCGGTATCATAGATTTCTTTTAATATTATATTTATTATCTAATCGACTAAACAACGCACGTCAGAGCAGATTTCACACATAAACCTTTTCTAATTAACTAATCTTGCTTATCTTTTGGTCCACGTACATTGGGAATATAAAATTCACATTCTATTAAATCTCCAACAACATATTTTTCGCTCTTATTCTCTTATTTCCTATCACTTTCCATTACCTTCCAATAGTCGACATCTCCTATAGTCAAAATTCTAAAATCAGTCAAGATCTCAAGCACTGGTCACCAATGAATATTCTAACTCTTTGTCATGTTGGGAACCGGCAAGATAATTACTTATTAATACCTTAACTCATTTTCCTTGAACATGCTTATTCTAAAGGACACATAAAACATGAGTACGTAGAAACCCTCAAAGCCTTATAATTATTGTGTTAAGATCTAAAACAATACATTCACATAGATACTTGACAAAATTTGGGGTGTGACAATTCTAACCACCTTATTGGGAATTTCATCCTCAAAATTCAATTAGTCTACCCACCTTAGGGTTTGACATATTATATGTATAATAATCTCTAATATTTTCTAACTACCTCATTAGCATGTGCATGATGAAAATTTCTCATGGTTATCATCATCAAGCGTATATGTGCATGTACTACTAATGAATTTTGAGATATAAATTATACATTCACCGTCTATCTTGGCAAGGGCTCTAGATTGCCTCTTCTCTATGGTTGTGTTAGGGTTCTAGTTCACTTAAAATTAACTCACTTATCGATGCCAAAAATATCTACCCTTCATATACATGCTTGGTCTTACTATGTGTATGATTAGGTTTATGTGACTATATGTCTCAAACTTTTAATGCCAACATTTGTGTTCTTTGTCGCCTTTGGATACATGTCGGCCGGTCATATATTCAGAGGTGACATGTCATATCACACTTATCTTAACACTTTCTCATACACATGTCCCATACCACATGCACTTGAAAGGACAAGAAAAGCAAGATTATGCACATAACATTCTCTCTACAAAACCCCATAAGCATCTGTCCCATACCACAAACATGTGGGAAAAAGAGAGAGAATGCTATATACAACTATAGTGTTATCATAAAAAGTGTAAAACATCTAGGCACATAACCCTAATCTTTATCTAAACATATGTCTCCTATTTAAAACTCTACTTAGATTCCTAATATCTTTCACTTACCTATTATACAGATAGGGCTACTAGTTATCTTTCTAAATTGGTACTCTACTCTAACTTAAGTTCGTATGGGGTGATCTTATTTAAGAACATGAGAACTCATCTGGCGGCCAACTATAATGTTGCTCTGATACCATATTGTAACACCCTCCCTAAGCACACACTTGTACATAGCGGAAGCAACACCGAGTTATCCATAACTTGTGCACTCAAGGGGGTTTTACGTAAAATTGGCATTCATAACAACAATATAATCAATCACGCAGGCTGAAGTATTAAAATATTCTCATGATTGTTCTTACAACAGGAACATAGATGTTATTACATGGTAAACTCATATAACATCACAAGTCTCTACTATAAAGTTCTAAACATCAAAACATATAGCTGAGTCTATAAACCTGAGGGTCATCTTATAGTCGGCACCCCACCAGATCTTATCTTGCTTTGTCCTTGTGCTCTAAATCTCTAAGATTTACTCTGCTCCTTCCCTCGCCCGTGGACATCTCATCCCCAACCATGCATTAGAAAAATGATTGTTAGCGTAAGTGGCATGAGTATTCTAATATACATATTACTAAGAAATAAAATGCTACAAATATCTTTGAACACTATAACCATGATACTAACATTAAAACTTTACAAAATATGAAACACAAATATCTCTTCTTACTTTAGCTTAGTTCTTATCTTTTTACTTGTCTTTCTCTGGAGACTTGTACTCTGGTACCTGGGTCTCAAGACCTGCATCACAGTGCATGGGTCATACTGATCTTATCTAATTCCCTCTCGTCATACTTATGGATGAGATTATGGGCATCTCTAATCTAAGGTATCTTTTACTTACAATTTTTATCTGACTGTGGCCACCATTATATAAGTCCTCCTGAATTGGCATATCTACACCCTGAATTGGTACCAAGGTACCCTGAAATGGCACTACATGCCCTGAATGACACCGAGGTGTCACTGAATTGGCGTGACTACGCCCTGAATTGGTGCCACAACACCTATGAATTGGAGTAACACTCCTTTGAATTGGCAACAGATGCCTCTGAATCGTCCCGGGACTAACTGAATGAGGACTTATCATATAATGTCTTATGTGAAGGTTTCAACTTAATAATCTTAAGTCTAAACTTACTTAATTCTTAATCTAAACTGAAACTGAATACTGATATCTTTGCTGAATACTGAATCTAAACTTATCTTATATTAAAACTGATAACTGAACTTATCTGATATTGATTACTGATGACTGAGCATGTACTGAATTCTGAATTTCTTATTCTTAAATTATGAATTGAATCTACATATGAGTATGAATATAGATCTCAATTACTTCATAATCGAGATTGGGTCTAAAACTCTTATCATGTATCTTTATTCAAAATCTAACTACTCACACCATGAGTAGTCTAAGCCTGAACTAAATCTAATATCCATATTATCTGGATAATCCTTAATCTAATACTTCAATCAGATAGAAATGACTTAACTACTTTTGATGCTAAATATATGACAACTAAGCCTGAAGGCTTAGGGAAAGGATCTAAACTAAATATGAGAATACGAAGTATATGAGAGTTCTTAAGTATCAAATATCTAAAAGAGTGTGCTTTTTGACAAGGTAACTCAATTTCTATAAAATATCATTAAATCTGATCTCAATACTTTCATATGAACTTAAATCTTAAATCTTAAAGTAGAAATCATAAAGAGTCTCATCTCAGCAACTTAATCATGACTTAATGTCTCATAATCATAAACTCATGTTATAATATATTCTAATCCCAATAGTACCTTTACCTTGGAAATTGGGCCATGGTCTACCATGTGCAACATCCATATTATCACATAACTTATCTTTTAAGCACTAATCTTTCTAAGAAATCTATTTCACTTCTAACTCTTAGATCGCTACATATATATAAGAAACCTTGATGACATGTTCCTACTTGAATTCTTAGCACACAATTACATCTATAAATGAGGGGAATCTTAACAACATGTTCTACTTAAAGTCCCAATACATTCTTATCCCACATTATCATGTATGACTATCTTGGTTGCATATCTTATCTTGTAGTCATATTCATCAATATGAATCATTACTAATAGTTCTTATAGAAACATAATTCTCTAATTTTCTCATGAACCTAGTTCATGAGTCTCTATCATTCTTATAAATTTTAGTAACATATCTCTTCTCGAGATATTAGGCACATGTAAGGAAATAACCATGAATGTATGAAAATCTTACTTGTATATGTTAACATAAAATCTTAGAATAGTGGATCACATAAAGTATGAAGTCTTATGAAAATATGTTGAGTTTGATAAATATGAATACTCACGGGCATGAACCACTTACCTGTGTCAGAGAGTATAAAATATCCATCTTGGATTCCTATATTTGGGTCTAAATCCTTTACAACTTGTAGTGTAACACCTCCTTAGAGTTCAATGATGAGGTTTACACCTATCACATCGATTTGACAAAGTATCAACATATATGCACATAATCTATTTATCTAACTTTTCCTCAAATTAAATTACCTTAATTATATCATTTGAGATTCTGAAACCTCCTTCAAGATGTTCTTTGTTCTTCAACCTTTCCAATGAGCCCGTATACACCCTATTTTGGCAATCAAATCAATATCTATGAATCCCTAAAGTACCTTAACAATATAAAGCCGACCATTCTTATTACCTTTTCCTATACCTTTTATCCTAGTTGGGCCTCATGACCCGGCGGCCCAGTAAGGAGGGACTCGCCCCCTTCGCTCGCAGGGGCACGATCCAGGGGTCGCGCTTCCCCTGTTCTTCCGTAGAAAGAGGATGCTGCCACCTGCTGCATCTTCTCTGAGATGTTGACCGCCTGAGACCGGTACAGTGACCCTAGATGAGCCACAAACCGTTGATCCTTTCCTTGACGATGAGGCATACACGGCCAGGGAACTCGGGTGTGACCCAACTGGGATCTCACCCGCACAGCTGATCGGGAGCTCGTATCCCCTATTTCTCGTGACAGGAATAGGGCAGCCGCCCAGGTGGTTTGGCAGTACGCCTCCCATCTTGACGCCAAAGCTCGTTAGGGGATTGCTCCCTGCCTCACTACAATCTCGCCCTCACAAATCGTTGTTGTTGTGCTAGAACCATGAGGCACCCTCGATGGTTTGGTCCTCCCAAAGCCACTATGGCTGAGACTCAGGCATCGCCGCCCTCTTCTTCCTCCTTTTCTTCTTGATTGATTCTTTGTCTGACTCTCTCTTCCACTCGTATCGTAGCCCGAGCATGGTTACCCTACTTGCAGGGTGAGAGCAGGGCATTGGCAGTCAGTGCCTTTATAGACGTAGCAGACACCTATGGCTGAAGATAGAATCGACGATGGTCGACTTGGCCCCCAATTCCTTCTCAGAATGATGCATCTAGATCTTCTATTCAGTGAAGCATCTGGATCTGCTATTCAGTCCACAAGGTCTGGTCCGGCACAATATTATCCTATTCTGTTGTTTTGACTAGAATCCATAGGAGCTCTGGTGATCTTCTCATAGGTATTGACGAGAAAAGAAAGGCATACAACTCGACGACAATATTCAATGTGTATGGAAATGAAGATGCCAAGGGCAAAGGATGTGGGATAAAGACGAGTCATTGGATCCTATTATATAGGGATATCATTTCATCCTTTATAACAGATTGGAATAGAAGACCAAAAGATTGAGACGAAGATTTCTCGGTATCATAGATTTCTTTTAATATTATATTTATTCTCTAATCGACTAAACAACGCACGTCAAAGAAGATTTCACACATAAACCTTTTCTAATTAACTAAACTTGCTTATCTTTTAGTCCACGTACATTGGGAATATAAAAGTCACATTCTATTAAATCTCCAACAACATATTTTTTTCTCTTGTTCTCTTATTTCCTATCACTTTCCATTACCTTCCAACAGTCGACATCTCCTATAGTCAAAATTCTAAAATCAGTCAAGATCTTAAGCACTGGTTACCAATGAATATTCTAACTCTTTGTCATGTTGGGAACCGGCAAGATAATTACTTATTAATCGCTTAACTCATTTTCCTTGAACATGCTTATTCTAAAGGACACATAAAACATTAGTACGTAGAATGCCTCAAAGTCTTATAATTAATGTGTTAAGATCTAAAACAATACATTCACATAGATACTTGACAAAATTCGGGGTGTGACAATTCTACCCACCTTATTGGGAATTTCATCCTCAAAATTCAATTAGTCTACCCACCTTAGGTTTTGACATATTATATGTATAATAATCTCTAATATTTTCTAACTGCCTCATTAGCATGTGCATGGTGAAAATTTCTCATGGTTATCATCATCAAGCGTATATGTGCATGTACTACTAATGAATTTTGAGATCTAAATTATACATTCACCATCTATCATGGCAAGGGCTCTAGATTGCCTCTTCTCTATGGTTGTGTTAGGTTTCTGGTTCACTTAAAATTAACTCACTTATCGATGCCAAAAATATCTACCCTTCATATACATGCTTGGTCTTACTATGTGTATGATTAGGTTTATGTGACTATATGTCTCAAACTTTTAATGCCAACACTTGTGTTCTTTGTCGCCTTTGGATACATGTCGGCCGGTCATATATTCAGAGGTGACATGTCATATCACACTTATCTTAACACTTTCTCATACACATGTCCCATACCACATGCACTTGAAAGGACAAGAAAAGCAAGATTATGCACATAACATTCTCTCTACAAAACCCCATAAGCATCTGTCCCATACCACAAACATGTGGGAAAAAGAGAGAGAATGCTATATACAACTATAGTGTTATCATAAAAAGTGTAAAACATCTAGGCACATAACCCTAATCCTTATCTAAACATATGTCTCTTATTGAAAGCTCTACTTAGATTTCTAATATCTTTCACTTACCTCTTCTACACATAGGGCTACTAGTTATCTTTCTAAATTGGTACTCTACTCTAACTTAAGTTCGTATGGGGTGATCTTATGTAAGAACATGAGAACTCATCTGGTGGCCAACTATAATGTTTCTCAGATACCATATTGTAACACCCTCCCTAAGCACACACTTGTACATAGCGGAAGCAACATCGAGTTATCCATAACTCGTGCACTCAAGGGGGTATTACGTAAAACTGGCATTCATAACAAAAATATAATCAATCACATAGGCTGAAGTATTAAAATATTCTCATGATTGTTCTTACAACAGGAACATAGATGTTATTACATGGTAAACTTATATAACATCACAAGTCTCTACTATAAAGTTCTAAACATCGAAACATATAGCTGAGTCTATAAACCTGAGGGTCATCTTATAGTTGGCACCCCACCAGATCTTATCTTGCTCTGTCCTTGTGCTCTAAATCTCTGAGATTTACTCTGCTCCTGCTCTCACCTGCAGACATACGTCCCCAACCATGCATTAGAAAAACGATTGTTAGCGTAAGTGGCATGAGTATTCTAATATACATATTACTAAGAAATAAAATGCTAAAAATATCTTTGAACACTACAACCATGATACTAACATTAAAACTTTACAAAATATGCAACATAAATATCTCTTCTTACTTTAGCTTAGTTCTTATCTTTTTACTTATCTTTCTCTGGAGACTTGTACTCTGGTACATGGGTCTCAAGACCTACATCACAGTGCATGGGTCATACTGATCTTATCTAATTCCCTCTCATCATACTTATGGATGAGATTATGGGCATCTCTAATCTAAGGTATCTTTTACTTACGATTTTTATCTGACTGTGGCCACCATTATATAATAAGTCCTCCTGAATTGGCGTATCTACGCCCTGAATTGGTGCCAAGGTACCCTGAAATGGCACTACATGCCCTGAATGACACTGAGGTGTCTCTGAGTTGGCGTGACTATGCCCTGAATTGGTGCTGCAACACCTCTGAATTGGAGTAACACTCCTTTGATTGGCAACACATGCCTCTGAATCGTCCCAGGACTAACTGAATGAGGACTTATCATATAATGTCTTATGTGAAGGTTTCAAGTAAATTATCTTAAGTCTAAACTTACTTAATTCTTAATCTGAACTGAAACTAAATACTGATATCTTTGCTGAATATTGAATCTGAACTTATCTTATATTAAAACTGATAACTGAACTTATCTGATATTGATTACTGATGACTGAGCATGTACTGAATTCTGAATCTCTTATTCTTAAATTATGAATTGAATCTACATCTGAGTATGAATATAGATCTCAATTACTTCATAATCGAGATTGGGTCTAAAACGCTTATCATGTATCTTTATTCAGAATCTAACTACTCACACCATGAGTAGTCTAAGCCGGAACTAAATCTAATATCCATATTATCTGGATAATCCTTAATCTAATACTTCAATCTAATAGAAATGACTTAACTACTTTTGATACTAAATATATGACAACTAAGCCTGAATGCTTAGGGAAAGGATCTAAACTAAATATGAGAATACGAAGTATATGAGAGTTCCTAAGTATCAAATATCTAAAAGTGTGGGCTCTGATCTCCAAAACCCGACATAAACACATAACTTCGAGTTTAAACTTAGCAGAAGCGATTCGATTAGCAACGGAATACCAAAAATCAGCAAAAATTAAAACTTTTCGAAAACGAGATCTTAAAAACCTGAAACTCCTTTTATAAAAGTAAGATGAACTGTTTACATCTCTGTCAAATTACTTCTTGAGTAATTATACACATCATGATTCAAAATCTCAAGAATCGCAAAAAAACTCAGACCAACAACTCCAAGACACATAGGACTGACTCTATCTACACCACATAGCAGTCTAAATCTCAACCTGAGATTTACTACTGCTCCTGGTGCTGTTGCTGCTGGGACTGGTCACCTGTAGACCGGTTCCTCCGTCTTCGACGGCCACCTAAAAAGTTGAAGTCTACGGGGTGAGACAATTTTAAATAATTGTCCCAGCAGGAGTTATAACTCTCCACTAGAAGCTTTATAAGGCAAAACAAAGAATAACTTAAGCAGTAAAAGCTTTCAAAGTATTCAATAGCAGTTTTGGTAGTAAGAAAGAGTTCAACATTTATGAAACATGAAGAACATATGCACTATACAGTGTAACATCAATCAATTAACTCGTAGTTATCTCTAACAGGTATACTACGTTGTAGATTATGTTTTTCAAACATTATTATCATGCCCTGCGGAGATGAGGTATACCACTCATACTCCAACCGAGCACTGTTACGTGCCTCGGTATCATACTAGGTCATTGAAAGAGCCGGATTCTCATGACCTTCACCTTCCTCAGTCAGTAAGAGGATTACTTGCAGGACATCTTGTGTCTCTGCAACTATAGCTTACCAGGGTAATCTGGTCCTTCGCTATTTTAGAGTTACAGTGGCGTTCTGTACTCTCTTCGTCATCAGGAGATTTCGTGTTTACCTTCCACTGATACGGTATATGTGCTTTCTTCGTCATCAGGAGAATTCGTGTTTACCTTCCACTGATGCGGTATGTATTTGTAGTGAAGGATTGATGGATTACACATCTACATCAATGCCTACACTAGGATGTAAGGTTCTACACATCCATATACCCCACATACTCAAAAGTATGTGATCCAGGAGTTCCCTTAGGAAAACCTGTTTCACCATCATTTGATCTCTGACAATGATGGATTTATGACCAGGGCTCTACATGGTATGATTACACTTGATTAGTTAGGTACATTCAGTATTCTTTTAACATCATACATTGTTTTCAAACAATAACATTAGCATAGCAGCTATGAAGGGAGAATACTAAATGTAACAAGCCTTACTCACATCAATTATCATTTCTCAATATTCTCATCACAAGTCACCTCTAAAGCATGACCTTGATGGTATTTATGGCTCTCACAGCCCATTAATCTCATAAGATGCCACTGACAAGGCATCAAGATATTTTACTATTCATAAAGCTAACAACATGCTTTCAATGAATGTAGCATCATCATCCATACCTGGATATGATTATCCTCATCTAAGGACCTGCATGGTTAATTCAAGTGATGAAAGCAATTCAATTCAAGAATTATACCTTCACTCTTGCCATAAGAGCTAAGTTCCCTGATTCTCATCAATTAGGGTTTACTATTCACATTACATGTCATCACCCTAGAATTAGGGTTTACTATTCACATTATATGTCATCACCCTAGAATTAGGGTTTACTATTCACATTACAGTGAATTGAACTCATGACATCATCAGGTATGAGGAACATCATCATTGATGCTCTCAGATTTAGGTTAAGATTCATCATTTAACATAATTAGGGTTTCCATGATCTCACATAGGTGGATCATACCCTAATCATGCACATTCATGTGTATTAAAGGTACTTTACTTGAGTTTCCACCATAAGAGGGTACTTTCTCTCTCCTCTAACTAGTAGATGGTGATTACACCACTCTAGATTAGGTTGGGTTAAGTCCTCATTGACTAACACAAGTCAACACATCACCATCATGTGATTAGGGTTTGATTAAAACAAGGTATCACTCAATTGAACCTTTCAAGGGCATTTTAGTAATTTACCCATTGATCATCATTATGGGTCAATTCATTAGTCACTTAGTCCCTTAATATCTTAAGTTACCATTAGGGTTTAGATTAGATCATCATTGAACCATTTACACCTTCAAGTGATTAAGTATAAACAACCTTGAAGGTCTCCAATTGGTTTCAACCTTCAACCTCCAACCCATTTAATTTTTAAACGACCTTGAACTCATTTAATCTCAAATGACCCTGAACCAATTTGAGCCTTAAACAAGTATGGACCCATTTAGGCTTAAACGAGTGTGGACCCGTTTGAGCCTAAACGAGTGTGGACCCGTTTGAGCCTAACGAGTGTCAACCCATTTGAGCCTAAACGATGGTCAACCCGTTTGAGCCTAAACGAGTGTCAACCCATTTGAGCCTAAACGAGTGTGGACCCATTTGAGCCTAAACGAGTGTGGACCCGTTTGAGCCTAAACGAGTGTGGACCCGTTTGAGCCTAAACGAGTGTCAACCCATTTGAGCCTAAACGAGTGTGGACCCATTTAAGCCTAAACGAGTGTCAACCCATTTACAAATTGAGTCAATTAGGATGAGCCTCAAACAATTGGACACCAATTTGACCTTCAATTGAAAGCCAATTAGAGTTAAGTCTAACTCAATTAAGGTTTCCAATCGGCTAATCATCAATTTTCAACAATGTGAATCGAATTAAGGTTGAACCTATCAGTTGAACTCCAATTGGGCCCAAACTTTGCCCAAACGGTCTTGAGATCATTTGGATGACCTACAAACGATCTTGAGACCGTTTTTCCAAAGTTTGACCAAAAACCAAGTTGGTTGAATTAGGGTTGAACTTGAATTAGGTCTAAAATCAGCATTTTTATCAATTCATCAACTTATTACGATTGGACCTTCAACCCATCAAATTACCTCAACTTTAGACCTTAAAACAGTCTTGGGTTGTGCCCAAACGGTATTGAGATCGTTTGGAGGAACCCCCAAACGATCTTGAGACCGTTTGGGTCCTTCAACCCAAAACGCAACAAAATCTATAAATGAAAACAGCAATTTCAGGCCAATTAGGGTTAGGATGTTGAAGTGCCTTCAACTCTCAATTGGTTAAGAATTTAACTTTGATTCTTTGCAGGAATGAAATTCAACATATTATAAACAGGAATCTCAAACGGTCAACACTTGGTCAACTCATTCAAATGGGTTGAACCCGTTTGCCCAAAAAGTTCAAGTTAATCAGTTTGGAAAATCAGCACTTAATTCAATTCGATTGCCTAATTGATTGGCCTTCAACCTACGATTCCTTTGGAGTTAACCCCTCAAATTTGGTGGGTCATTAGCCTACATGATTATGAACAGGAATCCCAAATGGTCAATGCTTGGTCAACGCCGTCAAACGGGTTGAACCCATTTTCTCCAACCGACCTTGTGAACCCGTTTGCCCTTCAAACGGTTTGGTCAGAAGGGGGGGGGGGGAACCAGGACCGTTTGATAAAGTAACTTTGGTAATCACACCCATCTTCTTAAACCTCTAACAAGGACGGTTATACCACCATTTTTCTTGCAAAAGTTCAAGGAAGAAGGGAGGTAGAAGGAGAACTAAATGCTAAAATTTAAAGAACAAATATGCATATAAAGCAAAGAGTTTAAAGTTATAAAACCCGCCTTAAGGTCGTTCCTTGAGCTCCAAGCTTCCAAGCTTCAAGCCTCTAATGGTGTCTTGATCTCCACAGGTCGGCCAAGGGTGTTTCTCCAAGGAAAGGTTGGGAAAAGATGGCTAGAACGAGAAATCTAAGTGAATTAGCCATGAAACCAACCTTATACAAGAATTTTCTCCATGAATTCAAGCTAGAAGGTAGTGTTCTCTTACCTAGAATAGGTTGGTCACCCTCCTCTTCTCCAGAGCTTTGTCGTAATACGGTCTAAGCAAGGAAATAAGAAAGGAAGTGAAGGAAACGTTCCTTTACAAACAAAGGAAGGGTGTATACATATCTTGGGGTCATTTCCAACATAAGGACAACTAGTTTCTCCTTTTCTTAATTAGGTCCCTCCTTTCTTATAGGGACGTCCCTTCTCCTTATTATAAGACACGTTTCTCCCTTTCATAATTAAGCAAAACTCATCTTAAACCCAAGGTCCATAGGTGAAGAAGGTCAACTTTCAACTAGGGTTCATACATGAAAGATCTCCATACCCATATATGGTGAATTTCATGCACAAAGATCACTTTTCTTATCTGATTATTAATTGATGTATCTCTTTCATCATTTCTACTCTAAATGATGCCAAGAGTCATATAAGATGCTCTATAAGGTGTACTTTACAAATTTCACCCACAATTTGGGTAAATTACACTTTACTCCAAATTAGGGTTTTTAAGCATTAGGATCACTCCACAAGCTGCATTTGAATGCCCAAGCTTGGAAAATCCATCATGCCTCATCATATTCACTCATATGATGTCTCAACATCAAAAGAACATCTTAACCTGTGAAATTGCAAGTTAAACCCTTAAACTGGGTAACTTGCACATGGGTCCCTGCATTACAAAACAATGCTACAACTTTGTTTATAAAGGAGCAAAAATTGAAAGTATATGTTCCTTTAGGAACTTAGTTACATGCCAGAGAATACTCACAGGTGTTTAATTACATAATTTAGGCAAAACTTCCAGGGTTAGGTTAAAACCCAGGTCAGGGATGTTACAAATTATCCACCCCTTACAAGGATTTCGTCCCCGAAATCGATAAAACGCATTAAGAGAAAAGAGTAGGGTATTTCCTTCTCATCTCATCCTCTAGTTCCCAAGTGGCTTCTTCAACACCACGGTGGTTCCAGAGGACTTTCACAAGACTTATATCTTTCTTCTTTAACTTTTTAATTCTGTTATCAAGAATGGACACTAGTCCCTCCTCATATGTTATATCTTCATTCAATTCTACTTCCATAGGTTGTAGAACTGACTCGGTGTCGGGGTGACATTTCCTCAGCATGGAAATGTGAAAAATAGGATATAACTTCTACAACTCCTCAGGTAACTCTAGTCTATAGGCTACCTTTCCAATTCGCTCAATGATCGGATAAGGTCCCATAAATCTAGGAGCTAACTTCCCTTTTCTTCCAAAACGAAGGACTCCTTTCCACAATGAGACCTTGAGATACACTCTCTCTCCAACCTGGAACTCTAGGGGTCTACGACGTTTATCAGCATATGACTTCCGCCTATCCTGTGCAGTCTTAAGCTGTTGTTGTATAACTTTAATCTTCTTTGTTGTTTGCTGCACAAGATCAGGACCTAACAACTGGTGCTCACCAGTCTCATACCAACACAAAGGTGATCTACAACGTCTACCATACAAGGCTTCATATGGTGCCATATCAATACTATGTTGATAGCTATTGTTATAGGCAAACTCTATCAAGCTCAGGTGTAGATCCCAACTCCCGGTAAACTGGAGAACACATGCTCTCAACAGGTCTTCCAAGGTCTATATAGTCCTTTTAGACTGTCCATCAGTATGTGGGTGAAAGGTTGTACTAAACCTTAACTTGGTGCCTAAGGCTCTGTGTACTGCTCCCAAAAATGACTTGTGAACTGGGGACCTCTGTCAGAAACTATAGAGACAGGAACTCCGTGCAACCACACTATCTCTTGCACATACAACTGGGATAACCTCTCAGCAGAATAGGTTGTTTTGACAGGCAAGAAATGCACTGTCTTTGTCAACCTATCAACAATTACCCAAATGGAATCATGTCCTTTGCTTGTCCTGGGTAGGCCAACAACAAAGTCCATGGTCGCATGGTCCCACTTCCACTATGGTATGGGTAAAGGTTGCATTGTTCCTGTAGGCTTCTGGTGCTCAACCTTAACTTGCTGACACACTGGACACCTCATCACAAACTCTGCAACATCCTTCTTCATCCCATGCCACCAATACATATCTTTCAAATTTCGATACATCTTGGTGCTCCCTGGATGCATAGCATACATTGAAGAATGAGCTTCTTCCAGGACTAGCTTCCTCAGGTTATCCACATCTGGCACTATCATCCTCCCATGATATCATGCCACATGGTCATCTGAGTCATGGAAACCATCTCGTTTTTCATCACCATACTCAGACCTGATCTGTTGAACTGCAACATCCTCTAACTGTGCCTCCTTTATCTGCTCTCTTAGAGTAGGTTTAATATGCATCTCAGCTAACAAACTGGCTAACAATGACACCTTCAACTATACATTGTTTTGCCTTAAAGAGATAAGCATATCTCTCCTAGATCATACTAAAGAACTTAGTTGTGCTCTATCCATGGTTGATGTTGCTGATTTCCTGCTCAAGGTATCTGCAACCACATTGGCCTTGCCCGGATGGTAATCAATCGTACAGTCGTAGTCCTTGATTAACTCCATCCAGCGATGTTGCCTCATGTTAAGCTCATGTTGAGAGAAGATATACTGAAGATTCTTGTGGTCTGTGAATATCTGGAATGTTTCTCCGTAGAGATAATGCCTCCAGATTTTCAAGGCATGAACCACATCAGCTAACTCCAGATCGTGTGTCGGATAATTCTCCTCGTGCTTCTTAAGCTGTTGGGAAGCAAAAGAAATCACTTGTTTATCCTGCATCAACACACATCCAAGTCCATTCTTGGAGGCATCACAGAAGACTACATATCCTTTTCCTTGCTCAGGTAGCACAAGCACAGGTGCACTTGTCAACCTCTCCTTCAACAGTTGGAAAGATTATCGACACTTATCACTCCAAGAAAAAGGAACATCTTTCCGGGATAACTTGGTCAAAGGTAAGGCTATAGAACTGAAATTATTAATAAACCTTCGATAGTAACCAGCTAACCCCAAGAAACTTCTAATCTCTGTCGGTGTTTTCGGTTGTTCCCATTGTAGAACAGATTCTACCTTTTTAGGGTCAACACGAATACCCGAGGCAGATACCACATGTCCAAGAAAAGACACTTTAGGTAACCAGAACTCGCACTTGCTAAACTTAGCGTATAGCTTATGTTCTCTTAGCAAGGTCAAAGTTTGGCGAAGATGCTGCTCATGCTACTGAGCATCCTTACTATAAATCAGAATGTCATCTATGAAGATGACAACATACGGATCAAGTAAAGGTCGGAAGATTCTAGTCATGAGTTCCATAAATGCAGCTGGTGCATTAGTTAGTCCAAATGACATAACCGTGAACTCATAGTGACCATATCTTGTCCTAAAGGTAGACTTGGATATGTCACTGTCCTTAATGCGGAGTTGATGATATCCAGATCTCAAATCTATCTTTGAGAAGACTGTTGCACCACGCAACTGGTCAAAAAGATCATCAATCCTCGGCAAAGGGTACTTTTTCTTTATTGTTACTTTATTGAGTTGTCTTTAGTCAATGCACAACCGCATTGACCCATCTTTCTTTTTAACAAACAAAACTGGAGCACCCCAAGGTGAGGTACTCGGTCGGATGAAACCTTTCTCAAGTAACTCTTGAAGTTGTTTCTTGAGTTCTGCCATCTCGGCAGGCGCCATCCTATACGGAGTCTGGGCTATGGGTTTCGTATCTGGGACCAAATTGATCTCAAAATCAATCTCCCGAGGTGGTGGTATACCAGGAAGTTCTTCAGGAAACACATCCTCGAATTCCCTGACTATAGGAACTTCAGCAGGATTGGGACTCTCCTTGCTAACATCTACCACATGGGCCAAGAATGCATAACATCCTTGCCTCATCAGCTTATCAACAACCATAGCTGATACAAGATAGGTGGGCAGAATATTTCTTTCTCCTTGAAAGATCCATGTGTTGCTTTCATCAGCAAACACAGCCAACTTGGACTCACAATCCAAGACAACTCTATACCTCTGTAAGGTATCCATTCCTACGATTATATCAAATCCTTGCATATCAAGTGGTATAAGATCCACTTGAATGTGATGATCAGAAAAGAAGAGGATGCAGGGAGAACATACCTCCTGCAAAACGGCAAACCCTCTCAACGGAGTCTCCAACAACAAACTATCTGCCCTATGACTGACAGTCATATTGCAGTTGCGAATCACTCTTCGAGTGATGAAAGAGTGTGTAGCACCTGGGTCAATCAGAACAGATACTACATAAGATTTAGACATATCAGAATATAAAAGTTCCATCTGACCTGCCACTACTTGTGGATTGACCACTGCCTCTGGTGGGTTCATAGCATAGAACATCGTTGTAGCCTGGTGTTGAGGTGGTGCTGATGATCCAGCTTGAGACGCTTGCCTGTGTCCTCGAGCTGCTCCTTGAGATTGCCATCTCTGTGATCCCTGTTGACCTTGTCTCGGAGACTGTATCACACTGACAGGCTTAGAGCGGCAGTCCTTCATCAAATGTCCCACCTTACCACAGTTGTAGCAACTTCTCTCCAGTTGTGGTGGTCTTGGTGGTCTAGTGACTAACATCGATGCAGAACCGTGAGTCCCTTGAGGCGGTTGACTCCGTCCTCTACCTCTACTTGGTGACCATTGAGTTTGAGAACTCGATCTGGGTGGTGGAGGGTTAGGTGCAGAGAATCTAGGTTTCTTGGAATCCCTAGATGAAGAACCATGGAACTGTGGATATCTTTTCTAGGTTTACCTCTTCTCAACCACATATCTCTCTATCCTTCGGACTGACTCAACGAAGGTAGAGAATCTCTCTCGGTTTTCTAAGGCAGACACAGGGGTTGACATATCAGCATTCAAACCCTTCTCGAATCTCCTGATTCTTTCCTCTTCTGTGGCAGCCATGTGCGGGCAGAACCACAACAACTCCATGAACTTAGCTTCATACTCGCTAATGTTCATCATGCCCTGCCTCAATCTCTCAAACTGAGAGATATTCTCATCTAGGAAGGTCTTTGGGAAATATCTATGACCAAATTCCTGGTGAAACTCTTCCCACGAGATCTCTATTCCAGGTCTCTTCTGCTCTTCCATGTTCCACCAGTGACCAACGCTTCCCTTGAGAAGATAGACAGCATGTCTAACCTTCTCAGCTTCCAGAATATTAAGAATCCTGAAAGCCTTCTCCAACTCTGTCAACCACAGATCAGCATCTGTGGGGTCGGCAGTCCCAAAGTACTCAGTAGCTCCGACACGACATAGTCGCTCAAACATCTTCCCGATACCTTGTCCATCAGGCTGGACAGGTGCCCTAGGTGCAGGCATGGGCATCCTGTCGGTTATGTGTGTCATGGCAGTCATAAACTGCCCAAACATCGTCTGAATTGCTGGGTTACCCATATCGACTGGGTCAAACTGGGGTGGCTCCCGGGGTGGCTCAGGTGCAGGCTGTTCTATTTCTGGAACCCTTGCACCGCCTTGAGGTGCACTAGCACTACTCTCTGCCACGTACTCATCATGTGGTTCTACCATCCTTATGTATCTTCTTCTCCTGAGGAGCAGAAGATTCTATTAGATAAGGAAGGAACATTAAGGATAGACTCGACATCCTAAGTCCTATGCCTCTGTAGAATCAGCGAACCTGGAGCTCTGATACCACTTAATTGTGGGCTCTGATCTCCAAAACCCGAGATAAACACATAACTTCGAGTTTAAAATTAGCGGAAGCGATTCGATTAGCAGCGGAGTACCAAAAATCAGCGGAAATTAAAACTTTTCAAAAACGAGATCTTAAAAAACTGAAACTCCTTTTATAAAAGTAAGATGAACTGTTTACATCTCTGTCAAATTACTTCTTGAGTAATTATACACATCATGATTCAAAATCTCAAGAATCGCAACAAAACTCAGACCAACAACTCCAAGACCTGAGAGTACAAAGGACACATAGGACTGACTCTATCTACACCACATAGCAGGCTAAATCTCCAGCTGAGATTTACTGTTGCTTGTGGTTCTGCTGCTGCTGGGACTGGTCACCTGTAGACCGGTTCCTCCGTCTTCGACGACCACCTAAAAAGTTGAAGTCTACGGGGTGAGAAAATTTTAAATAATTGTCCCAGCGGGAGTTATAACTCTCCACTAGAAGCTTTATAAGGCAAAACAAAGAATAACTTAAGCAGTAAAAGCTTTCAAAGTATTCAACAACAGTTTTGGTAGTAAGCAAGAGTTCAACATTTATGAAACATGAAGAACATATGCACTATACAGTGTAACATCAATCAATTAACTCGTAGTTATCTCTAACAGGTATACTACGCTGTAGATTATGTTTTTCAAACATTATTATCATGCCCTGCGGAGATGAGGTATACCACTCATACTCCAACCGATCACTGTTACGTGCCTCGGTATCATACTAGGTCATTGAAAGAGCCGGATTCTCATGACCTTCACCTTCCTCAGTCAGTAAGAGGATTACTTGCAGGACATCTTGTGTCTCTGCAACTATAGCTTACCAGGGTAATCTGGTCCTTCGCTATTTTAGAGTTACAGTGGCATTCTGTACTCTCTTCATCATCAGGAGATTTCGTGTTTACCTTCCACTGATACGGTATCTGTGCTTTCTTCGTCATCAGGAGATTTCGTGTTTACCTTCCACTGATGCGGTATGGATTTGTAGTGAAGGATTGACGGATTACCCATCTACATCAATGCCTACACTAGGATGTAAGGTTCTACACATCCATATACCCCACATACTCAAAAGTATGTGATCCAGGAGTTCCCTTAGGAAAACCTGTTTCACCATCATTTGATCTCTGACAATGATGGATCTATGATCAGGGCTCTACATGGTATGATTACACTTGATTAGTTAGGTACATTCAGTATTCTTTTAACATCATACATTGTTTTCAAACAATAACATTAGCATAGAAGCTATGAAGGGAGAATACTAAATGTAACAAGCCTAACTCACATCAATTATCATTTCTCAATATTCTCATCACAAGTCACCTCTAAAGCATGACCTTGATGGTATTTATGGATCTCACAGCCCATTAATCTCATAAGATGCCACTGACAAGGCATCAAGATATTTTACTATTCATAAAGCTAACAACATTCTTTCAATGAATGTAGCATCATCATCCATACCTAGATATGATTATCCTCATCTAAGGACTTGCATGGTTAATTCAAGTGATGAAAGCAATTCAATTCAAGAATTATACCTTCACTCTTGCCAAAAGAGCCAAGTTCCCTGATTCTCATCAATTAGGGTTTACTATTCACATTACATGTCATCACCCTAGAATTAGGGTTTACTATTCACATTACATGTCATCACCCTAGAATTAGGGTTTACTATTCACATTACAGTGAATTGAACTCATAACATCATCAGGTATGAGGAACATCATCATTGATGCTCTCAGATTTAGGTAAAGATTCATCATTTAACATAATTAGGGTTTCCATGATCTCACATAGGTGGATCATACCCTAATCATGCACATTCATGTGTATTGAAGGTACTTTACTTGAGTTTCCACCATAAGAGGGTACTTTCTCTCTCCTCTAACTAGTAGATGGTGATTACACCACTCTAGATTAGGTTGGGTTAAGTCCTCATTGACTAACACAAGTCAACACATCACCATCATGTGATTAGGGTTTGATTAAAACAAGGTATCACTCAATTGAACCTTTCAAGGGCATTTTAGTAATTTACCCATTGATCATCATTATGGGTCAATTCATTAGTCACTTAGTCCCTTAATATCTTAAGTTACCATTAGGGTTTAGATTAGATCGTCATTGAACCATTTACACCTTCAAGTGATTAAGTATAAACAACCTTGAAGGTCTCCAATTGGTTTCAACCTTCAACCTCCAACCCATTTAAATTTTAAACGACCTTGAACTCATTTAATCTCAAACGACCCTGAACCCATTTGAGCCTTAAACGAGTATGGACCCATTTAGGCTTAAACGGGTGTGGACCCGTTTGAGCCTAAACGAGTGTGGACCCGTTTGAGCCTAAACGAGTGTCAACCCATTTGAGCCTAAACGAGTGTCAACCCGTTTGAGCCTAAATGAGTGTCAACCCATTTGAGCCTAAACGAGTGTGGACCCATTTGAGCCTAAACGAGTGTGGACCCGTTTGAGCCTAAACGGGTGTGGACCCGTTTGAGCCTAAACGAGTGTCAACCCATTTGAGCCTAAACGAGTGTGGACCCGTTTGAGCCTAAACAAGTGTCAACCCATTTACAAATTGAGTCAATTAGGATGAGCCTCAAACAATTGGACACGAATTTGACCTTCAATTGAAAGCCAATTAGAGTTAAGTCTAACTCAATTAAGGTTTCCAATCGGCTAATCATCAATTTTCAACAATGTGAATCAAATTAAGGTTGAACCTATCAATTGAACTCCAATTGGGCCCAAACTTGGCTCAAACGGTCTTGAGATCGTTTGGATGACCTCCAAATGATCTTGAGACTATTTGCCCAAAGTTTGACCAAAAACCAAGTTGGTTGGATTAGGGTTGAACTTGAATTAGGTCTAAAATCAGCATTTTTATCAATTCATCAACGTATTACAATTGGACCTTCAACCCATCAAATTACCTCAACTCTAGACCTTCAAACGGTCTTGGGTTGTGCCCAAACGGTCTTGCGATCGTTTGGAGGAACGCCCAAACGATCTTGAGACCGTTTGGGTCCTTCAACCCAAAACTCAACAAAATCTATAAATGAAAACAGCAATTTCAGCCCAATTAGGGTTAGGATGTTGAAGTTCCTTCAACTCTCAATTGGTTAAGAATTTAACTTTCATTCTTTGCAGGAATGAAATTCAACAAATTATGAACAGGAATCTCAAACGGTCAATGCTTGGTCAACTCATTCAAATGGGTTGAACCCGTTTGCCCAAAAAGTTCAAGTTAATCAGTTTGGAAAATCAGCACTTAATTCAATGCGATTGCCTAATTGATTGGCCTTCAACCTACGATTCCTTTGGAGTTAACCCCTCAAATTTGGTGGGTCATTAGCCTACATGATTATGAACAGGAATCCCAAACTGTCAACGCTTGGTCAACGCTGTCAAATGGGTTGAACTCATTTGCTCCAACCGACCTTGTGAACCCGTTTGCCCTTCAAACGGTTTGGTCAGAAGGGGGGGGGGAACCAGGACCGTTTGATAAAGTAACTTTGGTAATCACACCCATATTCTTCAACCTCTAACAAGGATGGTTATACCACCGTTTTTCTTGCAAAAGTGCAAGGAAGAAGGGAGGTAGAAGGAGAACTAAATGCTAAAATTGCAAGAACAAATATGCATATAAAGCAAAGAGTTTAAAGTTATAAAACCCGCCTTAAGGTCGTTCCTTGAGCTCCAAGCTTCCAAGATTCAAGCCTCTAATGGTGTCTTGAGCTCCACAGGTCGGCCAAGGGTGTTTCTCCAAGGAAAGGTTGGGAAAAGATGGCTAGAACGAGAAAGCTAAGTGAATTAGCCATGAAACCAACCTTATACAAGAATTTTCTCCATGAATTCAAGCTAGAAGGTAGTGTTCTCTTACCTAGAACAGGTTGGTCGCCCTCCTCTTCTCCAGAGCTCTGTCCTAATACAGTCTAAGCAAGGAAATAAGAAAGGAAGTGAAGGAAACGTTCCTTTACAAACAAAGGAAGGGTGTATATATATCTTGGGGTCATTTCCAACATAAGGACAACTAGTTTCTCCTTTTCTTAATTAGGTCCCTCCTTTCTTATAGGGACGTCCCGTCTCCTTATTATAAGCCACGTTTCTCCCTTTCATACTTAAGAAAAACTCATCTTAAACCCAAGGTCCAAAGGTGAAGAAGGTCAACTTTCAACTAGGGTTCATACATGAAAGATCTCCATACCCATATATGGTGAATTTCATGCACAAAGATCACTTTTCTTATCTAATTATTAATTGATGTATCTCTTTCATCATTTCTACTCTAAATGATGCCAAGAGTCATATAAGATGCTCTAGAAGGTGTACTTTACAAATTTCACCCACAATTTGGGTAAATTACACCTTACTCCAAATTAGGGTTTTTAAGCATTAGGATCACTCCACAAGCTGCATTTGAATGCCCAAGCTTGGAAAATCCATCATGCCTCATCATATTCACTCATATGATGTCTCAACATCAAAATAACATCTTAACCTATGAAATTGCAAGTTAAACCCTTAAACTGGGTAACTTGCACATGGGTCCCTGCATTACAAAACAATGATACAAATTTGTTTATAAAGGAGCAAAAATTGAAAGTATATGTTCCTTTAGGAACATAGTTACATGCTAGAGAATACTCATAGGTGTTTAATTACATAATTTAGGCAAAACTTCCAGGGTTAGGTTATAACCCAGGTCAGGGATGTTACAAAAAGAGTGTGATTTTTGACAAGGTAACCCAATTTCTATAAAATATCATTAAATCTGATCTCAATACTTTCATATGAACTTAAATCTTAAATCTTAAAGTAGAAATCATAAAGAGTCTCATCTCAGCAACTTAATCATGACTTAATGTCTCATAATCATAAACTCATGTTATAATATATTCTAATCCCAATAGTACCTTTACCTTGGAAATTGGGCCATGGTCTACCATGTGCAACATCCATATTATCACATAACTTAACTTTTAAGCACTAATCTTTCTAAGAAATCTATTTCACTTCTAACTCTTAGATTGCTACATATATATAAGAAACCTTGATGGCATGTTCCTACTTGAATTCTTAGTACACAATTACATCTATAAATGAGGGGAATCTTAAAAACATCTTCTACTTGAAATCTCAATACATTCTTATCCCATATTATCATGTATGACTATCTTGGTTGCATATCTTATCTTGTAGTCATATTCATCAATATGAATCATTACTAATAGTTCTTATAGAAACATAATTCTCTAATTTTCTCATGAACCTGGTTCATGAGTCTCTATCATTCTTATAAATTTTAGTAACATATCTCTTCTTGAGATATTAGGCACATGTAAGGAAATAACCATGAATGTATGAAAATCTTACTTGCATATCTTAACATAAAATCTTAGAACAGTGGATCACATAAAGTATGAAGTCTTATGAAAATATGCTAAGTTTGATAAATATGAATACTCACGGGCATGAACCACTTACCTGTATCAAAGAGTATAAAATATCCATCTTGGATTCCTATATTTGGGTCTAAATCCTTTACAACTTGTAGTGTAACACCTCCTTAGAGTTCAATGATGAGGTTTACACCTATCACATCGATTTGACAAAGTATCAACATATATGCACATAATCTATTTGTCTAACTTTTCCTCAAATTAAATTACCTTAATTATATCATTTGAGATTCTGAAACCTCCTTCAAGATGTTCTTTGTTCTTCAACCTTTCCAACGAGCCCTTATACACCCTATTCTGGCAATCAAATCAATATCTATGAATCCCTAAAGTACCTTAACAATATAAAGTTGACCATTCTGATTACCTTATTTTCCTATACCTTTTATCCTAGTTGGGCCTCATGACCCGGCGGCCCAGCAAGGAGGGACTCGCCCCCTTCGCTCGCAGGGGCACGATCTAGGGGTCACGCTTCCCCTGTTCTTCCGTAGAAAGAGGATGCCGCCACCTGCTGCATCTTCTCTGAGATGTTGACCGCCTGAGACCGGTACAGTGACCCTAGATGAGCCACATCGTCGTTGATCCTTTCCTTGACGATGAGGCATACACGGCCAGGGAACCCGGGCGCGACCCAACTGGGATCTCACCCGCACAGCTGATCGGGAGCTCATCTCCCCTATTTCTCATGACAGGAACAGGGCAGCCGCCCAGGTGGTTTGGCAGTCCGCCTCCCGTCTTGACGCCAAAGCTCATTCGGGGATTTCTCCCTGCCTCACTACAATCTTGCCCTCACAAATCGTTGTTGTTGTGCTAGCAACATGAGGCACCCTCGATGGTTTGGTCCTCCCAAAGCCACTATGGCTGAGACTCAGGCGTCGCCACCCTCTTCTTCCTCCTTTTCTTCTTGATTGATTCTTTGTCTGACTCTCTCTTCTACTCGTATCATAGCCCAAGCATGGTTACCCTACTTGGAGGGTGAGAGCAGGGCATCGGCAGTCAGTGCCTTTATAGACGTAGCAGACACCTATGGCTGACGATAGAACCGATGATGGTCGACTTGGCCCACAATTCCTTCTCAGAATGAAGCATCTAGATCTGCTGTTCAGTGAAGCATCTAGATCTGCTATTCAGTCCACAAGGTCTGGTCCGGCGCAATATTATCCTATTATGTTGTTTTGACTAGAATCCATAGGAGCTCTGGTGATCTTCTCGTAGGTATTGACGAGAAAAGAAAGGTATACAACCTGACGACAATATTCAATCTGTGTGGAAATGAAGATGCCAAGGGCAAAGGATGTGGGAGAAAGACGAGTCATTGGATCCTATTATATAGGGATATCATTTCATCCTTTGTAGCAGATTGGAATAGAAGACCAAAAGATTGAGACGGAGATTTCTCAGTATCATAGATCTTGACTGATTTTAATATTATATTTATTATCTAATTGACTAAACAACGCACGTTAGAGAAGATTTCACACATAAACCTTTTCTGATTAACTAATCTTGCTTATCTTTTGGTCCACGTGCATTGGGAATATAAAAGTCACATTCTATTAAATCTCCAACAACATATTTTTCGCTCTTGTTCTCTTATTTCCTATCACTTTCCATTACCTTCCAACAGTCGACATCTCCTATAGTCAAAATTCTAAAATCAGTCAAGATCTCAAGCACTGGTTACCAATGAATATTCTAACTCTTTTTCATGTTGGGAACCGGCAAGATAATTACTTATTAATCCCTTAACTCATTTTCCTTGAACATGCTTATTCTAAAGGACACATAAAACATTAGTACGTAGAATGCCTCAAAGTCTTATAATTATTATGTTAAGATCTAAAACAATACATTCACATAGATACTTGACAAAATTTGGGGTGTGACAGCCAAGCTACCAATGATCTATTTTTTGATAATAACATGTGTCATTACTTTTTATGATATTGGTGATATCTATAAATGTTATTTTGTGTGTGTGAGTGATGGCCAATGATGTCACTTATTACTAATATTTGTAATCAAAAAACAAGAATAGGTGACGCTCATTCCGCATAGGTTACATAGCACAAAACGACACACTTAAAAAGTGTCATTCATTTTATAGGTGATAGAATAACCATATCACCAATTTTCTTAAGATTTACATAGCCTTATTCTCACCAATAGGCCTCCACCATCACCCCTCCTATAATCTCTCTTGCTCTTAACTATTGTGGACCGGCTAACACTAGGTGCATCTAGAACAAGCACAAGTACCTGGACAGCCGACCAGTGTTGACTGCATCCAACCACACATCATTGGTGCCCTCCTCGCAACTGACCTGGTGGGCGCCCAGAGAATTTAAGTAGTAACCAATGATTCTCCACATCACCTACTCGCCAACTTGAATTCAAAGAAAAATACATTATGCTGCATCGTTGCAAGGTAATATCGACAACCACCTTATAATCCAATATCTCAACTTTACTCCTACGTCACCCATTCAGAATCATTGATATGTAACTGCAATGCGGTGACATACATCAATTAACTCAAGGTTTTCCTTGTGTAACTTATATTAATGTGATTTGATGACTATGTAATATACATGATCCCAGATACATAATTTATAGTACCTAAAGAAAAAGCCTAAGAACCTGAATAAAGCCTAGGAGAATACCCCAAAGGATGCAATCCATTATCATAGGCCATGTTACTCTAATGTTTGAAAATTAGTCACATGCATTTCGCATTCAGAACCTATGACATAGTAAAATCCAAATTTCCACAACACATGAAATTAGACTATAGCCTCTGATAGATTAGAATAGAAATGAATACTCTAATTAATTTCTATAATGAAAGTATTAACCTCGTAATTATGTCGGGAAATAAATGGAGAAATTAAATACATATACTTCTAACTATTTTGTAAATATAGAACTATACCCAAGTAAATATTTATTTTATTTATTTATTTTCATAATATGTATCATTAAAATTTATGTACATGTATGGCACATATTAGTACATCATATAACCTTGATAGAAAGAAGTACTATGTAATGCATGAATTCATGAATGCAAAGCTTTGGATAATCTACTATCACCCAAAGGTAGTAATAACACCCGGAGCATGTATAAAAGTAACAAGGATGGACTTGCACCTAATGAAACATATTAAGTAATTTCTAAATCCAAGTATTGCATAATAACATGGGATATTTCCTTTGTTCTAGATTGTGAAACTTCAGAGCTAGTTGAACCCTAGTATGGAAACATTGGATTTTTCTTAGGTTCTAAGGTACTAGATTTTCTTTTTTTATTATTTTATTATTTCTTATCCCACTTGAGTTCTTTAAATCTTGTTTGGTGGTGAACCCTAAACTTTGTTAAAATGCTTTCCTCCCTTGAAGGTCACCATCCCTTTAATTACAATTGTTGAATTTTGTTAATTATTATGACAACACTTGATTTAACCTACTGGAGTTTTGACTCCCCTTGGTCTTTGGCCCCTAAAGATTTGGCTTGTTTGAGGTAGGGTACATCCTGAGATCTCATGCATAGGTTGTAATGGATTAGTTGTCTCCCAGTTAACTGGTTAAAAATATTAATTTGGCTTCTATGTCATTCTTTTATGGATGACTGAACACATGGGACTTTAGCCCTTGAAGGAAATGATATGATAGTGTTCAATATTAATATTTGAAGTTAATTACTAAAATTATTTAGATAATTTGATATATTGAACTTGGACCATTTTGCAAAATTGGTTGCCTTGTGAATTTCTATCTTGAACCATGATTATTGAAATATTGTTACTGGTTATCTTTCTTGTGCCGAATTAAGTCCACCAAATAGTCCCTCCCAGTTTTGACATTACCATTGAATCATACTTTGTAACCATATTTTTTAAATTGCTTAACATTATAATGGAGTATTGATAATTTTTGACCCCTATTCTCTTGGTCCATGCCATGGATTATTTATCCCACTGAGATATTGCATAGACAACAAGACTTTCTCACTTGTAGTCTTTTGATGCGGACTATTAATGGCAAGCTTGGAGCATGATGAGGTGCCATTTGTGTGGCATATTATCTTTATGTCTTTATTAGCATGTTTATGTAGTCACTTATGTGGAGTAGGACTGCTAACAACGATTTTTTTGAGTATTGTGCATCAAAATTCACCAAGCTAAACAATGCTATAGGATTTTTTTGTAAAATTCTAGATATATCCAACTATGTATCTGCATAAGGAGTATGGACAAATAGATTAAATATTGAAATCCCAATAAAATATAAAAATTAAACTCAGGGTTTGATAACCCTTGATTACCTATTAAGTAGGACATGATCATTATAACACTCCTGCAAACCCCTTTTTCCCTCTTCTCGCTTCCTCGAATATTCCTTACTTATCATCTACTATCCTCCAAGCATGGTCATTACCTCTCACGTCCTCCGTTGAACAAACAGACTGTGTCATAGTCGCTGTCACAAAACCAATATAGTGCCACCTACTGATGTGCATCCTCCACTGACCAGATACACTACCGTTGTCAATGCACCACCAGTGTGTCACTGACTGTCAGCCACTACGTTGCTTCAAGGCAAAGTCACTGACCCTCTCTTACCACAAGGGAGCACCACAAGTTGTTCTTGTTTTTCGACTCTTCTACCACAAAAGGCACCAACAACAAACAACTGATGGGATCACACACCAACAAGTAGGATGATCTCAATGGCCTCCCCCAATGCCTCTATTTATAGGCCTCCATGACATATGGAATCCCACTCCAATTCATAGTCAAATTCATAATCGAATTCCATTGTTGCAAATAGATAGCCATATTCTCTCCTATTGGATTTAACTCCTACTAGGATTTGAAACACAAGACAACTCATACTCAAGACCAAATCCAATTAGGACATGGGTCGGAACCTTCCGTATCCCAACAATCTCCCCCTCTGGCCCATGAGGGAGATGTTGTCTTCAGTGGTCATCTGGAATAGATTATGGACCCTACCACCACATGTGATAGATCCAATCTCCTCAAACATTGCAACATCATGTTGGTTCCATCCCTCTTACTAAAGTACCACCTTGAATTCACTTTGTTCCCAAACAACTGAGATCAAGCATCCTAACAATGTCGTTTCACTCTCCATGCCCACACATGGAACTTTGTTGACTCCCCCTGACTGGTTAGTCGAGCCATCCTGGATGAAAATCATGTTTCTGACCTTCTACAGTAAGTCTCAAAAACTTTTTTTGACACCCCCCTGTCGATGTAACCCTACATCAATACCTTGATCCTCCATTATGCATGCATCAACTACATATCCACTATATTGTCCTTCATCCTTATGCACACATTTTCTAGAAGATGTCTTTGGAGTGACCTTCTCTAACTTGGAGCCATCGTGTTGCACATGGTTTCCTTTCTAGATTGAATCCCACATCTCAGACATGCGGCTAACTTTTTGATTGCTTCTTGTTGACATTGCCCTTCATGTCATCAGATGCCATCTCGTTATGCCCACTACATCCTTCAAACCTTTCTCTGATACCACTTGTTAGAAAGTGTAGTGAGAAAGTGACGTGGTCAACAAATCTGAAAATGCAAGACTTAATGTGGAAAACTCTCCCCAAGACGAGATGAGAAAAATCTCAAGGTAATATCGACCAACAAGAACTATGTAATCAAGATTACAACTCACACCGTCCAGATCTAATCACCCCTAAATCTGCATAGCTTCCCCAGTACGAGAACAAAAATAGGAAGAACAAAATTACACCCAACATGTACAAAATATCCCACTTATCTTTTTCTCCTCACAACACCTCTGTCATTTTAGGGGATCAGACACACAGTTGTTGTTGGATCTATGGATCTAGAGGCGGGGTGAATAGAGCTTCAAAAATTCTCACAAGATAGATTAGACCTTCAAATTATATCAAAGAAAACCAATAGCTTAAGTGCAATTTGAAGTCCTAACTAACAAGCATAGCAAGGATGAGAGGAATTGATAGAAATCACTTGACAAGGTCATGTAGAGTGGTTCCACTCTCCAAACTAGGAGATATTCAATCCACTACCTAGAGAGGTCAACCTCTAGGACTTTGCAAGTGCTTTTGTCTATATATTCACCAAGAAGAGTTACAACACAAGACCAACAAAGGACTTACCCATCCAAGCACCAAGAGTCTTCCACCTTACCAAGGACTTACCCACTTTTCAAGAGTCTTCTGCCTTCTTCCAAGGACTTACCCACTCTTATACAAGTCTTCAGCCTTTAAGGGATTTTCCTACTCTTCTTGGATCTTCAGCCTTTGCCTTCTCCTTCACCTAGAAAAGATCTTCACCTCTTCTTCAACCTTGAAGAAGAACAGGAACAGATCCAACTTCACTTGGAGTAGATTGCTTCACCTTTTCTTCATGGAGGAAAGGGGTAGGGAAGATGGAGTGTAATGAGAGCTTTACAAACACAAGGAAGTAACTCTCTTACAACTATCCTATCTCACTCATAATCACAAAATGAAGTGTAAACTAGAGGGAGAAAGGGGCTCAAGGAGTTGCAACACACTCAGCTATAGCAAGGACTTAGAATAGCATGAATGAGAAAACATGGAATGAACTACAAGGGGTCCTATTTATAGTTGGGGGTGTTCCCTTGAGTGTGGGATCACTTACGATCAAAATATAGCAATTTTCCAAGTTGAAACATATCTCTCCTAAAATGACTCAAAAATGGTTATAATCACTTTTTCTGCATTTTTTGAGTTTCAATAAAGGTAACTCGACCAATCTACTAAATGACAAAGATAATTTTCAAACTATCGGTCGAGTTTGTTCTGAGAAACTCGACCGATGAGCTACAATCAGTTTTACTCAGTGAGTTAGTCGGTCGAGTTCTGTGAGTGTGCAACTCGACTAATGGGTCATCTTGAAAAAATCCATCATAGAATCGGTTGAGTTTTCAACTCGACTGATGAACATCCTGTGACAAATTTTCTAAATTGACATTTGAGTGATTAAACCTTGGAACTAAGTGTCCCTAATTTTTTATCATCTTAGTTACAAGTAATATCATCAATACAAGTGATTACAAAAATTATCTAAGGTCATTTGGAGTGATTTCCCAAATTGTACACTTGCATTGCATTTGACATGATCTTGAACAAGCTAGGGCTTGTATAATTTGATCATTTTCATGTACCTAAAGCCTAATATCAATCTTGAACAAACATATTAGATACATTGGAATGGAATGATTAAGTCATTATCAAAATATGGGCAATTTATAACTCTCAGGCCAACATTATCCTCCATTTTGACAATGACAAACCATTCCTCAATCATATTGAAAAGGATATTGAAGTTATACCTTTGCCTTGTGAATTTGCAAGGGGATTGAAGATTTTGAACAATGTGAATTACTCCCCCTCAATATATACTTATTCTAACATGCATAGTTAATCTATCTACACAAAGCAACACGACATATATCTATATACTATATGGTCCTTTAGCAAGTCACATGATAAAGGATATAAAGAATAAGAAAAGGATTACATAGGCAATAAAAACAATATGGTTGAGATTTCAAAACATTGAACTTCTCTCCCCCTTTTGACATTATCAAAAAGTAAGGGGGGCATAAGAGCACAAAAAATAGGTCTTCTCCAAGCACAACCAAGCATACAAACACAACATGTAATCTCAAAACATACACCAAATAGAGATGAGAGAAACAAGCAGTCTATGTCATAATCAAAATATGGTAAAACATGGCACCAACTAATGAGATATAGTAAATCAAAGAGTAAGTGTACAAAGGATTAAGATTACAACCTAGAAAGCAAGTTCTCAGAAAAGCAACTACAAGACAAAATGATGAAAGCTAGATGATAAAATAGTACAGCTCAGAACATGTGCCAATATGTTTGTAATACAAAATGGCCTAAAAAGATATATATAATCAGCAACTAAACTAAAAACTAGAACAACTAAACATCTAGGCCATCTATGTCTACATCATCCACAACATCATCTACATCAGAGACATCAGGCTCGTAGTCGTCATCTCTGTTGGAAGGTGCAATAGCATCACCTTCATCACCAGAGTCACCAATGAAGCCATCTGAGACATCATTAGAAGCATCACCATCAACCTCATCAACTTTCTCATCAGCAGCCTCCTCATCATCCTAGTCCGGCATCTCTTCATCAGTAGAGGGACCAAAACCACGACCGAGCCAACGTGCATTCTGCTCATCCCAAGACATACCAAGAGCATGGAGCTCATTGGCCTATGGGAAGGAAGGAGAAGAACTACTGAGGCTAGCAAGCAGAGTGGCCAAGGGGCCAGCACACTAGGGCTAGATCCACTAGCAGTAGGTAGTGCAGGAACTAAAGGTGCAGGTGGAGGGGTAGGGTAAAAGTGATCATATGCATAGGATGCATAGTCACCTCCTGGGTAGGGCTGGTAGGTAGGGTAGGGGTGTGCACATGACATGTTCATGTTAGACATGATGGAACATAGGTCCTGATGTAGGCACTCCTGAACCTGAAGGTTGTATGCCTGTTGATGCATTGTGTATCCCATAAAGGTTTCATTTGACACATGGAATGAGGCACGGGTAGGTCGGGTAGGCTGAGGTGGTGGAGGTGCTCGGGTAGAGGTAGAGGTAGAGTCATCAGGTGTGGTGGAGGATAGGATAGGGACAAAATTCTAAAGAGTGGTATCAGTGATGCAAACTCCTTTCTGGGAAGGTTTGTAGTGAAGGTCGTGCAAAAGAGATTTTCCAGTGGCAAACTGGAAAAGACCACAGATCAGGGAAGGGTAGGATGGGTGGGCTCCATGGGTGTTCTTGCCTGAGTCAAAGCAGGTCATATTATAACGTATTGGATCTTAGACCCTACCCTGGATGTTTGACCTTTAGGGTTTGACCAAACAAGGTTGAGGTTAGAGTTATCCTAATAATCAAATGTATGAATAATGTAATATAATATGTAATATAATTCATTTGGTAATAATAAAATGATAAATAACTTAATTTCATGCATAATATGGTTAATGGGCCTCTAATGGGATAGATGATATAGCCCATGTAAGAAAGCCTCAAATTAAATAATATACTTCAAATTCGTAGTCTACACATCAAAATAATCCTACATGTCAATTTTCATTTAATTTGGACAACCTTGAAATCATATGGTAAGTTAAGAGAGAGAAATTGCCTAAAAAGTTTAATTAATAACTAAATATAATAATTGACCCCAAAAGAGGAAAATAATGTTATATTCGTAATCTATATAACAAATATAGCCTTTGGGTGAATTTTCATCCAATTTGGAGAAATTTTGCTTAAAAGGTGAAATCAGGAGAGAGAAAGTGTGCAGAACCTTCAAAATATTAAATCAATATTCAAACAACTCTAATATGTAAAATTGATGGCAAATTCGTATACAACACATTAAAGATGACTTTTTTATCAAGTTTCATCAAATTTGGATAATCCTAAAGCCATTAATGAAGAAGGAAAGAGAAAATAATATTTGATTTATTTAACCAATTAAAGGTTTCTAAAAGGAAAAACTAAGTACATAATCAGAATCTACATGCCTTAATTGGCCTCTGTGCAAAATTTCACTTAATTTGAATAATGTTTGGGCCCTCAATTTAAGAAAGAGAAAAAAAGAATTTAAATACATTCACACTATAGTTCTAATTGGAATCGAATTGGATTTGATTTGTCACGTATAAGGTTTTGGGTCACGCTGGTTTTGTTGGTCGGGTTTGTTTTGGGCCGTTCGATCTAGAATCCAACGACAACTACTCTCTTTCCTTCCTCCGCTTTCACTCTTTCCCTCACGATCAACCACATGTCTTCTCTTGATTTTCCTTCTCTATTTTCCTCCCTTTCCTTTCTTCCTTTCCCTCCATTTTCTCCTCCCTCACCTTCCTTTCTTCTGCTCTAATCCAATGGTCCTATAAAAGAAAGGACACCATCTTTACAACTCCTATTCACCAGGTTCCGCCCCCATCCCCTGCTTCTCTCCTTCTTACATCTTCTTTTCCATCTCTTCACTGCTGAAGGGCTTCGTATACTTAGAAAATCATCCTATGCTCATCCTTGCACCCATATGTACCTTTTATGTAGGTTGGTTCAGGCTATTCCGCCCTCAGTCATGCCTTCCCTACTCCATTTGGGTTCTCTGGCGGTCTGAGCGGTCCTTTAGAGTTCACCACTGTTATGGCGTCCTCACGGGCCTTTCTTGGAGTGGGGTTTGGTTCGGGATGACTCCTCGAAGCATCAGCCACCCCCAATTTCTCCCAGATTTGGGTATGATCAATTTCCCTCTTTCTGCCTTCTTCTCTGCCAGTTGAGTCATCTGAGGTGATTCTTTGTGTGTCAGCCTCCCATCGCCATGTTTTGCCTGTAGTTGCCTTCGTCAGGTTGTTGGCAGTCGGATGTAATAGAATCGTCACGTTTTGGTTTTAGTTTCACTAGTTTATTCACTTTTCGGCTTGAAGCTCTGTGCTTAGCCTCCATGGCATATGTGCATGCAGGGAGATGTTTCCCTAGCATGTTCCGCTTTTACTCCCACCCTCTTCTCTTTCTCAAGTTTTCTCGCCTTGGGCTTTTTGGTCTTTCTGGCTTTCGTTTCTTTTGCTTTGAACGACGCCACACTGGCCTTGACCGACTGACATGGCCACCATTGTTTGGGCCATATCAATGGGCCCGTCTTCTCTCTCTTTCTCACAAGCTCTTCTCTCTTAGTTGGCTTTTTGCAATTTTGTGAATGACCGATGTTTAAAAATTAATAACTAATTAATGCCTGATCAGAAAAATATGGAAACATACTCATTGGATTCAGAAAAAGAAGGTCTTTCTAATGGTAGAAGTTTTGATGTCTAATTATAATGTTTAATAATAGGTGTTTTCAATGGATCTAATTAATGATGAATTAACTTGTAAAAAATCATAACTAATTATTTATAAGTCTTAAAAATATAATAAAATATGTTTTGGACTCCTAATATCATAATATAAAATATTGAGTAGTTTTGATAACCTAATTCATTAATAATAAAAAGGTGATTTTTAGAGTTTTGAAAAATTAATGGAAACCTAACCCTAATTCCACATATATGCTTAATAGGCTCTTTGGATTCCTAGGCTTGGACCTAGATGTGACTTTGGATCGTTTGACTATGAAGTTGAGGTATGGTTGCATCCTCGATTATTCTTCTAGAGCAATTATCCTATTTTTGTCTTACTCTTGGTCCTATGGACATTAGCCTACACATTATCTTGTTCTTTTGAAATCATGCTTCATGTGAAGTATCTTATTTTATTATTGATCTTGTGACCATGGATATTCTCTTGGAATCTTATCTTGTTGCCTTTGTGCAATTTGGACTTTTGATATTATACGCCCACTGTGATGTGGATTTTTACTTGTTGATATGTGTCCACTTTGAAGTGGATGTTTATATGTTTATGTTGTCCATTGTGTGATGGCAACATTTTATAAATCTGACTATACTTTTCTACTTGCTTCTACATTAAACATGCTATGTGATTCAGTAGCACTAGAGTAGTGTAAATTGCATTGGTTTTATTTATAGCAGATGTGATATTTCCTGCTCTTTTAGGGATGGCAAGGAACCTCGTACCCTGGGCAAGATGTGTGTCTTGACCTATTTTATATATATTTGGGAGATTGGTTGTATTCCTTTCTCTATCAGGCATCAACTTTTTGGGGGTTGGCTTCCAATTGTGTTTATATTGTTCTAGGGCTATGTTTATCTCACATGCATGCATGATATTGATTGTGGGGTGTGTGCCCTACTTGTGCTTTGTTTCCCACCATGGTAGTGTATTTATTTATGGCACAATCCTTTTATATGTTATTTTATGGCAAGTATCCTCTTTTATCATGTTATGATGATTCTTTTCTTTTATGCCCAATTTGGGTAGTCCTTATCTCTTGCATGGGAAGCCTTTTATTTTGATGTCCTTTATTCTTTATAAATTGCTCAATTTGCTTTTTAGTATGCACATACCAGCCTTTGCTGATGTTTCCTATTGTTTCTCTTTTGCTGGGGTATGCTTCCAACCCTAGGTGAAGGAAACATATGGCTTGAGATGTGGACCCGAACTTAGATTGAGAAGTTAAAGCTTGGAGACAATCTTGAGGTGGTTTAGATTTCCTCTACTTGGATCCTTGTGATGTAAGTTTGTAACCCTTTGTTTTATAATTGAATATAGTCATGTTTTTTTTAATTCTGCTGCTATACTTTGGTCTTTTGATTACCATTATATAAAGATTTGAATTTTTTACACCCACTCCATCATACCATCTGAGTGTGTTTGGACTGGAGGTTCTATTGTTGAAATTTTTAGTAGAGAAGTGGTTTCACTTCTTTACATCATGGCATCAGAGCCCATGGTAGTCGAAATCGACTATTTCAATTTTGTCTCCCTATAGAACCCTTGACTTTTCTAGATAGCTCTAAGTGAGTTGTTGACCCTAGACTTGATCAATGATGATCTTTATATGCAATAAGGTTTTGTTTGAGGATAAGGTTAGGTTCTGAGAAGACCTTGATATAGATAAATTGTGACTCAGTTCTAGTATTGATTTTTGCTAGCATGTTGGTTTTACATCGCAAAGTTTTCATCTACAAAAATTATTTTCATTATACTACTACATGTACAAAATGTTTTCTCTAGATTTTTCACGAAGTTTTCTCAAACTAAGTCACAATGAAGAGAAACTCTAGATTGAGTAGAAGCTAACCATAATTTTATGACTAGGTTTGATATAATGGTGTAGTTGACCTACCCTATGACTTTTGAATGTTCATGTAGGGTTGATAGGTTAGAGACACAAGGACCTAAAGCTCAACCCTAGATGGTGACTTTAGTTGGATACATGATAAATATAAATCTCTAAAACTTTTATGAACTAAGAGATGTGGGTAGCTCTAAAAAGTTATTTAGTTTGCCTTGTTAGATTGAACCTTTTAAGGAGTGGAGAGTAATTAGTTGTGGCTGTTTAGATCTATAGATTTGGAGGACGAAATCCTTTTAAGGGGTGGAGTGTTGTAACATACCGGATCTTAGACCCTACCCTAGAAGTTTGACCTTTTGGGTTTGAACATACAAGGTTGAGGTTAGAGTGATCCTAATAATCAAATGTATGAATAATGTATTATAATATGTCATATAATTCATTTGGTAATAATAAAATGATAAATAACTTAATTTCATGCATAATATGGTTAATGGGCCTCTAATGGGATAGATGATATAACCCATGTAAGAAAGCCTCAAATTAAATAACAGACTTCAAATCTGTAATCTACACATTAAAATAAGCCTACATGTCAATTTTCATTTAATTTTGACAACCTTGAAATAATATGGTAAGTTAAGAGAGAGAAATTGCCTAAAAAGTGTAATTAATAAATAAATATAATAATTGACCCAAAAGGAGGAAAATAATGTTATATTCGTAATCTATATAAAAATATAGCCTTTGGGTGAATTTTCATCCAATTTGGAGAAAGTTTGTTTAAAAGGTGAAATCAGGAGAGAGAAAGTGTGTGGAACCTTCAAAATATTAAATAAATATTCAAACAACTCTAATATGTAAAATTGATGGAAAATTCATATCTAACACATTAAATATGACTTGTGGGTCAAGTTTCATCAAATTTGGATAATCCTAAAGCCATTAATGAAGAAGGAAAGAGAAAATGATATTTGATTTATTTAACCCATTAAAGGTTTCTAAAAGGAAAAACTAAGTACATAATCGGAATCTACATGCCTTAATTGGCCTCTGTGCAAAATTTCACTTAATTTGAATAATGTTTTGGCCCTCAATTTAAGAAAGAGAAAAAAAGAATTTAAATATATTCACACTATAGTTCTAATTGGAATCGAATTGGATTTGATTTGTCACGCATAAGGTTTTGGGTCATGCTGGTTTTGTTGGTCAGGTTTGTTTTGGGCTGTTGGATCTGGAATCCAATGATAACTACTCTCTTTCCTTCCTCCGCTTCCACTCTTTCCCTCGCGATCAGGAACATGTCTTCTCTCGATTTTCCTTCTCTGTTTTCCTCCCTTTCCTTTCTTCCTTTCTCTCCATTTTCTCCTCCCTCACCTTCCTTGCTTCTTCCTAAATCCAATGGTCCTATAAAAGAAAGGACACCATCTTTACAACTCATATTCACCAGGTGCCGCCCCCATCCCATGCTTCTCCTCTGCTTCCATCTTCCTTTACATCTCTTCACTACTGAAGGGCTTCAGACACTTAGAAAATCATCCTATGCTCATCCTTGCACCCATATGTACCTTTTCTGTGGGTTGGTTCAGGCTATTCCGCCCTCGCTTATGCCTTCCCTACTCCATTTGGGTTCTTCGGCAGTCTGAGCGGTCCTTTGGAGTTCGCCACTGTTCCGGCGTCCTCGCGGGCTTTTCTTAGAGTGGGGTTTGGTTCGGGATGACTCCTCGAAGCATCAGCCACGCCTAATTTCTCCCAGATTCGGGTATGATCATTTTCCCTCTTTCTTCCTTCTTCTCAACCGGTTGAGTCCTCTGAGGTGATTCTTTGTGTGTCAGCCTCCCACCACCATGTTTTTCCTGTAGTTGCCTTCGTCGAGTTGTTGGCGGTCGGATGTAATAGAATCATCACGTTTTGGTTTTGGTTTCACTAGTTTATTCACTTTTCAGCTTGAAACTCTGTGCTTAGCCTCCGTGGCGTCTGTGCATGTAGGGAGATGTTTCCCTAGCATGTTCTGCTTTTACCCCCACCCTCTTCTCTTTCTCAAGTTTTCTCGTCTTGGGCTTTTTGGTCTTTCTAGCTTTTGTTTCTTTTGCTTTGAACAATTCCACACTGGCCTTGACTGACTGACATGGCCACCGTTGTTTGGGTCATGTCAATGGGCCCATCTTCTCTCTCTTTCTCGCAAGCTCTTCTCTCTTAGTTGGATTTTTGCAATTTTGTGAATGACCGATGTTTAAAAATTAATAACTAATTAATGGCTGATCAGAAAAATATGGAAAAATACTCGTTGGATTCAAAAAAAGAAGGTCTTTATAATGGTATAAGTTTTGATGTCTAATTCTAATGTTTAATAATAGGTGTTTTCAATGGATCTAATTAATGATGAATTAACTTGTAAAAAATCATAACTAATTATTTATAAGTCATAAAAATATAATAAAATATGTTTTGGACTCCTAATAACATAATATAAAATATTGAGTGGTTTTGATAACCTAATTCATTAATAATAAAAAGGCATTTTTTATGGTTTTGAATAATTAATGGAAACCTAACCCTAATTCCACATATATGCTTAATAGGTTCTTTGGATTCCTAGGCTTGGACCTAGATGTGACTTTGGATCGTTTGACTCTGAAATTGAGGTATGTTTGCATCCTCGATTATTCTTCTAGAGAAATTATCCTATTTTTGTCTTACTCTTGGTCCTATGGACATTAGCCTACACATTGTCTTATTCTTTTGAAATCATGCTTCATGTGAAGTATCTTATTTTATTATTGATCTTGTGATCATGGATATTCTCTTGGAATCTTATCTTGTTGCCTTTGTGCAATTTGGACTTTTGATATTATATGCCCACTGTGATGTGGATTTTTACTTGTTGATATGTGCCCACTTTGAAGTGGATGTTTATATGTTTGTGTTGTCCATTGTGTGATGGCAACATTGTATAAATCTTACTATACTTTTCTACTTGCTTCTACATTAAACATGCTATGTGATTCAGTAGCACTAGTGTAGTGTAAATTGCATTGGTTTTGTTTATAGCAGATGTGATATTTCCTGCTCTTTTAGGGACGGCAAGGAACCTCGTACCCTGGGCAAGATGTGTGTCTTGACCCGTTTTATATATATTTGGAAGATTGGTTGTATTCCTTTCTCTATCAGGCTTCAGCTTTTTGGGGGTTGGCCACCAATTGTGTTTATATTTTTCTAGGGCTATGTTTATCTCACATGCATGCATGATATTGATTGTGGGGTGTGTGCCCTACTTGTGCTTTGTTTCCCACCATGGTAGTGGATTTATTTATGGCACAATCCTTTTATATGTTATTTTATAGAAAGTATCCTCTTTTATCATGTTATGAGGATTATTTTCTTTTATGCCCAATTTGGGTAGTCTCTATCTCTTGCATGGGAAGCCTTTTATTTTGATGTCCTTTATTCTTTATAAATTGCTCAATTTGCTTTTTAGTATGTACATACCAGCCTTTGCTGATGTTTCCTATTGTTTCTCTTTTGCTGGGGTATGCTTCCAATTCTAGGTGAAGGAAACAGATGGCTTGACATGTGGACCCACACTTAGATTGAGAAGTTAAAGCTTGGAGACAATCTTGAGGTGGTTTAGATTTCCTCTACATGGATCCTTGTGATTTATGTTTGTAACCCTTTGTTTTATAATTGAATATAGTCATGTTTTTTTTATTCCACTGCTATAGTTTGGTCTTTTGATTACCATTATATAAATATTTGAAAATTTTACACCCACTCCATCATGCCTTCTGGGTGTGTTTGGACTGGAGGTTCTATTATTCAAATTTTTAGTAGAGAAGTGGTTTCACTTCTTTACACATATGATGGAGAAGATATCTCAACCACTTGACTCTGATGCTCTTCAAGAGACAATACACGATTACCGTAGTGTTTTCTGCAATCTCAGTCTGATTTTTCTTCCGGTTAATATTGTAGTTAATGACTTGGGCAAGGATGTGTCTCTTGAGGTACAAGGAAGAGGAGGGAAGGGTGCACTTCTTCCTATACAGGAATTGAGGCTTCTTAAAGAACTTATGAATGTAAGGGTTAGTAACTTCATATTTCTTGTAGATGGCCTCAGGCTTAACAAGGTCAAAATACTCTGGGTAGTCCTTACTCTAGATGTCAGTCACTTCAGTACCCAAAAAGAAAATATTTAGGGTATCCTCAGAGACTTGAAATTTCTTGCTGGCTATCATCGATGTGAGGACTACTTGAGTATTTGGTAGGGGTACGTGAGTGTCGTAAAGAGATGGAATTGTTATAGCACGCGCGTTCAATACCCAAGGTAGAGAGATGGTGATCATAAAGCAGCTCTGCTACTTGATCTATGACCTTGTGTCTTTGTGGTCTAGGCTCAAATAGGGCACGGAAATAAAAAGGGTTCCTAGGAAGGAGCTCCGTATACCTATTTAGAGCCTCATTTGATACGAAGAAAGTGTCATCAAATGGAATCAAGGGGGAGGTGGATGAAGATGATGGTGCATTAGCAAGGGCAGCCATCTTCCTCCTATTGGATGCCATAGAGATGAAAAGGAGAGGAAGGAGAGATCAAAAGCTAAGGAATCACCACCAAAACCCATCCACAGACCTAGGTTAGCAAGGGGGAAGGTCAAGGGAGGTCAAACTAGGGCTAGGGAGAGGAAGGTCGGGGCTAGGATTGAGAGATGAGGGGAGATGGATGTCGGATCGGTCGACTTTTCTCTAGTTGAGAGGGAGAATAGTCGACCGAACCCATCTTAATTTTTCTCTAGCCCGACCATCTGTCGAGTTCTTGTGAACTCAAAAACTCAACCAATAGGCTCTTTTAAAAAATTCTCAGCCTCCGATCGGTCAATGGTCAGCTTAACCTAAAATTAGAAATCATAGTTTTTAGCCATTAGAGTGCTAATTATATTTATTTTTCAACTCCATTATGTGTTTTTAACATACTTAGACGCATATCACTCATCGTTGGGTACTATTTGTGGTAAACATGTGTTTGCAAAAAATACCCAAAAATAAGAGAAAACAAGGCAAGAATGAACATGAAAAACTGAAATTTTAGCATATTAGCAAGCAATGGTGATCAAATCATAGATAAAACATATAGAATAGATGAGAAATAGCTAGAAGGCATATCAAATTCATTCAAAGCTATTGTGAGCAGTTTAGATCTAAAGTTAAATTGCTCTCTAGATAGAGGTTTAGTGAAAATGTTCGCCAATTGATTTTCTGTGTCCACGTGCGTGATATAGATATTCTTCTTGGCAATGTGATCACAGAGAAAATGATGGCAAATCTCTATATGTTTAGATCTACTATGCAAGATAGGATTGCGTGACAAGTTTATTACACTAGTATTATCACAATAGATAGGAGAAGCATCAAAATGAATGTTAAAGTCTTGGAGCATTTGCTTCACCCATCGGACCGGGGCACAACAACTCCCGACTGTAATGTATTCAACCTTAGTGGTTGATAAGCCACAGTGCTCTGTTTCTTGGAAAACCAAGATACCAAGAATGGTCGTAGGAGGAAACAAGTGACACGTGCACTTTCTATCAATCAAGCACCCTGCATAATCCGCATCACTATAAGCAGTAAGAGTAAAGTCTCTTGACTTGGGATACCATAGTCCAAAATTTTGGGTTTTGGCTAAGTACCTTAAAATCCTCTTAACATCAATAAGATGTGATTTCTTAGGATTTCCACTACAAAAAAAGGGTCTTCAACTACAAAAAAAAAATTGTAGCGAAAATCCCATATTTTGTAGCTAAAGGCTTTAACTACAAATTTCTTTACATATACAATTTGTAGTATATGCTCGTATAGATAAAGCCTTTAACTATATTTGTCAAATATGTAGTTAGATAATCCATTCGCTACAATTTCATATGTATTCAGAAGCATAGCTAGATATTGTCCATACATATTTAAATGTAAGTGTAATTATAGCTAAATGTATGACTACAATTGCATATGTATTCAGTATGTAGCAAAAAGATGAAGTTAATACATTTTATATGTAGTTAATGTGTAGGGAAAGGCAGTAGTTACTACACACACACACATATATATAGTTGGATTATGCACTAGCTACATATGTAGTGCCATTTATTACACACATATGTATAGTTTGATTATTCATATATTGTGTAATTTGTTAGTCCAGAAGCTCTTTTAGTAACAAATTTGTAGTAGTTAGACCAAGTTATGCTCTTTATGCCAACAAACTTTCATTTATATTGAAACATCAAATGTACATGGGGAGGACATATACCTTGCCCCTATTACATAATGTGTACAAAGAAAAGGATATACATATATTAATGAATTCAGTGAGGTCTACACACATCTTGGAAAAAGAGTATGTATCTTTCTCGACCAGTTTTAGCATCCTTATTGTCTTCTCCTTTTGTTTGGGAGTTGGCGATAGCATGGGCTCTTGTGTTGCACAAAGTTGTGACCTTGTGACACGTTGTCCCTTCATCCAATTTCCTTAATGAGTTGTTCTATTTTGTTAAATGGAAGAAGTCTTGATTTGAAGATTGTAGCATCGCCCCTCATAGTGACATCTTTCTATTACAACTTGGACCATGCATAGATGTTCTAGGAATCTTCTTTGTACTCTATTTTGTTGGACTTGATCTAGACCCAAAGAGGGATTCTTATTTAGCAATTAGTTGACATTGAGGCCTTTTTTGATCATGTATCAAAACTACACTCATTGAATAGCATAATTATTTAATTTCATTTTTAAACTGCACCTTACTCTTAGTCTCCGTCATTCCTGCTCTTCCCTAAAAATAGTACAATATTTAAGCATGGATAGAATCTGAACCTGCAAAAATTAATCACATAAAGAAAGGTATATGAAAAGAGAGGATTTGTTTAGTGTAGATTTCTTACCGTTTTAGGAACCATCTGATTCTAATTGCTTATGAGGACTACATCTCACTTCTAAAATTGCAGTAGGCCTCCTAGTCCAAAAGTTGAGGACAACTCTGTGACCACACAATAATCCCAGCAGATGGCGATGAAAGTGAACTGCAGATGAAACCCTATGAAGCACTATCACAATTCCAAATTTGAAAAGAAGTATCCAATTGCCGAGAGCATAGCAGTATCCAACTGAGAAGAAAGGTTGTTTGCACCCACAAAGTGATTATATTTATGTTGCAAGTCCCCAAGACAACAATGCATACCATTTGTTTCCTAATGAGTCATTTACTTCACGATCTATGGAACCTCACTTGCTACCATAATATCGGGTCCACCCACATCACAATAGGAAAATGAACACCTTAGCCACTGATTAGCTGCACATGAATATATTCATCAGAAGATAATAAGAAGGCGATTCAAGAGGTCATCAAAGGGTTATAATCAATCAATATGTCTTAATAAACAAACTAACACACGTGTACTTTAACAACAACTAAAGTCAATAGAATACCAAACATCAACAACAGAAAATGACCAAAATCAAAGCACATCAGATTGCATATCTTTAAACAACAAGCCATGTTGAGGGAACAAATAAATAGCCAAATTCTTGAACCTCAACAACCCAAGGTAAGAAGTCACTAAAGATATCTACAATCTAAGACAGAAGCTAACAATTACAAGTCCCATATCGACAAGAAGATTGAGAAGCAACCACAAATAAAAAATAGATTTTTCTAAGTGAATGGAATTTGGTTCATTGCCCATCCGATCTATATATGAGAATTTAGACAAAAGAGAGTTGTATATGAGCTAAAATGAAATCATTGCTCACCTTGTTAACATATACAATAAGAAAATGCCATGTACAACTTGGCACAGCTATGTTGTCATTCATAGAAGCCTACCTCCCTATCATCATCTTGTTGTGGTCAAGAGCGCATGTTTTCAGAACTTTTGGAATGATAAACTACACATTTGCCTCATTAAGTAGCCTCTTGTTCCTGCAAACAAATGTTGTCTAGAACTATGAGGATATATCCTCGAGGTTGAGCATCATTATAGTTTCAAACCAAGCCAGGATAAACTCAAATCAGAAATTAAGGCTTCCTCCCAAGTTCAAACTTTAGGAATCTGGATCGAAACATTTCAAATAGAAGCAACTCGTGTGTCATCCCATAGAATCAACATGCCATACCAAGAAAAGGTGGACAACTTCTACTACAGAAGGACATCGTATAACACACAATTGGACAAAGTAAAATCCCATCTGATTGCGGTCAAAAGAATGGATGAAAACTCGTGCAATAAGAGCCCAACTCAACCATTATATGACATGACTACAGCTCCGATCAGCACCCCTCACGAAATGTTTTCATTATGTAACTAGATCGAGTTCTTGTGTGAATATTTGGAGATTCAAAAGGATTAGAATATTTGTTTAAAAGTGAGACACCTTCAGCATTTTTGCTGCTTACAACATAAGACTTGAAGGAACTGAAGATAACCAGATAAAACTTTTTTATGAAATTCAATTCTGTAATAGGACATTAACTAATAGTAACTACATGTATAGAATTAAATTTCAAAAAAGATACCCTTCCCTATGTAGAGTAAAAGATAAGCATATGATGTTCCAACTACCTGAAAGAAACCAGCTATAGATATATTTGATAGATAGTTATCAAAATAGACCAGGAACTCACAAACACTAGAAAAAGTTTCTAGTAATTGTTGAAGGGATCTACAACATGGAAGGGGAGTGGCTATAATCTTCCTGAGATTATATCTTTGTGCAAAAAATATAAGGTCATGCATAAGCATGCTAGTCAACTTATAGAAGGTCAAGAGGCATTCAAATAAACACAATGAATCATAATAGTATCCACAAGCCTGTGCAGAACAAGGTGACATTTAATAATTCCTAAAATTGCAGACCAACCCACTACAGAACAATCACAGTATAGAAATAAGAAAAAAAGAAGAGATCAATGTACATCCTAAGATATGACATGATTTTTTAGCCAAACCAGAGGATAAAACTATGAAGTCTGCACAAATGGCAAATTAATAAAATGATATTCCAATAAAATGGAAGTTTACAATATTGAAAGATCTAAGTATAATTTTGAAGTTAATTTAAAGGGTCGTCTACTGACCTTACCAAGAAAAGAGACTGTCTCTCCTAGAAAGTTTTGATCTAGCAAGTTTCTAGATAACAACATGCACTAAAAGTAAATTTCTAGACATTTAAGGATTCCTAATTTATCTCTTGGATATAAACATAACAATTTCTATGAACTGACTAATTAACCTTTTTGGATCACATCATTGTTCCCAAGTGTGCCTTATTGGTACTCATATGATCCCTATAACCTAAATTTGTAAGCTTATCTCTCCATATTATTCGGATGTTTTTGTGGTTTTCTGTAATCTCATGGAATCTTAATGTCACAGTGAACTATAGAATAGATTAATGGCTTTGGGCTAATGAAGCTTTTTTGACCCCCCCTATGTTCACATAGATAGTAACTTTGTTAAGATGACAAATCCCATCAATGTCTAGCTTGTATGTCCACCTTACTATGAGCAACATCTCAGCTAGCCTCTCAAATACATGACATTCCAACTAAAAAGCATGATAATCCTCTTGTATGAGTACCAAAGTACTACCTTTATTCTCTATAATCCATCTTCATATATTAGAATCCTAGAAAGATACTTTCTATTCACATAACAAATATTGAATATCAATGAGTTTATACTAAAAAGACAAACCATGATAATTTTGATAATGTCAGTCTTCAAAATGAGACATACCTCTATGTTTAGACCTTGTGGAGACCATGAAAACTGATTCAGTTGCTTGTTCTATCAAATTATCTCATAAGTATGCAGTCCTTAATGGTTCACAATTGTATGTTCTGTCAGACAGTTGTGAGGAGCTTGAGGCAACCAAACATGTCTACCAATACTTGTTGGTGTTTTTTGTCAACATTTGATACAATTGGTTTGCAAATGTCTGCTTCAATATTTTTGGATACTACTGAATGTTGCAGCACTGATCAATTTGCTTGCTTGATTGAATATGGTGCCTGCGCTATCTATCCATGTTTGGTCCTAGAAACCTATAGGAAATGGATATTGAGCACAAAAACTATGAACTTGTAGTGTAAGGGAAAATGCCCACTGTTAGCACTGAACATGCACAAAGAAAATTCTATGAGGCTGTTAAACTTGTACTTCTCAAAAGAAATATAAGAGAGCATGTAATTTCTTTCAAGATACTGTGGGGGGACAATTTTTTGACATTTATGGAGTAATATTATGAATCTTTCATTTTGTGGTGGTGTTAACAAAAATGGCAGACCCACTTTTGATGAGTTGTCCAAGTAGATATTATCCTATTTGGTGAAGGCTTTCTTTGAGAATACATCAAAGGGGCTAGAAAATTTTGAATTTATACAGTTCAGACCTGGAGATGAAAATCATGGAACCAATCCAATGACATCCAAATTGCTCCACAAACATGTTCATGAATAATATGAGAATGTATAAAGTATTTTCCAACAACACATTGTGAATTGTCCGGTAAGTTCATACGAATTTCACCCTGGAATATCATAACTTGGAAGAGTCATTGTTCATCTTGAGCACTTTGCTAATAAATAGATAATATCGAAAGGTGCATAGCTTCCCACCACATGTAGTATCATTAAATAGATAAGTTAAATTGTATTATCATCTAGTACAATAACAATTACTTTCTTTTAAGGGTAAGCATACTCCACTCATGTCATCTTTCAAATTAGAGCAGTGTTACAAATTTAAAGAAACAACAACATAGAAAAGTTAGTCCAATTACTAAAATAGAAGTAATTTATTAAGATTAATCCAAAGGTTGGGAGGAAAATCAACTTTATATCTATTTTGTTAAGGAGACCTTGTACTCAATTCAATTGCAAGAGAATGAATAACAGGACAGAAACCACAATGTTGCAGCAGAAAGTGAGTCCATTACAGAAGAAAGTGAATCATTATAGCAGAAAGTGGGTCCATTATGTATAACATCATAGAAACCACAAATTATCTTTTTGCGTCTCACGTGAAGAGTCATAATCTAAGGGTGTTATGTGACAACTACCTAACAAGAGCCAAGTTCTGATAGACCAACTTAGATTTAAAACCAACTAATTAATTTATTACTTTAAACTATTGTGTCAAAGAAAAGAAAAAGGGGAAGGGGAAACAATATCTTACCATCTTTTCTTCATCATTGATTGCCTTAGGACGTGTTAGAAGGTTGAATACACCAACGATTTCCTGACAGTGACCTAAGGAAAATTTCTATCTATTTGCTCATGACATCCTGAATAAGTGAGAATTTGTGAATCTTGAAATCTTGATTTCACCTTCAATGTAATTGTTAGTGTCTATGTGTAGGTAACCTTCGAGACCGTAAGTGTTTTTTATGTGTAGGTAGCCTTGGAAACCCTCAAGACAATTACTCAAACCATCATTTTTCATATCTTAATCATTAACTAGCTACGTGCGACCATAGTGCAAATATGTTACTGTCTCATGATTTTCTATTTGTTTTTCTAACTGAGCACCTAAGTTTCATCTCGTTATTAGAAGGGTGTCCTAAAGGTTGATCAATAATGTCATCTAGTGAAGAGATCAGCAGGTTGGTTATCAAATATGACAAGGGTAATGTGGGATCCGACTTATAAAACATGAGATAAACTAAGCGAAAGCGGTTTATTAACTGGCAGCGGAATATGAAAATCACTGGAAATTAAAACATTTTAAGCAAAGATCTTGAAACCATAAAACTCCTTTATCATAAAATAGATAAACAGTTTACATCATTGTGAAATCACCTCTCGAGTGATTATATACATCCAGATACAAAATCTCGAGGCTTAAAGCCAAAATCTCAGACCTACTGACTCCTAGGACCTGAGAGTACAGAGACGACATAAGACAAACTAACTACAAGACTTGATAGTGAATATCACCACCTGAGATTCACTACTGCCCCTGGTGTTGCTGTTGTTCATACTACTCACCCTCAGATTGGTTTCTTCATCCTCGACGTCCACCTAAAAAGTTGAAACCTATGGGAGTGAGACAATCTGAATAATTATCCCAGCGAGAGTTATAACTCTCCGCCAGAAGCTTTGTTATAGCAATTAACGAATAACATAAGAAAAGTAACTTAAATCATTCAACATCAGGTTTTATAATAAGTAAAGCAACATTTACTTAAACAATCACTTCATTAAAGCATATGAAGAACTCGTATACTAATTACTTGAACAGACCATTAATGTAAACAATGTAACATCAATCATTGTTTCTCGTAGTTTAACCTAAGCAGATATGCTACGTGGTTGATTATATTTCACAAACATTATTATGCCATGCAGAGATGAGGTATACCGCTCATACTCCAACTGATCACTACTAAGTCGCATCAGTATCATACATAGGTCATCAAAAGAGCCAAATTCTTATGACCTCATCTTCCTTAGTCAGTGTGAGGATCAACATGTAGGACATCTTGTGTCTCTGCTAATGTAGCTTACCAGGGTATTCTGGCACTTTGCTATTAGAGTTACATTGGCATTTTGTACTCTCTTCGCTATCAAAAGATCTCTTGTTAATCTCTCATCGATGCGGTATTTAAAGATTTCTTCGGGAGAATAGTGATACATCACCCCGACATAAACACATATTGAAGGGTTGATAGATTAAGATACATCTACATCAATTCCTACACTAGGATGTAAGGATATTCACATTCATATTCCCCCACATACTCAAAATTATGTGATCCAGGAGTTCCCTTAGGAAAACCTATTTCACCATCATTTAACTTCTGACAATGATGGATCTATGATCAGGGCTCTACATGGTATGATTATACTTGATTAGTTAGGTACATTTCAACATTCTTATAGCATCAAACATGTTTCCAAGCATTTAACTATTAAAACACTGCTATATATGAAGAATACTAAAAGTATCAAGTCTAACTCACATCAGTTATCAAATGGATATCAATTCTTAATCATTTTATCATAAGTCATCTAATCAGCATGACCTTGATGTTACTCATGGCTCCTACAGCCTATCAATCTCATATGATGCCACTTAACTAGGCAACATAGTATTTCACTATTCATAAAGCTAATAACATGCTTTCAATGAATATGATATCATAACCCTTACCTGGCTATGATTATTCTCTTATAAGAAAATGCATGGTTAATTCAATTGACAACAATAAACATTTCATTTCCAGATCAGCAATTTATAAAGCAGAATTAACCTTTCAATTCAGGGGTTGCACCTTCATGCCTTCACTAAGGCTAGGATCCCTTATTTACATCAATTAGGGTTATTCAATCCCTTTCATTATGATTAGGAATAATGATTCCTCATCTCATACTTTAATCATGAAGATTCATGCTTAAAGGCATAACCTGGAATTAGGGTTTATTGTACATTTCAACACACCACCCTCAATTAGGGTTTACTATTCACATTACATGTTATTACCCTAGAATTAGGGTTTACTATTCACTTCATAGTGAATTGAGCTCATAGCATCATTATGTATGAAATCATCACCATTTATGTCCTCAAATTAGGTTAAGATTCATTAAACATCATATTTAGGGTTTCCATGATCTCATCTTGATGGATCATACCCTAATCATGTAAACTCTTACATATTAAAGATATGTTACTTGATTCTTATTCACATTAGGATCCTTCTCTCTCCTCATTACTAGATGATGTTTACATCACTCTAATTTAGGTTAGGTCAAGTCAACTTTGATTAACATAGGTCAAGTCATCACCACTATGTTCATTAGGGTTTACTTGATCAAGATGTGTTGTCTTCTTGAACCCTTAAAGGGTACATTGGTAATGCCCACCATTATCTAATCATAGGTCAAGTTACTAATTACTTAACCCCTTAACATCTTTAGGTATCATTAGGGTTTAAGTTGAACAACCATTGAACCATTTAAACCTTCAAAGCATTAGGTAATCATAACCCTAACACTACTACAGAAACAGCATTCAATGTCGCTTTTCTGGGCGTCGGTTCTTTGGGAAAACCGACGCCTATAATATTAGACGTCGGTTATTTAGGCAAACCGACGTCTATAATCGAAGACCAGCCAGACACGGGTACCGCTTTGAATACAGCGTCAGTTGTTTATAAAAAAACTGACGCTTAAAGTCGCCCGCGAAATCCAATTTTTGAGCAAAAAAAATAGTGTCACTTTCAGCGTCGGTTATGCAGATAAAAAACCGACGTGTATGTGCGATGGAAATTTGCACGAAAAGTGTCACTTTCAGCGTCGATTATCCTTTTATAACCGACGCTGAAAGTGGTTCCCGCCAAATAATTTCGTGAAAATATCGTCCAATTGGACGTCGGTTGTTTAAAACAACCGACGCCTAAACATTGTTAGCGTCGGTTGTTCTAAACAACCGATGCTATTTGGGAACTTAATATCCTGCGATGCCCGACTCTTCCCCTTTCTTCTGTTTCATTGCGAGCCGATTGCCCTTTTTCTCTACTGTCGCCGCCGATTTCCCTTTTTCTCTACTGTCGCCGCCGATTTCCCTTTTTCTCTGCTCCTTCTTCTCCACGATAGCGCCGTCGCGCCGCCACTGCTGCTACCTTCTTCTTCTTCTCTGCGCCCCCTTCTCCGCCGCGCCCCCTTCTCCTGTGCTGCTGCTCAGCGATGTGTCGCCGCTCCTTCTCCTCCGCCTGCCTGCCCGCCGCCGCCTGCCTGCAGCTCTTTCTCCGCTGCCTGCCTGCCCGCCGCCGCCTGCCGCTCCCTGCTCGTCGGAGTCACTGCCGCTACCTGCCTGACTTGTGCCAGTAGTTCTGGAGCTCGCCGGTGTCGCCGCCGCCCACGTACTCGACCAGCTCGACCTCGCCCTGCTCGCTTGCCCAGGTACCTGCCGACCTACCCAGGCGCGAAATTGGTTCTTTATAGGGTTCCTTTGTTCCATTTAACTCTGTTCCATTTAATTGACTCTGTTCCATTTAATTGAGCTAAATTAACTTTGTTAGTTTCATTTAATTGACTCTATTCCATTTAATTGACTCTATTTTCAGCTTCTAATCAAATTAATTAGTTTAGATTCATTCAAACATCTTTATAGGGTTCCTTTGTTCCATTTAACTCTGTTCCATTTAATTGACTCTGTTCCATTTAATGGCCAGCTAAATTAACTCGATGAAAATCATTTTACAATTTTTCCTTTGACTCTGTTCCATTTAATTGAGCTAAATTAACTTTGTCTTATTGTTTGTTCTTAATTAGATGTCTAGTCTATTTTAACACTATGAGACATTTTTTGGTCATTAATTCTAGTGGATTATTATGACCTATGATGGCCTAACAAGAAATCATGCTCTTAATGATATGATTCACATATCTATTATTGTGTTTGTTGGCCTAGAAACCCGTCCAAGATTGACTCATTAGGAGTAAATCTTGGATAGTCCCCGGTTTGGGACTGTTCTTGAACACCTAATCTCACTTAGGATGTAAGTGTATAATGTGTATTGGGTTTTCGAGAAAATTTCGGTAGCATTTCCCCGTTTGTTCTCTAAGTACATATGTACTTAGAGAACAGTGGGGAAATGCTGCCGAAATTTTCTTGAAAACCCAATACACATTATACACTTACTAGTGAGATTAGGTGTTCAAGGATGGGATAGGTGGTACACATTTATTATATATAAGAATGACATCAAATGTGTTTGTTGGCCTAGAAACCCGTCCAAGATTGACTCATTAGGAGTAAATCTTGGATAGTCCCCGGTTTGGGACTGTTCTTGAACACCTAATCTCACTTAGGATGTAAGTGTATAATGGGTATTGGGTTTTCGAGAAAATTTCGGCAGCATTTCCCCGTTTGTTCTCTAAGTACATATGTACTTAGAGAACAACGGGGAAATGCTGCCGAAATTTTCTCGAAAACCCAATACACATTATACACTTACTAGTGAGATTAGGTGTTCAAGGATGGGATAGGTGGTACACATTTATTATATATAAGAATGACATCACATTATACACTTAGGATGTAAGTGTATACCCTAATCTTTTCCTAATATATACTTGTTTCCTAATATATACTTGTTTTCTCTGATCATAGAATGGATAGATCATGGATGTCCATTCGTAATCGTTTCACCCCAGAGTTTATATCTGGTCTTGATCAGTTTATTAGATTTGCCGAGGAACATAGGAAAAAACCTACAGATAGGTTCTACTGTCCATGTAGGCATTGCGGTAACAACTTGAAAGTCAACACTGGTGAGGAAATCAAAAGTCATGTCATGTGCAACGGGATTGTACAAGGCTATACAGAATGGCACTGGCATGGAGAGATTTCAAAATCGAAACCAGTAGATGTCGATAGCAGTGCTTGGGTGGAAGAAGAAATTGCCTCCGATGATGTAAATGTAAACGAACCAGTTCCAGCAGACATCATTGATGAGATGCTGGATAGTTGTAGGGTAGAGCACACCGATCCACCTCCTATCTTTAGAAACATTGTGCATGATGCTGAGATACCGTTATACACAGGCTGTGCTAAGTTTACGAAGCTTAGCGCTGTGTTGTGATTGTATAAGTTGAAAGCTAACAATAGATGGAGCGATAAAAGCTTCACTTCATTGTTGACTTTGTTGAAAGAAATGCTTCCTGAAGGAAACGAGCTGCCAATCTCAACATACCAGGTAAAGAAAATGTTGTGCCCAATGGGAATGGAGGCCAAAAAGATACACGCATGCCCGAATGATTGTGTATTATTTCAAAAGGACTATGTAGATTTGAAAGATTGTCCAAAATGTGGTGCGTCACGGTATAAATTGACGACTTCGGGGGAGTCCAAAACTGGTTCTCCTGCCAAGGTGTTGTGGTATCTACCTATAATATCACGGTTTCAATGCTTGTTTGCAAATCCGAAAGATGTGAAGAATTTGAGGTGGCATGCAGATGTTAAGAAAAATAATGATGGGATCCTGCGACATGTGTCTGATTCCCCACAGTGGAAGAAGATTGATCTATTGTACCCCAAATTTGGTGAAGAAGATAGGAATCTAAGACTTGGGCTTTGTACAGATGGGATGAATCCGTACGGGACATTGAGCAGCCAACATAGCACTTGGCCAGTCATGCTTGTTATATACAATCTTCCTCCCTGGATGTGTATGAAAAATAAGTACGTTATGTTATCATTGTTGATATCGGGCCCTAAACAACTCAGAAATGATATCGATGTTTATCTTGAACCTTTGATTGATGACTTAAAGAAACTTTGGACTGAAGGTGTGATGACCTATGATGCTTCAGCAAGAGAGACATTTTGTTTTCACGCTATGTTGTTTTGCACTATTAATGACTTTCCAGCATATGGGAATTTGTCTGGATATAGTGTCAAAGGAGCTAAAGCGTGTCCTATATGTGAAGAAAACACTGATTCAATAAGACTAAAACATGGCGGCAAGACTGTATATCTTGGTCATCGAAGGTTTCTTTCAAAATTCCATCCGTATCGTAGGAAGCGCAAAGCATTCAATGGATGGAATGATGAACGGAGTGCACCTAAACCTATACCAGGGGATGTTGTTTATGAAAGAGTAAAAGACATTGTCAATGAATTTGGTAAGAAATCACAATGTAGTATGGCCACACGGAGTGACAATTCTACATTCAAGAAGAAGTCAATATTTTGGGATCTTCCTTATTGGAGTTTTTTGACAGTCAGGCATTGTATCGATGTAATGCACGTTGAGAAAAATGTCTGTGATAGCATCATTGGTACTCTGTTAAATATACCAGGTAAGACTAAAGATGGGATTAAATCCAGACTGGACCTACGTGAAATGGGAATAAGGTCAGAATTAACAGAATTACGTGAAATGGGTAGTAAAAGAACATACTTACCTCCCGCTTGTTACACGTTGTCTAGAAAGGAGAAGAAAACTTTTTGTGAATGCTTGGTAAATGTTAAGGTGCCACATGGTTACTCATCCAACATCCGTAAATTTGTATCAATTAAAGATCTGAAGTTGATAGGTCTTAAATCTCATGATTGTCACACTCTAATGCAACAAATATTACCCGTGGCAATTCGATCTATATTGCCGAAGCATGTAAGGTTTGCAATTACCAGACTTTGTTTCTTTTTCAACAGTCTATGCAGTAAATTTATTGACCCTGATACTCTCGATAATTTGCAAAGAGAAGTGGTTGTTACCCTATGTCAGCTTGAGATGTATTTCCCTCCTTCGTTCTTTGATATCATGGTACATCTTGTTGTCCACTTGACTAGGGAAGTGAAAATGTTGGGACCAGTTTTCTTGCATTGGATGTATCCCTTTGAACGATACATGAGCGTTTTTAAAGGTGATGTTCGAAACCGTTATCGGCCTGAAGGGAGTATTATTGAAGGTTATGTGGCGAGAGAGGTTATGGATTTTTGCAATGACTTTCTCAGTGGTAATGACACTCCTGATAATGACAAGAATATTGAGGAGGGCAAAGGAATTTTGGGATCACGGGTGAAAGTAATCAACCGTGAGCAGTTGGAAGAAGCTCACTTGTATATTTTACACAATATGGACAAAGTGAGTGTTTATATCGAGGAACATACCAATTTCATAAAGAGACAACATCCTTGAGCAAGTTCAATGTGTCTTTCTAGAGAGCATAATAAGACTTTTACTAAGTGGTTTGAAGATAAAGTCTTACATCAACTATCTCAAACACCAAATGATATTACAAAAACTATCAAATGCCTCGCCTTTAAACCAAAACCGAATGTTATGTCTTATGAAGGGTTTGACATTAATGGATTCACATATTACACAAAGCGCCAAGATGATAAGAGTGTCATCCAAAATAGTGGGGTCACTCTTCAAGCATCGACTATGTACTTTGCAAGTGCAACGGATAAGAGTCCACGTGAAGCTAAAATGTCATATTACGGTGTCATTGAGGACATTTGGGAGTTTGACTACATAGATTTCAAAATTCTGCTCTTTAAATGTAATTGGGTTGATAACACCAAAGGAGTTATAGTGGATGAATTGGGTTTCACTTTGGTGAACTTTGAAAAGATTGGCGAGAAGGGTGAACCATTCATATTGGCATCACAGGCGAAACAAATATTCTATATCGATGATCCTGCGAATGATAAATGGTCGGTTGTTCTTCATGGTAAAAGACAATTCATTGAAGATCCTATAGATGAAGAAGAGTACTATGATAAGTATGATGACTCCAGTCCATTCTCAGTTGGGTTGCCAACTCCACAAAATATTGAAGCTAATGATGACTTATATGTGCGCGGAGATCACAATGAAGGATTGTTAATTGATAAAAGATCACAATTTTAGAGACATGTATGTTTATACAAATGCTAAATGTTTGCCTTTTTCTAGTTAATACAAATGCTAAATGTTTGCCTTTTTCTAGTTAATACAAATGCTAAATGTTTGCCTTTTTCTAGTTAATGCAAATGCTAAATGTTTGCCTTTTTCTAGTTAATACAAATGCTAAATGTTTGCCTTTTTAATGACATTTTCAGATGGCTGACCATGATGAGCATGATGTCCATGATGAGCATGAAGTCCATGATGAGCATGCTGTCCATGACGAGCATGGCGAGGATACCAATGTAAGTTCTAAAAACATATCCTGTATTTCTATAAAATTCATTATCTTCTAGTTATGTCATATATCCTATATTTATATATTGGGCTATTTCAGTGTGTTTATTTTTGTCAAAATTTAGGTTGATGATGCACATGTACCCACTGAAGCACTGGAGCAACTTGATGCGCAGCACCAAACACTTAACAAGAAAAGGGGCATCACTCTGTTGAAGAAGTTAATAGCGCTAAGTGGCAGTGGATCCAAATTGGTTGTGGAGTTTGATAATGGAGGAAATGCAATTGGAGTGAACCGCAATAATTTTGTAAACTATCTTGGGTGTACCACTCGGAGCCATTGTGGTGTTAAGTATGATAATTGGCATAAAGTTCCTCAGGGGAAAAAAGACTTGATATGGAAGGATTTATGTGTGAGTTATTATTATTTGCAATTCTATTTTGTAGATTACAAATTCTATTATTTGCAATTCTATTTTGGATACTAGTTAATAACATTTCTATTTTACAGAATCTGTTTGCATTGGATGAGAAGTTGCATTGTAAAAGTGTGATGCAACGCGCTGGAAAGATGCTTAGGAATTATAGGACAAATCTGAACAGAGAATACATAAAAGAGGGTGATAAGAAGAAGAAGTCAGCCCTTGAACAATGGAACTTCTTGGACAAAGAAGATTGGGACAGTTTTGTTGCTTCAAGAAAATTTGAAGAATTCAAGGTATTAGGCGTCACTCCCAATTTAATTAATATACATTGTATTCACCTATTCAAGATTAACATTTAGTGCTACTAACCAAATCATTAATGTGCATACTAACTAGGCCCTCAGTGACGCACAAAAAGCAAGGCGTGCACTGAATGTGCATGACCACACTATGGGTCCAAAAGGCTATGCAAGCGTTCGCCAAAGACTACAGGCGGAGTCTGCGGCTACTCAGGAGTCTGTTGCTACTGAGGAGTCTGTCACACCCATGCCTCGCCATGGTATCTGGATAGTTGGGAGGCAAAACAAGAAGGGTGAAATAAAGAAGCCCGTAACTGCTGAGGCGGCTGTGAAAATGGTAAAATACAACTCTTAGAGCAATCGTTTGAATATTGATTATTTGTTAACTTACCAATTTCTGTTGATGGTGATTAGCGGGAGCTGCATGAGCAGCGGAAACAAGGCACGTTCATCCCTCAGGGCACACATGATGAATTGACAGTTGCTCTGGGTAACCCAGAGCATCCTGGACGTGTTAGGGGTGCAGGCGCTGGTGTGGGCATAAAAGCATTCTTTGGACCATCCCAGCGCAAACCCAGAGCGGGACTTTCACAAGAAGAGGTAACCTATACTTTTTTTAGAATGTTGCTGCAAAAGGAAATTCAATAATAAGAAGCTAATGTTTCTTTTATCCATGTATAGGAGAATAAGAGATTCGAGGATATAGTTGCTAAGAAGGTCAACGATGTAGTTGCTGAGAAGGTCAGGGAAGAATTGCTGCGGTGGCAGGCATCTCAGGCTTCCAATCAGCCTATGGCGACCCACTCTTCTCCTGATGTACAGACTACAAGTAATCATGTAGACCCACCGCCTAACACGTCTGCTGTAAGTATTGTTTATGACATTGTAGTTAGTCTTTTCAAGTTGTTATGTTTTCAAGATGATATGTATATATGTATAATATTCTTTACGTAAATTTGTAGGCATTGAAGCCATGCCGCTTAAGAATGCAAGACTACGTTGTTGCAGAGGCGCAGGCTTACCCGTCCCTTCCTGGGGCAATGTTTCACGGGACTCCAATGCCACAGGGCTACGTTCGTGTGAGCCCGATACGTGTGTTACCCGATTGGAGAGAAGCTACATTGCCATATCCCCACCTGGATATTGATACACTTGTTGATGCAGAAGGCGGGGTCATATTGTGGCCCAAAGCAGATGTCGTCTACACTACTGAAATTGTAAGATAAATTTACATTGATTTAGACTGTTAATGTGTATATATGATGTCAACTGGTCTGAAATTATATATACAGGTTAAAAAGAAGACACCAGGAGCACCTAGGCCTCCACCTCCACTTCCTGCATTACCAACTTGGGTTCCAACTGACCTAACATACCCGTTAGGTCCTGCTTGTAGGGGAATGGCATGTTGGCTACGGGCACATAATATACATTGCCCGATAATTGTTTCTTTAGATGCAGATTATGCAGGTCAATCATACGATAGCTCTTTATTTATAAAAGATATTATTGAGATGTTTATGTATGATTGGCTGAATACATCAATGATAGAGACATGGATAAGGTGAGATCTTGTTTATACATCCATATACCTTGTGTAAGATCCGGTGATCTGGTTTCTTATATATTAATGCATACGTAATACATGTTTTGCAGCTACTTAGTCGAAGATCATTGCAAACAATTTGCATTTGATCATGTGGGATTTTTGATTTCATCATTGATTAGTATGGTAGCTAAAGACCCTGATACTGTTTAACAATACTGTATAGATGCTTTTACAATTTTTGGTCAGCAAAAGAAGACGATAATAATAGCTCCATTCAATGTCAAGTAAGTTTACTTTATTTATAATTTGGACTTAAGAAAATTCCATTTTTATTGTGCATTTTGAGTTATTAATTGTTAACTTTTTACCTCTAGCGGTAAACATTGGGAGTTACTAGTTATTGTCCCCGGGACGTTCACTGTTTATTATCTAGATCTCGCGGGAAGTACATTAAACACTAAAATTGGACACGTAATGAGAATGCCATTATTCTGGTGAGAAATATTTCATTTTTGTATATGTTCACATCTCTTATTACATTACTATTTACTTATGCAATTTACTGTGTTATATTAACATGTAGGGGTTTAGATGCATTCAAAAAGGCTGGAGGAACGGTCCCAAGGAAAAAGAACCAGCCAATAAATTGGCAGAACGTACAAGTAAGTTCCCGACTCCAATGTATATATTATTGATGTGAATTGTTCTTAGTTGTATTATTTTGTATGTTTCAATTTATAGTGCGCTACACAAGACAATGGTTGGGCATGCGCATACTATGTGATGCGATTTATGCAGATGATTATCCGATATGCCGCATTGGACATCGATACCATACATGAGGTATTATATATAGTCTCATTAGTTAGTATGAAATATATCAATCTTATTTTTATATTATTACTTATATATATACATCATTCTCTTTGCAGGTGTTTAAAACTGACAACACTACAGGTAAACGCTTAAAAAATATACATGCTCCATAAACGATGGAAGCATTAAATGAACTAAGAGAAGAATGGTAAAAAGCCATACAAGCAGTGGCAACTGTAAGATATAATTGGGATGTTGATAGCGATAATGAATGATACTTTGTAAATGAATATTTATGAATGTTAATACATGTATTTGAATGTTTCTTTATGTGTGAATGTGAGAATTGAATTGATGTCTCAATGTATCTACTTGTGTGAATTATTTTTTGTGAATTTTGCAGGTTTGTGGCCTGTTTGTAGGCTGATATCAATGGATGTTGTAAACCTGCAGCTCAGAAAATTGAACTGCAGGTTCTCATCCTGCTGACCAGCCACAGCAGGCCTGCAAACTGATATAAAAAAAAATAGATATAGGCATCGGTTATTTACAGAAAACCGTCAGCAAAGACATACAGCGTCGGGTTTTTGCAAAACACCGACGCCTAATGTGGCCACAGCCGTACTAGAAATGGCGTCGGCTGTTCGTGTCAAACCGACACCAAAAGGGTTCGCGCCACAGAAAACGGCATCATCTAGGACACTTTCTACGTCGGTCTTTTAGTAGATAACCGACGCCGAATGGGTCCTAGATGACGCCATTTTCTGTGGCGCGAACCCTTTTGGCGTCGGTTATCTACTAAAAGACCGAAGCCTATAGGTTAAATAGGCGTCGGTTAAAAAACCGACGCCGAAGTGTTCGACCTTTAGCGGCGGCCACATAGGCGTCGCTCAGAAACCGATGCCAAAGGGGGTTAAACAACCGACGCCAAAGGCTGTTTCTGTAGTAGTGTAAAGTCCCCAAACGATTACACACTTTCAACCTCCAAACGGTCCTGAGACCATTTGGAAGTGTTGACCGTTTGGTTAAGTTGACTTCCAAAACATTTGAACTTGGTCACCCTCAAGACCGTTTGAATCTAAACGGTCTTGAGACCGCTTCAACTTGTTGACCGTTTGAAAGAGTTGACTTTGAAACCGTTTGAATTGAAACGACCTTGAGATCGCATGAATCCAAACGACCTTGAGATCGATTGAGCCCAAACGGTCTTGAGACCGTTTGGATTCAAACATCTCAAAACCGATTGGACCCAAAAAGTGCATCAACACTTGCAATTGATTAAGGTTTTCAAGGTTGAATCCCTTAATTGACCTCATATATGTTAACCACTTATCAATTGAGCCAATTAGGGTTAGCCTTAAACAACTGGACACTCAATTGATAACCAATTAGGGTTGAAATCAATTCAATTTGGTTTTGTAATCGATTAACCATCAACATTGATCAACATGAGTCTAATTGAATTTGAACCCATCAATTGACACTCAATTGGGCCCCAACTTGGCCCAAACGGTCTTGGGATCATTTGGACACCCTCCAAAAGGTCTTGAGACCATTTTCCCAAAGTCACATCAAAATCTAAGTCGATTTGGGTTGAACCCTAATTAAGTTTCAAATCAGCATTTTCAATTAATTCAACAACCTATTGTGATTGGACCTACAATTGATTAAATTGCCTTAACCATAGAATCAAATGGTCTTGGGGTGTCACCAAACGGTCTTGAGACCGTTTGGGTGACTACCAAATGGTTTTGAAACCATTTGGGCCACTCAACCCAAAGTTCAACAAAATTGGTCCTTGAAATTCAGCAATTGAACCCGATTAGGGTTTAGAGGGTTGAAGTGTCTTCAACTTGTAATTTGTTTGCAATTAGATGATGATTCTTTGTAGATGATTAATTCAGAATATATCCAATAGACCTCTAAATGGTCTTCACTTGGTCAAACTTTCCAAACGGTCTTGGAGACTGTTTGAATCTAAACGGTCTTGCAAACCGTTTAGACCAAATGGTCCAAGGTCGTTTGGTAAAGTTACCTAGGAAATCACGCCCATCATCTTCAACCTTAGATCAGGTCGGTTACTTCGTAGTTTTGCTTGCAAAAGTGCAAGGACGAGTGGGAAAGAAGAAGAAGAACTAACTACTATTTGCAAGAACAAAGATATGCATAATCAAAGCAAGAGGTTTAGAGTTATAAAACCCGCCTTAAGGTTGTTCCTAGAGCTCCAATCTTCCAAGCTTCAAGCCTTTAATGGCGTATTGAGATCCATAGGTCGGCCAAGGGTGCTTCTCGAAGGAAAGGTTGGGAAAATTCGGCTAGAAAGAGAGAGCTAAGTAAGAAAACTATAAAACCAACCTTGTAACTCAACTTCCTCCATGAATTCGAGCAAGAAGATGACCCAAGCTTACCTAGCATCCCCTTGGTCATTCTCCTCTGCTCCATAGCTCTGCCTTAGTCAGTTTGAGCAAGGTGATAAGTGAGGAAGTGAAAGAAACGTTCCTTTGTTTGCAAAGGAAGTTGTATATGTACTTTGGGGTCATTTCCAACATAAGGACAACTAGTTTCTCCATTTCTCATCTAGGTCCTTCCTTTCTTCTTTGCACGTCCCTTCTCCTTATTTCTAAAGAAAAACTCTTTCTAAAACCAAGGACGAAAGGTAAAGAAGGTCAACTTGTTACTAAGTTGCACATATAAAAGATTATTATGCTTACATATTGGTGATTTAATTACAAAGGTGTTTCTTATTATATGATTATTCAAATGAAGCGCCCCCCTTCATCATTTTCACTCTAAATGATTCCAAGAGTCATAAAATATATTCTAGAAGGTGTATTTTACAAGTTGCATCCCACATTTGCAGTAAATTGTACTTTACACCAAAACTAGGGTTTCAAGCACAAGGATTGCTTCACAAGATGTATCTTGATGCTCAAGCTTGGAGAATCCATCATACTTCATCATATTCATTCTTATGATGTATCAACACTAAAGGAACATATTAACATGTATAAATTGCAAGTTAACCCCTCTAATTGGGTAATTTCCATATATGTCCCTGTATTACAAAACAATACTACAACATTGTTCAAAAAGGACAGAAATTGAAATATATGTTCCTTAGGAACTTTAATTACATACCAAAACATAATCACAAGTATCTTAATTACATAATTAGGCAAAACACCTAGGGTTAACTCATAACCTAGGTTAGGGATGTTACAAATTATCCACCCCTTACAAGGATTTCGTCCCCGAAATCAACAAAACATATTAAGAGAAAAGAGCAGGGTATTTACTTCTCATCTCCTCCTCTAGTTCCCATGTGGCTGCTTCAACACCACGATGATTCCAGAGGACTTTCACAAGACTTATATTTTTCTTTTTCAGCTTTTTAATTCTGTTATCAAGGATTGACACTGGTCCTTCCTCATAAGTTATATCATCATTCAATTCTACCTCCATAGGCTGTAGAACTGACTCGGTATCAGGGTGACATTTCCTCAGCATAGAAATGTGAAACACAGGGTGTAACTTCTGTAACTCTGGTGGTAACTCTAGTTTATAGGCTACCTTTCCAATCTGTTCAATGATTGGATAAGGCCCCATAAATCTAGGAGCTATCTTCCCTTTTCTTCCAAATCTCAGAACTCCCTTCCAAGGTGAAACCTTGAGATACACTCCGTATCCAACCTGGAATTCTAAGGGTCTACGACGTCTATCAGCATATGATTTTTGTCTATCATGTGCAGTCTTAATCTGTTGTTGTATTACTTTAATCTTCTTTGTGGTTTGCTGTACAAGATCAGGACCTAAAAGCTGATGTTCACCAGTCTCATACCAACATAAGGGTGATCTACAATGTCTACCATACAAAGCCTTATAAGGTGCCATGTCAATGCTATGTTGATAGCTATTGTTATAGGCAAACTCTATCAAGCTTAGGTGTAGATCCCAACTCCCTGTAAACTAGAGAACACATGCTCTCAACAAGTCTTCTAAGGTCTGTATAGTCCTTTATGACTGTCCATCAGTCTGAGGATGAAAGGATGTACTAAACCTTAACTGGGTGCCTAAAGCTTTGTGCAGTCGTTCCCAAAAACGACTCGTAAATTGGGGACCTCTATCTGAAACTATAGTGACTGGAACTCCATGCAGTCGCACTATCTCTTCAACATACAGCTGTGCTAACTTTTTAGCTGAAAAGGTTGTTTTGACAGGTAAGAAATGCACTGTCTTTGTCAACCTATCAACTATTAACCAAATGGAATCATGCCCTTTGTTTGTCCTGGGTAGGCCAACAACAAAGTCCATGGTTATATGATCCCACTTCCATTATGGTATGGGTAAAGGTTGCATTGTTCCTGCAGGCTTCTGGTGTTCAGCTTTAACTTTCTGACACACAGGACACCTCATCACAAACTCAGCAACATCCTTCTTCATCCCAGGCCACCAATACATATCTTTTAAATTTCGATACATCTTGGTGCTTCCTGGATGCATAGCATACATCGAAGAATGAGCTTCTTCCAGGACTAACTTCCTCAAGTTATCCACATCTAGTACTATCATTCTTCCATGATAACATGCTACTTGGTCATCTGAGTCATGGAAACCATCTCGCTTCTCATCACCATACTCCGATCTGATATGTTGAACTACAACATCAACTTGTTGTGCCTCCTTGATCTGTTGTCTTAGGGTAGGTTTTATATGCATCTCAGCTAACAACCCAGCTAACAATGACACCTTTAATTGTACATTGTCTTGCCTTAAGGAGATAAGCATATCTCTCCTAGAGCATACTAAAGAGTTTAGTTGTGCCCTATCCATGGTTGATGTTGTTGATTTCCTACTTAGAGCATCAGCAACCACATTGGCCTTCCCTGGATGGTAATCAATTGTACAATCGTAGTCCTTGATTAACTCCATCCAGCGACGTTGCCTCATGTTAAGCTCATGCTGAGAAAAGATATACTTAAGGTTCTTATGATCAGTGAAAATTTGGAATGTCTCTCCATAGAGATAGTGTCTCCAGATCTTCAAAGCATGAACCACATCAGCTAACTCCAGATCGTGTGTTGGATAATTCTCCTCATATTTCTTAAGTTGTCGGGAAGCAAAAGAAATCACTTGCTTATCCTGCATCAACACACATCCAAGTCCATTCTTGGAGGCATCACAGAAAACTATGTATCCTTTGCCTTGCTCAGGTAGCACAAGTACAGGTGCACTTGTCAACCTCTCCTTCAGTAGCTGGAAATATTGCTAACACTTGTCACTCCAAGTATAAGGAACATCCTTCCGGGTCAACTTAGTCAGGGGTAAGGCTATGGTACTGAAGTTCTTAATGAATCTTCGGTAATAGCCAGCCAACCCTAAGAAACTACGGATCTCTGTCGGTGTCTTTGGTTGTTCCCACTGTAGAACAAATTCTACCTTTTTAGGGTCAACACGAATACCCGAGGAAGATACCACGTGTCCAAGGAAAGATACTTCCGGCAACCAGAACTCACACTTGCTAAACTTAGCATATATCTTGTATTCTCTTAGCAACATTAGAGCCTGACGAAGATGTTGTTCGTGCTGCCGAGCATCTCTACTATAGATCAGAATGTCATCTATGAAGACAACAACGCACTGATCGAGGAAAGGTCGGAAGATTCTATTCATGAGTTCCATAAATGCAGCAGGTGCATTAGTTAGTCCAAATGACATAACTGTGAACTCATAGTGACCATACCTTGTCCTAAAAGCAGACTTGGATATGTCACTATCCTTAATACGGAGTTGATGATATCCCGACCTCAAATCTATCTTTGAGAAAATAGTTGCACCACGCAACTGGTCAAAGAGATCATCAATCCTCGGTAGAGGGTACTTATTCTTTATTGTTACTTTATTTAATTTTATGTAATCAATGCACAACCGCATTAAACTGTCTTTCTTTTTAACAAAAAGGACCGGAGCACCCCAAGGAGAAGTACTTGGTCGGATGAAACCCTTCTTAAGCAACTCTTGAAGTTGTTTCTTGAGTTCTTCCATATCAGCAGGCGCCATCCTATACGGTGTATGTGCTATAGGTTGGGTTTCTGGGATCAATTTGATCTCAAAATCAATTTCCTGAGGTAGTGGCACACCTGGAAGTTCTTTAGGAAATACATCTTCAAATTCCCTGACTACAGGAACATCAGCAGGGTTAGGACTCTCCATGGTAGTATCTACCACATGGGCCAAGAATGCATAACATCCTTGCCTCATCAGCTTCTCAGCAACCATAGCTGATACAAGACAAGTGGGTAGAATCTTTCTCTCTCCTTGAAAGATCCATGTGTCGCTCTCATCAGCAAACACAGCTTGCTTGGATTCACAATCCAAGACAACCCTATACCTTTCCAAGGTATCCATCCCAAGGATTATGTCAAATCCTTGCATCTCAAGTGGTATTAGATCCACTTGAATGCGATGATCAGAAAAGAAAAGGATGTAGGCAGAGCATACCTCCTGCAACACAGCAGACCCTCTCAACGGAGTCTCAAGCAACAGGCTATCTTCCCTATGACTGATTGTCATATTGCAGTTACGAATCACTCTTCGAGTGATAAAGGAGTGTGTAGCTCCCGGGTCAATCAAAATAGATACAACACAGTATGTAGGCGTATCAGAATATAACAACTCCATCTGACCTGCCACAACCCGAGGGTTGATCACTGCATCAGGTGGGTTCATTGCATAGAACCTTGCTGTCGCCTGAGGTTGATTCGGTGCTGACGATCCAGCTTGGGACGCTTGTCCACATCCTCTAGCTGCTCCTTGAAACTGCCTCCTCTGGGATCCTTGCTGACTCTGCCATTGTGGTTGGGTTACACTTGCTGGTCTAGCTCTACAATATTTCATTAGATGTCCCACCTTCCCACATATGTAGCAACTTCTTTCCAGTTGTTGTGGTCTTGGTGGTCTTGTGAGTGACATCGATGCTGAAGTGCGAGCCCCTTGTAGTGGTAGGCTTCGTCCTCTACCCCTACTCGGTGTCCACTGTGTCTGAGCACTAGGTCTAGGTGGTGGTGGTGTAGGCGCAGAAAACCTAGGCTTCTTGAAGTCTCTGGATGAAGATCCCTGGAACTGAGGATATCTTTTATGGGTTTGCCTCTTGTCTGCTACGGACCTTTCTATCCTTCGAACTGACTCAATGAAGGTAGAAAACCTTTCCCAATTCTCTAGGGCAGACACAGGAGTAGTAAACTCAGCGTTCAACCCTTTCTCGAATCGCATGATCCTTTCTTCATCTGTAGCAGCCATATGCAGACAAAACTGCAACAACTCCATGAACTTAGCTTCATATTCACTAATGTTCATCAGACCTTGCCTTAACCTCTCAAATTGAGAGATTTTCTCATCCAAGAAAGTCTTAGGGAAATATCTATTGATAAATTCCCGTCGGAAGACTTCGCACGCAACCTCCACACCAGGCCTCTTCTGCTCTTCCATGGTCCACCAGTGACCAACACTCCCCTTGAGAAGATAGAAAGCATGTCTAACCTTCTCAGCCTCTAGGATGTTCAGGATTCTACAGGCTTTCTCCAACTCAGTTAACCATAGATCGGCATATGCCGGATCAGTTGTTCCAAAGTACTCGGTTGTTGTAACGACCCCGCCTCCCGGTAACCCCCATTTAAGGGAGACTGAAAGGTCAGTGCTATTATCCAATTAACAGGATCAAAGGTTCGACAAATAATCAATAACAATTATGAAATTCTACTAACTAACTAGAATTTGGTATAAAATTAAAACTTTACTTACCTTTGAAAACCTTGGAAATCTATCTATCATGGTCTTCAACTATTCTATCTAATCCTCCTTGCACTTTATTTCTTTTTCCGCAATGTGTCACTTTACTGTTTGTTCTTTCAATTGTTGTTCCTAAAACGCCGACAAACAAAACGTCGGTCAGTATATCAAAATATACTGGTATGTGGGAACAACCAAAATCTTGCAAATATGGCTAACAATTTAATAATCACAATCAAATTAATTAACAAGCCAATTTACACTTTTCAGTATGACATTCTCCACCGCTTTTGCCCTAACCCTGGCATACCCACCTTAGGGTGCCCTTTGCCAATGACTTAAGGCCACCTTCTCAATCCTGAGCTTGGTGCCTGGGGGTCACCTCTCATGGTGCCCACTAGTCATGCAATATCATAGGCCACCTTCTTGGTGCCTGGGGTCACCACTCAAGGTGTCCATGGGTCTACCCATCTGGGCCTGACCCTTGGCATCATCCATCAGGGTGGCATGTAGGTGCGAGAATCCATACTTCTATTATTAATGTGATAATCATAGTGACTTTATAATATGCAAGTATGAACATCCAACAGATAATTTTCATTCAATGTGATTAACCATTCGAAAAATCATCGAGAAACTAAGGCGGTTAGTCATAATTAACCACATACCTGATCCAGAGCAACTTGATTGTCCAAGCAATAAGGATAAAGAATCAATCAACAAGCAATCAACAATATCTTGAAATTAATGCATACGTTCCAAGTGTTATAGTTTATCCAGAACATTCTAAAGCTAGACTTAGATTCCACCTTGGGCTTTCTATACCACATTAGGGTTTTATTAGGGTTTTTGCCTCCATAACGCTTTTATCATATTAAATGCTATCTTAGTTCATACACCCTAATTTCAACATCATAAGCCCAATTAAAGTCTATTATGCCTCTTTTATACCAAAACTACCTCCTTTATCCTTTCAAGTTATTTCAAGGTCATTATACTCAATCATCACCTTTAGTTTCTTTCAGATTAACAACTCATAATTCATGATGGTCTAATCCCATATGAACTCTATTTATTATTAATTCTTCCTTGATTCATTCAAAAACCCTAATTACTACATTTAGGGTATTTATCCACAAATTAGGAACTTTAGTATTCTAATATCTTAGATTCAACATATTTCAACTCCAATCATCAAATTGATCAATTAAAGCCATTAATAATCTCATTTACTAAAATTAGGCTTTCAAGGCCCATTAAAGTATATACATGCATATGAAACTCTAAATTAACTAGTTATATGCAAAGTCCATCCTTTTTCTTCTTAATGTTCCTTTTTATCATTAACAGGCTAATATCCACTTTAACCATCTATTAAACCCTACTAATCACTTTAATTATTATGGTTTCTTTAACCATTAATTCATCAAAGTTAATAACTTCCATTACTTTTTGAATTGCAAGCAGAATTAAGAATCAATTATATTTTCTTTGCATTCCTTGTATTTCTCTAAGCAACTTTCATGTATAAACTTTTCTCATTAAAGCTTCCTAACAGATTCTATGAATTTTGCAAGAAAAGTCATTTTCCTCATATTTTCGTTAATACGAGAAAATTAGTTGTCGTCCGATCCATAGTCCCATGGACTACCAGGATCCAATGGCCTAGGATCTGTGCGCGAAACTTAAGATTAAAATCGTGAATGACTATTTTACCCTTACCTTCCTTCACAGTCGCCCGGGGCAAGTAGGTCTTTCCTCCTTTCATCTTCTTCCTCTGGATCCTTGCGAACAGAACCGCGGCTCCAAGTCGTGGTCAACTCCTGAGTTGACCTGGAGCTCAAGGGCGCGGGAGGCTAGGGAGAACGCGACACCACCTTCGCCATGAGCCGCCGAGTTCGATGGTGGTCTTATCTCTGCTAGAGCTGGCCAGAGTCATCGGGACGGAGGAGTTCCTCTCCAACGGGGTAGCTTAGACCAGGGAGGGGTGAAGACCATCGTTCCAAGCAAGTTTGCTCGTAGGGTTGTGATCGCGAAGAGCATCAGGCTACCTCGGAGACGTTTGCATCCTTGTTGGGGGCAAACAACCCTCCTTTTATAGGAGGAAAACGTGGAACCAACCTGCCTCTGTGGAAATTGGGCAAATTTTCCAGAAGCAACGAAACCCTAAGAAATATAGGATTAAACCACTCGGACCGGCCTCCCGAAGTCGTTGGAGTTATTTCCAAAATGCAAGATGGATCAGAGAGGGATATATATGTTGTAGAAGAAATCAGGATTGCTCCCAAACTTGCCTGTTTAGGCGCAAGGAGCACGATGACTGTGGTCCCTAGGATCCAAGATCCACGACTCAGATCAAACGCAGATTATTTCTATTAGGATTATTAAATTGTTACATTAATGTAATCCTATTACTTTAGGGAATTTTGTAAAAGCCATAACTCCCAAACCGAGTATCCAATAAATCCCAAATTTTGAGGGAAAGTTAATAATAACTTTATCTACCTCTCTACCAAAATTGGGATCATTATCTAAGAGAAAACGTGACTTTTATTTAGGTGCAATATATCACTTAATTATATTTATTTCTCACATATTTTCTCTTTCCTTTGTTATTGGATTATTATTATGAGTTCCTTACACCTCAGGGAACCCTAATGGCTCAAAATCCCCTCTTGGGAATATTTCCTTAGCCTCTTTCCTTCTTTTTCATCCCTTTTATTATTATCTTACTTCTTCTTTATTAAAATATCTCTTTTTGAATATTTCCCTTTATTTCTATTTTATTTTCCTCTTTGGTATCCCTTTTAACATTATGAATCCTTGGAATACGAAATTCCACCAAGGATTATTCCATTATACCTCTTTTCACTTATTTTCCATATTTCATCAATTCTTTTATAACAAGGAAATACTTTATTGGTCTTTTCTTTTCTTGTTTCTTTATCTTTGCAACCTTGGACTCCTTGGAACCCAAGGAACCCAAGAGACATGAAATTCATTATTGGATTACATTCCTTTGCCTTCTAGAGGTTTTTACCTCATTTCTCTTTTCTCAACAACTCAATTATTCATTAATTAATTGAATTTCCTTGTTATTGGGCCCAGTAGCCAATAAAGCCTACGATTAAATCAACAAGGCTATTTTAAACGAAATTCATGCATTCAATCAAAGATATTATTATTCGTTCAAATATCTTTAATATGAGAAATTACATTTCTCACCAAAGGAACCCAAAATTTGGGGTTGTAACAGTTGCTCTGACCCGGCGAAGTCGTTCGAACGTTTTACCAATACCTTGTCCCTCGGACTGGGCAGGTGCCCTAGGTGCAGGCATGGGCATCCTATCTTTTATATGTGTCATGGCAGTCATAAACTTCCTGAACATAGTCTGGATGGCTGGGTTCCCCATATCAAGTGGATTGAACTGGGGTGGCTCAGGTACAGGTTGCTCTACTTCTAGGTTCCTTGCACCATCTCGGGGTGCAGCAACACTACTTTCTGCCACATACTCCTCGTGTGGTCCAGACATCCTTACTTATCTTCTTCTCCTGAGGAGTAGAAGACACTATTAGATATACTAGAAGACACTAAGAATAGACTCGACATCCTAAGTCCTATGTCTCTATAGACTCAGTGAACCTAGAGCTCTGATACCACTAATAGTGGGATCTGACTTATAAAACATGAGATAAACTAAGCGGAAGTGGTTTATTAATTGGCAGCGGAATATGAAAATCACTAGAAATTAAAACTTTTTAAGCAAAGATCTTGAAACCATAAAACTCCTTTATCATAAACAAGATAAACAGTTTACATCATTATGAAATCACCTCTCGAGTGATTATATACATCCATATACAAAATCTTGAGGCTTAAAGCCAAAATCTCAGACCTACTGACTCCTAGGACCTGAGAGTACAGAGACGACATAAGACAAACTAACTATAGGACTTGATAGTCAGTATCTCCACCTGAGATTCACTGCTGCCCCTGGTGTTGCTGCTGCTGATACTGCTCACCCTCAGATTGGTTTCTTCGTCCTCGACGTCCACCTAAAAAGTTGAAACCTACGGGAGTGAGACAATCTGAATAATTGTCCCAGCGAGAGTTATAACTCTCCGCCAGAAGCTTTGTTATAGCAATCAAGGAATAATGTAAGCAAAGTAACTTAAATCATTCAACAGTAGGTTTGATAATAAGTAAAGCAACATTTACTTAAACAATCACTTCATTAAAGCATATGAAGAACTTGAATACTAATTACTTGAACAGATCATTAATGTAAAAAATGTAACATCAATCATTGTTTCTCGTAGTTTAACCTAAGCAGATATGCAACGCGGTTGATTATATTTCACAAACATTATTATGCCCTGCGGAGATGAGGTATACCGCTCATACTCCAACCGATCACTACTAAGTCACATCGGTATCATACATATTTCATCAAAAGAGATGGATTCTTATGACCTCATCTTCCTCAGTCAGTGTGAGGATCAACATGCAGGACATCTCGTGTCTCTGCTAATGTAGCTTACCAGGGTATTCTGGCACTTCACTATTAGAGTTACAGTGGCATTCTATACTCTCTTCGCTATCGAAAGATCTCTTGTTTATCTCTCATCGATGTGGTATTTAAAGATTTCTTCGGGAGAATAGTGATACATCACCCCGGCATAAACACATAGTGAAGGGTTGATATATTAAGGTACATCTACATCAATTCCTACACTAGGATGTAAGGATATTCACATCCATATTCCCCCACATACTCAAAAGTATGTGATCCAGGAGTTCCCTTAGGAAAACCTATTTCACCATCATTTAACTTCTGACAATGATGGATCTATGATCAGGGCTCTACATGGTATGATTATACTTGATTAGTTAGGTACATTTCAGCATTCTTTTAGCATCAAACATGTTTCCAAGCATTTAACTATTAAAACACTGCTATATAAGAAGAATACTAAAATTATCAAGTCTAACTCACATCAATTATCAAATGGATATCAATTCTTAATCATTTTATCATAAGTCATCTAATCAACATGATCTTGATGTTACGCATGGCTTTTACAGCCTATCAATCTCATATGATGCCACTTAACTAGGCAACATAGTATTTCACTATTCATAAAGCTAATAACATGCTTTCAATGAATATGATATCATAACCCTTACCTGGATATGCTTATTCTCTTATAAGAACCTACATGGTTAATTCAATTGACAACAATAAACATTTCATTTCCAGATCAGCAATTTATAAAGAAGAAATACCCTTTCAATTCAGGGGTTGCACCTTCATGCCTTCACTAAGGCTAGGTTCCCTTATTTACATCTATTAGGGTTATTCAATCCCTTTCATTATGATTAGGAATAATGATTCCTCATATCATACTTTAATCATGAAGATTCATGCTTAAAGGCATAACCTGGAATTAGGGTTTATTGTACATTTCAACACACCACCCTCAATTAGGGTTTACTATTCACATTACATGTTATTACCCTAGAATTAGGGTTTACTATTCACTTCATAGTGAATTGAGCTCATAGCATCATTATGTATGAAATCATCGTCATTGATGTCCTCCAATTAGGTTAAGATTCATTAAACATCATATTTAGGGTTTCCATGATCTCATCTTGATGGATCATACCCTAATCATGTACACTCTTACATATTAAAGATATGTTACTTGATTCTTATTCACATTAGGAGCCTTCTCTCTCCTCATTACTAGATGATGTTTACATTACTCTAATTTAGGTTAGGTCAAGTCAACTTTGATTAACATAGGTCAAGTAATCACCACTATGTTCATTAGGGTTTACTTGATCAAGATGTGTTGTCTGCTTGAACCCTTAAAGGGTACATTGGTAATGCCCACCATTATCTAATCATAGGTCAAGTTACTAATAACTTAACCCCTTAACATCTTTAGGTATCATTAGGGTTTAAGTTGAACAACCATTGAACCATTTAAACCTTCAAAGCATTAAGTAATCATAAACCTAAAGTCCCCAAACGATTACACACTTTCAACCTCCAAACGGTCCTAAGACTGTTTGGAAGTGTTGACCGTTTGGTTAGGTTGACTTCCAAACCGTTTGAACTTGGTCACCCTCAAGACCGTTTGAATCTAAACGGTCTTGAGACCGTTTCAACTTGTTTACCATTTGAAAGAGTTGACTTTGAAACCGTTTGAATTGAAATGACCTTGAGATCGCATGAATCCAAACGACCTTGAGATTGATTGAGCCCAAACGGTCTTGAGACCGTTTGGATTCAAACATCTCAAAACCGATTGGACCCAAAAAGTGCATCAACACTTGCAATTGATTAAGGTTTTCAAGGTTGAATCACTTAATTGACCTCATATATGTTAACCACTTATCAATTGAGCCAATTAGGGTTAGCCTTAAACAAATGGACACTCAATTGACCCTCAATTGATAACCAATTAGGGTTGAAATCAATTCAATTAGGGTTTGTAATCGATTAATTATCAACATTGATCAACATGAGTCTAATTGAAGTTGAACCCATCAATTGACACTCAATTAGGCCCCAAATTGGCCCAAACGGTCTTGGGATCATTTGGACACCCTCCAAATGGTCTTGAGAACGTTTGCCCAAAGTCACATCAAAATCTAAGTCGATTTGTCAAGGGTCTTCAAATCAGCATTTTCAATTAATTCAACAACCTATTATGATTGGACCTACAATTGATTAAATTGCCTTAACCCTAGACCTTCAAATGCTCTTGGGGTGTCACCAAATGGTCTTGAGACCGTTTGGGTGACTCCCAAATGGTTTTGAAACCGTTTGGGCCACTCAACCCAAAGTTCAACAAAATCGGTCCTTGAAATTCAGCAATTGAACCCGATTAGGGTTTAGAGGGTTGAAGTGTCTTCAACTTGTAATTTGTTTGCAATTAGATGATGATTCTTTGTAGATGATTAATTCACAATATATACAACATACCTCTAAATGGCCTTCACTTGGTCAAACTTTCCAAACGGTCTTGGAGACCGTTTGAATCTAAACAGTCTTGCAAACCGCATGAAATCAAACAGTCTTGAGACCGTTTGGTTTCAAACGGTCTTGCAAACCGTTTAGACCAAATGGTCCAAGGTCGTTTGGTAAAGTTACCTAGGAAATCACGCCCATCATCTTTAACCTTAGATCAGGTCGGTTACTTCATAGTTTTGCTTGCAAAAGTGCAAGGAAGAGTGGGAAAGAAGAAGAAGAACTAACTACTATTTGCAAGAACAAAGATATGCATAATCAAAGCAAGAGGTTTAGAGTTATAAAACCCGCCTTAAGGTTTTTCCTAGAGCTCCAAGCTTCAAGCCTTTAATGGCGTCTTGAGATCCATAGGTCGGCCAAGGGTGCTTCTCCAAGGAAAGGTTGGGAAAAGTTGGCTAGTAAGAGAGAGCTAAGTAAGAAAACTATAAAACCAACCTTGTAACTCAACTTCCTCCATGAATTCGAGCAAGAAGATGACCCAAGCTTACCTAGATTCCCCTTGGTCATTCTCCTCTACTCCAGAGCTCTGCCTTAGTCGGTTTGAGCAAGGTGATAAGTGAGGAAGTGAAAGAAACGTTCCTTTGTTTGCAAAGGAAGTTGTATATGTACTTTGGGGTCATTTCCAACATAAGGACAACTAGTTTCTCCATTTCTCATCTAGGTCCTTCCTTTCTTCTTTGCACGTCCCTTATCCTTATTTCTAAAGAAAAACTCTTTCTAAAACCAAGGACAAAAGGTAAAGAAGGTCAACTTGTTACTAAGTTGCACATATAAAAGGTTATTATGCTTACATCTTGGTGATTTAATTACAAAGGTGTTTCTTATTATATGATTATTCAAATGAAGCGCCCCCCTTCATCATTTTTTCTCTAAATGATACCAAGAGTCATAAAAGATATTCTATAAGGTGTATTTTACAAGTTGCATCCCACATTTTGGGTAAATTGCACTTTACACCAAAACTAGGGTTTCAAGCACAAGGATTGCTTCACAAGTTGTATCTTGATGCTCAAGCTTGGAGAATCCATCATACTTCATCATATTCATTCTTATGATGTCTCAACACTAAAGGAACATATTAACATGTATAAATTGCAAGTTAACCCCTCTTATTGGGTAATTTGCATATAGGTCCATGTATTACAAAACAATACTATATCATTGTTCAAAAAGGACAGAAATGGAAATATATGTTCCTTAGGAACTTTAATTACATACCAAAATATAATCACAAGTATCTTAATTACATAATTAGTCAAAACACCTAGGGTTAACTCATAACCTAGGTCAGGGATGTTACAGGTAAGCTTGATCATCTGCCATATTGACTGTGGATGGGATAAAAGCTGCTAGAGTGAACTGGCTCTGAGTGGAAATAGGGATTTCAATTAATACTTGGATGAGTGGTTCAACTCATGTTCTAAAAATTTATTGTTAAAAATTTGTAATTGCTGCTAAATAATTTTCTTAGACTTTCTCTGAATAGGATATCAAATAGAGGAAAATTCTTCACTAGATAACTTGACTAGGTCGTCTAGCTAGAATTGGTCTGCCTCATTGTGTTAATCATAGGCATAACAATACATGTGGAATGATTTCAGATTTCATAAGACATATTTAATACAGTTAGTTGCTTAGAAGTTTTAATATCCTCCTATATACTTTCTATTAATGTATAAGACCCAATGAGATAGTTCAGAAAAGATGAACTACATATTGTGTTGGGTACATTACCTATTGGATGCCCAATCACATCTAGCACCAAGATGGAAATCATATTCTTAAAAACTTGTCCAGAGATTTCATAGTTGGTTCCAATTTGACAAATAAATAATAAAACTTGATACATTCATCATTTTCATGGAATAGATAGACTTTTTGTATCTCACTGTAAGTGGTTTCTGCCTAATAGACTCTGTATCTCTGATGCAATTTCCTTTATTATTCTATGAGAGGAATCTCATGATTATGCAAGGGCCTCAGTCAACTTGTTCGAATGGAGAGGCAAATTAGTTGGCTCTGCAACTGTAACAAAATATATCAGATTCATGGAAAAATAACTTTAGAAAGATACAGAGCATATCATTGAAGAAGAGGCTATTGTTGAGGGTTGAATAAAAGTAATATGAAGTTAAACATACTCCTTTATTGTGTGTCAATAATAGTCATTCTAAAACAGACATTTAGAATAATTCACACCTCTTCATGTATAGTAATTGTCCTCACCAAAATGAGTGTCTATTAATTGAAAGCAAGCAACAAGTTGTTTTCTCAATGGAACATTGGTGTACACTGTTCTTAGCATTGCAATTGTAGGGGAAAATAGAAAATACATAAATATGCTGACCGATTACTCATGTACCATTACATGAATTCTCCAAAATCTGCAATAGGGTATGGAACTAGGATAGATATCCCAAACTGCATGAATATCAATATAGTGTTCAAATGTCTCACACAAGTTGTACCTATAATATAAACATTCCACCCAGAGCATAATAGTAGTTAACAACTAGTTCAAAAGATGATTATCAACCATATTGTCAGCGTCATTAATTGCATGCCAGAAGATGCAACTCCAGATCATAGTGATAAAGAGAAAGCTAATAGGTTACAACAACTAACATACATTTAACTAGCATTTGGGCCATGAAAAACCAATACCATGTTAACTTACATTTGTCTATTCCTCCAAGAAATGCATACCACAAAGGCCATAATATGTCAAAAAAGGAGTATCTTTGTCACGACTTTACTGAACCTGCCCGTTAATGACAACAACTAGACTTTGAGAGAAAATGCAAATATTATAGAGCCATGTATCCAAGTTCTCAAAATTGGAAATCCTAAAGCCTAGGAGAATTCAGTTGCGACCTTTTTCTGGTCTCTCAGTTATTATTAAAGAAAATGAGTAGTCAAAGATAGATCCAATCATCAAAGAAACAGAGCAGGGAGCTCTGAACGGCTGAAAATGACCTTACAAATGTTTTCTTAAATGTCATTTTATCATTAAATTGTAATTCCACCTAATAGAGCATTTGATATCTAAACACTCAGATCTAGAACCAAAGCAGTTCATTAAAAGGAAATTATGTTAAACTAGAACCATGTAAACTTGTTTTTTAGTTTGGACTATTTCCGCTTCAGATCTGATTTTATTTTCTTATAAGGACTCAAGTTAATATGGAATAAAGGAAGAATTTACATGTATTCCTCATAATTCATGTGTGTCCGGTAGATTTCTAGGTTCTAAGACAATTGAATATACAATCGTATATTCAAAACCAAGCATACATAACACAATAAAGAGAAGATAAATACCACAAAGACATCAATAATTTAAAATAATAAGGAAATTATTTCTTCTATACTCTATAGAGTATGACTTTGCATAGGCATCAACAAATTCAGTCACATTGTGGTAACCAACATCACCCTATTACCATATATACAAATCTAATAGAACATAAACCTTTCTGATTTTCTTCTCGAGCTTATTGATTTTTAATATCAAGATGGACTTTCATATAAAGATGTTATCTCATGATGAAGTTGTATAACACCAACATTGATGTGCTCAATGGATTCATTGGTGGTATGAACAACCATTAAATTTAACTTGGCTAATCATTAAAAACATTAAACTAGCTTGGTAACATCAAGCACCACCTTGCAATGTGTTGCAATTGGTTTTCCAAATGTTAGTAGTCAATAATTAGTCAGGAAGATGTATTTGGTCCCCATACAATTTCCAGGAGAGGCATAAAGTGATGAGGTTGCAAGTTTAGTAACATGAAAAGTTCAGTTACCCGTGAGCATCATGTACCCTTCCAAAAACTAAAAATGATTTAGGAACAAACTATGAATGATTATAAATATACATTGTAAACAACCAACTATGCAAGTTATAGCACAAACAGATAAGTACATGTACAAATAGTTTAACATTCATATGCATAAGATAGAATATAAGATGCAACTGGAGGAAGCTATTCATGAAATTTAGCTAAGAGACTAACAAAGAGTTCTATTTTATCTGCATGAAACTTCAAGCAACTTTGATTGATGATGAATCAATAACAAGAAAAGTGGAGTTCATATACAGGATTCATTAGCAGCAAAAGACATAAACCTACACTTATCGATGAAGTAGATAGCCTTGATCATGTACAGTAATTGCAACACACATCTCCATCAAGTTGTTGTTGAACCAGAAGTGTTGGGGAATCTATAACAGAAAATTTTTATGTAATACCACTTTAAATCATAAAGAGGAAGACCCAAGAGTTCATATTTTGATATGTGTCTTCATTTTTTATGGACCCGAAGAAAATTTATGAAAATTCAAAGACCACAAAAAGGACGATGGAAGATCTAGTTTTAGAACCTGTTGTCTCCAAAACTAATTTGAGTAGTCAAGATATAACCTCTCAACCAATCTCCACATATGCATTTCATTGATACACAAGACTCTATTTTCGTGCAGCCCCAAGTTAGTGCGCCAGTCGGGTTCTTTATCCACTATGGGTAAAAGGTTAATAACATGGAGCAAGAGAGGCATACCTTCAATGACACTAGCAAACACCACTCCCTTGAGAGCAGATGCTGATTGAGCTTCCATATTAGACTCTAGATGTGATGTGCCACTAGAGCCTACCAAAAGCAAACACTGTGATTTGAGGTATAATCAAATCTCTAGTAAGAACTAAAACAAAATAATCTGAAGGATGCCACTGTGAAACATTTTTTACTATTATTTTAACAACAAACTCAGCAACACAGTAGAAAGAATGGTGTGCATGTTTCCACCTCTCCCTCCTTATCTGAGCAATCTCAGCAACACAGTATATTGAAATAAGGGTGTGTTATAGATTAACACTTATGTATCCTTAAACTAGCACACATGACTAGCTTCTACATGGTGAGTTATAAGGGACTCATATGGGAACTCAAAAGGAGGATTTCTGATGAACACTGTGAGGTGTTCGAGCCTGATGGAAGAGCTTTGGGGGATTCTTCTGGGCTAAAGGTGGCTTGGAACCAAAGTATGACGAAGGTTATCTGTGAGATCCTGCCAAGATGGCGATAGAAGTGCTGAAGATGAATGAAAAGAGCATTTGGGAAGGAAGGTCTATGTGTGTAAGTATTAATGAGTTGATTAATAGTAGAGGAGATGTTTGGAATTGAGGGTGAGCTAATATGGAATATTCCAAGAAGTGGCAGGAAGGGTGAGTACTTTTGGGAAGAAAATTGGATAAATCAAAGGGAGTTATTAAGTACAACATTAAGTACCTTAAGTAATTTCCAATGAAAAGATAAAAACATCATCATCAAAATATAATTATTTGCATGGCATTGCAACATAAAAAGATACACACCTTTATGCCATCAAACTTGACTGTGGTGGTTTTTACATTAAGATACTAAGTGGTGACGTGAATCAAAAGAAGTTTTGCGGTGATACACCATACAACATCATGTTTGGACCAGATATATGTGGGTATAGCATAAAGAAAGTACACACCATCCTTGCTCATGATAGAAAGAGCCAATTCAACATAACCACTATGCAATAAAAAAGTAGCAATCAACATCAAACAAAAGAAAGAAACTAAAGGCTTTCTCTGAAACTGTCCCATACCAATTCCTTTACTAGTTTGGATTCAAATAATAGCAAAAAAGTCACTTAGGGATTAATGTTTAGGACATATATCATAAGCGCTATTTATTAGTGTATATATTAATGACAGAATCAAAATTTCTTAGCCTATTGTGACTACCACAGTCAAGTGAAAAGACTCTTGCTTGGCTTGGTTTATGCAAGTCAGCAAAACGAGAAAAATAGGTTTCCTCTGCAGTTGTACAACCAATATGACAAATGACTAAATCTACAGTTGAATCTAAAGAGGAATGTATAGAAAACTAAACACATAAAAGGACCTTATAGTTCCAGTTGATAGATCTTCATTTCTGATCTAAAGAGTGTCATGAAATTAGAAGGATCTGGTTGAAAGGAGGGTCAAACAAAAGGCATAATATGCAATCATCTTCAAGTGCAATACACATGTTCTAAAATGCATAGATATTATCATAGCATAAAAAGGTATATTGGTAGGTCAACATGTTGCACTTTAGTTTGAATACTAACCTTTTGAAGAAAACATATCATTCATTCATTCTGGGAACTAGAAGCAGGTTTATAGTTGAAGTACAGTTGATAAGGAAATAGTCCACCCATATATCATCACTTTTGTATCCCTCCATGCATATGTTTCAAGTTGGCATGAATGAACCTACTATGAAGTTCATCAATTCTAAAGATCTGCATTACATGCTCTCCCCCTGCAAACTCAGCAACCAGTCAAGATACCACTTTGACTGCATCACACTCGAACAAGACTCTATTGTAATTTAGAAGAAGATCTATCTCCATGGATAACAAGAGGGAAAAACTCTCAGCACTTAAAGCTTGTCAACTTAGAGCTATTCAGCTAGGTAATGTTCATATTTACTAATAAGCACCTGGCATTTCCTGCATAATAGAGATCAACAAGTTAAAAGGGTTGATATTCCACTTGGTGATAACATGGGGAGCAAGCAAAATAGGCAAGGTAGTATGATTCATAAGCTACCTATCCTCCTATATATAGAAACTTGAAGTAACTAATATCTTACTAGGCTGATGGGGAACTGCACCATCAAGACAACCACCATGAGCTCCACATTGAGACCGACCATAGTATGCTACTTACTGCAAACTATTTCTTTGAGTTGCTTGATGGCAGTAATCATTGGGATTAGAGACGCCAGTTGCATTGTGTGCAACATACTAGAATCCTCCTCATTCGATCTTCTTATTCTTCTAGGCAGTTCATAGAGTACAAATAGCTTGTACAAGTCAACTACAAAATATAGTGAGAGGGTCAACACTGAATCGACATTAAAAACATTGAAAGCATTTAGGAAATTAGTTTCAACAATCATTTGTGTGTCCAACTGTCCAAAAATTTTCCAAAGATTAAACTATAGCAGTTAGCTCCACTTCGAGGACTGAATGAGCATGGATGACATGGCCTTCAAATGACCTGCAAATACCCTCGTGGTCCCAAATAATCAAGCCAATGGCTTGTTTTTTCTTCCTTTAGGCAACATCTACATTAACTTTGACCCACCCTACATTTGTAACTTCCAAGTAATGTGGTTTATAGTATAGATGCTTAACTATATTTTGTTGAAATCTCTAGTGATGTTGTTAACAACCATTCACATAGTTTCCATGCTGGAAATTGGTGGAGTAGGAAAATGTTACTGGTCAACATGGACCACAACCATGCCAAACTACTACACAAGGATGCATATTTGTTACTAGTCACTAGGATTGCAGACAACCTAACACATATGAAAGCTCTAGAAATATAACTTGTGTAACACAAAAAATATGAACACAACAACACACTTGATGGAGAAGGCTTTTTGATTAGCTTGACTTAACCCAAAACACTACCACAGAAATAGAACTACCCGAAATTGACATGAGGAGACAACTCTCAAACTCATGGTTAGAAATTGGAGACTCAAGGATGCCATCTCGTTAGAGGAAAAAACTACTCTTCTATGAACTGACTGTGTGGTAGGAGATAAGAAATACATACATGAGTTTCCTAAAGCCATTGTCAAGAACCTATTCCATAGCCACGCATCTATTACTATTAAACCAACATTTCACCAGCCATCCTCATCTTGGGTGCTACCATTACATTGTCATCAAGTTCTAGTCTATCTTGTAGATTTTGATTGTTGTATGGCAAACAAGACAATGAATGTTGAGGGGGTGTGTTGCATCTATTAGTAATCTACCAGTCAAATGAATAGTGTGTCACCATAACTCACCAGCCCACAATCAATGTGTATGCATTGTGCTTGGATTGAATATCTACCAAGCTAGTATTATAGAAGTGTAACTAGAAGGCACATTAGGTTTTATGAAATGTAATGCTGGAATGAAGTACTAAACCAAATGTCATACTGAATACAGAAAGCACCAGGTCAATGTAGGGGATGGATATTATATCTTTCATGTGCTTAGCTATCAAAATTTATCAAGAAGTATATATGCTTCCTAATATGTTAGGGGTGTGTAGTCCTACACTTGATTGATGATTAGAGAACAACTTACAAAGCCATTTACAAAACACTTAATGATATCAAATGGACCCTTCTATAGGTCACCTACAAGTATCCATCCCAAAGCAACATTCTCCTTTTTTCGGATAGTCATAATGGCCCTTAAATTATTATAATGGTCAGATCATGTTTCTGGGAACTATTGTTGCTTTCAAATTCATGGGACTCTTGAATTTCACTCACCATGCATTTTTTAGAGATATCATACAAGGATGGATTAATTTCTCTAGCTAAAGCAGCCTGAGTATGTCATATATGCAGAGCTTTTAAAACACATCCTAGAAGTAATGACTTTGTACATGCTAATAGAAATTCTACAATGAAGGCTCAGCCTTTTTCAGATAATATTACACCTAAGGCAATATATTCTTATATGGAAATGAGTAAAGACAAATATACTTTTATATTATAAAACAAAGAACTTTATTTAGTGGATTTTTAGGTAAATGTTTATCCTTTCATTGAATAATATAGTGACATCAAATGGACATTGCTGCAAGGACCATAACTTTGTCATGTAGTCATATTAAGCTGCTTCATAATAGCTTCTATATACAAGGATTCTAGAGAGGTTCCAGACAAGCCAGCCCACGATGAACATGTTGAGGCATGTCACACACAAGCTCATCTAGGATTGCAATAAAAAACATCAATCTATCCTTTAAAGACCTATATATCATTGAGTATATGAGTAGGAAGAAATATGGGAAGAAATGGGTATGTGTAACCCAAATAATAAAAGAAGATTTCCCACCAGTCATTATTACTATATGTGGGAAATACCCTATGCATATTTTCTTTGACACAACATTAGACAATTTTTACATTCTAAGATGACAACATCAAGTTTTGGCCTCTATTGCACGGAGATTTAGTTACTAAAGAAGAGGAAGGGGATCCTTAGCTACCACACAAGCTCTATAAGTACCATTAAGAAATATATATTTAAAAAAGCAATCAAATGACTCGTTGAGTAGAATGCATTCTTAAAACAAACTAATTAATTGTAGAACATGTAAAGCAAAACTCTCCACAACTATCTTGATTTGGTTGAGACCTGCTCACAAGCTCTATTAAAGACCACACAATTTTTGGGGTTTAAGAACCTTGCTAGGTACCTCTTACAACTAAATCCAGGCTATTATTGTATTTACTCTTAGAACCCTTAAATATAAATCATTATACTACTTAGAATAAAGCAACTTTGACTGGACTATCAATAAGATCCATACAGTCACCTCTAGTAATACTACATCAGAGAATCGTCAATGACACAAAAAGGAATGAGAACATATCAAAAGGAGGATGCATCCATCAATTAAAAAATAATTACCATATAGGAGCTTAATATTAACTTTTGTTTTGAATTATTGATAGCCAACACCTAATATCTCACCTAATATCTTTAAACATTTCTTTCAACTTCAGCAAGAAAACAAAAGTACTATTGCTCATATGTAACTACTAAATCTAAATATAACATTTGATGATAAAATGGTAAAAATATTATGCCTCCGCAAGACTTATATTCTAAACAAATCAAGGCTCTAGGGACCAAGTTCATTTTTACTATTTTATAGCACCGATTACCACATTAGAGAACTAACAAGAGACAAATGTCCATATCTGATCTATAGAAACAGAGTGCAATCTCGTGCATTTTATCAAGAAACATGGCCCAATGTATTAAAGCAATTAAGCATTCCACTGAAACAAGAGAAAAGATCATTGACCGCCAGTAGATCATAGAAGAGAAGCCTGGAGAAAATAGCATCAACTATTACAAGAAGGCTGGAACAAATAGTTCATCAGTATATAATATTCGACCAGGAACAATGTTTCACTGCATATAAAATAATCTAGTACCTAAGTACGGATATAAATGAATGCCAAGTACCTGAGTGTCAAGAAAATGATATTCTATTGATTAGTTACTAATCTAACTGACTTCCTGTTACAAAAAGTAAACTATTAGTCTTGTAGTCGAGTACTGACATAAATGATTAACTGGTGTTTGAGTATCCATCAATCGTTAGTCTAGTATGTTACTACTAAAAGTGTGGGGGGCATAAGTATGGTGTGTTGACAGTTTAATGTTGGGGGAACATGGTGTGTTAATAGTGTAATGTTGGGGTACTTAGTAGTGACGATGGTGTTATGAAAATGTTATAAAACAAAAATGGAATCTGTAACCCAAGATCCTAATGTGATCTATCACAAAGTTTGTAATAGTTTAATGTTTGGGGGGTGGCAGCAGCTTCGACCAACAAAGTTTTCTTAAACCCCTTGAAAGGGTTCGAAATGCTCGAATAGCCTCTATAGAAATTACTAGATTAGCATTTGTGACTAGATGTCATTAGCAAAAATGTACAAGATTAGTTTACATGACCCCTTGGTGAATTAGTGTCCATCATGAACCCCTTACAAGAAAGGATTTAAGTTCTTTAGTTTATGAAATACCTAGAATACGACATATTCTATTTATAATTGAAAATAATTTTGAGGTATCAAATAGATGACTGCATAAAGAGGGGAGACAAATATAAAAATGAGAAGTTGGATCATACTTGTAAATTATGGAATATATAAGAAGCGGACAATAATAATTAGTAGTACCTTTCTTACAATACTTTGATACCAATATTGGTTGGGTTGTCGAAGGACAAGAACTTTTCCTCATGTGTGAAGTGCATAGCATGTACTTGCTGTACATGTTGTGTTTTCCTCTACAAGTGTTGGTGGTAAATAATATGGTTCCGTACCTAGTCCAGTAATGCTACATTGTTATTATTATGGAAGTGACTAAGCCTAACATTCTGTGATATTTGTTATAGCATTGATAGGGTGAAACTACATGAAAATAATTCTACAAGAGTAGTTTAACATCAGACGACTAATTGGATAAGAGTCATCAATTCAAAAATGGATTTGTAATACAATGTCAAAATGTAGAGCTTTAGTAAAGACAAACATACCACTTAGTAGTATAGTATATTCATGAAGTGTCCATATGTTGCAACCTTTAAATGCAAGAAGGAATGGATCTCAATTGCCTTTGTAGCTAAAATCCTAACTCATATGATGTTTACTTGATATAGAATACAAATGTTGTAGAAGGCATACATCTATCAAACATTAATGAATTCAGCCACTTAATACCTCTTATAAGGTAGAATACAAAAAATGTCGCATAAACTCCACATATCATTTTTTTGTGAGTGACTACATATCAATTCTAACATAAATAATAAGTCATATATAACAAAAGAAGCATGTGGCTGTTAAGAATAGATACAAAATCTAAGATAGTTCATAATTCATATTGTGCACTAGATGGAAAAAAATATAATACTAAGCAGGAGGGAAATATCACATTGCATACTTACTTCAATAGAAGGAAAAACACCATCACAATTCACAAGATATCACAGATACTACCAATGTGTTAGCAGCAAATAATTTTAAAACCATGACAACATCTATTCTCATATGGTGATTGATTCATTGAAATACACTACTCAAGGTACTAACATATTAGTGCACATGATCCTGAGGGCTGAGCCTAGAGCCATCATCATCCCTTCCATGTTAATTGAATGACTTCCACTAGTCACAAAAGAAGATAATATTATGTAACAATGAAAATTGATGAAAAAAATTATAGGGAAACTTGACTAAGATAAGATACATGCTAGATATGTAGGATGACATTTTATCAAGTCAACTTAGTATGTGTTGTAAGATAAAATTCTATGTTTTGACAGGTGAATACATGCCATATATTAGTCACAAGTCAGTTTCCCCTTTCTTTCTTAAGTAGGATGCTTTTTATAGTAAAAACACACCTCAAAATCTTGAATTTGGGTACCTCCAACATTCATTTTAACTTGGGTACCTTGAACCTCCATTGCAATTTTGGGTCTCCAACACAATGGCCATCACCCAATCTAAATCAAAGATGTCCCCTTTGACGCTTGTCAGAATCACATAATGATGTGTATCCTATAGTATGTAGTGTGTCAGCAAATATAATAGTTTTATTACAAATATGACTATTGAAATAAACCACCTATACTTCTTACTAGCAGAAAATCTCATAAAGTGTTCTGATATCTTTGTGGTGAATTCAATCACAAACAAACCTCAACACAAAGCTCCATTACTTGCACCTTTACAAGGATCTGACATGTAGGAATCTGGGTACCTTGAACCTCAGTTGGTTTGAACAAAGTATCCACCCACATACTACATGTTTCCCCCCACTTTTAAGTGAAGTAGGAGGGTCAGAACTACCTTTACAACAACCAACAACCCCACAGCCAATTTGATTACCGTAGGAGACATTAGTGTATACATAGACACCATAACTGTATCCTTAATTGGTAAAACCACTCCCACTCAGTGATTGGCAGTTTTCCAAGTCGGACCAGAACCTAAGGGATATACTCAGGGCCCAACTGATTTATAGCGAGCATAGCCCCATGAGTTTCAATGAACCTGATCTAATCATTCTTGTACCCGTTTTTTGTCGAGTTACAATTTTTTATAGAACTGGGGGTCATCCTAGTATGACATAATAATGATATCCTTTGCAAGTGAGTCTGTGTGTTAGCTGTAACTAAATGAAAAGCCTTCATACTAAGGAAATACCAAACAATCAAAGTGCCAATATTTAGGAAACAACTTTTTATTTTCGAGAAAATAGCACTACTGTGGTCATAAAAAATGGAAAGAGAAATTGTAACCAAATAAAATGAGAGCAGAAAAGTATATTAGAAACTCAATAGAATTGCCAAGAAGTAAACACATAGTAAAATTTTGATAGGTACGAAATAGTATTTTCTAGAAGGAAGTCGCAGGAATGCATATAGATTATCTGTACTTATATGGGTAATATCGAACCCCTTTTCCTGCCCATTTTGGAATGAAAAAAGTTAGTCCCTTAACAGAAATTTCCATACAACTTGAAGCACAAAATCTATGAAATAGAAAAGTAATGCTCGGATTCATGAGTAACTAGAAGATGGCAATGAGAAAAGACATTACATTGATAAAGAATCATAGTTTTGTTTGCTTTACCAAGAATCATACCCTTGACTATACAAGATGTGTGTCATTTCACCTTCTTCATTGAGTGTGTTATCACCAATGACTAGCACTCTGTCACTCTTTCCTGCAATCATGTAGACAAATAATATTATGAAGAAAACAAGAGTCTGATGGGTTTTACATTGACTGAGAAAAAAATTCAATGTTTACCAAAAACCAGAGACATCGAGGAAAAGAGGGGGAAAATGTATACGGCCTCCTACATTACCGAATCTGGCATTTTGACAGCAACCTTTAAGATGTTGATGTCAGTATCATTAAATGTGGACTGGAACGTTCTTCCCAAGAAGAACAAGTATAAATAATAGATGAAATGACGTACTAATTGAAGAATCATGCGTCCATACATAATGAGAGAGTGATCAAACTCAGAAACATAAGACTTTTTGACTTTCGGATCCTTGCATCAACATTCACCAAAATGTTAACATGATCCGTACCCAATATAGAAATAACTCGAATCCCCTCACTCTTGATCTGTAACCAATAACGCCCAATAATGTTCTTCCGTCAGCACCACCGCGTGCTCCGTCTTTGTAAATAGACCACACAAAACCCTTAGTGTGACTGGTGGTACCACCTCTTGGTGTGTCAGGGATGTCCTCTGTGCCTTTTATAGCATTCATCTCGAAGTTGACAACCACATTTTTTCAGCTTCCGAGGATGACAAATTTGAACCCCCACTGGTAGTAGTGTCGGCCTGAGCATCACGACGATGAAGGATACAATAGAGCGACATAGGGATTTCGTAGATGAATACATGGGTCCACATATTTGTTTTCATTTTCTTTTTGATAACCGGTGGATTATGATTAGAGTAGCCGGAGAATGAAAATGTGTTGCCGTGAAGGATTAAAAAGTAGCGGGAGAACTGAAAATGTGTTGCCGTGAAGGATGAAAAAGTTGCGGGTGAGTCTAATTTGGGTGTATCATATTCAAAAGTTATTCTATATTTCTATTGCATGTATGCATGCGGGAAATTAATATGATAAATATGGTTAAGTGAAAGGGCTCAACATATAGAATTGTATCCAATTTGTAGATGATAGGAGCGGGCAACAATTACTACATTTTTTAATTACATATATGACACTCGTAAGAAAAGGTGTCTTATGGCTACATATAAAATATTTATAGGTAAAATAAATGTATCTAAATCATATTTTTCATGTAGTGTTCATTGAAAGTGAGCACACAAGCTAACACTAAACATTATATCAGGTCTAGAGGCAGTTAAGTAAAGAAGACTTCCAATCATACCTCTATAGAGCTTCTCATCTACCTTCTCACCTTCTTCATCTTTGTCAAGTTTGGCAGTGTTTGACATGGGTGTTTCCATCGGCTTGGTGTTTTCCATCCCAATGTGCTTGAGTAGCTCACTTGTATACTTGCCTTGGTTGATGAAGTTCCCATCTTTTGTTTGCTTGATTTGAAATCCGAGGAAGAATGTGAGATCACCCATCATACTCATCTTGAATTTACTCTGCATGACATCACTAAATTCTTTGCAAAGATCGAGGTTAGTTCTGCCAAAAATGATATCATCGACATATATTTGTATGATAAGAAAATTGTTAGAAGTTTGATTTAGAAATAAGGTAGAATCCACTTTGCCCATGATATACTCATGATATAACAAAAAGTTCTTTCATTTCTCATACCAAGATCTAGGTTCTTGTTTGAGTCCATAGAGAGATTTTTGAAACAAATAAAAATGCTTAGGTAAACTATCATGTTCAAAGCATGGGGATTGTGTAACATACACTTCCTCCTTGATTATACCATTCAAAAACACACTTTTAACATCCATTTGATACAGAAGAAAGTTTTTATAACTAGAAAAGGAAAGTAACATATGAATGGACTCAAGTCTAGCCACAGGTGTATATGTTTCATCAATATCTATACCTTCCTATTGATTGTAGCCTTGAGCCACTAGCCTTGCTTTGTTCCTACCACTTTGCCGATTTCATCAAGATTGTTGCAGTAGACCCATTTGGTGCCAATGATCTTTCTATCACTTTGTCTTGGCACTAGGGTCCATACTATGTTCTTTTCAAATTGCTTCAACTATTCTTGTATATCTAGGATCCACTCATCATCCCCAAGAGCTTCCTTGACGTTCTTTGGCTTGAGTTGTGAGATGAAGGCATTGTTGGCTTGTTCTTTGTTGAATGTTGCCTGTGTCTTCACTCTTACAAAAGGATCACCTAGAATTAGTTCTTTTAGATGGTTCTTTGCAAATTGGGGAGTTGGATCCTTCTTTTCTTCATCTTTCTTTTCTTCCTGAGTAACCGCCGCTTTTCCCTTTTGGGTGATGTTGAGCTCTTTTAGAATAGGAATTACTTCACCTGCAACATCATCATTTAGAACAATATCTTTGGGAATAGAGGGGTTAGTCTCAATAAACTTAACATTTATGGATTCTTCTACTTTAGCAAGATCAACATTAAATACTCTATAAGACCTGCTAGTAGTGTTATAGTCAAGAAAGAAAGTCTTGTAAGATTTTAGATCAAACTTTTCGAGAGAATCTTTTGTATTCAAAACAAAACAAGGACATCTGAAAACATGAAAATACTCGATAGAAGGCTTCCTACCACGCCATAGCTCATAGGGGGTTTTCTTCAATGAAGGATGTGTATAAACCTGATTTTGTACAAAACATGAGGTGCTGACAGATTCAACCCAATATATCTTTGGAGTATCGTACTCTAGAAGCATGGTCCTAGCCATCTCCTGCAAAGACCTATTCTTCCTTTCTACAACCCCATTTTGTTGAGGTGTTCTAGGTGAAGAGAAGTTATGTACATAACCAGATGCTTGACAAAAATGTTCGAATAGATCATTTTCAAATTCTCCCCCATGATCACTACAGATGGAAAGTATGTGGCAAGCGGCTTCATTCTCAACTCGTATACAAAATCTTGAGAAAACAATAAGCGTATCACTCTGGGAAATGAGAAATAAGGTCCAAGTATATCTAGAAAAATCATCAACAATAACAAGACAATACTTGGAGACACGAAGCGATTGAGTTGTCATTGGTCCAAATAGATCAATGTGAAGAAGCTCAAGAGCTCTCTTGGTACTAAGGGCTCCTTTGGATTTGAAGGAGGACTTGATTTTCTTTCCTTGGGTACAACGTTGGCATTCCTTATCCTTTTCAAAATCCAATTTTAGAAGTCCCTTGACCAAGTCCTTTTTGCTCAACTTCTTCAACCGATGCATATTTACATGACCAATATGGTGTTGCCAAAGAGAGATATCATTTGAGTTGACTACTAGGCATCTACCAACAACATGATTAATAGAGTCAAGAACAATAACATAAACATTACCACTTCTAGTTCCCTTATATATAAGTCGGTAGGTGAGGGAATCTAGAATCAAGCATTCAAAAGAAGTAAATAACACAAGATAACCATTTTCACATAATTGACTAACACTAATTAAATTGTGATGTAGGCCATTCACAAAAAGAACATTCTTGACACACAAGGATTCACCTACATCACCCTCACCTTTGAATTTACCTTTCGTATTGTCCCTAAAGGTGATAGAATCTCCTTTGTTTTTGGTGAAGTTGTTGAAATGGCTTATATCGCCTGTCATATGCTTAGTGCAACCACTATCAACAATCCATCTTCTTTTTTCCTGCAAGAAAGGAGAATGTCAGTTTCGAACTCAAACTTTGGGATTCAGAGTTAGCTTGGGGACCCATTTCATATTTGGGTTGGTTGCCTTAGGCTTGTAAGGACAATAAGTATAGGAATGATCATCACATTTGCAATAAGAAAGTGCCAGAAGACTCTCCTAGAAAGAAAGAGGTCTCCTTGCTCTTTTTCTTACCTTTGGTGCTCCCCCTAAAAATCTCAAGCCACTAGTACCACTTTGTTTAGTAGAATGGTCAAGGTTTTCATTTCAGGAGTTTTTCCCTTTGAGGAATTTCTGTAGAGATTCTCTTAATATATGATTATCATCGTTTAGGGAAATAATATTTGAAGATAATCTAGCAATGTCATCTCTAGCATGAACAAGATTGGCCTCAATATAGAGGACTTTAGTTAAATATGACTCCTTCTCAAGAGAAATAGAAGCAACAACATTACTAGGCAAGATAGGTCTAGAAGATAAATCATTAACTTGACCAAGCAATCTAGCATTTTCAGATTTAAGAATTTGAATTTCCTTAAGATAGACATATCTTTCATCTCTACGAGCATCAACAAGAAGCTTGAATTCTACATTTTCAATTTTAATAGTTTCAAGCTACTTAACGAAATTTTGGTTTTCTCCCTTAAGAGTTTCAATGTTCTTAAGGTAGATATCATTCTCAACTTCAACTCCATTGCAATAGAGATCAAGATCAAGATATTTCCCCTACAAGTTATCAATGCTCTCAATATGAGTTTTCTCATTCAGCTCAAGAATTTCAAGTTTAGCATATAAATCATCAATAATTTTTCCTAACAATTTTCTTTTAGATTTACATTTATCAAAAGATGAACGGGTAGAAATAAGCATTTCAATTTCTAGATAACTCATGCAAGGTCACTTAGATAACTCATGCAAGCTTACCTCACTTACCTCACCAATTTCTTCACTAGTGGAGGCCATGAGTGCAAGGTGGCACTCTCCATCTTCTCCAGAGCTTGAGCTACTTGATGATGAAGCTTCCCAAGCTACATGAGTTGCATTCTTGTGTCTCTTCTCATTCTTGTCCTTCCTCTTGTACTTTCTCACCTTCTTGTACTCCTCTTCCTTCTTTGAGTTGCCCTTGTGGTGTGACTTTCTTGACTTGGGACATTCACTCTTTTAGTGCCCCTTTTGTCCACACTTGTAGCAACTAGGAGTATAGGAGGAGGTGTAACATACTAGATCTCAGACCCTACCCTGGAAGTTGAAATTTTGGACTTTGCCAGACAAAGTTGAAGGTTAGACCTAAATAGATGTTTAGTATAACCCCAATGAGCAAATTCATGTATATATCACCTTAATGTAACCTAATGTTCTAACATTAATCTTAGGTTTATAATGGATACATAAAATATGCCACATAACTTATTTTGGTGGTAATATGAAGATAAGAAACTTAATTTGATGAATAATTTAGATAATGGGCCGTTAATGGGCCATATGACATATCTAATAAAAATAAGTCTCAAAAGTATAAACAAACTTCAAATTCAAAATCTACGCATCAAAATTAGCTTATGTGTCAAATTTCATCTAATTTGGACCACCTTGAAATATTAGGATAAGTTTAGGAGAGAGAAAATGAGTAAATGGCATAAGTAATGAATAATGTGATTAAATAACTTAAAAATATTGAAATAATGACAAATTCATATTCAACACATTAAATATAACTTGTGGATGAAGTTTGGTCCAATTTGGATGTTGTTTGTGCAAGTTATGCAATTTTAGGTTCATTCTGGACTTTTATACAATTTACCCAATTGGGAGGCTTTCTTTGCAAATTGTCACAGGAATTATAATACTTATATATTCCCTTACCATTCTTGAGTTTTTGAACCATGGGGCACCTAGTTGCACCTTATTTCGAAGGTGTTACTTTCCAAGGGCATTTTAGGGATTACCCTCTTTATATTTGAGCTTATCTTTAGAAGCTATCAACCAATGAGGATTTTTCAATGATTGGAGGTCAGTTGGGATGGACTATAAGTGTCCATAAACTGACATTTAATATTCAAGAAGCATCTTTGATCTGTCCTCTTGCATGTCCATGAAATCCCTAGGCTAAGGACACATGGAAAGCTCCATGGACACCTCATGCTTGACTTCTTTCTTATCCATAAAGGTTTGCATGTCCATAGGTACCCTTAGCATTGGATATATTAAAAGTAACTTGACACCTCATGCTTGACTTCTTCTTTATCCATAAAGGCTTGCATGTCCATGGACACCCTTATACATGACACATGGAAAGTCTCATAGACACCTCATACTTGACCTCTTTCTTTATATAGCCATATCTATCCCTTCCCAACTCCAAATTCAAAAACTCTTGCTCTTCTTTCTTTCCTCTAGCTTAGAGAATAAATCCTACTCTTCTTGGCCATGAAAGGTTCTATCACAAGGAAAAATAAGATGCATACCTTGGTGAAGAAACCTCCTAGGGTTCCAAATTTGCTCTATTTAGGGTTAGCTCCTCCTTGGTTATTTTGACCAAAACTAGTAGGTTTTCTCCTTCCCTTCCCTATTTTCATGTTGTTAGTCTTCCTTCCACCTTCCTCCAGGTCTAAACCATGGCCTTCCATGGTGAAACCCCACCTAGAACCCATAAACACCTCATATCCATATTCTTTTGTTAGGGTTTTTCACCTCTAATGTGGAGAAGGTGCTTCTTGCTTGAGATAGGAGCTTTGGTGGAGAAACCAACCTCTCTAAGCTTGGGAACCTTACTTATTGGACATGTACACCTTCCCTAGAGGTTCTTTTAAGGCCTAGGCTTGACTTGGACTATTTAGACTTTGAAGTTGAGGCATGATGTATCTCTTATTCTTTTATGTTGAGCAATTCACCTATGCTTATTCATTTTCTTTGTCCTATGGACATTAGCCTATACACAATGGCTTTTCTTTTGAAAATCATGGCTCATGTGAACTACCTTAGTTTATATTTATCATGTGATCATGGATATTATTTTGAACTCTTATCTTATTCTTTGTTCATGATGGAACTCTAAAAGATGACATGTGATGTCTTTTTCCCACTTATGAGGTGGATGTATATGTTGGTCACTTATGTGGTGACTAGTTTATATATTATGACTATAGTTTCTACTTGCCTCTACATTTAACATGCTATGTGATTCAGTAGCACTCAAGTAGTGTAATTGCATTGGTTTTTATGGCATATGTGTTATTTCCTACTAAGCAGATGTGATATTTCCTGCTGTTTTGGGATGGAAAGGAACCTCATACCTAGGACAAGATGTGTGATTCTTGGCCCATGTTTTATATATTTGGTAGATTGGCCGTATTCCTTTCTCTATCAGGTTTCAAGTTTATGAGACTTGGCTGCCTTTGTCTTTATATTGTTCTAGGGCTATGTTTACCTCACATGCATGCATGTTGATGATATGGGGTGTGTGCCCTAATTCTTTACATGGGCTTGTGTGGCACAATCTTTATGTTTCATTAATGGAAAGTATTCTTTTGTTATCATATGATTTCAATTTCTTTTCTCTTGATACCCATTTGGGTGGTCCTTATCCTTTCTATTGGAAGCCTTTTACATTTGATGTCCTTGATTCCATATATTGCTCAATTTCCTATTTAGTATGCACATGCCAGCCTTTGCTGATGTCATTTATTTTCTCTTCTTGTTGGGTTATGCTTCCAACCCTTGGTGAAGGACTTGGATGATAAGGCATGAAGTTTTGGACTAGCTTAAGGAGTTCAAGCTTGGAGACAAAGTTTTTATGGTTTAAATTTCCCTCTACTTATATCCTTATGTTGTATCATACATGTAAACCCTTATGGGATATTTTGATGTACTTGTGTAATCTCCTATGAAAATTGCATATAGTCAGTTATTTTTATTCTTCTGATACACTTTGTTCTTTTGCATACCATTATAATAAATTTGGAAAATTTATACCTATTCCAACATACCTTTGAGTGTGTTTGGAATGGATGTTAATTCTTCAAAACAATTTAGTAAGGGGGTGATCACGCACTCCTTACAGGAGGAGGCTTGCTTTCCCTTGAAGTGTTTTCTCTTTATGTAGTTGGCTTCATGCTCACTTGGGCCATCATCTTCACTAGAGGAGGAGGAAGAAGTCCAGCAAGCAAGTTGTTTTTGAAGTATAACCGCCTCCACTTGTGCTTTGAATGCACTATCTTTGATCTTCTTGGATTCCTTCTCTTCTTGCTTGGCTTCTTCTTCTTATTTGTCAAGCCTTGGCTCATGGGCTTGGAGGTTGTCAATGAGATCTTCGGTTGGGATGTCATCATGGCCCCTCACTTCTTCAATGGAGGTGGCATTTGACTCCCATCTCTTTGGTAGAGTCCTCAAATTCTTGGAGTTGATCACACCTCTATCCAAGGTGTTTCCCAATCACTAGTACAGAAACAGCGTTTAACGCCACTTTTAGAGGCATCGGTTTTTTAGTAAAACTGACGCTACTCACATTAAACGTCGGTTAATAAGGAAATATGACATCTATATTTGAAGACCAGCTAGACACGGGTATCTCTTTTCATTCAGTGTCGGTTGAAGAAAAAAAACCGACGCCTAAAGTAGCCCGTGAAATCCAATTTTTTCGAGCAAAAAAAAACTGCGCCAAAGTATCAGATACAACGTCGGTGTTTTAGCTAATAAATGACGCTGAATGAAGATAAAATTTGTGCCAAAAGTTCTAATATGGGCATCGGTTGTCTTATAATAACTGACGTTATAAGTGTGCGCGTGTCGTCCTCGCCAAAATTGTTTACACCCCTATTGCGTCGGTTTTTTATGAAAACTGACGTTGTTAGGCTGTAGCGTCGGTCATTTAAACAACTGATGCTTATGGTTAACTTAACAACACCAGCACGAGCGACTCTTCCCCTCTCTTTGTTTCATTCCCGATTCTTCAGTTAGGTCCGGCGATTTCTTGCTCGTCGCCGCTCGTTGCTTCTCTTCTCACTATCGCTCGGTGCTGCCGCCGGTCGTTTCTCCTCTCCTCTCGTCGCCGCCGCCCCCGCCGGTAGCTACTTCGGTGCTCTCCTCGCCGCCTCCAGCTTCCTTCTAGGTCTCTGCTCCACCAGCTTCCTACAAGGTAACCCTTCGATCGTCCGCCTTTTCTCCTCCGCCGCTTGCTTTTTCTGCCGCCGCCGACCTGGACCTCACCCAGGCGGCGCCTAAGTAGGTGCCAGGGAATGCCTAGGGTCCCAAGCCCAGGTGCCCTGCCTAGCTAGGCCTATGGGCGGATTCTTGGGTGGCGCCAGGGCACGCCTAGGCTGCTGCTGGGGTTTGGATTCATCTACTGGATTGAACCCTTGATCAACCTATACAAAGGATGCCCAAAACATGCACTGATTTCACCAAGTCACCCCAAAAGCCATTGAAAAATATTCTGATTGTGTTTATTTATGTACTGATTTCACCAAGCTAGTGGAATTTTTTTTTAAAGTTATTTACTGATTGTGTTTATTTAATTATGTACTGATTGTTTTATGATTTATTCATCTACTTATTTCTATTTTTCATCTACTTATTTGTATTTTTTGTCTACTATTTTTTATTTAGTTATCTACTCATTTGAATTTATTTATGTACTGCTTTTGAAATTATATAATCATCTAGTGATGTAACTTTATCACAGGCTCATAATGAACCATTAGATCTAGATCTTAGGGTATCTCTACCATCCTAACTATGAAATTGGTAACTTGTTTCCTTTTTGAGTATATTGACAATGTTAATCACCTAACTTGAAGAACTAGGATATGAATGATGAAACTAGGATTGTAGGTATAAGAATGACAGGACATGTATTTGTTGGCCTAGAAACCCATCCAAGATTTACTCATTAGGAGTAAATCTTGGATAGTCCCCGGTTTGGGACTGTTCTTGAACACCTAATCTCACTTAGGATGTCAGTGTATAATGTGAATTGGGTTTTTGAGAAAATTTTGGTAGCATTTCCCCGTTTGTTCTCTAAGTACATATGTACTTAGAGAACAACAGGGAAATGCTGCTGAAATTTTCTCAAAAACCCAATACACATTATACACTTACTAATGAGATTAGGTGTTCAAGAATGGGATAGGTGGTACACATTTATTATATATAAGAATGACAACACATGTATTTGTTGGCCTAGAAACCCGTCCAAGATTTACTCATTAGGAGTAAATCTTGGATAGTCCATGGTTTGGGATTGTTCTTGAACACCTAATCTCACTTAGGATGTAAGTGTATAATGTGTATTGGGTTTTCGAGAAAATTTCGGCAGCATTTCCCTATTTGTTCTCTAAGTACATATGTACTTAGAGAACAACAGGGAAATGCTGCCGAAATTTTCTCGAAAACCCAATACACATTATACACTTACTAGTGAGATTAGGTGTTCAAGAATGGGATAGGTGGTACACATTTATTATATATAAGAATGACAACACATGTATTTGTTGGCCTAAAGTTTTAACCATGCAAAAACTCTAATCTGTTAACCCTAGACCCTAATCTTGTTGTAATATATACTTGTTCTCTCTTTGATCATAGAATGGATAGATCATGGATGTCCATTCGCAATCGCTGCACCCCAGAGTTTATTTCTGGTCTTGACCAGTTTATTAGATTTGCCGAGGAACATAGGAAACAACCTAGAGATAGGTTCTACTGTCCATGTAGGCATTACGGTAACAACTTGAACATCAGCACTGGTGATGAAATCAAAAGTAATGTCATGTGCAATGGGATTGTACAAGGCTACACAGAATGGCACTGGCATGGAGAGATTTCAAACCCGAAACCAGTGGATGTCGACAGCAGTGCTTGTGTGGAAGAAGAAATTGCCTACGATGACATAGATGTGAATGAACCAGTTCCAGTAGACATCGTTGATGCGATGCTGGATAGTTGTGGGGTAGAGCACACCGATCCGCCTCCCATTTTTAGAAACATTGTGCATGATGCTGAGATATCATTATTACACAAAGCGCCAAGATGATAAGAGTGTCGTCCAAAACAGTGGGGTCACCCCTCAATCATCGACTATGTTTTTTGCAAGTGTAAAGGATAAGAGTCCACGTGAAGCTAAAATGTCATATTACGGTGTCATTGAAGACATATGGGAGTTTGACTACATAGATTTCAGAATTCTGCTCTTCAAATGTAATTGGGTTGATAACACCAAAGGAGTTATAGTGGATGAATTGGGTTTCACTTTAGTGAACTTTGAAAAGATTGGCAAGAAGGGTGAACCATTCATATTGGCATCACATGCGAAACAAGTATTTTATATCGATGATCCTGCAAATGATAAATGGTCGGTTGTTCTTCATGGTAAAAGACAGTTCATTGAAGATCCTATAGATGAAGAACAGTACTATGATAAGTATGATGACTCCAGTCCATTCTCAGTTGGGTTGCCAACACCAGCAAATATTGAAGCTAATAATTACTTGTATGTGCACGGAGATCACAATGAAGGATTGTTAATTGATAAAAAATCACAATATTAGAGACATGTTAATATTTTTTTATATGTTTATTTATCTGAATGTGAACTTTACAATGTGAATGTGAACTTTACAATGTGAATTACTTTACAATGTGAATGTGAACTTTACAATGTGAGCTTTACAATGTGAACTTTACAATGTGAATGTGAACTTTACAATGTGAATTACTTTATAATGTGAACTTTACAATGTGAATTACTTTACAATGTGAATGTGAACTTTACAATGTGAGCTTTACAATTTGAATTACTTTACAATGTGAACTTTACAATGTGAATGTGAATTTTCAGATGGCTAAGCATTCTCCTGATGACCGTGCTGATGATTACCGTGAGGGTGAGGACATCAATGCGCCGCCTCACAATGTAAGTTTTAAAAATATATCATATATTTATATCTGTATGTCCATTTATAGTTATATCTTGTAAATGTGTTTATTTTGTCAAATTTTAGGTTGATGATGCACATGTACCATCTGAAGCACTTGAGGCACTTGATCAGCAACACCAAAAAGTAGAAAAGAGAAGGGGCATCACTATGATGAAGAAGTTAATAGCGCAAAAGGGCAATGGACCCAAACTTGTTGTGGATTTTGATAATGCTGGAAATGCATCTGGTGTGAATCGCAATTCATTTGTTTCATATCTTGGGTATGTTACTCGTAACCATTACGGTTGTAAGATAGATTCTTGGCATAAAGTTTCTAAGGAGAAGAAAGACGTAATATAGAAGGATTTATGCGTGAGTTATTATTAATTTGCAATTCTATTTTGTAGATTACTAATTTTTTGGATACTAGTTAATAGCAATTCTATTTTGCAGAGTATATTTGAATTGGATGAAAAGTTGCATCATAAATGCGTGATGCAATGCTGTGGGAGAGTCCTAAGGAACTATAGGACAAATCTCACCCGAGAATACATAAAAGAAGCTGAAAAGAGGAAGAAGACAGCCACTGAACAGTGGAACTTCCTGGACAAAGAAGAATGGGACGCGTTTGTTGCTTCAAGACAAATTGATGAATTTAAGGTATTAGGTGTCCATCCCAATCTCATTAATATATGTTGTATTCACCTATTCAAGATTAACATTTACTATTACTAACCAAATCATTAATGTGCATACTAACTAGGCCCTCAGTGAGGCACAAAGATCAAGGCGTGCACTGAATGTGCATGACCACACAATGGGTCCAAAGGGGTATGCAGGCATTCGCCAAAGACTATAGTCTAAGGCTACTGCTTAGTCTGCTGCTACTCAGGAGTCCTCCACTATAGGTAGCACACCTCTGCCTCGCCATGATGTCTGGATAGATGGGAGGCAAAATAAGAAGGGAGAAATAAGGAAGCCCGCAACTACTGAGGCGACTACAAAAATGGTAAAATACAACTCTTACAACAATCGTTCGAATATTGATTATTTGTGGTGTTTACTTAATTACAAATTTTTGTTTTGGTGATTAGCAGGAGCTGCATGAGATGAGGAAACAAGGCAAGTTTATCCCTGAGGGCACAAGGGATGAATTGACAGTTGCTCTGGTAACCCAGAGCATCCTGGACGTGTTAGGGCTGTAGGCGCTGGTGTGGGCATCAAAGATTTTTTTGGGCCATCCCAGCGCAAACATGTCCCAACAGTGGGACTTTCACAAGAAGAGGTAACATATTTTTTTCTTGTAGATGTTACTGTAAAAGAGAATTCAATAATTAGAATTTGACGTTTCTTTTATCCATGTACAGGTAGATAAGCTATTTGATAGGAAACTCGAAGAAGCAATGAAAAAGTGGAAGGCATCTCAGACTGCCACTTACCAGAAAGTACCTATGGTGTCTCCTACTGTAGGCTCTACTCCTACTACAGAGGTTGGGAGTAATCTTGTAGACCCACCACCTAGCAAATATGCTATAAGTATTTTTATGACATAGTAACTAGTTTTTTAATTCAATATGATATGTTTTCAAGATGATATGTATATATGAAATTGTAGTCATTTCAAAAAAAGATGATATGTATATATGTATATAACATTCTTTACACAAAAATTTGTAGGGGTTGAAGCCATGCCGTCTAAAAGTTAATGAGTATGTCGTTGTAGAGGCGTCGGCTTACCCATCCCTACCAGGGGAATGTTTCACGAGTCTCCATTACCAGCTGGTTGGATTCGTGTGAGCCCGATACATATATTCCCCAAGTGGATGGATCTTCCATTGCCATATGCCCACCCAGATTGTGAAACGCTTGGTGAGGCAGAAGGCGGAGTGATATTGTGGCTAAAAGTGGATGTCATCTTTACTGAAACTGTATGGTAAATTTACATTATGTTAAATTGTTAGTGTGTGTATATGATGTCAGTTGATCTTAAATTATTATATATATACAGGTTAAAAAGAAGACACCCACAGCATCTAGGCCTCCACTTCCACCTCCTACATTACCCAGTTGGGTTCTACAGGACCTACCTGTCCCATTAGGTCCTAACTGTAGGGGTATGGCAATATGGTTAGGCAAACATGATATAAATTGCCCTATAACTGTTTCTATAGATTCAGATGTTGCAAGTCAATCATACGAAAGCAAACTATTTATACAAGATATTTTGGAGTTGTTTCGATATGATTGGCTAAATACATCTGTGATAGAGTAATGGATAAGGTGAGATCTTCTTTATACATCCATATACCTTGTGTAGGATCTGGTGATCTGGTTTCTTATTTATTAATGCATGCGTAATTAATACATATTTTGCAGCTACTTAGACAAGATATGTGCATATTTTGCATTCGAACATGTAGGATTTTTTATTCCATCTTTGATTAGTCTAGTAGCTAAAGACCCTCCGTCAGTTCAACAATACTGCTGTGAGGCTTTTACAATTTTTTCTCAAAATAAGAAGACGGTGATAATGGCTCCATTCAATGTAGAGTAAGTTTACTTTGCTTATTATAATTTGGACTTCAGAAAATTACATTTTTATTGTAGATTTTGAGTTACTAATTTTTAAATTTTTTACCTCTAGTGGTATGCATTGGGAGTTACTGGTTATTGTCCCCGAGACGTTCACTGTCTATTATCTAGATCCTAAGGGGAGTAAATTGAATACAAAATATGGACACATAATGAAAATGGCATTATTCCGGTGAGAAATATTTCATTTTCATATCCGTTAACATATGTTATTACATTACTATTTAATTATGCAATGTACTATGTTACATTAACATGTAGGGGTTTTGATGAGTTCAAAAAGGCTGGAGGAAAGGTCCCCACGAAAAAGAACTAGCCAATAATTTGTAAGAACGTGAAAGTAAGTTCTCGACTATAATATATGTATATATTATTTATGTGAACAATGCTTAATTAGTTGTATTTTTTAATATTTTGTATGTTTGAATTTATAGTGTGCTACACAAGACAACGGATGGGCATGTGGATACTATGTGATGCGATTTATGCACATGATTATCAAATATGCCGCAATGGACATCGATTGTATTGCTGAGGTATTATATAGTCTCATCAGATAATATGAAATATATCAATCTTATTTATAGCTCATTAATTATATATATACATCATTCTCTTTACAGGTGTTTAAAACTAACCACACTACAGGAACGACCTTACCAGATGTACATGCTCCCTATACGACGGGAGAATTAAATGAAGTAAGAGAAGAATGGGCAACAACCATACAAGTAGTGGGGGTTGTAAGATATAATTGGGATGTTGATAGCGAATAATGACTAAAGAATGATATTTTGTAAATGAATTTCTGAATTATAATATATGTGTGAATGTTTCTACATGTATGGATGTTTCTACATGTGTCTGAGTGAAAATGAATGAAACTGTTGGTTGCTATATGAATGTTTCTACATGTGTGAATATGAAAATGAATAGAACTACAGATTGCTAGCTACATGAATGTTTCTAAATGTGTGAAAATCAAATGGAACCACAGGTTGCATTGCTGAATGTGTGAATATTTTTGTTGTTAATTTTGCAGGTTTGTGGCCTGTTGTTGGCTGATATCAATGGATGTCGTAAAACCTGCAGTTCATAACTGAACTGCAGGTTTCTCATCCTGTGACCAGCCATATAGCAGGTCTGCAGACTGACAGAAAAAAAAAACAAAAAATAGGCATCGGTTATTTGTATAAAACTGACGCCACATCCTTACAGTGTCGGTTTCTAATAGTAATCGACGTCTATTTCCTTAACACCACGGCCGTGGCAGCGGACCAAAAATAGGCGTCGATTATTCATATAAAATCGACACCACATCGTTACAGTGTTAGTTTCTAATAATAACCGATGTCTATTTCCTTAACACCATGGCCTTGCTGGCCAGTAGGGCCGTGGCAGTGGACCAGATATCACGGCCGTGCTGGCCAGCACAGCCGTGTTGGGAGTGCACGGTCGTGGCAGCATACCAGACACCACGGCCTGGCCAGCACGGCCGTGTTGGGAGTTATATGACGTCAGTTTCTTATCTAATAATCGACGTTGATAGTGCCCAAGATGGTGCCCTTCTATGGTGCGAAGGTATATGGCGTCGGTTTCTTATCTAATAACCGACGCCTATAGTGCCCTGCTGGCGCATTTTCGGTGGCGCGCGAAGGGTTTTGGCGTCGGTTTTGAACCGACGCGTAATGGCTGGGATTTTCGCGTCGCCCACATAGGTGTCGCTTAGAAACTGACACTAAAGGCCTTAAATAACCGACACTAAAGGTCGGTTATGTACTAGTGAAAGTAGCCAGCCCGTTGATGTTGACATTAAGTATTGAGTACATCTCCACAATCCCTTCTTTCTTACCCATCTAGAAGTTCTCTAGAAGGTTGTTCAACATGAAGATCTTAGCCTCCTTGACTTCCTTTGTGCCTTCATAGGTGATGCACAATTTCTCCCAAATCTCATAGGTAGTGTCCCAAGATGATATCCAGTTGAACTCTGTTGGGGTAAGGGTTGCATAGAGGATGCTTATGGCTTTGGCATTGAGTTGGGCTTTTTTCAGTGTGGCTTCACTCCATGTTGCAACAACTCTGGCTAGCTCCTTGTATGGTGTGACCATCACCTTCCACATGTCAAAATTCATGCCTTGAATGTAGAATTGCATATGCCTCTTCTAATAGAAGAATTTGGTGCCATCAAAGATTGGAGGACGCATGGAGAAACCTCCCTCTAGGTTGAGAGAACCAAGTAGGTTGTCGTCCATCTTCTCATCTCATGGGAGATTGTTGGAGAAGCTCCTTAGCTCTAATACCACTTGTTGGATCTAGGGCTCTAGAGGGGGTGAATAGAGCTTCAAAAATTCTCACAAGATAGATTAGACCTTCAAATTTTATCAAACAAAACCAATAGCTTAAGTGTAATTTGAAGTCCTAACTAACTAGCATAGCAAGGATGAGAGGAATTGATAGAAAGCACTTGACAAGGGTCATGTAGAGTGGTTCCACTCTCCAAACTAGGAGAGAGTCGGTCCACTGCCTAGAGAGGTCAACCTCTAGGACTTTGCAAGTGTTTTTCTCTATATATTCACCAATAAGAGTTACAATACAAGACCACCAAAGTACCTATCCATCCAAGCACCAAGAGTCTTCCACCTTACAAACAACTTACCCACTTTGCAAGAGTCTTCCGCCTTCTTCCAAGGACTTACCTACTCTTACACAAGTCTTCATCCTTCAAGGGATTTTCCTACTCTTTTTGGATCTTCCAACTTTGTCTTCTCCTTCACCTGGAGAAGATCTTCACCTCTTCTGGAACCTTGAAGAAGAACAACAACAACTCCACCTTCACTCAGAGTAGTTTGCTTCACCTTTGCTTCATGGGAGAAAAGGGCAGGGAAGATGGAATGGAATGATAGATTTACAAGAACAAGGAAGTAGCTCTCTTACAACTAACCTATCTCACTCATAATCACAAAATGAAGTGTAAACTATAGAGAGAAAGGGGCTAAAGGAGTTGCAACACATTCAACTATAGCAAGGACTTAGAATAGAATGAATGAGCAAACTTGGAATGAACTCCAATGGGTCCTATTTATAGTTGGGGGTGTTCCCTTGAGTGTGGGATCACTTAGGCCATGTTTGGTTCCGGACTGAAACCGGATCGGCGGCTGTCGTGTAGCACCAGGTCAGCATTTTTGGATCTGAATCGATGCATTTGGGCATTTGGTTCAACATCCTGGAACAGTCCCATTTTGGGGTTCCGTAATCCCAAAACCTGGACCAACTCAGTCCCAGTCTTAATGGGATTTCATTTGCAACCTGGTTTCAATCTCCCCTGCTCCCGACTTTCCCGTCCCAACACTCTCCTCTCCTCTCCCCCACCCCCCGCACCACCCGATACCCCCATTTACTCCGTCTGAGCATAGTTTCTTGAGGAAGATGATAACTGGGTCTAGGAGTAGGTGTAGGTCAGCTTTACCTATTCGCCATCCACTCGGATCTGTCCCGGTGTCGGCGTGTGGTGGTAGCAGGTGTTTTGAGAATGCAGCTGATAGTAGGGTGTCGCCATGGCAGTGCTGCTGGGAGGCGATTCATGGGGCGAACAGGAGGGCATAGCAGACGGCAAATTGAAAGAAGGTAAGGGCATTGTGTTGTCCAATATCTTCTTCCCCCCTACTTCTATCACGGCGCTCATCAATTTTGTAGGACATTGACCATCATGGAGCAGCCCCAATCGAGGAAAAGGCAGCTCTGCTATAAATTTGGGGCAGTGGTCATCCAACTCCTCCCGTTTCACCTTGTGAGTGTCGTCAACCTCCTCGCAGACGCCTTCGGTTCCGACGATTTTTGTAGTTGCTCGACAACCTGCTTGGATCCAACACCAGTCCTTCCATGGTAAGTGCATTGTGGTCATCCATTTTTCTTCTGCTATTATTCATTTGTAGTTGTATCTGTGTTTCTTGTTGTTCTAGTTATACTAACTAACCAGTGAGTTTGGTTTGTGTTTCTATTTTTTTGCTACTGTGGTGTGCGTGGACGGCGACGGCACTGTGGTGTGCGTGGATGGAGATGACACTTCCTATGTTTAGGTATGCTCTCTGACCCTCTCACACCATGATCATTGCCACTTTTTGCTGCTGTGGTGTCCGTTTGAGGGGCACAACATCCCTTCCTTCTTCTCTTTTTGATCCTAGACCATTCCACCTTAGTTTGAATGGTGATTTTTTTTCATTGTTATGAACTTTGTTCAAATTGAAATACAATTCAACCTTGATAATTTGATTGTCCAATGGTTTCTGTTTAATCATATATACTATTTTAGATCCATGCAATAGTGTTTATCTGAAATGAATTCCTTGTAAAATGTAAATGTAACAAGATTGGAAAAGCAAATACAAAGGAACACCATGTTTGAATGAAACAAGATTGGTTTCTATCAGTTGATATCATCATCAAACAATATCTTCCTAGTTTGGGCAGTCAGTTGACATCTATTCATTTTTTACTTTATCATATTTCTTGGATAACTATTTCGGTGTATGTATCAGCCGACTGTCATTGATATGTAGTCAAAAAAGTTATGTGTGTTCCCCTGTTTGAATATGAGCTCATTGAATGTGAATATATAATTACTACTCACAATAGTATTCATGCATGCCTTACTAATTTTGTTTTTATACAAATATTCTTAAATGATATCATCATCATTTTCGACAAAGACTAAAGTCTACAAGAACCGTTACTTGTCCTTGAGAGGGCCTTATGATCCATGTCTGCTATGTGTTCTAAGGAAGAACAAGAGTGACTATTTTTTTTTGTGGGAGAAAACTAGGGTTTAATTTGGGTACTTGAGTCTTGATTCGGTTGGTATTGGTATCACTTGTCGATTTGTATAATAATTTGGGGTAAACATGAGAAATCAAGGAAAGGAAAAATTGCAAATGATTTATATAATAATTTGGGGTAAACATGATCCATTCCCTATAGTTTGTACTCACAATAATAATTACATATGTTTGATGTGTTGAAACAATGACACCATTATATATAAAACCATTATATATCAATCCATTCTCAATAACAATGAAACCATTATATAATTATAGCATGTGATTATTAATATTACATGTTCTTGCTTATTAACCGCTAACATATAGTTCGTACTCACAATAATAACATAACTTATTAAAGAGTCAACTCAATTAACTTCTTCAGACTTGTAGCACATGATTATTCAAATTACATATGTTTCTTATTCTAGACATGTATTTGTTGATGTGTATGCATAAGTAGAAGTACTACAAAATTTACATGCAACTTGCTAAAAACTCGATTGAATTATCACTTGACTCCCCTTCAATGCTTGTCGATTGTTAATATATAATCAATAGTCACAATATATTAAAATAATATGGTCTCGTGCCTTATACATAAGTAAGATAATATACAACTGAAATAGTTTAATTAGCTATTCAGTAAGCTTGGGAATTGAATTGACATGTGTAGAATAATATTTGAATTGTACAATGAGTTAGACGTTTGTATTGTTCAATCTTTTTGAAATTGAGTATGATATATACATAAGGATTAATATGAGGTGGTTACATTCTATGATTAGGGAAAAGGTGAGAATGAGTAGATGAATATAAGAACCTAACGGTAACACTGAAATGATAAGGTAGATGATGCTAATAAATGCTAACTCAATTCAGTGATCAGAATGTGGTACATGTATGCTTTGTAATCTGTATGTGGGCTGTCCGATTTTTTTCATAGTAGGATGCATGCTATATAAAATTCATCTTAATTAAGTCGATAATGTAATGAAGCTATACTTGCATAGGCCCGTGTTGTTGCAATTGGGACATTCCCCAAGTCTGAAACCTGAATTTCAGACATTTTATTCCATTTACAGAATGTCTGGACATAATTGACCAAATGTAAATAGGTAAATGTATAAGTTAAATAAAATGGAATATTTATATATTGCTTATTTTATATTTATACATGCTATAAACACTGCTCACATTATCTATATATTGCAGCACATACGGGAGTATGTCTTCCACTGACCCCAAGTTGTGTTTTTTATGGTCGAGAGACAGTGATGACACTTTAGTTTCAACACTGAGGGGGCAGTATGATATGGGTAGGTGTATCGATGGATAGTTTACTAGGGATGCATGGAGGGAGACGGTCCGTGAGATGCAAAATAGGATGTCGTGGCTGGACTTAACGATGGACCAGGTGAAAACTAGGTGGAAGAACCTCAAGAGGGACTATGTCAAACTTAAGCTTGTAATCAATAAGAGTGGCATCAGATGGGATGAAGTTAGGAATAAGCCAAGGCTTCCCGACACCCCTGAGTGGAAGGAGAGCCTTACGATACGTACAATAACCTTACACTGACTCAAAAATAATCCTTGCCACATTTAAATATTGGTATTGTAATAAACGTTTTTTTTCAAATTTAGGTAAACAAAGATCTTGCTAGGTTGGTTAATCAGTCCTTTCCCCACTACTACAACATCGAGCTGATGGCGGGGAGGAACATTGCTAGAGGACATCATGCAATGTCTTCTACGGATAGACAAATACCATCCGACGTTGCCTCCGATTAAGAAGTTGCTTCCGACCTAGATTCATGTAATACACCAATGCCCTCAGAAATGCCCATTGTGGAATCAGACTTAGGCGCACCCGGGATGCAGAGTGAGGCCGACACTGGGGGAGGTGGCACAGATTCCCAGGGTGTTAGAGGAAGGACTCCTCATAGCCACAGGTGCAGGAAGCGAACATCTTTGTCACACGAATGATGCGCCCTTTCTAATGAAGTGTTATCTGAATTCACACAAGTGTACACAAAGGTACATGAGTTGGGCACAGGTGTCGCCAGTAGAGCCATTGAAAAAGTGGAGTTTGCAACAATTTTACAACATTTCAATGACAATTTTCCCGAAGCCCCTATACAAGTGTTTGCAACTCTTATAAATGCCATCAAGGATTCGACAAACAGTACGATCTACCTCAGCCTCACCGACACCCCACAGAAACTAACTATATGGTTGCATGATCTTTGGGAAAAGTACCACATAGGCAGTGTACCAGCCCGACCTTCAATGGCATCCGATTATGTGCCATCTCAGCAGGGATATGCTTCACAGTCGCCATCATCAAACTTCAATGGCACGACAAGTATACCATCTATGCGGTATATTGGAAGCAATGCTGGTGGCACTAGTGGGAATAACACAGGTCCTTCAACATCATAACTTATAGGATGGTTCGGGTTGTGGTTTGCTTTCCAGTATCATTTATCAATGAACTTCAATATTTTAGTTTGTGATGATGGTTTATTTGTTTACAAATAGGAAAACCATTTCGTTGTTGTAATAAATGCGATGCATCAGTACATTTGTAGCGCGTCAATTTTATTCGTATTTAATGTTCATGTTGTTCAATTTCATTCACATATATCATATTATGATCATGTTGCTACTCTTTTTAATGTACGAATCATGAAAGTTTGAAATCATTTTGGTTGTAGGCATCATTTCTGGTAGTGGGCATACAGAACCAATAGACCTCCTACCATAGATTATAGATATCGTGACTAGTACAGCAAATCGCATTGTTGATGCAATAGTTGAGTCAATAGCTAACTCCATCATGGATGATATTTCTGATGATGATGATGTACCTCCTTCAATACTTAGATCAGATATTATTAGGAGTGGGCACCAAAAGGTGCTAGAAATAATGTTTGATCATGAATAGAGGGCTTATGACCTATTCTGAATGTGTCCACAAACTATAAATACCCTTGTAGACAAGCTTGAGGGTCATGGCTTGTTAAAGAGTAGTAGAGGAGTATCATAAGTTGAGGTTGTATGCTACTTCCTTCAGATGGTTGGCCATGGCCATACCAATCGTGCTTTGGCGGAGGACTACGTACACTCTGGTGAAACCGTCAGCAGAAAGTTCAACGAAGTATTGGACGCGGTGTGCGCGTTGTGCAATGACTATATTGTCATGCAAACCACAAACACAAACACACATCGTCGTATATCGGAGAACCCAAGGTTCTACCCTTACTTCAAGGTAGTAACAATCATCCCCTATAGTATTTATTATTGTTTAGTTTTTTTGTATGTTGAAACTCGATTATGGTATTGTAGAATGCCATCGGTGCTATTGACGGGACACATATCCCAGTCTTGGTAAGACGTGACAAGCAAAATTGTTACCGAGATAGAAAAGGGAATGTCTCCCTGAATGTCATGGCTGTTGTAGACTTCTCAATGGAGTTTACATATGTACTCACTGGCTGGGAGGGCTCGGCCGCTGACCAAAGGGTCCTACAAGCAGTAATGACTATAGGCAGTTTTAAAGTCCCTCCAGGAAAGTATTACCTAGTGGATGCAGGATACGCAAACACTCGGCAATTTCTTGCACCGTATCGGAACACAACTTACCATATATCTATGTATTGGGGTAACATACATTCCTACAACAAAAAGAAGGAAATGTTCAACCACCGCCATGCTCAGATGTGTAATGTTGTCGAAATAGCATTCAGAGTTCTTAAGAGGCAGTTTGCCTACCTTAAAAAGGGGGCGACATATCCTATTCATTCGCAGTGTCGCCTCGTAATGGCTTGTTGTATCCTCCACAATTTCATACGTCGCCAAAATGATGGTGATGCTATTATGGAAGAAATACTAGACAACAGTACAACATCTGCCATCCCACCCAATGGTGTCGATCTAAGTTCGCTACACCGAACAAAAGCGACAGATGCAAGGGAGGGTGATGTACAACGTGAAACTATTTCCACTTTTATTTGGGATACTCGTTGAACTGACTTTGTAGTTATCCTCATTTCTATACAATATGCAAACTCATATACGAGTTGACATGTGTTGTGCCCCTCTTTGTTTAATAATAATGTTAGCGTTTGACTACTGATGTATGTTTCACATGTGTTCTCTAATTATTCTATCCCCTCAACATTTTATATGCCCCGTAATAAAAAATATCACATTTTGTTTGATTAGGTTGTCAGTCTTGAAATGGAGAATGGAATGCCACAGTGCACATGTGGACTCCAGTGCACCATACGAGTGTACATGGATGCCATAGATGTAGAAAATCGCCGGTTTGAAGACAACAACCCCCACATGCCATATTTTACATGTGGTAGGGGAGTTGTTCCAAACAAATGTCACATGATGTTGCCCGCGCACCGCGTACAACATACACTTGCCACGTTAACTGTAGTTAGGGATGCGTTGGTAACACAACTTGTATATGCAAATAATGAACGCAAGACATGTTCAGAACAATGTGACTTTGTAAGTTCCACTAGAGCAGACACAGAACAGCTAAGAGCAGAAATTGAAGTGTTGTGGAGGAGGCGTCTATATCTACACGAACGACTCCACCTCCCGAGTGATAATGACTCTTCAATGGAGGAAGAGGGATACAATACATCATAGATGTAATATAATTATATGTAATGAAGTGTGGCTTCACTACATGTTATAACATTCAACTGTGACTAATGAACTACTTTCAAACCTAAGTCTCATATAGAGACATATGTTTTGAAGCCAAGTTTATGTTACTAATCATTAATTGTGTTTTATATGTCGATGAATCTATCCGAAGTTCTGAGGTGTGATTGTGGTCTGGTTGCAGCATTGTGAGTTAACACAGAGGATGTAGGGTTATGTGATTTTGGCATTCTGAGTCAAAGGCCAAGAGAAATGTATTATATATGTCCTTCTAGAGAGGTGCGCTAGTACAACCACAAATACTTAGTTGCACTAGCTAAGTAAATGGTGAATTTGTTGTTTTTAACTCGAATTTGGGAAATAATTTTAGAGAAAAGACCGATGCAAATACTTTCATTGGGCAGTCGATCTCCCCCCAACAACTGATTCGCTGAAGGCTGAAATTACGTTACTAACTTACGAGTGCAAGTCAGTATGGGGCCAGGCGATGAACATGAAGGACTTTGTTAAAATCCATCACGACTTCCGACATGTTTACACCTCTAAACAGTATGAGTATGAAGTTTTACAAGCCTCCGCTCGGAGGTTGGAGGACAGTTGTACTCTACTTTTGGATACTCCTTCACCCCCGATGACTCCATAAAGTTGTTGTTACACTTACATCGCAAACTTTGTATTTTTCTTAATTTTGTTCGATTGTTATGGATGTATCACATTTTATGCCATATGTTATTTGATCACGAAATCCTAACATTCAAATTATATTATATCTGCAATTATGTTATTTTCTTAATTCTGTTCAATTCTTATGGATGTTAATTGCAATATTATATACATACAAAATTTTGTAATATGGTTGCACAACAAACTACGACGTATTTTATATGGTGTAGAGAGCTTGATATGGTTCTCAGAGGTTTGATGAGAACCCAATATCACATGGGGAGATGTATGAATGGAGTATATACTGCTCAGGCTTGGAGGGAGGTGTGGCGTCACTTTCTACACATAACAGGGGAGTCTTACATTTCTTTAAGTGAGCTACAACTGCGGTGGCAGCACATCATGAGAGAGTTCATAACAGATAATCTTTTCATTTTAGGAGATTTAGTGCCTCCCCCGCCATTGGTCGTGCAACACGGCGTTCAACGCAACTTTATGGCTACTCGTCGCACCTATCCACCATCAGTTGTTGAGTACCTTACGAATGACGAAAACAACAATAACGCATGAAGTTGTAACATAGTAGCTCAAATTTGTATTGGTTTATGTTTGGTTGTCTCCAATTTCTATTTCTTTATGTTGTCCAATTTATGGGCACAATCGGTTTTTTTTCCATCGTTTGATAAAACATCTACTTTACGCTTTTGATTACAAGACTTACATCACGTTAAAACTTGCATTTGTGTATGTTTACTTGACAACTTATATTTCTATACATTAGTGTAAGTATTACTTTTCTAGTGTCATTGTGTGCTCATATTTTTAATTTTTTTATTAAATATAGATGCCGACATCGAGATCAAAGTCACTGAAAAAGTACGAAAAGATATTGATGTCTCCATCAGAGATAAAAAAATATGTTAAAGAAAACCTTGTATGCAAAAAAAAATGTTGTGAGACTTCACTTAATGGGGGAAAATATGAGAGACAGGAACAAGGAAAGGAAGGGGTCAATCACCCTATTTGTCATCTGCCGTTGTTGTTTGACTAGCCAAAAGACGATGTCAAACAACAACCCATTCAGCTTGTGCAGGAAGAATGTCCCGTTTCATGGGACGAATATGATGAGGCCCTGAAGTGGGCCAACTTGGATGGTCCTACCTGGGATCAACATAAATCATCATTCACACCGCCATCTTAGCATGTCTGTATGGATGTGTAGAAGTAGGCCTAGGCAATGTCGCTCATGTTTTTTCCGCTCTTCCTTCGTTCATGATGTATTTGTCCAGGACCAAAGTATGCTATTATCCATTATTTTGGGCGTTATTTAAGTTCAAATGAAAACTTCTTCACTTTGTCATTTATTTTATTATTATGGAAGAATTATGTGTAACTTTGGTATGGACATGTTTATATTCAAATGGTTATGCTACATGTGCGTAATTTTATGTTCTATCATGACAATTTCAATTATCTTGTCAGTTACAAATTATTGGATCGAATATGCATAACTATATACATAAATACAAGATGTATACTATTTATTTAAAATTAACATATAAAAAGAGCATACTCATCTTATATCCATATCACTAAACAACAAATAATATCATCCACATTGTGTATGGACAATTTTTTTATTATTTTTTCCAAAAAATTTACTTGTATTGTAGTGCCATCACAGCTTCACATATTGTGTAAATGTTAAGCCATTTCTGTTACAAGAGGATAGAATAGATAGATCCTGACTAGGTTGCCAAACAAAATCAGACTACATTCAGACTGATAACCAAATAGAATCAGACTGAAACCAGACTCAAACCAGATCAGCTGACCAGAATTAGACTGGATTACCAAACAGAATCAGACTGGATCCAGACTACACCAATCCAGATCTACAGACGAACCCCGCCCAGTCCATTCCAGACTATGAAATCTCAGTCCCGAACCAAATAGGATCGTAGGGTCAAAATATAGGTATCATCTAAGTTGCAAAGGATCTATTTTTTCCTATAACAACTCACCAATGGTTAGAATCACTTTTTCTACGATTTCTGTACAGTACATTCGGTCGAGTTTCAATAAAGATAACTCGACCAATCCTGTAATTGACAAAGATAATTTTCAAACTATCGGTCGAGTTTGTTCTGGGAAACTCGACGATGAACTAAAATTAGTTTTTCTCAGTGAGTCAGACGGTCAAAGTTTGTGGGTGTGTAACTCAACCCATGGGTCATCTCTAGAAAATCCATCATAGGACCGATGAACATTCTGTGACATTTTTAAATTGACATTTGAGTGATTAAACTTGGAATTAAGTGTTTCTAATTTTTTCTCATCTTATTTACAATTCATATCTTCAATACAGGTGAATACAAAAATTATCTAAGGTCATTTGGAGTGGTTTTCCAAATTGCACACTTGCATTGCATTTGACTCGAACTTGAACAAGCTAGGGCTTGTATAATTTATTCATTTTCATGTATCTAAAGCCTAAAATTAATCTTTAACAGGCATATTAGATACATAGTAATGGAATTGTTAAGTCATTATCAAAATACGGGCAACGTATAACTCTCAAGTCAATAGTTTTGCCCTTGTCTGTTGCCGCTGCGATCGCTGATCAGGTTGCCTATGCTCCTGACGAGGTTTCCTACCTTGCTGCCAACTAGAAGCTCTCTCCACTTGAGAGAGTAGTTGCGTGTCATCTGTTGAACAGACGTACTACTATTGTAGTCATTGTCGCAACACCAACGTAGTGCCACCTACTGATGTGCTTCCTTTCCTGACCGGATATGCCGCTATTGTCGATGTACTACCAGTGTGTCACTTCTGTCAGCCGCTACTTTACTTCAAGGCAAATTCGCTGACCTCTCTTACCACAAGAGAGTACCAAAAATTGTTCTTATTTTCTGGCTCTTCTACCACAAAAGGAACCAACAACAAACAACTGATGAGATCACACCCCAACAAGTGAGCTGATCTCAATGGACTCCCCTAGGGCCTCTATTTATAGGCCTCCATGACATATGATAGCAATTAGGAATCTCACTCCAACTCATAGTCTAGTTCATAATTCAATTCCAATGTTGAAAATAGAGAGCCATCTTCTCTCCTATTAGATTTAACTCCAACTAGGATTGGCAACCAAGCCAACTCCTACTCAAGCCCAAATCCAATTAGGACATGGATCAGAACCTTCCTTATCCCAACACTTGGGACCACTTAGTAGTGATTCCTGCTAACACCTTTTTCATCACTCACATCCACCGTCACCATGGAAGCCTTCCAAAGAAGGCATGTGTGATTTACTAAAAATGATTGTGTCTATATTACTTTTCTTCTTGCTGTGATATACAACACCACACTTGTTATCAACTATAGAATGTAAAATATAAAGTTCAGATAAATTAATAGATAGAATTCATAAGTTCTATAAAGAAATGAATATAGAAAACAATATTCATTAACTCCATGGTCGCAACTAGACTTTCCTATAAATTGATCCACAAAACTATAACTATGCTACAAATAAGATTAATATCGAATACTAGATCTAGAAAGATTTTCTTGGAAACAAATGAAAGGAAATAATGTACAAGAAACTTAATATTTTCAATGACAAATAAATAAAACCTACCTTTGGTAACAGCTAAACAAGTGTTTAAGCAATCAATATGTATAAATGAAGAATAGAATTTACAATGCACATAGATAATTGGATATGATGATGGTCGAACTAAAAAAAATGAACATACACGACTCTTGAAAATACAATCAAACATGCATAAAAATTCATTAAGGAGGCCTTGTGAATGAGATACTACCAAACTACGAATAAGGTTTTACCATCGATCCATTCTCTCTTTCTCTTTGTCTCCAATCACTCCTCAGGTTGTAACGAGCACAAATCAAGCTTACAATTTCTTTGGAATTTCATACTCCTATCCTTACATTAAACCAAATAAAATAGTATAGTTTATGAAATATACATTTCTTCTCCATGTTTTAGAATGCACACAATTTCGTACTAACTACACCCTAACAAAATAGGCTAAAAAATGAATGTTTTCCCTCAATTTTAATGACATGTTTGTCACAATTTCAAAAAGTAATTACCTGAGTGCTCTGCTTGCTTTTGCAGGGTAATGTGTCCTCTTGGAATACATTGCTCCCGTACGGGACAATGAATCCTTGCTTAGGGCAGTATGCAATGCGTCCTCTTTATCTCTATTGTTCGGATATGATACCATGCTCTCCATTTTTATAGATTACTAGTTAAGACACACGTGCATATGCACGTGCCCCATCGAACATGTTTATTTTATATTAAATATTTGAAAAATAAAATTTTCCAATAGGATAATGGTAATTCTCGTAACTGTTTTGTAGAAAATTAGAAAACATGTAGTTTATTGATTCTGAAATGCACGTTTGAAGGAAGCAATGTGACGAAGAAGTTGAGAGGTTTGTGGAAACTAATTTTATTATGAAAGAGAAAAAATAAATAGAGCAAATATAAAAAAAATTGAGAAAAATTGTGAGACGAGAGAGAATCAAGGAGAGCGCAACATGAAATCTCTCTTTTTATAGTAGTATAGATATTATGCTCATAGGGTTTTTTATAAATCCTAATAATTAGTATACAGACAATATATTTCAATGACACTAACATAATATGATATTAGTAAATATAATATTACATTTATACTTAGTTTTCAATAGAGGTATGTAGTATTGGGTAAGATTACTAATCGCAAAATAATATTATTTAAAATATTATTAAATTATTAAATCAATATGTTGAAAACTTATAACATTAACAAAATTTAACACACATCAAAAATATTGAAAATATACACTACAATACACGACAACACGTATAAACAATGATTGTATAAAACGATAATATAATAAGTTATACCATATGTTTTTTTGGTCATCTAAACTCATATGTTATCTTTATATCTACTTTAGCATAAAACACATATTACATATAGAATACTAATGTATGGTATATAATTTGATCTAAATATACCTTAACAACCATATAACAGTTACTTAAATATTACCACATAATTGGTAAGAATTTCATAATATACTTTAAAGGATATTGTGATCACAAATTTAAATTTATGATTTTAATAAATGATTTTTTCACAATACTACTGCGGTTCAACATAATGATATCATACTTAATCAAAATCTAAATATATTAATCATTTGGTAAATATAAATATTTTTACTTTGTAATATAAGTTTTCTTGATATAGAAATAATATATTTGATAAATATAACTTTAGATCTTGGTATTGATTATACTATATATGTTATATATATGTTATACACATATATAATTTATATATATACATATATGGATGTGGTTGGTAAAATATAATTTTCACTAAAACATTTTTATCTATTATATGTTTTTTGATAATTAAATACATATAAATCTATAATTGACAAATGGTTAACATTTTGTATGTCGTGAAGTTTGATATAATATGTTTACTATATTATCTTTGTATAGGTTATTTTTATATGTATTGTTCAATATAGTATATTTGTTTCATGTATTGATAACTTAGCATATAATAGATAAGTTTTTTATTTCATAAAGTTTGATTTAAAATGTTATTATATTGTCTTTGTATATGTTATTTTTATATGTATTGTTAAGTGTAATATTTATTTCATGTATGATAAATTCATCTAAAATTTTAAAAATATACTTTTTAGATGTAATAATTCAATCATGTAGGGCTATAATGTATAATATTATTAATTTAATTAGTAATGTTATATATTGATTTTAATTGGTATCCAATTGTGGAACTAGTTACACTAATGAGAAGCATAGAAATTTATGATAATGTGCCAGAACTTAACATGACAATATTAAAAAAAACAAAAACAACAAAATATTTATATACAAATTATTCCATGAAATAATTTATACATATCTTGACAAACTTTTAAATTATATATGTAGTTTTTGTTTCTTTTATCAATATTATAATTGATCATTTCCAAAATTTGTTTATAATTGAAGTAGAATTAATGTGACCTTTCTTGATTCCAAAATTAATCAAATAATTGAGATAGAGAGTAATATAAGGCATATATATCCATTATAAATTTTTTAACATATTTTAAGCATAATCAAATTCCAAGGTGGTGTGGGGTTTCGTTATGAGAGCTATGTTTGTGTAACACACACAAAAGATGGTTAATTCCTATTTTCTGGAAATGATTAAGGAAGAGCATTAAGTTTGTTTAGGAAAATTCTAAAAAAAATAAACATACTTTTCTTAAGAACTTTTGACCTCCAAATCAATATCTTCCAATTTACTTTATCAAATTTTTGAGCGAATGCTATTCGAAAAATCTTTATTTTGCACGTTTCTATGTACATATGTCAACATAAGTAATATTTCTATGTATATTCAGTATATATTTTAATTTACTCTATAACATAATCACTGAGGAATCTATTAAACATATTATAAACTTGAACATGTTAAGATTATTTGTACTTACTTACTCTGGCGATACCCGGCGGCGCGATGAGCTCTGGTGATACCCGGCGGCGCGATGAGGAGGTCATCGGAGGCACTGTGCCTGAGGTTGTAGGGCCCCCCCTTCCCTCCTCTCTCGTTCGCTCATCTGGAGTGAGTCACGATCTGAATGCTCAATCTGAAAACACAAAGTCATGGGCGGAACTGATGAAACCAAGGCTCTACGATACTTCATTGGAGAAAGTGGATATAGAGTTGCGAAACCAGAAGCTCATCTACCTGAGAGAAGAAGTTGTGAAGAATGCGGATAGATGGAAGCGGTGTGTTGTAGGTTACATAGTTGGTTTCAATCCTCATCTTCCTACGCTGGAGAAGTATTTATCTCAGATTTGGATACTGAATGGATCGATTGAGATACTGAATCATGGTCGAGGTTTCTTCCTGATTAAATTCACGGACGAAGTGGATCTGGAGAATGTCTTAGACAATGGCATCTACTTTGTCAGGGGAAGGCCTATGATTATGATGAAATGGAAGCCCGGGGATCCTCTAAAAAGGTTCAGGCTGATTGACATGCTGGTATGGGTCAGGATTCATAATCTTCCCTTGGAGCTTTGGGATATGAAGATGTTTTCAAGAATCGGGTCTTATATTGGATTCCCCTTATGAGCAGACAGATTGACCTTTAGTCTGAGAAATCTTGAATATGCTAGGATTCAAGTTTTGATATCAGCTGCGTCGATGTTTCCTCTTGAGCTAGAAGTTTCAAGTGATGATGGTGTCTCTCATACTGTCAACTTTGAATATGAATGGGTGCCACAGGTCTGTTCGGTGTGCAATTTGTTTGGACATGCTGACTGTAGAGATTCTGCTAAAGGTTCAAATCACCAGGTTAAGAAAGTGTGGGTTAAGAAAGTTGCTGCTCCCGATTCCTTTGTTTCTAAGGAAATGCCTGCACCTAAGGTTGATGATGAAACTCCTCAGAGCAAAATTCTGATTCATAAAGATCAAGATGATAAGTTTAACTGTGACAATACTACTGCTGTTGATTTGTTTGAAAAAGTGGCTGAAATTAGAGTTAATGACACTACTTCTCATAGTGTTAATCTAAACCAGGAAGGACAGGGTGGTCTGTTGAGGAAAGTCCAAGATGAAGAAGAGGAATTCCATGTACCTAATGACTCTTTTGAGGAAAGTAGTCTGACTTCATCGGAAGGAGAGATTGGCAGAATCCAGGAAACTCTGGACGGGGTTGTAGATCTTTCTACTCCTCCTCATAATGTTGCAGCCATTCAAGATGAGGAGGAGGAGGGTTTTGAAGTTGTTAAAAAAGGGAACAAAAGAAGGAAACCGAAGGGTAAAATTAGAAATAATACAAAGGACCAGGAGATTGTCACTCAAGCAGCTCTTTCAAATAAATTTGCTAATCTGAAAGTAGTGACTGAAGAGAATAGGAGGAGGGAGTTCCAAACCAGTGAAGTAATGGTCACAACTGTTTCTAATGGTTAGTCTCAATCTCAATATGATATCCTGGAATGTTAGGGGTCTTAACCTCAAGGTCTCAACAGTCTGGGAAAAAATAAGAGAGTTTAATCCTCACGTTATCCTTCTCAATGAAACTAAAGTTAGACAGAAGAAGATTTCAAAGCTGCTTAGTAAATATTTTCCTGAGTTTATTTGGATTTCTAATCACTCCTCTCATGTGCTCGGTAGAGTTGTAGTTCTGTGGAGGGATGAGGTTTGCAATATTACTAAGATTCAGGAGTTTGATCAGTTAATTCATATGGAGGTTTTTTGTGACAATAGGAGTTTCCTCTTGACGGCCGTCTATGGGCATAATCCTGATGGTGATAGGGAGCAATTATGGATTGATATTGAGTCTATTAATTCGAGTTTGTCTTCTCCTTGGATCATTTTAGGTGATTTTAATGTTGTTAGAAAGGATGAAGAAAAGATGGGCAGAGATCCTCCTACTAAGAAATCCATGGATGATTTCAATAATTGTATTCTCAATTGTGGTCTTTTTGAGCTGGGCCTGAATGGACCTTCCTTCTCTTGGGATAACCATCAATCGGGGGATTTTTTTGTTACTTCTCTTATTGACAGGATTCTCTATAATTTTGATTTCATGAGGGAGTTTTCTGAGTTCAAAGGTTTTCTTCATTCCAATATTATCAATGATCATAAGATCCTCACTCTTGACATTGGTGAGAAAGGTAAAATTGTTTCCCCCTTTCGTTTCATTAATGCTTGGACTGAAAAAGAAGGCTTCAGGGATATTGTTAGAAGAAGTTGGTCTGGGGATGACACTGGCTTTCCTAGTTTCATTGTTTATAGTAAGTTTAAGAAGCTCAGACATGAGTTGTCTAAATGGAATAGGAGCACCGTTGGAAATTTCACTGATGTTGCTAAGAGGATTAATTTGTTAGCTTGTGAAGCACAAAGCAATCTTGATAAAGACCCTTCTAATGTTCTGCTGCAAATTGAAGCTGTTGCTAGAAGAAAAGAAGCCTTTATTGCTAATAAGCATGAAGAATCTTTGCTAAGACAGAAATCTTGAGTCAAGTGGCTTAAAGAGGGGAATTCCAACTCTAAGTTTTTTTATTCTTCGATTAAAGTGAGAAGAAATGTTAATCACATCTGTGCCCTTGATATTGGTGGGATCATTAGTACTAACTGTTCTGAGATTAAACAACATATTTTGGGGTACTATGTTTCCTTATTCAATAATGGTCACAGTATTGATGTTGATATTCTGAAGATGTTGGTTTTTCCTAAGTTGAATGATGTTCATAAGTTGGCTCTTGATAGATGTTTTTCTGTGAAGGAAATTGTTGATGTAGTCAAGAATCTCAATTCTGAGAAATGCCCAGGACCTGATGGGTTTAATGGTCACTTCTTCAAGATATGCTGGATTGTTATTTGTTCAGATGTTGTTAGGGCTGTCCTTGGTTTCTTTAATTCTGGGAGAATGCTTAGAGAAGCTAATCGTACTTTCATAACTCTTATTCCGAAAGTGAAGAATTCCAGTGAGCTCAAGAATTTCAGACCCATTGCTTTGTGTAATGTCTTCTATAAAGTTATCTCCAAACTTCTTGCTAACAGATTGCAACTTGTTTTGCCTTCTGTAGTGAGTAGTAACCAGTGTGCTTTCGTGAAGGGTAGGTCTATCAAGGATGTTGTTCTTTTATCTAATGGGTTGATACATGATTTTAACAAGAAGGAGTGTAGGCCTAAGATGTGTATCAAGTTAGACATTTCTAAAGCCTATGACTCAGTTGCTTGGGAGGCCATATTTCTTATTCTTGAGCTTATGAACTTTCCTCACTGTTGGGTTGTGTGGCTTAAGGATATTTTTAACACTATTTCCTATGAGATCCTTATTAATGGAGAAGCTTTTGAATCCTTTCAGCCTAGCAATGGGGTTCGACATGGAGATCCCCTAGCTCCCTACATTTTTGTTCTTGTTATGCAGGTTATTACTCTTCTTCTTGATAAAGAGGTTAAAGAGGGTAATGTGAAACCTTTGAAGGCTTCGTCCAATTTCTCTGTCTCTCACCGGATTTTTGCTGATGACTTGATGATATTCTCTGAGGCGGATGATCGGAGTGCTTATTCTATTAAAAGGGTGCTTGAACATCTATATGTTGCTACTGGTCTGAAGATTAACACTGATAAGAGTGTTGTTCTCTATAGTCAAAATGCCAATAATAATTTGATGGGCAGCATTTTGGGCATTGCTGAAGGGTGTCTTCCGCAGAGATATCTTGGTATTCCTTTGGTTATTGGTAAATTGACTAAGGCTCATTGTAGTCCCCTTCTTGACAGAATTAAGAGTCGCCTTGATGGTTGGAAAGCAAGTCAGCTCTCTATGGCAGGTAGAGTTGAGCTTGTCCAGTCCACTCTTACTGCTATGACTAATTATTGGGTTGCTAGTTTCCCTATCCCTTGTGCTGTTTGTGATGAAATTGAACAGATCTATCGAAATTTCATTTGGGGGAAGACTGTTAGTAGAAATCCTATTCATTTGGTCAAGTGGAGTGAGGTTGTTAAACCAAAGATGGAAGGTGGCTTAGGGATTAAATGTGTTAGAGACATTATTCAGTCGTATATTCTCTTGAATGGATGGGACATTGCCAAGAAGAAAGACAGTATATGGATAAAGTGGATCCATGAGAAGTACTTAGTGAAGCATTCGTTCTGGTCTCTTCCTATCAATGAGAGTTTTTTGTGGCTGTTCAGAAGAATTCTTGGTGAAAGAGACTGCTTAAGAAGATATATCACTTTTGTTATTGGCGATGGTAAAGATATTAGTATTTGGAAGGATCCCTGGTGTAAGGGGTCGAATTTTCTTAGGCCCCGTTTGGTTGGACCGTAAAGGAAGTCACATAGTTGCAACACGCTATGTTTTCATTTTCACAGAGTTTGGTTGGGCGTAACTTCAACCCGTGGTCTGCAAACGAACCGCACAATGACTTTTATTTATACAGAAAGCTTGTAGTTTCGACTGCACATGAAATAGGCGCGGTTTCAGTTCCCACTCTCCACCGGTGTCTCTCCCAGCCATCTTCCGTTCTGAAAATTGCCACATGCGTCATCCTTCCGCTGTAGCTGACGTAATGACGTCAAAGACATGACGATTTGTGCATGAAACTACGTGGTACCAAATAAAAACAATACAACTGAACTAGTTCCATCTTCGAGCAACCAAACAAAATCAATTTAATTGCAACTACTTAAGTTTGATTTCATGTTTTCCAACTATATGTGTGGGTTGGTTTTACATCCAACCAAATTAGCCCTTACTGAAGTGCTGGGCAGACAGAGTATTATCCAGCTGGGATTCCCTTTTGACGCAAAGCTCAGCCATCTTATAAGTAACGAATCCTGGACTGTTGAGAACTCTAGACTTCACAGTAGTCTGATTGAGGTTCTCCACTCTATTCCGAGTCCTACTGGTGAGAGTGATAACATCTTGTTTGATGGAAAGATGGAGGTGAATTGTAAATATATTTGGAGATGTCTCCACCCTGAGAATGGGACGTTTTTCTTTTTTCAGTGGCTTTGGAGTTTCAGCTGTCCAAGCAACTGGAGAATGATAGGTTGGAAAGTTGGTAATAGAAGACTTCCGACTTCTTGCTTTGTGAAACATATTGGGATCAGGCTTGCGTCAATGTGCTTTCTTTGTTGCAGGGAGGAAGAGGATATTGAGCATCTTTTGTTCAGCTGCTCTTACTCGTCTGAGATTTGGAGGAGAGCCGGTGTTCTTCTTAAGCTTCGGCAACCCAGATCGATAAATGATATCTATCTTTTCAAGGACAGGAAGGCCTATCTTCTTGGTCTTGGTATCTTCAGTTGGGTGTGGAGGGAGAGAAATGATCGTGTTCATTGTGGGATTTCCAAGGATGTTGATCTTATTTGGAATCTCATTCTTCACGACCTGGATCTTTTGATGGACAGTCTATAGGAGTTTTTTTCTGTATAGTTTCTTTTCCTTTTTCTGTAACATGGTATCGATGTTACAGGATTAAAATTATGAGTGTAATGCTTCGCAACTGTCCCAGGTAGGGATGGAATGGGAAACCAGTCCTTGTCATGATTACGTGGGCCCCACCCTATATAAGAGTGACATTTCGGTATAAATTAAAAATAAACTGTGAGAAACAGCTGAAATTTGAATTTTTACGTACCCAAGTAATAATATAAAGAAAGACGAGTGAGCAATAAGATGAAACAACAGAGCCCCCATTGAAAAGCTAACAATCTATAGTCCGATGCCAGAAAAATGATTATATGTACGTTATTAATTTCTTGCCAGCTTCCATCTATTTATTAGTTTCCAGCGGTCAATGACCAAATAGGGAACTGATTCTGCTGTGAATGACCAAACATGGCCATAAGAATCCCACGGCAGTTATGGTGATTGAATGGTAGTTTTTCTACTGGCACTGCACGAGGTTGTTTATGTTCTTTAAACTTGAGAGCGGGATCAGTATATAACGAAGATAATGCTCCGGAAGCTGTGCATCTGGTGGACGCAAGTTACGTACAACATAGACAACCGGGATGGTTGTTGGACCGTCCTACTGTTCATTGCTTTTATGGGACAAAAGATGAAAAGAGAAAAGAAAGAAGTTGAAAAATCTGAATATAAGTACAATAGTAGGTATGAAATAAACCACCATTTGTATCTACTCCCCCCTTTAATTTAATGACACGCACAAACCGGCTTTCTACCTTGTGCATGAAACCATAAAACAGAAACGATGACAATCAATGTGGTGTTTACGTTACGTTTCTCTCTTGCCAACTAGCAGTAGGAGGAGTAGGAGGAGGTAGGATAGGAAAACTAGTGGACTCCCAACAAATGTTCATTGGACTTGTAGAGTGAGACGAGGAAGGGAAGGTATTCCATTGACCATATATATCAGGAAAATAATGAAACGTCACAAGTTTGTTGTTGGTGCGGGGTCTCCATCGTATGGATGGAAGACAAGGACAAAGGGACAAGATAGGTAAACAAAAGCCATTGACGAGGTGATGGAATCTTGATCAATCAGACAGCGACCGCATATATGCCATAATAAGTCGGAAGGTATTATCCTCATTCGAGAAAATTATCCCAATCCATTACTCATTTTCCTCAAACAGATCAGCTCTCTAGCTCTTCTCCCTCTTGATCGATCGCAGAGGTCGCTAGCTAGTTAGCTAGTTGTTCCATTCGATTGATGGTCTACTCTCTTCTGACCCCTCCATAGTTATAAAACCCGTTCAGGCTGTGCCCAGCCTTTCTCTCGCTACCGTTATTTCCATCGAACATCTTCCAACAATTCACCATGATCGTCCTTGTTGCTTGGCTGTTGACAGCGTGGGCCGCTGCTGCCGCCGCCGATGCCGCCGGCAGCTGCAACCTGTACGAAGGGAGCTGGGTCTACGATAAGTCGTACCCGCTATACGATCCCAGCTGCCCCTTCACCGGTGGATTCGCGTGCCAGCGTTACGGGCGGAAGGACACGGAGTACCTCAAGTACAAGTGGAAGCCTGAAGGTTGCGAGCTCCCGAGGTACGTACGCATAAATGAAATTCAACGATGGAATCTCACATCGATTCCGAAAAGTTCATTCCGAACCTGTCAATGTTCGCTGATACCCGCCCGCCCTCAGATTCGACGGACTCGCGTTCCTGGAGCGCCACCGCGGCAAGAGGGTCCTGTTCGTGGGCGACTCCCTTACAAACGACATGTGGCTCTCCCTCTGCTGCATGCTCTACTCCGCCCTCCCGGACAAATCCCGAACGTCGTTCACTCACGACGGCGCCGTCTACAACCGCACATTCGACGACTACGGCACCTCCGTCATGTACTACCATTCCTGGTTCCTCGTTGAGGTTGAATCGGTGCCAGGGCTCGGTAGGGTGCTGAATCTCGACAAGATCGACGGTGGCGGTAAGGACTGGCACGGCGCCGACCTGCTCGTCTTCAACACGGCTCACTGGTGGTACCACCATGGTGCCACACAACCGTAAGTTTCTGTCTGTAGCACTTTTTTTCTGGTAGATCGATTTGCTGGCGGTCGCTGGAATCTAGCATACTATATATATTCCATTGCTGTTGCTTGCCATTGTAGATGATCTCACAGATCACCACTACAAGTACCAACTCCTAACAATAATTCTTTTCCCTCTGTCTGTGTCGTTAGGTGGGACTACATCCGGGACGGCAACACAACATACAGCGACATGGACCGCACCATCGCTCTGTCCAAAGGCCTCGCAACCTGGTCACGTTGGGTAGACGCCAACGTCGATCCATCAAGGACCAAAGTACTGTACCAAGGATCCTCCCCAGCACACTTCAACGCCCAGGAATGGGGCGGACTGCGCGGGCGGAGTTGCGACGGAGAGACACGGCCGGTTCTCGGCACCAAGTACCAGGCGCCAGTGCCGCAGGCGGTGGGGATGGTGAAGGGCGTCATCGGAGGGATGTCCGTGCCAGTGGAGTTCCTGGACGTGTCGAAGCTCAGCCAGTTCAGGAAAGACGCGCACCCGGGGAGGTATAGTGGGAATCCCAAGTTCATGGATTGTACGCACTGGTGCCTCCCTGGTGTGCCGGATACGTGGAACTTGCTTCTGTACGCGGCCGTGTCGGTGCAGCCCGGAGCGGAGGCGTCAGGGTCGACCAGGATTTGAGATAGGGTAAGGTATGGGAGGTTCGGGTTCGAAATCGTTCATCAGATTCTATTATAATTATTTGGTTATAACTTGATGTAATTATCTGATGCTACAATCTCTGATTGAGATTCAAACGGAAAACAAAAATATCAAAACAAAGACCAAGATTGATGTAGAGAAAGATATCAAAAGAAAAAACAGGATAAAACAGGATTGAGATTGAAATATAACTTTATGTAAGATATGATGCGACATATCTCTGATTGAGATTGAAATGGAAAAAAATATATATATACCACAAGAAAGAAGAAAAATGATCTATATAAAGATATCAAAAGAAAGAAGTAAATTGATACATCAAATTTGATTGAAATTTAATTGTTTATCGCTACTTTGATCTCACTCGTGATGGACTTTGCTTCTTATATTCAAAGCATCGACAATCCTAATGTAATATAAGACACAATGAACACGAAAAGATAGCAAAAGAAAAGAAGCAAATTGGTACATCGGATTTGACTTGAAATATAAATCGTTTATCGGTACTCAGTCTCATCTGTGGTGGGTTTTGCTTCTTACATATCCTACACATTACCAATCAAGCTGTAGTAATATAAGAGATGGCATGTCTCTGATTGATTGATCTCGAAATGGGAAAGAAAGATAACAAAATAAAGAAGCGAAGTCAAATTGATACTTGTCCCCCCTTGTGCTAGTTATGTACACTTCTAGAAATTCCTACTTCTAGATAACACCCCTAATTGCTCCCGTACATCAAGTGTGCGTATAGGATGTGGTTCCAGGTGTCTGGGACCCCAGGCAAGCACCAGTGGACGCAGTCGGCATAGACGTAAGGGTCGGCTCTCTGCGTCGGAGTCAGCAGCTCCCCGCGCCGTTCGCCATATACACCGGTATGGCCGTCTTTGCGGTACTCCGATAGCTGCGTGATGTTGAGAAGCGTCGCGCGGTGGCCGGATGAACGCAGGTCGCGGATGGTGTCCTCCACGGCGTGCAGGATCTCTGTTAGTCATTGGTTGGTCAGCGATTCATGTCGAGTTCGGCAGTTCACATATTAAACAAGAAAGAAAAACGAGCGAGACATATTTTGACCAAATTAATAACTTTTGCTATGCTTTTAAGGTATCTTTGTCCCATAATAGCACATCTTTTAAAAAAAAATGATAAATAATTCTTAAAAATAAAAAATCTTAACACGAAGTCGTTCTTTTACCATGCAAAGTTTATTAGAGAGTTGGTTATAATTGGAATATGTGTTAAGAATTTGAATGAGAGAATACGACGACTTTTGTAGCGGAAGAACAAAACCAGAATAGAAGAACGATCACACAACTAAAAACACAGGTTTTACGTAGTTCAATTAAGATGACATACATCCACGTGAGGGAGCGAAATTTCTACTATTTCAGAGAAGAGATTTCAGAGGACACCATGTGTACTGCGGCAGCCGTCAACGCAGAATATATGATGATTGCAAAACCCTAACATGGGCGCACATATATAGATGTAGAAACGGTAATCAGATTCCTATTCAAACTATACATTCTTTCAAACCTACTTCTCTATTGGTAACTATAATTCTCATTTTCTTTCTCTTTCTTGCCAAATTGATATACTTGAGAGAGGCATGTAAATGCCTAGCCAAAAAATTTGGGTACATATGTAATTATCAGAAGAGAGAGAAATAAAGTTAAGATGAAAAAAAAGGTGAAAAAGTATGAGAAGATAAATAGATAGCCAGAGAAAGAGTGAAAAAGTTAAGTATATAAATTATTTATTCAATAGCAATTAATAAAAGTATTTGCTATATATGTTGTTATCTCGAAGGAAAGGTATGTCAAATCATGGGGAAGAAATTCTCTATTAAAAAATTTATATCACAACTAATTATATGATCACACATATATTAAACATTTCTTTAAAATATTTTTCATGCAGAAAAAAATACATTTTCCATCCAAAATTCCTAATAAAAAAATATGATTTTTTTTTCAACGGGAATCGGTTTTCGTTAAATTTTTTTTTGTCTTCTTCATGATAAAAATTTCTAATTTATAAAGCTAGAATTTCACAATGAAAATTATATGCCTATGGTTAGGAATTTCACCTCACATGAACCTTGCTACACATAAATTTCCTTCTTAAGATTCAATTTTACTTTCTTTGTTATATCTAGACATTTTTTTCATCCTAGAAAACATCTTATCTTCAAGAAAATTTATCAGTAAAAAAACTTTCTACTAAAATATTTGTAACTCTCTTCCTCCCTAATCTTGATTATATAAAAAAAATCTCTATGAGCAAAAGATAACATTTCATAACGGATTTCTCTCTCAAATAAATTTTTCATACAAAAGATTTTGTTCCTTCAAAGTGAATCATTCTTCGTAAATAAATAGTTTCTTCAATTGATGAATTTATGATTATGCCTTACTCTTGATGATTTCTCTAATTTATTATATCTATCATTTAATAGAGTAGAAACATTTTGTATGAGGTAGGTTAAAATTGGTTTTTCTTCGTAATGCCCCATATTCTATGTAACAAATAACACGTTTTAGCTATTTCGATCTATCTATTCTTCAATATAACACTTCTATAATTTATGTTTCTTCTCCACTTAGTTTTTACTCCGCACCAAGAATAATCTCGTACATGATTACAATAACTTCTCTCTTGGTCATGATAAATAACCATCTCTTTCTTCCATTTTACAAACAAATATAAAGAGAAACACAAATGGCCTAATTTAAAATAGGAAATTTGAATGAAGTCATCCTAAGATTAGAATCAAGTTAAGATTGAATGAGTGATAATAACTAATTATAGTCAAGAGTGAAAAAAAAAGACGGAATGAGTGATAAAAAATAAGGATAGTCAAGAGTGAGATCAAATAATAGATAACAACTATTATTAATAACTCTTTCTCCTAACCAATTTTGATATATTAAAACCCCCCAACCCAACATGTAGCATGTATTAATCATTTTTATCATTTTCCCCTCCCTTTTGACAAGAGTTTTACATCACATTCTAGTTAAATCATTGGATTAACAATAAAGAATTCTAGTCTTTAAATCATTGGATTTCTCATATAAAAGGAATTAACGGTCGAATTTATAACTCAAGTCTCTAAAAAGGTGTCTCACTAAATAATTTATAAACATAGCATTTAAAGATTTGGATGTGCTACATTCATATAATGTTAAACAAAGTATCAATTCCTTATTTGCCAATATTAAAGTCATTGTGAAATACCTAAACTGGATCCGGCTCCCCAGTATGAATGTTTCGTGATGGGTCGCGTTTCGTTGAAGCAGTTGCTGCCCCGGGGATTCCTCTTCCCGCTACCACTCCATTCCCAGCTCCTGCAGATATCCATAATGAGCCTTTCAAATTTTCAATGCGATCTCTCTAACGGGAGTCCGGGTAAACACCAAACTCTTGAATGCACAGAATCTGTCTGTCTTATGCCCGAGTGCACTTAAACCACTAGATGAGTTAACACTCACCACAAGTGGGTAGGCGACAAGCCGACGAAGAAGAGCCTCTGTTTCCTGGGATTCACCGAGGATCGAACCCAGTCGGACCACGTCTCCAGCGCCATCCGGTATGCGGTTGGGACGTCGTATTCGCGGAGGACGTCTACGCTGCCGCCGCCTCCAAGTGGCACGATACTGCAGAATCAATCAAGTAATAATCGTATTGCCAATCATACTTGCATGAAATAATGATGGCAGAGATAAATACTTGATTTATAGATAATAAATTGGGATTCCTCTATGTGACTACGTCTCCTTACATACGTGGCGTTGATCTTTGGGCTGTACATCCACCACACGTAGCTCTCGAACACCAGGACGTCCGCGCCAGCCCACCGCCGCGCATGCTTGGCGACGGAGTTAAGGCGGACCACCCGTCTCTGGACCCGGTGCTTGGTGGCGTGATCGGAGTTTGACTCCACCAGAAACGGAGCCCAGTAGAATTCCACAGTAGTATTATAGTCCTGCAGGTAGAATCAATGTCAATTGAAAAGCCAAAGCCATGCACTAATACATGGTTATCCGGAAATGAAGTGAAAAACACGTCCGTACCAAGGCCACGAAGATCTTCCTCGGTGGCACCTTATACACGGCCTTCCTGCTCTCGTCCAGCACGGCGGCCTGCAGGATGCAAACCATGGATTCCCACTGCGCCCGCCCCACTGAGTCGCCGACGAACACTACCCGCTTGTTCTTTAACCGCTCAAGAAGGTTGATGGCGTCCAGCCTCGGCAACTCGCACCCGTGCGGCACCCACCTCCAGCGCTGGTACGTCGAGTCCGGACGGCCGTTGCGGACGCAGGTTACCTGTCGGGATAAATACGGGCAGCTAGACTCCGTGTAGTACGGCGGCTGAGATGCTCCTCTGTTCGTGCTTGCGGCCGCGTCTTGTTTATCTAGTACCCACTCGCCATCGAATACATTACATGCATCTGGATCGAAGCCGGAATCTGCCTCCATATGCTTTCTCGCAGCCGCATACATGGGTGGCCGCCGACGACCGGAGGACGTTAGCAAGCATGTCACCGATGGGCGGGGCCCCTCGACCATGAGGCGTATGAGCCCCAAGACGAACAGCGTGGCCAGCACGGCCGGCACAAGCGCCCGCACGTGGCTCTCCGGCAGGGATTTCTGGGGTTTCATCATTACGCCTCTATCTGATCAATTGAGTACTCGTGACTGCATATTGATTCCAGTTGCCTCCGTGTAGCCTCTCCTTTTAGCATGGAATTATGTCGATCGATCACGAAGAATTGGTTCTGAAGCATGCGGTTGGATACAACCACCGTATGGTAATTTGATGGGACATTTCTGCCTTTGATTTGCTTCAAATGCACTACTCATCATCATGTATTGGGTATGGACGAGGTGATCGGGTGACGGGAGTTGGTTGATTGCGTTTCTTTCCCTTCAAGGGAGAACGGCTAATGGTGTACCAAGTTATGTTACCATGGTAAAAAAGCAATCAATCATTGAAAAATGTTATTTGATTTAGGTGGTTTTTTAGGAGAATGGACGGCACAAGCTGTAAAAAAAAAGAGATTGAGATGCAGGAGAGGAAGGCAATCACAGATTTTGTCCTCTCCAATTGTGCCACATTGGAGAAACCCAAGAAATTTGTTCCACTGAATATGGGAAAAGATAAATGGAATTGGATAACATGTGAACACCTCATTTACTCATAACTAAGAGGTTAAGTCTTAACTAAGTAGTAAATGTCTACTCCGAACACTTTCTTAAGCTTAATGGATGAGTAATTATGTAATTGTATGCATTGAACGTTTTGAGATATGCTAAGCATACTTTATTTGAAAGTAGTTAGAGTTGACAAGTGAAAATCCTACTTTGGATTCCATTAGGTGTTCTGATGAGTTGTGCATAGTTGTAAGAATATATTGATAACATCCAATTTTGTGGACATTTGAATGCCTACTTTACCCCTATTTTGTCGTCTTTATTATAACTTTATGGACAATCTTAATCAATTCTTGAGTTTTGCTTTCATTACCTAAATTGACCCCTCCTTCATTCTTTCAGGATGAACTTCTTAACAGTCCCAAATAAGTCGACCAAGAGATCGACATCGCTCCAACCCATAGCAGTCGCTAATCACTTCCCCCGAAACTAGCGCTTGAGCGACCGCCACAACAACTCAAGCGTAGCGATCGTACCTGTGATGATAGGACACACCCCCTATCAACACTGCTACTAAATTGCTCCTACTGTTGAGAACCATGTTAACTCTACCTCGATTGCTATCTAACCTCCTAGTTCTTCATAGGACAAGACCATCTCACACGCCCAACTTGACCACACTTGAAATAAATCCTTGTATCATATTGTGGCCTAGATGGCCCTGTCACAAATATTTAGCACAAATTGTTCACCCCAACTGGCATAAAACTACGACCACTTCCTTTTCTAGGAGACCACTGTGAAAACACTTGTGTCCTTGGCTCAGAAAAATTGACCTCTATTGTGACTATTGATACTACTGTAAAGAAAAACTTATCTTCTTGAAGCCTCCAGATGGTGATCCTTGGAACTGAGCAGACCTTTTTCTAGGATTAGCCTCTTATCGTTCCATGATTGTCCTCTCTATCCTTCTTACAGATTCTAGAAAGGTGGAAATCTTCTCACAAGATTCTAGGGATGATGTTGTCTATAACAAATCATCATTCAAACCATTCTTGAACCTTCAGATCATCTCTTTCTTTGTGTCTTCCATATGAGGACATAACATCAACAACTCCATGAACTTTTCATTGTAGTCCTTAATAGACCACAATCCCTAGCACAATTGCTCAAACAGAGCCATCTTCTCCTCTAGATACATCTTTGGGAAGTAGTGACTCACAAACTGTTACAACCCCAATTTTTGGGTTCAATTGGTGAGAAATGTAATTTCTCATATTAAATATAATTGAACAAATAATGATATAAATTGTTTTGAATAAATGGATTTCATTTACAATAACCTTGATGATTGTGTTGTGGGCTTTATTGGCTATTGGGCCCAATAATAAGGAAAGGAAGAAAGGAAATTCAATTAGTAAATTAGTAAATGAATAATTGAGTTTTTGAGAAAAGAATGATGTGGAAACCTATGGAAGGAAAAAGAATGTAATCCAAGGATGGATTTCGTGCCTCTTGGGTTCCTTGGGTTCCAAGGAGTCCAAAGTTACAAAAAGAAAGCAATCGGAAAAGAAAAGATCAATTAAATATTTCTTTATTAAGAAAGAAATTGAAAACAATGATAAAATGTGGAAAATAAGTGAAAAGAGGTATAATTGAGTTATCTTTGGTGGATTTTCATATCCATGAGGTTTCTAATATTAAAAGGAGTGTCAATGACTAAAATAAAAAGAAAGATGAAAAGAAATCTTCAAAAAGAGATATTTTAATAAGAAATAAACAAGATAATGTGAAAGAATGAATATAGATGCATCTAGAAGGATAATAAGTATCCTTAAAAAGAAATTTCGAAATATTTGAAGTTTCTTGGGTTCCAACGAGTCCCAATGAAGAAAAAGAAAGAGAAAATACCAGTAATAGAAAATAAGAATATAATGTGAATACATTATTAATGGATTATGTGGTATTGTTAAGAAGGAAGTATTCTCTACTTAAGGAAAATATAATTTTGTGCTTATGAATTAAAAGCCAAGCACAAGGAACTTAAGAGAGGAAAAAATTCGGATTCCTTAATAACCAAGGATCATCTTTTAATAATTGATTAAAAGAAAAATAAAGGGAAAAGGGGTTGTGCTAAGGTGTATGCTTAATATCTTTCCTTTAGTAAGTCATGACTCACGTGGACACTCAATCGTAGATATGAGGGAAGGGAAACAAAGAGTTTGACCTCTTCCTTGCAGACTTCCTTCCAAGGTACATATATGTTAAGAGTTGAATGCGAGAATATGACGATTTCGCAGTGGAAGAACAAGAAACGAGAAACAATCACACAACCAAAACACAAGATTTACGTGGTTCGGTTGAGATGACCTACGTCCACGAGAGGGGGCGATATTTCTACTATTTCAGAGAAAAGATTACAAAGGAACACCCTGTGTATGGCGGCAGCCGTCAAAAAGAATACAGGATGATTGTTGAACCCTAACAAAGGTGTACATATATATAGATACAGAAAGAGTAATCAGATTCCTAATCGGATCTGAAATCCAAGTTGTACCTAATCGGATCCTAATCGGATGATTGCTAAGGCCCGCACAATGCCCCGTAAACGGGTCGGAGAAGATCCATTTAATTTTCCAAATCGGATATACAGTCGGATCAGGACATAACTTCGAGTCACATAATATATATATATATATATATATATATATATATATATATATACAGCTCGATGGATCCTCAAACCCTATCCCATGGGTAGCACGTAGCCCTCCTTCCCAGCCTCTCCCTTCCTGCTTTAACCTTAGGGTTCGTCCTTGGGAGATCTCGTCTCCATGGAAAGGCCATGGATGGATCAGGAGGAGGCGTGAATCCCAGACAATGGTCATCTGAAGCACGGCTAAGGCCTGCTTAGTTCTTGTTAGAGACGGAGTTGCAGAATGAAGAGATGCGGCCTGGTGTATGATGAGGAGATCCGTCGAGGACACCTGGATACTCCGCCGTCCTTGGTGCAACATGCAGATTTGTCTTCTCGCTTCAGCTTCCAATTCTGTAAACCCTACACCTGCAACCGTAGTGCGACTCTTATGCTCTCGCTCCCACATCTCTGGCGGAGCCACAGGTACCTTTGTGTGCGTGGTGGATGATCAGAGGTAATGGGATCCGTTCTTGGTCCATCGGTGGCCGGAAGAAGGGATATGAGCCCTATCGGCCTGTCCAAGATCACGGACGACGCCTTTCCGCGAGGAAGAAGAAGGTTTTCCCTCTATTGGATGGTTTTTCCCTGAGTTCTATGTAGCCCGTATATCCATGGGAGGGGCAATGAAGTAATTTCATTATAAACATAAACAGTTCACGATTTTAGTGGAAGGGGTATTAGATGCTGATGTGGTGACTAACGATTGGTTAGAATCAAATAACCTTGAAATATTTATAGAAAATTAATGGTAACTCTGATGGGGACATATAATATATGAAAGTTGCTCAAGAGAATGAGAGGAATCCAAATAAAATAGTTTTAGATTCTGATTCCTCTTGCTATTCTAAAAGTAGTATAAATTATCAACTTTAATGAATTAAAGATTACAAAACCCTATTTAGAAATAGATAATATGTTTAATAGGGTTTAATGGATGATTAAAATTGGTATTAACCTGTTAATGATAAAAAGGAATGTTAAGATCGAAAAGGATGAACTTTGCACGTAATTAGTTTCATTTAGAGATTATGTGCATAAATATGCTTAAAATTTGAAAAGTACATAAAGTTATCACCTTTAATGATTTAATTAATGAGAAACCCTTAGATTTGATGGTAGATGGATTTAATGATGTTATTTGGATAATTCAATCCAATATTAACCTGTTGTTAATAAAAGTGAAAATGGGATCTAAAAAGATGATCTTTTTATATGAATGGCTTAATTTAGGGTTTCGTGCTTGAATATGCATTAATGAGCTTGAAAAGCCCCAATTTAGGTGGATATGTCTTTTAATTGTTTTAATTGGTCAAATTCATGTACAAAGATGAGATAGGATGGTTCTAATCTATTTCGAGTACAAAGATTCCTAATTATGGGTAAATGCCCTTAATATAGTAATTAGGGTTTTCTAATGAATAAAAAGTGGATTTAATGATATATAGAGTTCGTTTGAGAATTAGACCATAAATTGATGATAAATGAGTATAATGACCTTGCCATGGATTAAAAGGATAAAAATGGTAGTTTTAATATGAAAGAGGCATAATGGGCTTAACTAATGTTTAAGTGTGCCTTTAATATGAAATTAGGGTTTGTAAGTAATTGATTAGAAGTAGGGTTTAAAATAGTAAATAAAGTGAAACCCTAAATTGCAAACGAAACCCTAAAATGGATATGGAAACCCTAGGAAGCAATTTCAAGTTGAATAGAAAGAATCTTGATAAAGTGTGTAGTAAATAGAGTACATGTATTTTTCAGGATTTTTGATGATGTGGTTGAATTACTTGCTTGGATTGCTTTCTTGGTTGGAATTGATATTAGCTTGTGAAATCTACTGAACATGTATGTGGTTACGCTTATGAATAATCACTTTAGTTTCATGGTGATTTCCGAATGTTTTATCGATTGCTTGAAATTAACTGTTGGATGCCTTTTATTTCATGTAACTATAAAGTGACTATGATTATCACTATGAACATATATATAACTGGCTTAGATCTGAAACCACCTCTGTGGCTTGTAAAGGCTAAAAAGGGGTAACCTAGAGTAAGGTCTAGGTTATCATGGGTTAGAAACTGGGCTACCAAGTGTAGTGCCATTAGACCCTTTAGTAGGCCATGAGTTAAGGAGTGGGCTACTTACGGGTAGTGCCATGTGACTCAACCCTAGAAATTGGTTCACCTATAGGTGGGACCATGAGGGGCTTAATGGGGAGCTACTATAAGGAAAGTAGTATCCAGGTCCACTGTAGGGACATCGCAGAGGATAGGGAATGCAAGGATCGCGTAGTTATATTTAAAACGTAAAATTGTTTGTTAAATGGTAATTGGCTGCAATACATTGTTATGAATAATTGCACGATTATTGCTTCCCCCACATACCAGCTTCGACTGACCGACATTTTGTTTGTCGGCGTTTTAGGTTCAAGCCAGAAGGACAAATAGTAAATCGTCATATTGAGAAATACATGAATTGAAATACAAGGAGGATTAGTTAGAGTAGAAATTCATATATGGATAGAAGTCTAGAGATCCAAATTTTAAAAAGGTATGCAAAAGTTTATTTTCTTATAGCTTTTCAGTTTAGTCTGTTAAAATTTAATAATTGTTCTAAGTTAATTGCCAAACCTTTGATCTGGAAGTTATGGGTGCGGCTTCGACCTCTCGGTCTCCCTTAATTGGGGGTTACCGGAAGGTGGGGTTGTAACATTTGGTATCATAGCGTATGTTCCTCACTTAACCATTAATAATTCTTAAATTTTACAAACTCCATAGAAACCAAGGGAGTTATTAGAGTATTATCCGAATGATGAAGGTGTCTAGAAAAGGATCATGACTGGGGGCTGGTAATATTTTCCTCTACACCGCTAGTCAGAATACGAGGACTCCTGAATCTGTGTGACTTTCTGGCCAAAGTCTTAGGGTATGAATCGAAATAAGATACCTTTAGGACTTTCTCATCTTATCCATCCCTTCTCATCACAAATTCTATTAAGGACCTTAAGGATTAGGGTTTTCTCTCTTATCCTCACCCTCTTGAGGTATGGGTAAGGTTAATAAGGTCTAAGGAATCCTCCACCAAATTAATGAAAAAGTATGTAAATAAGATGTCATGGACATAAGCTTAATAAATTAAGCGCAAGCTAAAGGATAGATACATGCTTAGGTCGTATGACATAAGTTGTCATGCCCTCAAAAGAGACCCGAGGCTAGACCTTCTTGTCAGGAGGATAAATAAAGAGAGTTAGTCTTGGAGATAGAGATCTCCATTGTAAGTAGAGACCTGGCACATCCTTTGAGAATGATGTTAACCCTAACCCTAAGTGAAGGTTAGAGAGTGAAATGGCATGATGAGTTAGACTAGGTGTTTGGATGGACATTCCTCGGATGACGTATGAGCCCTGAGAGGTTGGATGATCTAGTACCTCTGGTGACCCAACCCTGAGAAGGGTTTTGCATGTTTGAGTGAAAATTAGCTCCTACATTGATGAGGTTAGAGAAGAACCTATGGAAACCCCATGAGCTTTTATGGGCATAATAGGCACCCAGAATGTATCAGTAGTGCGAGCAATAGGTTGAAACCCTGGCCGGAAGAGTTTGATGGATAGCTTATGTGATAAGCATAAGGGGCTATGGATAACCGTGAGAGAACATAAGTTGAACATAGGCTTCATCCAGGCAGGGGCATGATTTTGAGGTTGATCCTTCATGAAGATAGGACCTCTAATGGTGAGGTTGGTTGTAGGGTTAGCTCTAGAGAGACAGCAGGAAACCAAGAAAGAAGGTTGGAAACCTAAAACCCCGAGATATGAGGAACAATGGGGAGTCGAGGGTGATGCGACCTAAGTGGATGTTTGTAGTTGCCTCATGCATGCTCCCTGGAGACTGATGATATCTTGGTGGCCTTAGAGGAACTAAACCCTAGAGAGAGGATGAGTCTGCTAATACCTCTGTATCTATGGTATAGATGAGAAGAAGAGTTTCTTAAACCATGTAGAGGTTTAGTAACTGGTTGAAAGGCCTTGTACCTTGTTGATTGTCCTTAAGGAGGACTTGACTCTGAAGTGTTTCTCGAGTAGAAGGATGACAGGAAGCGTGTGTCATGCCTTATACATGCCTGATTCGTGGATAATGCATGGAGCATGTAGTTGGTCATCAAAAAGTGAACCTATGGTTCCTAGGCCTAAGAGGGGAAGTGGTGTACCCGATGCTCATGATGAGATTTGAGTTTCTATAGACACAAGCATGGTACTCCGCATGGATAGAGGAAAAGGGAAACCCCTTAAGATTAAAGGTATGTTTGATGAACCCCTCATAACTAAGTTGGAGACATGGGAAGGTATGATCTTGATCAAATGATGAGGAATGAGAATAAGTATGACCTAGCATGGTTGGTCAGTGGTCCGCTTATGCCTTAGTAGCTGCTGAGTTAAACATGCTCATATGGATGTAAACCCTTAGGATGTTTGTGACCGTGTTGTCAAGAGTTGTAGTTTCCTCCCATCCTAGGAGAGGGACCCTTTTGTAGGGTGTATACCAGTTTTGTTGGTTTAAGGTAACCTAAAGAGGTCTCATAGGATCTTGAGAAGCTAAGTGAAAAGTACATGGTATGAGGATGAACCTCTAGACCCATAGATAACCATCTCTAAGTGCATATGGATGTGTTACCATGGAGGTAACCGGTATGGGGCTTGACCAAGGTAGGCAGGTCGCCATGATCCCTATGAAAGGATGAAAGTTAGCCCATGAATGCAGAGAGAGAGATGATGAAGGCTTGGGTAAGGTTCTAAGTTGAACATGTACTATAAGATAACCCTAAGTCTATCTTAGGGTCAGGTAGGGATAAGACCGATGGAAGGAGTTGCCTAATTCCCTAGTTGCACATGGACATAGGGTCGGGAGGTAGTAGCTATCATTGTCTGAGGGCCATGGGTTAGGAGATTGATCACCTTCATGAACTCATGGGACCCAAAGGGCATATGAGTAGGGCACTCTCTAGATTAATAAGGGAAGAGGGATGACCCCTAAAGTACCGACACCCTATAGACCTAGAGGAGATGACCAAGGATTGTGTGGTGACCCAAGTGGGTTCGAAACCAGTTTTCCATGGAGGTAACTTTGATAAGAAAGATGATTGTAATATAGAGGCATAAATGTCACATTTCAACTTGGATTTAAAGGTGTACTGGCAAGATGGGACGTACCATCTCCACTCTGGGAATAGGAAGAACTCTGTATTTGGACTGCAGCCAAATGCTTAGTTCCTCTTGTTTCGGGAGTGAGAGATAGGACAATATGCATGCCATACACTAAGGATAAAAATGATGTAGGTTGGAACGTTGCCATGAGATATGGGGACAGAGAAGATAACATACCCTGGTAAAGTGAATGATACATGGATGGTTTGTAAACACTAAGAGGAATGAGGTAGTCACCTTATGAGGATGTTTTTATCATGAGATATGAGTCATACAAGGTTGAGTTTGATCACCAAGAAGATGAGCTCAATGTGTTCCCAATGAAGATAGACTTAGAGTTCGAGTTTTAGATGATAAGTAAAATACATGGAAGTGTATGTTTTCATTGTTACCTAATACATAAGAAGGTGAAGTAGTAATGGATGCCCTAGTTGAGATATATCTGCCTAGTTTGGCTAGAGGAAGTTGTTAGACTAACCCTAAGTTTGGAAAAGAAGATATGTTTGGCTAACACACTGATATGACGAGAGCAGTTAATGGTTGTCTGGTTAGCCAGTCTAGTCCTTGATGCAATGAAAGGATGGTGGTAGACCCTCAGATGCACTTCTTTGGAAAAGAAGGTGATGAAACCCTGACTAGAATGGTTTAGGGTTTTTGAGGTATTGATCTTGAGGAATACAAGAGATCATGGTTTTAAGATCACCATACACCATGACAGTAAGTGATAGTAGCACTTTGGATGCTTGATATGAATTTGCATGTGGCATATGGCCATGCAAGCCGAGGGTGAAGGATGAACACCAGTAACCCAGTGCATTGATATAAAGGAAAAGAGTCCCCGAAAGAGAAAGGGAGTTCATCACTATGGATGTTGTAAGTCTCCCCTGGACCAAGGAAGGTCAATTGCAATGTGGGTTATGGTAGATCTACACCATGATGCAAGTTCAAAGGTTCTTGAGTATAACCTAAAGGTTCACTTCCGTGAGGTGGAAGTAGAAACATGAAGAACTCTATGTTAGTACGGTTTATCACCCTTAACTAATGATTAGTATGATCCATACTAGAGGGTCTGATGAGAGCATGTGTGCTCGTTCAAGGTGATACATAGAGACAGTTCTTATCCTATGAAAGATGTGATGATAACCATCATAGCCAGTATCGGGATTTAAAGAAGATCTATAAGGGAGGTTGTGTCAGTCACCACCTCTGTAAGGTGATGTTGGTGAAAAGACCACGTGCTGGTTAGAAAAGGACCACAGTGTGTGTAGATGAAGTCGCTTTGATCGTGCAATTGATGAAAGGAGCCTAGAGATGATGGGAGTCATGAGAAGATGCAAAGTAGACTGAAATGCAGTTCACTGTGGGAGAATATGTGACATGAAAATCCGACCCCTCTAAGTCATAGCTAAGAGGGATAAGTCCCCGATGCATGGGTTTGTTTGAGATGGATTGGTGGAGAAGGTTAAGTTTGATCTTACCCCTAAGGATAAAGTAATGTGTGATGAGTTCCATGTGTCCAATTTAGAGCACTGTGTGAGGTACCCAGACCATGTGCAGAGCAATGAACCTAGTGAGCCCCAAGGGAGGCTGAAATGGCCTGAGTCACCTGTGCAGTTTATAGACGCCAGGATGAAAGAACTTAGAGAAAAGAATATGTGATGATAAAGGTTCTTTGGAAGCGCCATGAGTACGATAAAGCCACATATGGGACAATAATGGACATGGAAACGTCTTATCATGAATTGTTTATTTGCTTGATAAGAATTTTGAGGACAAAATTCCTATAAGAGGGGAAGGATGTTACAACCCCAATTTTTGGGTTCAATTGGTGAGAAATGTAATTTCTCATATTAAAGATAATTGAAAAATAATGATATAAATTGTTTTGAATAAATGGATTTCATTTACAATAGCCTTGATGATTGTGTTGTGGGCTTTATTGGCTATTGGGCCCAATAATAAGGAAAGGAAGAAAGGAAATTCAATTAGTAAATTAGTAAATGAAAAATTGAGTTTTTGAGAAAAGAATGATGTGGAAACCTCTGGAAGGCAAAAGAATGTAATCCAAGGATGGATTTCGTGCATCTTTGGTTCCTTGGGTTCCAAGGAGTCCAAAGTTGCAAAAAGAAAGCAATCAGAAAAGAAAAGATCAATTAAATATTTCTTTATTAAGAAAGAAATTGAAAACAATGATAAAATGTGGAAAATAAGTGAAAAGAGGTATAATTGAGTTATCTTTGGTGGATTTTCGTATCCATGAGGTTTATAATATTAAAAGGAGTGACAATGAGGAAAATAAAAAGAAAGATAAAAAGAAATCCTCAAAAAGAGATATTTTAATAATAAATAAACAAGACAATGTGAAAGAATGAATATAGATGCATCTAGAAGGATAATAAGTATCCTCAAAAAGGAATTTCGAAATATTTGAAGTTTCTTGGGATCTAAGAGTCCCAATGAAGAAAAAGAAAGAGAAAATACCAATAATAGAAAATAAGAATATAATATGAATACATTATTAATGGATTATGTGGTATTGTTAAGAAGGAAGTATTCTCTACTTAAGGAAAATATAATTTTGTGCTTATGAATTATAAGCCAAGCACAAGGAACTTAAGAAAGGAAAAAATTAGGATTCCTTAATAACCAAGGATCATCTTTTAATAATTAATTAAAATAAAAACAAAGGGAAGAGGGGTTCGGAATTTTTGGGTAATTTTATTCCAATAGGTTAAGACAAATTGTCCAACCCTTGCACATAGTGCACATACAATTGGTTTAAAGGATAAACCATTACAAAATTGACCTAAAGGTCCAACGAATCCTAAACCCTTATCCCAGAATATGTGTCCAAACTAGGTTTGTTCACATTGTTCCTGTTTTAGGGAAGAGGATATCAAAGAAAGCCAATTGAGCATTGCTTCTCACGTTACAAGGTGCATACTCAGATTGAGTAGCCAGAAACCAACAGGTCATGCAACTAAACCAGATTGAAAGTGAGTGAATGAAGCATGGGATGGCCGAGAGCTCTAATTCCTCTCCCCACCCATGCAGAAACCGATCAGTGTACATCCCAAGTGAAAATGATGTCATGCAATGTACTGTTTGCACATGGTGCCTGGAGAGGGAAGATGGGTTGTGCTAAGGTGTATGCTTAATATCTTTCCTTTAGTAAGTCATGACTCACGTGGACACTCAATTGTAGATATGAGGGAAGGGAAACAAAGAGTTCGACCTCTTCCTTGCGGATTTCCTTCCAATGTACATTATATATATATATATATATGTATATATATATATATATATATATATATATATATATATATATATACAACTCGATGGAGCCTCAAACCCTATCCCATGGGTGGCACGTAGCCCTCCTTCCCAGCCTCTCCATTCCTACTTTAACCTTAGGGTTCATCCTTGGGAGATCTCGTCTCCATGGAAAGGCCACGGCTGGATCAGGAGGAGGCGCGCATCCCAGACGATGGTCATCTGAAGCATGGCTAATGCCTGCTTAGTTCTTGTTAGAGACAGAGTTGTAGAATGAAGAGATGCGGCCTGGTGTACGGTGAGGAGATCCGTCGAGGACTCCTGGATACTCTGCCGTCCTTGGTGCAACATCCAGGTTTGTCTTCTCGCTTCACCTTCCAGTTCTGTAAACCCTACACCTACAACTGTAGTGCTACTCTTATGCTCTCGCTCCCACATCTCCGGCGGAGCCACGGGTACCTTTGTGTGCGTGGTGGACGGTCGGAGGTAATGGGATATGTTCTTGGTCCATCAGCGGCCAGAAGAAGGGATCTGAGCCCTGTCGGCCCGTCCAGGATCGCGGACGGTGCCCTTCTTCGAGGAAGAAGAAGGTCGTCCCTCTATTGGATGGTTTTGCCCCGAGTTCTATGTAGCCCATATATCCGTGGAAGGGGCAATGAAGTAATTACAGTTCGCAATTTAAGTGAAAGGGGTATTAGATGCTGATGTGGCGACTAACGATTGGTCAGAATCAAATAACCTTGAAATAATTATAGAAAATTAATGGTAACTCTGATGGGGATGTATAATATATGAAAGTTTCTCAGGAGAACGAGAGGAATCCAAATAAAATAGTTTGAGATTCTGATTCCTCTTGCTATTAGAAAAGTAGTATAAGTTATCAACTTTAATGAATTAAAGATTAAGAAACCCTATTTTGAAATAGATAATATGTTTAATAGGGTTTAATAGATGATTAAAATTGGTATTAACCTGTTAATGATAAAAAGGAATGTTAAGATCGAAAAGGATGAACTTTTCATGTAATTAGTTTAATTTAGATATTATGTGCATAAATATGCTTGAAATTTGAAAAGTACATAAAGTTATCATCTTTAATGATTTAATTAATGAGAAACCCTTAGATTTGATGGTAGATGGATTTAATGATGTTCTTTGGATAATTCAATACCTATTGTTAATAAAAGTGAAAATGGGATCTAAAAAGATGATCTTTTTATATGAATGGCTTAATTTAGGGTTTCGTGCATGAATATGCATTAATGAGCTTGAAAAACCCTAATTTAGGTGGATATGTATTTTAATTGTTTTAATTGGTCAAATTCATGTACAAAGCTGAGATATGATGGTTACAAAGCTGAGATATGATGGTTCCAATCTATTTTGAGTACAAAGATTCCTAATTATGGGTAAATGCCCTTAATATAGTAATTAGGGTTTTCTAATGAATAAAAAGTGGATTTAATGATATATAGAGTTCGTTTGAGAATTAGACCATAAATTGATGATAAATGAGTATAATGACCTTGCTATGGATTAAAAGGATAAAAATGGTAGTTTTAATATGAAAGAGGCATAATGGGCTTAACTAATGTTTAAGTGTGCCTTTAATCTGAAATTAGGGTTTGTATGTAATTGATTAGAAATAGGGTTTAAAATAGTAAATAAAGTGAAACCCTAAATTGCAAACGAAACCCTAAAATGGATACAAAACCCTAGGAAGCAATTTCAAGTTGAATAGAAAGAGTCTTGATAAAGTGTGTAGTAAATAAAGTACATGTGTTTTTCAAGATTCTTGATGATGTGGTTGAATTACTTGCTTGGATTGCTTTTTTGGTTGGAATTGATATTAGCTTGTGAAATTTACTGAACAGGTATGTGGTTTCACTTATGAATAATCGCTTTAGTTTCACAGTGATTTCCGAATGTTTTATCGATTTCTTGAAATTAACTGTTGGATGCCTTTTATTTCATGCAACTATAATGTGACTATGATTATCACTATGAACATATATATAACTGGCTTAGATCCAAATCCACCTCTGTGGCTTGTAAAGGCTAAAAAGGGGTAACCTAGAGTAAGGTCTAGGTTATCATGTGTTAGAAACTGGGCTACCAAGTGTAGTGCCATGAGACCCTTTAGCAGGCCATGAGTTAAGGAGTGGGCTACTTACGGGTAGTGCCATGTGACTCAACCCTAGAAACTGGTTCACCTATAGGTGGGACCATGAGGGGTTTAATGGGGAGCTACTATAAGGAAATTAGTATCCAGGTCCATTGCAGGGACAATGCAGAGGATAGGGAATGCATGGATTGCGCAGTTATATTTAAAATGTAAAATTGTTTGTTAAATGGTAATTGGCTGCAATACATTGTTATGAATAATTTCACGATTATTGCTTCCCCCACATACCAGCTTTGACTGACCGACGTTTTGTTTGTTGGCATTTTAGGTTCAAGCCAGAAGGACAAACAATAAATCGTCATACTGAGAAATACATGAATTGAAATACAAGGAGGATTAGTTAGAGTAGAAATTCATATATGGATAGAAGTCTAGAGATCCAAATTTTAAAAAGGTATGCAAAAGTTTATTTTCTTACAACTTTTCAGTTTAGTCTGTGAAAATTTAATAATTGTTCTTGGTTAATTGCCAAACCTTTGATCCAGAAGTTATGGGTGTGGCTTCGACCTCTCGGTCTCCCTTAATTGGGGGTTACCAAAAGGTGGGGTTGTAACACAAACTGTTGTTGGAGCTCCTCCCAACCGACCACCTCACCTGGTCTCTTCTCCTTCTGAATGGCCCACCAGTGGCCAACACTACCCTTTAGAAGGTAGATCACATGCTTCACCTTGTCCAACTAGGTGATACTCAGAATCCTAAATTCCATCTCTAGTCTTGTCAACGGCATGTAAGCATCTTTTAGGTTTGTTTTTCCCACACACTTGAGCCTCTCAAAGGTCTTCCCTGAGCCCTGAGATTCAACATTAGGGTTAGGTGCCCTTTTTTGAGGTGCAGGAACCCTATCCACTAATGTATGATTGTTGCCATAATTCATAGACTAAAAGATTGAAATAGCTATGGTTGAAGGGTATAATGGAGGCAGGACACACTATTTTGGCCATGTCTCGAGTACCCTTCCATCCTACACCCATTTCCTAACACAACCTCCTGACGCCACAAAGCCACTCTCCTCATGTTCTTCATGTTCCCAGACATATCTACATAACCATAACCCATGGTGAGATATTTTGAATACTTAAGAATAGACACAAAAACCTAGGTCCTTTGTCCCTTTAGACTCAACAAACCTAATGCTTTAATACCACCCAATGTGGCAGCCTGCCACACTAAACAAAATTACACAAAACCAAATATAGTGACTCAATACTAAATAGTCATGTTACCAAAATGGTACATAGCTAAATAGAGTAAAATTCCCAAAACATACCAAGGAACATTTACAAAAAGGTTCAACTTCACATACAGATAAATGTTCCATGCAACTTTACATGAGTTCAGTGGTCTCAGCCAAAATCTGTTACAAAAGATGTTGTTACATATTTACAACCTTTAGACTAATCAAGATATACAAGTGAAAACTTAAGTTGATATACACGATATACAAAACTCTCTGCCCGCATTTGAGAGTGGACAGACGACTCTAGGACTCTACACAACCCAACCGACCTCTCTATCTCTATATTTCTTCAAACTGTGCCTCCTTGCCACTCTGTGTCTGACAACATCGTTGATTACCTAAAACGAGTGTGGGAACCCATCAGGTGAGACCCATGTCCCAACAATATGATATAACCTATAGTAAAATTTATTGCTTACCATGGTCATTTAGTTAATAAGTTAAGGCAAATAGTATTGTAGAGTTGAAATACCATGCAATTTATACAAGAGATTAAACATAGTTAGAGTCATAAGTACAATTGATTTCTCTTACCACATCATAAATCACCTATTTGTCAAAAAGAATCATAGAAAGGATTGTCATCCAATATGATTTGCCAAGTAACCCTAATAGTTATAATACATGACTGAATTACACATTTTATTGAGCCATGGGTAGTTTGAGGAGTACCACTCAATATACTAGATGACCACTTTGAAGTCAAAATCATCCCAATATTAGATCTAGGATTATTACAACACTAAATATCTCTTCACCTCAGTCAATACGAGTAACATCTGTAGGAGCATGTCAGCCTAACTACTAAACAACCTAGTTTGTCCTGGGTACATAGGCCATGACATAAGAAACTAGGGTATAAACCCTCAAATCTGAGTTAGAATCACAGTTGATCTTAACCTCATCAACATCCAAGACATGATCTCAACAACTCTCCAAAACCATGGGACCACAACGATAGGGATATACCCTCCCTTCACCAACATATACTCAACAATATATGTGTGAGAACCTGTTACACTGAATAAGATTACTCAAAACATAAAACACAATCAATCACCAATTAACCACATACCCAAAAATATGGGTAAATTAAAACCGATTTCAACGTCAGCATCAGCTCAGAAACATTTGCATAAGAGCCCAACATCCCCAACATCTTTCTTATATCCATACTATGCCAAGAATTTGATACAAATTGTTCTATCACCTTAGCCATAACATATATACATAGGAGAACAATATTTGTATATGCCACACAACAAACATTAACATGCTAACAAAATTTCAATTCGTTTGAAACACCATATACAAACTTTTCCTACCCGAACCTGAGAGTACATGGACGACTCTAGGACACACTAGACATCTAATCATCTTTCTCAAAGATTAGTTCCTATAACTCCTCTTTGCTGCCACATGTTTGTTTTTGTCACTTCCGATTACCTAAAAAAATGTGGCGAACCACAAGGGTGAGACCCATGTCCCAGCAATAGATATAACCTCCAACAACACTTACTGATTACAACATTTTAAATAGTAGATAATTAAGTAGTTGGAGAATTTAATAATCAATTGAACAGATTGAACATTTCAAGTATGCTAAATAGATTAAGCAATTAATCTTAGCAACAAGTATGATCATCAATGCATACACAGATAGCAAATAAATCCATTTCTTTGGATAAATATCTACTCAAATATCACCAAATTACATCTAATAACAATCATTATCATTAATCTGACTATTATCATATTCCTTGCTAACAACACAAGCAATCTAGTAGCATAAGCAACCCTGACATCATGAATATGTCTAGTAACATAACATGGATATCAATATTATCATCTCAAATAAAGGTAACAGATATATATCATACGTAGAACTAACATCATAGAACAATTAACTACATAAGCATAATTAGTAGTTTAAGCATTTCTAATTACATAGGCATGGCTAGCAATATTAAACATAGCTAGCAATAGCATCTTAACCATCAGTGTCAGTATATTTGACAACAGAAGCATGTTTACAACATGAGCACGACTACAACATAAGCATATATATTATCTCTTATTGTACTATACATGATCTCAGTGAAAAGAAAGCACACAAGGGTTATCATCCAATATGAAGCATTGTGTATAACCTAAAATACATATGCTACATGGCTGTATTACATCTTTTATTATGCCCAGAGGAATTCGAGGATACTACTCAAAATCCAACTAACCATTGCTAAGTCGAAATCAGTACCATACAAGATCTAGGAAGAGCCAGACACCTAAGATCTTCTCCTCCCCCGGTCAGTACGGTTCTTCCACAATGACACATAAGGTCAAACTGCTAACAACCTAGTCCGTACTTGGTATAGGTCATGACACTAGTGAAAGGAGGTGGGTATGCATACCCTACCATCCAGAGTACAACCAGAGTTGTCCTCCAATCTCTTCACATATATAATCACCGAGTCACGACCGCAGCCATTCTCAAACTAAGGGCTAGGTATGACCACAGTCATCCTCACTAAACACTTGAATTCAAGATGACAAGCACCCCACATACTCATCAGTATGTGCTTTGAGTTTCCCTTAGGAATACTCATTTCACCATTTGGCAAGTTCTGAGACTCAGATGGATCTATGGCATAGGGTACTACATGATAAGAGTTTCACTTGATTAGTTATACCAATTGGGTGAATAAAGGCTTCATCAAACAAGTGGACATACAAACCCTAATTCACTTCTAGGAAGCATATAAATATCACAACTTCAAAAGATATAAAACATGTGAAACATAATTTCTCATGTCATCATCACATGGTACTATTCACTTACCATTCATGAGGCTACACTAGTCATCATACTATCACAAGATATAAAACCTTTTCCCAATATCACATGGTATAAACCCTTATCAACATAAGAGGATTACACCTCATTCAGGGATGAACCATGCCCAAAGGTCATTAAGACCATCATAATATTCCCTGCAAGATCATCATTATCTTTGCATACCTTATAACAAGGCCCAACAACATTACTTACATATAATACATTGGATCAACACAATATTGCATTACTGAGCTAGGAGATATTCATAAACAATCATAGTAGGGTTATATTAACATTAAGAACATTCCTTTATTACATCAAAATGGAAGGATTCTAGATATGATCAACCCTCATCATATACATAATGTACATGTTTAGCATAAGAAAGTATCAACCATGTGGCTATGATAACCACCAATTAGCATATTAAGGTTAAGATCATATTAAGGAGGTTATTCCACCATCATTCCATCATAGAAGAATGTTAAACATGAATACTCATCTTTATCTATTTGCAATAGAGTTAGGTTCAAAAAGATAAATCATATTAATGTTACTAATAAACACTCATACCCCAAACCCTAACTCACGACATCCCTATTGGCTCATGGATGCATAAGGTGAAGCATCACCATCACATTCCATACTATTTTCAAGTATGAACTGATACAAGGGTTTTGAGTCACTTTTATAGGCTAGTTTTATAATCGTTTTGTGCATGTATTGGTCATATTTGTGGTTAATATCACATGATCCATTTCCTTTAGCCTATAATCTCGTTATGCATCAAATTTACCTTGTTTTATCTTATTTGGTATAAATGATCATATTTCTCGAAGTTGAGTTGAGTTTATTTTTGAATTTCAGGCAATTCACATATATGTAGTCGTTGATACCATCGACGGTTGTCGATACTATCGAGACGGCCACAATGAGGTAGCCGAAAAGAGCAAAATGGGTCGATACCATCGACCCAGATGTCGATGGTATCAAGCTTCCATCAGAGAGAATGCCAGAAAATCAAGGAGCGTCGATACCCTACACGGGTCGATACCATCGACCCACCGTCGATGGTATCGACGCCGTCAGATCAGGAAACTACCCAGATCGATCTAAAATGAATGGACATGATGTTTTGGCAGCCGTAAGTGATCCCTATACCTAGAAAAGACGGCCCAAGCTGTACTATTACATCATTAGCCACTGCACATGTCTCAAAAGAGGAGAGGATGAAGAATGGAGACCAAAGCTACGCCCCAGATGTTTCTAGAGCTGCAGATGGAGTTTTCTACCGCCAAGAGGCTGCAGAACACCCATCCCGCACCGAGGATCATCCGGTTCTCCTTCGTTCAGGGGTTACACCATCTCCATCCACGTTTCCCCTATGTTTTCTTCTCCTTTCATCGTGTTTCTCATTGAGATATACTAATCCCCTTTGTCTTTAGGACTGGGAGTAGCTTGGATAATCGTTGTATGACACTTTTTACATAATTAACCATAATTTGTCTCTCAAATCCATGGTATGATATTGTTTTCTCAATTGTATCATTGTGCTTGATCACCATAATGGTAATTTAATACCTTTAATTGCTTTTGACAAAGAATTAATGGTTGAAAAGACGCAATAATCACATTAACTTATAAATCCTTTGGAAAAGGTGATGTACAATTATTGGTGGAAACCTAGAGGTATGTTTTTCATGCACCTAATTTAGGGTATAGGTTACTACTGATGTGGAACCAATCTAAATTAAGGTAGTGAATTGTATCGCGGAAGCAAACAATTCTATTCACAGGCCACTACCCAGAATAAGAGACGAGTTGCGAAAATTATGTAGGAATTAGTACAATGAGAATCCGTGGTGAAACCGCAATCCAAAAGATTCCATTTTAATTGATTAAACCAACCATTTAATCGATTGCTTTGTTTTCTTTTGTTTTCATTTTCTTTTTTCAAAACAACTCTCAAAATTTTATAATCGGTCTAGATGATTGCAAGTAGTTAGTAGTAGTCTACCAAAATTTCATTCCCTGAGTTTGACTCGAGCCTCACAAAGGCCTATATTACATTGACGCGTGCACTTGCATTTTATACACAGATTAATCGTGTCAATTTTTTGATGCCGTTGTCGGGGAATGGCAAATTTTTGGCACTACAAGTGCTGCGAGCGGCCACACTAGGCTAGTTTTTCATATAATTCTTAAAATTTTAAATTTAATTTCACATCTTTTAATAACTTATTTCTTTTTAGCACTGTACTAAAATACTTTCCATCTTTTCAGGTGCTAGTTGATGGTAAAGACGCATAGCACAAACTATGTAGAATTACCAGAAATTCCTCCAGGTGAAGGAGTTGAGTTGACAAATCCACCACCTGAGGAATTTGAACAAGAACCTGAATCAATGGCTGAGGAACAGACAATGTGGGAGAAGATCAAGGCTTCTTCCTCATCAGCATCAAAGGGGCCGATCAAAAGGCAGACAATCAACATTCCCACATACAAGATTGATCTGGAACTGATAAACCTGGTCAAGTCTCAAGCATTTCACAGGTTGAAGAATGAAGATCATGTTGCCCACATCAACACTTTTGTGGAAAATTGTGATATGATAAAGATTGATAGGTTTCCACATGAGGTACTTTACTTGAAGCTATTTCCCAACTCTCTGACAGGAAATTCATGAGAATGGCTACACAACCTTGATGATGAAATTGTTGAGACTTGGGATCAAATAATTGAGGTCTTTTTCGAGCGATTGTTCCCACCTGAGAAGACCAATGACCTAGTGAGGAAAATTCACAATTTTAGTCAAAAGGCCGGTGAGACCTATTCTGATACATGGGAGCACTTCCAGATCATGCTGAGGAAGTGCCCACATCATGGGCTGGATAAGGAAAAACAAGTCAAAATCTTCTACTTTGCTCTCAATGAGCATGACAGAAGCAACCTCGATTCAGCAGGCTTGAGTTTCTTCTTAAACAACACAGACACAAGGTGTTGGGAGATCTTGAAGAACATGGCCAAGAAACAATCATGGGGTCATAGAGATGCACCGGAACAAATTAGAGCTACAGGGGAATCAAAGGCAATTAAAGAATTAAATGAGAAGATGGACCTACTAGCTAAGAAGCTCTTAGAGAAGGAGAGAAATGGGTCTGATGAGGAAGAATATGTAAAGTTTATGCATCAACAGGGCTATAGGAGCAATGACTACGCTTGGAGGAAGGACAATAAATTATCATGGAAGGATCCAAACAACTTCCTACAAGAACCGAATGCAAAGCCACAACCCACTGCGGAGGACAAAAGCACCGAATTTCTCATCCATGTGGTGAAACAAAATCAAGAGTTGATGAATATGTTCGGAAAGTAGTTACAATCCCAGGGAAAGATTTTGAATAAATTTGGGCAGACATTACAAAGTCATGGAGCGCCGATGAGGGTACTAGAGACGACTGTGGCCCAAATTGCCAATGAAGTGGCAGCCATGAAGCATCAAAATCAACAAAGACCGGCTGGTAATGCAGAGACTACTCAATCACATCATCAAGTTAAGTATATATCTGTGATTAAGGAGACAGAGCCCCTGGCGGTGGAGGTCCATGAAAAGGGAAAAATGCATTTTGACATGGAGGCTAGACCCAGTGTGCCATACCCCCGCAGCTTATATGGACTACCAGGTGGATATCGCTTGTTTAGCAAATCCCATCAAGCCACCATCACAATCGTTCCCACATCTAGGCAAGAGGAGCAAGTAAAAGCCATATTTTGCAGTGGAGCCACTACCACCGAGAAGGATGGGCAGCCACGAGCCTCACAAACTAAGAATGACATGTCAAATCCCACAAAAAAGGGTGACATTGAAGTGATCTTGGGGGGAGACCCCAAATAGCCCATATGTACCACCATACAAGCGAGTGAAGGAGCCAAATGTGCTTTTTCCGGATAGTCTGAGGTCAAAGAAAGAGCATAGCCACTACAAGCAGTTCTTGGAGATGTTTAAGAAGCTTCACATTAACATTCCACTAGTGGAGGCGATAGAATAGATTCCTACATACGGAAGATTTATCAAGGACATCATCACTAAGAAAAGGCAGATAAAAGACACTGACGTTTGCTTTATGAATGAGACAGTGAGCTCAATAATCCACGGGAGTCTACCAAAGAAGAAGAAAGATCCCAGGAGTTTCTACATACCATGCTCAATTGGTGGCCATCACTTTCCGCACGCACAGTGCGATTCGGGTGCTAGCATAAACCTTATGCCGTTAACCACGTTTCAAAAGTTGGGATTGAAGTCACCAAAGAAATCTGCCATGTCTATTGAGTTAGCGGATGGATCTATAGTGAAGCCACATGGAGTGTGTGCGGATGTACTTGTCAAAGTTTAAAGATTTATTTTCATCGTATATTTCATAGTCCTGGACATGCCATAGCTTAATGGTTGTGAGATGCTACTAGGGAGGCCATTTCAAGCTACGACTGATGTTGTAACTGCTATCGGGGGAGGTACCTTGACATTAGGAATCGACAAAGAATGAGTTGAGTTCAAATTGCTGAGTGATTCCTTAGGGACACTCCTCGATGCCCCAATTTGATGAGCATTATTGCGTCTAGCCTAAGACATTAAAGTAGGGCTCTTGTTGGGAGGCGACCCATCCATTGGTAGACTTCATTTCCATTTACTTCAGTAGTTTTGGTTAATTTCATTTTTAGTATAAAAATGATACCCTGATACGTTTACTAAGTGTGCAGGTCTGTGTGGATGTCGATACCATCGACCACTGAGTTGATGGTAGCGACGAGGGTGCAAAGCGACAACTATAGAAAATTTGCTCCGTCGATACTATCAGTGGATTCATCGATAGTATCAACCACCCAATAGGAGAATCGACTCAAATTCTGGATCAAGTCGATAGTATCGACACCATGGTTGATGCTCGCAAGATCCCTGAAGATATTCAGACAAATCTTTGCGAGTAAAGTTGATGCCATCGACCCCTATGTCGATGGTATCGACACAGCTTCAGGGGAATCCACCGCCACGGTCTCGCGAGGTTAATGGATGCATACAAAAGTCAATGTCATCTATGCCATGTGGATGGTATCGATGGGCCACGTCAGTGAGCCGCAAGATGCCATCAACAATGCGCACCAAATCGAGAGGTCGATCCGTGGGACGGGTCGATACCATCGAACCTCGTCGGTGGTATTGATGGGGTACCAGGGGCGCCGACCTCAGTTATAAAAGGATGGACACTATTTCATTTCTCTTCACACCTTCAGAGCTGGAGATGCAGAAACAACCCTTCTACAACCACTACTAGAGTACATACCACTTTGGAGGATACCCACAGCCGCCACCTGAGCAGTAGCGGGGTATCGTATTCCACCTTCTGAGTTTGTTCTTGACTATGAGGCCATAGTCGAATTCAAGCTTGGGGGGGATGGAACAATTTCTATCTTAGTTTTATTTTGTTTTCTTTCATTTTAGCATTTTTCTTAACTTTTTGCAATTTTTCTTCTAGTTGTGCAATTTATTTATTTATAGCTTTCTAGGATCCACTTTCTATCCAGTGTAATCAGTGGATATCTAAATGTAAATAGCATGTCATGTCAATGTTTTTTCATATGGGGGTAATGGGTGCAATTGTCTGAAATCTGAGCGTTAATTGAAAGTTTTTTCAAGAAATTATAAGTTGGACTTGTTTGAAATTGAGAACATAACGTATGAAAATAATTGGGTAGGTCAACTTTAAAACATATGATCATAACTGTACATCCTTATGGTTCAAGAAATGTGGACGGATTTGGATGTTGAGCCTAAACTGACCAAACAGTAATGGAACTTTAATCAAAAGTGAGAGAGAGAAACCCATTGATCGATTGGTACACATGTCAATAAGGAGGGACATATAATCTTTTCCAATGGTTCTGTGAAATAGTCTTGTGATCTATCCACCCCACTTCATTCACACTCCACTATAAGAATTGAGAGCACATTACAATTTTTCATTTCTTGATTGCATGTCATTTAGATAGGATTGCATTATAGCTAGATTTTGCATAAAAAATGAAAAATGAAAAGAGATTTGTAGATTAGTCATGCATGTACACATTCTCAAGTGCATGCCATGGTAGTTGCATAATTACTTTCATTTAGTTGCATTTTGCATACTCTTGAGCATATAGGACATTATGTGCCTTACTTATTCTGAAAAATAAGAAATGTGGGGAACTTATTCTATACTCTCCGAGAAGTGAATTGTAATGCATCAATGGTAGTATCTATGTGAAAATAAGTCCGAAAAAAAATGTAAAGTATTATAAATGTTTTCTTAGTCAAATTGAAAAGAAAGAAAAAAAACAAGAAAGACTTGAAAAAAAAGAGAAAAAAAAAATAAGCAGAAATTAGAGGGAGAAAAGAACTTGTTTCACCTATATATTAAAAAGAATAAGCACATGATGTAGTTTTGTAGACATTCCATCTCACATTGAGATAGAATAGTAGAGCATGCATCATTCCACCTAAAATGTAGGCATTGTATTATTTCCATACGCATATGCATCATTTAAGTCTTTTTTTTTGTTTTTGCATGTTAAACTGTATTGTGTTTCCACTTCTTCCACATCTGCCCATTTCATCTACCCATTGTTCAAAATGGTAGGCCACCCATGATTATCTCCTCAATCTTGTATATCAGGAGATCTACTTCCATGTAGATGGTAGTTAGGATATGAGCAACGTAGATAGGAGATCACAAGATGCACCAAGCCTAAACCGGAGGAATTTATTATATCAACTGCCTAATTTGATAGTATTCATTGGTCTTCGGGTGGGCATCTCTCATGGATGATTAGTGTCACCTTTAGGGTAGTTATCGTTTCATGGTCAGTGAGGGCCGGTATGTGCCTTGCAAGAGGGAATCATTCTGAGATGTCTTTTATGCTAATATGTTCTTTAGTTTACCCTCGCAATTATATCATGTAGTTTTGTTGCTCGAGGATGAGCAAAGTTCAAGCTTAGGGGAATTTGATGCAAGGGTTTTGAGTCGCCTTTCTAGCCTAGTTTTATACTTGTTTTGTGCGTGTATTAATCATATTTGTGGTTAATATCGCATTATCCATTTGCTTTAGCCTATAATCTCATTTTGCATCAAATTTACCTTGTTTTATCTTATTTGGTATAAATTATCATATTTCTCAGAGTTGAGTTGAGTTTATGTTTGAATTTCAGGAAATTCACATATATGTAGCCGTCGATACCATCGACGGTTGTCGATACTATTGAGACGGCCATAGTGAGCTAGCCGGAAAGAGCAGAATGGGTCGATACCTTCGACCTAGATGTCGATGGTATCGAGCTGCCATAAGAGAGAACACTAGAAAATCAAGGAGTGCCAATACCCTACACGGGTCGATACCATAGACCCACCATCGATGGTATCGATGCCGTCAGATCAGGAAACTGCCCAGATAGATCTAAAACGAATGGTCGTGATGTTTTGGCAGCCGTAAGTGATCCCTATACCTAGAAAAGACGGATGAAGCCATACTATCACATCATTAGCCATTGCACAAGTCTCAGAAGAGGAGAGGACAAAGAACGGAGACCAGAGCTATGCCGCAGACATTTCCAGAGCTGCAGGCAGAGTTTTCTACCACCAGAAGGCTGCAAAAGTCCCATCCCGCGTCGAGGATCGTCCGATTCTCCTTCGTTCAGGGGTCACACCATCTGCATCCACGTTTCCCCTATGTTTTCTTCTCCTTTCATCATTTTTCTCATTGAGATGAACATGCAGGGCTAATCCCCTTTGTCTTTAGGACTGGGAGTAGCCCAGATCATCGTTGTATAACACTTTTTTCATAATTAACCATAATTTGTCTCTCAAATATGTTGTATGATATTGTTTTCTCAATTGTATCATTGTGATTGATCACCATAATGGTAATTTAATACCTTTAATTGCTTTTGACGAAGAATTAACAGTTGAAAAGACACAATAATCACATTAACTTATAAATCCTTTGGAAAAGGTGATGTACTGTTAATGGTGGAAACCTAGAGGTATGTTTTTCATGCACCTAATTTAGGGTATAGGTTACTACTGACGTGGAACCGATCTAAATTAAGGTAGTGAATTGTATCATAGAAGTGAAGAATTCTATTCACAGGCCACTACCCTGAATAGGAGATGAGTTGTGATAATTATGTAGGAATTAGTACAATGAGAATCTGTGGTGAAACTGCAATCCTAAAGATTCCTTTTTAATTGATTAAACCAACCATTTAATCGATTGGTTTGTTTTCTTTTGTTTTCATTTTCTTTTTTTAAAACAACACTCAAACTTTTATAATCGATCTAGCTGATTGCAAGTAGTTAGTAGTAGTCTACCAAAATTCAATTCCCTGAGTTCGACTCGAGCCTCACAAAGGCCTATATTACATTGACGCGTGCACTTACGTTTTATGCACGTATTAATCATGTCGTGAACCCATAAATAAATCAAGGTGTAACAATTGGGTTATAGCATACTAGGGTTTCAACAATAGTAACAGAGTACTCCATGATTGTATTAGTCATTCAAGGACTATTCATACCCAATTACCGTCATTTAGTTATATTAAATCTAGGTATAACATGCTATGCCTCATTAGGGTTACATATCAACACAATATGATTATCAATCCTTCTATTCATATGAGTGAATAGATAAGATTACCTTATTAAGGGTAACCCTCCAATTATTCCATCATCTTTCAACCCATATCTACATATCATTATGTCACCCAGAACCATTGGATGTTTAAAATGTAAGACCATTGGTTGTTTACATAAGTAAACACCTTGTATAAACCACCAATGAAGTCCTTGATTTGTTCTCAAGAAAGAGTCACCATCTAACCCTATACTTCCCTTGATTAACAACACAAAAAGTTCCATTGAGAGTAGGGTAAAACCCACAATCCAGTGTTCATTTAAAACAAGCCATCCATTGTCAACAAGTAAGCTCCTTAAGTTGACCATATAAAGGAAACCCAATAAATCAAATTATTAGGACCAAAATATTACATTAGCCATCATTCCACTTTATTGGAGGAATAAACATTAGATCTTGACCATTCGGTCAATTTCATATGTTAAAACCATCAATTTTAGTATAAGTCCGACCATTGCATCAAGTGACCCAAGAAACCATTCGTCTAAGGCTTAATGAATACTACAACTATATGATTAACTCACCATAGGTTGTGGAGACCTTATCCACTATCATTAGTGACTATTAAGTCACCATAGGTTGTTAGATTAGCACTATATTCATTAATCAACATCAAATATTAAGCTAATTTCATCATTGATTGATAACATTAATAGGTTACTTAATGGTTGATCATTAAACTTCTAATTGATCTAAAAACTGAACTAAGGGGGTGAACATAGGTTGTCACCATCATATGAACCCTTTGATCTCGACCATCAATTATCATGAATACAACATCATAGGGTTGTTGCAATGGTACCATCATCGGGTCATGGGTTTATAGAAGAAATCAACTTTAAACCCTAAAATTGACCATTGGTTGATATGTACTTAGCACAATAGGTTGTCAAACCAACCTGATATAAGTCATATTATACCTTAGGAATAATGTACACATGATCACAGGCTCATCTAGAACTGAAATCAGAACACATATCATTATAAAAATCAAAATCCAAGTCAAGCATAACGTTTTAGTGCATGAATCATCATTTTCAAGCAAGAACATGAGCTAGCAAGCTTATGGTAAGCAATAAACGTGAAGCAAGTTATAAAACTTGTCTCGAATGAGAAGATGAAACCCTAAAAATAAGAAAACTCGAGCAGATAGGGTAGAAAATCCAAGAATAAGCTATGAACTCATCCATCTAGCACCTTTCTTCATCAAATGAGCAAACCCTAAGCATAAGGAGTAAGAAAGGTAGGGTTTTAGATCTTTAGAGAAATTTCTACCATGGAACAGAAAGGTTATGACCTATATAAAGGTATGAGGAAGGATAATAAAGAAATAAATGGATGAAAGAAGAGTATTCTTACTCTTTTAGGTCAAGATCACTAGAAGGAAGCTTTTTGAACACTAAAAGCAAGTCAATTGCAACCCTAGATTCTTTTTCCAAGAAGATCCCCTCTTTCTTCTTACTTGGATAGGAAATTTGCAGAAGCACAGAGGGAGGAAGAGGTTTGTAGAAGGTGGGAAGTGGTGGAGAGAAAATGTCTCGTTTTGGTGCTTAGGGATAAGTATATGAAACTTTAAGATAAAGAAAAAGAAAAAGTTGAAGTTCTAGTATCTTTCCAATTGTCCATGGCCTTAAACTATTAAGAATATACAAGCACACACACAAGAAGATCCACCTTCCATAGATACATGTCTATCACTTATTTCTTGAATTTCCAAGAAAAACAAATAACTCATTAGTTGATAGCGACTAAAGGTAGCTCATCCATGAAGGCGTAACCCCTAAAATACCCTTGGCGAAAACACTTACAAACCAAGGATTAAATGGGAGCCCCATGGCTCAAAAAGATCAAGAATGATGATATAATATCCAAGGAACATAATGCAAGTGATAAATTGCAAAGAAAACCTCTCAATTGGGTAAATTGCAGAAAAGTCCAAAATGTGCATAAAATTGCATAACTTGCTCAAACAATGTCTAAATTGGACCAAATTTGAAAATTAATCTTGTATTATGATTTCAAAGCATATCACAAGGTTATATTAGGTTTATAAGAATTAAATTATGATAATTAAGCTTATTCAACTCATTAAGCAAGTTAAGGGTCCTTACGACTATAAACCCCTAACAGGGATTTCGCCCCCAAAATCCATGGTAAACAAAGATGGGTACTTCCTTTGCACCTCATCCTATTAACTTCACATGGTTACTTACATATCATGGTGATACCACATCATTCATACATATCTCATCATGGGTCAGCACAAAAAACCCCACCTAAGAAGACATTCTCAATATGGAATGTAGAAATTTGTTGTGTCATTTGTACAACTCTAGTAGTAATGTTTAACTTTAAATTCTAGCTATCATCCTGAAATTATATCTATTTTATCAACAATTAATCAAAAGTCATATTTTCTAGCTTTTTACCAATCATGGCATGTGTCCCATACCATTCCTTGAAGCATAAAAAAAGCGATGTATCCATCCCTTTTTTTTATATACACTAACATTGGGACACTTGTTAGTTCTTTTTCAGCATCAAAAGAAATGTTGATGTTGGCACCTTTCATTCCATACAAGGAAACATCATTCCTAGTCAACCTTGTTAGGGGTGAAACAACAACACTATCTTCACCTTACTAGGATTTACACAACCTACGTAGAAGACATATCATCTCACTCTTGTTCAACTTGTCTCATTGCTATTGCTGCTTCGACAACCCTAAGGTTGTTAAAGAAATATTGATCATATTTTTGACCATATTTGAAATACTTTGACATGTCATCATTCAAAGATAGATATAACTTGTATGACATGACTAGAACACTCCATTCCTCCTATTCATAAATTCTATTTGTACATTGGTTAGTCTAAAGGACATAACTCTAAACTCAGTATGGTCATGTGAATTATGTCATACAATCTAACTCTTATGCATTGATATTTCATCATAGGTTAATCTTAAAGGAACATCGTATCACATATCTATTGACCAACAAACCATCTATCCTTGATAGTGGTCTTGCCCAACTATCACTGAACCATACACAAAATCATAGAATCACTTTTGTTTTTCCTTCCAAACAACATTTAGAGGGTCATCATCAACTCTCTCTCCCTCTCTTTAAGGGAGAGGAACACTTGAAATATTCATTTAATAAATATCTCCAACCTTCACATACTTCTTATACTGTCGATACATCTTGGATACTAGGATTCACTACCTTGGTATCCACCTCATGTGCTATAAGGAACTCACATCCTTATCACATCCACTTTTACCAACATAAAAAATTTCAAAACATATAAGAGGAGTCTCCCAAATTATTGGAAGGCTCAAAAGCAAACTCATCACAAACTTTATGATCTTGGAATCATAGCCCAAGCAACCTTATGCTATAATAAGCTATCCACCATCATGTTTGCATTGAATCCACACGTACCAAGTGGAAATGATCCACTTGAAATATGTGCCCTTGAAAGGAAAGACACAAAGGGAAACACACTTCCCACATCATAGCAACATTTTTCAAGGGTTACTAGAAAAAATGTAACCAATTCTATTTTCATTATGTAGGTTACAACTTTTTATGTATCATTTTACCTTTTTCATTTTGGGATCCTTGCCATTAGCATAGGAATCAACATGATTACCATATCTCATTACTCCTTCCTTGATGACTATTTATCACACTTGGGCATGTTCTCTTATTGTATTATGTTTTTCAACCACTTATCAACAGGTAAATCATCACATTTCACATTTTCTTCATTAAACATGGATCATCTACCTTAATTTCTTTCAAATGCCATGCTTATTTTACATTAACACTTTCTCACACACATAGGTTGGTCTGAGATTAACTCAGGCTCCACCTTATTCCTTTATCATTGTTCCCATTCACCTTCTCATTTTGTACTTGTTATAGGAGTTCTCTCTATCTTATGTGGATTTCATACCTTTATTCACTTTATAAGCATAGACGTATCTATCTTTTACTTTATTATCTTCTTGAATCACATCTTCAAGAACTCCTCTTTTTTCTTATTTGTATTTGTATTTATATTTCATAGTGTTGTGTCTTTCTATTTAGCTACCAAACATTCAAGTTTTGATAAATTATGATACAATTCTCATCTTCTTTAAGGTAGGATTGAGATATTCACACAATGATTTCTTATTCATTATGCACTTTAGATTGTCTCAAAATGACTACTTGATCAGAGTAATCAGAAAGATAACAATCTAAGAGTTCCATACTTACCTTTCTTCAATAATTGAATACCTGGCCAGTGCACCCAAATATTGAGATTAGGCAGTATGCACCATATTTTTATATCATATTTCTAATTTTGACATCATCCTCATGCTAAGTCCTAGTGTCCTGTAGACTCAGTGAGCCTAAAGTTCTGATACCAACTTGAACATGTGAGAACCCGTTACACAAAATGAGATTACTCAAAACATAAAACACAATCAATCACCAATTAACCACATACCCAAAAATATGGGTAAATTAAAACTGATTTCAATGTCACCACCAGCTTAGAAACATTTGCATAAGAGCCAAACATATTTCTTATATCCATACTATGCCAATAATTTGATACAAATTATTCTATCACCTTAACCACAAAATATATACACAGGAGAATAATATTTGTATATGCCACACAAAAAACATTAACATGCTAACAAAATTTCGATTCATTTGAAACACCACATACAAACTTTTCCTGCTCGGACCTGACAGTGTAGGGACGACTCCAGGACACACTAGATATCTAATCAACTTTCTCAAAGATTCATTACTATAGCTCCTCTTTGCTACCACATGTTTATTTTTTTCACTTCCGATTACCTAAAAAAATGTGGCGAACCACAAGGGTGAGACCCATGTCCCAGCAAGAGATATAACCTCCAACAACGCTTATCGATTACAACATTTTAAATAGTAGATAACTTAGCAGTTGGAGTATTTAATAATCAATTGAATAGATTGAACAGTTCAAGTATGCTAAACAGATTAAGCAATTAATCTTAGCAACAAGTATGAACATCAATGCATATACATATAACAAATAAATCCATGTCTTTGGATAAATATCTACTCAAATATCATCAAATTGCATCTAATAACAATCATTATCATTAATATGACTATCATCATATTCCTTGCTAACAACACAAGCAATCTAGTAGCATAAGCAACCCTGACATCATGCATATGTCTAGTAACATAACATGGCTATCAATATTGACATCTCAAATAAAGGTAACAGATATATATCATACATAGAACTAACATCATAGTATAATTAATTTCATAAGCATGATTAGCAGTTTAAGCATTTCTAATTACATATGCATGGCTAGTGATATTAAACATAGCTAGAAACAACATCTTAATCATCAGTGACAGTATATTTGACAACATAAGCTTGTTTACAACATGAGCATAACTACAACATAAGCATATCATTATCTCTTATTGTACTATACATGATCTCAGTGAAAAAAAAGCAAACAATGGTTATCATCCAATATGAAGTATTGTGTATAACCCTAAACAAATATGCTACATGATTGTATTACATCTTTTATTATGCCCTGAGGAATTTGAGGATACCACTCAAAATCCAACTAACCATTGCTAAGTCAAAATCAGTGCCATACAAGATCTAGGAAGAGCCAGACTCCTAAGATCTTCTCCACCCATGTCAGTACGGGTTCACCACAGTGACACATAAGGTCAAGCTACTAACAACCTAGTTTGTCCTTGGTACAGGTCATGACACTAGTGAAAGGAGGTGGGTACACATACCCTACCATCTGAGGTACAACCACAGTTGTCCTCCAATCTCGTCACATACATAATCACCAAGACATGACCGCAGCTGTTCTCAAACTAAGGGCTAGGTATGACCGTAGTCATCCTCCCTAAACACTTGAATTTAGGATGACAAGCACCCCACATACTCATTAGTTTGTGATCTTTGTTTCCCTTAGGAATACTCGTTTCACCATCTGGCAAGTTCTGACACTCAGAGGGATCTATGGAAAAAGGCACTACATGATTAGAGTTTCACTTGATTAGTTATGCCAATTGGGTGAACTAAGGTTGCATCAAACAAGTGGGCATACAAACCCTAATTCACTCCTAGAAAGGATATAAATATCACAAGTTCAAAAGAAATTAAATGTGTGAAACATAATTTCTCATCTCATCATCACATGGTACTATTCACTTACCATTCATGGGGCTACACTAGTCATCATACTATCACAAGATATAAATCCTTTTCAGAACATCAAAGGGTATCAACCCTTATCAACACAAGAGGATTACACCTAATTCAGGGCTCAACCATGTCCAAAGGTCATTAAGACCATCATAATATTCCCTGTAAGATCATCATTATCTTTGCATGCCTTATAATAAGGCTCAACAACATTACTTACATATAATACATTGGATCAACACAATATTGCATAAGTGATCTAGGTGATATTCATAAACAATCATAAAGGGTTATATTAGCATTAAGAACATTCCTTTATTACATCAACATGCAAGGAATCTAGATATGATTAACCCTCATCATATTCATAATGCACATGTTTAGCATAAGAAAGAATCAACCATGTGGCTATGATAACCACCAATTAGCATATTAATGTTATGATCATATTAAGGAGGTTATTCCACCATCATTCCATCATATAAGAATGTTAAACATGAATACTCATCTTTATCTATTTGAATTAGAGTTAGGTTCAACAAGATAAATCATATTAATGTTACTAATAAGCACTTATACCCCAAACCCTAACTCACAACATCCCTATTGGATCATGGATACATAAGGTGAAGCATCACCATCACATTCCATACCATTCTCAAGTATGAACCCACACATAAATCAAGGTGTAACCATTAGTTTATAGCATACTAGGGTTTCAACTACAGTAACAGAGTACTCTATGATTGTATTAGTCATTCAAGGACTATTCATACCCAATTACCCTCATTTAGTTATATTAAATCTAGTTTAACAAGTTATACCTCATTAGGGTTACATTCAACACAATATTATTATCATTCCATCTATTTATATGACTGAATAGGTAGGACTACCTTATTAAGGGTAACCCTCCATTTATTCCATCATCTTTCAACCCATATCTCCATACCACTATGTCACCCAGAACCATTGGTTGTTTAAAAGGTAAGACCATTGGTTGTTTACATAAGTAAACACCTTGGATAAACCACCAATGAAGTCCTTGATTTGTTCTCTAGAAAGAGTCACCATCTAACCCTAGACGTCCCTTTATTAACAATACAAAAAGTTTATTTGAGAGTAGGGTAAAACCCACACCCGACTGTTCATTTAAAACAAGCCATCCATTGTCAACAAGTAAGCTCCTTAAGTTGACCATATAAAGGAAACCCTATACATCACATTATTAGGACCAACATATTACATTAGCCATCATTCCACTTTATTGGAGTAATAAATATTAGATCTTGACCATTGGATCAAGTTCATATGTTAAAACCATCAATTTTAGTATAGGTCCGACCATTGCATCAAGTGACCCAAGAAACCATTGGTCTAAGGCTTAATTGATGCTACAAATATATGATTAACTCACCATAGGTTGTGGAGACCTGATCCACTATCATTAGTGACCATTAAGTCACCATAGGTTGGTATATTAGCACTATATTCATTAATCATCATCAAATATTAAGCTAATTTAATTGTTGATTGGTAACATTATTAGGGTACTTAATGGTTGATCAATAAGCTTCTAATTGATCCAAAACCTGACCTAAGGAGGTGACTATTGGTTGTCAACATCATCTGACACCTTTGATTTCGACCATCACCTATCATGAAGACAACACCATAGGTTTGTTGAAATGGTACCATCATCGGGTCATGGGTTTATAGAAGAAATCATCTTTAAACCCTAAAATTGACCATTGGTTGATAGGTGCTTAGCACCATAGGTTGTCAAACCAACCTAATCCAAGTCATATTTTACCTTATGAATAATGTACACATGATCACAGGTTCACATAGAACTGAAATCAGAATAGGGAACATTATAAAACTCGAAATCCACATCAAGCATAGTTGTTTAGTGCATGAATCATCATTTTCAAGCAAGAACATGAGCTACTAAGCTTATTGTAAGAAATAAACGTGGAGAAAGTTATAAAACTTGCCTCTAATTAGAATATGAAACCCTAAGCAGAATAAAACACAAGAAGGTATGGTAGAAAATCCAAGAATAAGTTATGAACTCGTTCATCTAGCACCTTTCTTCATCAAATGAGCAAACCCTAACCATAAGGAGCAAGAAAGGCAGGGTTTTAGAGCTTTAGAGCAATTTCTACCATGGAAAAACAAGGTTCTGACCTGGAGAAAGGTAGGAGGAAGGATAAAAAGAAATAAACAGAGGAAAAAAGAGGATTCTTACTCTTTTAGGTCAAGATAACTAGTAGGAAGCTTTTTAAACCCTAAAAGAAGTCAATTGTAACCCTAGATTCTTTTTCCAAGAAGATCCCCTCTTTCTTCTTCCTTGGATAGGAAATTCATAGAAGCATTGAGGGAGGAAGAGGTTTGTATAAGGAGGGAATTTGTGGAGAGTAAATGTCTTTTTTTGGTGCTTAGGGATAAGTATATGAAACTTTAAGATAAAGAAAAAGAAAAAGTTGAAGTTCTAGTATCTTTCCAAGTGTCCATGGCCTTAAACTATTAACAATATATAATAACACACACAAGAAGCTCCCCCACCATCCATAGATACATGCCTATCCCTCGTTTCTTGAATTTCCAAGCAAAAAAAAATAACTCATTAGTTGATGGCTACTAAAGGTAGCTCATCCGTGAAGGGGTAAACCCTAAAATACCCTTGGAGAAAATACCTACAAAACAAAGATTAAATGGGTTCCCCATGGTTCAAAAAGCTCAAGAATGATGAGAGAATATCAAAGGAACATAATGCAAGTGATACATTGCAAAGAAAACTTCTCAATTGGGTAAATTGCATAAATGTCTAAAATGTGCATAAAATTCCAGAACTTGCTCAAACAGTGTCCAAATTGGACCAAATATGAAACTTAAGCTTGTCTTACGATTTCAAAGCATATAACAAGGTTATATTAGGGTTATAAGAATTCAATTATGATAATTAATCTTATTCAACTCATTAAGAAAGTTTAGGGACCTTATAATATGACTTGGAGCTCCTTTCAGATTACTCCTTTCACATTCTACAATTTCTAATACTACTATAATTCTATGGTCACAAGACACTACATGATTAAGGTTATACTTGACTACATAGTTGGTTAAATATTGGTGACTGCATCAACCAAGTTACATACAAACATCCTAGACATTGTATAAATTAATTGGGTTTTGCAACCTCAGAAGAAGTAAAATGTATAAAACAATTTCATGTCACTCTAGACATAGGTGTTCATACTCCAAAAATTATAATAGATGTGTTTCTTTAGATAATAGGGTTTTTTACAACCATCATTACAACATCATAATAATAATTATAGGTCTTAAATTACTATAAGGTATAATACATGGGTCAAAATGCCTTCCTATTTGGTACCAAAACATCACATATTTGCATTTAGGAGTTAAAGCACTTATTTTTCATAATTTTAGGTCTTAAGTAGAGTTCATTAGACAACAAGTATTATTAATAAAATCTGAACTAAAGCTTATGAACTCGGATCCACAGCTTGTTCTGTAAACAATGCTTAAAAGACCATCTTTTAGCATTTTAAGAGTTTCTAAAGCAAGAAAAATGACATGCATGTAGAAAGTAGGAAGGAAATGCATTTAAGATTATATCACTTCCCTTGTTAGGTAAGAAAATCGAAGTATAGAATGAAACATCTGAAATCAGAGGCAATGTACCAAGCCTTTTCCACCAAAACTTCAAGAATGCCTCCTAACTCCACGAATAGAGTGATTAAAGAGAAAGGAAGGGAGAAAAGAGAGTAAACCCTAACTGTAGGTTTTCCAACAAGTAACAACTTGAATGACCTTAGATTAGTCCATGGAGAAATTGTGCATGCATCAACAAAATCCATGATTGTCGAACCTGATGGGCTTGCATCATCCTCCACATCACACCACCAAGTGTGTAACAAATTAAAAGAGAGATAAAAGGGGTATTTATAGATGAGTGGAAGTTGGTGCGATTCAGGCATGTCATCTAAGAAACATGCATAGAATCTTCGTTGAACACATACAATAGAAACTTGTCAGTCACTAAATCTCCATCTTTCACCAAAAAGCCATCAGTCTGTAAAACTGATAAAACCCCATCGGTCCATAATCTTGTTGGTCATCTAAAACATCATCAATCACAAGCATCGTCAGGCACCAAGGATTTATCAGTTTGATGAAAACATACACCACTACTACTAAACAAATAATACAAGTATAAATCTTATGTAAAGTTCAAAAGCATCCTAAGGAGAACAGAATTGAAAGATTCTTAAGATTATCATGAAGCAACTCAAGCAAGTGTTCAAACTTATTTTTACACCTCTAGATTATAAAGTTCCACATATTGCAAAGATTATATATGTAGAACAAGCATGCTCGGATTTGATTTCAAAACTAACATCAAATTGAGAAAAAAATTATGTTTATAATCTAAGAAAGGTTAAGGGGCCTTACATTTATGTACTTTTACTTTAAACAAGTACTTTATATTCAAATCTAGCATATTTATATTCTATCTTCACTTCTTCGTTAAGATTGTTAGTCAGTTGATCGCTTTCTTCCATGAACTGCCACTTTTACCCACATTAAGAGATTAGTGTAAAATGGGTAGAGAAGGTTGTTTAGACCAAAATCCAAGGGGACAAAGTCCAAGGGGAGATCTACCAACTATACAAGCCAGAGTGATTTGATGCCACTATGAAATCGACTAATGTTCCCTAAACTTGAGTTGGTTCATCAATAGTTCTAGTTCTTTCTCGATCTCCTACTTATCCAAATACTCCTGGTTGACTTGGACCTGAGAGGCACTCCATAATAGTTGAGGGTGTTTGTCTATTAGCATCAAGAGGGGTATTGGTTCGTTGATGGGTTTAGTCCCGCTATATGATAGTGAGTGAGATGATCCCCATAGTTGTAGCTACCTCATTGCATATCATGTTTGTATGTATGTTTCTTTCTAGATGTTCAAAGATTGTCTACTCCTTAGATAGAGGTGCATAGACTGCCCAACTTGTGGGTACATAGCCAATAACTCCTTCCCTTGATCATTAAGATTTGAATAAATCTATTTTTTTTTATCTTTTTTGTTTGTTAGATTAGTTTCAGTTATAAAAATTTTTCAATGCCCATTTTTTGTTAACTAATTAAGGACCAAATCTTAAGCACATAAACATACCGACATCGAGTGTTTGACCTCATATATCTACTTCGACCCTGTATTGAGTTGCAGGCATCTTGAAGGTTTCATGTTATAAATTTAAAGTATGATCCTTTTAGCCTCTTTTTGGACGCATACTTTAGGATGATCAGGGACGAAACAAATAAATGAGAACAAACTGTACATTCTTACTCAAATTAGTTGAATGCTTCAAAATGGAAAATTTTGAGACAATGTTAAAGAATTATTCAAGTCTCAACACCCTTGTAAATGTTCTTGCCTCCTTATGCCACACAGTGGACAATGCTAAAGTCAACCCCAAGATCCCTGGCTCCCTTCCTTGCCGATGGGACAATATAGTGACATCCATAGACAAAACAAAGTGACTTGCCATTATCCCCATTGAAGAAATTATAGATAATCTTCAAGCCTATGAAGTTTATCTCAAGTTACAAGAATAAGAAGACAAGGAAGAGTCCTCTTAGAAGAAGAAGGAAGCTAAATTTAATCTCAAGTTGAGTCACTTATGCAAGCTCAAGTCATGAACCAACCTCCTTCTGAAGTAAATATGGATCCTTAAGTGACCCAGAAGATAACTACTACAAAGGAAAACACTTCTAGGATAAATCATCATCATCTACTCAAGGTGCTTTGAATGTTTCTGGAGGGTATTATGAGAATGAATATCTAAAATCCAAGAAGAATCATCACAAAAGTAGATATAGGAGGAAGGATGACCACCACAAGGAGGTAAGGGACAAGAATAGTGACAAGAATGATACAAAGAATGAGGAAACAACCCATGCCACATGGGATTCCTCATCCTATAGTGACTCTAGCTAAAATTAAGATGAATGGGACATGTAACTCATGACAAGAACTATTGAAGGATTCCTTTAGATAAGTGAGATAACGTTCCATGAAATCACTAAAGAATAACTTATGGATATTATTCACAGTTCTCACATTTTTTTTCTAAATGTAGTCAAATAAGAAAATAAGGGAAAATCATTGATTACTTGTGTGCTAGAATTGAGATCTTGGTAAAAAAAAATTGTTTGAAGGGTAGAAAAAATACTCTACAAGAGCTTATCCTTGATCTTTTACTTCAATATTAATGGTTTTGAAATGAAAAATTGTGTTTATATTAAACAATTGCATATTCTTAAAGATGAAATTTATCTTGATGAAATTACCAATATTAGAACTAAAAAGTCTAGACTGCTTGCTAGAGTAAATGATCTTCAATATATACCTATCTTGTGTTTAAATAAAGTTTCTAGCATTACACTTGAGAAGGACTCTTATTTGAATAAAGCCTTTTCTTTATTGTTTGATCTGTTGCATGTTTAAGATGATATTGGACGTTTATATTCTATTATTATTACTCTTACTAATGATAAGCATATGCTTATAGATTCACTGCATGAGTTCCTCAAGAGAAAGAAGTCCCTAAATGAAATCCTAGATCACTCTACTAAACAAGTGGGTAGTAGTGGTTTTGGGAAATGAAGGTGGCCAAAAGAGAAAGGAAAAGATAAAGGGTAAGGGGCCTCAAATTTTCCTTGGAGAGTATTCCAACTCAAAGGCTAACATGATTCCTTCTCACTATAAGTGGGATGAGTATTTTTCTTCCTTTGTCCATATAATAAGAAGGTGATCAACACCAAAACAATTTTGGCCCCCAAGATAACCCTAGATCCCAAAGTTTAGAGTGGGCACCGGATTTTCTTTCCTTGTATGATAATGAAAAATGGATAGTTGAAAGTGGATTCTTCAAGCATATGACTAGTGAAAAGAACCACTTCAACACTCTTACCATGAATAAAGGTGGGTCGGTGACTTTTAGTGACAATAATAAGGGCAACCTTGTAGGTGAGGGTGATGTTGATGATTCCCTACGCATGAACAATGTTATCCTTATGGATGGAACACATTAGTACTTTATAAGTGTTAGTTAACTATATGAAAATGATTATCTTGTTCTAACTACATCTCTTGAATGCTTGTTACTAGATTATGTCACTTACAATCATATATATATGGAAACTAGAATTGAAAATCTACGTGCTATTGTTACTAGCTCTCTTTAGGACATAATTGGAAAATGGTGTGTATATGATAAAAATGATATATCCTTGTGGAACTATAGGCTTGGTCATGTAAACATGCATCAATTGAAGAAGTTGATAAAAAAAGCATTAGTCAAAGGGCTTCTAAAGTTAGAATTTGAAATAGATGATAAATTCCAATCTTATACAAAAAAGGAAGAAAACAAATTATTCCTTCATGTTTAAGGGAGCCATTAGCACTAATAGAGATCTTGAACTTCTTCGTATTAATCTCCTTGGTCCAATGCACACATAAAGACACAAAGATACCAAGTATTTCTGGGTTATTTTTAATGATTTTCTCACTTTACTTGGAACTTCTTTTTGGTTTCTAAGAGGTATACACTTGATGTTTTCTCTTCGTTTTCCTAATAAATTAAAATATTAAGCTTCTTGTCGAATAATCTCTATCTATAGTGAGCATGAGGGGAAATTTGAAAATGACTTGTTTGAAAAGTTTTGTGATGAATCATGTTATGTGAAAAACTCTTTTATCCTCATAAAAATGGATTAGTTTAGAGGAAGAGTGTATCTATACAAGCAATATCTTGGAAAACAATCTCATAGTATGATACTCTTAATAATTTTCAAGTTGAAGCCATCAAATATGGTTATTTTGTGCAAAATTGGATTTTCACTCATTCTATGCTAACGAGCATCCCCATTGAGTTATTGAATGCTAGAAAGTCAATTGTTAATGTCTTTCATATTTTTATTGTCCATGTTTTATTTCAAACACCAAATTTATTTTAATAATTTTAATTCTAAACCTTGTAAGGCTTTCTTTCTTGTTTATAGTTATAGTACAATATATAAAAATTATATATTGATTTATGTAAAGTAGAGGAATCCACTAATGTTAAATTTGTTGAAACTATGCACACAATTAAAAAAAATGGTTTATAATGATCTTCTAGATGATGTTTGTCCTATAGTATAAGAATAAGACATTAACAACGTAGGTAAAGTGGTGGTTCAAGATGATTTCTCTTCAAATACATAAAAGAAGGAAAAAGATAATTCAAAAGAGTTCATCATAAGAAATGCCTTTGAAAAAGTGAAGAAAAGAAATGCATATAACAAAGAACAAGCAAACAACAAGTTCATGTTAGAACATTACCTAAAGAATGTAAAACCATCTCTTGAGGGTGAGGAGTGGATCCTAGATATTCAAGGATATTTGGAATGATTAAAAAAGAACAAGGTTTAGACCCTAATGCCAAAACTAAAACATAAAAATATCATTGGAATCAAGTGGGCCTACCAGACAAACTTGATGAGAAAGGAAAGGTAGTAAGGAGAAAAGCAAATATAGAAGGCAAGGTTGTAATCGATAGGAAGGTATTGATTTGATGAAACTATTGATGCTTTTGCTATATTAGAATCTATTCATATGCTACCTACTTCCATTTTCTAGTCATAAAAATTTCCTGTTATGTCAAACATATGTTAAAAATGAACTTCTAAATGATGATTTAGAAGACAAAGTCTTTGTGTCTCAACCCCCAAGCTTTGAACATTAAAAGCATGTAGATCATGTTTATCTTTTATAAAAGTCTCACTATGGACTCATACAAGCCCCTAGAACTTGGTATGGAAAACTTAAAACCTTTTAATTGATAATTGATGTGTGATAACCCAGGAATTCACACTTTGAATATGACTTCTAATTTTGACCTCATTCTTGTTTCCACCATGAATATCATGTTTGTATATATTTTTATGCACAATTAGTCCACCTAATGTACACATACCACTTTGGTGATGCTCAAAATGACAAAAATCAAATTCACACTCATATCACACCTCATCACTTTTTCTTTTGAATTTTGATCATATCATTGTAATTTTTTGTAACTTGTTCTTATTCTCATGTTGAAGATCTCTCTTCCTCATTTCCAACGCACCTTGTTCTCATGTTGAAGCCCTCTCTTCCTCATTTCCAATGCACCTTGTTTCTTCTAAATCAGAATTCATATGATGGAGTTATTTCTAATTGAAGATTAAGACTTTTCAAACACAATTTCTAATCCTTTTCCCCTCAATTTTATGTCTTTGAGTGGGCCTTTTAGGCCCCATTAATGGGCATGCCACCCCTCCAAACTATCCCCTTTCCCCTTTCTTTTCTTTCCTTAACATTGATCCTGAGCTCTCTTCCTTAGTAAATCTAAAGCATTGAATCCTTTAGCGATGGACCTCGGCCCTCAAATATTTGCCCCACGGATGGCAGATGGATCCAACGACACTGACTTTGTTCTTTTCACTAGATATGTTCCTGCCATTACAGCAACTTTACAGTTGCTTTTCAACCATCAAACCCTGCACTACGCATCTTCGTTGGTGAAATTGGGAACCGAATTCCCCTCCTCTCTTCACTTCCTTTGTATCCCCTTTTTTGATATCTCTTTTGCACATCCTAGCACCTTCTTTTCCCCCTTCGTCATCTCCCTCACAATGTAGTGTCACCAACAAAACCTTTTGGGCATTTCCAATGTAGCAACCTTCCGCCTCAATTGAGATCACTTGATGTCTCAACCGCTCCTGGAGGACTCGGGCGACATGCTCGTTTGGTTCCCCAGCCAAGATGGCCATGGTTCAGGGTCCCACCAGAGAGGCACTCTAGACTGTGCCATCATGGTGAGTGTTTCTAAAGTGAGGGGGTTCCCCTTTTCTAAAATAGGATGTCGACACTGTCTCTAACTCCTCCCCTCTCAACCTGACCCGCTTCAAACCACTGCGGACCGCTCTCCACCGCTCGGGGCGTCTCTCATACGCCTTTCACCATGTAGGCACACCACCATACCCTAGCCATAACCCACTAGCAGGGCCTGGGCATGCCCTCCAACCGTGGGCCTGCCTTCTTCACCTCACGACCTAACCCATTTAGGGTAAATTACCTATAAAATTCTTGTTATATGTGCAATCTTCAAATGATCTTAACTTTATAGTTACATATTCAAATGCCATGATGTAATATATGGTTTTGATTAGAAAAATACCACCTATATGATGGTGCTGATATCTATTTCTAATTTCACAATTTTAGTCTCTGATTGAGTGAAAAATGGTGTTTTGTGATCTTATTCTTTTTAATCAACCCTTGACACACACCACTTGTCAACTTAATGATCTAATACTTTATATTCATATAAATCAATAAAATTTAGCTTCCTTTTACTACTCATGATGTCTTGGATAATTAGGTTCACTCTAATGATAATATAGATCTCCTATGTCTATCCTTGCCCGAAACATGGTTCCATTTATGTACATACATGATATGACTTCATCATGTTTGGGAGTTTGGCTTATTTTTTCATCACTTAATCTTTCAATATCTATGTCCACTTCTTAATCAGCCCTTAAATGACTCATTTCATGAAATTCCATGTAGCATACCCATGTACTCCTATTAACTACATGTAACACCTAGTGCAATCTAAATGCATATATTGCTTGTTGGGATCTAATCTTACATATGATGCTATAATGTTATCCATGTTACCTTAATCGCTTCTAATTAGTAAAATCACCATGATTTAACTCGAATTACTGCCTTGGTATAATTAATGCGTCTATGACTTCTGAAACATGATGCTAATGCACATGATTGATCTAGTATGACTAATTGGGAACTTGCATGATAAAATCATGATGATAACTTACAACTCATGGTTACTTTACTCCTAAATCATACTTTGTCTTTATCTAGTATTACTCATGATGTGGATGTATCACCTAGACCTAAGGTGTTGATGTGACCTTTGAACTATGGTTGATTGATTGCATGCTCATATGTGACTTGGGACCTCAGTTGATCTATTTGAAACCTAGTTCTATGGGAACATCCACATGACTCATATGATTCTTATCTTATCATACCATAGTAATCTAAGACTCGATATGTATCTTTTGTATCTTAGGTCCACTTGGGCTGGACCACCTCTAGATATCTTATCATATCTTGCTCACTACTCGTAAGGTACATTTTCCTCTTGACCCTACTATGATATTGTCTTTGTTGTATGTATGCTCATATGAATGCTTAGCTACTTACTTGGTTAATCTATTGTTCCTACAATAACTAGTTTCGTGTTTGAGTATTCTACGTTGGCAAACCTTGAATATAATATAGAGAAATCCATTATGCAACCTAATGTTGACATAATGGATAAAGGAACCTAAAACATTCTGATATAAAATGATATCACCTAAGTGTTCTCTCTTTGTTTATCTTCTTGACTATGATCATGTTTCTGGCCAAGCAAGTTTTGTATTACTCTTAAACTATTTACAAGCCTTTTCATCTCGTACTTAATTCTTTAGAATTAATATGTTTTGTTTATCAATTTTTTAGTTGTCAAATGAAGAGCCGCTACACTCAAGTCTCAACTCTATGAATGAAATGTCAATGAGATGTTAGAAATGGAATGGGTAGATGCCTCTACCTCCTTTATTTTCTTGTTATATCTTTGTGTTGTTACTACAGTTTTTATATACATTGCTTGTGTGAAACCATGTGCCATTCTATGGAGGGGCGCCCTATACCTACTACCACTAACTCTATAGTGAGTGGGGAAGGGGTGTACTTCAACGCCCTCTCCTCAACTTAAAAAGGGCATTATATTTGCAAGGCACAACACTTCTTCCTCTAAATATTAGAGAGTCTTCTAGCATCTCACCTCATCTTTAAGGACTACCTAAGCCACCCAAGTAGATGATGAATAGTTAGTCTTCTCCTCTTGTCATGTGATTATTTTCTCATGATTGTTAATCACATGATTTCTCAATTATGGGTAGCCTATACATGGGAAAACTAAAATTGATTTGAACTCATGAGAGTTGATCTAGATGACAATGCCATGATCTGATATTAAATGAAAGACCCTAATTGATAAATGAAAGTACTCGTGAAAGTGATGTACACATGTGTAAAGTTCTTGCAAAGGCAATGTTACCAATTGGATATAAGTGCTTTCTATGTTTGAGGTAAATTAGTAATGTTGGTGATATAAGATAGAACTTAGGTTCTATACCTCATGGTTTATGAAGTCCCTATTTGATTAAACCCATGTTGCCCTATTTTCGATTAAACCTCAAACATAGTTAAGCAAACTCTTCCTCTGTTTGATATGTGTGATGATTATGCTTTGAAGTGACTTAGTTCTTTGACTCTCAAAATCATGATGAAAAACTTTGATATGAGAGGCATTGTCTCTATTGATTCATATTCCTTTTGGTAATCTAGATTTGGAATTATGTGATGGACAAAGATCTCTCTCTTTCCCTATTAAGCTTTAACTCTTGGATTGCACCATTCTACTTCTCGATTTCTAAATATACTATTACCATGATCATGAGAGAAAAGGGGATACTATTATGACCTTGATCTTGTAAAAATGTTGAATTATGGTTGATATATATGACCTTGATTTTTGATATCATGACCCTATGAAGTACGATCTGATAATGGATACTTTCTATAAGGCTCCTAAACTTACCTAATGAGTTGAGTTGAATAAGCTTAATTATCATAATTGAATTCTTATAACCCTAATCTAACCTTGTGATATGCTTTGAAATTATAATAAAAGCTTGACTTTCAAATTTGGTCCAATTTGGACACTGTCTGAGCAAGTTATGCAATTTTATGCACATTTTTTACTGTTCTACAATTTACCCAATTGAGAGGTTTTCATTGCAATTTATCACTTGCATTATGTTCCTTGGATATTATCTCATCATTATTGATATTTTTGAGCCATGGGTCACCTATTTAATCCTTGGTTTGAAGGTGTTTTCTCCAAGGGTATTTTAGGGTTTACCCCCTTCATCGATGACCTACCTTTAGTAGATATCAACTAATGAATTATTTGTTTTTCTTGTAAATTCAAGAAACAAGGGATAATAATATCTCTATGGATGGTGTGGGAGCTTCTTGTGTGTGTGCTTGTATATTCTTAATAGTTTAAGGCCATGGACACTTGGAAAGATAATAGAACTTCAACTTTTTGTTTTTCTTTATCTTAAAGTTTCATATACGTATCCTTAAGCACCAAAATGAGCCATTTTTTCTCCACCACTTCCCTCCTTCTACAACCCTCATTCTCCCTCTGTGCTTCTGCAAATTTCCTATCTAACAAAGAAGAAAGAGGGGATCTTCTTGGAAAAACAATCTAGGGTTGCAATTGACTTCCTTTTAGGGTTTAAAAAGCTTCCTTCTGGTGATCTTGAGCTAAAAGAGTAAGAATCCCCTTCTTTCCTCCATTTATTTCTTTTTTATCCTTACTCCTACCTTTCTCTAGGTCGGAACCTTGCTGTTCCATGGTAGAAATTGTTGTAAAGCTCTAAAACCCTACCTTTCTTTCTCCTTATGCTTAGGGTTTGCTCATTTGATGAAGAAAGGTGCTAGATGGACAAGTTCACAGCTTATACTTGAATTTTCTACCCAACCTGCTCGAGTGTTCTTCTGTTTGGGATTTCATTTCTCATTATAGGCAAGGTTTATAACTTGCTCCACGTTTATTGCTTACAATAAGCTTGCTAGCTCATGTTCTTGCTTTTAAATGATGATCCATGCACTAAAAAGCTATGCTTAACTTGGATTTCGATTTTTATAATATTCCCTATTCTGATTTCAGTTCTAGATGAACTTGTGATCATCTTTACTTTATTCCTAAGGTATGATTTGACTTGGATCAGGTTGGTTTGACAACCTATGGTGCTAAGCACCTATCAACCACTGGTCAATTTTAGGGTTTTAATCTGATTTAATCTGACATTGTGGTATGGTGATATGGGTTAATTGATGATGGAACAAATGGAGGGTTACCATTAATAAGGTAGTCTTACCTATTCACTCATATGAATAGAAGGGATGATAACCATATTGTGTTGATATGTAACCTTAATGAGGTATAGCTTGTTATACCTAGCTTTAATATAACTAAATGATGGTAATTGGGTATGAATAGTCCTTGAATGATTAATACAATCATGGAGTACTCTCTTATTATTATTGAAACCCTAGTATGCTATAACCCGATGGTTACACCTTGATTTATGTGTGGGTTTATACTTGAGAATAGTATGAAATGTGATGGTGATGCTTCACCTTATGCATCCATGATCCAATGGGGATGCCATGAGTTAGGGTTTGGGTATAAGTGATGATTAGTAACAATAATATAATTTATCTTGTTGAAACTAACTCTAATTCAAATAGATAAAGATGAGTATTCATGTTTAACATTCTTATATGATGGAATTATGGTGAAATAACTTCCTTAATATGATCATAACCTTAATATGTTAATTGGTGGTTATCATAGCCACATGGTTGATACTTTATTATGCTAAACATGTGCATTATGAATATGATGAGGGTTAATCATATCTATATTCCTTGCATGTTGATGTAATAAAGGAATGTTCTTAATGTTAACATAACCCTGCTATGATCGTTTATGAATATCTCCTAGCTCATTAATGCAATATTGTGTTGATCTAGTGTATTATATGTAAGTGATGTTGTTGAGCCTTGTTATAAGGCATGCAAAGATAATGATGATCTTGTAGGGAATAGTATGATGGTCTTAATGACCTTTGGGCATGGTTGATCCCTGAATGAGGTGTAATCCTCTTGTGTTGATAAGGGTTGATACCCTGTGATATTGTGAAAAGGATTTATATCCTATGATAGTATGATGGTCTTAATGACCTTTGGGCATGGTTGAGCACTGAATGAGGTGTAATCCTCTTGTGTTGATAAGGGTTGATACCTTGTGATATCATGAAAAGGATTTATATCTTTTGATAGTATGATGACTAGTGTGGTCTCATGAATGACAAGTGAATAGTACCACATGATGATGAGATGAGAAATTATGTTTTACATGTTTTATATCTTTTAAAAGTTGTGACATTTATATGCTTGCTAGAAGTGAATTAGGGTTTGTATGTCCACTTGTTTGATGCAGCCTCAATTCACCCAATTGGCATAACTAATCAAGTGAAACTCTTATCATGTAGTGCCTTGTTCCTTAGATCCATCTGAGTGTTAGAACTTTCCAGATGGTAAAATGAGTATTGTTAAGGGAAACACAGAGGGCATACTATTGAGGATATATCCTTGCCATCCACAATGCAGGTTGTGGAGGATGGCTATGGTCATGACTCATACATATGATGTGATTGAGAACGGATGTGGTCATGTCTCAGTGATTATATACATGACAAGATTGGAGGACAACTGTGGTTGTACCTCGGATGGTAGGGTATGTGTACCCACCTCTTTTCAGTAGTTCTGTGACCTGTACCAAGGGCGGACTAGGCTGCAGTAGTTTGACCTTATGTGTCATTGTTGAAGACTCGTACTGATTGTGGGCGGAGAAGATCTTAGGAGTTCGGCTCTTCCTAGATCTTGTATGGCACTAATTTCGACTTAGTGGTGGTCAGTTGGATTTTGAGGGGTATCCTCAAATTCCTCATCGCATAATAAAAGATGTAGGACAGTCGTGTAGCATATCTATTTAGGGTTACACACAATGCTTCATATTGGTTGATAACCCTTGTTTGTTTTCTTTTCACTGAGATCATGTATAGTACAATAAGAGATATAGATATGCTTATGTTGTAGTTATACGCATGTTATAAACATGCTATGTTATCAAATATACTGACACTGATGGTTAAGATGATGCTACTAGCTATGTTTAATATTGCTAGCCACACCTATGTAATTAGAAATTCTTAAACTACTAATCATGCCTATGAAGTTCATTGTGTTATGATGTTAGTTCTACTTATGATATAGATTTGTTTCCTTTATTTGAGATGTCAATATTGATTTCCATGTTATGTTACTAGACATATTCATGATGTCAGGGATGCTCATGCTACTAGATTGATTATACTGTTAGCAAGGAATATGATGATAGTCATATTAATGATAATGTTTGTTGTTAGATGAAATTTGATGATATTCGAGTATATATCTATCCAGAGAAGTGGATTTATTTGTTATCTATATATCCATTGATGATCATACTTGTTGCTAAGATGATTTGCTTAATCTGTTTAGTATACATGAACTATTCAATCTGTTCAATTGATTATTAAATACTCCAACTGCTTAGTTATCTACTATTTAAAATTTTGTAATCAATAAGCGTTGTTGGAGGTTATATCTCTTACTGGGACATGGGTCTCACCCTGTTATGACCCACACTGTGATTAATCAGTAAGTACCTTGATTAGTGCTAAAGCACTCCGTTAAACATCATGGTTAATTAAGATAAGATAATATGTGAATCAATAGTTGAGATTGAATCATCTGAGGTAATTAATGGTAATATCAATGCTAATTGTTAAGTTAATTAAGTTGGGTTAAGTACACATAAATGCGATTAATGTTTTGATTAGCTAAGACAAAATAATTAGCATTCTTTCTTGCTTCGAGGTCATAGTGAATTCCGTTCTTGAAGTTTTGCAAAAAGAATCGTTTGATTCGGACCCTCAAGGCAAAAGTTATGGCCTTTTTATTTTCTTGGACTTGGATGCAATTTTACCAGTAATTGATTTTTTAAGTGAGTCGGCTATTTTGTTTCTCCTTATATTCTTCTTTCCCAATTGACTACCTGATAGAACAGAACCGCAGAAGCGGCGCTCGATTGAGAGCAGTAGAAGGGGGGCTGCGCCCATGCGATTTTTGGGCGATTTGAAGAGTAAAAGCTAGCCATCGACCTCCATCCACCCTTCCCGTATCCTTCTTCTTCCTATGGCTGAACCTAGCAGTGCCACCACCAGTCAACCTAGCAAGAAGCAGCCATAGCTCCGACCTGCAGGAGCATGCCATGGCCGACCAAAGTAGTTGCAGTGCGGCCAGCAGTTAAGGGAGTGAGAGGACGGCTCCGCAGCACCCCAAAGTAGTAGGCGATGACGTCCCTACCTCCTTTCTCCACCGCCTAGCCACCAGGAGATTGCCCTAGCTGCTTGGGCGGCCGGCCAGTAGCTGCGGCTACGTGAGCCAGCGGCTGGGAGCCCCCTGGGCGCGGCTAGCAGCAGCCAAAACGCCACCTTCTACCCTTCTTCTTCCTCCTTCCTTCCTTCCCTTCCCTTTACTAGCCTCTATCTGCGCCCAAGAAGTAGGGGCGACGCCCCCTACCTAGCAGCAGCAACTGCTGTGAGAAGTAATGGCCAGGAGGCCATTTGGGTGCGAGCAACAGCACCAAGGTATACTCTTGACTCTAAATGAGAGTTCCAAACTAGGTTTCATAGTCTTCAGTCACGATTCAACCATGCTACTGTCGTAACAGCGTTTTGATCGGCCGAATTGGGTGTGATTCGGCCGAGTTTCATTTATAGGAAATTGATCAGGGTTTTGATCGGCCGAGTTGCAGGTGGATCGGCCGAGTTTCCAGCTGATCGGCCGAGTTCCCAGATTGGTCGGCCGGGTTTCAGTACTGTGAGTAGTAGTTCATTTAGAAATCATTATTTAACTCAATTTAAATGCTTAATTACTTCTGTATCAGTTAGTATAACTTTTAAACAGTGTAGTACATACAATAGAGTATTATAGATTCATTGGAACTTGAAATACTTGATATGCTTAATGAAAATGATGAAATTTCCTGTATTATAGTTGCAATGTATTTGCTGATTTAAAAGTAGATGTTTAGCATTGAAACTGGATAAATGATACTGAATCATGTTTAAGGATGACAAAGGATATACATGTGTTTCAAGTGAATATTCAGAATGTGCAATATGCATGAAATGTGATATTCCTATTTATATGGTTATATGTTAATCAGTTAATAGACTTAGGTGCCCTAACACCGTAGAACCCCTTTGACAGATCTTCTTCTTAGGGGTGAAACTCGTGTTGCAACATTATCCGTGCGGAGTCATGGAGACACGAGGACAGAGAGGCAGTGTCCAACAACAACGCGTGAGATGTCACGGTGGCACTGGAGAAAATTGGGGGTTATTGCAACAAGATCCGTGCGGAGTCATGGAGGTAACCCCGTGAGACTCTCCGCCTGTGTACTCAGGTTAGAGGAGGAGTCTAGAGCACTCGATGTAGTGCAGTGAGGCCGATGAGCCTGAAGGCCGATGAGCCTGGGGTCCTGTGGCAGAGCAGGGCTGGCGTCAGACTTAGCATTTCCCGGTTGTATCGCTAAGTCTTGTACGGTGGGATCGTAGTTCGCTACGGATCTTTATATGCATGGTACACTGCATATGATTAGGGTATAATAATAATATAAAAGAATGCAATCATATAGGATCATAGTAAATTAAAGTATTTGAACTTTTGTGCTATTTCTTTATATCTGATTATCTGTTCAAATTATCTGCTATTGCATGGGAATGTGATTATATTATGTAAATCTGTTATGTTATTAGAACTGCCCTGCTTAGTACTGCATTTATGTTTAATTTCAATTTATAAACCTGATGAGTTGTTTAGTGATAGCTAAGTGAAATGCTATTCACTGAGCGAGTAGGCTCATACATCTACTCAAAACATTTTCAGGTCATCAACAGCAACAGGAATCTGAAGGATCCTTTCATCCTAACGCTTAGTCTGTAGAAGGTATATGTAGTTAGTAGTTAGAGGTATCTTAGTCCTTTCCCCTCGATCTTTGGGACAAGGTGTGGGTGAGAGAGAATGTGTATAAAGATGTAAATTAACTGTTATGCTTTATTTTATGTCGAACAATGTAATATGCTGTAGACTTTCTATATATTGCTAGTCAGTTTAATAAAAATGCTTCCGCAGTTTGTTTAGTTTCATTTTACAGCATAAATCAGATTATCCTGTTAATGTCTTTAAAATTTTTTAAAAGTAATGAGTGGTTTGGCTAGTGTGTAATCCCTCTGTCGCGCCCTAATCTCGTGATTTGTGGGTAATGCGAGATCGTGGCGTTACAATTCTTGGTATCAGAGCATAGGTTGAGTATATGAATACTCTAAGTCAAGGTCAGGGGACGATAAGAGACCAATAGGATTAAGGTTTAAGAGTTTTTTTCTTCTATCTGTAATTTTCTAACAGGAAGTGTTCTGTTATACTATTATAGATGGCAAGAAAAGGATGTGGTCACGAGAATCAAGTAATGAGCTTAAGTTGAGTTGTTAAGAATCATTAAGGTCAAAAGATAAAGTTATAAGTGAGACGAATAATAAATGATGAGTTTTAGCTCTGGAAGGTATGAGTGTTTAGATACCCTGGCCAGGTGTCTGAATACTTAGATTGACCAGTATCAAGCTACTCTGTCTGTTCTCCTCTGGATGCCCTGGCCAGGTATGCAGAGGAAGGATAGGCTAGAGAGAAACCCTAGAAATCTTAGGATTATGAGATAAGAGACTAATGTATGAATAAGAGATTACATATAAGATTTGATTCAACTCTTGTCTATTATTTCTTATTTGATTTAAAGATCACTAGAAATGCTTTTATATGCATGAAATTAGATTTTTCAATTTGTAAAGAAAATATGATTCTTTTATATTGTTGTGTCATGAAGTGAATTGTTTAGTGTTTGTTTTCTTTGTATTAAATTAGACCCAAAATTACGTTTAAATAAGTTTGCCCTAAGTGGATATTCTTTCCACATGTTTAAGATTAATAGGGGTTGATTAATCTCGAGTAACTCTTGGCTTCAGGACTACAGGTTCGGCCTGGTCCGGCTGGCAGGATGTGTTACTGGGATCTAATGACTCCTATTAACAGTAAAATAAGAATAGATTCTGGTTGAATTAGACCCGTAACATAGTGAGAATGTATATACACTAGGATGTTTTAATTATGATAAGAAGTCTAAGTGTTCTTTTGTCTTGAGAATTAGGGTTTGAGAAGCATAGACCCTAATTGGCCCAAATTAGGATTTTAATGACATATGAATACAGAATTTGATAAATAGAATGTCTCACTAAATGATTTTTAGTATTTTATGTGTAACTCTGATTTGGCTAAAATTTTTATATGATTTGGATATATAAAATTTAAACAACATTGAAAAATATCAGAATTTTTAAAGAATGTTCTGACTTGTTTATCGGCCGAATTTCAAACTCGACCGATCACATTTTCAGAATGATATAGAAGCGTGGTAATTGAATTTTATCTTTTTATTTGTATATCCAATTGATCTCAAATTTTAAATATACTTGAAAAACACAATTTTAGACACTCTGTTAAATTGGCGTAATTTTTGGATGACTTTTGATCTCTACAGTGAGGGTGTCGGCCGAGTTTACAACTCAACCGAATCTGCTGCAGACTGCAATATAGCAGTGCACTGTTTGATTTTTAATTATTTATTGGTAATAGAAATGATCTCAAATTTTTACTGAAGGTCTGAAACTTCATTAGGTATAACATATAAAGTTTCCAGAATTTTTGGAGCTTCTGTTAGCTATTTAATAAACGAATTACAGAAACTATTGTGAAAACTGAATTTTCAGCCAGTATAATTAAAGTTGAGTGTTGGGTTAATATGCTATTGACCGAAGCAGCTCAAATTGATCTTTATGATCGACCACACCCGCACACAATAACGCTATGTTATTGATAAGGATCAAACCCTAGAATGATTAGAGTTGAAGTAGTTCAAGGGATGTCGCTAGTGATTTAACCTTGAATACTAGTATCTCTGTAAAATAAGACCTTGAGATTTGATCTATGAAAAGTAAGCTGGCATTGATAGTGATCTAGGGTTTTAAGGTAGCTAATCTGATCGGTACATGAACAACATGAAATGACTTAGAGAAAATAGTAAAACATAAACCTGAAATGTAACAATAAGAAAGTAGCATAGAAAGCCGAGTATTATCCGATATGTGATCTAAAGATAGTTGATGTAGTTCATGTTTTTAAGACATGGCGTCACTATCTTTATGATGTGACAACATATTATCACCCTAGTAAAGAGAATGTGGTGGCTGATGCTTTCAGCAGAAAGTCAAGTTCAACAGTTAATGCATTCTCTATGACAGGTTTCAATAGAGACTTGTTAGTAGAAATGTGGAAGTTGAACTTAGACTTAGGGGTGACAACACAAAGTGATTTGATTGTACAGATGTAAGTTAAGCCTACTTCTTATGATCAGATCAAGGAACTACAATAGGGTGATAGTGAGTTAAACCAGACCATGCATGACATGATAGGAGGAAAAGAGACCAGAGTTTAAGTTTTTAAGATGATAAGGTGTTGTATTAGCATGACATGTTGTGTGTACCTCGAGATAGTGAGTTGAAAGAAAAGATTCTTATGGAAGTGCATGTATTGATGTATGCTATACTTTCAGGAAACACTAAGATGTAAATAAATCTCAAGGAGTTGAAACAGATGGTCAGATATGTAGAAGTATGTAGCTGAGTACGTGGTTAGAAGTAGTGTATGCCTGTAGGTTAAGGCTGAACCCTAGAAATCTACAGTTGCCTTGTAATCTTTTTCTATGCCTGAATAAAAATGGGAATATATCACAATGGATTTTGTGGTAAGGTTACCCAGGACACCTAGAGGTTGTGATTTGATATGAATGATTGTGGATAGGCTAATTTAGTCTGCTTGCTTTCTTCATATTAAGTCAACCTTTGATGTCTCGAAACTTGACTAAGATATACATGGATGAAATAATTAGGTTGCCTGGTAATCCAGTTTCAATCATATCATATTGAGATCCTAAGTTCACATCTAGGTTGTGGAAACAGTTGCATCGTGCTTCGGGCACAAAGTTAAGATTCAGTACAACCTTTTCATCCGCAGATGGATGGTCAGTCTGAGAGGACCATTCAGACTCTTAAGGACATGCTGAGAGCATGTGTTATGCATCTCAGTGGAAGTTGGGAAGAACATTTAAGTCTTATAGAGTTTGCTTAGTGTGAATGTTGAGTTTTGAAATACACAAACGATAATGGTACGGTTTGGGTATAAACCCAGACAATACAGATTTGGTAAATCATTAGGTGCATGATTTCAAGGAAGTACGTTAGCATTAAAATATACAAATAAACCTAGTTGCATGCTTCCTGTTATGTTAATGGGTATGACTTAACATTTTCATGAATTGGCACATTTCTCTGAGATATTATTAGAAATTCTCAAGTACTATTAATTATTTGTGTTATGATTTGTAAGCAACTCTTAATTGAGTTATGTGATGCACAAACCAGGAATTTGGTTAATATGCATGTTCTTCGAGAAATTTCAGATAATTGAAAAATATTACAGATGGTTTCTTATAGGTGAAGTAAATTACTCTTATTGATGTAATAATATGTTCAATTACATGAATTCAGTATGTATGTGCCAAAATTGATTTGAGTTTGGAATATTTATGAATTTTTAATCTGCATGCATGCATGATATAAAGATTACTCAGTAATTACAATGATTTTGAATATACTACTCTGCCAGTTCTAGAATGATACCGTATTGTGATTTGAACTGCAATCAAACATATGAGATAACGGAAACCCTAAGAGTAGGGTGTTTCCATGTGACTAGTGAATGAGATAACCCTAATAATAAGGTGTTGGCATGTGATGAATGAATAAGGCAAATGAAACCCTAAGGATAGGGTGTACGATGAATCAAGTATTTTGATATCAATTCTCAGTATGAGATGTAGTGATGTTTAACAGTTAATTGCATGATTTTATTTTAGTACCAGATTGACATGCATTCTATTTATTTAAGAATTTTTAGTTTGTCTGCATGTATAGTATAATAATTTCTCGGTAATTACCATAAATTGAGATACTGTTATAACATTTCTGGAAAGACAATGTTTTGTGGGTTGATCTGGAATCAGATCAGATGTGTCCTAGGTTGAGGGACCAATACAGATGGTTGATCAGAGGATCAAGAAACTCACGAATCGTGAAATACCCTTAGAGAAGGTTTTGTGGAGAAACTACAACCTAGAAGGAACCACATGGGAGTTTTTGGATAGATAGGCGTAACAAGTTTCTTTTTCTCTTTTAGGAATTTCGGGACGAAATTCTTATAAGGGAGGGAGATTGTTATGACCCACTCTGTGATTAATCAGTAAGTACCTTGATTAGTGCTAAAGCACTCCGTTAAACATCATGGTTAATTAAGATAAGATAATATGTGAATCAATAGTTGAGATTGAATCATCTGAGGTAATTAATGGTAATATCAATGATGATTGTTAAGTTAATTAAGTTGGGTTAAGTACACATAAATGTTATTAATGTTTTGATTAGCTAAGACAAAATAATTAGCATGCTTTCTTGCTTCGAGGTCATAGTGAATTCCGTGCTTGAAGTTTTGCAAAAAGAATCGTTTGATTCGGGCCCTCAAGGCAAAAGTTATGGCCTTTTTATTTTCTTGGACTTGGATGCAATTTTACCAGTAATTGATTTTTTAAGTGAGTTGGCTATTTTGTTTCTCCTTATCTTCTTCTTTCCCAATCGACTACCCGATAGAACAGAACCGCAGAAGCGGCGCTCGATTGAGAGCAGTAGAAGGGGGGCTACGCCCATGCGATTTTGGGGCGATTTGAAGAGTAAAAGCTAGCCATCGACCTCCATCCACCCTTCCCGTATCCTTCTTCTTCCTATGGCTCAACCTAGCAGCGCCACCACCAGCCACCCTAGCAAGAAGCAGCCATAGCTCCAACCTGCAGGAGCATGCCATGGCCGACCAAAGTAGCTGCAGTGTGGCCAGCAGTTATGGGAGTGAGAGGACGGCTCCGCAGCACCCCAAAGTAGTAGGCGATGACGTCCCTACCTCCTTTCTCCACCGCCTAGCCACCAGGAGCTTGCCCTAGCTGCTTGGGTGGCCGGCCAATAGTTGCGACTACGTGAGCCAGCGGCTGGGAGCCCCCCTAGGCACGGCTAGCAGTAGCAAAAATGCCACCTACTACCCTTCTTCTTCCTCCTTCCTTCCTTCCCTTTCCTTTACTAGCCTCTACCTGCGCCCAAGCAGTAGGGGCGACTCCCCCTACCTAGAAGCAGCAACTGCTGTGAGAAGTAATGGCCAGGAGGCCATTTGGGTGCGAGCAACAGCACCAAGGTATACTCTTGACTCTAAATGAGAGTTCCAAACTAGGTTTCATAGTCTTCAGTCACGATTCAACCATGCTACTGTCGTAACAGCGTTTTGATCGGCCGAATTGGGTGTGATTCGGCCGAGTTTCATTTATAAGAAATCGATTAGGGTTTTGATCGGCCGAGTTGCAGGTGGATCGGCCGAGTTTCCAGCTGATCGGCCGAGTTCCCAGATTGGTCGGCCGAGTTTCAAACTGTGAGTAGTAGTTCATTTAGAAATCATTATTTAACTCAATTTAAATGCTTAATTACTTCTGTATCAGTTAGTATAACTTTTAAAAAGTGTAGTACATACAATAGAGTATGTTAGATTCATTGGAACTTGAAATACTTGATATGCTTAATGAAAATGATGAAATTTCCTGTATTATAGTTGCAATGTATTTGCTGATTTAAAAGTAGATGTTTAGCATTGAAACTGGATAAATGATACTGAATCATGTTTAAGGATGACAAAGGATATACATGTGTTTCAAGTGAATATTCAGAATGTGCAATATGCATGAAATGTGATATTCCTGTTTATATGGTTATATGTTAATCAGTTAATAGACTTAGGTGCCCTAACACCGTAGAACCCCTTTGACAGATCTGCTTCTTAGGGGTGAAACTCGTGTTGCAACATTATCCGTGCGGAGTCATGGAGACACGAGGACAGAGAGGCAGTGTCCAACAACAACGCGTGCGATGTCACGGTGGAACTGGAGAAAATTGGGGGTTATTGCAACAAGATCCGTGCGGAGTCATGGAGGTAACCCCGTGAGACTCTCCGCCTGTGTACTCAGGTTAGAGGAGGAGTCTAGAGCACTCGATGTAGTGCAGTGAGGCCGATGAGCCTGGGGTCCTGTGGCAGAGCAGGGCTGGCGTCAAACTTAGCATTTCCCGAGTGTGTCGCTAAGTCTTGTACGGTGGGATCGTAGTTCGCTACGGATCTTTATATGCAGGGTACACTGCATATGATTAGGGCATAATAATAATATAAAAAAATGCAATCATATAGGATCATAGTAAATTAAAGTATTTGAACTTTTGTGCTATTTCTTTATATCTGATTATCTGTTCAAATTATCTGCTATTGCATGGGAATGTGATTATATTCTGTAAATCTGTTATGTTATTAGAACTGCCCTGCTTAGTACTGCATTTATGTTTAATTTCAATTTATAAACCTGATGAGTTGTTTAGTGATAGCTAAGTGAAATGCTATTCACTGAGCAAGTAGGCTCATACCTCTACTCAAAACATTTTTAGGTCATCAACAACAATAGGAATCTGAAGGATCCTTTCATCCTAACGCTTAGTCTGTAGAAGGTATACGTAGTTAGTAGTTAGAGGTCTATTAGTCCTTTCCCCTCGATCTTTGGGACAAGGTGTGGGTGAGAGAGAATGTGTATAAATATGTAAATTAACTGTTATGCTTTATTTTATGTCGAACAATGTAATATGCTGTAGACTTTCTGTATATTGCTAGTCAGTTTAATAAAAATGCTTCCGCAGTTTGTTTAGTTTCATTTTACAGCATAAATCAGATTATCCTGTTAATGTCTTTAAAATGTTTTAAAAGTAATGAGTGGTTTGGCTAGTGTGTAATCCCTCCGTCGCGCCCTAATCTCGTGATTTGTGGGTAATGCGAGATTGGGGCGTTACACACCCTTTTGGTTTGACACATTTTTTTTAGGTAATCAGAAGTGACGAAAACAAATATGTGGCAACAAAGAGGAGCTATACTAAAGAATCTTTGAGAAAGTTGATTAGATGCCTAGTGTGTCGAGTCATCCCTGTACTCTTAGGTCTGGGCAGGTAAAGTTTGTATATGGTGTTTCAAACGAATCTAACTTTTGTTAGCATATTAATTCTTATTTGTGTGGAATATATGAATATTGTTTTTCTGTGTATAAGGAGATGGAACAATTTGTATAAAATTCTTAGCATAGTATGGATAAAGAAAAGATGTTGGGATCTTATGAAAATGTCTCTGAGCAGGTGTTGACATTGAAATTGGTTTTAATTTACCCATTTTTTTGGGTATGTGATTAATTAGTGATCGATTGTGCTTTATGTTTTGAGTAGTCTCGTTGAGTGTAATGGGTTCTCACACTTTCCCAATTTGGATATGTGTGGTGGCTCATGACTAATGTATACTAACGTACTAGATTAGGGTGAGTTGACCAATTGGTTTAAGAATTGAGGTAACCTTATATGTCACCTAAAGTTTGAAAAGTATACAAAGCATGAAAGAACATTCATGATATATAATTCAGTGAACTAATTATGACATATCTGAGGTGCAAAAGAAAAAGTCACTGAAGAAGTGACTAACAATATGAGGTCAAGCCCAAGAGGGAAGGCCACCATGAAGACCAAGCCTAGGAAGGAAGGTCACCAAGAGGTCAAGCCCAAGATGGAAGGCCATAATGAAGAACAAGCCAAGGAGGGAAGGTCACAAAAATGCCAATCCTAGGAGGGAAGGCCACCATAAAGACCAAGCCCAGGAGGGAAGGTCACCAAGAGGCCAAGCTGAGGAGGGAAGTCTATCATGAAGACCAAGCCTAAGAGGAAAGGTCACCAAGAGGCCAAGCCCAAGAGGGAAGGCCACCATGAAGACTAAGCCCAGGAGGGAAGGTTAGCAAGAGACCGATCCCAGGAGGGAAGCCCATCATGAAGACCAAGCCCAAGTGGGATGGTAACCAAGAGGCCAAGCCCTGGAGGGAAGGCCACTGCAAAGACCGAGCCTAGGAGGGAAGGTGACAATGTAGACCAAGCCCAACAGGGAAGGTCACCATGAGCCCAATACTGGGACATAAAGTAAATGAGGCACACCCTAAGAGATGGAGAAAATATGGGTTAAAGAGTTACACAAAAATTAATGTGCTTGAGTATTGATATAGAAATCTCAAGAAAAATGTGTATCACATCTTAATAAAACTTTAGGGAGGGTATAGACCTAAATCACCCCTAAGGTCTAAAGATGGAATCAGACCCTTAGCTTTGAAATTTTGAGACCTATGACTTTGATGTACAAACTTGATTCTTGATATTGAATGTTGAAATCTCGACTCATGATTATGATCTTGATATTGATTTGACTCCTACGATCGCCCCATTTGGATATTGAGGTCACCCTCAGTATATGATTAATGACTTTAATGCTCCCAAACCTCAAAAATGAGAAATGATGATTATGTTAATTCACTTGATTCATGACCAAAGGGTGAGCTCCATGTGGACTAGGGTGGGACCATCCATTGATTTTGAGCATGAAAATTGCGACATTGAAATATGATGTTGTCTCAAATTGTTGAAGTAAGAAATATTGATCATGGATGTATAACCCCACCTAGGACAATATAGAAGCTAGAACCCTATAAGTTGGGAATGAAGGCCATGCTTTTCTCTTGATTCAAAGATCTTTATTCAATTGAACTAAAAGTGTGATCTTCCAAATTCATGATCTATAGTGTGAGCTCTCCCAATTTTTGACTCATGTGATGATACTTCCAATTTGATGATCTATATGCCTATGATATTTCCAATTGATGATCTACATGGTCATACTTTAACAATGATTCTCAATTGCTTGATTTTATATTAAGATTGATGTCAAAGTGATCATGATACCTTTTTGGAATACTATGATAATTTCGACATGGAATATGAACTCTCAATCTCAATTGAAGAATTGTGTAAATGTTGGGGACAAAATTTCTTTTAAGGTGGGGAAGATGTTATAACCAAGAAATTCACACTCTGAATATGACTTCCAATTTGGACCTCTTTCTTGTTTCCACCATAAATATCATGTTTTTATATGTTTTTATGCACAATTGGTCCACCTAATGTGTATGCATCACCTTGGTGATGCTCAAAATGACAAAAATCAAATTCACACTTATATCACACCTCATCACTTTTTTTTTTAATTTTGATCATATCATTGTAATTTTTTGTAACTTGTTCTTGTTCTCATGTTGAAGAACTTTATTCCTCATTTCCAAAGCACTTTGTTACATCTAAATTAGAGCTCGTATGATGAAGTTATGCCTAACTGAAGATTAGGACTTTTCAAATATAATTTTAAATCCTTTTACCCTCAATTTTATGTCTTTGGGCTGGCCATTTAGGGCCCATTGATGGGCATGCAACCCCTCTAAACTCTCCCCTTACCCCTTTCTTTTCTTTCCTTAAGAGCGATCCCAAGCTCTCTTCCTTGGCCAATCAAAAGCATTGAATCCTTTAGCGATGGACCTGGGCCCTCAGATCTTTGCCCCATGGATGGAAGTTTAATCCAACGACACTAACTTTGTCCTTTTCCTCAGATCAGGTGCTGCCTTGGCAGCAACTTTACAGTTGCTTTGCGACCACCAAACCCTACCCTACACATCTTTGTTGGAAAAATTGGGAACCAGATTCCACTCCTATCTTCACTTACTTTTTTCCCCTCTTTTTTCTCGCTCTTCTGCGTGCCCTAGCACCTTCTTTTTCCCCTTCGTCATCCTCCTTCATAGTGTAGCACCACTAGAAAACCCTTTTGGGTGTCTGTGTTGCAGCAACATTCCACCTTGATTGCGATCATCTCTTGCCTTGGTCGCTCCTAGAGGACTCATGTGACACAGTCATTTGCTTCCCTGTCCAAGGTGGCCCGTGGTTCGGGTTCCCTCCAGCGAGGCACGCTGTCCTGCACCATTGAAGTGGGCATCTCTAAAGTGAGGGGGGTTCCCCTTTTGGGAAAGAGGATGTCAACACCATCATATCAGGTATCAATGGCTCAGAACACCTCCCCTCTCAACCTGACACTCTTCCAACCGCTACAGACCACTCTCCACCGCTTTGGGCAACTCTCAAATGCCATTCACCATGAAGGCATGCCACCGCCCACTGGCCACCACATGCGAGCAGGGCCTGGGCACACTCCAACTGCGGACTAGCCTTCTGCACCTCACGACCCGACCCATTTTGGGTAAATTACCTCTAAAATTCTTGTTATATGTGCAATCTTCAAATGCTCTTAATTCTCTAGTTACATATCTAAATGCCATGATGTAGTATATGGTTTTGATAAAAAAAATGCCACCTATCTAATGGTTCTGATATCTATTTCCAATTTTGTAATTTTAGTCTCAGATTGAGTGAAAATGGTTTTGTGTGATCTTATGTTTTGTAATCAACCCTAGTCATGCACCACTTGTCTATTTAACGATCTTAAACTTTATATTCATACAAACCAATAAATTTTAGCTTCCTTTTACTGTTCTTGATGTCATGGACCATCTAGGTGCACTCTAATGATAATATTGATCTCCTATGGCTATCCTTGCCCTAAACATGGTCCATTTATGTAAATACATGATATGACTTCATCAAGTTTGGGAGTTTGGCTTATTTTTTCATGACTTAATCTTTCAATCTCTATGTCCACTTCATAATCAGTCCTTATATGACTTGTTTCATGAAATTGCATGTAGCATACCCATGTACTCCTATTAACTACATGTAACACCTAGTGTGATCTAAATGCATATATTTCTTATTGGGATCTAATCTTTCATATAATTCTCTAATGTTATCCATGCTACCTTAATGGTTTCTAATCAGTAGAATCACCATGATTTAACTCTACATACTATCTTGGTGTACTTAATGCTTCTATGACTTAGGACACATGATGCTAATGCACGTGATAGATTTAGTATGACTAATTGGAACTTGCATGATTGAATCATGATGATAACTTATAGCTCACCCTTACTTTACTCCTTAATCAAATTTTTTCTTTATCTAGTATTACTCATGATGTAGATGTATCACCTAGACCTAAGGTGTTGATGTGACCTTTGAACTACGGTTGATTGACTGCATGCTCGTATGGGACTTGGGACCTAAGTTGATATATTTGAAACCTATTTCTAAGGAATCATCCACATGACTAATATGATTCTTATCTTATCATACCATAGTAATCTAAGACTTGATATGTATCTTTTGCATCTTAGGTCGACTTGGGCTGGACCACCTCTAGAGATCTGATCATATCTTGCTGACTACTCCTAAGGAACATTTTCCTCTTGACCCTACTATAATATTGGCTTGCTTGTATGTATGCTCATATGAATGCTTGGCTACTTACATGATTGAGCTATTATTCCTATGATTACTACTTTTGTGTTTGAGTATTCTACAGTGGCAAACCTTGAATATAATACATAGAAATCCATTATGCAACCTAATGTTGACATAATGGATAAAGAAACCTAAAATATGATTGTTTAAAATGATATTGCTAAGTGTTCTCTCTTTGTTTTACTTCTTGACAATGATCACGTTTCTAGACAAGCAAGTTTTGTATTACTCTTAAACTATTTTCAAGCCTTTTCATAGCATACTTAATGAATTAGCATTAATATGTTTTGTTTATCAAACTTTTAGTTGTCAAATGAAGATCCGCTGCACTCAAGGATCTACTCTATGAATGGAACACCAATGGGATGTTAGAAATGGATTGGTTACATGCCTCTACCTCCTTTAGTTTCTTGTTATCTCGTTGTGTTTTTACTACTTTTTCATATATATTTATTGTGTGATACTATGTGCCATTCTATGGACGGATGCCCAATCCCTACTACCACTCACTCTGTAGTCTGTGGGGGTAGGATGAGGATAACAAAGAGTTCCATGAAAGGATGCATCTTGGAAAATTTGATTCTTCAATATTTTTGAAATACACTTCTAAAAAAATTGGTTATTAAAATTTATATTGATGATATTATTCTTAGTGGTACAAACATTGATCTTTACCGATAGTTTAGCTCCGTCATGTAGACTTAATTTGAGATGAGAATTATGGGGGAGCTTACATTCTTTCTTGGATTTCTAATCAAGGAAACTATAGATCAGAACTTTGATATGGAGAATAGCAAGTTGGTTGATACGCCCATGTCCAAAACCACAAAGCTTGATAAATACAGTGAATACATGAGAAAATTTGTGCAGGTATGATTGGTACTTTACTCGATCTTACATTCCCTACACCAGATATCATGTTTAGTGTTGTCTTGTGTTCTATATTATGAACTAGCCCAATAAAATCATATCCTATAACATTAAAGAGGATCTTGAGGTACTTAGACAAAACCAAAACCTTTTCTTTGGTACCCTATGTCATGGTACTTCACTCTAACAGCCTATAGTGATGCATATTATGTTGGATTCTTAATTGATATGAAGTGCACAAGTGACACTTGATTCTTCATTGGACAATGTTTAGTATCTTGGCCTTCCAAGAAACACAAAATTCTAGCTCTATGGACGACCAAGGTTGAATACATAGTAGTTGGTAGTTATTGTTCCCAAGTCTTATGTATAAAGCAAATTCTTTAAGAAATTTACATTGATAATGATGCTCGAATTATTTTTTATGATAATACAAGTGCAATTAATAAGTCCTTGCAATCCTATATTTCATAGAAGAGATAAATATATAGAGGCACCCCTTCATTTTATACTTTATCATATTTCCAAGAAAGATAATCTATGTAACTCACATGGAAATAAAAAATCAATTAGTGAATGTTTTTACTAAGCCTATTTCAAGGGGCCAATTTCAATTTTATTAGATCAAATTTCTTATCACCATCTTTGATGATACATGTATGTATCCTAGATACAGCAATCTAAATATACCCTTATCATGTTTAAAATATAAGATCAACTACTTCTGTTTGTTGCAAATTGCTTAACTTTCAATGGTTTATTACATGGTTTTAGGATAAAATCAATAAAGATAATGATTTTCTTGATTTATCACTTGCAAATGGCATATTATGATTTTACTAAGTCTGCATATCATTTATGTAGATGTTAAGCTTACAATTATAATTTTATAGGCATCTTAGAATGAGTTTTGATGAAATATTTCCCTTTGGATATGCACTTTCATCAGCTCATATGGTATCGGGCATATATTGATCGAGTAGGTGGCTCATGAGATATTCTTAAAACTAGACATTCTCTGAGTTCCTCGTGAACTCATCTAAACTGACAAATTGGGTAGTGTTTTTTGTATAGGGATTGTTGACATGACTAAACCCTCTCAACTAGTTCATCTTGACCAAGATCCCTATTTTGTTTGCCTCCTCTACCTCTGACCTAAAAACCCTAGCCACGGTCTCTTTCTATATCTATTTCTTCATTTATCTCCTCTCTCGCTCTCCCGTGTACACATATTTCTCCTTATACTACATTATTGGCGCCAATGTCTTTTCTTAACTGAAAAGGCAAGAATTCAAACCCTAGGGATGAGAGTGTATCTTTTCCTCCTCCTTCGTTCAATAACATTGGCTTGTAAATAAAAGCTAGTTCATCCATCCTCAAGAAACCCAACAATAAAATAACTATTTCCTCAAAAGTCTTTCTCCTTCCAATTGTTCATTAAAATTAGTTTTAAGAAATATTGGCATCCCTCTCTTTTTTTATTTTCACCATCTAAAAGCTCTGCTTGTCTACAACAGTAGCTATCCAAGTTTGATTCTACCAATCAAGATGTAAATGAATTTTATATCAACCTCGATTGGAATTATACCACCATCTTGCCATCCATTGATCAATCCATTCTTTTGAATCCATGATTGGCAAGATGCTTTGTAATTTTTGAAGAGAGTTTTCATTCTTGTTTGGTCTCTCTAGGCCTCTCTTTACAAAAAAATCTAAATATGATCAAGTCATTGATCTCATTAGGAATGAGTGGAATAGGTATTTAATGTACCTTATGATTTGTTTTGTCTCTAAACAAAATGCCCATGATACCCATCAACCCTATCCTAAGCTCATCTATTGTATTTTTCGAATTTTTAGTGTAAAAAAACTTTTTTTTTGATTGAAACATCCATTTGATAGAAAAGGTATTCCAATCATGATCAAATTTGTCAAGAAACCCCTTATCAATACCAAGGCCTATCATAGTGCTTCAACATACCATTCTTAGTTTCACAGCTCCATTTCCAGTGTACCCTGCCACCCAACCTACTCCTCCACCCTCATAGGCTTCCACCACACATCCACCTCCACCTCCACCTCATGACTCATTCTATATATCCATAGAACAACTAAAGGGATATATGGTGCATGAGAATGCTTACCACAGACCATTCAGTTCTTAACTTCATGATGACCTCATTCATATCATGTCCTCCATGAACCTATCATATCATAACCTCTACCTAAACACCAACCATCCTTCCACCACGTTGACTAAGTTACTTATGCATATGATTGGTTTTATTTTTCTTCTCAATAAGCCATCCTATATTGGCAGAAGATCATTTTATTATTGGTTCCTCTCATTGATCACCTCCTCATGTTGATGCACATTCACCTACAATCTATCCTTAGCCATAGTTCCCTCATCTACTCTCCCCATTGATTGGTTCACTACCATTGGGGAACTAAGACCAACTATATACAACTTTTATTCCTTGTTGTTCATAGTTACATGACTGAGACTCAGATTTATACTCATTGGCCTAGTCATGAGACACCAACATCTAAGGATGTGGATATGGTTGTGGATGAGGTTCTTGATGGAGATGTTGGTGAAAATAGTGATGACGAAGAAGATGTTGAAGATATTTTTGAGAGCCATCATCACTACCCTCCTACTCCACCAAACAAGAAAGTTGATGAAAATATGATCCCTTTATAGATAACTAGATGTTAATTTAGAGTGTCCTATTAGTATGTGAGATTCTTTTATATATTTTGTGAGCTTAGAAAGTGTTAGATAGGACACAATCAAATGATTTTCTCTCATAATTAGAAATGAAAAAATATGGATATAAATTGTTGTTTCTTATGAGAGGTAAAAATTTAGGTATGATGAGCATAAATTGAGGGAAGTTTGTTTGTAAATACATAAAAAGTGCTTAAAGTTACAAAGGTAAAGTAAGAGAATCCTTAGTTTTCAATACTTTAAGGAATGATCACCTTCAAATAAGGAGAGAACATTAACTTGAGGATGATATAGTGCCCATATTTTGATGATGATCTCATTGCGATATTCATGTGTATCTAGGATTTCTTGTGAGACCTGTTTCAGATAATTACATACACTAACTACATTGAAATTCACAATCACTAGTTTGGTGAATTACAAGTTAAAACAACAAAAAAAATTGAAGAATATATATATTATGACTTAGATTTTTGTTGTAAGTCATTTGAGATGAGTTATGATTTTTAATAAGGTTAAGTGGTAATCAAAATATATTTTATTGATGAAATAGGCACTTTTGCATTAAATGACTTAATGCAAATTGGGGCTTTTCATCAGTTGTGATTACCATAAGCCCATCTCGACCAATGAGACAATTTGACTTAGTCATACAATGCCCTCAATTGAGATGCTAACTGTCATTTTACGTTAGCGTTGATGCAGTTTAAAGACTTGTGTTCTAGTGTCTTGGCCAACATATGACACCCACATCTCATTCGATGGAATTGTAGTTGTAAATTGCAAACCAATTGTAAAGAGAAATAAAAGGTGATCTATATTGTTTCTAAAGAAACAATCTTCTCTAAAACTGATAGATTTCAAACTAAAGTACTCCACTAGCTAGTGGTCACACTCAACTATAAATATAAACCATTAGACTTCATTACAAGGTTGTCATTCATGCTTATACATTTTATTTGAGTGAAAAAAGTCCCTAGAGCCACCTAGTCATTCTTTATCTTGACTAATTTCTAATGTCACTAAGAGTGATCTATGATTTCTGTAAGAAATCTAGCTTTAGTGTGATCCTTATAAAGCTCTAAAATCTCCTTCCTTCAAATCCCTATATCAAAGCTTGTTGATTGAACATCGTCTCCTTGGTGAAGGAAGTGTGGGTTCAAGACTGAAGATCCAATGTTAATGGTGGGTAAGTCCTTAGTGAAGGCTAAATATCTTTGGCCATTGGATAGATAAGACCTTAGTAAGGTTATTGCATTCCTTGCCTTCAAGGGAAGCTAGTTACTCTTTGTTCTAGAAATGAGAAGGTCTTCTTAGTATAGCTCTTATAAGCAATATAAGATGGTACTCAAGTGTTTAGAATTTAAGGCATGACCTCTCTAAATAGTGGAGTACATATCCATCTAGAGGTTGGGACCACTATAAATATTTGCATTCTTTGCGGCTTGTTCAATCTTTCTTATCTTTTCTTTTTTATTTAACTGCACTCATATTTTGTATAATTTGAATGTTTAAACATTTTTTTATAAGTGTTTTTAGCTCTATTCACCCCACCACCTTATAGCTCATAAATCCAACATCATGCACTGTAACATATACATAAGAAGGATAAAATGCAAAGAATCAATAGATGATGAGGAAGAAGTAAAATACTTAACATTCAAAGAAGTTACAGAGGGTGAAGGAAATTTAGTTGGGGAGGAGTTTGGTTTTCCATCACACATATGTGAAGGCAAATAATATAGAGGTTACTTTCTCTAGTATGGAACCAGTTAGGTTTTAGATGTTAGATCAGCACACTCACCTTGATGCTTCCACATGTGAGAGGGTTGTACATATTGGATTTGTATAGATTAGGTTACTTAAAATGGGAGATCCAATGTATACTGTAAATATAGTTTGTAGAGGGATAAAGGTTGTGTTTTATACAATGACATGATTTTGGGTGTGCCGTGTGCGTTCTTTTTTATAACAGTCAGCTACTGATATAGAGCACACTTATTACACCAACATCTACACCCTTGTCTCAGAAGCCCACATTGGGCATCCGACACACATGCGTATTTTGGTTTTTGCGTCGTCCCGATGTTCTGTCCGCACTGTGCTGATTTTCTAATTAAACTGTAGCAGAAGTTGAGTAGGCGGTAGTTCAATTCTTCAGAGAAAATAAAAGTAAATGCAGATGAGTGACCCACAAAGGAAAGTTTAGACTCCTGCATTGTGTGCGTAGTTTCATTTTGGCACTCATCCTCTCTCTCTTCTTTATCTGTCTTCTTTGTCTATCTACCTCTCTGGAAATCATTCCCTGAGCTGGATCTTCTCTCACCAGAGCTTCAAGTGAGCTGGAAGTTGAAGGTGGCCAACTTTAAAACTAGCGAGAGGCTCATAGTGCGACACTTGGTTTCTTCATTGGACACAAACAAAAAAAAAGATGATCTAGTTGTTGCAAAGGGAAATGGAAGAGAAGTAAGTAAAAGCTTCACCAGAGGTCTGGAACGGAAGCAAGTGGAAGCTTCGTTGGAGACGAAGAGGACTGTGTTAAACAAACTACAATATGTGATTGTTGTAGCAAAAATCAAAATTTTCACACATTTTCACATTTTTCATGTGCATGTTTGATTTAAATGATGAAATAAAAAATATCTCAACTAATAGGGTTTTTTTATTTGCATGTATGACATGGTAGATCTAGGTACAAAATGAGTAATTTTTAGTAAAAAATAAAGTATGAAAAGGTACAGAAAAAGGCAATCTTGACAGATTTGGTATAGGAGCAGTGATAGAATGGTCGATATACATATAAAAACCAAATTTTTTTGGGAAAATAGGTTTTGTACAACATTACTATTTCCTACTGTTGTTATGAAATATGATGTCTTTATACTTCCAAAAAAGTATATGTAGTAGTAGCAAAGTCGGAAAATTAGTTGCATTTTTAATGGAATTGAATGATTTGTGGTACAAAAGTGTAAACTATTAGCACTGTCTCAGAGTTCCTTTGGCTTGATGGTAAGTGAATTTGTTTGGTTATATTATGTGGTATTTTTGTATATATAAAACATGTTAAAAAAAGTAATTATTGTTTTCTCAAATGAGTATTGCGAATAAATCCATATTACTTGTGTGTGTATTGGGGTATTTCTAACAACAAGCATTAGCACTATGCAAAAATGATGATAATGCGGACTATTATTACATTCCTTTTGTAATCATCATCACCGTGTTTTGTGGAATTTGTAATATAAACATTGTGCTACAAAAATGATGATAATGGGGACTGTTGTTACATTGTTTGGTATTCTTTTTTATAAATAAAATCTCTATTTTATAAAAAATATATAATATTTTTTCCAGATAAGTGCAACCACACAACAATAATTTATACAGTCTCTATGTTAAAAAAATATCATGACAATATAAGCATCATTTTGCAAAAAATTGAGACGTTTTTCTAAGAAGTACAACTAAGCAACAAATAAGTACATGTCATCTTGGTAGTTGATTTGATATTGAATTTTATAATTGTGAATACATATGTATTAAAAATAATGCTTAATACAAGCATATTTCTAAATGGCATGATTATGTAGACTGTTATATTTTGTTGATATTTTTTTGAAAATAAAAGCACAAATTTTTTTTGTAGGCATTACCCTTTTCAATTTTCAACATGACAACTGAGGAATAGATAACAATGGAATATTTTGGGAGTAGATGTGGGTTAAGTAAATTTAAGCTTGTAGTAGGGATTGATAAAGACAAACACATGTTAATGTTGAAGGAATATGTATTTAGTGTGTTGTTTGATATGAGGTGCCCTACTTCTGTAGACATGACTTTGGTAGAGGATCTTGTTTATGCCTTTCATGGAAATAAAATTGCTTTCAAGATTGTAACCACATTGGTAGGATTTAACCCTCAACATGTGTGTGTAATGTTTAACTACCTACAATAGGTAAGATTATTTGAACACATAAATAGTTTTGTATGTGAATTTTTAGGTATTCAAATTTATAATATTTATTCTGTATTTCTTTAGGGGTTCACTACATCTTAAATTCAAGAAAATCGATAGGTAAAAATAGTAAAATTATGTATGAGTATTTTAAAGGAGAACCAAAGGTTAATGATTCTATACAAATTTTAAAGCAACTGATAGATAAGAAGACACTAAGAGCAAAGAAGACTTTGTGAAAATTTGGTTTTTAGCTCTTCTAAGTAGTTTTTTGGTTCTGTATGATAACTTTCGAATTCAAAAAGTATTGTTCAATTTAGTAGTTGATCTACAAAAAATAGATGGGTTTAATTGGGCTGAACCCATACACAACTACCTACATTTAGGTATAATGGAGATGTGTATAAAAATAAAGGGGTATTTCAAGGTTGTAGCCCACTTTTAATGGTGTGTTTTGGTATTGTAATTATTAATTTTTTATATTATTCATTTGTGACATTATTTTTGCTACACTTAAACATTCGTATTGTTATTTTTAAGATTTGGTTTAGGGAATGCAGACAATGTTACCAAAATATTATCCAAATGGAATCCCTAACATAAAAAATGGAAGTATGACCACAAGTTAAGTAACTTTTTGGCAAAGAATGACAAAAAAATTGTTTAAATGAATGTGGTTTATATCCATGACGATTGAAGATTGGGGAGATGAGAAACAAAATTGTTCTTGCCAAGGACAATTATGTTCTAGATTCAAGTAGGGTGAAGCTAGCATATCTAGAGGCTGATAAGATGCAATTGGGATTAGAGTTGAAAAAGTTAAAATTAAAATATGAGTAAGATATGGGAAGGGTAAAGGAAGATAATGATGAGTTGAATTAAACCTAGATGGATTATAGAGTTCTTTGAATAAGAGCCGAAATGATTATGTGATCCTGAGGGAGTAATTGACTGCACATGTCATAGCTGATCCACACAAGTAGTAAGGACTCCGATAATGCAGAAGACAATGACTACCAAGAAGACAAAGAATCAAACAGAGATACACTAGCATAAATGAAGGATAATTTGAAGGTATACTATTATTGTTATGTTTGGTATTTTTTAATACTTAAAATAATATGAATTGGGAAAATATAATCATTGACATAAATGAATTTTAGAGGAAAAACAAACACTAGTACGTAACCAGCCTTTAGTGTCGGTTATTTAAGGCCTTTAGTGTCGGTTTTTAAGTGACACCTATGTGGGCACTGCTAAAAGCAGGGGGTATAGGCGTCGGTTCTCAAACCGACACCACAACCCTTCGTGCGCCACTGAAAACACGCCAGCACGGGGGTATAGGCGTCGATTATTAGCTTTGAAACCGACGCCATATACCTTCGCGCCACAGAAAGGGCGCCATCTGGGGCACTATTGGCGTCAGTTTATTAGTGATAACTGACGCCATCTCACCCGCTGCCACAGTCGTGCTGGCTAGCAAGGCCGTGTTATCTGGCCCGCTGCCACGACCGTGCTGGCCAACACGGTCGTGGTGTCTGGCCTCATTAGGGAAATAGACGTCGGTTACTAGTAGGGCAACTGACACTCTAAGCATTTGTCGTCAGTTTTATACAAATAACCGACGCCTATTTTATGTTTTTTTTCTATCAGTCTGCAGACCTGCTGTGGGTGGTCGCAGGATGAGAAACCTGCAGTTCAGTTATGAACTGCAAGTTTTACGACATCCATTGATATCAGCCAACAACAGGCCACAAACCTGCAAAATTAACAACAAAAATGTTCACACATTTAGCAACCCGCAGTTCCATTCGATTTTCACACATGTAGAAACATTCATGTAGCAATCTGTAGTTCCATTCATTTTCACATTCACACATGTAGAAACATTTATATAGCAACCAACAGTTTTATTCATTTTCACTCAGACCAATGTAGAAACATTCAGACATGTAGAAATATTCACACATATTATAATTCAGAAATTCATTTACAAAATATCATTCTTTAGTCATTATTCGCTATCAACATCCCAATTATATGTTAAAACCCCCACTACTTGTATGGTTGTTGCCCATTCTTCTCTTACATCATTTAATTCTTCTGTCATATAGGGAGCATGTACATTTAGTAAGGCCTTTCCTGTATTGTGGTCAGTTTTAAACACCTGCAAAGAGAATGATGTATATATATAATTAATAATATATAAATAAGAGTGATATATTTCATATTATCTAATGAGACTATATATAATACCTCAGGAATGGTATCGATGTCCACTGTGGCATATTTGATAATCATGTGCATAAATCGCATCGCATAATATGCACATGCCCATCTGTTGTCTTGTGTAGCACACTATAAATTGAAACATATAAAATATTAAAAAATACAACTAATTAAGCATTGTTCACATAAATAATATATACATTGCAGTCGGGAACTTACTTCCACGTTTGTTCAAATTATTTGCTGGTTCTTTTTCCTGGGGACCTTTCCTCCAGCCTTTTTGAACTGATCTAAACCCCTACATGTTAATGTAACACAGTACATTGCATAATTAAATAGTAATGTAATAACATATGTTAACGGATATAAAAATTAAATATTTCTCACTGGAATAATGCCATTTTCATTTTGTGTCCATATCTTGAATTCAATTTAGTCCCCTTAGGATCTAGATAATAGATAGTGAACGCCTCGGGGACAATAACTAGTAACTCCCAATGCATACCACTAGATGTAAAAAAGTTAAAAATTAATAACTCAAAATCCACAATAAAAATGTAATTTTCTTAAGTCCAAATTATAAGCAAAGTAAACTTACTCCACATTGAATGAAGCTATTATCAACGTCTTCTTATTTTGAGTAAAACTTGTAAAAGCATCACAACAATATTGTTGAACTGACGGAGGGTCTTTAGCTACTAGACTAATCAAATATGGAATCAAAAATCATACATGTTCGAATGAAAAATCTGCACATATCTTGTCTAACTAGCTGCAAAACATATATTATGTATGCATTAATAAATAAGAAACCAGATCACCAGATCCTACACAAGGTATATGGATGTATAAAGAAGTTCTCACCTTATCCATAGCTCTATCACAGATGTATTCAGCCAATCATATCGAAACAACTCCAAAATATCTTGTATAAATAGGTTGCTTTCGTATGATTGACCTGCATCATCCGCATCTATAGAAACAATTATAGGGCAATTTATATCATGTTCGCCTAACCATATTGCCATACCCCTACAATCAGGACCTAACGGGACAGGTAGGTCCTGTGGAACCCGACTTGGTAATGTAGGAGTTGGAGGTGGAGGCCTAGATGTTGTGGGTGTCTTCTTTTTAACCTATATATATATAATTTTAGATCAACTGACATCATATACACACACTAACAATTTAACATAATGTAAATTTACCATACAATTTCAGTATAGAGGATAGCCGCTTTTTGGCACAATATCACTCTGCCTTCTGCCTCACCAAGCGTTTCACAATCTAGGTGGGCATATGGTAATGGAAGATCCATCCAGTTGGGGAATATACATAGCGGGCTCACACGAACCCAACCAGCTGGTAATGGAGACCCATGAAACATTTCTCCTGGTAGGGATGGGTAAGCCGACGCCTCTGCAATGACAAATTCTTTACTTCTTAGACGGCATGTTTACAACCCCTACAAATTTTTGTGTAAAGAATGTTATATACATATATACATATCATCTTGAAAAGACTAGTTATTATGTCATAAAAATACTTACATTGGATGTGCTTGGTGGTGGGTCTACAGGACTACTCCCAACCTCTGCAGTAGGAGTAGAGCGGGACGCCATAGGTACTGTCTGCTGAGTGGCAGTCTGAGATGCCTGCCATGAAGAACAACTGACCATTTATCATTTGTAGGATCATCGATATAAAATACTTGTTTCGTCTGTGATGCCAATACAAATGGTTCACCCTTCTCGCCAATCTTTTCAAAGTTCACTAAAGTGAAACCCAATTCATCCAGTATAACTCCTTTGGTGTTATCAACCTAATTACATTTGAAGAGCGGAATTCTGAAATCTATGTAGTCAAACTCCCATATGTCTTCAATGACACTGTAATATGACATTTTATCTTCACGTAGACTCTTATCCTTTGCACTTACAAAAAACATAGTCGATGCTTGAAGGGTGACCTCACTATTTTGGACGACACTTTTATCATCTTGGCACTTTATGTAATATGTGAATCCATTAATGTCATACCCTTCATAAGACATAACAATAAATTTCGGTTTAGAGGTGAGGCATTTGATAGTTTCAGTAATATCATCTGGTGTTTGAGATAGTTGATGTAAGACTTTCTCTTCGAACCACTTAATAAATGTCTTGTTATGCTCCATAGCAAGCCATTTTGTATTTGCTCGAGGATATTGTCTCTTGATGCAATTGGTATGTTCCTCGATATAAACACCCACTTCGTCCATGTTGTGTAAAATATACAAGTGACCTTGTTCCAACTGCTCACGGCTGATTACTTTCACTTGTGATCCCAAAATTCCTTTGCCAAATTTCTCCTCAATATTCTTGTCATTACCATGAGTGTCATTATCACTGAAAAAGTCATTGCAAAAATCCATAACCTCCCTCGCCACATAACCCTCAATAATACTCCCTTCAGGCCGATAACGGTTTCGAACATCACTTTTAAAAATGCTCATGTATCGTTCAAAGGGATACATCCAATGCAAGAAAACTGGTCCCAACATTTTCACTTCCCTAGTCAAGTGGACAGAAAGATGTACCATGATATCAAAGAACGAAGAAGGAAACTACATCTCAAGCTGACATATGGTAACAACCACTTCTCTTTGCAAATTATTGAGAGTATCAGAGTCAATAACTTTGTTGCACGGACTGTTGAAAAAGAAACAAAGTCTGGTGATTGCAAACCTTACATGCTTCGGCAATATAGATCGAATTGCCACAGGCAATATTTGTTGCATTAGAGTGTGACAATCATGAGATTTAAGACCTATCAACTTCAGATCTTTCATTGATACCCATATACGGATGTTGGATGAGTAACCCTGTGGCACCTTAACATTTACCAAACATTCACAAAAAGCTTTCTTCTCCTTTTTAGACAATGTGTAACAAGCGGGAGGTAAGTATGTTCTCCAATTTCCCATTTCATGTAATTCTGTTAATTCTGACCTTATTCCCATTTCACATAGGTCCAGTCTGGATTTTAGCCCATCTTTAGTCTTACCTGGTATATTCGACAAAGTACCAATGACACTATCACATACATTTTTCTCAACGTGCATGACATCGATACAATGCCTGACTATCAAAATGGGAGGTGGATCGGTGTGCTCTACCCCACAACTATCCAGCATCGCATCAACGATGTCTACTGGAACTGGTTCATTCACATCTACGTCATCAGAGGTAATTTCTTCTTCCACACAACCACTTCTATCGACATCCACTGGTTTCGAGTTTGAAATCTCTCCATGCCAGTGCCATTCTGTATAGCCTTGTATAATCCCGTTACACATGACATGACTTTTGATTTCATCACCAGTGCTGAATTTCAAGTTATTGCCGCAATGCCTACATGGATAGTAGAACATATCTCCAGGTTATTTACTATGTTCCTCGGCAAATCTAATAAACTGGTCAAGACCAGATATAAACTCTGGGGTGCAGTGATTGTGAATGGACATCCATGATCTATCTATTCTATGATCAAAGAGAAAACAAGTATATATTACAACAAGATTAGGGTTTAGGGTTAACAAATTAGAGTTTTGCATGGTTAAAACTTTAGGCCAACAAAAACATGTGTTATCATTCTTATATATAATAAATGTGTACCACCTATCCCACTCTTGAACACCTAATCTCACTAGTAAGTGTATAATGTGTATTGGGTTTTTAAGAAAATTTTGGCATCATTTCCCCGTTGTTCTCCAAGTACATATGTACTTAGAGAACAAACGGGGAAATGCTACTAAAATTTTCTTGAAAACCCAATACACATTATATACTTACATCCTAAGTGAGATTAGGTGTTCAAGAATAGTCCCAAATTGGGGACTATCCAAGATTTACTCCTAATGAGTAAATCTTGGACGGCTTTCTAGGCTAATGAGTACATATCCACTATATGTACTTGCTCACTTACATTGCATCACTCACAATTAGAGCATTATTAAATAATAAATCAAGAATTCAATAGTTTCAAACATGCAATAATTCACAATTAGAGCGATAAGATTCACTTTGTACAAACATACATGGCATAATTCAGGCACAATAGCAGGTGTTCATTGACCCGATTCAACATTATAAGAACAATTTTAGAAGAGTAATAATATTTCCTAATTGAGAGTATATGAATTGTCCAACAATTGGAACAAGAGCAAGGTACTTTAAAAATTGCCTCATTATGGGAAAAATTAGTCATAATAATGCCCAATCATGTTTAAATCAAACAAAATATCACCTGTGTCTGAGCAAAAATTAATATCTCAAAGATTAATATCACCTACACATGAGATTATGCTAGAGTTAATATTATGTCTTCTGTAGTCATTTAATCTAAAAAACCACTCCTTTTAAAAAATCAGCCACAAATACACACAAATGTAGATGTATGTTCATCATCAAGATAATCATTACACACAAATGTAGCTATCCGATTATAATGGAGAAATATAGCACAAAATCAGCAACCACAGATGTGCTATGCAGCACGACCGTGCTACCAACACGGCTGTGCTGCCCAGTATGGTCATGCCAACCTGTGATTTCACACGGTCACAGAGCAGGGTACCTACTTGAGGGTAGAGGAAGAAGAGGAGGAAGAAGAGAAGAGCAGGTACCTTCTGCGGCGTCGGCGGGGAGACTAGCAGCAACGAGCGGCGGTGGTGCGGGCAGAGCAGGCCGCCGGAGCAGCTGAGAAGGTCGGCGGTGTGGGGAGAGCAGGCCGCCGGAGCAAGAGGAGAAGGCCGCCGGAGCAGCGAGCTGGGGGCAGAGGGCAAGCAGCACCGGAGGTGGGCAGAGGACCAGCAACTGAGCGGAGCAGCAAGCAGAGAAATCGTCGGACCAAACCCTGGTAGCGTGAGAATGAATGAAACAGAGAAAGGGGAAGAGATAGGCTCACGAGGGTGTTGTTAATTTAACATTAGGTGTCGGTTCTTAAATAAAACTGACACCTAAAACTAAAGGTGTCGGTTCTTAAATAAAACTGACGTCCAATTGGACATTCCTTTACCCTAATTTTTTTGGCGGGGACGGCGCGTACACCCTTATAACGTCGGTTATGCTACGACAACCGATGCCCATATTGGAACTTTTGGCACAAATTTTATTTTCATTCAGTGTCGGTTATAAGGTAAAACACCGACGTTGTATCTACTACTTTGGCGCAATTTTTTTTTGCTCAAAAAAATTGGATTTCGCAGGCTACTTTAGGCGTCAGTTTCTTTTCTTCAACCGACACTGAATGAAAAGTAATACCCGTGTCTGGCTGGTCTTCAAATATAGACGTCGGATGTCTTTATTAACCGACGTTTAATGGGACCAGTGCAGGTGTTACTAAAAAACCGACACCGCTAAAAGTGACGTTGAACGATGTTTTTGTAGTAGTGAAAAGGAAGGATGAAGAGCCTCATGAGGATCCTAACAATGATGATACAATTGCTAGTGTTGACAAGAATTGTTGTAGGTGTTTTGTTTTAAAATAAAGATTAAAATGGTATTTTTTTCATATTGTGTAGGATTTCATGCTAAAAAAGACGTCATGCAAAGAATATAGAACCAGATATCAATACCATGGCTTGTTCTTTAAAATTAAGCTTGAAATATTTGGAGATTTTAGTACATCAATAAATATTTTTTGGTTGATAGTTTTATTTGTAAATGTATTTAATGGCCATAAATTGTTTTCATTATTATAAAGGAACAAGGGAACAACAAAGAGAAGAATCAAAATGATCCAAAAGATAGAAAAGAAGATTCACATATAGTTGTTGGAGTTGAAGCACATGCTTAAGCACACAAAATCAATGAGGAAGAAAATAAGATTGAAAGAGTAAGTTTTTCTCTCTTTTTTAGTAAGCATTGTGTGCATTTTTTTCCATAATTGGTATTGTTATGTGTAATTATAAGTACTAAACTTGTGTAGAATAAGTCATTGTAAAAAACTATTTGATTAGGAGGAAGTAAATGTGGTTACTGTCTCTGAGGCATTTGGTTCTGGTATAAGGAAAGTAAGTAAAATGAATACTAGTAAGATTTGAAGTGGTTTGTTGATAAATCAATATATTTATATATGGATACAAGATTTGCTTCTAAAAAATGTATAGGATGATAAGGAGTGTTTGATGAATCCTTAATGAGTAGAATGTGACTATAGTAGTAGAATGTGATCTATTTACAACTCCTGTTAGTGGAGTTGGAATAGTGAACTGTGAGACCAAAGAAGACAATGAAGTGGAGGCAATCACGATATGGAATTGATTTGTCAATATTACTTGAAATTGATTTTCTGCTGTTTTGATTAATATGCAGTACAATATGTCAACTAAGTAAGAATTTTTGTTTGACATATTGTTTTGTTTTTTAAGGTCAAGGAGAATGTTAATACAGAAGCTGGTCATATTCATGAAGGATCATATATGAAAAGTCCTAAAAAGGAAAATGAAATTGTGGCTGATGAGAGTGGTTCCTATAAAATTCCTATTAGAAAAGACACACCAGTTACTTGTGAAGATGAATAAAATTAGGGGATGCAAAAATAAACGGTACATTGTTGTTCAAATGTTGTACTAAAATATGTGAATTTTGGTACTATTAATAGGTTATGATTGTCAAATTGTTGCAGGTTCATGAATATTCCATCACAAAGCTAGATAAACAAATTGATGATATTATCAGTTTGATTATACCATTTGGATTTGACAAAACAATAGTTAAGAGCATGAGTAGAAATATTTGATTGATGAACTTACAACAACATATATGGTACATAGATAATTTGTATAATACTTATTATTGTGACAAATATAACAACTTGCTATTGAAATAAGGGGACACTGAAGACTGAATTGATGCAGTGTGAGAGCATGTTGATAAATTGGAGGCTGATATTAAAGCTTCAAATATAAGACAAAAGAAAAAAGCCAAACACTGGTGGTTAGAATATTGAAATTGAAGTGGAAAGAAAAGGGAGATAATGATGATATCTCAGTTATTAGGATAATGAGAGACTTTGATAATAGTGCAGTGTAAACATTGTAAGAAGATTTATTTAAATTCCTTGAATGGGTAATAAGATCTTGTTGTATTGTAAGAATAAATATTGTAATTAGACATAATTTGTTCTAATGATGTAGATAATGAGGGAAGGAAGCAATGACATGGATGTTGTATTTGCATCGGCACATGCAACTTTGATGAGGAGTGATTTTGAGCAGATGGTCAAGAAGTGAGGAATGTTGAGCAATCGGGTTTGAAATTAATCAATTGATAAAATTGATTGCTAACATAGTTCATAATAATTGGTTTCGTCTTCTTGTTAAAATAGTGTTGTAACATTTTTACATGATAAGTTATGGAGGCGATAATGGAATGAAAGAGAAGAGACAATACAGACAATCCTAAAAAGTGCTTCATTTTCCATTAGTCATTGCCAGACACTATTAGGACACATAATTAATCATGATTGGCAAATTACTTTTTAAAACATATGGGGGAAATCTTAGAATAAGAAATATGATTCTGCCTATATTGACAGTATCACACTGGCACCTGTTGGTAGGAACTTTGGAAAGAAAAAACTTTGTTTACTACAAAAGTCTAGAGGAGGAAAGGAATGCTAATACTGAAGTGGTGAACAATGTATATGATCAAGATGCACATCTGATGGTATGAAAAATCATTATTGAATGAACTTAAAATGCATAATTCTGAAAGATTTCTTATAGAATCATCATTAAGTACTATGCTAAGTATACTTTTATTGTGTGATGACTTTAGGGCCAGGAAATAAAGTATGCTTTGAAGATAAAGTTGGAATATCTGATAAGATTGGAAAATAATTTATGATAGAAGAGCTCCACAACAAGATCCAACAAGCAATGATTGTGGATTCTATGTGATCAGATAGATGAAGAATTATTGCAGAATTGTGGAATTGAAGACACAATGGGAGATAATGTGCACCTACTGAGAGGGACTTATGCAAGTAGACTATTACAACAGAAGGAATATCTATGTGTTTTTGTTTAATAATGTAGAAGTAGAGGTTAAATTTTGATGGGTAAACTTTGGATCTTCCAAGGAAGATAAATAGTTGGGTAAGTATGGTCATTTAATTAAGTAGTTATCCTGGTAGGTTTTTATAAAAACTTATGGCATATGTGTTATCCAAGTTGATCAGATGCAGATCATGAATAGATATAGGGATGTCTTGGTATACATTTTTATACTGCTACTTTATATGATTTGGTACTGCTACTATATATGATTTGATATACATTTGATGATAATTTAGTTTTTATCATAGATATTGTTTGTATCATAGAATGACTTTAACATGTTTAATGGTATTTGGTTGGTACTGTTCCGGTCTATGTAATGTTATGTGAAGCGCAATTCTTGTTATTTGCTTGTTATGTGAAGCACAATTCTTTGATTGGTACTGTTAAGGTATATGTTATGTTCAAGTCTATGTTACGTTATGTGAAGCATGATTCTTGGTACTTGATTTTAGATAGCACTAGGTTGTATAAATAAAATCATTTAATTTGTATGGAAATGTTTTTTTTTCACGTGTTCTGTCTGCACCGTGCCTATTAATGCCATGTAGTACCACTAAGGTGTACATTTTGGTACTATTATTCTATACGATTTGATAATGTTATTTTTTATGATTTGGTGTTGTCCGCACTGTGCCTATTAATTTCATGTAGTACCATTAGGGTGTATAATTTGGTACTGCTATTCCATATGATTTGGTACTGCTATTCTATATGATTTGGTATACATTTGATGATAAGTTAGTTTCTATTTTACATAAGGTTTGTAGCATACAATGATTAACACCCTGTGTAAAATATTTCAAATGAATCTAGTATATAAGAGGATATGATCATTAGGTGTAGAAGTGATTTTAGGTTTATGGATTTTTTTTCATTTGCTAGTACTGTTCAACTCTATGTTAGGTTGTTTGAGGAACGCTTGTTGGTATGCATTTTTAGAATTATTAGTATGGCGTTTAAATAGAAGAATTTGTTTTATACCGAATTATATTTAATAAACATAAAAATAATAGGGTTTACATTGATAAACATGAAACTATTACACTCAAACATTGCTTCTTTTTGACATTAAGCATAGATCAATCCACCATTTTGTTTGAGGGTCGTTCCATCGCTTATACCTGACCTTTGAAAATGTAGCATTACTGTACTGTTGTGAGTAAGTATGAGCACTATTTGTATATTCTTTTGTGGACTCTCGACGTGGAAGGTCTCTAGAGGGAGACAATGTTGGTTCATCTCTAGCTATTTCAATGTTGTTGTTAGTAGAAACACAAAACGTTACAGAGGCAAAAGATTCACCTTCTTATTCTTTGACTTTGACTTTATCAATAATTGTTCCACTTGAAATGATTTTTTCCCTTGATTAGGAGGGGTGTCTAACTCTTTTGCATATGAAGGGATCCCGTATGGATGGTGCTACAGGATGTTCAGCCTTACAAAAATTAGAATGAAAATTGGTTAGTAAATGATAATATAAAAAGTGTAAACGATTTGCATATGAATTGTGTGGTTGCTCTTTCCTTTTTAGTGGAAATTGGTATTTCTACATTTTATTATGCATCTCATAGTATCTCATTGATATGCTCATAATTCTCCTTTGATGATTTCACAAAATCAACAAATCTGTATATCACAAAGCGTCGACTAGGATGCTCTCCCCACAAGACTTTGATTATCCATATGGCTGAGGATTTCAATCCACTCCTATTTGCTATAAAATCCTAGGTACTGACTTGAGAAAAATTCATTGATTCGAATTCTCTTTTCTAGCAAGTAGGCTTGTTAAATTTAATTATGTCTTTGTCCCTACTATTTGCACTGTCAAAATTTTGCAATAACTCAGAATTTGGATGTCTTTCCTCCAGCAATCCAATACATATTGATTGGGAACTTTTTCAAGCTTTAATATTCTAATCATAATAGATAGCATGTGATGGCATGGAATGCCACATGATTCGAAGTATCTACAGGAGCAATTCATGTTTTGTGAAGAATATCCATGCATGCCATCGAAATGTCTTTCATATATTTTGGATTGATTTGGAGAAATTATTATGCTACAATGCTCGATCACATTAAAAGTTGAATTGACTCCATCACTAAATATGACTTTGGTATCACATAAAATCATACCACAAAGTTGATCCAGACATTTTTTAAACAAGGATATTGTGCAAACATCTCAGAACTACAACTCAATCATATGAGGCTTTCTTGTAAGTGTTGTTTTGTGCATAGATTCATACTCAACAAGTCTCTCTTTCTGATATTTAGAGCACAAAGCAAGTTTATATTGGTAAAAAAATTACTTCAATGATGTACGAGAAATAACATGACCCTCCAAAAATGCATTCATTGATTCACTGCACTATGTGGTTGTCATGTCAGCCCAAAAATAATTATCAACGTAGGCCAGAACGCACATTTCTCTCAATTAGTACATCTTATTCAGCCATTCATCCCCCTTGATGATGCAATTCTATAAAACCTTGTACCAATTTGACTGAACTCTTCTATTGTAATACTATCATAAACAACATGTTTCACCATAAAAGAAGTAGAAGAATCCTTGCCAAGTTTATTGGATCTTTTTTATTATATACCACAAACAAAGATGATGACAGATATTTGGGAATACCACTTTTACTATGTGCATAATGTGTTGTGTTGGTTGTTATTATACCCTTGGAAGAAACACTTGTAGTGGTAATTGAGATGTTTTATTTTGCATACTTGATAACAATACTTTATATGAAGTATAATTGTACCATATATGTAACATAACAATGCATTTTATCCAGGTCTAGAAAAGTCATATATAACTTTTAGTTGTTTCTTCACATACAAGACCACATCCAAGAAGAATTCTTTGATAATGATGATTGAAACCAACAAATGGAGCAAACAACATTTCATAATGGTTAGTCAATATGTAGTATCGAATGTGATTACATCACCAAAGTATTTGTAAACACTATGGATCTTGAATCGGCACAAAATACATTTTGAAGAACACCATCATCATTTAAATCCATGACATAGAAAATTTTGAATTTTGGTCTGCATTTTAATAAAATATTCTTGGATGGCTTTTTCATCGCCTTTGCCAAGATTTAGACATCTAGTTATGGCAAACTGATTTTTGACCTCTCTCAGTAAAAGGTAAGTTGTCGTATCCTCCAGCCTCGACAACAAAGCTAGACATTGATTTTACAACACTGATACTTGTAAATATTAGTACGATGTAAATAAAAATGGGTATTGTTTGAATATAAAATTTGATTTTTAGATGACTTTACCAGCCCTGTCATTTAGATCATTCCTCCTTGCAATGTTTTTACGGATCTTTCTCTTTGAAGGTAAAAGCTTTAGAACACTTTGCTCTAAAAGGACATGATTATGCCGCTCTTGAAAAGTAGTGACAACAATTTTATCACTAAATATGTCATGGAACAATCTAATATGCGCAACATAGTTAGTCTTAGCAGTTGGACGACGACGATACATAACAATATTAGATGATATAGGGGGTCTAAAACTTTAAGGAATGAAATGGTTAACCTCTTTGTAGAATTAGTAATAGTATTTTTGGTAGATTGTGATGTTGAAACTCCAAACTCACATGCATCAACATATGATTCATAGAATGATCTGGCTTCTTCAGTGGAATCAAAGACCATCACAACTTTAGATTTTACAACCCCTACATCAGTCCTTAGTATAACAAGTTTAGAAAAATCATTGTTTTGAGTATTTGGTATAGGTGGATCACTTGGGTTGTCGATAAGATCTTCTTGATTATCATTAACTATCACATTAAGATCGATGTCGTCTAATGACATCTGTAAAAAAAGGACAAACAATTGGTAACTGTTTGGGTGAGAATTGTACTAGTATGAATGTTGTGTGGTATTGTTATGAGTATATGATGGTACTAATTGTGGATCTAGCTAAAGAAACTTGAAAAATGGAATTGTAATGCAAATAAATAGATGATAATGACAGAAAATGAGCCATGGTTAGAAAATGGAGAGAGATTAAGGTACTCTAAAATCATACCATGATAATTACAAATGAGTAGTAAGAGCACATCCAAAATTTAAGATTTAAAAATGACTAACCTTGAACTAAATGTTTTGGCCACCCTATTTTAGAGTAAATGTTGTGCACATTAGTTAGATGTCAAAAAATATGGAAGGGTATAGGATATAACATCCGTCATTTGTCAATAACTTGTTATTTATTAGTAATGTGGAGATCAAAGATACTAAGTGGAGTTCGAGCTATGTGGCAACTGGAGGATGAGACGACAACAGGAGATTTATATGGGTGAAAATATATATATATAGGACGGAGAAATGGAAGGAAAGAAACGACAAAAAAAATTGAAAAAGAAAACGACAGACATTGTGTATTTCATAGCTAAGCAGTACCAGAAGCTGAACATGCCTCGATTTGGTAAAATTTAAAAAAAAAAAAATTGAAGTATATTGTAATTGGTTGGACATTATTTAATCTACTACAGCGCATGTAGATGCATGTAGTATATAACTACTGATTGGTTGAAGAATATTCAGAATAATGTTGCATGAGCAGCATGCGTCGGTTCGGATTCAAGAACTCAACAGCCCTGTCGCACAGTGCCGAATGTTGTCGGATCACTATTTCCCGATGTGGAGGTGACGAGTTTAGTATAACTACTATGTTGTTAATAATTTTCCTATAAGAAACTGGTGTCTCTCGGTTAGGAGTAAAAGTTTAATCTCGTATCTATTCTTGCTTATCGGCATACCTACTATTCTCAATTTCTTCGGTTATCATATTTGCGTGTATAACTAAAAACGCTCCCCTTTGTGTTACACGCGCTGGATGCATGAAGATGTCGGTGAATTCCGGCAGCTAACGTTAAACAGAAAGAGCTTGCATATATATTGGCACATTACAGAGAAGTTTATATGTCCTTCATCGGAAGATCGTCGCATCCGCATCGACTTTGTCCCTTTTACGTGATGAAACTCGAAGCGAATGTTCGACTTACGTCACCACTCATCAGTCTACAGGAAAGACACGAACCCACTGGTCTCTGAAACGGACTAGTCTCCCGCCCTCATGTGCGCCCATGAGCCCCAACATACACACACACATTACACTAGCGTTAGGTGGATTGCTGTATTATCATTAATGATGGGCACAACGGTGCATAAATATGCATGTCGCTTATTCTCTACTCGACGGCTGTTCAACCAATGATGCCGACTGTTTGGTTGTTGAGGCACCGCTAGCTAATCAGCTTAATAAAAGTCCGTTTTGCTGCTAAATGATGGCCGCCGCCCGCCGGACTTTTATACTCCTATGTCAGAAAGGTTAAGCTAAGGCCAGGAACTTTCTTTTTATGTGGGAACGCGACTTCAATTAGATAGCCCCTGTTTGGGAACGGATTGGGATTTCGTAGTCTGGACTGAATTAGACTGGGTTAGTCAGGATTGAGTCTGATTCTGTTTGGCAACCCAGTCTGATTCTGTTTGGCAACCCAGTCTGATTCTGGTCAGCTGGTCTGATTTGAGTCTGATTGTAGTCTGGTTCTGTTTGGCTACTAGACTGGATTCAGTCTGATTTTGTTTGACAACGTAGTCAGTATCTGCTGATTCTGTCCTGCTGTTGTAGAACTGTTTTAACAAGAATAAGGTATGTGTAGTTGTGTTGCCGCTTAAGCAGAAGTTGGCCGAAGTGTATTATATACTAAATAACAAATACATAATATAATTAATGTATTTAATTTAAATAGTAGCAAAGGTGCGTAGCATGTCTGTAGCAGAACGTAATACCACATAAATTAAAAGATAATATTTTGTTGGTTCCCGGGCAATTACATATGTAACATACAAACTGAAACGAGAGGTCTGCCCTGGACCTAGACAACGACAAAGTTACACAATCTAAGCTGGTGATCAAGCAGGCAACTTCATGCCTCGTCGTTCTCGTTGGCCCTATTCATGGCCTCGTCGTACTCTTCGCACGACACAGGACAGGGTTCGTCCAACACCTGATTTGTTTCCTGTTTGTCGGCGTCTTTTGGCCACTCGAATAGCAACGGCAGATGGTGCATAGGAGGAAACAAGGTTCGCAACATTTGGGCCCTCATTTGGCTTGTTCGTCTCTCTCATTTGGGCCCTCATCGCGTGGAGGCTCGCAACATGGTTTTTTGCAAACAAGGTTTTCTTCTACATATTTTTTAATCTTTGACGGAGACATCAATAGTTTTTCAAATTCTGTCTTTGCCTTTGACCGTGACTGCGATGATGACATCTATAGTTAATAAATCAAATTTTAGTATTAGCAAATATCAATAATAGAAAGATAACTATGACAATATTGAATAAAAATAAATGCTCCAAACAAACTTAGCTACAAACAAGTAAGAACGTGATTTATGCATTCAATACATAAAAAAAGGTCCAAACAAACTTAGCTGCATACAAATAAATGTTGCGAGGTAAACACAAACAACTACAAAGTTGTTGACATATATTACAACTGCATTCACTCATTAGTGTTAATAGGGTATTGAGCAATGCCAGGTGGGTAAATACGACGAGTCGTCATTAAGTTGCGTTGCACGGCCAATGGCCGGGGAGGCAATACATCTCCCAAAATAAAAAGATTGTCTGTTATGAACTCTCTCCTTATGTGTTGTCATCTCATCTGCAACTCAGTCAAAGAAATGTGCTCCCCAGTTATGTTTCGGAAGTGACGCCATGCCTCCATCCAAGCCTGTGTAGTATATACTCCATTAACACATCTACCCAACTCATATTGGTTTCTCATCATACCTCTGAGAACCATATCAAGCTCCCTACACCACATAAAGGAAGGCGTCCTTTGAGGCCTAGCCATATTACAGATTCTGTAAGTAATATGTTTTAGATGTAAGTGTGTATTGCATAATTAAGGGAATATAAAATGCATATTCAGTGTTAGCTAGCATTTATCAACATAGCGGTGAAAAAACATACACCCTCCATAAAACATACACCAATATTATGATAAATAACTAAAGCATGTTCATGTCGGATGAATTCAGAAGGATGTAATGTTAAAAACATCGAATGCTAGACAATGTAAATCGACACACCAAACTAAATGTAGTTCTCTGCCATTAAACGTTATGGCGTCACCGTGGGTGAAGGAATGTCTAAAAGAAGACTACATTCTTCCTCCAGACTGGCAACGTAGCGTTCTACACCGTCATGCTCATACTTTTTTTGGGTGTATATATCATCGTAGTTGTGATGAATTTCAACACAGTCCTTCATGTTCATTGTCTGGACCCACACTGACTTGCACTCAACAGTTAGTAACATAATCTCAGCTTTCAAAGAATCAATTGTTGGGGGGAGATTGACTGCCCAACGGAAGTATCTGCACCGATCTTTTCCCTACAATGTATAATCAAATTTAATGAATGACAAAGAATGTGCATCATACACAAGGGCAACCTATTATGTATGTATTTACTAGTGCACCTCACGAGAAGGACATATGTAATACATTTCGCCCGGCCTTTCACTCAGAATGCCAAAATCATACAACCATGCATCCTCTGTGTTAAGCCGCAAGGCTGCATCTAACCCACAATCACACCTCAGAACTCCAGATGGATCCATTGACATCTAAAACATAATTGAGGATTAGTAAAAACATTGTCGGATTCTGAACATAGATTTCAAATACAACTTTTCGAACATAAAATAGGCCTAAGTGCTTGTTCTACATCTATGATGTATTGTATCCGTCCTCGTTTGAAGAGTCGTTACTGCTCGTGATGTGAAGTAGTTTTCGAAGATATTGGCACCTCTCACGTAGAGTGGTAATACCTTGTTCAAGCCTATCGATGTCTGCTCTTGTCGAACTGGCAAAGTCACATTGTTCAGACCATAGCTTGCGTTCGTTGCGGGCATATGCAAGTTGTGTTAGCATAGCATCCCTAACTGCAGTAAGTGTGGCAACTGTGGGTGGTACACGCTGCGCAGGCAATCTCATCTGACATCTGTTCGAAACAAGCCCCCTACCACATGTAAAATACGGTCTGTGGGGGTTGTTGTTTTAGAAACGTCCATTTGTCACGTCCGCTTCATCCATATACACACGTACAGTGCATTGAAGGCCGCATGTACAGCGAGGCATTCCATTATCCATTTCAAGACAACCTACCGATTCATTATGTCATGTATATTATTAGGATCCAGAAAAAAGTTTGTAAAAAAACAACTAAAGCCTACAAAGTTATGTCGTGGATAATTTTTCAAATAATGTCGAAGACTATTACAGATACAATTGTAAGTCAACGGGCATCCCATAGAAAATTAGAAATGGATTCACATAAACGCTCGCCCTCCCTTGAATCGGCATGAGTTGTTTGTTGGAGGGAACTCAGGTCAACCCCAGCAGGGGGAACGACAGATGTTGAAATGTCATCTGGGAGTTCGTCCATTATACTTTCGCCATCATGTTGGCGGCGTATGAAATTGTGGAGGATACAACAAGCCATTACGAGGCGACACTGCAAATGTATGGGATACGTCGCCCCCTTTTTAAGGTAGGCAAACCGCCGCTTCAACACCCCAAATGCTCTTTCTACAACATTACGTAATTGTGTGTGGCGGTGGTTGAACATCTCCTTCTTGCTGGTGTAGGCATGTCTGTTTCCTCGGTACTCAGAAATATGGTAAGCTGTGTTGAGATACGGTGCAAGGAATTGCCGAGTGTTGGCATACCCTGCATCTACTCGGTAAAACTTTTCCGGCGGAACTTTAAACCCGCCTGTGGTTGTTTCTGACTGTAGGACCCGTTGGTCAGCATCCGATCCCTCCCACCCAGTTAGGACATATGTAAACTCCATGGAAAAGTCAACTACAGCCAAGACATTAAGAGAGACATTCCCTTTTCTGTCTCGGTAGAGATTTTGCTTGTCTCGTTTAACCAAGACGGGGATGTGTGTTCCATCAATTGCCCTGATGGCATTCTATAACACCAAAATAGGTTGTCAACATACAAAATATTTCCAAATGATTAAAGATTGTAGGGGCTAACTATTACCTTGAAGTAAGGGTAGAACCTTGGGGTGTCCAGTATACGAGAATGTGTTGTCGTGCATGTTGCTGCAGTTTGCATGACAATGTACTCATTGGACAACGAACACACATCGTCCAAGACTTCGTTGAACTTCCTACTTATGGTCTCACCAGAGTGAATGTAGTCCTCAGCCAAAGCACGATTTGTATGTCCATGGCCAACCATTTGTAGGAAGTAGCACACAGCCTCAACCGAACTGACGCCTCTAGTGCTTCGTAACAAGGCCTGACTCTCAAGCTTGTCCACAAGGGCCAATATTGAATGTGGTCTCATTCGATATAGGTCATAAGCCCTTTGTTCATGACCGTTTAAAATTTCTAAGACCTTCTGGTGGCCACTCCTAATGCTAACTGACCTAGGTATTGTAGGTGGTATGTCGGAAATGTCGTCAATGATGGAGTTTTCTATGGACTCAGCTATTGTATCAACAATGTGATTAGATGGACCAGACAATGTATGTAGAATGTGCGTGAGGAGGTCAGGTGTTTTTGTTTGGTCAGTGGTTGACATTATGCCTACAAGTGGAAGCATAGCAACGTTGTCATGGCAAGGACAAGGAAAATAACTAGGCTACAATCATATGTAACTGTGGACACATAAAATAATGGCTTCCAGGATACAAAGCGAATTAGATTGATCGCAAAATAAAACCATGGCAGTGAAATAAATTATTACAACAGTTAATCAATAATGTCTGGATGAAAATAAAAAAATTACAACAATTCAGCAAATAAGATTAAGCCCAACAAAAATGTTTGGATGGGAAATAGATTATTACAACAACGAAAGAACTTTCTACTGATTAGATGAGTTAAATGTCTGGCTGTTAATGTTTGGTGATCCAGAAGGGCCAGCATCATTGGACGAAGGAAAAAATGGACGGTGAGATGACGCAAAGTTTGGTGATCCGGAAGGCCCAACATCATTGGATGAAGGAAAAAATGGACGGTGAGATGACGCAAACGACGATGGCATACTTGGTCTGTTGCTGAAGTTGGGTGTTGGGGATTGCGGGAAAAATGCATGGTGAGATGGCATAAACAAGGATGGCATTGAAGGTGTTGCTGTTGCATTGGCAGCTTGGAATGAGGATGGCATTGAAGGTGTTGGTGTTGCATTGGCAGCTTGGGACCTTTCCCAAAGGTCTTGCAACCATATGGTTATCTTTTGAGGTGTGTCTATAAGGCTGAGGTAGATGGTGTGGTTTGTTGAGTCCTTGATGGCGTTCACAAGTGTTGTAAACACAGGAGTGGGGGCATCTGGGTAAGTGTCCTGGAAATGTTGTAAGATGGTTGTAAATTCTTTCTTTTCAAAGGCTCTAGTTGCCACACCACTGCCTAACTCGTGAACCTTTGCATAAACCTGTGTGAATTCAGATAACACTTCATTTGATAACCCACATCGGTCTTGAGGCATTGATGGCCGCTTCTTGCGCCTAACGACAGGAGGCCTCCCGCCAACACTCAGTGTATCTGTTCCGCCTCCCCCAGTTTCTCCCTCACTTTGCATCCCAAATGCGCCCATATTAGGTTCCCCAGATTGGCTTCCAGTGTTCATGGGTGTGTCTGGGCCATCTAAGTCGACAGCGATATCATCCTCGGAGGCAACGTCAGAAGGGATATGTGTGTCCGTTGAAGACATTGCATGATGTCCTCTAGCAATGTTCCTCCCCGCCATCATCTCGATGTCATAGTAGTGGGGAAACGGCTTGTTAAGAAACCTAGCAAGGTCCTTGTTTGCCTAAGTATAAAAAAATGTTTATTATGAAATTAAAGTGTTAATAGATGACATTTTTTTACTTAAGGGACTGGTTATTGGATATACCACAAGGCTCTCCCTCCATTCAGGGCTGTCGGGCAGCGTTGGCTTATGCCTTGTGTCATCCCATCCAACGCCGCTCTTATTCATCACAAGCTTCAAAGCGGCATAGTCCCTCCTCAAGTTCTTCCACCGAGTTTTCAGCTGGTCTGTATTCTAGGCCGTCTTCCCCATCCTATTTTGCATTTCCACAGTTGCCTCCCTCCAAGCCTCCCTAGTGAAATGATCATCGACACACCTGCCTAGGTCATATTGTCTGCGCAATGCAGATACTGGAGCGGCATCAGAATCTGTTGCCCAAACAATACGAAACTTGGGGTCAGCGGAAGACATACCCCCGTAGGTGCTACAATATATTATGATATTAGTTCATCAGTTTATCAGAATCTCTTGCCCAAACACTATGAAAGTACCTTGTTCATTAGTTGCATATATTTTCTGTATATTAGTTCCAATAAAATAAAAAACGATCTCAAGCCGTGTTATATAAATTTTAGGTTAAACATCCATAAAAAAGAATTCAAAACTTTTCAGTAACAAATGAAGAACCCACCTCTTATTTTATAAGGTCTTCAGATCTAATATTGGCACTCCAGCAACCATAAAAAATAATTCAAAAAAAAGCAAGCTGGAACAGTGTATTAATGAGAGCATTATACGAGTTCCCATCTTATTCAATAATCCCATGAATATTGATTAACAAATTTCAACAAACCAATGTCCTGTTTCTCCAAAAGAGGCAATTTAGAGCATTGGTAAATGCTAAATTATCTGCAAAAGAGGTAATTTAGAAGACAGAGAAGAGAACCAACTATAATATCTAGCAAGAGTGGTGACAAGTAAGATGATCATATTTAGGGAAAGAGGAAGTGAACCTAGTAGTGAATTAGATGATTTTACACCGACTTCTCAATTTGTCTCAGAGTGGAAATGATGGACTCAATTTCAAAGTATAAAATAGAATATCTGATCCTAAATTCAGACCCAGTGTCAAGCTATCACAGTATTGGTTATAATGTTTTTTTGTAGGCATATTTCTAGAAACGATTTGCACGTCTCATCACTATGAATGTCTATATACAACTTTTGCATAGAAGAAACATCAATTTATGCTAAGTTGGTTTGTTGGACTCTACAATAATTGAAATAGTATTTCCATATATGCAACATTTTATCTCTTTTTGTTATGTTTCTTCTCTTATCACACAAAGCAGATATTTATCAATGAAAAATGTAGATATTGGAAAGACAAAGAGTATATAATCATGTAGACAGGAAATGAACTCCTCATAGTTGTGAAAAGGGAAAAATAATATCTCTAATTAATTATTATCAATGACTATGCTTTTTTTTCTAGACAAATAAATGTAAAAAAGATAAAATATTAGTTATAGTTAAAAAAGACCAGTGATTGTAACTAAACTTACTCTATACAACAAAATTGATTCTGTAACACAATCATTGCTACATTGCACATGTCGGTATAAAATTGTTCTATTTTAGCTGTTGAAACAAAGGAAGTTGGGTCACTGAAAAATATTACTAGCTATAATAATAAAATAGGTCGACAAAATGATGTGTAATTGCACATGTATGTACAACAGCAACACTGATAAATTGCACATGTATGTATAAAACAGTTCTATTTCAGTGTAATGTACATCTTCAGTGCATGGAAAGTCAACAACAAGCCATCATAGGATAATCCAAGCATATTTGTTTGATTCTTTCAAGCAAAATAAATATTATGATATCATTTCAATGTTATAAATCATGACACATGCTAGGTATTATCAAAGATTAAATCTGTAGATTAAATTGTTCCCCCTTATTACAACAATGAAGACCTGTAATACATTTCAATGTTACATAATGATATAATGATATCATTTCAATGTTATGGTCATCAAATAGACTCAATGTAATTCAACCATTGTGTAGAATCCAAAACAATAATCATTTTATTTTACAGATTATCTCTTCATAGTCGAAACTGATTCCATTTTTTACAGACCTAGGTATTCTATAACAGAAACACTACTAAATCGAAACTGATTCCATTTATAAGTAATGTTTATCATTTTATTATTCCATAGATGCACATAATCAGCTAGTACAGTTATTTTTTCGACAATAATATCAACCAAAAAGGGAGAGAAAGAAGGAACTTTGGGGTAGATATCAACCAAAAAGGTTGTATTATAGCAATACAAACATAATTGTTATATGAGTTGAAACTGAGGAAGTTGGGTCAAGAAAATCATTTATTTTACAGACCTAGGTATTCTATACAGAAACACTAGTTTTTACAGACATAGAAAATTTGATATCCAAGCCCTAACTCCTGAATCAATTTCTTAGCTTCATGATAAGAAGATGGGAATGTGACCAAATGTGGAAAGCCATCCAATAGAAGTGCTCAATCTAAAAATTATTTAGGGAAAGAGGAAGTGAACCTAGTAGTGGATTAGATGATTTTACACCGACTTCTCAATTTGTCTCAGAGTGGAAATGATGGACTCAATTTTAAAGTATAAAATAGAATATCTGATCCTAAATTCAGACCCAGTGTCAAGCTATCACAGTATTGGTTATAATGTTTTTTTTGTAGGCATATTTCTACAAATGATTTGCACGTCTCATCACTATGAATGTCTATATACAACTTTTGCATCGAAGAAACATCAATTTTTGCTAAGTTGGTTTGTTGGACTCTACAATAATTGAAAATAGTATTGCCATATATGCAACATTTTAGCTCTTTTTGTTATGTTTCCCCTCTTATCACACAAAGCAGATATTTATCAATGAAAAATGTAGATATTGGAAAGACAAAGAGTATATAATCATGTAGAGAGGAAATGAACTCCTCATAGTTGTGAAAAGGGAAAAATAATATCTCTAATTAATTATTATCAATGACTATGCTTTTTTTTCTAGACAAATAAATGTAAAAAAGATAAAATATTAGTTATAGTTAAAAAAGACCAGTGATTGTATAAGATTCCCTTTGAATCAAGGACTGGACTTTCTTAGGGTTGGTAACTCTAAGGTAGTTAAAAAAGACTTCTACTGATTAGGGAAATATTTTTGAGCTATTCAATTTCTTTTCATATTAAATAGATAATATCAAGTGTGTCATGCTAAACAATTATCCTAAAAGTTGAAAACGCCTCCCCTATAAAAAAATATTACCAATGTCAGTTAAGTCTAATTTCTGAGGGGATCATTTTTGACGTCTGTCATTCTAGTGGTTTGTTTACAATCTTGGTTGTTTATTCCCATGACACATCAATAAATGAGCAAATGACTATGGTTTTGGGGTGTGCTTACATGAAAGATATACTTATTGGATGATTTCCTAATTTGGTGCATATTAGTAAGAACAACATGTATTCATGAGGTGAATAATAACTTACATGATAAATTTATTACTTGATGATCTTTTTCAATGTGAGCAACAACAATTTGCTATCATGTGCTATTGGTATGGGTCATGACTCTTATTCTTAAAAATGAAGACAGTTTAGCTACACTTGCCTAACTGTTAAGAGAGTGAAATACTCGGACGTCAACTTGATTACTATAACTGTTAAGACAGTTTAGCTACACTTGCCTTAATTATCTAGCAAGAGTGGTGACAAGTAAGATGATCATATATGCATGAAATTGGCAAAGTGGGGGAATATAAAAAGAGTCCAAAGAGATGAGGCACAGAAAGGCAGAGGAGAATAGTCCTCTCTAGGTTTTTATAAAAAGAGTCCAAAGAGATGCCTTGTAAGGGAGGCTGGATCATTCAATTTATAGAACAGAACTAGACAATAGAACAGAACACAACATCCATGGATGCAAACAGATTCCAAACATCATTTTATCAATGTAAAACACACACAGGGGATCCAACACACACCATGGAACACGGGGAACCCCTTTGCATAATGATTCAGTACACAAATAGGCCTAACCCCTTTGTATAATCATTCAGTACAAAAAATAGGCCTAACTATTCATCATCACAAACCTATTCAGAAGTGGATAATCCCCAGCAGCAACTTCGGAAGAGCCGGGATGAGCAGCAGCACCGCCGGAGCAGGGACGAAGACGACAACGAGCAGCACCGCCGGAGCAGGGACGAAGACGACAACGAGCAGCACCACCGGAATCGACGGGATGAGCAGCACCGCCGAAGAACCAGGGATGAACACCAGCTTCCTCCAAGATGCGTGGGTGGATGTGAAGCAGCTCGATGCACAAGGCGTCCAATATGTAGGAACACAGACACTGCTTGCCCTTGCTAGGGTTTGTCCTGTGCATCGACAAGATGGGACGATGGCTGAATCAGGTGGACGGTGCAGACAATGGATGCTCAGAAGGACAGGACAAGGCACTGGGGTACCTTGCCTTTGCAGGATGTAGCCGCCCTAGTAGCCCGGCGGTCGCAGATGGCTGCATTGACTCCTCACCAGGCGGAGGACGCTCCGCCCGACGACTGCTGCCCTCCATCTGCGAGCTGCTCGAGGTATCGCTTTAACTCACGGACCCACGGACCCAACACTGAGCCGGCATAGGGAGAGGGAAACAACCGGAGCGAAGGAGAGGGGCGAGAGGGAGAGGTCCGAGAGGAAGAGGGAGGCACACGAGTGAGAGGGAGAGTCGGGGTCGAAGGGGGTGTCGGGGGGCGTAAACCGGACTGGGATTTGCAATCCCGCCTAGGCCGGGACTGGGTTAGTCCGGATTAGGGGATTCCATTATCCCAAAATGGTGGTGGAATGGGGTTGTGAACCAAACAGAAATTTGGCTCAAACCGGACCGTGTTATGCCGAGCTGGCGCTAGACGACGGCTCCCAATCCGGATCGGGTCCATCCCCAAACAGGGGCATAAGGATTCGTTTCAGCAACTGGCAGGTGATACAAACGAAAAGCATCTGGTTTGTTGGGAAAATGAATAGGATTCTGTCCCATGTCCTAATTGTATTTGGACTTTAGTATGAGTTGGTTTGTGTTGTCAATCCTAGTAGGAGTTAAATCTAATAGGAGAGAAGATGACTCTCTATTTGCAACATTAGAAATAGATTAGGAATTGGACTATGAATTGGAGTGAGATTCCTAATTGCTACTATATGTGATGGAGGCCTATAAATAGAGGTTATAGGGGAGGCAATTGGGATCATCCCATTAGTTGTTTGTTGTTGGTGCCTTCTGTAATAGAAGAGCCAGAAAACAAACACAACTGGTGGTGCTCTCTTTTGGTAAAAGAGGGTTAGCAACTTTGTCTTGAAGCGAAGTAGCGGCTGACAGTCAGCGACACATTGATGGTGCATCAACTATGACGGTGGATCTGAGTAGCGGAAGGCACACATCAGTTGGTGGCACTACATTGGTGTTGCGGCAGCGACTACGACAGCAGTTTGTCTGTTCAGCGGAGGTTGTGTTTGCTCTCTCAGACAGAGAGAGTTCTTTGGTTGGCAGGCGAGGTACACAACCTCGTCAGGAGTAGAGGTGGCTCATTCAGCGGTTGCAGTGACAATAGGAAAGAGTACAATTGTGTTTCTGATTCCCTACAATGACAGAGGTGTTGTGAGGAGAAAAAGATAAGTGGGATATTTTGTACATGTTTGAGTGTAATTATATTCTTCCTATCTTTATTCTCATGTGGGGGGAGCGATCCGGATTTAGGGGTAATTAAATCTGGACGGTATCAGTTGTAATCTTGATTACATAGTGCTTGTTGGTCGGTATTGCCCCGTGGTTTTTCTCTTCTCGCTTTGGGAGAGTTTTTCACGTTAAATCTTGTGCCTTCAGTCTTGCAGATCATCGTCATTTACTCACCACAATTTCCTAACAAGTGGTATCAGAGCATGGTTGGAAGTCTGAAATGGAAGTGATAATGATATCTGAAGACGCAAAAGTACACATTGACAAGTTTGATGGCAAGGATTATAGCTTCTGGAAGATGTAGATTGAAGATTATCTGTACCAGAAGAAATTGCATCAACCTCTGGCGGAGACTAAACATGAACAGATGAAGTAGGATGATTGGAATCTCCTTGATCGTCAGGCACTTGGGGTGGTCAGGTTGACATTGGCGCGAAATGTTGCATTCCACATAGCTAATGAGAAGACAACGACGGGACTTCTGAAAACGCTATCAAATATGTACGAGAAGCCTACGGTTGCAAACAAGGTATATTTGATGCGTTGTTTGTTCAACCAGAAGATGAGCGAAGAAGCCTCAGTAGCAGATCACGTCAATGAGTATAACGTCATAATTACTCAACTAAACTCAGTGTAGATAGTGTTTGATGATGAAGTCAAAGCCCTTATCTTACTTTCCTCTTTGCCTGAGAGGTGGTCTGCTATGGTGACAGCAGTCAGCAGTTCGTCAGGAAGCATGAAGCTGAAGCTTGACGATATTTGGGATTTGATTCTGAGTGAAGACATCTGTAGAAGGGAATGTAGAAAATATGATTCTTCAGGTTCAACTCTATATGTTGAAGGTAGAGGAAGAAATCAGAGTCACAATCACGGTTCGAATCACGGAAAGTCAAAGACAAATAGTAAATAATGATACTGTTGTGGAAAAGTTGGACACTTCAAGAAGGATTGCAAGATCTGGAAGAAGGTGTCACAAGAACTTGCCAAAGAACACGAGGATGATGACCAGAGCAATATATCTGCCATGGCGGAAGATCTAATATTGACAGTCCAAGAGTAGGGTTTGAACACAGATGATGGTGTTGAGTGGGCTGTAGACACAGGAGCGACATGTCATGTTGCAACTCACAGGAAGTTCTTCACAAAATATAAGAGAGGGAACTTTGGCAATGTGAGGATGGGGAATGCTAGCTACTAAAAAATCATTGGGATTGGTGACATCTGCATCAAAATAGATGTTGGGTGTACTATCATGCTCAAAGATGTTCGTCATTTTCCAGACTTGAGGCTTATTGTAATTTCTGATTCGTTGTTGGATAGGAGTAGATATGATCTCGAGTTCGGTTGTGGCATTTGAAAAATAACAAAAGGGTGTTTAATGATAGCTTGAGGCAGACTGTGTTGCAATCTATATAAAACCACATTGAGAGTGCACAAAGAGAAGGTTCAAGAAGTCAAGAAGCCAACACCAGTTTAAAAGAGACGAGGAGGACTTGGAAGTACTCCTACAGATAGCCGTAGGTCTGAGCTGTGGGATTCTCTCAGTGATGTTAGCAAGGGTAGAAAGGTAAGTTTCTACAAGCATCATGACGACTCCTAGTTAGAGAAGGTTTCTCTAAAGACTTCTTCTAGACAATGCGCACATGAGGAAGAAGGACAATACAGTGAACATGTAGTTGATGCATGTAGAATGGAGGATCAGGCTCTTGATGTGGGGTTACATCGATAGGGGGAGTGTCAAAGGAAGGTTTCTGAGTCTTACTGTAGAAGGTCAGAAACACAATTTTCATCCAGGATGGCTCGACAGACCGGTCATTAAGAGCAAAGAAAGTTTCAGACGTGGGCATGGAGAGAGAAGCGGCATTGCTAGGATATTTCTTCTCAGTTGCTTGGGAACAAAGTAAAATCAGTGTGGTACTTCAAGAAAAGGGATGAAACGGACAAGATTCTGACATACTTGAGGATAATGACCACATATCGGAATCCATCACAGGTGGTTATGGAATCCAAAAGTTACTCTGGATGATTGATGAAGACAAAGTCTACCTCATGGGCCGGAGAGGGAGATTGTTGGGAAAAGGAATAGGATTTCGGCCCATGTCCTAATTGTATTTGGGCTTGAGTAGGAGTTGGTTTGTGTTGCCAATACTAGTAGGAGTTAAATCCAATAAGAGAGAAGATGGCTCTCTATTTGCAACATTGGATGTCGATCAGGAATTGGACTATGAATTGGAGTGGGATTCCTAATTACTACTACATGTGATGGAGGCCTATAAATAGAGGTCTTGGGGGAGGCCATCGGGATCATCCCATCAGTTGTTTGTTGTTGGTGCCTTCTGTGGTAGAAGAGCTAGAAAATAAGAACAACTAGTGGTGCTCTCTTTTGGTAAGAGAGGGTCAGCGACTTTGCCTTGAAGTGAAGTAGCGGCTGACAGTCAGTGACACATTGGTGGTGCATCAACTACGACGGTGGATCCGAGTAGTGGAAGATGCACATCAGTTGGTGGCACTACGTTGGTGTTGCGGCAAGGAATATGATAGCAGTCTGTCCGTTCAGCGAAGGATGTGTTTTCTCTCTCAGGCAGAGAGAGTTCTTTGGTTTGCAGGTGAGGTACACAACCTCGTCAGGAGTAGAGGCGGCCCGGTCAGCAGTTGTAGTGATAACAGGTAAGAGCACAATTGTGTGTCTGATTCCCTACAACAACATATGTGTTGTGAGGAGAAAAAAGATAAGTGGGATATTTTGTACACATTTGGGTGTAATTCTATTCTTCCTATCTTTGTTCTCGTGTGGGGGGAGCGATCTGGATTTAGGGATAATTAAATCTGGACGGTGTGAGTTATAATCTTGATTACATAGTGCTTGTTGGTCGGTATTGCCCCGTGGTTTTTCACTTCTCATCTTAGGGAGCGTTTTCTACATTAAATCTTGTGCCTTCAGTCTTGTAGAGCATCGTCACTTACCCAACACAATTTGCTAACACAGCTAGCCAATTTTGAGGATTCCCATTATAATTTGTTTACGTCAATTATGTTGAGAAGGGACTCACATCCTCTGTGCCTTATTCAATGTGCCTGATACATCCAGATCATACAATTTGTTATGGGACCCACAAGTCAAAGGAGTAGATGTTGTGGGATAGAGGTTGGGACATAAGTTGAGTACAGAAGATTTGTACCTGTTGAGAAGATGTTGTGGGACAGAGGTTAGGATAGAGGCTAATATGCAATATCAATGGCAATATGGTGAGGGAGGTTCAAATTCTCTGTACCCAACATCTGTTCCCGCCTCTATATCCACAACATCTAATCATTTGATTTATGTGGCCACAATGAAGTGTTGGCTGAGATATGGTGGACACATTTTCTCGGGTGAATGTAAGTCTGTGGTGAGGGACCTTTAGTTGAGCCGACCTTAATGCTGGTAATCTCAAGAGGATATAAGTTTTTTGAAGGACTAGCCTAATCATTGCTATTATGAACCGATTTATATTCTTCTAGCTCCATCTCATGTCTTCCCAGAGTATTTGGCCCAAAACCTAGTTGGAGGGTAACATGATAATTGGACATATATGCTACACGTCAATGGGCTTGATTCACATACATATGCGGTTTTACTTGATTCAAATAGGGTTATTTTAAACCAAAATTAACTCGCTAATTTTTATTAGTTTCACATCTTTGAGCGTTATAAAATTAAAGATGGATACCTTATAGCAAATTCCTCTCAATATTGCACCAACAATAAGATAGATCAAAATGTGGTGACTGTGATGGTTACGACATGAAACAACTCACATTTTCTACAACACCATAAAGATTGGATAGACAATACGACAACTACTTTAAGTGATTTTCACCAAATCCTCTCTAACTTGACAATGCCATTTATTTCAAGGTCTATCCGTTGTAGCATATGTTGATTTCAACATCCGTGAGATGAACAACACTTACGGAAGCAACATGTAACACTAAAAATTATGAACTCATACACCCCATTAGTCAGAAATAAGACACCCCATGTACAACATAAGGACAACTTAAGGAAGATGATACTTAATTTGCACTGAGTAAGGGCTTATGGGACTCAAGACTAAAATTGGTAAAATAATATTATTAGAATTTAAAAGCTATTCTTGACAATATTCATTTTAACATCACCTAAGAATGAGAGTTTGTTAAGTTTCAGTAACCTAATTGGATTAGGATAAAACATAATGGGTAATTATGTTTAGATATGTATAGAAATATTTATATTCCAATCCTCATCATCATCAACATCATCATTTTATCCTTACTCTTAGATTTTGTTATAGGTAACTACATGGATCATTATTTTTCAATCAACTTTGTTACGGCTCATATTCACATCAACATGTGAAGTTTCAAAAAAGCTCCTTGTAACCTCTTCCATTAACTAGTGGTATTTGTTAGTTTACGTTTCACATGTCCATACTATCTCAAGAGAACATCAGCTAGCTTGTCCTTGATTCTCACAACCTCAAATTTGTTCTTTATGTAGTCATTTCTCAAGAAATGTTTTCTTGTCATCTCACAAATCCATCTCAAAACATGCATTTCAACATCATTCATCTTGTTGACACATGTTTCTTCTCTACCCAATATTGTCTTCATTATAGCATGGTTGGTCATGTAGTTGTTATTTCTAACTTACTTACAAAGCACACTAGAATCTTCTACTCCCTTTCACTCCATTTCTCCATCCCACATTTTCCCATTGAAAAATATATTCATGTATACCTTTATCAATTTGAATAATAGAGCCCATATAAAAAAACTTTTTACATATTGCTATATCCATTATGACCAACTTGAGACCGCCATTCATAAATCTAGGCTACACACAACTACAACACAAGTACTATTACTTTAAAGTTACATTCCTACTACAGAGACTTTGAGTAAACCCATGATTTGAAGTTTTATAACTAGTGTTCCATGGTGACTAACTCACTAAGTAGAAAATGAACTTACTATACTATTGTATCACTCAAAAGGTTATGTTTTTGTAGGATATCAAACTATAATAAGGAAATCATCCGTTCTTTTCTTCATTTATTTTTCTCCATTGTAACACTCCTGCTATGTTATCTTGGACTCTTCTCGTTGGTATGCACATTCACACCTTCACGACATAGAAATCCATAGACACATTGATTGATTATATGATTCTAGGGCATCTAAAGTCTAATTGATTCTTTAATTTTATATATTGACATTAGATATAAAATTCATATCTTAAACTTATAATTTACTCAGTAAATATCTTTTCTATATTTTATATTGTAAATAAACTATGAAAGGTTAGTGACGAGTTACATCCACATCGAATAAACTAGATATACCTAAATACCTAAGCTACTAAATTTTCAATTTAACATTATTAGCATCGAATAAACTATCATCTTTGTCAAGTCAGAAAGATTCTTGCAGTCCCATCTTTAAATGATAACTTGAATCAGATGAACAAATTTTCATGTATTTTGAAATTTATTTTGATACTATAAAATTTAGGGAAACATGGCAAAACTTAATTAAAATTTTGCATGATGTATACATTCAAACTTCACTTTTTACAACATTTTTTATATATTCATACTATTATGTGAAGCATTTTTGTCAATCTATAATAACAAAACATGAACAAATTGGGATATTATTACTTTGTCATGCGTTATTGGAATTTTTGTAAAACCTTTATCAGTTAGAGATATGCAAATCGCCTTTGGGTGGGCTCCTGATAATTTTCATGAGTTAGTCCTATCCCATCTCATATTTGGAAGAAAACTCCAATATTATTTTCATAAACCTTCTATTCTTCAACTATGTAGGTTACACTTACATAGGTTTGTAAATGGATATCTAGAATCCACACATTTGATCTGGATTTTAGTCAAACTTCAAAAAAACTCAACATCTGCAGAATTTTGATGAAATTTTAGATATCAAAGTTTGGTCTGAAAATTTTGAATTCAATATTAGATATTGTTGTATCGTCTCAGAAAAAATTCAAATTCGAAAAATATATAGTTTATAAATAAAAATATGAAAGTTTATCTATATTATCATATACATTTAAATAATGACAATATTTCCTATATTATTATTTATTACTATTGAATGTGTGATTTTTGGTTCAGATGGGATATTTATCCGAATGTTGTTTTTTCAGATCAGATTCAAACATTATCATATGATATCCTTTGGATATTGAATTAAACTTCTTTTTTTATTCAGATATCAGATATAGTAATATTCTCTCCGTATTTGATCCATGTACATGTCTACACTTACATGAACAAGGGATAGAAAGGAAATAGGATTCATGAACCAACCAAAAAAATTGATTCACCATTAAATAATGTAGAAAAAATAATATGAAATAATTGTAAAATCTTTACCATAGGGGATTATAGCTAGGGTTTTCTGAAAAGACCGCCACCAAATCAACAGCCAAATCATCACTAATTATGTGGAATAATCATAAGCAACAAATTTACAAAATGACTAAAATTTAAAACCATTTTGCAAATAGATCCATTTCTTAGAAAACACTTAATGAAAGAACCAAAACTTTATATACATCAGGGTTCACATTGTACATACACTGTACCATCTCATCTCAAGGATAACATATAATAGTTGTTTTTGTTGGATCCTAGATGGGTGATTAGCTGCTCTAGAGGGGGGTGAATAGAGCTGAATGCACTTAAACAAAATTTTTTAAGACTTCAAGTTATATGATAAGATAAGGTTTCTAAATAGGCAATTTGAGTGCAACTAAAACATACATAGCAAGGATGACAGAGATTGAGAAAACACAAGTAGACAAGCTATTTAGAGTGGTTCCACACTTCAAACTAGAAGTATGTTAGTCCATTTACCTAGAGAGGTAAACCTCTAGGATTTCCTAACCATTGCATTCTTATATTCATTCATAAGACTTACAATACATGACCAAACAAAGGACTTACCTATCCAATACAAAGATTCTTCAACCTTACCAAGGACTTACCCACTTTGTAAGAGTCTTTCGCCTTCTTCCAAGGACTTACCTACTCTTGCACAAGTCTTCATCCTTCAAGGATTTACCCACTCTTCTTGGATCTTCTTCCTTTGACTTCATCTTCACTCAGAGAAACTTCCACTAAGGACTTAACCACTTGAGCAAGGAGTCTTCTGCCTTCACCAAGGGTTTACCCACTCTAGCTCCAAGTCTTCAGCCATGATCCTCACCAAGGGACTCCTTCCCTTGTTCTTCTTCACCTCTCTTAGCCAAGAGAGAGAATCTTCATCTTCATGATTGAAATGAGAGAAAGAGAGGTGGTGGAAGTGAGAGCCTCACAAGATATACATGTAGGACTAGCTCTCTTATAGATTTCCTACTCACTTTAATGGATGTAGCAAGTGATTAAGCTTAGAGAGAGAGGAGGTTGTAGGAAGCACTCAACTATAGAATAGGAACCTCACATAGAGTTTTTCAATGAATGCTCAACCTTGGAATGAAGCCCAAGGGGTCCTACTTATAGTTGGGGATGCCTCTTAGCCTTTGGGAACACTTGAGAATGAAAACTAGCCATTTTTTTTTGCTTGCAACAAATATATTTTCACTTGTTGCAACTCCACAACGGCTAGAAGCACTTTTCTACATTTTTCCATACAATGCAATCGGTCGAGTTTCTTTAAAGCTAACTTGACCGATAGAGTAAAAGACAAAGCCGTTATTCATACCATCGATCGAGTTTGTCCTGCGGAAACTCGACCGACCAATGAAAATCGATTTGGTCAGTTACTCCATTAGTTAAGTTTTGTGTAGTGTAAACTCGATCGATCAAAAGTCATTTTCAAGATCCAATTAGGATCGGTTGAGTTTGCACCTCACAGAACTCGACCCATGAACAATCTGATGTGAATTTTGGAAAATGGCTTTTGAGTTCTTAAACATTCGATCTAAGTGCTCTTGATTTTTTCTAAGCTTAATTACACGTCATCCAATCATTACAAGTGATTTACAACATGATTCTAATGGATTTACATCATATTACAAAAACGTGCACTTGTATTGACTTTGACTTGTCTTTTCTCCAATTTGATATGCGCAAGTTAGGGCATTTGGAGTGTGTCTATACCTAATCTGAAATCACTCAAGTAGAGACATTAAACACCAATATGTGGAATGGTTATTCATCATCACAACATGAGTTTAGTCAATTTAGACGTGAGTCAACTTTGACCTAATTGACCTTGAGTCAACAACTTTGTCAAAACATATATTGAAGCAACATAAAACCTCGAGGCATACATGCCAAAATCACATATTGTTCATAAAACCATCACATACTAAATCTGAGGACTTGAGAGTATAGAGACAACACATAAGACTTCTATCTACAAGACATGACAGACAGTACACTCAACCTGAGCTGTTACTACTATCCCTACCATTGTTGTCCTTCCTCTACAGAATGGTCTCTACCTCCTCGTGCACGTCCACCAAAAAATTGTTGATCCCACAGGGTGAGACAATTGTCCCAGTGAATGATATAACTCTCGCCAACAATGTCATTATCACAAGTAAACAATATAAAACTGAGTAGAGGTTCTTTTATATTAATAAGCTAGGTTAATCATTGTGGATAAGTAGATTAGAATATTTCTCATCTTTTAAAGCATTGTAACTGTCTATGATAGGGCAGTAAATCATCTATTCACTTTATAAGGATTATGAAGAACATGTGTATCATTTACCCATCATACTATACCAACATCTCAAGCTTATCCTGTGATACTATTATCAAGGTATGACATCCGTGAATCATCCTCATTTCTATCTGTTGGCCTCAGCCAATCTGCTAGATAGCTATTGAATTATACCAATCATGTCAGATTATATCTAGGTATTGGATTATGCCATTTTTGTAAGGTTATATCCAGGTATTAGATTATCCCAATCATGTAAGATTGTATTCAAGTATTGGATTATGCCAATCCTATAGGGTTGTATCCATGTATTGGATTATGCCAATCCTGTAAGATTATATCCAGGTATCGGGTTATCCCAGTCCTATAATATTTATACAGGTATTGGATTATGCCAATCTTGTAGGATTATATCCAAGCATTGGATTTGCCAATCCTGTAAGGTTGTATCCAGGTATTGGATTATGCCAATCTTGTAGGGTTGTGTCCAAGTATTAGATTATGCTAATCATGTAGGGTTGTATCCAGGTATTGGATTATGCCAATCTTGTAGGGTTGTATCTAGGTATTGGATTATACCAATCTTGTAAGGTTGTATCTAGGTATTGGATTATGCCAATCATGTAAGTTTGTATCTAGGTATTGGATTATTCCAATCTTGTAGGGTTGTATCTAGGTATTGGATTATTCCAATCATGTAAGATTATATCTAGGTATTGGGTTATCCCAATCCTGTAAGATTTATCTAGGTATTGGATTATGCCAATCATGTAAGATTATATCCAGGTATTGGATTATACCAATTCTATAAAACTATATCCAGGTATTGGAATATACCAATCCTATAAAATTATGTCCAAGTATTGGATGATACCAATCCTATAAAATCATGGCCATTATTACTAAGGATTCCGTAATAGTGGAATACATGTAACATCCCTGACCTGGGTTTAGGGATAACCGTATTTTTTTAGCCTAAATAAGTTGCTTAGAACTTTAATATAATCCTCTAAAGTGTTTTGTTATCAGGTGACAAACTTATATTTCAAGTTTGGTCCTGTTTAAATAATGTTTGAGCAATGTTCTCTTGTCTAGGACCAAATGTAATTTACCCAAAATAAGGGGTTATATTGCAATATGTCACATGTTAAACATACCACATGTGTTTTAGCATCATAAGAGAGAGAATGATGCAAGGTGGTGGCTTGTGGAAAACCTAAATTCCAAATTTGAACTTGTTTGAATAATGCTAGTGCCTTGTGTATCAATTTTGGTACAAATTGTAATTTACCCAAAATGTAGGGTTGATATGCAAATTACCACCTATAGAGTGTCCCTACTCCCTCCTAGTATCTTTTAGAGGAGAGAGAAATAAGGAGACACCATGTTTGAATCATGTATAAGTGATAGTATTCTTGGTGATAGAAAGACCAAGAAAGGTGTTGAATATGAAACCCTAACTTGAGTTGTATTAAGATATAGAGTCCATAGGAGAGTGCCTATTGGCCAAGTAGACATAGGGGGAGTCTCATATCAGTTTGTGAACTCTTGGAAAAGTCCATGATGGGAAAAGCACCTCAAGGAGGTGAAGTGTATCAGTTTACAACTTCCTAGGAAAAGTTGTATCAGGTTGTGAAAAAAGTGGTGATTAGGTTGAGATATCTTATTCAACAAGATAAGTGATGGCCAAAATATCATCTCTAGATTATAATAAAGTGTTTTGAATGTCAAGATAAATGTGAGTGCATGCATGTACACATTTCAACCATGCATGGACACGTGGCATCTAGTAGCTTAAAAAGGTGACACCTCATATACACACTTTTTCATGAACCTCAAGTATATATACCACTCCTTTCACATATTAGTGGAATTTTTTGAATCTTACCACCCCCTTGATCTTAGATATCGTGCATAGAGTCTTGTTATCATGCAAAGGTGAAGGAGTATCGGGCATAGAGCCTTGGTATCTCCCATAGCAAAGTGATATCGGCCATAAGTAAGTGATATCATCCATAAGTGGTGAGGTATCATGCATAGTGTTGAGCAGCTCAAGTCTTGGACCTTTGATAAGCTCATATTCAACCTTGGGAATGTGAAGATTTGGAACTTTGAGCTTTGAAGTTACTCTTGAGGTAGGTTATATAACTTGAACTCAATTATGTTATTATTTACCATCAATCTTACAATAGTCAATGATTTACTTTTAAATTCAAAATTTCTTGCATAATTGATGAATCCATGAGATCTATTAGTGACCTAGGACTGTTGTCCATGAACTAGAATAGTAAGAACAAGATTCTAGAGGGTTATGATGATGACATCATCATATCTCAACCCGATATTGGATTTAATCACCTCTAACCCGATATGGTGAAGTGAACATATCACTAACATGATACCATGAGGATGAATACACCTATACACGATATGATGATGAAGTAGATACCTTGTTCATGATATGGTCTAAAGCATACACCATGTGCATAATATGAGATCAAGTATACACCTCATGCATGACATGGAGTCAAGTATATACTCAAATATGATATGATAAATACTAGATGAGGAATAACCTGATATGGTGATATGAATACACCACTAGCATGACATAGTGATGAGTTTGTACCTCATGAATGATATGAGTGACACATACATACATCTTGTGCATGATATGGGTTCAAGCACCCACCTTATACATGATATGGTACCAAGAATATACTTGAAACCCAACATGGAAAAGTGAAACCCGATATGCATTGTAACCCCACATCCCTATCAGTTTGTGCACTTGAGCTAGTTGTGACTAATCAATTGTCTAGCCTATAACTCATCGCATGATGAAGGGTAGGATGATACCATGAAGGTTTTGAAGGGATATGAGTATAAGTGTCAAATCCTATATGCAAACCTTAAAGGTTGAGTAACCCAATATGAATGCACGATATGGTGATAAGGATACACCTCTATACCCGATATGGAGGAAGAACCTCAATATAATACACTTGATTGAGTGACACATGTAGAGAGTTTTGTTCAATAATACATTAAGACATAAAGTGTTTCATGCATTTTGAAAAGTATTGGCCAATGTATCTTAAGAGAAGGATTGAGCCAACCTAAAGGAGTATGATGTAATCAACATCCTAGTGGGGATGAAAGAGAAACTTATAGTTATATAATACACAGTAATGAGTGTACTTTGATACTCCTAATATGTGTGGAGTATGAATTACGAATTTGATTCTTAATGAAAATACTAGAAACCCTAATAGGTTAATAAAGGGAAACCCTAACCCTAATTATGGGAAGGTTGTATTTCTCTTGTATTGAATGATGGTGATAGGTATGTGATATTGAAACCATGTTGATATCATGAGATAATGAGCATAGCTAAGAATGAGCTATGATGTTTCATATAATACAGATTATATGAGTCTTGTAAGTCATGTGAAATACTTGTGCAACAAGTATGATGTTTATATAGGTCTTATGACCTAGAGATCATTGTTGCCTAGTGAGAGGTGGCAAGATGTTTATAAAAGTCTCAAGATTTAGAGATTGATGTAAGAGATGGAAATGTTCAAAATGAACTAGTGAAATGGAAACCCAGTAACATAATAATAATAATAAATGGTTACAATAATAATGAAATCTTGGTCATACATGCTTTATGATTATAGCCACATAATGGCTATAGTGTTTTGAATATGCTAAGATGAGATATGAGGAATACTTGTATCATGTAAAGTATGTGAATGGGTGTGATGTCTTGACTGAGGTGTAATGCCTAGTAAAGATGATGTGGTATTAAGTGATAAGTTTAAGGGATTGATATCCCATAATGAAAGTGAAAGGGAAACATAAAGGTATTCCACTATTATGGAATCCTTAGCAATAATGGCCATGATTTTACGGGATTGGTATAATCTAATACATGGATACAACCTTACATGATTGGCATAATCCAATACCTAGATACAACCTTACAAGATTGGGATAATCCAATACATGGATACAACTTTAAATGATTGGCATAATCCAATACCTGGATACAACATTAGAGGATAGGGATAACCCAATACCTGGATACAACCTTACATGATTGGGATAACCTAATACCTGGATAAAACCTTACAGGATTGGGATAACCCAATACATGGATACAACCATACAGGATTGGCATAACCCAATACCTGGATAAAACATTACAGGATTGGGATAATCCAATACCTGGATATAACCTTACAGGATTGGCAAAAGCCATTACCTGGATACAACCTTACAGGATTGGGATAACCTAATACCTAGATACAACCTTACAATATTGGGATAACCCAATACCTGGATACAACCTTATAGGATTGGCATAATCCAATACCTGGATACAACCTTACATGATTGGGATAATCCAATACCTAGATACAACCTTACGGTATTGGCATAATCCAATACCTAGATACAATCTTACAGGATTGGGATAACCCAATACCTGGATACAACCTTACAGTATTGGGATAACCCAATACCTAGATACAACCTTATAGGATTGGGATATCCCAATACCTGGATAACATTACAGGATTGGCATAATCCAATACTTGGATATAACCTTACATGATTGGCATAATCCAATACCTGGATAAAATCTTACAGGATTGGCATAGTCCAATACTTGGATATAATTTTATAGGATTGGTATAGACCAATACCTGGACAGAACATAATGATCGATATTCACATGATTGGTACAATCCATTACCTATCTAGCAGATTGGATGAGGCCAACACATAGAAGTGAGAATGATTCATGGATGTCATACCATGATAATAGTATCACATGATAAGATTGAGATGTTGGTATAGTATTATGGGTAAATGATACACATGTTCTTCATATTCCTAATAAAGTAAATAAATGATTTACTACCCTATCATAGACAGTTCCAATGCTTTAAAAGATGAGAAATGTTCTAATCTGCTTATCCATAGTGATTAACCTTGCTTATTAATATAAAAGAACCTCTGCTCAGTTTTATATTGTTTACCTGTGATAATAACATTGTTGGCGGAGAGTTATATCTCTCACTGGGACAATTGTCTCACCCTGTGGGATCCAAAATTTTTAGGTGGACATGCACGAGGAGGTAGATACCGTTCAATAGAAGAAGGACAACAACATTAGGGACAGCAGTAACAACTCAAGTTGAGTGTACTATCTATCATGTCTTGTAGATAGAAGTCCTATGTGTCGTCTCTGTACACTCAGGTCCTCATATTTAGTGCATGATGGTTTTGTGAACAAACTGAGATTTTGTCTTGTATCCCTCGAGGTTTTATGTTGCTTCTGTATATGTTTTGACAAAGAAACTATTATATGATATCCTTGAGATGAGATGGTACAGTGTATGTACAATGTGAACCCTGATGTATATAATGTTTTGGTTCTTTCATTAAGAGTTTTCCAAGAAATGGATCTCTTTGCAAAATGGTTTTTAAATTTTAGATATTTTTTTAATCCACTAGTTATGGTTATTCCACATCATAAGTTATGATTTGGCTATCAGTTTGGTGGCGATCATTCCAAGTTTTGGTATCAGAGCTTAAGGTTAGTTGAGTCTAAGATATAGGACTATGGTGTTGAGTATGTTCTAGTATCCTCCAGTATATCTTATAGCAACTTCTGCTTATGCAGAAGGAGGGATATAGCTTAAAGATGTCTGGATAACATGAGGACACGTTGCTAGTAGTTGCTCTAAGAGAGGGTGCAAGGGATCAGGCGAGAGTAGAATGAGTACCTAAGAATTCCCATCTTGACCCAATCAAGATAGAGAATCCTACTTTTTATGCTCTTCTTGGGCATGATAGGACAACAATGATGCATATAGAGGCATGAATATTAGCAATACAACCTAAGTTACCAGCCCTCAATACTGAAACTTTGATTCTGAAAGGGTTCCTGAATGACATAGTCATGTTGGAACAGTGCAAAAAGTGGAAAGGATTAACATATGGAAAGAAAATAGACTCTTCCATAAGTATAGACGGATAGTACATCTGTGATGACAATGCCAAGGAGGGGCAATAAGCTGAGAATTAAGGAAAGCTCTCTACAATTCTAGAGACATTTGCCTAGTTGTTCTAAAACCCTAAGATTTTGTTGCCACTAGTGCAATTAATGCCTAGTGCACCATGGAAATAGTCACTAAGTAAGGGACAAAGTCCTAACCTTCCACCTATAAGAACTCCTAACTTTGCTTCTATATCGGTAATAAGACTGATAAGACCAGGTACGAGGACAAGATATGTTATAGATATGGACATGTTGAGCATACTAAACCCTTTTGTTCAAAAGAAAGGAGGAAATGATCCAACAATTGAGGCAGACTCAGTAGGGCTTATGAAAATTACATCCCAATAGTGTAAAAAGGCAATAGCAAATGACAACTAGACTCCTTGCATTGAGTCAGCTGAGACACTAGATAACCCGTAAGAGGTAACATGTCAGATAAAACTTTTTCATTCTTAATTATCTTTCCTTTTCTACTCTCTACCTACTAATTATAAGACATGTAGTTGTTGTTCAACTTCCTTTAATTAGTCCCATGAGGACATAAGGAAGAGATAAGAAGGATGAGAACCTATATTCAGTCCAATATTCTATTATATGTTTTGAAATTTCTCTCTTCATATAGAGAGGTAAGAGATGTAAATGAAACACCTAGAGAAAATTAGAGATACTAAGTAGAAAAATCTAAAGAGATGATAAGAGTAAGAAACATAATATAAAACAAAATGCATACTACCTAATTTTCAGTTCTTGAATACCCTGGCCAAGTATTCATCTATTGAAGGCAAGGTAAGTATGACACTCTTAGATTGCGGCTATCTTTCTTATTACACTGATCAAGTAATCATCTTGAGACAATCTAAAGAGCATAATGAAGTAGGAGATGTGGCATGGATATTTCTACCACATCCTAATTGTTATACAAAGGAATCTAAGTTAATCATAGATCAACTTAGGCAAAATAAGATGTTTAGTATAATGTTTACCTTGGTCTGAGGACCTAGAGGTAATAGTTACCTGATAAGAAGTAATAATGTTCAGTGATGGACTAATGGTTTAAATACCCATATCTAGTAATTTTGATGATGATAAAGCTAAGGGACGATGACATGTAATAATCTTTAGAAATCCTATGCTAAAGGCAAGGAACCTAAGAGAAAACAAGATTGAATGACACGTGAATAGTTAAAAGTTCATGATAATCTCTTAACAACCTTGCATAATGCTGGGGCGATAAAAAGGATGATATTTCCTTATGCTTTTTCCTTTTAGGGACATGACAATCAAGTAAGTCTTATGACACTTGATGTGCATGAATTAGATGTAATCTATAGAAGTATACTTTGAAAAATATCAGCTAGTCCTAGATTTTAGTTCCAAGACAAAATATGTGTGTGAAGTAATGTCCCAAGATGAAAGAAAGGTCCTATTAAATGTTTGGTTTTGGAAGTAACAACATAGGATGGAACTAATAAGGATATGATGTGTTTTTGACACATGTAACTAATACCAAGGTAAGGAATTCTAGTGACCAAGATGTTTTAAAGGTATGAGATAGTGAGAGCATGACTCCTAAAAAGATGAATATTGTTGATTACCTAGAAAGGCCAACTTTGAGATTAGTTTAGTTACATACGATAGTGTGGACATCATATGTTAGGGGTTTATGCTCTACATAAACATAACATTGCTGAGGATGCATTATTGAAGGAACAATTGTAGAATCATTTTGGGAAAAGTTTAACAAGCTAAGATAACTTTCTAGATCTATTAAGGTAGCTTATGAAAATAACATCTAGAGATACCTCTGAGATAGTTCTTCTTGATAAATAGCCTCTCCTTATGACAAGAAAACAAGCAGCTAACGGGATGGTTGGTTCTATTCATAAGTAAGTTTAGTGTGTGTCAATAGATTAGAATGACACAATAAAAGTATGATGAGACTTTTAGTCCAAATGGATGATGGAATGTAAGTCTAGCTTTTCCTTGGAGGAGAAATGCTAAACTTAGTGAGGGGTATGGAAACCTTTCAACATCAAGAATCTTATTACATAAAAGATATGAGTTGAGATAGGTGACAAAGCAATGAGGTTTGACACTCAGGTTATACAAAGTATGTATTGTACTTCTCTAATTTAGAAAGTATTACCTCACATAGGATTGACACTGTAATCATTAATGGAAAGGACAATTCAATATGTGTCTTGTATGATAGATTCTACGATGACCCTGTATGGAAGAACTTTATGCTGGTCAAAGTTTTGTGTCATCTCTATGACATCAAGATGTTATGAGGATGCTTGGTGAGATGATGAATGAATATCAATTGTCTTTCTTCATCTGGGATTTTGGGGATGAAATCCTTGTTAGGGGTTTATAACTTGTAACAACCCTGAACTGGGTTTAGGGATAACCCTATTTTTTTAGCATAAATATGTTGTTGATAACTTTAATATAATCCTCTAAAGTGTTTTTTTATTAGGTGACAAACTTATGCTTCAAGTTTGGTCCTATTTGAATAATGTTTGAGCAATGTTCTCTTGTCTTGGATGAAAATGTAATTTGCCCAAAATGAGGGGTTATATTGCAATATGTCACATTTTAAACATACCACGTGTGTTTTTTATCATAAGAGAGAGAATGATGCAAGGTGGTGGCATGTGGAAAGCCTAAATTCCAAATTTGAACTTGTTTGAATAATGCTAGTGCCTTGTGTATCAATTTTGGTACAAATTGTATTTACCCAAAATGCAGGGTTGATATGCAAATTTGCACCTCTTGAGTGTCCCTACTCCATCCTAGTATCTTTTAAAGGAGATAGAAAGAAGGAGACACCATGTTTGAATCATGTATAAGTGATATTATTCTTAGTGATAGAAAGACCAAGAATGGGGTTGAATGTGAAACCCTAACTTGAGTTGTATCGAGATGTAGAGTCCATATGAGAGTGGCTATTGGCCAAGGAGCCATATGGGTAGTCTCATATCGGTTTTGGAACTCTTGGAAAGGTCCATGATGGGTAAATAACCTCAACGAGGTGAAGTGTATCGGTTTACAACTTCCTGGGAAAAGTTGTATCGAGTTGTGAATAAAGTGGTGATTAAGTTGAGATATCTTATCCAAAAAGATAAGTGATGGCCGAAATATCATCTCTAGATTATCCTCAATGTTTTTCATTTCAAGATAAATGTGAGTGCATGCATGTACACATGTCAACCATGCATGGACATGTGGCACCTAGTAGCTTAAAATGGTGACACCTCATATACACACGTTTTCATGAACCTCAAGTGTATATACCACTCCTTTCACCTATTAGTGGAATTTTTTGAATCTTACCACCCTCTTGCTCTTAGATATTGTGCATAGAGTCTTTGTATCATGCAAAGGTGAAGTATTATCGTGCATAGAGCCTTGGTATCGCCCATATCAAAGTGATATCGGCCAAGTGAAGGATATCAGCCACAAGTAAGGGATATCAGCCACAAGTGGTGAGGTGTCGTGCATAGTGCTGAGGAGCTCAAATCTTGGAACTTTGATAAGCTCATATTCAACCTTGGGAATGTGAATATTTGGAGCTTGGAGCTTTGAAGTTTCTCTTGAGAAGGGTTACATAACTTGAACTCATTTATGTTATTATTTACCATCAATCTTGCCATAGTCAATGATTTACTTTCAAATTCGAATTTCTTGCATAATTGATGAATCCATGAGATCTATTAGCGACTTAGGACTGTTGTCCATGAACTAGAATAGTAATAACAAGATCATAAATGATGATTATGATGACATCATCATGTCTCAACCCGATATTGGGTTGAATCACCACTAACCCAATATGGTGAAGTGAACATATCACTATCATGATACCATGTGGCTGCATACACCTATACACAATATGATGATGAAGTAGATACCTTTTGCATGATATGGTGTCAAACATATACCATGTACATGATATGAGATCAAGTATACACCTCATGCACGACATGGATTCAAGTATATACTCAAATCTGATATGACAAACCCTCGATGAGGAATAACCTGATATGGTGATATGAATACACCACTAGCATGACATAGTGATGAGTTTGTACCTCATGAATGATATGAGTGACACATACATACATGTTGTGCACGATATGGGGTCATGTACCCACCTTGTACACGATATGGTATCAAGAAGATACCCTAACCCGATATGGTGTTGAAACCCAACATGGAAAAGTGAAACCTGATATACATTGTAACGCCACATCCCAATCGGTTTGTACACTAGAGATAGTTGTGAATAATCAATTTTCTAGACTATTACTCATCACATGATGAAGGGTAGTACGATACCATGAAGGTTTTGAAGGGATATGAGTATAAGTGTCAAATCCTATATGCAATCCCTAAAGGTTGAGTAACTCGATATGAAAGCACGATATGGTGATAATGATACACCTCTATACCCGATATGGAGGAAGCACCTCAATCTAATACACTTGATTGAGTGACACATGTTGTGAGTTATGTCCAATAATACATTAAGACATAAAGAGTTTCATGCATTTTGATAAGTACGGGCCAATGTATCTTAAGAGAAGGATTGAGCCAACCTAATGGAGTATGATGTAATCAACATCCTTGTAAGGATGAAAGAGAAATGTATAGTTGTATAATACTCATGTAATGAGTATCCTTTGATATTCCTAATATGTGTGGAGTATGAATTAGGGTTTTGATTCTTGATGAATATACTAGAAACCCTAATCAGTTAATAAAGGGAAACCATAACCCTAATTATGGGAGGGTTGTATTTCTCTTGTATTGAACAGTGGTGATAGGTATGTGATATTGAAACCTTGTTGATATCATGAGATAATGAGCATATCTAAGAACGAGCTATAATGTTTCATATAATACAGATTATATGAGTCTTGTAAGTCATGTGAAATACATGTACAACAAGTATGATGTTTATATAGGTCTTATGACCTAGAGATGGTTGTTGCCTAGTGAGATGTGACAAAATGTTTATAAAAGTCTCAAGATTTAGATATGGATGTAAGAGATTGAAATGTTCAAAATGAACTAGTGAAATGGAAACCCAGTAACATCATAATAATAATAAATGGTTATAATAACAATGAAATCTTGGTCATACATGCTTTATGATTATAGACAAATAAGGGTTGTAGTGTTTTGAATATACTAAAATGAGATATGAGGAATACTTATGTCATGTAAAGGATGTGAATGGGTATGATGGCATGACTGAGGTATAATGCCTAGTAAAGGTGATGTGGTATTCAGTCATAAGTTTAAGGGATGGATATCCCATAATGAAAATGAAAGGGAAACATAAAGGTATTCCACTATTATGGAATCCTTAGCAATAATGGCCATGATTTTACAAGATTGGTATAATCTAATACCTGGATACAACCTTACAGGATTGGCAAAATCCAATACCTAGATACAATCTTACAGGATTGGGATAATACAATACCTGGATACAACCTTACATGATTGGTATAATCCAATACCTGGATACAACCTTTCAGGATTGGGATAACCCAATACCTGGAAAAAACCTTACAGGATTGGGATAACCCAATGTAGGGTCTTAGGGGAGACAGAGAAGGCAGCAGAAACAAAAAAAATTCTTCTCCCAAACCCAAAATAAAGGAATTACGTCAACATATATACAATAGGAATGATTGTTTGTAGAGGCATACCTTGTCCTGAGGCTTGCTCAGTGACGTTACCTTGCGGCTTGCATGGTCTTCACCTCTGGTCTTGGATGACATCTGTGCAGCTCCTGGTCTCACCGGGACTGTCAGGATTGATAGTTGTCCTCTGAGCGGTAGAAGTCTCCCACCTCTAAAGTAGTCCACATGGACCACCTGGAACTCTGATCTCCTTGTCCCACAAGGAATCAGAAGGAGTCACACAATCCTGTCGGCGTACTAGTCATCAACACACTCTCCTGCCACAAGTCACTTTTCTATAGTTGTCTTTCCCTCGATGTGCCTCCCTTATCGGGAAGCACTTGCTCGGGCTCTCTCGGTTACCACAACCAGAGAGAATGACAACTTTGTAGAGAAACTAGTGTTCTGAGTTGTTCTTATGAGAAGCCCCCAATACCCCTATATATAGGAGGGTCATGGGACATGGTTCTCTACCTCGAGCAATGCGGGATTAAAGCAGGAGTAGAAGGGTTTGAGATTTTCCACAAAAACAACCAACTACGCTAGCTAAACCGATCGGTTCACACCCTGAAATGATCGTTTCGGGCCCTGAGCCGATCATTTGGGACTTGAGCCGATTGTCTATTGCTCTGAGCTGATCAGTTCATGCCTGAGCTGATCGATTCGTGGTCCTGATCCAACTCAAATTGACTTTCATATTTGTTTCCAACTATTCAAACATTAATCCTTGTTTAAATCGAATTTGTACAAGTGAAACAAATTGTATTTGCAAAATAGTCTTCTGACTTTCCAAACGATCTCAGTTGGTCACATGAATCGACCGGTTCAAAAATTGAGCTGATCGTTTTATGACACATGATCCGATGGACTCACCACTTGAGCCGATCGGTTCATCCCATGAGCCGATCGGTCAGGGCAGCAGACTATGCAAAATCAGTCAATTGCAGTTTCAATCAATCTGATACTCTAATCAATCGATCCAACACCTTGAACACTATGATTTTGAGCAATCAATTAATTGAGTGGTTAATTGAACTACTAAACTCCTTTAGTAATCAATCTAAACATCATTTGTGGATAAACTCCTCTTCCAGGTTAAATCCTATGTGTGTGACCCTGCATGTCCAGTTCACATTGGTAGTGAAAGTCCATAACACTTATGACTTCACATGCAAAGAGCGGTGCCTAGTCGCACATCAGTGCTACCCAAGTGAAAAGGAAAGTTGGAGAACAACTTTCAATCCTACAATATGTGAATGGTGTTATAGAGAATGTATAATTCCTTTGTCACTGATATCCCAAATGAACTCAAGGCATGGAATAGTCATCCTATCAATGTTCATTCACTTTCTTGATCTCAGAGTAGATTGGAGGAGATATGTATGACATCAATATCACATATTAATTCACACATGCGTGTGCACGCCTATCTCAATCCTACACATCAAGTGTCCATGGATATCAAACTCCCTCAGGAGGGATAAATCCCATATATATCACTCATCCCTCAAAAGCCCCATGTGTCAAAGCCACCCAATCATCACCTTTATAACAACCCATGTTTCAGGATTGCGCTTGATGATGTCAAAGTGTACCCAACGACATGTGTTGAGTGTAGTAATTTTAGGACAAAGAATCACACTCACCACCATCACTATGAGAACTGACTGTGACTACCGTGTCAAGGTTCCATGTGTCAAACTCATGGTGGGTCTGTCCGGTACACTTGTTCTCTAACAAGTACCTATGTGTTTGGTTTGATATCTCCATATCATGACTAATGAGATTCTGTCATCAACCAATACCACAATCTAGTCTTGTGTGTCATTGTTGTCTATCTACCTTCCATAATGACATCCGACTAGGGACATAATAAGAATGTACAAACTCTTGGCATCCATATGATCTCATCGTTCAAGGCCTTAACCTGAAAGCATACGTCATTGAGTACTGTCATTCTTTAGAGATTCAATTTGTTCTATCATTATCCCATATGACTGAACCAGAAAGAATTGTAAGCTTGCCTTTGATCTTTATCAAATCAATCTAAATGTATCCCACCAATCATCCCATGATTGGCTCTCAGGGCATACATACCAACAGACTCCCACTTGCACTGTGAGCCAATCACCCTTGAATCATATTCATAGTGTTTTTTAAACATGTCCCACATGTTACTATGCTCTAGTGCTAACATTGTGAGTTATGGCAACACCTTGCCAAAGTCGGTATTAACTGCATGTCTCTCATCTCGTTGATGTACGTCACACGTATGAGATGGAGTTGTCGTAATATGCAATATAGTATTCCTTTGCTAACCTTTAGCCACATTGCATGACCAAGCACTCCTAACTTGTCATCAATGACCGGAATAACTATAAGTTCATCTCTATGAACTCCTAGATCCATATAGTATGCACTAATGTTATCTAACACACAGATACTCAGATTTTCCTTTTAAACGACTTTATTGGAACGTTTCCATTTATCAACAAACATTCACTATTGTGATTAATTCTTTGTCCTTTTCAGAAGTTCACATCAGTGTAACTCTTTACAATGAACCCTTCCTTATTTCCATAGAACTAGTACTTCTCAAGTACTTATCAAGTTCTCATGGTATTCCAGTAACCCTTACTGGAACTAGACATACATCCACTCGTCATGTCCCACATACGAGTTATCAGGATGAGCATATCATATTGTCATGTCCTACATACAAGATGATAAATGTGTTTTGTTCTTGCCATGTCCATACATGCAAGATGATGGGATGTTTACATACATGATAGATCCTTATCTATTCTTAGTGTTTCCATTCTTCATAAGAATTGGACACTTGGCTCTGGGATACTAACTCCATGTAACATGGATAAGTTTTCTCCCACTAAATCTATACATACTGAACCCTTCAGTATAGATTGCCAATGTATGCTCTCTCTTTTCAGGTCAAGAGGTTTTCGAGAACTATCTCTATATATCTCTATTCCTATCACATAGGAAACATCTCTATATTCCCTAACGATCATTTCCACTTTGGATTAGCATTCTAAAACATTTCCATTTCACATCAACATGTGGAATGTGAATACACTCCCACTAAATCACATATCTCTCTTTATCTTTGACATATTAGTCAAACCTTTGGACTATATCATCAAAGTAAAGATCTAGCTCTAAGTTTCTTGTAATGAATCAATCACATTAATTAGTCCATTGTAACTTATAGACTTCATTTGCATTAATGGATTCATAAACCTTATATGTTGTGTCACGTACACATCCTTGATTTATTCCTCATAGGAATGCAGTTTTAGTATCTGTATGCCAAATCTCTTAGTCATTAAGTTTCAAGTAACAAACATCATCCTTCTCAAAATGTTATCCATGTGTCTTAATGCTTAAGACTCATTCGCACTTATGGATTTCATCCCAATGGGTGCTACCATCAAGGACATACCTTATGGTTCACATGGAAGTCATTTAGGATGTAATGGTTATAAACCATAACTCAAAATCTGGCTCCTCATTTTCATCTAGATAGTAGATTCATCACTTGACCAACTCATCACATAGATAATTGAGGTGTATCTGTCAAGGATATAAGAACTCACAACTCCTTGTGATTCTTAATGTCCTTTATTAGTGTGGGGTATTCTTTATTTAAGAAGAATTTAGTTATTTGATAATCATCCTCTGACTCCTTAGAGTATGACTCCTTTTGATTTAGACATCACCATGACTTAATCACGAGCTCACTATGATACACTATCATAATCACTCATAAGGATATCAAACATTTGGTTCAAGTATTTCATTCATTGATCTCATCCAGAATTAGTACTTTACCAAATTCGTACTTCATCTATGATACTCTTGAACACTTCAAGATACTTATATTGGTATTCCTCTAAAAACCATTTGAAGTATTAGCATTAAGTCAAATAGGTATGTAAATACATTACATGTATTATACCTAATAGGATATTCAATCTCCCACTACCACTAGTGAATATTGATTAATCATGTCTAAGAGATTCATGTCTCTTACTGGTTCTCTAACCAAAAGAGTCTAGATTTATCCATCATATGGATACTAGAGATGAATTTCGCATGATAATGCTAATTCATTGTTTGAGTTATCAGTAACTTTTAGCTATCATTTTATCTTATGCATACCAAGTACCACAAGATAAACAAGGCATTGCCACAAAGATCATATTTTTGAAACATAAACTATATTGATAGTCATCTTGTCACTTACAAGATGCAACAATAAAGTGTTTCTATTGGAAAATTTAAACAGAAGTTCTCAACTCTATTTCGTGCCCTTTAGGCTGAAATAAACTGAAAGGTAATCCTATCTATTGCAGCAACACTTGCTCCAATGATAAGTACTCCTTCCTTGGTCCTTTCATAAAGGCCATCACTATTTGTAGATCTTACATATCATATATGTCAGATCTTCATCTTGGTATCATATACCTCAGAAGTGATTTATTTCATGATACCTTAGGTGGAGATCTCCATCCCCTCCTTCATCTTTTTTTGTTCTTCTAGATATAGAGGGCAATTCCCTCATACACCCTTTCCCTATGTGCCTTGAGGCTGAAGACGACTTGGGCTACTGGCTAGCATCAGAACCCTTCTTAGCTTTGCCCTTGCCCCTGCCCTTAGACCTACCTTTGTTTCTGTTGATCATCATCACATACCTAGGCTTGTCCTTCTTCATCTGTGCCTCGAGGCTGAAGACAGCTTGGATTGCTGGCTAGCATCAGAACGCTTCTTTCCTTTGCCTTTGTCCTTGCCTTTAAGACTTACCCTTCATTGATCACATCAAAGATTAGGGTTTGTCTTTCTTCATCTTTGCCTCTACTGTCCTCAACATGTCCAACAAACTTTTCAACGCTTGTCAAAGTTGTTCATGTCACAGTTCATCATGAATTGTATGATTTTCACAACATTTGTAGTATCATACCAATAGCCAACTATTGGCTCAGAGGGAATCCTTCTTGGTCAAGTTTTTCCACATACCCAATCACATTGAGTGTGTGAATACCTTACTGGATCTCCTTCTGTCATGACATACTAGGAAAGTGTCTTGGAGACATCAGATGCCGCATGTTGTCTTTATAACTCATAGTTCAGAGAACACAACATTAAGCACTCCACATTAATGGCATCTTCGGTATGCTTCCATAAGCATCGTTTAAGCCATTGGTGTGGTGGGATCGAGTTCATCTGATTCTGGTATAACTAGGATTTAGAGCTTTCACTCTTCAATTGAGAAAACTTCTCAACGTCCTAACCAGTCATGGAATTATTCTCATTTAATTTGTTGGTCTAAAAAACCGATTGCAAATAAAGAGATTTATTTGTTGATTAGCCATTTATTGTACAAAAGGAAATATATGCAATTTAGTCCAAAACTCAATTTTGACTTATTTGATTGATTTGAAAGGTTGACGATATAATTAGGACTTTAGTTAATTATCGCTCTCACTATTTTTTGTTCAAATTGATAGCCCTCACCATTAATTCGGAAGATTGCGGCGTACAATCTTCTAGTGGGCAAGATCCATATTTCATCAAGTCATGAGTCAGCTTTGGTTGATCGCCCACAATCTTGACTATTTTGGTAGGCCATCATGCCAATTGCATCATATGCAACTCTTGATGAATGAACATGCGCAACACCTTGCCATGAACATTCTATGCCTCTGGGCTTAGATGCTCTAAGAATCACCAGTTAAGTCTAACCCAAAAGCCGACACGGTAAACATGCACCCTGCTTTGGCGGAACCTACATGTTTACCCTTCACACTTCTGCGAGATAGACGACGCACCATGCTTTGGCATAACCTACGCTTGGTCGATGAAGTTTTTCATGTGTTTCGCTAATGGAAGGCATATAAGACTTAATATTTAGATGAGGGATTTGGTTTTATAGGTACACATACATATCCAATCACAAAAATACATAGTACATATCATATACATGCTATATCCCATAGAAAACATGTGAAATGATAAAAGCAATGATTATGGCCATCATAATGTGATTCCTCGAGCCAAGAGGAATCACGGTCATCTAGGTCTATATCACATGCAACCTATCCATGATGAAGTGCTATAGCCGTCCGAGTTGATCAACTCCTCACATGAATGACCTGCTCACCCTAGTCGGTCGTCTGGGTGCCACCAGCCGATCGGTTGGCTCCACCAGCCGATCGGTTGGCTCCTCCAACCGACCAGTTCACCTGGTCATCATGAATCTCCTCAGGTCACCACCCGCTCGTCTCACTTCTCGAGTTGATTGTCTGGATCACCAACCGATCGGTTCACACCTTGAATCGATTGTCTCAGTCGTCGTTAGATTGTCCTCTATTCTTTGACAGAATAGGAAATATAAAAACATCCATCCTACTTTACATTTTATATCAGAAACCCCGAGTTACATTCGGGGGGAGCAAAGGTAGAAAAGAAATCTCAAGTTATCTCGAGTTACATCAAAAATAAGAGACAGGAAATCGATGTGTAGACCGAGATGCAAGCAACCACATTCAACCAAGCACACATACATAGGGTTTATTGGCCATAACCACGCTATACATCCACCACAAAACTTGTTTAAGGACGGCGTGTATTGAGTGCATTCATATTACATATCATATATGTATATTGGGATTTGTGGATTTAGGATTGGACATGCATAAAGCCAATTTTATTCACATCATATGCAATAAATAAAGGCGACAAACCAAAATCGATCACATCGATAATCCTAAAGTATAGAGTAGTTGACATTGCTCTGATACCACTGTTGGGTTTTACGGAGAGATAGAGAAGGTAGCAGAAACAAAAAAATTTCTTCTCCCAAACCAAGAATAAAGGAATCGTGTCAACATCTATACAATAGGAAGGATGGTTTGTAGAGGCGTACCTTATCCCGAGGCTTTCTCAATGACATTACCTCGTAGCTTGCACGGTCTTCACCTCTAGTCTTGGATGACGTCTGTGTAGCTCCTGGTCTCACCGGGACTGTCGGGATTGACAGTTGTCCTCTGAGCGACAGAAGTCTCACCTCTGAAGTAGTCCACACAGACCACTAGGAACTCTGATCTCCTTGTCCCACAAGGAATCAGAAGGATTCACACCCTCCTGTCAGCGTACTATTCACCGACACACTCTCCTGCCACCAGGCACTCTTCTACAGTTGTCTTTCCCTCGCTATGCCTCCCTTATCAGGTAGCACCTGATCGGGCTCTCTCGGTTACCACAACCAGAGAGAACGACAACTTTGTAGAGCAACTGGTGTTCTAAGTTGTTTTTCTGAGAATCCCCCAATATCCCTATATATATAGGAGGGTCATGGGACAGTGTTCTCTACCCCGGGCAATGCGGGATTAAAGCATGAGTAGAAGGGTTTGAGATTTTCCACAAAAAACAACCAACTACGCTAGATGAATTGATAGGTTCACACCCTAAAATGATCGTTTCGGGCCCTGAGCCGGTCGTTTGGGACTTGAGTCGATCGTCTAGTGCTCTAAGTTGATTGGTTCATACCCGAGCCGATCGGTTCATGGTCCTGATCCAACTCAAATTGACTTTCATATTTGTTTCCAACTAATCAAACATTAATCGTTGTCCAAATCGAATTTGTACAAATGAAACAAATTGTATTTGCAAAATAGTCTTTTGACTTTCCAAATGATCTTGGTTGGTCACATGAATCGACCGGTTCAACAATTGAGCCGATCGTTTCATGACACATGAGCCGATTGACTCACCACTTGAGCCGATCGGTTCATCCCATGAGATGATCAGTTGGGGTGGCAGACTATGCAAAATCAGTCAATTGCAGTTTCAATCAATCTGATATTCTAATCAATCGGTCCAACACCTTGAACACTATGATTTTGAGCTATCAATTAATTGAATGTTTAATTGAACTACTAAACTCCTTTAGTAATCAATCTAAACATCATTTGTGGATAAACTCCTCTTCCAGGTGAAATCCTATGTGTGTGACCATGCAGGTCCATTTCACGTTGGCAATGAAAGTCCATAACACTTATGACTTCACAAGCAAAGAGCAGTTCCTAGTCACACATCGGTGCTACCCAAGTGAAAAGGAAAGTTGGAGAACAACTTTCAATCCTACAATCCATGAATGGTGTTACAGTGAATGTATAATTCCTTTGTCACTGATATCCAGAATGAACTCAAGGCATGGAACAATCATCCTATCAACATTCATTCACTTTCTTGATCTCAGAGTAGATTGTAGGAGATATGTATAACATCAATATCACATACTGATTCACACATGTGTGCGCATGCCTATCTCAATCCTACTCATAAAGTGGCCATGGATATCAAACTCCCTTAGGAGGGACAAATCCCATATCTATCACTCACCCCTCAAAAGCCCCATGTGTCAAAGCCACCCAATCATCACCTTTATAATAACCCATGTTTCAGGACTGTGTTTGATGATGTCAAAGTGTACCCAAAGACATGTGTTGAGTGTAGTGATTTCAGGTCAAAGAATCACACTCACCACCATCACTGTGAGAACTGACTGTGACTACCATGTCAAGGTTCCATGTGTCAAACTCACGGTGGGTATGTCCAGTACACTTGTTCTCTAACAAGTACCTATGTGTTTGGTGTGATATCTCCATATCATGACTAATGAGATTCTGTCATCAACCAATACCATAATCTAGTCTTATGTGTCATTGTTGTCTATCTAACTTCCACAATGACATCCAACTAGGGACATGATAAGAATGTACAAACTCTTGGCATCTGTATGATCTCATCGTTCAGGTCCTTAACATGAAAGCATACATCATTGAGTACTATCATTCTCGAGACATTCAATCTGTTCTATCATTATCTCATATCACTGAACCAGAAAGAATTGGAAGTTTGCCTTTGATCTTTATCAAATCAGTCTAAATGTATCCCACCAATCATCCATTGATTGGCTCTCAGGGCATACATACCAACACCCAATACATGGATACAACCTTACAATATTGGGATAACCCAATACCTGGATACAACCTTACAGTTTTGGCATAATCCAATACCTGGATACAACCTTACATGATTGGGATAATCCAATACCTAGATACAACCTTACAGGATTGTCATAACCCAATATCTGGATACAACCTTACAGGATTGGGATAACCCAATACCTGGATACAACCTTACAAGATTGGGATGACCCAATACCTGGATACAACCTTATAGGATTGGAATAACCCAATACCTGCATACAACCTTACAGGATTGGCATAACCCAATACATGGATACAACCTTATAGGATTGGGATAATCCAATACCCGGATACAACCTTACCGGATTGGGATAATCCAATACCTGGTTACAACCTTACATGATTGGCATAATCAAATACATGGATACAACCTTAAAGGATTGGGATAACTGAATACCTGGATACAACCTTACAATATTGGGATAACCCAGTACCTAGATACAACCTTACAGGATTGGCATAATCCAATACCTGGATATAACCTTACATGATTGGCATAATCCAATACATGTATATAATCTTACAAGATTGGCATAGTCCAATACCTGTATATAATTTTACAAGATTGGTATAGACTAATACCTAGATAGAACATAACGATGTATATTTACATGATTGGTACAATACATTACCTGTCTAGTAGATTGGCTGAGGCCAACATATAGAAATGGGAATGATTCATGGATGTCATACCATGATAATAGTATCACAGGATAAGCTTGAGATGTTGGTTTAGTATGATGGGTAAATGATACACATGTTCTTCATATTCCTTATAAAGTGAATAGATGATTTACTACCCTATCATAGACAGTTACAATGCTTTAAAAGATGAAAAATGTTCTAATCTACTTATCCACAATGATTAACCTTGATTATTAATATAAAATAACCTATGCTTAGTTTTATACTATTTACCTGTGATAATAACATTGTTGGCAGAGAGTTATATCTCTCACTGGGACAATTGTCTCACCCCATGGGAGCCACAATTTTTAGGTGGACGTGCACGAGGAGGTAGAAACTGTTCAGCAGAGGAAGGACAACAATAGCAGGGACTGTAGTAACATCTCAGGTTGAGTGTACTATTTTTCGTGTCTTGTAGATAGAATTCCTATGTGTCGTCTATGTATACTCAGGTCCTCGGATTTAGTGTGTTATGGTTTTGTGAAAAATTGAGATTTTGGCTTGTATCGATCGAGGTTTTATGTTTCTTTAGTATATGTTTTGACAAAGCAATTGTTATATGATATCCTCGAGATGAGATGGCACAATGTTTGTACAATGTGAACCCTAATGTATATAAAGTTTTGGTTCTTTTATTAAGATTTTTCCAAAAAATGGATCTCTTTGCAAAATGGTTTTTAAATTTTAGTGATTTTGTTAATCAACTGCTTATGGTTATTCTGCATCATAAGTGACGATTTTGATGTCGGTTTGTGGGCGGTCGTTCCAAGTTTTGGTATCAGAGCTTAAGGTTCGTTGAGTCTACAGAGACATAAGACTTAGGTGTTGAGTTTGTTCTAGTATTCTCCAATATATCTTATAGTGACTTCTTCTTATGTAGAAGCAGGGATATAGCTTAAAGATGACTAGAGAACATGAGGAACAGATTGCTAAGAGCAATGTTGTTGCACCAAAAGAGGGTGCAAGGGATCAGGCAAGAGAAGAATGAGTGCCTAAGAATTCCCATCTTGACCCAATCAGGATAGAGATTCCTGCTTTTTATTCTCTTGTTAAGTAGGATAGGACAACAATAATGCATATAGTGGATTGGATATTAGAAATACAACCTAAGTTACCAGCCCTCAATATAGAAACTTTGGATTCTAAAAGGGTTCTGAATGACATAGTCATGTTGGAACAGTGGAAAATGTGGGAAGGATTAACATATGGCAAGAAAATAGACTCTGCCATAAGTATAGACAAATAGTACATATGTGATGACAATGCCAAGGAGGGGAAATAAGTTGAGAATTAAGGAAAGGTCTCTACAATTCTAGAGACATTTTCCTAGTTGTTCTAAAAGACAAAGATTTTGGTGCCACTAGTGCAATAAATGCCTAGTGCACCAGGGCAGTAGTCACTAAGTAAAGGCAAAAGTCCTAACCTTCCACCTGTAAGAACTCCTGGCTTAGCTTCTATATTGGTAATAAGACCAATAATACCATGGTACGAGGACAAGATATGTTATAGATATGGACATGTTGAGCATACTAAACCCTTTTGTTTAAAAGAAAGGAGGAAATGATCCAACAACCGAGGCAGACTCGACAGGTCTTACAAAAAATACAGCCCAGTAGTGTAAAAAGGCAATAGCAGATGAAAACTGGACTCCATGCATTGAGTCACCTGAGCCACTAGATAACCTATAAGACGTAGCATGTCAGATAAAACTTTTTCATTCTGAATTATCTTTCCTTTTCTACTCTCTGCCTACTAATTATAAGAAAGGTACTTCTTGTTGCTCTTCCTTTAATTAGTCCCATGAGGACATAAGGAAGAGATAAGAAGGATGAGAACCTATATTCAGTCCAATATTCTATTATATGTTTTGAAATTTCTCTCTTCATGTAGAAACGGAAGAGATGTAAAAGAAACACCTAGAGAAAATTAGAGATACTAAGTAGAAAAATCTAAAGAGATGATAAGACTAAGAAACAATACATACTTTGTATAACTCGGGTGTCAAACCTCATTTCTTTGTCACATTTCTCAACTCATATCTTTTATGTAATAAGATTCTTGATCTTGAAAGTTTTCCATACCCCTCACTTAGTTTAGCATTTCTCCTCCAAGGAAAAGCTAGAGTTACATTCTATCATCCATTTGGACTACAAGTCTTAGGAGGATTTATCCACAAATCAAATGAATGTTATCTTGTTGAATACTACTTATTGTAACACCCCATCCACAACAAAACACGATTACATGCTAACCAGCGGATTACCCAAAATCATGGGAAATTAAAACCGATTTACAACAAGCACCACAAGATGAAGCATATCACATATGAGCCAACACTTGTCTTTCATAACATATTTTCAAGGTGCTACAACAAAATTTCCCATTATCTCATTACATGAAATAACTGTTCCACATGTTGATTTACATCAAGATACATAAATTGAAAACCGTACATGGATCGTAATACAAGAAACATAGAAAAGCTCTCCCGAAGACCTGAGTGTACAGAGATGATGCATAGGACTCTATTGCTAGACACTATCTAATCCACCTGGTATGATACCTCTTCTGATCATTTATAGCCACATCATCTTCATCTCGCCAGGTACGTCCACCTAAAAAGGGTTATTAACTAGCGGGGTGAGACACACAGTCCCAGTGAGAAACATGACTCTCTACTAACTTTATGAACACAGATAACTGATATAAGAAGATTATAAGAGCAGTATACTGAGCATGGCTAATATTACCACCAATCTTTCCAAGATATTTATGAGGCCTATAACCAGATGTTCTTAACATGATTGACAAGATAAGCTTTATAGGAACTCATCGCATGATAAAAGGTTCATATAATAAATTGTATATCATAACTAGAGCACTATATAGATAAGGCCTCATCCAATGTTCCATATTTTCCCTAAGCAAGATACTATACGGCTTGATTACGAATTATTATGCCCTGAGGAAGTGACTCGTACCGCTCAATTCCAACCTTCGGTTGCGAAGCCCAAAGCCAGTGCCATACAAGGTCAATGGATGATCCGGACTCCACAACCTCTCCTTCTCGTGGTCAGTGCACGATAACCAACAAAGCGGCCTCAGCCACAGGGTCAGTCACGCAGGCTGCCCTATCTCTAGCCTGACTTGGTACAAGTCTCAGCACTAGTATACATCTGAGCCATGGGCCAATTCACCATGCTATCGAGCCATGAACGCATTCATGCTCTATCACCCTGAGCCATGGACCTGTTCACCATGCTCTTTATACACATCTTGAGTCTACAACCGCAGTTGCATTCTAATCCTCCTATTTTCGGCTAGGAGAAACCCCACATATTCAACAATATGCGCTCCGGGTTGATCCTGTAGGAGAACCCATTTCACCATCACCTAAATATTGACGATGATGGATCTATGGCTAGGGAAAACTACTTGAGAGAGTCATCTATAAATAGTTAATGTATTTTAAGTAGATTGTTGGGGTAATCAAGTTGTATTAAGCAACCACATACAAAACATGAACAACATTAGATTCATTACATTGGTGTTATATTGCTACTGCTATTTCCATTGCCCTCAACAATCATCACATTGCCATGGGATATAAATCCCTCACATCATCTCATAGTGCTATTGCCTCTCAAGGCTTCATCATTACACATCATCATGGGATATCAATCCCTGAGTTCATCACATTACACCAATGCCTCTCAAGGCATCATCAACATCATTAGGGAATATCAATCCCTCATGTCATCACTAGAGGATCACACCTCAACATGCCTTTCTCATCATACTGGTGATATATGTTATTTCATCAACACGGATTATCATCATTGAGTGTTATACAGAACACATATTCCTCATAGCTCTTACCTGGCTATGAATTCATGCAATACACCTGCATTGTTAGTTAGGCATAAGAGAGAGAGATAACTGGATTCAACAAACATAGAACATAGATCTCAGAGAACATATTGTGATTATCCTGCTATCAAGACTTTAGATGCACAAGATTGGAACAACATCCATGTTCATAGTTGTGTCTGTAGTCAATTTATATTATTCTTATCAAACTATGAGCATCCATCATGCCCCATATCTCATGAACATATCTTTGATTACCATGTCATCAAGATTAAGGTTTATATCATTGGAATATTCTTACATCATTATAAACATATGCAGATTAATGTCATAACTGGTGTATAAATCAAAACATACTACTGTTACCACATCATGGGTATCTCATCATACCCTATATCTCAAATCATATGCGCATCATTCCTAAGGATTAACTTTAAGGATCATACACCATGATCCACCATCCAACTTAATCAGAGGTTCGATATGAGTAGACTAGAACGGTGAGATGACCAGGGTGTGATGGCAAGTTGAATGGAGTCACTCCATTCTACTTTGTCTTCTTCTTGCCTCTTATCTTCTCTAGTTGATCCAGTTTAGGATGTACCCTCCTTTGAGCGCTCATAGTACATTTGGCAGATGTTTCCTTCCTATTAGTTAGGAGAGAGATAGCCTATTGTCGAGCACCTTGTTGATGACCTGGTTGTGCAGGATGAAGTATACTCTTCTTCGTATCCTTTCTTTTTATGGATGTGACATTCGGGTGAATCCCTTTCTATGTGACATGTCAAGCATCGTTATAACCCTAGGAATGGATATCATTGGAAATGTGTGAAGTTGTCTCAGATGGAGAGGTTGGCTTTGGTTTGATCTGGCTAAGTGCCTATAGTATGGATATCATCTGTTAGGGGTTTATGCTCCACATAAACATGACATCGGAAGGTATGCACCCAAGGAAAAGAAGTGTTGTAGGGTCATCTTGGGAAAGTTCATCTAGTTGACCCTGATTCCTTGGAATACTCCTAGCTAAGTTTTGAGTAATGAAAAATCCAGTCGCGATGTGCAGCGGTTAGAGATGGATGAACAAGGTTTGGGAATCCTATCCAGATCAGTTGTGATAGTTCATATCTATTACCATCTGAGTTGGTGCTCATTGTGCCCTTGGGAACTGACATGAAAACATGACATGCTTGAAACTGAGGTGATATGGTTGCTGATAACCAAGATGTTTAACTCCTTTTGTGTTGAGCCATAAGAGATACATAGTGAGGTGTCGTATGAGCCATGTCATGTGAATACATGTGTTTTGTAGAGTATGTATCTTGTAATAACCTCTTTGAGTAGAGACATCCTTTGTGAAAAGAGAAGGAACAGTTGAACATATATGGCAGAAGGATGGTGACTACAAGTTATGCGAAACTTAAGTATCGAGCCTGTGAAGATCAGAGTAGCGCAGTGGAAATGTAATGAGGAATGTGATATATCAGTAGAAGAAACTAATACCTAAGTAATACGAGTTCCATGTGATGTTCCAGTGTCTAAGAGTGTTACCAGACAGAGGATGATGAGGCAGAGGGTTGAGTCTATGACCAGTACAAGGAAAACCCTGAGTTAGCTCTGGGAAAAGAGCAAGTAGGTCGGTAACAGATGTGTGACACCTAGGAGCTTTGCGGATTTGTATGATGTGATGCACGAGTAACACCCATCTTCTTTCCGCTTGGGATTTCGGGGACGAAATCCTTGTTAGGGGTTTATAACTTGGAAGGACACTGACCTGTGTTTTGGGCTAACCCTCTTTGATTTGCTTAGGAAAGGGTCTTAGAATCTTAATCTAATCTCTCTAGATGTTTTGATATCATGTGACAAGCTCATGTTTCCAGTTTGGTCCCGTTTGGATGATGTTTGAGCAATGTTTGCTTATTTTGGACCAAAGTGAAATTTACCCAAAGTAAGGGGTTATATTGCAATATGTCACATGTATAGCATGCCTTTAGATCGCTAGCATCATTAGAAAGAGAATGATTCTATGGGGCCCTTGTGGAGGACCTATGTTCCAAGTATGAGCTTGGTTGGTTGATGATTGTGCTTTATGTGCTAGTTTTGGTGTAAATTGCAAATTACCCAAAGTGGAGGGTCAATATGCAATTTATCAGCTCTAGAGTCTTCTTGCTTATGTTTGTCATCATCTAGAACGTGGATGGAAGTAGGGGTGCCTTGTTTGGCTGTTTGATGAGGAGTGACATCTCTATATGGTCTTTACATCATATATATGTCACATATGCCACCTTGTCCTTTAGTGTATCGGCTAGGGCTTGAAGGCGTGTCGCCCAAGAGGGGTGTATTGGCCATTGCAGTTCCCAGCTGCATGATACACATTCTAGAGTGTATCACCAGGCCGTGAATGAGCTGCTAGGGTGGCAACATGTGGCATTAAGTGCAAGAGCAAGTGGCACCTTGGTTTATGTGGTTATGATACCTCTCCCTTGCTACCTCTCTCTTCCTTGGTGTATATAACCCCCTTCCTCCTTGACCAAGTGCTCCCTTTCAGATGCCTTCCTTCCCCTACCTGTATGGGACGAGCATGGAAGCTTAGGAGATTGAGGAAACTCCCATGGAGCTTGGGAGGATGAGCACCTTGGCCGTGGAGACTCCTTGCTCAAGATCTGACCTTGGTGAGTCATGCTTCTTTGCTAGCTTTCCCTTGTGCTTTCTTCTTCACCTTCCTTTTCCACTCTTAGCAATGGATAGGCCCTTGATGTGAGAAGGCAATGCCGTGGTTATCTCCCGTCCTTTCTTCTTCTTGAGATATGCATAACCATGGTATCTTCTTCTTCTTTTTCCTTTGTTTCCTGAGGTGATGATGATGGTGCCGAAGGCATGTTTGGAGCTTTGGATGCATGATGTTCTTGGAGAGGAACGTGTGTTGCTTCTTGGACCAAGGAGTTTCGTGCCCTTCATGGAGACCCTCTTAAGGTGGGTTACATAACTCTTAACTATATCTATTATGTTCACTCTCCATATGTATATGTATTGATTCTTCTCTTTAAATCAGTACCCTTCTTCATGATAGCCTTACATGTGGAACTTGAGATTTTTTTTAATATATATGGTCATGTTTTACTACTATTCTTATCTTGTTCTTCTTTTGCTAGATGGTAATGGGGGACTAGAGGTTGAATATGATTAGCCCGATATGGGGACTTTTCCCGATACAACTATGATTGCCCGATATAGTAGCTTGCTTAATAAGTTATGCTTCGTTTAATGGTTTGTGGCAATACCGCATTCTCTCATTTGGACTTTAAAGGTGAGCCTATGGATATATGTTTGGGGCGATATGATGTGCTGACCGATACCTCTTTCCTACCCTAGGGTTAGGGTTTGGACGATATGGTTGGTGGACACATAGTTGGTCCCTTGGCCGATATATGTTCTACATGGTGGCTCCTTGAGGTTGTTGCCCGATACCCTCTCTAGAGTTGAGTCTTGGGTAATATGCTAAGTGAAATCTTTGTTGACCTTGTGACCTATATGCACCTCTACCCAAAGATGATGGTGGTAGGTGACATGGTGGTTGGCCGACATAAAACCCTAACCTTAGTGTCTTGGACGATATGGAGCTTCAATCCTAGTTTGGGCGCTAGGGTTGTCCTGGGTGATATAGCTGATCTACCCTTGTTTCACGGCATGCTCTTGGAGTTTAACCCTTGGTTAATATCTTGGACAATATGGTGGTGATGTCTTTGGAACTGCTAAGTTGATCCTTGGTGTGGGCGATATCCCTAGAAGTGGTGCCTTGGGCGGTACAGATGCCCTAACCCTAGTTTGGGGCAATATGCTTGCTTTGGCCGACAGGATGATCCTAACCCTAGATGCCCGGAATGGAGTCTTGAGATCCCTAACCTTAAGTAAGATTTTGGGTGAGATTAAGTATCCCTGCCCGATATGCCTTGGTGAAGGACCAAACTTGACACCCTTGATTGCCTGTCATACATTTATAGGAGGTATTGGACGATATCATCAGCCCTAACCCGATATAAGCATATCGTGTACATGATAGCTTGGGAACACAAGGATGAAGTGTTTGTCTGATACCCTATATGGGGATAAGATGCCTTGGCTGATATGCCTTGCTCGATACATGTTCCCTCTTTTGGACATGAGTATATGCTTAATAGCTTGGATGGCTTTAGAGTTGAGGTTTGGCCGATACATGTACCCTAGACATACAAGTGAGGGATGGGCAATACAATGTCTTGGTAGTTATAGGGTCTCAAACCCTAGTTGGATGATAGGGTACCATGGGAGTCATGGTAACATTGAAGTAGTGTACCTTGGGTGGTATTAGAGCCCCTTGAGTATCTTGATGTATTAACCAAGTGGGTGTGCTGGTTCGGCACCATGACCTTGGCCGATATGGCCTTAAACAGTAGAGAGTTGAGGATTTCCCAGTAGGAAACCCTAACCCTAATAGGCAGTAGGGTTATGGGTGATAGGTGACACCCATGTGTTGCACGACACACGCCCTTACACCTGGTTACCTGATATCGACCTTGCATGGATGCACGATACATAGCTCTGGATCAGGTTGCACAACACACCATAGATCCTGGTTGGCACGATACCCCCTTTGTGCATGAATGTATGACATGCTTGTATCCGACAACCTTGGGTGAGAGATTGGTACTATATCTGATAAACCTCTTTTTTAGTGAGGGTTGTGCTCTAACCTGATATCCCTATGTACAAAGCTATGAAAAGATAGGTTGTGAACCCTTGTATAGTGGTTACCTATGGTTAATGATAGAACTACTGCATGTTGCCATTTGCTGCCTGGGCAAACCATCTGGTCCTCACTTGCTTATCCTTATTAGCGTTCCTCTGTGATGTTGATATGCTACCTTGAGGGTCACCGCATAGATCCAAACTCCAAAACAAGCTTCTAGCTTGTGGGTTCAAGGTCAAGGATGATATATCCAGAGAGTTCACCATCTTACTTCTACGATCTAGGAATCTTGATTCTCAACCCCTTCTTAGAAGGCATGCTAAGAGAATCCTACCATCATCATCTATCACAAACACCTCCATCTTGGAAACCAAATTCCAAGATCAGCTGATACTTTTCGAAGTATCCAAACAACAATCACTTCAAAAGCACTCATATCAAGTGACACAAGGTCCACTTGACTGCCACTCCCTCAAAAGGAAGGGACACAAAGGAACAAACTCCTCCCATCATCCCATCAACACCTATGGTTTCATATCAAAGGGGAGGATATTATCACTTTCTTTGATCCTTACATGAGTTTTCAACCGTTTATGCATCAATAAACTTTGCTCCATCTGGTTTCATCCTGTTTCTTCTTAGTTTCCTTGCACTCAACATAAGAAACATCAAGACCATTACATGTTATTATTCTTGTTATCTTGTTACCGTTTCATCATAATCATGATTATTTCCTTATTATATTAGATTTTTGTTTTTCTCTTTGTGAAAAAGATCGTTCTTCTTCACATATTCTTTATTAAATAGGGATCATCTCTCTTGTTCTCTTTTTCTTATCACGAATTTGCATTATATACTTTCTCATTTTTGCTTACGTTCATTGGTTGATCTGAGATTATCTCAGGTTCCATCTTGTTTACTCATCACTTGTTCTCCTATTTCTTCTAACTTTATCTTTTCTTTTAGGTATTTTCTTCATCTTGTGTAAGTTTTACGTTTTAACTTACATTGTTATCACAACTTAATCTGTCTTTCGTCATGTACATTTCTCAAGATTACAGTTTCAAGAACTTATCTCATCATATTCTTAATTTGTTATGCTCTTTAGATTGCTCTAGAATGACTACTTGATTAGAGTAATCAAGGAGGAAACAATCTAATTCTCCATACTTACCTTTATCTTCAATATTTGAATACCTGGCCAGGGCATCGAATTACTGAGATTAGGTAGAATGAACCATATTTTATGTCACGGTCCAAACTTAGACACCATCCTAATCCTAGTCCTAGTGTCCCTGTAGACTCGGCAAACCTAGAGCTCTGATACCAAACACTATAACACCCCATCCACAACAAAACACAATTACATGCTAACCAGTGGATTACCGAAAATCATGGGAAATTAAAACCGATTTACAACAAGCACCACAAGATGAAGCATACCACATATAAGCCAAAACTTGTCTTTCATAACATATTTTCAAGGTGCTACAAACAAATTTCCCATTATCTCATTACATGAAATAACTGTTCCACATGTTGATTTACATCAAGATACATAAAATGAAAACCGTACATCGATCGTAATACAAGAAACATCAAAAAGCTCTCCCGAAGACCTGAGTGTACAGGGATGACACATATGACTCTACTGCTAGACACTATCTAATCCACCAGGTATGATACCTCTACAGATCATCTATAGCCACATCATCTTCATCTCGCCAGGCACGTCCACCTAAAAAGGGTTATTAACTAGCAGGGTGAGATACACAGTCCTAGCGAGAAACATAACTCTCTACAAACTTTATGAACATAGATAACTGATATAAGCAGATTATAAGAGAAGTATATTGAGCAGGGCTAATCTTACCACCAATATTTCCTAGATATTTATGAGGCCTATAACTAGATGTTCTTTATGGAACATGCTTGACAAGATAAGCTTGATAGGAACTCATCGCATGATATAAGGTTCATATAATAAACTTCAGATTATAACTAAAGCACTATATAGATAAGGCCTCATCCAATGTTTCATATTTTCCCTAAGAAAGATATTATACGGCTTGATTACGAATTATTATGCCCTGAGGAAGTGAGTCGTACCACTCAATTCCAACCTTCGGTTGCGAAGCCCAAAGCCGGTTCCATACAAGGTCAACGGATGATCTGAACTCCACGACCTCTCCTTCTCATGGTCAGTGCATGATAGCCAACAAAGTGGCCTCAGCCATAGGGTCAGTCCCGCAGGTTGCCCTATCTCTAGCCCGACTTGGTACAAGTCTTGGAATTAGTATACATCTGAGCCACGGGCCAATTCACCTTGCTCCCGAGCTCTGAACGCATTCATGCTCTGTCACCCTGATCCATGGGCCTATTCACCATGCTATTTATACACATCTTGAGTCTACAACCACAGTTGCATTCTAATCCTCCTATTTTCAGCTAGGAGAAACCCCGCATATTCAATAATATGTGCTCCGGGTTAATCCCACAGGAGAAATCATTTCACCATCACCTAAATACTGACGATGATGGCTCTATGGCCAGGGCAAACTACATTAGAGATTCATCTATAAATAGTTAATGTATTTTAATTAGATTGTTGGGGCAATCAAGTTGTATTAAGAAACCACATATAAAACATAAACAACATTAGATTCATTACATTGGTGTTATATTGCTACTGCTATTTCCATTGCCCTCAACAATCATCACATTGCCATGGGATATAAATTCCTCACATCATCTCATAGTGCTACTACCTCTCAAGGCTTCATCATTACACATCATCATGGGATATCAATCCCTGAGTTCATCACATTACACCAGTGCCTCTCAAGGCATCATCAACATCATTAGGGAATATCAATCCCTCATGTCATCACTAGAGGATCACACCTTAACATGCCTTTCTCATCATACTGGTGATATATGTTATTTCATCAATATGGATTATCATCATTGAGTGTTATACAGAACACATATTCCTCATAGCTCTTACCTGGCTATGAATTCATTCAATACACCTGCATGGTTAGTTATGCATAAGAGAGAGAGATAATTGGATTCACTAGACATAGAACATAGATCTCAGTGAACATGTTGTGATTATCCTGCTATCAAGACTTTAGATGCCCAGGATTGGAACAACATCCATGTTCATACCTGTGTCTGTAGTCAATTTATATTATTGTTATCAAACTGTCAGCATCCATCATGCCCCATATCTCATGAACATACCTTTGATTACCATGTAATCAAGATTAAGGTTTATAGCTTTGGAATATTCTTCCATCATTATAAACATATGCAGATTAATGTCATAACTGGTGTATAAATCAATACATACTACTATTACCACATCATGGGTATCTCATCATACCGTATATCTCAAATCATATGTGCATCATCCCTAAGGATTAACTTTAAGGATCATACACCATGATCCACCATCCAACTTAATCATAGGTTCAACTATCATTAACCATAGGTAACCACTATACAAGGGTTCACAACCTATCTTGTCATAGCTTCGTACATAGGGGTATCAGGTTAGAGCACAACCCTCACTAAAAGGGGGGTATCAAATAGAGTACCAATCTCTCACGCAAGGTTGTTGTCTACAAGCATGTCATACATTCATGCACAAAGGGGTTATCATGCCAACCACGATCTATGGTGTGTTGTGCAATCTGATCCAGAGCTATGTATCGTGCATCCATGCAAGGTCAATATCAGGTAACCAGGTGTAAGGGTGTGTGTCGTGCAACACATGGGTGTCACCTATCACCCATAACCCTACCGCCTATTAGCGTTAGGGTTTCATACCGGGCATCCCTCAACTGTCTACCGCCTAAGGCCATATCGGCCAAGGTCATGGCGCCCAACAACCACACCCACTTGGTTAACACATCAAGATACTCAAGGGGCTCTCATACCACCCAAGGTACACTACTGCAACATTGCCATGACACCCAAGGTACGCTATCGTCCAACTAGGGTTGAGACCCTATAACGGCTAAGACATTGTATTGTCCATCCCTCACTTGTATGTCCAGGGTACATGTATCGCCAAACATCAACTCTAAAACCATCAAAGCTATTAAGAATATACTCATGTCCAAAAGAGGGAACATGTATCGGGCAAGGCATATCAGCCAATGCATCTTATCCCCATATAGGGTGTCGGCCAAACACTTCATCCTTGTGTTCCCAAGCTATCATGTACACGATATGCTTATATTGGGTTAGGGCTGATGATATCAGCCAAGACCTCCTATAGATGTATGATCAGAAATCAAGGGTGTCAAGTTAGGTCCTTAACCAAGGCATATCGGGCAAGGATACTTAGTCTCACCCAAAAGCTTACTCAAGGGTAGGGCTCTCATGCATGAGTATCGTGCAAAGCACATCATGGCCACATCTCCCAACATTATATCAGTGAAGGATCAAGGTGTGAACCATAATACTCAAAACACCCTATTGGTCAACTAGGGTTAGTGAAACCCTACCGTTCAAGACTCCATGTCGGGCATCTAGGGTTAGGATCATCCTGTCAGCCAAAGCAAGCATATTGCCCCAAACTAGTGTTAGGGCATCTATACCGCCCAAGGCACCACTTCTAGGGATATCGCCCACACCAAGGATAAGCTTAGCGGTTCCAAAGAAATCACCACCATATTGTCCAAGATATTAACCAAGGGTTCAACTCCAAGAGCATGTCGTGCAACAAGGGTAGATCAGCTATATAACCCAGGACAACCCTATCGCCCAAACTAGGGTTGAAGCTCCATATCGTCCAAGACACTAAGGTTAGGGTTTTATGTCAGCCAACCACCATATCACCTACCACCATCATCTTTGGGTAGAGGTGCATATAGGTCACAAGGTCAACAAAGATTTGACTTAGAATATTACCCAAGACTCAACTCTAGAAGAGGGTATCGGGCAACAACCTTAAGGAACCTCCATGTAGAACATATATCGGCCAAGGGACCAACTAGGTGTCCACCAACCATATCATCCAAACCCTAACCCTAGGGTAGGAAAGAGGTATCGGTCACAACATCATATCACCCCAAACATATAGCCATAGGATCACCTTTCAAGTCCAAAGGAGAGAAAGGGGTATTGCCACAAACCATGAACCGAAGCATAACTTATTTAGCAAGGTATTATATCGGGAAAGCATAGTTGTGTCGGGCAAAGTCCCCATATCGGGCTAGTCATCTTCAACCTCTATCCCCCCATTACCATCTAGCACAAGAATAACAAGATAAGGACAGTAGTAAAATGTGACCATCTCTATTAAAATAGATCTCAAGTTCCACATGCATGGCTATCATGAAGAAGGGTACGAATTTAAAGACAAGAATCAATACATATACATATGGAGAGTGAACATAATAGGGATAGTTAAGAGTTATGTAACCCAACTTAAGAGGGTCTCCACGAATGGCACGAAGCTCCTTGGTCCAAGTAGAAATACACGTTCCTCTCCAAGAACATCATCCAGCCAAAGCTCCAAACATGCCTTTGGCACCATCATCATCACCTCAAGAAACAAAGGAAAAAGAAGAAGAAGATACCATGGTTATGCATAGCTCAAGAAGAAGAAAGGAGGGGAGATAACCACGGCCTTGCCTTCTCAATTCAAGGGCCTATCCATGGTTGAGAGGGAAAAAGGAAGGTGAAGAAGAAAACACAAGGGAAAGCTAGCAAAGAAGCATGACTCACCAAGATCGGATCTTGAGCAAGGAGTCTCCATGGCCAAGGTGCTCGTACTCCCAAGCTCCATGGGAGTTTCCTCAAGCTCCTAAGCTTCCATGCTCATCTCATACAGGTACGGGAAGGAAGGTGGCTGAAAGGGAGCACTTGGTCAAGGATGAAGGGGGTTATATACACCAAGGAAGAGAGAGGTAGCAAGGGAGAGGTGTCATAACCACATAAACCAAGGTGCCACTTGCTCTTGCACTTAATGCCACATGTTGCCACCCTAGCCACTCATGCACGGCCTAGTGATACACTTTAGAATGTGTATTGTGCATCTGGGAACTGCAATGGCTGATACACCCCTCTTGGGCGACACACCTTCAAGCCCTAGCCGATACACTAAAGGACAAGGTGGCATATGTGACATATATATGATGTAAAGACCATATAGAGATGTCACTCCTCATCAAACAACAAAACAAGGTGCCCCTACTTCCATACACGTTCTAGATGATTCCAAACAGAAGCAAGAATACTCTAGATCTGATAAATTGCATATTGACCCTCAACTTTGGGTAATTTGCAATTTACACCAAAACTAGCACATAAAGCACAATCATCAACCAACTAAGCTCATACTTGGAACATAGGTCCTCCACAAGGCGCCCCACAACATCATTCTCTTTCTAATGATTCTAGAGAACTAAAGGCATGCTCTACATGTGACATATTTCAATATAAACCCTTACTTTGGGTAAATTGCACTTTGGTCCAAAATAAGCAAACATTGCTCAAACAACATCCAAACGGGACCAAACTGGAAACATGAGCTTTCCACATGATATCAAAACATCTAGAGAGATTAGATTAAGATTCTAAGCACCTTTCATAAGCAAAGCAAAGAGGGTTATCCCAAAACATGGGTCACGGTCCTTACACATATTCTAGCCCGACAAAAAAGTGTTTGTTGCTAGAATGGATGAATTCCTAAATGGAAATTAATTCCAAAGGAATCAGTGGGAATAAAGGTAGAACTCAAAATGTTAGAGACAAACAAGAAAAACATAGAACCTAAAGAGGTACAATAGGAATAAAGAGAATCACAAGTTGTTATGGATTCTCAAGTTCCTTATGTAAACACAGGACTCATACTTCTAGTAGAACTCACCTTAAGTTTGAAAGACTATGATATCTTATAACTCAATAAGGTGGTAAGTTAATCATAAAGATGATTTAAAAACCTACCTAGAAACTATTGAGTGACCAAAATTTGAGAAATGACTTTAGGCCATGAGATCAAAGATGGACTCTATGTACACCAACAAGGTATATCTTATAACTCAATAAGGTGGTAAGTTGATCATAGAGATGAGTCAAAAACCTATCTAGAAACTATTGAGTGACCAAAATTTGAGAAATGACTTCAGGCCATGATATCAAAGATGGACTCTATGTACACCAACAAGGTATGACCTTGCTGGATCCACCTAAAGGTGTAAAACTCAGGTGCATTTGGGTTTTTATAAGAAGACCAACATGGATGGGTAAATTGGTAGAGTTTCAAACTATTTCAAAGAGTTGAATATGATGAAATCTTTCAAAAGTTACCATGATTAAATCCATATGGATCATGCATGTAGTTGCAACTTAATATGATTGTGAGATTTGACATATGGTTGTTAAAACTGTATTTCTTAATTAGAATAATTGAAGGATTTGTACGTGACACAGACTAATGGTTTTATAAATCTATTAGTGCAAATAAAGTCTATAATCTACAAAAGTCATTCTATGGATTGATGCAAGCATCTCAGAGCTGGAATCTTCTATTTGATAAGACAGTCAAAAGGTTTGACTTGAGTCAGAATAAATATGGAATCTGTGATTACAAAAGATTTAGTGGGAGCATATTAATATTCCACATCATGATGGGGAATGATGTCCTTATCCTGCATATGTTAAAACCTAGAAAGGAAAGTACCTTCTCTGAAGGGTTTAGGTGAAGCATCCTATGTAATAGGGATCGAGGTCTATAAAGATAGATCTGGAAAGATTCTTAACCTAAGAAAAAACACATACATTGGCAAGATGATGAAGGCTTGAACATGCATACTCAATGAGGGATAAAGTTCCACGATTGGTTATCTAAAGTAGTGGTTCATGGGCACAGATGTTTGTATATTAGGGTGCACATAAGTCGTCTAAGGTGTGAATTTCCACCCTTATGTTGTTTAGGTCACTATCTAATGGTGTTATTGCTCTATTTTAGATAATTGGTATATTCCATATATGCATGCAACTATCTTTATTTGTGAGATTATGAAATTATTAAAGGAAATACACTTTATGATGTTCTATCATGTTCTTAATTATCCTTTTTCTTAAACTTACCTATTTTCTAGGACCCTTTTGAATGAAAAACCCACTTGTATACCTATCTAATCTAAAAATGTCCAAATATCACTTTTATGGACAAAAAGAATTTCCATATATATCAGATCCAAAAAAAGAATATCCATATATATATATTCTACACATACTCAATGTTTTACTAATTCCTATGTTTATTGGTCTCTTTTGGTGTTGTTCTGAAACCACCCAGGTGTAGGTGCACTAGAGGAAAATAAATTAAGAAGATCACACACAATATGTGGACATGAGGATAGCTTGAAATGTCTGAATTACCCTCTAAAGATGGTCTCATGTACTAATAGTTGTACCCATGTTTGTACCCATGTTGTTTGTGATACTACGTACTATTGTAATGAACAATTTTATATGAGATAAGTCATAATTTTACAATAGTTATTTTTGCTTTGCTTATCAACTATCATGCTCTATGTTAGATATATCATTTGATAAATTGATGAGATTCCTACTTTTCTTCATATATGGAATAGGATGGTTTTCCTTATCAATTTAGTGAACAATGGATCCACTTTGGGGTCTAACTCATTACATTCTCACTCCATATTATAAATCCTTTGTGTCTTCTTTTTGTTCACTCCATACTATAGGGTGGATGTGTAATTATCCTTCTACCTGATATAAATGGTAGATCTATTATTCTCTATTTAATGCTTCATAATTTGTCATATGTAGACACATAGATGATTTAACTAATATATAAATATTTTACAAGATTAATTGATTGATGACATCTCTTGTTAAATTAAATGTCTCAAATCTTGGACATGGATATACTCTAGAATGTAATTTCTCTTAAAATTACCTAACCACTATGAACCACTCTTCACTGGGAACTTTCTTACTTGACATATATTTTCCTATTAGATGTCCAAATATATCTATATTTCACATACTTCGTTTATATTGTGGTAAACCTTTTCTCTAATTTTCTCTTTCATAGGTTTGTTCCCAAACTATCTAGGTATAATTGACCTAGAAAAGATGTGTATTGTAACAACTCAATTTTTATATAACATGAGTGGAATCTATTTTTTTCAACCGGGGAGTGTTACAAACATGATATACATAATAATAATAATAATACACATGAACCAATATAGACTAGTGTAAAATGCATTCTCACAAATTCTTAGAAAAGGAACTCTATTACAAACGAAACCTAATACATGGCACTACCTTACACGAATATAATGTCAAATATGCGACCATGTAGATGGCACCCCACCAAGCAAACCTCCTAAAGTTGTCACTGCATCATCTTTTCATGACTATCTATTGAAGTTATGTCCCTACAGACATCTTGTCCCCAGCCATGCACAAAGGGAAAACTAGGTTAGATTACATGACATTGAATTAGTTTTTATATGCTCCCGAATCATGGGCCTCAAGAGTTCATCAAGGGCTTTCCTAGCATCAAGGGATTTTCTAAAAATCATGTTCTCCTAAGGGGGGGGTTATAGGGGGATGCATATACTTACCGTTCAATTCTTCATGTCATTTATCAATCATGAAAGCTTAAGAAAATCCATGTTCAAGTTTATGTCAAGTATGTCATGTCAATTTATTCATTTCAAGTTATATTTACTTTTATGTCATATAAGGTGCCAAATACCACTTACTGATGTGATGTTTCTTTTGCATGGTTGGGGACGAGTTGTCTGCAGGACTTGGACCAAGTGAAGGACAAAAAGAAAAAGTCAAGACTAGGAGATCCTTAAGCTTTACCTGGTGGGGTGCCATTTTCCAAGTCGATCTGGAGGTTTAGATATAATTCATGTTATGTTTAGTCATAGTATCATCAAGATTATATTTGATATATGAATATTATGTATCAAGAAATATGTATGAACCAATTTTAAATCAATGCAAGTGTTTCATTTACATTAATTGCATGATTAGCATATTCTGACACCCACATTGAGTAAAATGCTTCCACTCATGTGATATGGAAAATAGGGTGTTACATTATGGTATTAGAGCAGTTTTCGTAAATGGCCACTAGGCAAACATGATTCTCATAGTCAACCTAGAATGAATTAGGGTTTAGCAATGCATTACCAAGGAAAGATTCTATGAACTATATGACTAGAGTTTTCACCCTGGAATAGAAAGATATGAAAAAGTTAGATTTTACCTAGTTTAGATCTCAAGTATCAACCTAACCCTAGCTAACAATATTCCCCACTCTCAATTGTTATGGCTAGACAATTCAGAATTGAAGAAGGATGCCATAAGCATGAGAACTTTTAATGCAATTCTCCTTTCTTCCTAATGCATGTGGTATGGGACATGTGCATTAGCAGGTTAGGGAGAGGTAGCATATCAGGATCCGACATTTTAGGTATGTTAATGATCACCACATATCTAGGAATGTAGGACTTACCTAAAAACCTAAGAGTAGACAGTCACCTATGCCTATAGTTAGAAAGTTATGCCAAGTTGAAGATAGTTGCCCTAAGTGTAAGGATAGGTTAGGTTTCATAAACCCTAAGTATTAGTTGAGATGATGAGGAGTAAGGTAATAGAAAATTCATTCTCACATTGATAATGTACAAATCTTAACATGTCCTATGTTACATGTCCCTTTACACGCAAAATTTTCAACATACATGAACCTTTTATGAGATACATTCACTTTTTTCATGCCAATGTTAGTAATGATTTCATTAAGTGAAGAAGTAACAAAAACCCTAAGGTGGGTAGTACCCTAGAAAATTTCAAAGATGAAATTTGTTTTAATGTGGGTAGAATTGTCACATCCTAATTTTTAAAACCAAATTAAAACATAGAACGACATTTTTCTAAATAATAATAGTTTAGGGGTTTTAATGCAAAATACCAATAATGGTTGTCCTTATACGCAAAATGGGATGGGAAAATTTAAAATAATACTCAAATTCATATTTCACTTCAAATATGCATTATGTATATCAATTAACTCATGATGATCCTATTTTTCTTTTCTCTCTCCTCCAAGATGGTCATAAAGCATAAGAAGAGGTTAAAGATGTGAGCATGTGGTTATTGAATGAGTAAAACTCAAAATGGTGACTCAAGGATTCAACATTAGGAGCCTTTTCAAATTATATTACTTTTAATACCTTTTAATTAAGGTTAGTAGTCAACATAGAAGTTATGGACCATACTATGTACAAAAACGAAATCTAATCTCATAGGAATATTATAGACCTTCTAATTTGCCTCTGGTTCAAATTTGAACTCATTTGACCCTCAAAATGAATTAAAACTCATTTCAATATAGTTTGACTTAGATTTGAGTACATATTCATTTAATACGATGCATTTAACCTAAGATTCAATTATTTCCCAATCACATGTTACATTTATTTTGATTACCATTGTTGTGCGCCATCCGATAGCTCAGGTGTAATCCACTCAAGATCAAACGGATCCGGGGTCATCACCTACCCCCAACAGTTTCACAGTCTGGGATCAATTCTGATGCATTCCCTTCCTTGATCCCTCTATCTCTATTTAATGACTCATTTTGGGAGTTTTCCCCTCCAGGGACTTCGTCTTTCCTTTCTGGTTTCAACAAGCCTTTACACACCTGATATAGAAAACACCCAACTAGGGTTCACATCTCCTCTCCGCCTCCAACTGATCGACGCCATCACAACATCGAAACCACCTACCCAACCTTTCCCAAAGCACCACCATCCTAGAAAATTCTCTCCTCCATGACCAATGTTTCCCCATGTGCTCTTGAACATCATGACCTGCTCTGCTTTCATCTCTGGAAACCACTGTAGTACCTTGATCACCTCTGCCTCCTTCGATATAATTGACACTGCCCCCTACTAAAAAAATGGCTTATAACGTCACATTTATAGACATCAGTTATATATAAGAAACCGACGCCTAAATCCTACAGTGTCGGTTAAATACACAAACCGACATCTACATGTGAAGAGTGGTCAGACACGTGTATCACTTTTAATTTAGCATCGGTTCCTTAATAAGCAACCGACGCCTAAAATCGACCGCCAAATCCAAATTTTCCAGTGGAAAAAAATTACCTCCAAAATTTAACATACGACATCGGTTATTAATTAATAAACCGACGACTAAAGGTTTTTCGCGAGACATAAATTGGGCACATTTTTGTCCTCGGTTTTCTTACAATAACCGACGTCGATGTGTTTTCCCGCGCTGTCCCCAGGAAAATTTTCACCCCCCTTGGGCGTCGCTGTTCTACAGAAACCGACGACTATGGTCATTAATCGAGAACATTTTTTTGTCAGCATATGTAGACAGACATCGGTTTATCTAGTTGAAACTGACGACTATCATTAACATAGGTGTCAGTTTTTTGGTAGGAATTGACACCTAATGTGTTAAGCATCGATTTTTTAATAATTGACGCCTATTGTTAACTTAATAGCACCCGCGTGAGCCAGGCTCTTCCCCTTTCTCGGTTTCATTGTCGATTCCACCGCTCCCTGCTTAGGTCTTGTGATTCTGCCGATCCCTACTCCCCTGCTCCCTACGCGCCGCCGTTGGTCCTTGCTCCCCTTCTCCCTGCGCACAGCCGCCGCTCCCTGCACCACCACTGCTCCCTACTTCCTGCTCATTGCTCCGGCCGCCGCCGTTCACTTCTTGCTACTCCAGGTCTCCGCCTACTTGCTGCTCCGGCCGCCGCCATTCGCTGCTTGTTGCTCCTGGTCTCACCGGCAAGGGAACTCCCTACAACATTTAAGCTCTTCATAGGTACAATCACCTACCTCCAACCAAACCTGGTTGTCTTCTTTTCGTTCCATTGTTAAATTATCTACCCAGTCACCTACCACTATCATGAAACCCCATTCTTTCCCCCATTTCTCGCTTCCTCTTCCCCAACTATCATGAAACCCTTGACTGTGTGCACTCTCTCCTTCCCACATCCCCACGCTATCATTGTCACCCATGCTTGCCGGCTGCCACCCCTACCACAAGCCTCCACCACTACCTCTGTGTCAGTTGTTGCAAGCTAATTCCGCCGACACTGTTAACTCCTCCATCACCACCACTACTTCCATCCCTATTGCTTCTACTACTATCTCTTGAAAAAGAGCTCTCTCCTTATACACTCTCTTCTGCCCATGTTGCATCGATTGTGCTCCTCTCTATTTGTGATTTTTTCCCTTCTCGCCTGTCCTAATTGTCAAATGATGCTTGATGCTTGCAACATTTTTATGTTTTGGTTGATGATAATCAATTCATAGTGATACATTAATGTGACTGATGATAAATTGATAATATAATATTTCGGTTTTAAGTATTTGAAATTATATGTTGGACTTATACTTCCTAATTGGAAATGTGGAGAAATCCAGATAGGGTTTGTATGATAAATTATCTTTAATGTGTATTTGACTATTTATGTAACCTATTTCATAGGTATGTAACCTAAATTAAATATGTATTTGATTAGTATATATGTATGTATCATGTTGGCCTAGAAACGCGTCTAAGATTTACTCATTAGGAGTAAATCTTGGATAGTCCCCGGTTTGGGACTGTTCTTGAACACCTAATCTCACTTAGGATGTAAGTGTATAATGTGTATTAGGTTTTCAAGAAAATTTTAGTAGCATTTCCCCATTTGTTCTCTAAGTACATATGTACTTGGAGAACAACAGGGAAATGCTTCTGAAATTTTCTTGAAAATCCAATACATATTATACACTTGCTAGTGAAATTAGGTGTTCAAGAATGGGATAGGTGGTATACATTTATTATATATAAGAATGACAACACACGTATTTGTAGGCCTAGAAACCCATCCAATATTTACTCATTAGGAGTAAATCTTGGATAGTCCCCAGTTTGGGACTGTTCTTGAACACCTAATCTCACTTAGGATGTACGTGTATAATGTGTATTGGGTTTTCAAGAAAATTTCGGTAGCATTTCCCCATTTGTTCTCTAAGTACATATGTACTTGGAGAACAACGGGGAAATACTACCGAAATTTTCTTAAAAACCCAATACACATTATACACTTACTAGTGAGATTAGGTGTTCAAGAATGGGATATGTGGTACACAATTATTATATATAATAATGACAACACATGTATCTGTTGGCCTAGAAACTCGTCCAAGATTTACTCATTAGGAGTAAATCTTAGAGGCATGCATGTTTATATTTTTTATATGTTTTATTTTTCTAAATGTGATCTTTATAATGTGAATGTGAACTTTACAATGTGAATTACTTTACAATGTGAATGTGAACTTTATAATGTGAAACTTTACAATGTGAATTACTTTACAATGTGAATTACTTTACAATGTGAACCTTACAATCTGAATGTGAATTTTTAGATGGCTGAGCATTCATATGATGACCGTGCTGATGATTACCGTGAGGGTGAGGACATCAATGTGCCACCTCACAATGTAAGTTTTAAAAATATAACCCGCCTCACATTTATAGTTATATCCTGTAAGTGTGTTTTTTTGTCAAATTTTAGATTGGTGATCTACCCCCTGAAGAAATTGGGGCACTTGATGAGAAGAAAAAAAAAATTGAGAAAGTGAGGGGCATCACAATGATGAATGAGTTACTATAGAAAAGGGGCAATGGACCCAAACTGGCTATGGATTTCGATCATGTAGGAAATCTAGTTGGAGTGAACCACAACTCATTTATTTCATATCTTAGGGTTCTTACTCGCAACCATTGTAGTCCTATTTTTGAATCCTGGCATAGAGTTCCTAAGGGGAAGAAAGACTTAATCTGGAAGGAACTATGTGTGAGTTATCATTATTTGTAATTCTATTTTTGTAGATTACTAATTTTTAGGCTACTAATGAATAGCAATTCTATTTTGTAGAGTATATTTGATCTGGATGAAAAGTTGCATCATAAATGTGTGATGCAACGTTGTGGGAGGATCTTAAGGAACTATATGACAAATCTCACTAGAGATTACATACGTGATGCTGAGAAGAGGTTCTTGATTGATTTCCAATTCTAGACATTGATCACTTTTTGATTGATTTCCAATTCTAGACATTGATCACTTTTTTACTAACTCTACACTAATAATTTTTGTTTGTATTCTATTTAAAAATTAAATTTAGGAAGAAGGCAGCCCCTGAGCAATGGAACTACCTGGACCCCAAAGACTGGGAGGAGTTTTTTACCCAAAGAAAAACAAATGAATTCAAGGTATTAAGCGCCACTCCCAATTTAAGTAATATACATTCTTATGTATTCACCTATTCAATATTAACCTTTAGTGTTACTAACCAAATCAATGTGCTTACTAATAAGGCTATCAGTGATGCTCAAAGATCAAGGCATGCACTGAATGTGCATGACCACACATTTGGTCCAAGAGGCTATGCAGGCATTCGCCAAAGACTATAGGCTGAGTATACTTCTCAGTCTACTGCTCAGTCTGTTGGTACTGAGGAGTCCTCTACTATTGGTCACGCACCTCTGCCTCGTCATGCTATGTGGATATCTGGGAGGCAAAATAAGAAGGGATATATAACGAAGCCCGCAACTACTGAGGCAGCTACAAAAATGGTAAAATTCAACTCTTAGAGCAATTGATCGATATTGATTATTGTTATGTTTACTTACTAATTTCTGTTGATAGAGATTAGCGGGAGCTGCACGAGAAGAGGAAGGAAGGAAAGTTCATCCCTGAGGTCACAAGAGATGAATTGACAGTTGATCTGGGTAACCCAGAGCATCCTGGATGTGTTAGGGGTGTAGGCGTTGGTGTGGGCATCCATCCCAGCGCAGACCTATCCCAAAAGTAGGACTTTCACAAGTTGAGGTAACCTATTTTTTTAGAATGTTATTGTGAAAGGGATCTCAATAATCGATAGCTAGCGTTTCTTTTATCCATGTATAGGTAGATGAATTAATTGAGAGGAAAGTCCAAGAAGCAATGGTGAAGTGGCAAACGTCTCAGACGACCACTCAGACGATACCTATGACGTGTCGCGCTTCTATTACTCCTACTGTAGAGGTTGGGAGTAATCCTGTAGACCCACCACCTAGCACATCCTCTGTAAGTATTTTTATGACATAGTAGCTAGTCTTTGCAGAGGTTGGGAGTTTGTGTATATATGCATACAACATTCTTTACGTAAATTTGTAGGGGTTTCAGTCATGCCGTCTAAAAAGTCAAGAATATGTCATTGTCGAGGCGTCAGCTTACCCACCCCTTCCAGGAAAAATGTTTCATGGGACTCCAGTACCATATGGTACGGTTCGTGTGATCTAGATAAGTGTAGTCCCCAAATGGAGGGATCTTACATTGCCATATGCCCACCCAGATTCTGAAACGCTTGGTGAGGCAGAAGGCGGAGTGATATTGTGGCCCAAAGCAGATGTCATCTATACTATTTTTGTATGATAAATTTACATTACGTTAATTTATTAGTGTGTAGGTATATATGAGTCAATTGATATGAAATTATATATACAGGTCAAAAGGAAGACACCCACTACATCTCGGCCTCCACCTCTACCTCCACCTCCTCAAGTACCAAGTTGGCTTGTAAAAGACCTACACGCCTCGTTAGGCCCTAATTGTAGGGGTATGGCAGATTGGATAGGCGAACATGATCTAAATTGCCCTATAAATGTTACTATTCCAGAGGAAGTTGTAGGTCAATCATATGATAACAATCTATTTATACAAGTTTTGCATACGTATTAATGCATACGTAATACAAGTTTTGCATACGTATTAATGCAGGTCAATCATACGATAACAAGATATTTATACAAGATATTTTGGAGTTGTTTCATTATGATTGGCTGAACACATCTATGATAGAGTTGTGGATGTGGTGAGATCTTATTTATACATCCAAATACCTTGTTTTATATACGGTGATCTGGTTTTTTATATATTAATGCATACGTAATACATGTTTTGCATCCACTTACACATGATATGTACATATTTTTCATTTCTCCATGTGGAATTTTTGGTTCCATCTTTGATTAGTCTTGTAGTTAAACACCCTAGTTTAGTTACTTCATACTGCTGTGATGTTTTTAAATATTTTGGTAAAAACAAGAAGACAGTGATAATAGCTCCATTCAATGTGGAGAAAGTTTACTTTGCTTATAATTTGGACTTAAGAAAATTACATTTTTATTGTGACTTTTGAGTTATTAATTTATAACTTTCTTACCTCTAGTGGTAAGCATTGGGAGTTACTAGTTATTATCCTCGATACGTTCACTATCTATTATCAAGATCCTGCGGGGAAGGAATTGAATATATATGGACACGCAATGAAAAGGCCATTATTCCCGTGACAAATATTTCATATTTTTATATCCGTTAACATCTGTTATTACATTACTATTTAATTATGCAATTTAATGTGTTACATTAACATGTAGGGCTTTACAAGAGTACACCAAAGTTGGAGGAAAGATCCCCAAGAAAAAGAACCAACCACTAACTTGGCAGAATGTGAAAGTAATTTCCCGACTCCAATGTATATATTATTTATGTGAACTGTGCTTATTTGTATTTTTAAAATTTTTGTATGTTTCAATTTATAGTGTGCTACACAAGACAATGGCTGGGCATGTGGATACTATGTGATGCGATTTATGCACATAATTATCGAACATGCCACAATGGAAATCGATACCATACATTAGATATTATATGTAGTCGCATTAGATAATATAAAATATATCAATCTTATTATATATTATTAATTATATATATACATCATTCTCTTTGTAGGTGTTTAAAATTGACTTCACTAAGGGTGAAAAGTTATTAGATGTACATACTCCCTATACGATAGATGAGTTAAATGATGTAAGAGAACAATGGGTAGAAGCCCTACAAGTAGTGGTAATTTTTAAATATAATTGGGATAATGACGATGATGAATAAAGAATGATATTTCTAAACTTTGTTCTCATAATTATTTTTATGTGAATGTGAATGACTTTTTATGAATTGTCATATGTGTGAATGTGAAGATGATCAATACATGAATGTTTCTACATGTGTCTGAATGTGAAAAGAGATGAAATGAATGGAACTGCATGTTGCTAAATGTGTGTGAAAATGGAGGAAATTTGAAATGGAACTATTGATTTCTACATGTGTGTGATGAAAAATAATATGAATTAAATGTGCTTATACATGTGTGTGAATCACATGATAAATATATAATATTGTCTATCTTATTAATTTTGCAGGTTTGTAGCCTGTTGTTGGCTGATATCAATGGATGTAGTAAACCTGCAATTCAGAACTGAACTGTAGGTTCTGCATCTTGCTGACCAACCATACAGCAGGCCTGCAATCTGATAAGAAAAAAAATCAGAACATAGATGTTAGTTATTTGTGTAAAACCGACAACAAAACACATATGTGTTGGTAGGTAGTATAAAACTGACATCTTTATCCCCTTCTGGCGTCGGTTATTTGTAAAACTGACGTCTATTGTGGTCAAGTACCACAGCCATGTTGGGTAGCACGACCGTGGCGGCAGGGGATATGACGTCAGTTATAAGTATACAAATCGACGTCAATGGTGTCAGTTATTAGTAGATTCTGGCTAGGTACCACAGTCGTGCTGGGTAGCACGACCGTTGTGGTTGTAGATATGGCGTCAGTTACCTATATAAAGTCGACACTGATGATGCCCTTACTGTCACCTTTTTGGTGGCGGGAAGGGGTATGGTGTTGGCTGTTACTTAATAACAAACATTTTTAATAAAGTTATCATGTCAGTTTACTTTCAGAACTGACGCCGATAGTCCCCTTGCAGGCACGTTTTTGGTGGCGGGAAGGTTTATGGCGTCGGTTGGGGGACCGACGCTGAAGGTGTCGACTTTTAGCGGAGCCTACTTGGGTGTCGCTTGGAAACCGGCGCCTTAGGGCTTAAATAACTGACGCCAAAGGTTATTTCTGTAGTAGTGGCCGCAAGCATCCAGATGCAATATCTATGATTTGTGATTTTTTTCTCACCGTGGGATGGCTTGAGCCGATGCACCCTATAGCTATTTTGAGGTCCTTGTCAGTGATCACTGCCATGGCGAGTCCGCAACCAAGTTACCATCGTGAGGCATCAGGCGAGTTTGCCTCCCTCAAGGATTGTGTTACCACCTTCATTGAGTTCCTTTTCACGGTATTTCCCTAGTTTCTAGTCTGACCCTCCCTCCATTGTGTTCAAGTTTTTCCATTGACCATTAGGGCCAAGTTGGTCCTTTTCATAGTGTGATTCTTCATCCGATTCCATTTTGATTTCGTGAACCCCCCTTTCCTTACTTGGACATGACATCTTGTGATAACACCCCATCTCTGACTTCCCCATAGTTCGACATCTTGACAAGGGCCATGTTCTTCGGTGCTCAAACAGACCTGGGTTTTGTTCTTCAGCTTCGAATGGGTATAGTGGAAGCAACTCGGGATCCCATTTTCTCCAAGGACAGTCATCCTTCTCGTACTGGCTGGAGTTTGGACCTCCTGGTTGGTTTGACGAGTGCCATGGCTTGAGGAGAAGGTGCTAGGAGATGAAATCCCTAATCTACCCATGTGCTCCCAATATAGCGATTCATATCGCAAGGATGTTTTGGGGTTTTGACCCGCGTTTTGTTTATGAAACGTTGACTTTGATTTCTTACTGAAATGATTCCTTTTCCATTGTAGGTTTGATTAAGTATAACATCCGCCTATGGTTTTTTAGTATATTCACCTTTTATTTACATCAGATGTATCTTATGATTTAAATGTTGTCACACAACGTTTCCTGCTCCATGATTGGTCAGTCTGACAATATTTATAAAAATTACATACGACCTATGAAAATGAGAAAAATTATTCGTTGGAAAGCTCTTTTGATTTTCTATCAATTTGACTTGTTTCCAGATGTTGATTTCCACCCTCAAACTCTTCAAAAACACAAGACCATGATTAGGGTTTAAGGATTATAAACTCATGAACAGATTATGATTTTAATCAAATTACAGATGATTACAGGACTCAATCAAGTGAAGGGACTTGACCTTAAGATGACCTACTCTAGGTAAGCGGGCAATGCATGTTTGGCACAAGTAATTTGGCTTAAATGCATGTTATTTATGATTATACACTTTAGTATGTTTCATGAATTATGAATGTTTTCTCAGGATGATATCATGTCTACTTATCATTGTTTGATCGATTGATTGCTTATGGTCTATGGTAGAAACCCTTATCATGATTATTGGTTATGAATTAAGGTTAATGAATCATGCTCAAGAAGGGGAAACCCTATTATGGTTTATGAGGGAGAAATCCCATTATGATTCAGGGGGAGAAATCCCATCATGTTAAAGTTCAAAGATCTTATTAATGTTAATGTTAATGCTAATGATAGTGTTAATGTTATGTTAAAGATCAAGTTAAATGGAATTGAATTCGTTTTAATATGCTCTCGAATCATGGACCTCAAGGGGTTGTCAAGGGCTTTCCTAACAATCATGTTCTCCTAAGGGGGCGTTATAGAGGGATGCATATACTTACCGTTCAATTCTTCATGTCATATATGAATCATGAAAGCTTAAGAAAATACATGTTCAAGTTTATGTCAAGTATGTCATGTCAATTTATTCATGTCAAGTTATATTTACTTTTATGTCACATAAAGTGCTAAATACCGCTTACAGATGTGATGTTTGTTTTGCATAGTTGGGGACAAGATGTTCGCAGGACATGGTGTAAGTGAAGGACAAAAAGGAAAAGTCAAGACTAGGAGATCCTCAAGCTTTTCCTGATGGGGTGCCATTTACCAAGTAAATATGGAGGTTTATATTTAATTCATGTTATGTTCAGTCATAGTATCATCAAGATTAGATTTGATAAATGATCATTATGTATCAAGAACTTTGTATGAACCAATTTTAAATCAATGCATTCATTTACTTTAATTGTATGATTAGCATATTGTGACATCCACATTGAGAAAAATACTTTTGCTCATGTGATGAGAAAAATAGGGTGTTACATGTATAAACGATCTTACTCCAGGATTAGAAATCTCACGGATAACTTGAGATTGACATGCTGCCTACTGTGAGCCATCCTTTATAGTATAGGTTGTTGTAACTCTCCCTTTTTGTTATACTACCCTTGCGGAGAGGAATAATGCATTGAATGTTTGTGATAATGTAAGTAGTTTGAGTTTTTTCTGCTATATAATCATTTTGTTTTTGTATACCATGCATTTTGAGAATGACAATTAACAACCTTCATTCATACTTTTGGTATGTTTGGATCGTATGCATTTATTCCTCATTTAAGGAGCATGTCTCATCCTTCATGCCATTTGTTACAAGATATATCTGAGAATCTACTCTATTGCCCCAAACTTCAAACAAAAAGTAGATTTGGTTGGCATTTTAGACAAATTTTGAAGTTCACAGACACATCTGTTAGTAACATTCAATTACCATCAGGGATATAGATTCTGTACAGATTTGATATCATCACGACTTCTAAACGAGATATTTTTGACTGATTATATGGAAACATGCCTGCAACTTAAAATAATCTTGTCGTTAAACAACATGGTAAACACTCCTATTGATGATGGGCATTGGTGTATCTCCAATCACAAAAATGTAGCTAATTCAAAACGACTACTAGAAAGTCTTCCTCAACCAACATGCAATGTTGATAGCTGCATGTGCAATGGAGCTGCTGCTATATCTCTCAAGTTTGTTTGTGATCTTCTGCGCACACACCATGAGTAGTTACCTTGGGAAAAGTGGTTTTGGCATGCTGTGGCACCTAAAAGGTTAGTTATTCATGCATGGAAGACCTTCCATAGAAGACTACTTACCTTGGACAACTTGCAATAAGGAGGAGTTAACATGTGTGTAATAGATGTTTTTTATGAGAACATGAACAAGAATCGAGTATCCATATCCTCTTTCACTGCCACACGGCTACCATGTTGTGGGAAAGGGCTGTTTCCGTGCAGACCATTTTGCATATTCCAAGTAGCTATGATTCCGTCACAGTCAATGATGCAAAAACTACGGGAAGAAATAAAACAATTTTTGAGATATGCAATCAAACATACATGCACTTTGGAAGATCATCATTTTTTGCTTTGATCATCTCAACTATATAGATAAAGATCGTGTATAGTTTAAGCAACCTTTTCCTTTCTCTTTTTCCATTGCACATGATCAATTTTTTTATTGAAAGAAAAAGAGGAGTCGCACGCTTACCAACACATAAAACCTAGAGTGGGAGTGTAGTTCAAGTATTACTTTCTATTTGTGATATCCCTTCATTAACTCATTTTGTCCTATGCTTGTTATTGTAGTGTTGTTTAGTCCTTGCTGGTATCTATCAACATCAACAAAAGACAAACGGTCCCTAGACCTTTTCTCTGCAGCTATGATCTTTTCAGTTCTAATTTGGTACAGCCAAACTACAATATATCTGTGGTCGATAGAACCAATGAAAACATATTGGGAAATCAAGTCATATATATAGACATGTACTCTGTGTGTAGATATGTGTTTCGTTTTTCTGAGGGTGGGGAGGCTGCACTCTCCCCTTACTTCTCTAGTGAGATGCTATTGATCGCCAACAGTTAGGACTTCTTTAACCAGTACAAAAACCTGTATCGTATGTAATAACTTTCTTCAAAGCTGGTTTGTGTAAAATAAATTCCATATGCAAAAGAGGTTACCTTTCCTGGTAAACATTAAAATTTTATGTATATCAACGTGATGAAAAACAGTCCAAACCACGTCTAGGTGTTGGCATCATCAGCGGCAGAACGTTGATAATGAAAGAAAGTAAAAGTTGTCGTCCTTCCTAGACCTTCAAACGGCGGCATGATTGATTGTTGTGCGGTGGAACTGGAGTAGGGCGTAAGCTACACGAACAATAATACGGCCGCCTACCAAACGCTGGTCTTTTGTCTCTTGTGCTCCGCTCATGCTCATGGAAGCACGTGGTGGGCTCCGTGCCACCCACCGCTTGGCACAACGAATTTAATGGGGTTGACAGGTCAACGGGTTGAAGACAAGCGATCTACATCGATTATGAGAATGATGCGACGGCCGCCGGACACAAGTGATGGAAACTCCTTTCGAAAAGCATGTGCGTCTTAGGTGACTATTATGCTAACCGGTCGTCTTGCAACGTGAGGTGTCGGGGAGTCTCGTTGGCGCCCAGCGTCCATGAAAAACTCATAATAGGGGATGGCACAAAAGAAAAAGGAGCCGAAAACCACATCACGAACCTAACCCGCACTCTTATCCAACCCAGTTTTATCAAATCCAATGGATTCGGCGACAGGCGACGGTGGTCTGAATGTTCAGATGGGATGGGGAACCATAAGCTATTGTGAATTATGTAAGGAAAACAGGTGATATGAAATAGGGGGCTTGTAAATCAAAGCAATACAAGGCCGATCCTAGAAACTATGTGGAATCACCAAATTAACATGAAAAGCTCTCTCTCATGGGCGGAGCCAGAAATCATCAGACATGCGGGAGGAGGGAATAAGACATGGTTGCTTGATGATGAGTAGCCATCACATTAACAAAGGACATATCGTAATTGGTGAAGTCATATCAAACAGTTATAGCTGGTTCAAGCCGTGATCTTAACTTTGAAGATATCTTACACTTAACATTGATTCACAAAATCCAACTGTACGGCACGCAAAGACGTCTATATACGATTATATTTCAGGTTAAAATCATAATCACAGTTTGTTTTAAATATCTCATGACATTTAAAAGACAACAAACTTTAAATAGATTATTATACATTTCAATTATATTATAGAAACACACATTATTAACTTTTCATCAATTGTTTCTAACCATACCTGAAGGGTGAGGAAGAAACAAACCCAATACAAATTCTCTTTGATAAACTTTCTGTAAGATCCTCAAAATTTACAATTTTACATATAATCCAATATTAGGATGTGGAATCAAAGTTGAGTAATCCATGAAATATTATGATATGGCATGGTTTTGTTCCTAGACTTGAATGATTCTTCAATATAAGTAAATAGACTCGTATTGATAAATGTGTATGTACAGGATTCCATTGAGACATTAAGGCATATCAAATACTAAGTTTGTATTTAAGAATACCACAAAGTTCATAAACTCTTTGGATGGCACATGGTGGAAGTCATGGGCCTTGGGACCAGATACAAGCCCAATTGGGATAATTCGGGTGTATATATGGGTCCCTGAGATATAAAATGAGAATTGAAGTGTTTCGAGATCATATTAAATATCAAGAATATTTTAGTTCAAATATAAAGGGATTATAAGACTATGATAGAGAATTCAAGAGATTCTAGAATAATTACCATCCTAGATAATTAAATAAGTAATTATCTAGATTAATATTGGAAGTCATGTTTTGGATAATTAAGGATCAAATTAAGAAATTATCTCTTGGCCAAATAACAATATTAGAATCGTTATCCTAAAATTTTGGATTAAAAGGAGTATACACATGGCCGATGGAATTATTTTGAGAAAAGGATCTTTTATGAAATAAAAGAATTATCTTTTGAGACCCGGGGATCTATGAGATCATCCCCTTCACCCGAGGATCTCGACTATCCACTAAAATTGGAGAGGCATTTCATTAATTTTCTTATCTCTTCCTCTTCAGCTAGACCCGACCAACAGAACCCTTATGTTTGCCTTTAGTAGGCTGAGTTGCATCAACTAGATGCATTTTCCTTTATCTTCGTGACTTTTTGATAAATCTAATTCATGAGTTTTTAGTTGTTAGGGTTTTCAAATTCATCTCTCACGCTCATGCACCTCATGCTTAGAAAAGACACTAAATGCCTTCGTCTAGTGGAGAACAAAGAACTGATGCACCCTGGCCTCCTTCAACCTCGGAGCATCTACACCCTACAATGATGTCGCCAAAGGTTTGTATCTTTTGTTGTGCATAGAGTACCGGCTGACGTGGAATATTATCGCACTAACAAACTCACCCAGGGCTGAAATCCCTGGGTTTTTAACCAAAACCTTGTGCAATAATACCACCTGCAAGCGGACGGGTCTTATCACAGTATAGTTGAGGATCGAATCCCAAGGGACAACGTTTTTAAGAATCTTTTACTAGTCAAATCTAGTTGAATCAAGACTAATATTTAGAACAAGGTTGGTTGATTTGAGTTTAATTTGACTAAATGCAAGGAAAGTAAAGAGCAGGATTAAAAGTTGATTAAAGATTAATGATGGGGATTGTTGGGATGGTCTCGGGTTTCACCGCCACTGCATATGCGAACATATCCAAACATCAAACATCCTGGCTAGATATAACCATCCAAATAGAACTACTGCAAACCCTCCCTGAGGGATGTTTAGGTCCGCATAAGCATCACCTTAGGCATCAAATGTCTCATCACCATCCAGATCATGCACTTACAATTCCGAAGATACAAAAATCTAACTAAAGTTGTGGGCCCCCTGTCACACCCCGATCTCACACTAACCACAACCCACGAGATTAGGGCGCGACAAAGAAATTATCACATAAACAAATCACTGAAAACTTTTTCTTTTTAAAACCTCGTAATGATATCCGGATTATTGCTGTAAACTAAAACATAAATAACTATTGCGGAAGCATTTCAATTAAACAGGCTAGAGAACATAAGCAGAGTTTACAACATGTAACATTGTTTAACAGAAAGTAAAACATAACAGTTAATTTACATCTTTTCCACATTCGCCATACATACTCTCTCTCACCCACACCATGTCCCAAGGACCGAGGGGAAATGACTAAGAGACCTCTAACTAGACTAGCTACAAACCTTCTGCTGATTAAACGTTGGGATGAAAAGATCCTTCTGATTCCTGGAACTGTCGCTGACCTAAAAATGTTTGAGTAGAGGGGTGAGCCTACTCGCTCAGTGAATAACATTTCATTTAACTATCACTAAACAACTCGTCAAGTTTATTGAATTGAGATTAAGCATAAGAACAATATTATACAGAGCAGTTCTAATGACATAGCAGATTTTACAGATAATAATCACATTTCTATACAACAACAAATATCGCATAACTGTAAAGCATAAAATATCAGAAACTACATATCTTGAATAATAAAGCAATTAATGAGAACTAGCACAGAAGTTCTAAACTCTTAACATATTAAATTTACTGTGATCCTATATGATTACATTTTAGTTATGCCCCAAACATATGCAGCGCACTCTGCATATGAAGATCTATAGTGAACTACGATCCCACCGTACAAGACTTAGCGACACACCCGGGAAATGCTAAGTCTGACTGTCCATCCTGGTCTGCACAGGACTCGGGCGCACAAGGGCCCCAGGCGCACAAGGGCCTGTCTGCACTAACTCCGAGTGCTCTGGACTCCTCCCACCCTGTAGTGCACAGTCGGAGGGTCTGGGTTACCACCGTGACACAAGCACGGATTAATGTTAAATAACCCCCATTTTTCTCCAGTGCCACCGTGACACAAGCACGTGTTGTTGTTGGACACTGTCTGTCTGCCCTCGTGCCACCGTGACACACGCACGGATTATTGTTGAACACGAGCCCGACCATCTAGGCACAAGGCTAGATCGATCGTTTCACCCCAAAGGTACAGACCGCGCAATGGGGTTCTACGGTGTTGGGGCACCTAAGTCTATTAACTGACTAACATATAACCATTTAAACAGGAAATTCACATTTACTGATTTTATATCAGATCACAATACACTGTCATTCTAAACCGGCAGAACAATATATTTCAAATCATTGTAATTTCTGAGAAATTCTCATACCATGCATTCAGACAATTTAGAAATGCATAAATAACCCAACTTATTTCAATTTGGCACATACATAGCGAATTTACGCAATTGAACATCTTATTGCACAAATTAAAGAAATTTACTTCACATTTGAGAATCATACTCAACAATTATCAATTATCTAAAATTCTCGAAAAACGTGCACATTAACCCTAATCCTGGTTTGTGCATCACTTAACTCAATTAAAAGTTAATTACCTATCACAACACAATTTAATAACAATACTTGAGAATTTCTGGTAATAATTCAGAGAAATGTGCCATTTCATGTAAATATCAATTTACACATATTAACGTCAAAAGATATATGCAATTAGGGTTTTATTGCATATTTTTATTTATTCATATCAATTTTAAAATCGTACATCTGATAATTTATCAGAAATCCTTATTGTCTGGGTTCATACCTAATTCATACCATTTTTAGACATGAATTTCTAATTTCAACATTCAAATAAGCAATTTAGGTTCCAATGCACCATATAAATCTACCGGTTCAATCCACACTGATCAATTGCTAAATTTAATCATATAACATCGTCTAGAAGCAATTTATGAAATAAAAAGTCGGGCGACGCCAAACGCCGCCCTACGCCTGATAACGCCTGTTATCAGCGTAATTTGCGCACAAAAACAGAAAATATTCAACGCCTGAGTTATTTAATGATAAATGAATGAAATCCTACTCACAGTGATTTGGACTATCCGGATTCGTCCGGAGGTGCGTCCAGGGCCTGATTCCGGGCAAGATTCGGTTGTCTTCAACCTTGAATTTACTCGTTTACTGTTCTATTGCTGTTCTATTGCACACAACAACTTCCGTTCAAGCACAGGTTGACGGAAATGAGCCCAATTGGTGGCTGAACCTGCTGCGAATCTGACTAAGCTTCCAATTCGAGCTCCAAATAGCAAACCGCTGCTGCTGTGTGCCCAAAAGCCTCCCTGGTTGCTGCCGTATGCAGCAGCTTGCTGCTGCAAGCTGGCCGTAAGCCAAGTTGCATGGTGGCTGGGCTGCTAGGCGGGTGTGGCTGGGGCTGGTAAAAAAAAAAGGAAGAAGGAAGGGGAGGTGGTCGACCTATTCAACCAACCTTTGGGACCCCAAATCTCTCTGCCCACGGTTCCCATGCTGCTGCAAATCAGGCGCAAGAGCATGTGTAGTTTAGGGCGCCGCCCAATCGAGTGGGATACTGATGAGGTGGAGGAGAGGAGAAAATGAATGAAGAAGAAGAAGAGATGGTCGGGGAATGTTGGGCGCTGGTGAATCGAAGCTAAAGGATCCAAAACCGGCCGCCGTTTCTCCTCCGCTGCAAGCTAATCGGGCGACCTGGGCGTCGCTCAAGCATGGCTGGGCGTCGCTACTACTGTTGGTTGAGGTAGCTTTGGGCGAGAAAGGAGGAAGGAGGAAGGATGGGCGGAGGTGAAGAGCTGGTCGGGTCAAGCTACCAAGCCCAGTCGGCCTCCCCCTCCTCTGCCCTAGCCGCGAATGATCGGGCGATGGGCGCCGCTCAGCCTGAAGAAGACGGGTCTTGTTTTTTTTTTTATCGGGTAAGAGGTAAAGGAAAAGAGGGGTAGCCGACCCTCTTAAAGGGGTGAAAAACAAAATTGGAGAAATTGCATCTCAAGTCCAATATTCTCAAAAATGCCATAACTATGGCCTCGGGGGTCCGATTTAGATAATTTCTTTTGCATCATTTCAAGCACGAACTCCTCTACCTACTCAAGGCATGAAATCATACTGATTAGACTATTTCACTGGATAAAAGCTCAAATTGCATCTGTGATTACCTGATTCAACTTAATGAATTTAATAATCAACATTGATATCATCATTAATTACCTCATAAGAGTAAATCTCAACTATTGATTCACGACGTAGCTTATCTTGATTAACCATATTGTTTAACAGGGTTCTTAGCACTAATCGAGGTACTTATTAGTTAATCACAGGGTGGGTCATAACACCCCCTATATAGGCGTTAGGCACACAGAAGCGTCACCGTGGGCTAGATGGCTCGTCCCCTCACAGATCATACACTTACGATCTCAAGGAATCTCATTCTATTTTTAGTTTGGGTGTCAACCACGTTAATCAACATTCAAAACCTACATATTGAAGTTCTTGAAACATAGGAAATGAATAAGATAAATGCAAGCAGGTGATCAATCCATAAGCACACATCGATGATTAACAATGAAATGAAAAGTTATATACATACCCTGGAATGTTTACTAAGAGGACATGTAAGCGTGGGTAGCGGGGCTAGTCCCCGCACCCCAGTGAAAAGTAATTACTCGCTCATGATGTGAGGAACAAAAAGAACAAGAGAGAGGAATGATTCTGCCATGAGCATGATGAAGAAGATGATCCCAGCTCAGTGGAGAAATGGTCTTCTACACAATGTCGGGAGAGATCTGGACGAGGAGGGAAGAACACCATGACAGACGGGGCAAATCTTCTCTCTCCACCTTCTCTCTCTTCTCGTAGTCCACGCTCGTAGTAGGAGGAGCAGCTCATGGACATGATAGCGGCGGATGGAGCGGATAGATGGATGCAACAGATCTAGATCTGGTTGGATGGAGTGGCTTGCACCAGGGGTTGAACGCTTCTTAGGTGCATCCTGGCTATAGAGGAGACCATCTCCTTAGGCTATGGACATACCTACAGCCTAACTGCGTCTAGAGAGGGCCCCCTTTCAAGTGAGGGAGTAGAGGCCTATTTATAGGCTCGGGATACCACTAGATCTATCAATTGGGGACCTCGATCGAGGTGTGTATGCTCTGGTCATGGTCTGCTATTGTTTGGCGACCGCGGTCGTAGTTTAGCATCCAGGTTGCAGTTGTATTGATGGACAGTAGGTCACAACTCCTTTCAGGACCGACTGCGGTCTACTTGCATTGCATGGGTCGTGGTTGGAGAGGGAACGTGATGCTGCGCTACCATGGCAGAAGCACACGAGGTTGCAGCTGGAGGCGTGGCTGGTGTGGACGCTCGATTGCATTGATGGAGGAGACGATCGCAGTGCAACAGCTGGAGATCGCAGTAGGGAAGCAGAGAACCTTGGGTCATGGTGTGGAAACCGCAGGCAGTGTTGTTGTTGGAGACGTGAAAGTGATCGTGGTTGGTGGCTGCATGGTCATAGTTTGGTGAAGGCTTAGACCGAGGGTGCGGAGGATGGTTGAGGTTTGTTCTCTAGGCTTGGTCATGGTCCTCCACTTGCATGGTCCTCGGGTCAGTCTCTATGACCGCAGATGCAGTCTCGTAGGGGTCAGGTCACGGTCCTACTTTCTTGCATGATCGAGTCTTTGTACACCGTGGTCTCTCTTCCTCTTGGTTGAGGTCTCACTCTGGTCATGATCCTCAGACTTGCTGGAGTTTCAGCGTTGATGAGCCAGGAAGCAGGGACGAGGTGTTGGTCGTGTGAAGGTGGATGGAGTCGTGGCTACTGGAGCATGGATGGGCGCTGTTGCATGCTTAAGTCTGCTTGGACCTCATTGGTGTAGAAGGCTGCGGGTAACTGACGCTAGCTGGGGTAGGTTGGGAGTAGGTCACAGCTTGTTGGTTGTTGGCGGTCGCAATCCAGTTGTTGGTGAGTGGAAAAGACCTCGGGTGCGGTGGGGTGTTGTAGGGATTGCGATCGTGTGGGTGGAGGAAGGTGTGAGGGGACGATGACAAACTGTGGGCAACGGATGAAGGGAGGGAGACCACAGTTGGCTAGGGTTGATTGCGGTCAAGAAGGGAGGCCAGGAGTAGACCATGTCTTGTAGGTACTTGTTGGGAACCGCAATCGTGGCAGAAGCATGGGGGACTGTGAGGGTGATGGTCGCGGTTGCTGCTGCTGTGTTGATCGTGGGTGTAGGGTTAAGAAAGGATCGCGGAAGGTGCTGGGGCAAGGAACAAATCAACAAAGGAAAAGAAGAAAAAGGGTTGCGATCTATTAGTGGGCCGAGAGAAGATTGGCCCCAAGTGCCTATTTTGACCTGTAGATGAGTGCACAAATCGATTAGGACCATGGATAAACCAAACAAAATTTGGGAAAATCCCATTAGGCTTAGCAAACATGTGTATGAGAGTTTTTGAGCAATAAAAGTGAATAAATGGGGCAAAACTGGGCCAAACAAGGCGACTGAACCCATTTGAATGTGCATTCATCAAAATACCCAGAACTTAAACGTTGCTCATCCTTGAGTAACACAAAATCTGAAGCATTTGCCAAATGAATACTTTCAACTTGTGTGTTTGCCTCATATTTACATCATGATTGTATCCATTGTGCTCTGTATGACCACTGAACACATCTTACCATATCTTCATTCCTGAGTTCATTTCCCAACATCACTTCCTCTCCATGTCTAAGAGTTTTGTAAGAGTACCAGTGTTTTTAGGAATTTGCTAAGCGTAGGCATTCATTGTGCCAGTAGGTGGAAAAGGGAGTGAAGGGGGTATGGAAGGAAGAAATAAATCTCCCCTCTATTCGACTCGAGATTTTAATTATATGGTTGCAATTTCATTGATTATATTTTTTTGTGTGTGAATCTCTTGTCTATTTGACTCGAGATTGCATTTCTTTGTGTGCGCATTGGCATCTTTTCTTGGTGATACGCCCCTATTTCATATGGAGGGGTATGGAAGAAGCAAAAAGAGATAAAGTGTGTGCCACCCTGAACATAGGGTTTGGCACTATTTTGGCTATTTTTGTTTCTTTTTGATGGTCGGAGAGGTAAGAAGATGGTGGAAGAAGCGTAGAAGAGAGTTCAGATCAGAATGCAACTTGATTTATAATTTAGTGCACCAAGTTGTTCTCTTTATCTTACTCTACTCAAATAATGACTTGATGAGGATCCAATGGAGATTCCATGCTATTGTTCCACTAGTCAGTTAGGAAGCACAATGTGTTTGATCCCTCTCAGTTTGACAGATACTTGCCATTTTTATTGATCATGATGTTAGGATTCATAAGCTTCACACAGTGATTTCTAACCATTGGCTAATTTTTGAAATTGTCCTCCTTGAGGCTTTGCTTCGGATAAGGAGGGTATAATGATTCAAAATTGCATGGAAAAATTGGATATCCGACTAGGTAATGGCTTTGATTGAAACAAAAAGCGTCAAAACTTCATCAAGTTTCTATACATCTTCTTTGAAAACTTAAAAATTTTGAAAATTTTGGTCAAAATTGCAACGATGGAATCTTAAGTCTAAAACAAATAGGAGAGGGTGTAAAGTAAAGTACGTACCACCCACCCTCCACCCCAAACATAGAAATGTGCTCATCCCAAGAAAACTCTAAATCCGAGATGAAGGGGGAAACTCGTGCTGGTTGGTCTACCAGATGTGGTTGCATTCCTTTCGGCGACGCGTCCTCCATCTAAAATCTCAAAAATGGAAACTATCAGAACTTAATATTGCATCTTGCGATGCATTATCTACTGGGTGCAAAATTGTCTAATTCAAAGCTAAAAATAAAAACTATGTTAAAAATCAGGTTGCCTCCCGACAAGCGCCTTTGTTTTATGTCATTGGCTCAACTTGATTCCTTCATTTTTTGGTAGAAATGTTGGTTTAAAGAGATCCAAAATTGCTTCAGTGCCTATGTCGGCATAGGTGAAATATCTCTTCAAACGTTGATCATTAGATATAAATTCTCCTAACTATTCACTCCATAAAACAGAAGTACCATGTGGGTAGATGATGAGTGCATACTCATCATGATTTTCAATTACCTTTTTGGAACAATTTAATATCTACTCCACATCTTTTCACCCTAATATGAATCATAATGCACAAAACTACTCAGTGATTCAATAATCAAGGTTTTAACTAAATATCTTTCATTTTATGCAGGTGTAGCAGGCAACTCCATGCAAACGGTCTCAAGACCGTTTGGATCCATGCGGTCTCAAGACCGTTTGCTGGAATACACAAAGAACAAGACGAAACCAGTTGCCCAAGAAGTCCACGCGGTCTCAAGACCGTTTGGTCCCATGCGGTCCCAAAACCGTTTGGTCCCATGCGGTCCCAAGACCGTTTGGTCCCATGCGGTCCCAAGACCGTTTGGTCCCGCGCGGTCCCAAGACCGTTTGGTCCCATGCGGTCCCAAGACCGTTTGGTCCCATGCGGTCCCAAGACCGTTTGGTCCCATGCGGTCCCAAGACCGTTTGGTCCCATGCGGTCTCAAGACCGTTTGGTCCCATGCGGTCCCAAGACCGTTTGGTCCCATGCGGTCCCAAGACCGTTTGGTCCCATGCGGTCCCAAGACCGTTTGGTCCCATGCGGTCCCAAGACCGTTTGGTCCCATGCGGTCCCAAGACCGTTTGGTCCCATGCGGTCCCAAGACCGTTTGGTCCCATGCGGTCTCAAGACCGTTTGGTCCCATGCGGTCTCAAGACCGTTTGGTCCCGCGCGGTCCCAAGACCGTTTGGTCCCGCGCGGTCCCAAGACCGTTTGGTCCCGCGCGGTCTCAAGACCGTTTGGTCCCGCGCGGTCCCAAGACCGTTCGATGCAAGCGCAAGGATCGCTTGAAGAACTAAAGCCGCGCGACCACGCCAAAGCCAGAACCGATCAAAGCAAGACCGTTTGGCGCTCAAATGACCTTCAAACCGTTTGATGCCCAAACGGTCTCAAGACCGTTTGGTGCCCAAGCGGTCTCAAGACCGTTTGACGCCCAAACGGTCTCAAGACCGTTTGGCGCCCAAACGGTCTCCAAACCGTTTGGAGAAGATATTTCCAGCAACTTATCCAAACCGTTTGGGATCAGATCTGAAGCTATAAATAGACCCCCAGGGTCCCCATTTTGAGGCATCGGTTTGGGACGCCGAAAGGCTGCCAGAGCACCACACCGATCAAGTTCCACTACATCTACCACTGGTGTTGCGTCCAAGGAGGCAAAGAAGAGGAAGAAGACGGAGCAAGGAGTGCATCTTCTTCACCGGGCTGCGTCCACCCTCTGCACCGAGCTCATGGCGGATCTATCTTTCTCTCTTATCCTTCTTGTATCTCGCATCATGAGCGAGTAGTCCTCTTTCACTGGGGTGCGGGGACTAGCCCCGCTGCCCATGCAAACCATGTTCTTTTGATTAAACTTTCCAAGGCAATGTATATAACTCTTCATTTTGTCATTTATCGTTAAGGTTGTAGGCTGGTTATGTGCGTGTTTTCATCTTTGTGCTCCCTGTGTTGCGATAACTTCAATACATGGGTTCCTATGTTGCGATAACTTCAAGACATGGGTTTGAATGTCGTTTGGCATGTTTGACCCTTGACGATAACTTCCGATGGGTTCCTTGAGGTCGTAAGTGTATGATCCGCGAGGGGACGAGCCATCTAGCCTTCGGTGACGCTTCTGTGCGCCTGACGCCTGTATAGGGGGTTCACAACCTTAGTTGGATTTTGTATCATCTTGCTAAATGTCGATGTTTGCTCGCTTATCACCTTCCTGCTTGTTTATCGGTTAACGCGGCTGACTCCCAAACTAGAAATAGGATGGGATTTCATCGAGGTCGTAAGTGTATGATCCGCGAGGGGACGAGCCATCTAACCTTCGGTGACACTTCTGTGCGCCTGACGCCCGTATGGGGGGTTCACAACTTCCGTGGATTTCTGTATCTTTAGAGCCGTAAGACGTATGATCCGGATGGCGATGAGAAATCGGCTGCCTATGGTGACGCTTACGCGGACCTGACGCCCGTATGGGGGGTTCCGCAGCAGCTCTACTTGGAGTGTTATATCGTGCCTGGGTTGTTTGCAATAGAGTATGTTTGTGTGTGTAGCGGTGGTCAAACCCGGTACCATCCCAGCGATTCCATACCATTGATCTAAACCCATCTTTTATTCCGCATTTACTTTCTTGCAATTAGTTTAATCAAACCCAAATCAACCTATCGTTCTAAATATTAGTCTTACTTGAGCTAGATCTAACTGACAAAGATTCTTAAAAACATTGTCCTTTGGGTTCGATCCTTAACTATACTGCGGTAAGATCCGTCCGCTTGCGGGTGGTATTGTTGCACTTGGTTTTGGTAAAAGCTCGGGGATATAAACTCCGAGTGAATTTGTAGTGCATTCAAAAAGCCACATCAAATTCTGGCGCCGTTGCCGGGGACAACGAAATCAGTCAGTCAAATCTAGTTCTTTTAAGACTAATCTAGGATTTTGTTTTCTTTTTGAAACTATCACTCATCTACTTGACCTTTATTCTACCTCAAGGATCTCACTTTCAAACCTTTTCAAATTTCAGGTGCTCTTTGACGATTAGTGCATGCACCGTTCGGATAGTCTCGGACTGACTGCGAGCTTTGATCCCGAAATCGATAGAACCTTCCATCGTCAAATCCGAGAGAATCAAGCCAGAATGGCGCAAGAAGAAGAAGTAGCCCGAAGGGTGGCTCAAGCCATCAATGCGCAGAGAGAAAGGTTCATGCAAGAAGCTAGAGCTGCGGTTCAACAGGAGATCTTAGCAGCGCAAGCAGCAGCACAAGCAGCAGAACTTCAGAAAGACCTTAGAGAGTTCTCTATCCCAAAGGCCGTGAATGTCTATCATCCGGTGCAGCCTCCTCCCATCGAAGCTGCTAACTTTGAGATTAGGGCACATTGGATAACTCTGCTTCAAAACAACCCCTTCTACGGCAAACAAGCTGAAGACAGCCAAGGCCATCTTCTCAGATTCATTGACCTGTGTGCTATGACGAAGCAAAATGGAGTCTCTGATGATGCTATTCGACTCCGTCTTTTCAAGTACTCTCTGGATGATAGGGCCATTAGTTGGTACAATTCACTACAAAGTGATGTACCCATCACCACTTGGGAACAGCTCCAAAACGCCTTTCTGGAAAAGTTCTACCCCCCGTCTCTTACATATGAAATCAGGGGACGAATCACAAATTTCACTCAAGTCCCAGGAGAAACTCTTTCCAAAGCTTGGGATAGGTACAAGGAGCTCCTACGCAAATGCCCACACCATGGAATTCCTAAGAACCAGCTGATAGAGATATTCTACAGGGGTGTGGAAGATGATGTTAAGATGTTCCTTGACTCTTCGTCTGGAGGAAACTTCATGCGGCAAAGTTACGACAGCGCATGGAAAGTAGTCACCCTGGGAGCAGAAAACCAAGCCAACTGGGGCAGATCTATTGGTAAAGGAGTCTTAAAGGTAGCTATGGATGACGCTATCCCAGAATACAAATCTATAGCTGAAACTTTGAAAGTCTTGGTTGCAAAGCAAGATCACATAGAATCATCCCTTGCTGCGATTGGAAGGGGACATTCTCCAACTAGGCAACCAGAACAAGTCAAGTCCACTTCTTTGTTTTGTGAAGCGTGCAAGGGCACTGACCATTCCACTCTATCATGCAATGTTCTCTATGATGTAGTTTTAAGCAACGCCTGTGGGCAAGGAGATAATTGCCAGGTGGAAAATCTTAATGCTATTAACACCAACCCTGGGCAGAACTATTACAATCCGAATCAAAATAGGAATCACCCAGGCTTCCAATACGGAAATCCTTCAGGAGCTATGAACTCGCATCAATTTGTTCCGAATAATCAACCAAGAGGCCCATCTGGGTATCAGTTTAACCAGCAACAGAACTTTGGGAATCAAGGAAACTTCAAGGGAAACTTTCAGAACAGAAACTATAATAATTATCAGAATAACTCTCAGTATCAAAGCTTGAACCAACAACAGGGTCAAATAGGATCCATCCCTTCTGATGACAAGCTATCTACCATTGAAAAGTTATTGCAAACACAACAAACGATGATAGCCAATCAACAAGCCCAGCAGAAGGCTATTGAAACTCAACTAGCTCAACTTGCTGCTAGTATTAAGCCACAAGCTGGAGTCTTTGCCGGACAACCTGAGAAAAATCCGAAACATCTGGAGCAACTGAAGGTTATCGCCATATGATCAGGGAAAAGTTATTCGGATCCCCCAACAAAGACAACTGTGGTTATTTCTGACGAGAGTGAACCTATGACAGACCAAAACTTGACAGCACCGGAATTGCAATCAAAGGAAAGTAAGATTAATAAGGGAAGTTCTGAAAAAGTTGTCGATGAAGAAGTAGAGACGCCTGAACCAGATATTCCTGTATATAAGCCTCGTGTTCCTTTCCCATCCCGACTGAGGGAAACCAAACTTGACACTAGATTCATCAAATTTAAAGAGGCTATGAAGAAACTCCATGTTGATATACCATTCCTTGATGCTCTCAATGAGATACCAGCCTGGACCAAGTATCTAAAGTCACTCCTCACCAAGAAGTACATCACTGAAGAATATGAAACTGTAAAATTGGCTGCTACCACATCAGATATCATACTAAGCAAGATGCCAAAGAAACAAAAAGATCCAGGATCCTTCGGAATCTCATGTCACATTGGTGATTCATCATGCAAGAAAGGATTGGCAGATCTTGGCGCAAGTATTTCTATTATGCCATTGAGTCTATGCAAGAGATTAGGGTTCGAAGAATTGCTTCCAACTGCTATGACAATTCAACTTGCGGACAATTCAGTAAAAAGACTGTTAGGTATTCTCGAAGACATCCCGGTCAAGGTAGGCAAGGACGCATATGTCCCATGTGATTTTGTCATCATGGACATAAAAGAAGACACCAAATACCCTCTCATCTTCGGTCGCCCTTTCCTCGCCACTGCTAGAGCCCTTATCGATGTTGAAGCTGGAACATTACTGCTCAGGTTAGGTAAAGAAACTCTAGAGTTCAAAGTTTTTGAAAGTATGAGAAGACCAAGTATACAGGAGGAGGTCTATCTGATAGATTGTGTTGAGCAGATGTCACAACTTACTCAAGAATATCACGAGTCATGCGATCCCTTGGAAACTTCTCTATACGACCTTTTTAATGATGAACCTATTGATAAGGACTGCAGCGAACCTCCCGAATCTGCTAAAGGAAATCCTGAAGCTACCTATGAAGAATTGAAGGCTACCGAAACCCCAGAAGAAACTAGTGAAAAACCAGAACCTCCTGAAATGAAGCCCCTACCTGAAGGGCTGAAGTATATGTTTTTAGACGATCTCAAAGTTTGTCCTGTCATTATAAACTCTGGTTTGACGACCAAACAAGAAGAGCAACTTCTGGATGTATTAAAGGATAGCAAGAAAGCCATAGGCTACAAAATGAGTGACCTCACAGGAGTCAGCCAAGCGTTGTGCATGCACAGAATCCCCATGATGGAAGACCATAAGCCAACTATCGAGCATCAACGAAAGTTGAACCCGAATATGAAGGAAGTGGTCCGTCGTGAGATCATCAAACTCCTTACTGCTGGAATAATTTACCCGATATCGGACTCACCATGGGTGAGCCCAGTTCATGTGGTACCCAAGAAAGGAGGGACGACCGTTATAAAAAACACAAACAACGAGCTCATCCCCACTCGAACAGTCACTGGGTAGCGGATGTGCATTGATTATAGGAAATTGAACAAGGCCACTCGAAAGGATCATTTTCCTATGCCCTTCCTCGATCAAGTTTTAGAAAGATTGGCCCATCAAGAATATTTCTGTTACCTGGACGGTTACTCTGGATACTATCAGATTCCCATACATCCAGACGATCAAGAAAAAACTACTTTCACATGTCCCTTTGGGACATATGCTTTTAAAAGGATGCCTTTCGGTCTGTGTAATGCCCCTGCAACTTTTCAACGTTGCATGACTGCCATTTTTGCAGGGCTTACTGAAACAGTTATGGAGGTTTTCATGGACGATTTTTCTGTATATGGGGACTCCTTCGATTCCTGTCTTAAGCATCTCTCCATGGTCCTCAAACGTTGTGAAGAAGCACATCTGGTGCTAAATTGGGAGAAATGCCACTTTATGGTAAAGGAAGGCATTGTTTTGGGCCACAAGGTTAGCAACAAAGGAATTGAAGTTGATAAAGCCAAGATAGAAGTCATATCTAAATTGGCAATTCCTACGAATGTAAAAGAAGTTCGCGCTTTCCTTGGTCACGCTGGATTCTATAGAAGGTTTATACGTGATTTTTCCAAGATAACAAAGCCGATGACCAATCTACTTTTAAAAGATGTTGATTTCAATTTCGATGATGCATGCATCAAAAGTTTTGATACGCTGAAAAAAGCCCTTACGACTACCCCCATCATTAGAGCTCCCAATTGGGACCACCCCTTTGAAATTATGTGTGATGCCAGTGATTACGCGGTGGGTGCGGTCTTAGGACAATATATAGAGAAGAAACATTATGTGATCTATTATACGTCGAAAACCCTCGACGAAGCTCAAAGAAATTACACTACTACTGAAAAGGAACTTTTGGCAGTCATCTATGCCTTCGATAAATTCAGATCCTACCTTACTGGTTCGAAGGTAATCGTTTACACAGACCATGCTGCTATCCGTTACCTTATGGCGAAGAAGGATGCTAAGCCAAGGCTGATCAGATGGATACTCCTTCTACAAGAATTTGACCTAGAAATAAGAGATAAAAAAGGGACAGAAAATGTTGTTGCAGATCACCTCAGTCGCATCCACACTCTGGATGCTGACGGGATCCCGATAAATGACTCCCTACCGGATGATCAACTCATGAGCGTCTCGGAAGCAGTACCATGGTATTCTGACTATGTAAATTACCTTGTTGCGGGAGTCATCCATCCCCAGTACACCGGGAACACTCTGAAGAAGTTTATGCCCGATGTGAAGCATTACCATTGGGATGAACCATATCTTTTTAAACTTTGTGCTGATGGTCTGTATAGACGTTGTATCGCCGAAGAAGAAGCTCGATCTATTCTGGAACAATGCCACTCGGGACCTGTGGGTGGACATATGAGCTCCAAAAAGACTGCATTAAAAGTTTTTCAATGTGGATTTTTCTGGCCAACTTTATCCAAGGACTCTTACAATTTTGTTCTATCCTGTGATAGCTGTCAAAGATCTGGCAACATAACCAAGAGAGACGAGATGCCACTGAATCTATGGCAAGAAGTCGAGATATTTGACGTCTGGGGAGTGGACTATATGGGGCCATTCCCATCTTCTAATGGATTCTCTTACATCCTAATGGCGGTAGACTACGTCTCCAAATGGGTTGAAGCCATACCAACCATCACTAGCGATTCCAAACCAGTCATCAAACTATTCAAAGATGTCATCTTCCCACGGTTTGGAGTACCGCGAATCGTGATATCTGACGGCGGCTCCCACTTTATTGAAAGAAGCTTTGAAGCTTTACTGGGAAAATATGGTGTCTCACACAAGGTAGCTTCACCTTACCATCCACAAACTAGTGGACAGGTAGAGGTCTCTAACCGACAACTAAAAGCTATCCTTGAGAAAACTGTTGGACGTAATCGAAAAGACTGGTCAACAAAAATCAACGACGCCTTATGGGCTTATCGCACTGCTTATAAAACTCCCCTTGGGACTACTCCTTTTCGATTGATATATGGAAAAGCTTGCCACCTGCCAGTCGAACTAGAACACAAGGCATGGTGGGCAATTAAACAATTGAATTTTGATATGAAAGAAGCAAGGCAAGCCAGAATTCTGCAACTCAACGAGCTGGATGAACTTAGAATGACAGCTTATGAGAATGCATGAATCTACAAAGAACGTACTAAACTCTGGCACGATGGACATCTGAAAAGAAAAGACATACAAGTGGGAGATCAAGTTCTGGTTTTCAACTCAAGATTACGGCTATTCCCAGGAAAACTCCGTTCCCGCTGGTCCGGACCCTTCATCGTCAAAAACATCTCACCACACGGTGTCTTCTCTCTATGGAGTGAAGCGACAAGGGAATTCATAACAAACGGCCACCGATTGAAGAGATATTTTACCTCGACTGACATTGGCGCTGATACAACGATAGAACTGGCAAATCCAAAACACCCACCATGATGCTAAAAGACTCTGTCGAGCCAACGACATAAAACAAAGGTGCTTTTCGGGAGGCAACCCGACCAATAAATCTATTTTACTTCTCCTTTTCAAAATTCTGTTTCTTACCTCATAGTTAAAATTTCCTTAAATAAAAATTGCCTTACAAGATAGTTCTTTTTCAGGATACGAGATCGGAGTGGCGCTGATCAGAACGAAATCATCCTCGGCAGTCATACCTGGTGTCTCCTTTCCCCTCCATCTTGAATTTAGGGTTTTCTCGAGGACGAGCAAATCTCTAAGTTCGGGGTGGAGGGTGGGTGGTACGTATTGCACTTCCACATACACACCCTCTTTTCATACTCAATATGTCTCTATCATAAAAATTTTTCAAAATTTTGAACAGATACCTGATGAAATTTTGACTTTTGTTGATAAAAATATATATTTTTGCTTGCATCTTCTATCATAACATCCTCCTTATCCGAAGTGAATCCTCAAGAGGACTGACTTTTGAAACTTGCCTCTTGCCTGAAACCATCCTGTAAAACTTATGATTCCTAACATCATAATACTTTTTACAAAATGATAAGTATCTGTCAAACTGATAAGGATCAAACACGTCGTGCTTCCTAACTGGCTAGTGGAACAATGGCTCGGAAACCTCATTGGATCCGCATCAAGTCACTATTTGAGCAGAGTATGACGAAGAGAATAACCCGGTTTTGAATTGTAAATCAAATTTCATTCCGATCTGAACTCTCTTCTACACTTCTTCTATCATTTTCGTATCCCTCCATCCATCAATACCACCAAAATAGCCAAACTTGTGCCAAACCCTAAGTTCGGGGTGGCACGCCACTTTCCCCATATCCGCTTCTTCCATACCCCTTCCAATAAATAGGGGCGTACCACCAAAAATGCAATCTCGAGTCGAATAGAGGAGATATCTGCAACAAAAAGATGCCAAAGTGCACATAAAAAAAAATGCAATCTCGAGTCGAATAGAGGAGAGATCTGCAATAAAAGATGCCATAGTGCACACAAAAAATGCAATAAATGAAATTGCAAAACAAATAAAAATCTCGAGTCGAATAGAGGAGAGATTTACTTCTTCTTTCCATACCACCTTTCACTCCTTTTTCTACCTAAGGGCACAATACATGCCCTACCATCCTGAACTACACCAGTGTCAGATCAAATGCATACTTGTCGATTCTACGGGTATCTCTGAACTCCTACAAAACTCTTCGACATGCTTGGTGTTGGAAAAGGCGGGGAGGAAGTGTTGTTGGGAAACGAACTCAGGAACGAAGCTATGGAAAGACGTGTTTCGTGGTCTCAGGAAGTTGAGGTACTCACTCATACTGAGCAAAAAGAACACATTTGTGATGTGAAGATGAAGAAATCACACGGATCGAAAGTATTCCATCAGGCAACAGTTTCAAATTTTATGTTACTCGAGGACGAGCAACGATTTAAGTTCGGGGTGTTTTGATGAGTGCATACTCATCATGATTTTCAATTACCTTTTTGGAACAATTTAATATCTACTCCACATCTTTTCACCCTAATATGAATCATAATGCACAAAACTACTCAGTGATTCAATAATCAAGGTTTTAACTAAATATCTTTCATTTTATGCAGGTGTAGCAGGCAACTCCATGCAAACGGTCTCAAGACCGTTTGGATCCATGCGGTCTCAAGACCGTTTGCTGGAATACACAAAGAACAAGACGAAACCAGTTGCCCAAGAAGTCCACGCGGTCTCAAGACCGTTTGGCCCCATGCGGTCCCAAGACCGTTTGGTCCCATGCGGTCCCAAGACCATTTGGTCCCATGCGGTCCCAAGACCGTTTGCTCCCGCGCGGTCCCAAGACCGTTTGGTCCCATGCGGTCCCAAGACCGTTTGGTCCCATGCGGTCCCAAGACCATTTGGTCCCATGCGGTCTCAAGACCGTTTGGTCCCATGCGGTCCCAAGACTGTTTGGTCCCATGCGGTCGCAAGACCGTTTGGTCCCATGCGGTCCCAAGACCGTTTGGTCCCATGCGGTCCCAAGACCGTTTGGTCCCATGCGGTCCCAAGACCGTTTGGTCCCATGCGGTCCCAAGACCGTTTGGTCCCATGCGGTCTCAAGACCGTTTGGTCCCATGCGGTCTCAAGACCGTTTGGTCCCGTGCGGTCCCAAGACCGTTTGGTCCCACGCGGTCTCAAGACCGTTTGGTCCCGCGCGGTCCCAAGACCGTTTGGTCCCGCGCGGTCCCAAGACCGTTCGATGCAAGCGCAAGGATCGATTGAAGAACTAAAGCCGCGCGACCACGCCAAAGCCAGAACCGATCAAAGCAAGACCGTTTGGCGCTCAAACGACCTTCAAACCGTTTGATGCCCAAACGGTCTCAAGACCGTTTGGTGCCCAAGCGGTCTCAAGACCGTTTGACGCCCAAACGGTCTCAAGACCGTTTGGCGCCCAAACGATCTCCAAACCGTTTGGAGAAGATATTTCCAGCAACTTATCCAAACCGTTTGGGATCAGATCTGAAGCTATAAATAGACCCCCAGGGTCCCCATTTCGAGGCATCGGTTCGGGACGCCGAAAGGCTGCCAGAGCACCACACCAATCAAGTTCCACTACATCTACCACTGGTGTTGCGTCCAAGGAGGCAAAGAAGAGGAAGAAGACGGAGCAAGGAGCGCATCTTCTTCACCGGGCTGCATCCACCCTCTGCACCGAGCTCATGGCGGATCTATCTTTCTCTCTTATCCTTCTTGTATCTCGCATCATGAGCGAGTAGTCCTCTTTCGCTGGGGTGCGGGGACTAGCCCCGCTGCCCATGCAAACCATGTTCTTTTGATTAAACTTTCCAAGGCAATGTATATAACTCTTCATTTTGTCGTTTATCGTTAAGCTTGTAGGTTGGTTATGTGCGTGTTTTCATCTTTGTGCTCCATGTGTTGCGATAACTTCAATACATGGGTTCCTATGTTGCGATAACTTCAAGACATGGGTTTGAATGTCGTTTGGCATGTTTGACCCTTGACGATAACTTCCGATGGGTTCCTTGAGGTCATAAGTGTATGATCTGCGAGGGGACGAGCCATCTAGCCTTCGGTGACGCTTCTGTGCGCCTGACGCCTGTATAGGGGGTTCACAACCTTAGTTGGATTTTGTATCATCTTGCTAAACGTCGATGTTTGCTCGCTTATCACCTTCCTGCTTGTTTATCGGTTAACGTGGCTGACTCCCAAACTAGAAATAGGATGGGATTTCATCGAGGTCGTAAGTGTATGATCCGCGAGGGGACGAGCCATCTAACCTTCGGTGACACTTCTGTGCGCCTGACGCCCGTATGGGGGGTTCACAACTTCCGTGGATTTCTGTATCTTCAGAGCCGTAAGACGTATGATCCGGATGGCGATGAGAAATCGGCTGCCTATGGTGACGCTTACGCGGACCTGACGCCCGTATGGGGGGTTCCGCAGCAGCTCTACTTGGAGTGTTATATCGTGCCTAGGTTGTTTGCAATAGAGTATGTTTGTGTGTGTAGCGGTGGTCAAACCCGGTACCATCCCAGCGATTCCATACCATTGATCTAAACCCATCTTTTATTCCGCATTTACTTTCTTGCAATTAGTTTAATCAAACCCAAATCAACCTATCGTTCTAAATATTAGTCTTACTTGAGCTAGATCTAACTGACAAAGATTCTTAAAAACGTTGTCCTTTGGGTTCGATCCTTAACTATACTGCGGTAAGATCCGTCCGCTTGCGGGTGGTATTGTTGCACTTGGTTTTGGTAAAAGCTCGGGGATATAAACTCCGAGTGAATTTGTAGTGCATTCAAAAAGCCACATCAGTAGATACTCTTGACATTATAGGGTCCAGACCATCGAGAATGGAGTTTCCCTGGGAATAACCTCAGTCTTGAGTTGAATAGTAGAACTTTGTCTCCCACTTGAATGTCCTTTCTCTTCAGATGACCATCATGCCAAAGTTTTGTGTGTTCCTTGTAGATTCATGCATTCTCATAAGCTGTCATATGGAGTTCTTCTAACTCTTGAAGTTGTAGAATCTTAGCTTCGCCAACTTTGTTAATGTCAAAATTCAGCTATTTTATTTCCCACCATGCTTTATGTTCTAGTTCCACAGGAAGGTGACATGATTTTCCATAGATGATTTTGAAGGGTGTTGTTCTAAGAGGAGTTTTGAACGCGGTTCGGTAGGCCCATAAAGCATCATTGATTTTCACTGACCAATCCTTTCAGTTGCACCCTACTGTCTTTTCTAGGATAGCTTTGAGTTGACGGTTCGAAACCTCTACCTGCCCACTTATTTGTGGGTGGTAGGGGGAGGCTACCTTATGCGTAACACCATATTTCCTTAACAGTGCTTCGAAGCTTCTTTTCAGAAAATGAGAACCTCCGTCGGATATCACAGTTCATGGGATTCCAAAATGGGGAAAAATAATATCTTTGAATATTTTGATGAAAGTTTTGAATCGCTAGTAACCATTGGTATTGCCTCTACCCATTTGGAGACATAATCAACCGTAGCCAGGATGTAGTAGAATCCATGGGAGGATGGGAATGGACCCATGTAGTCGACTCCCCAAACATCAAAAATCTCAACTTCTTACCATAGATAAAGTGGCATCTCATCTCTTTTCATAATGTTTCCCATTCTCTAACACTTGTCACATGATAAAACAAAGTTGTAAGCATCTCTGAATATGGTTGTCCAAAAGAAACCACATTGCAAATCCTTTAGAGTGGTTTTCTTAGAACTCATATGGCCTCCAACTGGGCCTGATTGGCATTGTTCTAAAACAAGACGAGCTTCTTCCTCAGCTATACAATGTATGTAGAGACCATCTGCATAGAGATTAAAGAGGTATGGCTCATCCCAATGATATTGTCTCACATCGTGCATGAATTTCTTCAATGCATTGCTAGTACATTTGGGGTGGATGACACCAGTGGCAAGGTAGTTCATGTAGTCTGAGTACCAAGGAGTAGCTTGTGAGACTTTCATGAGATGGTCATATGGAAGAGAGTCATTAATAGGGGTAGTTTCAGTGTCCAAGGTGTGGATATGACTCAAGTGGTCTGCCACAACATTCTCTGTACCTTTCTTATCTCTTATCTGTAGATCAAATTCTTGCAGGAGGTGAATCCATCTTATCAGCCTAGGTTGTGCATCTTTCCTTTTCAGGAGGTAACGAATAGTAGCATGATCTGTATAGACAATGACCTTTCAACCAATGAGGTAGGATCTGAACTTGTCAAAGGCATACACGACTGCTAGGAGTTCCTTCTCAGTAGTTGCATAATTCCTTTGAGCTTTGTCAAGGGTCTTCGATGCATAGTAAATGACATGATGTTTCTTCTCTATACATTGGCCTAAAATGGCACCCACAATGTAATCACTGGCATCACACATAATTTCAAATGGTTGATCCCAATCTGGAGCTCGGATGATGGGCGTTGTTGTAAGAGCATGCTTCAGGTTGTTGAAACTTTTGATGCATTCTTTGTCAAACTGGAAATTAGCATCCTTTAGCAACAAGTTTGTCATGGGCTTGGTTATCTTGGAGAAATCCTTAATAAACCTTCTGTAAAAGCCTGCATGACCTAGGAATGCACGAACCTCTCTTACATTGGTTGGGATAGTGATTTTGGAAATTACTTCAATCTTTGCTTTGTCATCTTCAATTCCTCGATTACTGACCCTATGGCCGAGGACAATGCCTTCCTTTACCATAAAATGACAGTTCTCCCAATTTAGCACTAGATGTGCTTCTTCACATCATTTGAGGATGAGGGAGAGGTGCTTTAGACATGAATCATATGAATCTCCATACATGGAGAAATCATCCATAAAAACTTCCATAATAATTTTAGTTAGACCAGCAAATATGGCTGCCATGCAACGTTGGAAGGTTGCAGACACATTACAAAGCCCAAATGGCATCCTTCTAAATGTGTATATTCCAAAGGGAAAGTAAAAGTAGTTTTCTCTTGGTCATCTGGATGTATAGGAATTTGATAGAATCCAGAGTAACCATCGAGATAGCAAATATATTCCTAGTGAGCCAATCACTTTAAGACTTGATCTAGAAAAGGCATCGCGAAGTGATCCTTACGAGTTGCCTTGTTCAATTTCCTATAGTCGATACACATCCTCCACCCAGTAACTGTTCGAGTGGGGATGAATTCATTATCTTCATTCTGTATCACATTAGTGCCACCTTTCTTTGGGACAACATGTACAGGACTCACCCATGGTGAGTCAGAAATAGGGTAGATGATGTCGGTAGTGAGCAATTAAATGACTTCACGGTAGACTACTTCCTTCATATTTTGATTAAGCTTTTGTTGATGTTCAACAGTCGGCTTGTGGTCTTCCACCATAGGGATCTTGTACATGCAAAGTGTTTGACCCACACCGATGAGATCACTCATCTTGTGCCTGATAGCTTTCCTTATTTCTTTTGATTCTTTCAGGAGTTTATCTTATTATTCGGTTATTAGATCGAAATTTATAATAAATGGACAAACCTTGAGTTTATCCAAAAACACGTACTTTAGTCCCTTGGGTAGGGGCTTCATTTCAGGGGCTTCTGGCTTCTCGCATGGCTCTTCAGTTGCGTTCACAACCTTGAGTTCCTCAAATTTGTCTTCTGGATCTTCTTCGACAGTGTTGAGGTGAAGAACACAATCTTTAACTTGTTCGTCAATGGAGTTGTCAGCAAATGGGTTTGTAAGAGCCACTTATAAAGGATCGTCTTGCTCATACTCCTCTTGTGTGATGAGTGACATTTTCTCTATACAATCAATCAAATAGACTTCTTCTTGCATGCTCAGTTTTCGCATGCTTTATAAACTTCAAACTCGAGGGTTTCTTTACCTAGTATGAACAGCAAGGTTCCTGCTTCAACATCAATCAAAGATCTTGCAGTGGCGAGGAATGGATGGCCAAAGATAAGAGGGTATCTGGAGTCCTCTTTTATGTCCATGATGAAAAAGTTTCAAGGGACATAAGAGTCTTTGCCTACCTTGACAGGGACATCTTTGAGGATTTCTAAGGGAAGAGTCAAAGAGTTATCTGCAAGCTGTATGGTCATGCTAGTTGAGATTAGTTCTGTAAACCCTAGCCTTTTGCAAAGTCTAAGTGGCAAAATAGAGATGCTAGCACCGAGATCTGCCAATCCCTTCTTACATCAAGAGTCACAGATATGGCACGAAATCCCAAAGGATCCTGGGTCTTTCTGCTTCTTGGGCATCTTGCTCTGGATGATATCGGAAGTGGTCGTTGCTAACTTCATCGTCTCATATTCTTCGGTTATATATTTCCTTGTGAGGAGTGACTTTAAGTATTTTTTTCAGGCCGGTATCCCATCCAGCACATCTAAAAAGGGTATATCAACATGAAGGTTCTTCATAGCTTCCTTGAACTTGTTGAATCAAGTATTGAGCTTTGCCTGCTTCAAACGAGCTGGGAAAGGAGGACACAGCTTATACACTGGCACATCTGACTCAGGTGTGTCCTCTGCCTCTGCAGCAAATGATTCCTCCAATCTTGATGTGTCTATCTTATCAGTGGTTGGTGGTTCCTTAGGTTTAGACTCAGGTATTGTAGAATCTTGGACATTCACAAAGTCATCATCATTTGTTGCTACTATTGGTATCTTGGCAGGGGGTCAGAGTATTATTTCCCAGTCCTGGTGGTAACAACCTACAGTTGTTCAGGATGCATAGGATTGTTCTCTGGTTGGCCAGCAAAAGTTCCAGTAGGTGGCTTAAGGCTAGCTGAAAGTTGAGCTAATTGAGATTCAATAGCCTTCTGATGGGCTTGCTGGTTAGCTATCATAGTCTGCTGTGATTGCATCATCTTCTCAATAGCTGACAATTTGTCATTAGGAGAGATGGGACCGGCTTGTTGCCCTTGTTGTTGATAAGGAACTTGGTTGGGATTCTGGAACTGAGAATTGTTCTGATAATTGTTGTAGTTTCTATTCTAGAAGTTGCCTCTATAATTCCCTTGATTTCTGAAATTTTGTTGTTGGTTATACTGGAATCCCGATGGGCCTCATTATTGATTATTTGAACCAAGTTGTCGCAAGTTTTCCACTCCTGAAGGATTTCCATATTGAAAACCTGGATGGTTCCTATTCTGATTCAGATTATAATACCCCTGTTCAGGGATAGTGTTGATAGCATTCAGATTTTCCATTTGACCATTATCTCCTTAGGCACAAGTATTGCCCAGAACATCATAGAGGATATTACAGGCTAGATTAGAATGATCCATTCCTTTACATGCTTCACAAAACAATGAAGTTGACTTGACTTGTTCTTGTTGTCGAGGGGCGAGCATCTTCTTTCATATGCGGCAAAATATGATTTAAGTTGGTCTTGCTTGGAAACTAGAAGCTTTAGAGACTCAGCAATAGACTTGTACTCAGGAGTAGCTTCTGCCATAGAAACCTTCAGCACTCCTTTACTTACGGATCTACCCAAATTAGCTTGGTTTTCAGCTCCCAGGGTAACAACTTTCCATGCGCTGTCATAACTTTGATGCATGAAGTTTCCTCTAGATGAGGAGTCTAAGAACTTCTTGATATCATCATCCACACCCCTATGAAAGATTTTGATGAGTTGATTCTTAGGAATGCCATGATGTGGACACTTGCATAGGAGCTCTTTATATCTTTCCCATGCTTCTACAAGGGTTTCACTAGGGACCTGAGTGAATTGTGTTATTCGGCCCCTAATTTAACAGGTGAGAGAAGGAGGATGGAATTTCTCAAGGAAAACATTTTGAAGTTGTTCCCAAGTGGTGATGGTTTCACATTGCAAGGAATTATACCAACTCATGGCTCTATCGGCAAGAGAATATTTGAAGATATGGAGTCTGATGGCATCATCTGTGACTCCATTCTGCTTTGTTATAGCACATAGATATATAAACCTCAGAAGATCTTCTTGACTATCTTCTCCTTGTTTACCATAGAAAGGGCTATTCTGAAGCAGTGTAACCCAATGTGCTCTTATCTCAAAATTTGGAGCGTTGATGGGAAGGGGTTGCACTGGGTGATGAACGTCAAAAGCTTTAGGGATCGAGAATTCTCTAAGGTCCTTTTGTAACTCAGCTTGTTGAGCTGCTGCTTGGGCTGTTTGGATTTCCTCTTGAACTATAGCTCGGGCTTCTTGCATAAACCTATCTCTTTGCACATTAAGGGCTTGAGCTACCCTTCGAGCAATTTCCTCCTCTTGTGCCATCCTTGCTTGGTTCTCTCTATTATGACGATGAAAGGTTCTATCTATCTCAGGGTCAAGGCTAGCAGAGAGTCCGGGACTGTCCAAACCGCGCATACACTAGACTTTTTGGGTACCTAGAATGGAAAGATCTTTCGGTAGTAAGATGGACAGAGTAGAACTGAATTCAAGTATATATGATCGATAGTATAAAAAGTAAATGAAAATCCTAAATTAGTCTTAATAGAACTAGATTTAACTAGATGATTCTATTGTCCCAGACAACGGCGCCAGAATTTGACGTGGAATATTATCGCACTAACAAACTCACCCACAGCTGAAATTCCTGGGTTTTTAACCAAAACCCTGTGCAATAATACCACCCACAAGCGGACGGGTCTTATCGCAATATAGTTGAGGATCGAATCCCAAGGGACAATGTTTTTAAGAATCTTGTATTAGTCAAATCTAGTTGAATCAAGACTAATATTTAGAACAAGGTTGGTTGATATGAGTTTAATTTGACTAAATGGAAGGAAAGTAAAGAGCAGGATTAAAAGTTGATTAAAGATTAATGATGGGGATCACTGGGATGGTCCCAGGTTTCACCGCCACTACACATGCAAACATATCCAAACATGAAACATCATGGCTAGATATAACCATCCAAATAGAACTGCTATGAACCCTCCGTGAGGGATGTTTAGGTCTGCATAAGCATCACCTTAGGCATCAGATGTCTCATCACCATCTAGATCATGAACTTACGATTATGAAGATATAGAAATTTAACTAAAGTTGTGGGCCCTCTATACAGGTGTTAGGCACACAGAAGCGTCACCGTGGGCTAGATAGCTCATCCCCTCACGGATCATACACTTATGACCTCCAGAAATCCCATTCTATTTCTAGTTTGGGAGTCAACCACACTAATCGAAATTCAAAATGTATGTATTGAAGTTCTGGAAACATAGGAAACAAATAAGATAAATGCAAGTAGGTGATCAATCCACAAGCACACATCGACGATTAACAACAAAATGAAAAGTTATATACATGCCATGAAATGTTTAATAAGAGGACATGTAAGCATGGGAAGTGGGGCTAGTACCCATACCCCAGTGAAAAGGAATTACTCACTCATGATGTAAGAAACAAGAATAACAAGAGAGAGCGAAGATTCCGCCATGAGCATGGTGAAGAAGTTGATTGCAGCTCGGTGGAGAAGCGGTCTTCTACACAATGTCGGGGTAGATCTGGACGAGGAGGGAAGAACACCACAGTAGAAGAGGTAGATCTTCTCTCTCCACCTTCTCTCTCTTCTCGTAGTCCTCGCTCGTAGTAGGAGGAGTAGCTCGTGGACGTGATAGAAGCGGATGGAGCAGATAGATGGATACAGCAGATCTAGATCTGGATCTAGATCTAGATGGATGGAGTGGCTTGCACCAGGGGTCGAACGCTTCTTAGGCACAGCCTGGCTGTGGAGGAGACCATCTCCTTAGGCTGAGGATAGACCTACAGCCTAACAGTGTCTGGAGAGGGCCCCCTTTTGAGTGAGGGGTAGAGGCCTATTTATAGGCTCAGGCTACAACTAGATCTATCAATTGGGGACCTCGGTCGAGGTGTGTATGCTCTGGTCATGGTTTGCTGTTGTTTGGCCATCACAGTCGTGGCTTAGTAGCCAGGTCACAGTTGTATTGATGGACAGCAGGTCGCAACTCCTTTGAGGATAGACCGTAGTCTTCTTGCATTGCATGGGTCACAGTTAGAGAGGGAAGGTGATGATGCGCTAGCATGGAAGAAGAACGAGAGGTTGCAGCAGGAGGCGTGGCTAGTGCAGATGCTCGATTGTGGTGATGGAGGAGACGATCACAGTGCAACAGATGGAGATCGCGGTAGGGAAGCAGAGAACATTTGGCCGCGGTGTGGAAACCGTGAGCAGTGTTGTTGTTGGAGACACGAAAGTGATCACGGTTGGTGGCTGCATGGTCGCGGTTTGGTGAAGGCTTAGACCGAGGGCACAATGGATGGTCGAGGTTTGTTCTCTAGGCTTGGTCACGGTCCTCCTCTTGCACGGTCCTCAGGTCGGTCTCTGTGACCGCGGACGCGGTCTTGTAGGTGTCAGTTCACAGTCCTACTTTCTCACATGATCAAGTCTATGTACACTGCGGTCTCGCTTCCTCTTGGTCGAGGTCTCACTCTGTTCATGGTCCTTGGACTTGCTGGAGTTGTGGTGTTGATGAGCCAGGAAGCGGGGACGAGGTGTTGGTTTTGCGAAGGTGGATGGAGTTGTGGCTACTGGAGCATGGACGCGCACCACTGGATGCTTGAGTTTTCTTGGACATTGTTGGTGTAGAAGGTCGCGGGCAATTGACACTAGCAGGGGGACGTTTGGAGGAAAAGTGGGCCCTCATGGATGCTCGGGCATCGCCACCTGGAGGAGTTGTTGTCATTGGTGAAGGTTTGTGGAAGAGGGTAGAAGAAAAGTAGGAGGGCGACATGGCGGAGCTTGGGAGTAGGTCACAACTTGTTGGTTGCTGGCGGTCGCAATCCAGGTGTTGGTGAGTGGCAAAGACCTTGGGCGCGGTGGGATTTTGCCAGGATCACAATCGTGTGGGTGGAGGAAGGTGTGAGGGGACGATGACAGATCGCGAGCGACAAATGATGGGACGGAGACCACAGTTGGATAGGGTTGATCGCGGTCAAGTAGGGAGGCCAGGTGTAGACCGTGGCTTCCAGGTACTTGCTAGGAACCAAGATCGTGGAAGAAGCATGGGGGACTGCGAGGGTGATGGTCGCAGTTGTTGCTACTGCATTGATCATGGGTGTAGGGTTAAGAAAGGATCACGGAAGGTGCTGGAGGCAAGGAACAAATCAACAAAGGAAAAGAAGAAAAAGGGTCACAATATGTTGGTGGGCCGAGAGAAGATTGGGCCCAAGTGCCTATTTTGACCTGTAAATGAGTGCACAAATCGATTAGGACCATGGATAAACCAAAAAAAATTTGGGAAAATCCAATTAGGCTTAGCAAACATGTGTATGAGAGGTTTTGAGCAATAAAATTGAATAAACGGGGCAAAACTAGGCCAAACAAGGCGACTGAACCCAGATGAATGTGCATTCATCAAAATACCATGAACTTAAATGTTTCTCGTCCTCAAGTAACACAAAATCTGAAACATATTCCAAATGAATACTTTCGACTCGTGTGATTGCCTCATCTTTACATCTTGATTGTTTCCATTCTTCTCTGTATGACTAAGCAATCTCAACTTCCCGAGACCACTGAGCACATGTTACCATATCTTCATTCCTAAGTTTGTTTCCCAACATCACTTCCTCTCCACTTTTTCCAACATCAAGCATGTCTAAGAGTTTTGTAAGAGTCTAGAGATACCCACAGAACAAAAACTTTGCACCTGATCTGACAGTGGTGTTTTTAGGAATTTGGTAAGCATAGGCATTCATTGTGCCAGTAGGTGGAAAAGGGGGTGAAGGTGGTATGGAAGGAAGAAATAAATCTCTCCTCTATTCGATTCTAGATTTTTATCATATGGTTCGATTAACAATGAAATAAAAAGTTAAATACATGACATGGAATGTTTAATAAAAGGACATGTAAGCATGGGTAGCGGGGCTAGTCCCCACACCCCTGCAAAAAGGAACTACTCGCTCATGATGCGAGGAAAAAAACAAGAGAGAGGAAAGATTCCGCCATGAGCATGATGAAGAAGATGATCAGAGCTCGGTGAAGAGACGGTCTTCTACACAACGTTGGGGCAGATCAAGATGAGGAGCGACGACCACCATGGCAGACGGGGCAGGCTTTCTCTCTCCTCCTTCCTTCTTCTCATCCTCCTTGCTCGTAGTTGGAGGGGTAGACAATGGAGGCATAGGTGGGCGTGGATGGCTGCCAAGCGGTCTGGATCTGGGTTTCCACCTCAGAACTGGATCGGTACAGGTGGATGAATGGTAGAGGATGGTGTTGGGTGAGAGAGACTCTTGGATGTGGGGCTCGCCCTCCACCAGGGGTCGAGATTTCTTAAGCACAACCCAGTGGAAACATAGGTAGCGGGAAGTGGATGGACGACGGTGCAGGGTGATGGAGCTCAGGGGTCAAGTTGCTATTGCAGTAGCTTGGAGGCACCCTTGGCCGTCACTCTACCTCCTCCAGGGGTTGAGCCAAGGAGTTGGTAGCCTGGTGACGCGGGAAGCAGATGGATCTTTGGCTACTGGTTTGTGGGTATTTATAAGAGCATGTAAGTGTTGTTTGCACATTTGGTTAAGTGAATATAAGGTACCTCGATTGAGGACATGTTTGTTGGATCCTTAGACCTGGGTCGAAGTCTGTTGACTCTTGTAATAATACCTCAATCTAGGTCTTGTGGTCCACGGGTGAGGTGACTCCTTATCAACTGATCGAGGTTTGCTCCCATGGCTTGGATGTGTTACTCTTGCACAGTCAAGGTCGTAGCAGACCATGGGCATGTCCTTTCTCACCGTGGGTCGTGGTCACCTCGACTGCGGTTGAGATGTAGCAGAGGGGTGAGGTGGCGTTAGTGGTGAGAGGTAGAGCAGGTCACGATTGTGGTTGGATAGGGAGGACACCACAATCATGGTGCAGCAGGTGGGAGTCATGATGATGGGAGAGTGGATGGTCGCGGTGGAAGTGGATGAATAGGACATGTCGCGACGTTGATGAGCCAGGAAGCGGGGGCGAGGTGTTGGTCGTGTGAAGGTGGATGGAATCTTGGCTATTGGAGCATGGATGGGTGCCACTAAATGCTTGAGTCTACTTGGACCTCATTGGTGTAGAAGGTGGCGAGCAACTGATACTAGCAGGGGGAGGTTTGGAGGGAAAGCGGGTCCTCATGGATGCTCGGGCATCACTGTCGTTGGTGAAGGAACGAATCAACAAGGATCGTGGCAGAAGCTTGGGGGACTGTGAGGGTGATGGTCATGGTTGTTGTTGCTGCGTTGATCGTAGGTCTAGGGTTAAGAAAGGATCACAAAATGTGCTTGAGGCAAGGAACGTATCAGCAAAGGAAAAGAAGAAAAAGGGTCCCGATCTGTTGGTGGGTCGAGAGAAGACTGGGCCCAAGTGTCTATTTTGACCTGTAAATGAGTGCACAAATTGATTACGACCATGGATATACCAAACAAAATTTCGGAAAATCCAATTAGGCTTAGCAAACATGTGTATGAGAGTTTTGAGCAATAAAAGTGAATAAACGGGGAAAAATTGGGCCAAACAAGGCCACTAAACCCAGACGAATGTGCATTCATCACCAGCCTAGCTTCCAAAGGGGAATTCTGATCATGGAAAGAAGCCTGCATGCCGCTGAAGGTTTCTTCAACCTTAGTCAGAGCAATATTTTCCCTGGGTAAGAATCATTCTCCTTGACATCCAATTTCATAGCCTTGGTAACATGTTTAGAGAAGCTTCACATGCAACCTTTACCCCGAACCTCCAACCACCGTGGGCTGTGCTCTAATCCTTTCTAGTTCCAAGGAGGGCAAACATATCAGTTCCAACATCCTCTGGGTCTGTGAAGCCCATGAGTGGCAAGGTTAACCCACTCAGGGACCGCTCATAGGCGCTTGCTCTCCCTCTAGGATGAAACCACGAGGAAGCAAAATGCATGAGGCATTTTGACCAAAATTCCCTCGAGCGTGTGGCAACAAGGTTCATAGTTGCATGGGCAGGATCGTCTTTCTGCCCCAACTCAACCCGACTCTAGATTATATTATAGAAATAACTTATCTTTGATGTGTTATCCTCTAATTGGTTGACTAATAGTTATTTTGCAAAACTTCTAGTTAAATATATTTTGGTCAAAATATATTGATGTTACATATAGTTTTTCTCAGAAAAATGATTACAATATGAATAAAATAGAATTAGAGTCTAATTCTGAATGCATGGTTATAAGTTATATTAGTGCATACAAACCTATATTGATGAATATGATGCTCAACATAGTAGATTTGGTTATTTTGTGATATAAAATGCTATTGTTGATTCATTATGAGATAATAATGTAATAAAATGGTCTAGGTTGACAATAATGATCAATTAGGATTTTTAAGTCATAAATGAGATGAATAGGGTTTATTGATAATACTTCTTGATTTTTAGATCTAAAACTTCATTATTCAACTTAATGGAGTCATGATGTGATAAGCAAATTAAAATAATGATATTAGTTCATATAATGCTCAATTAGGGTAGGTAACCCTTATAACACATGATATGGTAATATAATGTTTTTGGGCCTAACCCTAATTTACAAAACTAGGATAACCTAAACTCCAGCCTCAAATATAGGTTAGGTCCTATTAGGATGTTACAAATGTTTGGTGACACTTTAATGTTGAAATACATATAGATAATAATGATTGAATATGGATTGGTTGATCTACTTTTGATGTTTGAATTTTTTTGCTAAAGTACATGAAAAATTATGCATGGTTCATTAAAAAGGTACGTGGTTACGCTATGAATACTAGGATTACTGAATTCTGAATTTTTCCTAGGTTTCTTAAAGTTTGATGAACATAACTTGTTTGATTTTGATTTATTTCATGCAAATTATAAGGCCCATATGAGTACCACATAAAGTAAAATTAGATAATCTAAAAACATGGGTAGACCTTCCAAGGGGTTGTGCACCCAAGTTCAATGATAGATAGATAAAGGTGATTTCACCCAAGGTGGTTTGACAAGCATGGATTGGATTATCGTAACGAAAATACTAGTTTATATATGCAACTATTTGAAAATTGAGAATATATGTTGTTATATTATATGAGCACTTTGGTATGCACCTCACGTACAGTGTATAGGAATATACTGATCTGTATCATTTTAGGTGTTTAGATTAATTTGTATCTAAAAGTTGAAGACATAAAGATTCAAGGAATACTGAAGACTCAGAAGAGTACATTGGAATTCAGAAAGTCAATGACATGGAAGATTAGTTAAAAAGTATATCTCTTCTTTTCAATATATATTTGTTTTCATGTTGAAATATTCATGTAATTCCTTAGAAAAGCTCATTGTAAAAACTTGTGAAAATTATTTTTTCAAATAAATAAAAATTATATACTATTCTTTATTATTTGCTAAATCGGATCCTAGAAATTTAGGTAATGGTCCTTGACTTTAAGGCCTTCTCTTAACGGAGGGACACTGAAAAGTGTGGGTCATTACATTTGTTATCAAAGCTCAAATTTAGTAATTAGTATTTAATAGTTTATAATTTCAAATAATCCTTAGATATAAGGAAAATTTTATTAGGGAATAACCCAAGGGTAATGGTGTCTAGATAGGAACATGTCTTTGGGGGTTGGTAATATTTCCCTCTGCACAATAAAGTTGGTATACTGGGACTCCCTAGAAAATTTGATAACTTCTTGGACAAAACCTAAACTTTGCCTAAAAGATTGATTCCTACATGCTCCTCATTTCTAGATTTTGTCCACTTTTCATATCTTTTCTTAATAAACCCTAAAATACACTTCCCTCCTCATTTAAGTTAGGGTTTTCAGAAGAATCAGATTCAAATCATCCTCCACAAATTAGTGAACACATGATGTTATAATAGTGACATGGTTATGTGTTGTTTGGGTTTTTTGTAGTGAGGGTAAACCCTAGAACAACCTAGGTATAGGTAGGAAAATCCAGTTGTCCATAAAGTACTTGAGTAAGTACCCCATCAGGGTATGAGAACCTTAGTGAGTCAAGGGATGTCTAAAACCGTAACATGTATGGTGTAGACTAACCCTAACCCAAAATCATAATCCTAGGTAATGGGAGTAGTACGAGTGAAATAATAACTCTACCCCACCAAACCCAAAGTTGAGTTGGAGGGAAGAGTAAAACCTAAATAGGTTTGGGTAATATTGTTTTGCTACACTACGTAAGATACCCACAACTTCCCATTCATGCATGTATGTGGAGTGAAATAATCATTCTTTGGTGCACATGAAGGGTTTAGCATTTGCAAATGAAACATATGAAATCAGTGATTAAATAAGGAAAAAGATTATACCCTCAATTCATTTTTAGGATTGGTGTCCCAGTCTGGGGTGGGTCTACCTATGATGTGAAAAGACATATGAGGGATGCATAATTCTAAACTCGTGGGGTCAAGTTGTGGATAGAAAGCCTAACCTTCTCCTAAAGGACAAGAAGATTCTCTAGGTTAGGACCATAACTAGAAAATGATCTGGCCAAACTCATGTTAAGAATTAAGAAAAAATTTGGACGTCCTCTAAGGACCTAACCCTAAAGGGATGGAATGTGATGGGATGGTATGTGCATAGGCATTGAAGTATCTAACCCTACCTAATATGAATAATTTGTCAAATGGGATATATAATTCCAATAGTAAACATGCAATAGCAAGTAAGGTATGTGCTTATATAAGTCCCATAATTAGCGAGTCTGGAAAAGAAAGGTGTGTGTTTGGAGTAATGCCCTAGATGCATTAACATATAGGAATGAAAACTTTAGTTTGAGAAATATCAATCAAAATGTGTAATGTAAAAAATTAACACATTGGATAAAATCCTTTGAAGGAAATATAAGTCATAGACTCTCCTTGGGAAGGATGAGTCATGGGACATAGAGACATAAGGATATAAGAGACCCTTGTGCTAAATCAAGGTGTAAGTCATGAAGAAATGAAATACAATGCTAACATCTCAATGAACTCTAGTCAGGGTAGATCCCTAATTGAACCATATTGTCAAGTAGGGATCCTTAAAGGTAAATAAATGGGTTAGGAGTTGATCATTTGCTAAGTATATAAGGCCCAAGGGGATAGAGATTTCCATCCATGTGTACACAAGGGCCAAGGGGCCATATATTTCAATCCATGTGCATGCAAGGCCCAAGGGATTAGGAGCCGACCACTCCACATGCTCATAAGGCCCACGAAATTAAGTGAAAATGGAACTCCATAAATGCATAAGGTGCGAGGGGTCAAGAATGTACATGAGGCCCTTGGAGTTAGAGGAAGATCACTTGAAAGGTACCTATACCCCTAGATACCTTAAGGGAATGACTAAGGCTAATGCGATTTGAACATAAGGAATACAAGAATATTTCTATAGGTGACTAAAATATAATTAGAAGGGGGGTTGTGCGCAAACAAAAAGTTGAGAAAGGAACTATACACGAGTTAAAATAATTTAAGATAATTTTGGAATTAAAAGGTATATCTAGTTTGAAGTCATTATTAATGATAATGTGACCAAAATTCAAAATTATGAGATAGGGTGTGGATATACCACATCTTTGCATTGAATGGGGTGAACTCTACATTTTTAATGTAACCAAATGCTTATTTTATCTTATTGTGAGTGATAGAGATGGGGTACCCGCATGTGATGTATAAAACTGAATATGAACTTGAATATCCTGAATTAAAATCTAATGTCAAGATCTAAGGTTTTGAAATGCTACCTTACCCTTACACAAATATAGTGGATAATAACTTGTAGAATTACAACCTTGTAGAAATATAATCACCAAGTGTTGAAAAAAAACATTTCATGTGGAAATGCCTTTGAATTAAAAGCAGGTTCCAATATCAATGATAGGAGGAACGTTTGAATCAAGGATAATCTAGCTAAAAAAACTATTCTAGAAATGTTAATTAATGTTTAAGGCTAGTATGAGTTACCATTCACCTTAACCTAACTGGGTTGAATTTTGGGAACAAAATACCTTTTTAAGGAGGGGTAAATCTGATATCCTCAAAATTTACTATTTTACATATAATTTTGTATTAGGATATGGAAATAAAAGTTGAATAATACATGAAATATTATGATCTGGCATATTGACCTCGTTCCTAAATTTGGAATGATTCTTCAATTAAAGCAAATAGGCTCATATTGATAAATGTGTATATATGGGATTCCATTGATACATTAAGGCATATCAAGTATTAAGCTTGTAATTTAAAATATCATAAAGTTCATAGACCCTTTGGATGGCCTAGGGTATAAGTCATGGGCCTTGGAACTTGATACAAGTCCAATTGAGAAGATTGGGGTTTACATATGGGTCCTTAAGATGTAAAGCAAGAATTGAAGTGTTTCAAGATCATATTAAATATCAAGAATATATTTAGTTCAAGTATAACTAGATTATAAGGATGTGATAGAGAATTTAGGAGATTCTATAAAAATTATTGTCCTAGATAATTAAATAAATAATTATCTAGATTAATCTTGGAAGCCAAGTTATTGATAATTAAGGATTGAGTTAAGGAATTATCTCTTTTGCAAATAACAATATTAGAAGCGTTATCCTAAAACTTGATATTAAAATTAGTATACACATAGCCTATGGAATTAATTTGAGATAAAATAAAAGAATTATCTTTTGAAGCTAGGGGATCCATGACATCATCCCCTTCACTCTAGGGTCTTGACCATCCACTGAAATATGAGAACCATTTCCTTAATCTTCTTGACTCTTACTCATAAGGTATACTGCATCAGTGAAACCCTTATCTTCTCGTTCATAAGTTGAGCTACAACAATCTATATGCATTTTCCATTATCTTCATGGCTTTTTGATAAGCTTAATTCACGACTTCTTAGTTGTTATGTCTTATATTCATATTTCTCTCTTCCATGACCACATGTCTTAGGCACCAAAGACCTTCGTCTAGGGGAGAACAAAGAACTGATGCACCCTAGCCTCCTTTAACCTTATATCAATAACAAATCATGTAATGTGTTACCATTTTCCCTAATCGTATCTTATACTATGCCTGGAGTACCGACCTAGCTTCTAGAGGTGACATCCAACTATGGAAAGAAGCCCATACACCACTAGAGGTTTTTTCAACCTCAGTCAGAGCTGTCTTTGCCCTATTTCTTTACCATGACATCCAGTTTTGTAGCCTTGGTAACATATTTATAGAATCTTCACATGCAACCTCTACCCCTGAATCTCCAACATTTGTGGACCATGCTCAAGAACTTTCTAGGCCTGAGGAGGGCTAGAAGATCCATTCCAACTTCCACAGAGTCTATGGATCCCAGGAGTGGCGAGGTTAACCCACTCACAGACTGCTCATAGCAGCTTGTCGTCTCGCAAGGATGAAATCATGAGAAAGAAAAGGCATGCGACATTTTGACCTAGATGTCCTTGAGAGTGTGACACCAAGGTTTATAACACCATGGGCATGGTCTTCTTTCTCCCAACTCAACCCGACCCCATATTATATTAAGGAAATACTTATCACTGACGTGTGAACCTCCAATTGACTGACTAATAGTTATTTTGCAAAAATTCTAGTTAATTATTTCTAGGTCGGAATATATTTATGTTATATATGCTTTTTCTCAGTGAAATGAGTAGAATCTGAATAAAATAGAGTTAGATTCTAATTATGATTCATATTGGAGAAGTATAGTAATGCATGGTTATAAGTTATATAAGTGCATACAAATGTAGATTGATGAATACGACACTCAATATTGTAGATTCGACTATTTTGTGATATAAAGTGTTGTTGTTGATTAAATATGAGGTATCAATGTATTTAAATGGACTAGGTTGATAATAATGATTAATTAATATTTATAAGTCATAGATGATATAAATAGGGTTTAATGATGATACTTCTTGAATATATCTTAAACTTCATGATTCGAATTCATGGATTCATAATTGATAAGAAGCCTACAATAATGATGTTAGTTCATAAAATTATAAACTAGGGTTGGTAAATATTACAGTTTCAATCCTAACCATAATATACAACAATAAGATAACCCTAAACCCTAGTCTAAGACCTAGGTTAGGTCTGATTAGCATGTGATGAGTGTATGGTGATACTTTAACATTTAAATACATGTAGATAATGTTGATTGAATATGGATTACTTGATCTTATTTGGATGATTGGATTTCATTTGGAAAGTACATGAAATATTCTACATGGTGCTTCAAAAAAGCAACTGGTTATGCTTATGGATACTAGGAATATTGAATTTTGAAGTTTCTCAAAGTTTTTCAAAGTTTGATGAAAATAAGTTGTTGGATGTTTATTTATTTCATGCAAACTATAAGGCCCATATGAGAATCACATTACGTAAACTCTAATAATATGAACCCAAGTTTAGAACTATGAAGGGGTAGTTCACCCAAGTCTAATTATGGATAGAGAAAGATGATTACACCCAAGGTGGTTTGATAAATGGGTTAGATTATCTCAATGTAACTACCAATTTATATGTGCAACTATTTGACATTTGAGAATATGTCTTGTTATCTTATATGCACATGTCTGAATGCACCCAACGTACAGAATATGATAATATAGTGATTCATTTTTCTTCCTGACATTTTACTTGCATTATTAGTTGAAGACATAAAGATTCAAGGAATATTTAAGATTCAGAAGAATACAATAGAATTCACAACCTTAATGTCATGGAGGATTAGTTTGAAATTATGTCTCCTCTTCCCAATATATGTTACTTTCATGTTGAAATATTAATGCAACTCCTTAGAGGAGCATATTATACAAATTTGTAACATTATTTGTTCAAATAGATCAAAACTATTTACTATTATTTATTAATTGTTAAATTTAATCCTAGAAACTTAGGTAATGATCCTCAACTTTAAGGTCTTCTCTTAACCAAGATACACTGAAAAGTGGGGGTTGTTACACTTTCATTGAGGAAGAGATATCCAGTCATATCACAATATTAAAGAGAGACTTGTTGTTGGTATGGACCTTCCCTATGAGTGTTCCACAAGGTATCAAATCCACCTATAACTAACACATGACCATGCTTACCCATTCACTCAATAGACTGAACTTATAAAATCACTTGCACTTTACATAGAAGGTAAAACCAAGTTCTATAATATATCACTGAACATGTTTATATTTTGCATATGATATTAATGTTGGATGAGTGTGGTGCATTCTCTTCCAAAAGGACTAAAAGGTCTTCTAGGTTGATCGGGACAACCAACAATACATGTATTGTGTCACTATCACACCCTATCTAAAAAATACATATATCTTATACATATCTTTAATGAAATAATTGATCCGACAGTCAAACTGGAAAATAATAAACAATATGTGAATAGAGTTTCCGCACATTTTATTTATGAAATGAGATAAAATGAAGATAAACACTTTTAATTCAAAGTATAGATTCGATTGTCTTGGATTCCAAGTGTTAGATAGATAATAAAAATAGGAAAGCATAACTAGAAATCAGATATGGCGATCTTTATAATAGAGAGAAAGGATTATCACCCCCATTTGGCCCAATAAAATGATATTGAACTTGTTTCATTACATTTTTGAAAATAAGGTGTTTCCATGTTTAGTTAAAAAACATAGAGAATACTATACAAAAGACTTTTTTATTATTTGTGGACCTTTGAGATTGGAGATCTCCACGCCCTTCCAGTAATGGTCCTAAAGGTCCTAACTTTTTGGTGGTGGGGTCCTAATCGCCTCAGGACAATGGAGATCCTTCCTAGACATCTTGGACTCATGTATAGGAATATTCATAGGAATATGAGAAAAATATATAGATTAGGAGCAAGTGTTAGTCTTTCTAGGCGACACAAAACCAATCTATGCAAACAAATTACATGAAATTATGAATCAGTGGACCATAAAATATGTAGTGATGAATAGTTAAGGCTTAGGTACAATTATCATTGTCATCCTAATGATGCTCATAAAGTAGGTGGTGTCTAGTGAAGGATCCTATAGATAGGAGCAATGTAGGAAAATAAAGAGGAAGATAGTTGATCTTCTTTCTTTAGGAGGGCAAAAGGGGCCCATAATATATTGGATATGGGGGAGTTTATAGGATGTTTTAGAGTTTGGGATCTTTAAATAGATTAACAGAGGAGGTTGTACATGTCCATGTTCCAAGCATGCCTATCACACAGATTTAAGCAACCCACCACATCTCGCATGATGGATGGCTCTGATCCCTTAGGTGCAAGGAAAAACTTGTCTCTGAATTATCTAGATACTTCAGAAACATCTTGATTACACTGGATAATATCTGTGGAAAACAAAAATTTTGAATAAAATTTAATAAAATATTGAGGGAAGAGAAATAAAACCAACATTTCATGATTATCTTTCATCATCAATGAAAGATGTAAATTTAATGAGAAAGAAGGCACTTAAATATTTGTGGTTAAAAAGGAAATTTTTTTATGTATGATGATTCAACTGGACAATTTATGAGAAAGGCTTAGGAAAGAGAAAAATTGGTTGGCAAATTGCACTTGAGTCTAGAACGAACTACTTCTATATAGGAAGTCACAATATGCATAAAAGTGGGTGAAAATGAATGGATTAAATAGGGAGAATATATAAAAAATAAAAGAGATGGAAAATGGAATGAACTTTCTAATTAGACAGATAATGAACATTATCATTAATTTTTGCTTGAAGAAAAAATGGAATGTCAAAAATTTACCCTTCTTAAGACAAGGTTTGAGATAAGAGTGAGAATTTCAAACTTGAGCCAAGTCTGACCATCATTTTTGGTCGTGAAAAACCAAAAATGTGAGACTTGTCAAGGATGTTCCAATAAACCTTGTGGAAGGTGGAATATGTATGTGATGTCTTTTCCTTCAAAGGATGAATTAATTAAATAATCTATTATAACAAAAATAGGGTTGGGAATAGATGATATGTAGAGAAAAAGAGTAGCATTTATCTTAGGAAGTTTTTTGTATCTAAACAATCATTCTTTCGCCTAGAGTGTTGATGATCCATTCAAACTTTATTGACAGAGATAAGTAACTATTATCATTGCTTTAGTTCTTACATTAGTGCAATTAGAAAAGTTGGATGTGTAAAATAGATGGGATAGAGATTTACTGAAGGTGATTAAAATTAGGAGTTTGTGATCATTGAGAATTAGGAGTGATTATGAATAGATCTTAAGAAGTTATCATCTCTCTTATTTCTCCAACTTTTAATGTGTAGTCTCATATGAATATTTTCATAGGAAGAGTGCCAAAAAAAGTTGTGTTCAGACAATTAGGCTATCATATGGTGATAAGGTGGTTTGCAGGACATGTTCATCCATTAGTTCATCATTTCTTCCCCTAGACGAGCAATTATACCTGACTTACTAGTTCACTTGATTTGAGCATATGTGATTATAGAAAGTTCCTACCAGACAGAGGTATATATAGATATTGCAATTTAGAATTTATATTAATTCATTTTTAAGTTATGATTCAAAACTACCAAATAGATTTGGAAAATTGAGGCTAGGGTTAGGCTAGTTTAGGTCATAGTCTAGGACATAAACAATTGTCAATAACAAAAAAGAAGAAGAGAGGTGTGTGTTTAGTACAAGACTTACAATCTAGTTATAGGTCTTGGTCCATGACAGAAAAAAGATATAGAAAGTAAATTTGGTCTAGTTTAAGGTCATAGTCAAGGACTGTAAAAAGATTTAGCAATTGAAACTAGTCCAGTTTATGGTCATAGTTTAGGACCCTAAAAAGATTTAGAGATTGGAATCCATCTAGGTTAAGGTCATAGTCCATCGCCCTAAAAATGATTAAAAATGAAGTTAGTCTAGATGTGGAAATTGGAGCAAGAGATTGATTCAATTTTAGGTCATGATCAAGGACCATGTAATACAAGGTTCAGATTCTCTATATAATCAAAAAATACTCTTTCTTAAATCATACAAAGATTTTTAACTTTTTAAGATGAATTTTGAAATCTTTAGAATACTACCATTTTTTTCATATCTTGTTTGAATTTTGTGACCTTAATGTGATTCGTTTATGATTTTTGGGTGGTTCCAGAAATTCTACTAAACATTTAGGGACTGATTTTTAATTTTTAAAAACTTATACTTAAAAGGAGAGTAATGAGAGGAGGTTGAAAATCCTTCTCATTTCCTCTAGATTTGAGTAGAAATGATGACCAAGGGAGCTTAGATAAGCAAAAGGCAGTTGTGGTAGTGTGAAGAGAGAGAAGAATCAAAACTCATCACTTCATATGTAGAAGGAAAGCACCATAAATTGCACATTCTAGAATCATCTTCTAGAAGTAGAGTTGACAACAACTTTCAGCAGCAACAAATCTTCGTAATGTTGATTCGACGTTGTTATCTGGTGGTTTTAGCTTCATTAATCGCTACAGAGGAATGACTTTCATTGTTAAGTTTTACTTTCACCATTTTGCCAAGATGAATGAGCACACATTTTGACTGACGATTCTTTTGTTTATGTTATTTTTGCATTTTTTTGAACATCTGGTGTTAGATTACACTAATTCAAGTTGTTGCATGAAGATGTGGAAAGTTCTTTGAATTTGTAGATGGTAGCTCACCAATGGCATGTGTAATCTGACATTCCTCAGGAGGATCGATTGTGGATGAGCATGATGTTAGAGATGATGCCTGAACTATATGCATACCCAAAGTGCATTGTGCTACTTTCATTTACTAAGTTCATATTGTTAAATTCATTATCTTTGTATATTGTGGACAATCATCACAGTGTTTCTAGATAAATTGAGGGAGATATTCTCTTGGATAAGAAATATTTGGCTCATCTAGGCATGTTTTGGATAAACGTGTAGAATCGAGGATGTTGGAAGACGGTGTGGTATAGCTTGGACACTTTTCTCCCATTCATTTCTATTTGTTTTTTCAATGTCAAGTCATACTTATATCTGTGGTGACAGTTTTTGATATTGTCTATTATTTTCCTGTTAGAGTTTTGGGGTCTAAAAAGTGCATACAAGGACCTGTTGGAATGAGTTGGGGTTATTGTACTCCTAATTAGTGTCGAAGAGTTGACTTTACTTGAGGAGACTAATTTAGGGAGTATTTTCTATTGTGGGACCGTAGATGGGCATTATGTAATCCCTTTATTGATCACTTGTGTCCAGAAATAAATACTTTTCACGTTGCTTTTGGTGACATGACATCACCCCTAGTGAGCTTGCCGAAATCATTAGGTTAGGTTTCAAAGGGACTCCCATTCTTAGTTTTCTAGATAGATAGTTTTTAGGGAGATATTGCCTTGATGAGATATTAGGAGTGAACCCTAGTGATATTGAGATGGCTCGAGGTATGAAGTCAAGTACACCAAGATGCATGTGACCTCTTTTGTTAGAGGATGAAAATGGGTGCCAACATTCCTTTGTTTTCTATTCTGAAGGTCAGGGTGTTTTAACTTTTGTTAATCATTGGTTGCCTTTTTGGTAACAATGATGGGAATCTAGGGTAGATCAACTAGTTTTCCTATATTCTTGAGCTACAAGCAATATATAACACCCCATTTTTCAAAACACATAAATATCATTGAGGAAAAGCATTTTCCTTAAGGGGGTGCCACAATATGATAATCTTTGCAAATAAAGTAAATGAAACACCTTGAATTAATTTGAAATATATTCATACTTAGTTCATAGTCATGAAATCTAAAACTTGTTCATTATGAAATCTAAGTCAATAGATCTATAATTGGATGAGAATAACCTGGATATGATGTAAATGATATCGAAATGCATTGGATCGACTTGCCAAATGGAACCCCACAAGGAAAATATTCAAATCTTCCTATTCATTTATTGTTCTTGTTACTCTTTACTTTCTCAAATTCTTATGCACGTCACATACCCAACAATGCAAAACAAACATCACATTAGTAAGTGACATTTGGCAGTTTATATAACACAAAATAAATATAGATTGACATAGCCGGTGGGGCGTAGCTCAGGCGGTGCGGCTCGCAAGGCCTCTGTGTGAGGTCACGGGTTCGACTCCTGGCTATGCCCCAGAAGTGAATTTGTCACAGCGTCGGCCGGCCAACGATGCTACTATTTGGGTACCCATTCATGCGGCTGGGTGGGCCCCCGGGTTTACCCTTCTAGGGGGGTCACAAAGTGGCGCTTTCTGTGGGGGGGGGGGTTCCCGGTCATCAAAAAAAAAACTAAACTTGACATGAAATAAAGTTGACGTGAACTTGACATTAACTTGACCATGGATTATCTGAATTGTTTTTTGAATATCTTAACATGATGAATTACGTAAGTAGATATATGTTGTCTCTCTTAATGCCCCATAGGAGACCATAATTGGTAGGAAGCCCATAATGATAGGAAATCCTATAACAAACCAAAAGTCCATGATAGAGGTGCATGTAAAAAATTAAACAATTCCTTAAATTTGTTCATGATCTTGACTTAATCATTATTGTCTTTAATCTTAATCTTGACCATAATGAGTTTTCTCCCTCTTAGTGCCATGTTGGGATTTGTCCCCTTGAATCATCATGGATTTATCCCACTTAGCATCTTAATGAGATTTCACCCTCATAATGGTTTAATGAGATTTCTCCCTCATAATGTTATAATAGTATTTCTCCCTCATAATGTCTTAATGGGATTTCTCTATTCTTTATACATTATTCATTATTCATTGATAATAGTCGTAGCTAGAGTTTGTACATTAGAACCTAAGCAATCAATCACATAATGATATCTATAAATGATGTTATCTCATAAAGAATTCATAATTTAATGAAGCATACTAATGTGCATAATCATAAATTAACCATTCAATAAACCAAACTTTACTCGTGCCAAATATTCATGGTCCACTTATCTATAGTAAACCTCCTTAGTTCAAATCCTCTGACTTGATCGAGTCTTTAATCACCTATAACTTGCTTAAATTCATAATATGTACATAGGTTCATAATCCTTAATCCCTAATTTTGTTCATTGAATAATTGAACTGATGTAATATTAAAAATAGCATATGAAAACAACACTAGAAAATAGAAAATAAAAAATATTTCCAAGGCATGTTTTGCATATTTTTCCAATATAACATTAGTTTATTATGAATTTCAAAAGAAGGACTAATCATGAAATAGGGAAAAGCCACATAATATTTATTATCTACTGGAACAAGGACACTTTGTTGAGATGTTCCACTCCTAGGTGGCCACATAACCCATTCTATCTCAAAGGAGTCACATGCCTGGAAAGCTAAAATAAAATTCAAAAACCAAATATTGCCCTTGCAATAATAATGGTCCAATTAAATGGACGAGGGCATTGGGGTAATTCAACCCTTGCCATTGTTCCCTTATGTTCTCGACTCCAAGGAGCTTCACTGAGGCATGAGTCTCTGATCAAAAGTCAAGGAGTTGATCCTTGTTTTTTATTACAAGACTCTAGGCGAGTTCGCCACATTCTAGCAGAGGCAACGAGCCCATTTATGGACTTAGGAGTTGTCTAAAGCTTGAGGAGCTTCAGTGGCCACGACATCGCACACCAAGGCCAAGAGTTGAAGTCTGGAAAGGACCGCCAGTACAACATAAAATGGGAGGAAAAGGTTCGTGAGGCTAAAGTAAAACCAAAGAACCAAAGCATGGAGGAATAAGACCAGAAAGTTACCGGCTTACTGGAGAATGAAGTGAAATAAGGAAAATCAGTAGTTAATGAAAGACATGGAAAGAGACCATAGACAAGCTCTAAAAAGACTTCAAAGAAATCATTAAGGTTGATCGAAGCTGAAGGCATTGTTTTTATGGCCAAGGAGCCATTGTGGCACCATGACAACAAGCTCCAACAAAGCCTTCAAAGGTGAGCTATATGTCCTACAAATTGTGGAATACACTATTTTAACTAGCACTACAAAAACATAGAGGGTCTCTGTTCAAGATTATAAGTGCATCAATTGAACAAAAAGTGGTGGTGAGGACAAAAGGGAGAAGGTGGTCGTTGGAGAGGGAAAATGAGCAAGGCTGGAAGGCTCAGGGTCGTGGGGATTAAATTGGTGATGCAGGAAGATTGTTTAGGGACTGGCGACAATTTGAAGCCCTTATATAGGCAGTTGACGTGCTGAGACGATGATGGTAACTCCTTGTAGAGAGAGGTATGAGAGCCTAGTTTGGGTGTCTAATCATTAGGTCATGAGAGAAAGTGTGTTAAGGGTCATTAGAATCAAGAAGGGGATCCAAGTTCGTAAAAGAAAGAACCATGAGGAAAGATGTAGAGATAGGGTAAGAGGACTGTTGAAATGCAACACATTGAAGCTAGTTTCAGCCCAGTGACAAAAACAAAGGAGACGAAGCATATGCCATTAGATTGTGATCATACAGTCAGATTCAACATGAGAGAAAGGAAATAAAGAAGAGAAGAGCGTGATAGGAAAAAAATACTCAGACTTTAGATTATAAAGGATTGTTAAATGGATTTAGACTTAATCCTTATATAAACTTTATTCCAAACTTCTTTGATTGATTTGGAAGGTCAAACATAATAAAAACTTTACCAAAAGTTAACCCAACACTAAATAGGTAATCAAAATCCTTCCTAATCAATAAAATTTGAGTTTTCACTAGTTTTGTTCATAATTTCTTTATTTTGTCATTTACTTATTTACCATGCATTGAAAGTTTGCGATAAAAAAGAAAAGAATTTCCTTTATTAGTATTTGGGTCAAATGTTCAATAGATAATATTCTAGATTCTTCTTAGACAATTAAATTCAAGTTATACATATCTTTTATACTTGGTTTCTTCATTGGTTATTTAATCTAATTATTGTACATTAAATGATGAGATAAGTTGAAAATACTTTTCCTTTGTAATCCTTTGAGCCAAATTTTGAAACCAACACTTATTACTCACTTAATATTTATGTCACATATCTTTTTATGCAAACTTTCTTGGAGGAAGGAGAATAAGAGAATAAAGGACACTTTTCTCTCATATTAAAAGCTACAAAAGGAAAACATCTTGCGCAAGGTTTCTATTGCCTATGTATATTTTTGAATTCCACTCCTTTTCACTTTCTATTTTATTTCTTTTTAAACACTTTCAAGGATAGGATGGAGAAAAAGGAATGGGAAGACTAATATTCATCCTTTTGAGTTAATTGCAACACATAGTGCATAGGTGAAAGACAAAGTGTATTTTGGGTATCATTTTATTCCTCTGACTTTATTATCCTTTAAGAAATTTCATTTCATGGTCTTTTTACATTAAGAACCTCAATTATTATTTAAAAAAACCATATTATAAGACTTAAATTAGTTTTGAAAAAGTAAGGTGTAACAATTATACCACATTAAAATAAATTTCATCCTCGAAATTTTCTTTAGGATACTACTCACCTTAGGGTTTTTTCTTACCTCTTCATTTAATGATAGTTAACATGTCAAGGTTCATTTCTTTTCAATACAACATCTAAAGTTAAAAAAAATAGTGAACATGGATTAACCATTACTTTGGTCCTTTTCTCAACTTCTAGTTATGGTTTGTGAAACTAGACTTACCTTTACACTTAAGGCACCTACATTTGATGTTGTTGTAACTTTCTATCATTAAATGTAGTTGGATTTCTAATCTGAGGTCATTAGGTATATCCATCATTTCTTTATATGTGTTGATTAGGAACATACCTAGAGATGTAGGGCCTTGTCATGATACCTCTCACTAGCCAACTAATACATGTGTCCCATACCACATGGATTAGTAAGAAAGTAGAAATCCATCAAAAGTTTACATCTCTCTTCCATTCTCAATTGGTCGGCCATGATCATTGAGAATGGAGAGGCAATCGTATTAGCTAGAGATTTGTTGATACTTGAGATCTAAACTAGGTAAACATCTATACTTGACATCCTTATCTCTTCTAAGGTGGAAACTCTAATCATTCTAGGTCATGGTATCTTTCCTTCATAATCAATTCCTATACCTAATCTCTTATCTTCATTCTGGTGACTTTGAGAATCATATTTTCCTAGTGCCATTTACCAAATTGCTATGATACCATAATGTAACACCCCACTTTTCACAATATATAAATATTACTGAGTGGAAGCATTTCACTTAAAGGGGTGTCACAATATGCTAATCTTTGCAATTAAAGTAAATGCAACACCTTTCATTAATTAGAAATAGATTCATACATAGTTCATAGTCATGAAATCTAAAACTTGTTCATTATGTAACCTAAGTCAATAGAGCTAACTTGGATGAGAATAACCTATACATGATGCAAATTATATCTAAAGGCATTGGATCGACTTGTTAAATGGCACCCCACCTAACAAATCTTCAAATCTCCCTAGTCCTTAATTGTCCTTGTTACTCTTCACTTGCTCCAAGTCCTACAGAGATCATGTTCCCAGCCATACATAACAAACATCACATCAATAAGTGGTATTTGGCACTTTATATAAGACAAAGTAAATATAGCTTGACATGAAATTAAAATTGACGTGAACTTGGCATAAACTTGAACATGGATTATCATAGTCATTCTTTGAATATCTTAATATGATGAATTGAATAAGTAGATATATTGTGTCTCTCTTGATGCCCCATACAAGACCATAATTTCTAGTAAGCACATAATGCTAGGAAATCCCATAACGACCCGAAGGTCCATGATCGAGGAGCATATAAAAACATAACCAATTCTTTAAGGTTGTTCATGATCTTGACTTAATGATTAATGACTTTAATCTTAATCTTTACCATTATTAAATTTCTTCCTCTTAGTGCCATAATAGGATTTCTCCCCTTTAACCATAATGGAATTTCTCTCTTTCAATGTCTTAATGAGATTTCTCCCTCATAATGTCTTAATGCCTTTTATCCCTTGGAATATCTTACTGAGATTTCTCCCTAATAATGTCTTAATGAGATTTCTCCCTTCTTTGAACCTTATTCATTATTTATTGATCATAGTCATAACTAGGGTTTATACAATAGAATATAAGCAACAAGTCACACTATGATATTCATACATGATGTTATCTTAGAAAGCATTCATAATTTCATGAAGCATACTAATGTGCATAATTATGAAGTAAACATCCAATATACTAAACTTTACTTGTGTCAAATATGAAGGGCCTACTTACCTAGAGTAAACCTCCTTAATTCAAGTCCTTTGACTTGATTGAGTAATAGAAGTTGAAAACCCAAAATATCCCTTGCGATAAGAATAGTCCAATTAAATAGATGTGGGCTCAACCCTTTCCATTGTTCCCTTATGCTCTGGGCTCCAAGGAGTTCACCGAGGCATGAGTCTCCATTCAAAATTTGAGGAGCTGATCCTTGTTTGAGATTCTAAGACTCTTGGTGAGATCACCACATCCTGGAGGAGGCAATGAGCCCACTCATGGACTTAGGAGTGATCTGATCCTTGAGGAGCTTCGGAAACCATGGTGGTGCAAAATAAGGCCAAGAGATGGAGTCAGGAAAGGACCATAATTACAATATGAAAATAAGATGAAAAGGTTCTTGAGATCAAGGTAAAACTATGGAACCAAAGCATGGAGAAAAAAGACCAGAAAGTCACCAATTTTCAGAGAACGAAGAGAAATAGGGAAATTTAGTTATTAATTAAATCCATGGAAAGAGATTGCAGATAAGCTCTACTGTCAAGGTTGAGACTAGCCGGAGGTATTGTTTCTATAGCCAATGAGCCATTGAGGAGCAACGGTGATAGGGGCCAACAAAGCCTTCAAAGGTGAGCTATAGGTCCCATCAATTGGGGAAAACATAGCTTAAAATAGCACTAAAAACAAGGAGGGGTCGCTCTTGAAGCTTACTAGTCAATTGAACAAAAATGGCGGTGAGTACATAAGGGAGGAGGTGGTCCCTAGAGAAAAATAAAACTAACAAGGAGAGGAGGATCAAGGCTGTGGGGGTTAAATTGGTGGAGGAGGATTGCTTGGGAGTTGGTGATGTTTTTGAAGTCCTTATATACATAGTTGAGGTGCTGAAAGGGCAACAATAACTCATTGTAGTGAGAGGGGTAAGAGCCCAGTTTGGGCATTTAATCATTAGGTGACAAGAGAAGGTGAGATAAGGATCATTGGAATCGAGAAGGGGAGGCGAGTCCATCATAGAAATAATTATGAGAAAAGATGCAGAGATAAGGGAGAGAGGTTTGTGGAAAGAAAACATGGTGAAGCCAATTTCATACCATCGATGAAAATGGAGGCAGGAGACGACCCAGATGCCATTAGATTGTGATCATATGATCAAAATCTACACATGAGGAAGAAAATAAAGAAAAGAAGCATGCAATAAGGAAGTATACTCATACTATTGGTTAATAAGGAGAATTAAATGAATTTTGACTAATCCTTATATAAACTTTATTCCAAACTTTTTGATTCATTTGAAGGGTAAAACATAAATAAATCTTTACCAAAAGTTAATCTAATACAAAATGGGCAGTCTATATCCTTCCTAATCAATAAAATTCGAGTTTTCCACTAGTGTTGTCCATAATTTCTTTATTTAGTTTACCTAATTTGTAGACGATCTTGTGCTATTCAGAGAAGCATCCATTCATCAAATTGAAGTCATAATTTAATGCTTAAAAGAATTTGGTTTGAGATAAAAAGGAAAAAAAATCATTTTTCAGAATTTGAGTCAAACGCTCGATAGGTAATTGATGTCATCCAGTTTATGGCTGATAGAGCTAATATTTTATTATCAAAATAGCCTCCAAACCTAACTTCCCCTTTGTTTTAGATTATTTATTGTGAAGAAATTATGCCCACTATGCCCCTGATTATACTTCCCATCTTTTGTAGGGTTTTTCTTATATCTTCTATAAGAAGAGCACTAATGGGCCCATCAGACCGATCAACAATGAAGTCCTCATCCCGACCCAGTAGCTCGTGAGACTGATACGCCCCTTTACCCGTCATGATTGCTGCTCGATACAACAACAACTCGACGTGGGCATGTCGTGTGGGAGTCCCTACCCACTGCAACTTTTTACCTGATATGGTGCCTAACTTGCCACGATTCACAACCCGACAAGGTCGTTACCTGACATGGCCACCCCTCGGTGACCCAACCCGACAAGGCTCCAACCCACTACAGCTGTACGCGATGCACTCGCTGCCTAGAAAGTTCATGGCCTAACACGCGTGTCGGGAAACAACCGTATCGACCCCTCCTGAAGCCTCAAGAAAAGAGCCACGGACAAAGGACACATGGTCCAATAAAATCTACAAATCCCATCAACTAGTTTCCTATAAATAACAGCTACAAGCCTACGATGGGATGGGTTGGACCGTATGAGAGCTAACTCCCAGATTAAAGGAGCTAGTGCATCGAGTTCCAAGGTTCCTGTCAAGCGATAACTAGGTGAGCACACCCCCATCTTGAGAGGGATGGTAGGAGTTCACTTAGAGACTATTTCAGTAGAAGCAAGCATCACGATATCATCCTTAAGGCTACTTCCAGCATGTCGGGTTTCTAATTGGGCCTCAACCTGAGATGGCATGCCCACCTATAAAGTACATAGACTAGAAGAATAACACTTCAAAACCCAAGTTTCACTTGTCTAAGCACGTCAAAAAGGCAAAGGATAAGGTTTGTTGTAGCAAAAGAATCAAATGAAAACCTATCTCTAAAGGGAGTTACCAGAAAGATTAAAGCTTTGGACATTTTGGGTGTTAGTAGTTTTCATATAAAGGAAATCAAGGAGATAAAACTATTTTCGGGGCATAGCATGAAGAAAGATAACATAATCATAACAAGCAGTGGCGACCTACATCCAGCGCCTTCTTCTCTCAAAGAAGAAGCCAACAAGCCATGCACTAAGTTCCTTCTCGCATAGGTACCAGGCGTGGGCCTGCGCGGAAGGATAAACTGGGCACATCTCTGGTTTTGGGTACTCTCCTACACCTAAGTCAGACCAAGCTCTAGAAGTTTACAACGTCCTTCTCTCGAAGAAGTCAAAATAAGAAACATGATTCGATAGTTAGTCAAAAGCGTGAATCAGAAAGAAGAAACTAGAACTCAGATGCTAGAAAGAAATCATCCAACGAAATAAAGCCATACATGGAACTATATGAGATAAACTCCATAGATTCCAGTAATTATAAAGAGACATGAAGGTTTAGTTACAATGAAGTAATTAAAGGAAATTAAATGTTGTAAAGGGAAGATAAGTATCAGTCTCCTTGATTTAGGAGAACAAAGTACACAACAACAGACACCTAAGATGGTATTAACCTGGTATCGGGTAGTGGCCCTATCAAGATACGATTGTGTCGGGTCCTTGACCGTGTAGAGTCATGGACCATGATGGGTAAGGGTCGTATCGGGATAGGACCTCCACCCGATATGGTCATGTCGGGCCGCTGGCCATGTCCGACTGTGGTCATGATAGGTATAGACCATATTGGGTTGGGTACTGTGTCGGGTTAGGATACATATCAGGTAAACACTATCTTAAGGCTCTCAGGTTCTTCATGTCCTGTGCCAGTTGTAGGAGTCTTAAACATTCAGGTATTATAAATTACTAAAGTCCTATGACCTAGACATGTCTCCATTTTTGGACCCATGTTTAAGGCTTATCAACTTTTTGGTGCCGTTGTCAAGGACTCGGCAACAAATAACATTCTACGAACTTGAGTTTTACTTGCACTTTGCCAAAAACCTTGTTCATATGCATATAATATTGTAGATACTTATTCTACATAATTTATACAACACACTCACACTTTTATACCTTTTCTTTTTAGGTACTTCTTCATCTCTTTAAACCCTCCTTTTTCTGACAAGCAATGGATGAGGAAGAACCTGAATCTTGGTCTCTTTGTTCTTTTGTCCAAGTACGGGCAAATGAAGAAAGGAACCCAGTGGTGGAGCAACCACTCAATGTGGCTAACTTTGAGCTGAAGCCCACCTTTCTCTAGTTGTTGCAACACAACTAGTTTGGAGGGAACATTAGTTAGGAGAACCCTTACAACCATCTTACTACATTTAAGAGGACCTGTAAGACCTTCAAGATCAACAGGGTCCCGATATCCTACATCTACACCCAATGCTTTCCTTTCTCCTTGAGGGACAAAGCTCTAGAATGGTACATAAGTCTCCAAGATGGGAGTCTCCCCGACTGGGAACATCTGCCCAATGCTTTTATTGCTAAGTTCTTCCCTATAAAGTGCCAAAACAAGATAACCAGACTCTCACAGAAAGTTTCAGAGAACCTGCTTGAAACCTGGGAAAGATTCCAAGGCTATCAGAGAGACTGCCCGCGCCATTGTTTTTTTTAGCCCAAGCTGATCACCACCTTCTATAATGGGTTTTGCATCAGAGAAAGGAAGTCCTTGAATATTGCAACAGGTAGAGATTTCTTGGGGCTCAGTGCCTAAAGAGCCAGGGAGATTATAGACAATATGGCCATGAATTAGTAGGACAATGAATATGACAGAGAGTCAACGAGTCACTCCACTCCTGGAGAATCCAAGGTGATGGAAGCACTGTCGGCTAAGTTGGACAAGATAGTGACTGATGTTCAAGCCTTGAAGGACTAGAGCTATAAAGGCAAGGTCCGACAAGAAGCGGTCAGGAGCTGTATCACATGCGGAGGCAGACCATCTTTCTAACTTTTACCCACATGCGGCCGTATAGAGCGAGCCTGATGACAAAAGTATAGAGAATGTGAGTTACGTCTAGTACCGATGTCCCGATCATCCCAGATTTTCATATGGAAACACCAACACAGTTGAGAACTCTCACCAGCTGGTAGGCAGAACCTCTTCAGGAGGACAACAAATTCATAAATGCCAGGTTTCCAGCAATTGAGAAGCTACGCAAATGCCCCACAAGGTCAGAAACAATGACAGTTGATGATGACCGAGTTGATGTTCTTTGCCAAGAAACAGAATGATCTGAATGAGAAGCTGCATAAAAGTTCCATAGACAGCATGACATTGCATAAGTTAATGCAAAAATAGATGGGATGTTTTTAGATTCAGATTGGGGAGCTCCAACAACACAACAAGCAGATAGACCAGTAGCTGGAAACCTTGGCCCAAAGTATCAACCATCAGGTGGGTGATTCCCGTCCAGCACTGAGGCGAACCCATGGGGGAATGAAACCACAAAGATGGTCATCCTGAGGTCAAGAACAGTGATGCAGTCAACCCACGAGAAGACAACAACATTAGTAACAGTACCAGTCAAGGATGTAACCCCCGAGGAATCAGTAGAAGTATCCACGAAGTAGAAGAAAGTAACAGAAAAAGGAGATGATGACATGACTTCTGAGGAGAGTCCAGATAGGTATGCACCCCGCATACCTTTCCTACACAAGCTAGTGAAATCTTAATTGAAGAAAATGTATGAGAAGTTCATGGCTGCCGTAAAGAAGTTCCACCTCGACATCCCTTTCTTGGATGCAATCGAGAAAATGCCCACCTATGTGAAGTTTCTCAAGGATTTGATTTCAAGGAAGAAAAGAGGAGAAGATGTTGAAACTGTGAAGCTAGCACATATGTCCAGATCTTTTGTTAAGGCAAGTAACCCTTTTAAGAAGAAAGATTCTGGAGCCTTTGTCATTCCCTTTCAAGTCAGAGACAACATGAACCATAAAGGTCTAGCAGACCTGGGAGCAAGTATTAGCTTAATGCCCTTGTCCCTTACAAAAAAGTTAGGAATTACTGATATAGTAGGTACCAATATGAGAATCCATCTAACAGAGCACAACTTCATGAGACCCATTGGAGTAGTGGAAGATGCACCCATTAGGGTTGAACAGTTTTGTATACCATGTGACATTGTTCTGATCAACACCTTGGAGGAACCTAGTTGCCAAATGATTTTTGGGTGAGCCTTCCTTGCTACCGGTAGAGCACTCATCAACATCGAGGCAGGAATGATAATGATAAGAGTTGGATGAGAGAATATCGACTTCAACATCTGTGACTTCATGAAAGCCCCCTCGTTCTTTGAGTCTTCCTACTTTATTGAAAGTTATCAGCAACTCTATGATTAGGTAAGGGAGGAGAAGGCTATAGTGGACCCACTAATGCGTGCCCTAGTTGGCAATGCACAAATGGTCGAGGACCCCGAAGTGAAAGAACTCCTGGCATTTCTGGATGCCAAAGATCTATCTGAAGCAGATGACCATGTTGAGACAGTGATGTATGTTGTACTACAAAGTGATCCTGCCAAAGAACCAGAAGATAAGACCCCACCCGAATTAATGGTTTTGTCGAAAGGTTTGGAGTACCATTTCTTAGATGAAGAAAGGATGAATCTAGTCATTATCAACTCAGAGCTGACTGACAGTCAGAAGGAACAACTGCTAGTGGACCTAAAGCTATGAAGGAAAGCCTTAGGTTACTTGATTGGAGACCTAAAGGGCATCATCCCTTCTGTGTGTTTGCACAAAATCCATCTTGAAGAAAATTCTAAGCCCTACGCCTAGCCGCAATGGAAACTAAATAAGAAGTAGTGAGAGGTGATTAGTAAGGAAGTTTTGAAGCTCCGTGATGTAGGAATCATACATGCCATTAGTGACAGTATGTGGGTGAGTCCCATTCAAGTAGTCCCCAAGAAGGGAGGCATCATTCTTGTCAAGGGAGATAATTGGGTTGAAGTTGCAACCAAGACTGTGACCGGTTGGCAGATGTGTATATACTACTGGAAGTTAAACACTTCCACATGTAAAGATCACTTCCCTCTCCCGTTTATGGACCAGATGCTTGAGCGCCTGGCCCATAACTTATACTTTTATTGGTTGGATGGGTACACCGGGTTCCATCAGATCCCCATTCACCCAGACAATCAAGAGAAGACTACCTTCACCTACATATATGGAAATTTTTCTTTTAGAAGAATTCCCTTTGGGCTCTGTAATGTGCCCGCAACTTTTTAACAGTGCATGAATGCTATCTTTGCAGATTTCCTGGAAGATTAGATGGAAATATTCATGGATGACTTCAACATCTATGGTATCTCTTTTGATGATTGTCTGAATAATATGTCTTTGGTAATGAAGAGATGTGAAGAACAGAGTCTCACCCTTAATTGGAAAAGGTGCCATTTTATGGTATAGGAAGGTATTTTCCTAGGACATAAAGTATCCAATAAAGACATTGAAGTTGGTCAGTCTAAGGTGGAAGCGATACATATCTCCCTCCACCCACATTTGTGATGGGAGTCAGAATCTTCTTAGGACATTCCGACTACTACAGAAGGTTTATCAAGGACTTCTTGAAGATTGCAAAGTCATTATCAAATCTATTGATGAAGGATGTGAAGTTTGATTTCATAGAAGAATGCCTCACAATATTCTCCACATTAAAAGATGCTCTAGCCTCAACACCCGTTATCCAATCACCCAATTGGAATCTTCCCTTCAAGCTTATGTGTGACACTAGTGATTTTGCCATAGGCACAATCCTTGGGCAAAAGAAGGATAAAAACCATCATGTAATCTTCTATGCCAGTAAAATGTTAGATGAAGCACATATGAACTACACCACCACTGAAAAAGAAATGCTAGCCATTATCTACGCATTTGACAAGTTTCGATCTTATCTTTTGGGTTCTAAGGTGATTGTTCACACAGACAATGGACTCATCAAGTATCTGATGTAAAAGAAAGATGCTAAGCCTAGGCTTCTGTGCTAGGCATTACTGCTATAGGAGTTTGATTACAAGATAATTAACAAGAAGGGTTCTGAGAATGTTGTCACCAACCCCCTATCGAGGATTAGGGTGGATGATGACCACCCGTTGCTAATCAATGAAAGCTATGTTGATGAGGTAATCTATGTTGCCCAGACAGCCAATCCAAAAGGGCCATGGTATGTCGATATCTGTAACTATCTTTCCTGCAAACAACTACCCCCAGAAATATCCTATAATGAGAAGAAGAAATTCTTCTCTGATTTGAAGTACTATTACTGGGATGACCCTCTATTGTTCAGGTGTTATGCCGATAGCCTCTACAGGAGATGCATACCAGAACTTGAAGCCCCAAGGATCTTGTATGAGTGTCACTCCTCTCCCTATGGAGGACACTTGGGAGATGAAAGAACCACAACCACGGTTCTCCGGTCTAGTTTCTATTGGCCCACCCTTTTCAAGGATGCTCACACCTATGTCAAAGCCTGCAACGAGTGTCAAAGAACCATGAATATTTCCTGTAGGAATGAGATGCCCCTGTCTGAATGGATTGAAGTGGAGATCTTGGATGTATGGGGGATTGACTACATGGGACATTTCCCTTCATCATACGGTTTCAAGTACATTCTTGTTGCGGTGTACTTTGTCTCTATGTTGGTAGAAGCCATACCCGCTACCACTTGTGATGACAAGTCTGTCATAAAGATCTTTACAAAGATAATCTTCCCAACATTTGGAGTCCCTCGAATGGTCATCCGTGACAGTGGATCTCACTTTGCTCAAAGGCAATTTGAGTCACTTCTGCAAAGGTATGGGGTTCTACATAAGGTTGCTACCCCGTATCATCCCTAGACGTCTGGCCAGGTTGAAGTTTCAAATAGGAAAATCAAACAGATCATAGAGAAGACAATCGGAATATCTCAGAAGGACTGGTCCACCCAGCTAGATGATGCTCTCTGGGCATACAGAAAAGTGTACAAGACATCGCTTAGCACCACGCCATATCGGTTGATTTATGGGAAAGCATGTCATCTACCTTTTGTGTTGGAGCACAAGGCATTCTGGTCCATGAAACATCTCAATATGGATCCATCCCTAGCCGACAAGAAGAGGTTCCTCCAGCTCCAAGAACTCTAAGAACTTAGGCTTCACGCCTATGAGAATGCAAAAATCTACAAGCAGAAGACAAAAGTTTGACATGACTCCCACTTAAGGAAGAAGGATGTCAAGGAAGGTGACAAGGTTCTACTTTTTAAATCTTCTACTCGAATCTTTCTAGGGAAACTGTAGACCCGCTGGTCAAGACCGTTCATGGTAGCAAAGATGTGCCCATCGGGAATGATGGAGTTGTATGACAAGGATGATCTTGCAAAGGTCTTTCAAGTCAATGGACACCGAGTGAAAAGGTTCTACGAAGATAAAGCTTTCACAAGGTCATCCAAGTTGCCCCTGGATGAAGCCGAAGCCGCACCCACCGAAGAAGCCCAGCTAAGACAGAAGATGTCGAGATAATGACAGAAACCATAATGCTCTTTGGGAGGCAGACCAAGTTTTTATTTTCTTAGGATAGGATTTTATTTCCTTTTAATACAACAAACATTATGAACACTTTAATTGTAATAAGGCCCAAGTCTGTGCACGCGCCACGCACATTGGCTCTCATGTTTTCTGGGCCACCGACTTAGTTTCATCACCTTGATGTGTAATACTTGCTGAGGATTAGGTTTACACTTAGGCCAGTGATGTTTTACATATCAAACACATTTTAATTTAGCTTTCAGTTTCACTAAGTTTTTATGGCTTTTGAGCAATGCATGTGGCTTTTGTGTGCAATGCATGGTGGACAAGACATGTTAACCATCTTTGTTGCTCGCGCTTGGCATATCAGGATACCATCCCGAACAAGCATATTGGGCAGGTGTCGTGTGTGTGTGTCAATCGGTCTGCATATCACTCTATCAGCTAAGCGATTGTGCCACGCCACACCCAGATGCATCGAACCCCCGGTGCACAAAGGCGCACCGAGTAACGCATGTCGAACGTCACCGCCTCCTTCTAAGCCTCATGACATGATATAATTAGATAATATTTACCTTTCTTTGGGAGGAGATTCACATGCTTGTGTGACACATGTCCCCATTATTTACCTTTTAACCCCGCTTGTGGATTGTTATATATAACAGTGAGATTTTAACCGTGTCAGGTTACCAAAGTTACCAAGCCTTTGCTCCCGTATCACGCAATCTCTGGTATCACTCATAGCCATCCCAGCTCTCATACCGGTTTCCCTCCTCCCGACATCCGGTGTCATGTTCAACATCTCCCTGCCCGGCAAGGTAATAACCTGTGTCGTGCAGACTCTATCGCGCTGACCTATCTGTAACATCCCTGACCTGGGTTATCTTTCAACCCTAGATGTTTTGCTTAATAAACTTGATTATATTCTTGCTCTTGTATTTTGAAAAGTAATTAAGGCTCAAGAGGAACTTATGTTTCAACTTTAGTCCTTTTTTAATAATGTTGAAATAATGTTTGCTTATTTTGGACTAAAGTGCAATTTACCCAATTTGAGGGGTTATCTTGCAATTGTTACTTGATAAATGTTCCTCAAGTTTTTTAGAATCACAAGAATGAAAATGATGCTGAGGTATGGCTTGTGAAAGCCTGAATAACAAGAAAGAGCTTGTTGAGCAATGTTTGTGCATTAAAACCTAGTTTTGATGTAATGTGCAATTTACCCAAAACCTAGGGTTCAATATGCAAAATATCACTTTTAGAGGGTCCCTAATTATTCTTATCATCATGTAGAGACAAGAAAATTAGAGGGGCACCTTATATGAATTACTTTGGAGGAGAGAGAATCTTGATATTAAAATAATCAAGATTTAAGCATAATTGGAACTTTACTTCAATTTAATGCAAAAATAAATATATTAATTGAAAAGCCCTTCAACCAAAAGGTGAGGGATTATTTTTCAAAAGAATTGATGACCATTTGCCTTGCAAAGGCACGAAAATATCTAAAGGAAGTGGATAACTCAATCACATTATTAAAAGGAAAAGAATTATCCACTAACTTTAGGATATTATTATTAAAAGGGTTAAGGTGCTTAATTTTTTTTCTCTAAATCATGGATAATTGAGAGGAATAAGAGGCAAGGAAGATATCCTAGTATCTAAGGAAGAGAAGGGGGCAAGTGGCAAGGAAATGGAGGAGTTATCCCCTACTTTCTCTCTCTTAAATGAATTTTCAATAAAATTCATATATATGCTCCTTTATCCATGAGTTGAAAGGGTAATTTCGAATCCACTTTCACTCTTTGCTTGAAAAACGACCAAGGGAGATTTCGAGGATCAGGTGGATGACCCCCAACCTGTTGGTAAGCTCCATGACCTCTTTTCACCTTGATTCCATGGTGGAAATCAAAAATCAATGCATGATTTCTTCTTATCTCCATTCCATCTTCAATTCTAGCCATTCCTTTTCACTCAAAGCTTAAGGACGAGCTTGGGATAGTGGAAGGTGTTGCTTTCACCATTAAATACGTGGAGGTTGAAGCTTTGAAGCTCAATTGAAGGCGGGTTATATAACTTGAACCCTTATTCATTGTTATTGAATTCAATTTCTCAATCCATTATGTTCAATTGTTCTTCCTGTAATTCCTTTGAATAATTGATGAAACTACCATGAGAATGGCAGTAGAATTCGAGGGGTTGAAGCTTGATGATGATGACATCATCATAAGCACACATCTCAACAATTTTTAGTTGCAAACGATTTCAACACTTTTGGTCCAATTGGTTTCACCAAACCGTTTGGAGGTGGAGTTCCAAACCGTTTGAACATGGTTGACCGAATGGAATAGTTGATCGTTTGGAGCCTTAAATGGTTTCAAACCATTTGGACATATTGAGTTGACCGTTTGGGTTGAATTGATCGTTTGGTCAAGTAAGTTCAAAACCGATTGGAGTCTTAAACGGTTTCAAACCGTTTGGACAGTTAGGTCAAAACTGTTTGGAGCCTTAAATGGTTTCCAACCATATGGAAAAAGTCAACCAAAACCGTTTGGATGATTAATGGTTGCAATTGAGGGTTGAAGATCCAAGGATCTTACATTGATGGACTTCAATGATCCAATTGATGAAGGAATTGTTGATGCAAAACCCTAATCGGTTTAGTTGAAGAAGTACCTCTTTTGGATTTTCGGTTTCAAGGGAAGTTTGGACCAAACGATCTTGAGACCGTTTGAGTCCAAATGGTCTTAAAACCATTTGGGGTCAAATGGTCTTAGGACCGTTTGGTTTCAAACGGTTTCAAACCGTTTGGAGCATCAATGGTCAAGAACGTTTGGATGTTTCAATGTGATTAAGTCAATTGGAAACCTAAGGTGATGAAAGATAAAATGACCCTATGGTGGTTACTGATTTATCTCAAATATAATCACTAGGGTTGTACCTTTAAGGTACTAAGTAATTGGTAACTCTAGATGAGTTAATCCATGAAGCTTAAGTAAGCAATATTTCAATACACTATGTCAACCCTAATTGAATGTATTTAATTAAAGGGTTGGTTGACCTGATTTATCCAAGTTTGACATAGTCAAGATCCTAGAGAGGATGAGAGAGAGAAGAATCCATACATGTAGGATAATCATGTAATGGATAAGCCTCAAACACCTTCAATATGAATAAACTAAGATTTTAGGGTATGATCTTTGATGAAGTGATCATGAAACCCTAATTAAGAAGAATGATGAACATTAACCCTAATCTAGGGTAAGGATGTAACCCTAATTGAGGGTGATGCCATGTGAAACCCATTTTTGAGGGTGATGCCATGTGAAACCCTAATTGAGGGTGATGCCATGTGAAACCCTAATTGAGGGTGATGCCATGTGAAACCCTAATTGAGGGTGATGTCATGTGAAACCCTAATTGAGGGTGATGCCATGTGAAACCCTATGTAATGGTATAATGAGGAGCCCTATTATAGGGTGAAAGTATGTGAAACTCTAATTTTGAGTCATAATACATGAATCCCTAATCTTGGGTAATATGACGATAAAATAGTGGGTAATTCCTTATAAAGGTGAAATATCTCAAATGGTTGATCATAGGAAACCTTATAGTAAGCAATGCCTTAACCTGAAATGAGTCCATATCATTGAAGATAGTTGGACCATTCTTGTGTGTGACCTATGCACTTCATGGTAAAAGTGGTAGGTTAGTGGATGAAAGTATTAACATGGGAAATACCTTAATCCAAGATAAGTTGATAACTCAAGTAAGTTGGAAGTGATAAGGAAATTGATACATCAAGATATGATAGATATCACTTTTAGCATTCCAGGGTTGATATACCTTGATCCACCTCAAATCCAATATACTTGGACAAGAAACACATGAAGTGTGTTATGTAAATTGTTTCAATGAAATGTAATGAGTTTGATATACTTTGAAAAGTATAGAATAATATACCTTGAGAATGGGGTTAAGCCAAACTAAAGAGTATGATGTAATCATACCATGATAAGGATGATAAATGAACTCACACCTTGTATTGATAATCATTTAATGATAAATGTTAAGAGTAATAAACATGATTGAAAACTCGAGATGTTAATGGATGCTCCTAGAGGTGTGGATCATTATATTAAGGTTGATTTGATAAATATGAAATCCTAATTAATGTGAATGGGAAACTCTAATCCTAAATTGGGTAATGGGACATGAGAAACCCTAATGTAACGTAAATAGTAAGCCCTAACCATATTGAGGGAATAGTGGTGTTACTATTATATTACATGAGGTAATATGTTATTGTTGACTAGTGAGAGGTGACAAGATGTATAATGGACTTGTGAGCCATATGATTCGATGTTGCCTAGTGATAGGTAACAAGATGTTTAATGGCCTTGTGAGCCATATGGTTAGATGTTGCCTAGTGAGAGGTGACAAGATGCTTTATGGGCCTTATGAGCCATGAGAATAATTGTGGCATAGTGAGAGGTACCAAGATGATTATAAAAATTTATTGTAAGAAATGATAATGTTTAAATAAACTTAATAAAGGGAACAATTGTATTCAATAAAGAATTTGAAAAGCTATGAATGCTAACCTCAGGGTTCGAAGCCTGTAATTAGGAGTGGTTAGAGTCCACTGCCTGGATGTGTAATCCGGATTGGTTAAAGTCCAATACCTGGTAGAGGCATGAAGCCTGTAATCAGGAGTGGTTAGAGTCCACTACTTGGTTGTGTAATCAGGATTGGTTAAAGTCCAATACCTGACAGAGGCATGAAGCATGTAATTAGGAGTGGTTAGAGTCCACTGCCTGGATGTGTAATTAGGATTGGTTAAAGTCCAATGTCTGGCTATGTAATCAGGATTGGTTAAAGTCCAATGACTGACTGTGTAATAAGGATTGGTTAAAGTCCAATGCCTGGCTATGTAATCAGGATTGGTTAAAGTCCAATGCCTGGCTATGAAATCAGGATTGGTAGTGTCCAATACCTAGCAGTGTAATCAAGTTTGGAAGAGTCCAATACCTAGCAGAGGCTCAATGCCTGTAATGATGACACAGGATGGGTAATAACCCAATGCCTGTAATGATGACATAGGATTGGTAATAACTCAATGCCTGTAATGATGAAACATGATTGGTAATAACCCAATGCCTGTAATGATGACACAGGATTGGTAATAACCCAATGCCTATAATGATGACACAGGATTGGTAATAACTCAATGCCTGTAATGATGACACATGATTGGTAATAACCCAATGCCTGTAATGATGACATAGGATAGGTAATAACCCAATGCCTGTAATGATGACATAGGATTGGTAATAACCCAATGCCTATAATGATGACACAACATTGGTAATAACTCCATGCCTGTAATGATGGCACAAGATTGGTAATAACCCAATGCCTGTAATGATGACACAGGATTGGTAATAACCCAATGCCTGTAATGATGACACAACATTGGTAATAACTCCATGCCTGTAATGATGGCACAAGATTGGTAATAACCCAATGCCTGTAATGATGACACAAGATTGGTAATAACCCAATGCCTGTAATGATGACACAGGATTGGTAATAACCCAATGCCTATAATGATGACACATGATTGTTAATAACCCAATGCCTGTAATGATGACACATGATTGGTAATAACTCAATGCATGTAATGATGACACATGATTGGTAATAACTCAATTCCTGTAATGATGACACAGGATTGGTAATAACCCAATGCATGTATTAATGATATATGAGTACATAGTAGATATAATCTCATATCTGTTTGGCAGATTGGCTAAGGCCAACAGATTGAAACGAGAATGTCTCATGGGTGAAATATCAAGATAATGAGTGTCACAAGAGAAGTTTGACATGATGGTATAATATTATGGATAAATGATATACATGTTCTTCCTATTCCTTGTTAAGAGAATATATGATCTATAGTTCTATCATAAATAGTTGCAATGCTTTAAAAGATGAGAATGCTTTAAACTGCTTATCCTATGTCCAGTTTTATATTATTAAACTGCAATAATAATATTTTTGGTAGAGAGATATATCTCTTGCTGGGGCAATTACAATTGTCTCACCCCCGTGGGATCCAACATTTTTAGGTGGACAAGCACAGAGGAGACTGAAAATATCTTGTAGAGGAAGATCATCAGCAGCAACAGTGACATCAGTGACAACTCAGGTTGAGTGTATTATCTGTCGTGTCATGTATATAGAATTCCTATGTGTCGTCTCTGTACTCTCAGGTCCTCAGAGTTAGTAACTAGTGTTTCTAATAAATCATCTGAGATTTTGTCTTGATGCCTTGAAGTTCTTATGTTGTTTGTGTTTAGTTGTTAACAGAGCAGATGATGCTTGTAATCCTAAAGAAGGAATGGTACATATTATGTACTCATGAACCAGGATGTAAATGAAATACATTGGTTCTTAATAAAAGAGTTTGCCTATGTATGGATCTCTTTGCAAAAGGTTTAAATTTTTAGTGATTTTCGGTAATTCGATGATAGTGATTGCTTCCACTTAATTAATGATGTATGTTTTGAACGCTTCGCCACAATTTAGTGTTATCAGAGCTCTAGATTTGCTGAGTCTATAGAGACATAGGAATAAGGTATCAAGTCTGTTCTAAGTGTACCTCATTGTATCTTATAGTGCCTTCTTCTTATGCAGAAGAAGATATATAACTCCAAGATGTTTAGAGAACATGAGGGACACGTTGCTGAGAGCAATGTTGTTGCACCAGTAGAAGGTGCTAGGGATCAGGCAAGAGAAGAAATAGTGCCTGAGAATCCCCCTGTTGATGAGGTCATGATGAGAAACCCAGACTTTTCTACTATCTTTGGGAAATTCATGACTACAGTGATGCATATAACAGACCGGATGCTGGTACCACCACCCAGGACACCGACTCCCAATGAGGGATATGGGTATGGTAAGACTTTTGAACGACTATGTCATGTTGGAGCCACAGAATATGCTGGGACATCTGACCTAGCAGATGCTGATTTATGGCTCACTAAGTTAGAAAAATATTTTAAGATCCTTAGTATCCCAGAGGTCGACAAAGTTAAACATGCTGTATACCTTTTGAAGGGTAGTGCTGGACATTGGTGGGCTATAGAAGAAATAAAAAGGAATGACGAAGAGGTTAATTGGGAGGAATTTTGTTGAGAATTCATCAATAAGTATTTTCTAAGGACATACTTAGATGAGATATCACAGTTTGAGAAAATTCGACAGGGAGCCATGTCAATAAATGAATATGAGGTCAAGTTTATGGAACTTTTGCGATTTTGTCCTCAAATGGCTGCTACTGAGGAGGAAAAGATCCGACATTTTGAGAAGGGATTGAATGTTGAGATGTCCATCCTGACATCTATGTTAGAAAGTAGAGAGAGGTTTGCTACATTTGTGGAGTCAATTCGAAGGATAGAAGGGTCTATGATAAAGAAACATGAGACATACCTTTAAAGGAAATCTAAATAGTCACAGGAACAAGGAATTGGTGGTACTAAACAATCAAAGATTTCAGTAGTACCGACTCAACCACAATGTAGTGCACCCAAGCAGCAGTCACCTAAAAAGCCCCGAGCTTGCTATAGATGTGGACAGAGAGGACATCTAAGGTGGCAATGTCCAAATAGAAAGTGATGAGATGACCCAACAGACATGACACTAGATAACTTGTGAGAGGTAGACATGTCAAGATAAAACTTTCTATTTTGAAATATCCTCTACTCTCTACTATAAGAAAGGTAGCGTTGTTTAGTTCATCTGTATAATCCTTTGAGGATATGAGAAAGAGATAAGTAGGATGAAAACTTGTGTTCAGTTTAATATTCTTTTATATGTTTTGAAATTTCTCTTTCTTCATTAAGGAAGGGAAGCGATGAAAAAGGAACTCAGATAAAATTTGAGATATTAAGTATATCAAATTTAAAGAAATGAAATATAAGATAAAATAGATGCATACTACCTAATTTTAGTTCTTGAATACCCTGTCTAGGTATTCATTTACTGAAAACAAGGTAAGTATGATATATCTAGATTCTTATCTTTTTGATTACTCTAATCAAGTAGTCATTCTGAAACAATCTCAAGAGTTTAAAGAACTAGGAGATGTGGCATGGATATTTCTACCACATTCTAATTGATATACGGAGGAATTTGATTTAATTATAAATCAACTTATAAACAAAAGAAGATGTTTAGTATAATGTATACCCTGGTCTGAAGACCTAGAGGTAACAGTTACCTGATGGGAGGTAACAATGATCACTGATAAACCAAAGGTTTGAATACCCATATCTAGTAACCATGGTGATAATGATATTAAGAAATGAATGACAAGTAATCATCCTTATGATTCCTATGCTGATGGCAAGGAACCAAGGAAGAAATAAGAGCAAATAACACATGAATAGTAGAAAGATCATGCAATCATTTAAGGAGATGATAATCTCTTTTCATGGATAGACAACCCTGGATAATAATGAAGTGATAAGAAGAATATGATCCTCTATTTTCTTTCCTCTCAGGGACATGGCAATCAAGTTGGTCTTAGGACACTTGATGTGCATACATTAAAAATTTTTATTTGATGGATACTTAGAAAAAGTATCAGCTTCTCTTGGACTTGAGTTCCAAGAAAAAGATGTGTGTAACAAGTAATGTCCTAGGATAAAAGAAAGATAAAAATGTGATATGTTTCCATCACATGTGATGGATAACAAGGTAAGGAATTCTGGTATCTGAGAAATATCAGGCTATTTTATGATGGTTACCTGGAATGGTTAACTGTGGAATCATCCCAGTTACCTAATGTAGGGTGGACATCGTATGTTAGGGGTTTATTCTTTGCATAAACATAATATTGATGAGAATGAACTATTTGAAGGAATAATTGTAAAATTATTGCATGAAAAGTTTATCAAATTAAATTAACAAATAACCTCTATCTAAATAAGAAAGTGTTACCTGACACAGAATTAACTCCATAGTCAATAATGAAAGGATAGTGGAGTATGTATCCTGTGTGTTTGATGCTATGGGAATTTTGTGTGGAAGAACTTTGTATTGATCAAAGTTCTATGGTGTCTCCATAACAATGAGATTTTATGTGGAGACTTGATGATATGACGAATGAATAATATCTATCTCCTTTTATCTGGGATTTTGAGGATGAAATCCTTGTTAGGGGGTTTATAATTGTAACATCCCTGACCTGGGTTATGTTTCAACCCTAGATATTTTGCTTAATAAACTTGATTATATGCTTGTGCGTATCTTTTGAAAAGTAATTAAGGCTCAAGAGGAACTTATGTTTCAATTTTAGTCCTTTTTGAATAATGTTGAAACAATGTTTGTTTATTTTGGACTAAAGTGCAATTTACCCAATTTGAGGGGTTATCTTGCAAACGTTACTTAATAAATTTTCCTCAAGTGTTTTAGCATCACAAGAATGAAAATGATGCAGAGGTATGGCTTGTGAAAGCCTGAATAACAAGAAAGAGCTTGTTGAGCAATGTTTGTGCATTAAAACCTAATTTTGATGTAATGTGCAATTTACCCAAAACATAGGGTTCAATATGCAAAATATCACTTTTATAGGGTCCCTAATTATTCTTGGCATCATGTAGATGCAAGAAAATCAGAGGGGAACCTCATTTGAATTACTTTGGAGGAGAGAGAATCTTGATATTAAAATAATCAAGATTTAAGCATAATTGGAACTTTACTTTAATTTAATGCAAAAATAAATATATTAATTGAAGAGCCCTTCGACCAACAGGTGAGGGATGATTTTCCAAAAGAATGTACGACCATGTTCCTTGAAAAGGCATGAAAATATCTAAAGGAAGTGGATAACTCACTCACATTATTAAAAGGAAAAGAATTATCCACTAACTTTAGGATATTATTATTAAAAGGGTTAAGGTGCTTAATTTTTTTCTCTAAATCGTGGATAATTGAGAGGAATAAGAGGCAAGGAAGATAGTGTCGTATCTAAGGAAGAGACGGGGGCAAGTGACAAGGAAATGGAGGAGTTATCCCCTACTTTCTCTCTCTTAAATGAATTTTCAATAAAATTCATATATATATGATCCTTTATCCATGAGTTGAAAGGGTAATTTCGAATCCACTTTCACTCTTTGCTTGAAAAATGACCAAGGGAGATTTTGAGGATCAGGAGGACGACCCCCAACCTATTGGTAAGCTCCATGACCTCTTTTCACCTTGATTCCATGGTGGAAATTGAAAATCAATGCATGATTTCTTCTTATCTCCATTCCATCTTCAATTCTAGCCATTCCTTTTCACTCAAAGCTTAAGGACGAGCTTGGGATAGTGGAAGGTTTTGCTTTCACCATGAAAGATGTGGAGGTTGAATCTTTGAGGCTCAATTGAAGGTAGGTTATATAACTTGAACCCTTATTCATTGTTATTGTTCAATTGTTCTTCTTGTAATTCCTTTGAATAATTGATGAAACTACCATGAGAATGGCAGTAGAATTAGAGGGGTTGAATCTTGATGATTATGACATCATCATAAGCACACATCTCAACAATTTTTAGTTGCAAACGATTTCAACACTTTTGGTCCAATCGGTTTCACCAAACTGTTTGGTGACCAAACAATTTGCAAACTGTTTGGAGGTGGAGTTCCAAACCATTTGAACATGGTTGACCAAATGGGATAGCCGACCATTTGGAGCCTTAAATGGTTTCAAACCATTTGGACATATTGAGTTGACTATTTGGGTTGAGTTGACAGTTTGGTCAAGTAAGTTCAAAACCGATTGGAGTCTTAAACGGTTTCAAACCGTTTGGACAGTTAGGTCAAAACCGTTTGGAGCCTTAAATGGTTTCAAACTGTTTGGACAAAGTCAACCAAAACCATTTGGATGATTAATGGTTGCAATTGAGGGTTGAAGATCCAAGTATCATACATCGATGAACTTCAATGATCCAATTGATGAAGGAATTGTTGATGCAAAACCCTAATCGGTTTAGTTGAAGAAGTACCTCTTTTGGATTTTCGGTTTCAAGGGAAGTTTGGACCAAACGGTCTTAAGACCGTTTGAGTCCAAACGGTCTTGAAACTGTTTGGGGTCAAACAGTCTTAGGACCGTTTGGTTTCAAACCATTTGGAGCATCAATGGTCAAGAACGTTTGGATGTTTCAATGTGATTAAGTCAATTGAAAACCTAAGGTGATGAAAGATAAAATGACCCTATGGTTGTTACTGATTTATCTCAAAGATAATCACTATGGTTGTACCTTTAAGGTACTAAGTAATTGGTAACCCTAGATGAGTTAATCCCTAAAGCTTAAGTATGCAATATTTCAATACACTATGTCAACCCTAATTGAATGTATTTAATTAAAGGGTTGGTTGACCTAATTTATCCAAGTTTGACAAAATCAACATCCTAGAGAGGATGAGAGAGAGAGGAATCCATACATGTAGGATAATCATGTAATGGATAAGCCTCAAACACCTTCAATATGAATAAACTAAGATTTTAGGGTATGATCTTTGATGAAGTGATCATCAAACCCTAATTAAGAATATTGATGAACATTAACCCTAATCTAGGGTAAGGATGTAACCCTAATTGAGGGTGATGCCATGTCAAACCCTAATTGAGGGTGATGCCATGTGAAACACTATGCAATGGTATGATGAGGAGCCCTGTTACAGGGTGAAAGTATGTGAAACTCTAATTTTGAGTCATAATACATGAAGCCCTAATATTGGGTAATATGACGATAAAATAGTGGGTAATGCCTTATAAAGGTGAAATATCTCAAAAGGTTGATCATAGGCAACCTTATAGTAAGCAATGCCTTAACCTAAAATGAGTCCATATAATTGAAGATAGTTGGACCATTCTTGTGTGTGACCTATGCACTTCATGGTAAAAGTGGTAGGTTAGTGGATGAAAGTATTAAGATGGGAAATACCTTAATCCAAGATAAGTTGATAACTCAAGTAAGTTGGAAGTGATGAGGAAAGTGATACATCAAGATATGATAGATATCACTTTTAGCATTCCAGGGTTGATATACCTTGATGTACCTCAAATCCAATATACTTGGACAAGAAACACATGAAGTGTGTTATTTAAATTGTTACAATGAAATGTAATGAGTTTGATATACTTTGAAAAGTATAGACTAATATACCTTGAGAATGGGGTGAAGCCAAACTAATGAGTATGATGTAATCATATCATGATAAGGATGAGAAAAGAACTCACACCTTGTATTGATAATCATTTAATGATAAATGTTAAGAGTAATAAACATGATTGAATACTCGAGATGTTAATGGATGCTCCTAGAGGTGTGGAGCAATATATTAAGGTTGATTTGATAAATATGAAATCCTAATTAATGTGAATGAGAAACCCTAATCCTAAATTGGGTAATGGGACATGAGAAACCCTAATGTAACATAAATAGTAAGCCCTAAGCCTATTGAGGGAATAGTGGTGTTACTATTGTATTACATGAGGTAATATGTTATTGTTGCCTAGTGAGAGGTGACAAGATGTGTAATGGCCTTGTGAGCCATATGATTAGATGTTGCCTAGTGATAGGTAACAAGATGTTTAATGGCCTTGTGAGCCATATGGTTATATGTTGCCTAGTGAGAGGTGACAAGATGTTTTATGGGCCTTATGAGCCATGAGAACAATTGCGGCATAGTGAGAGGTACCAAGATGATTATAAAAGTTTATTGTAAGAAATGATAATGTTTTAATAAACTTAATAAAAGGAACAATTGTATTCAATAAAGAATGTGAAAAGCTATGAAGGCTAACCTCAGGGTTCAAAGCCTGTAATCAGGAGTGGTTAGAGTCCACTGCCTGGCTGTGTAATAAGGTTTGGTTAAAGTCCAATACCTAGCAGAGGCATGAAGCCTATAATCAGGAGTGGTTAGAGTCAACTGCCTGGCTGTGTAATCAGGATTGGTTAAAGTCCAATACCTGGCAGAGCCATGAAGCCTGTAATCAGGAGTGGTTCGAGTCCACCGCCTGACTATGTAATCAGGATTGTTTAAAGTCCAATGCCTGGTTGTGTAACCAGGATTAGTTAAAGTCCAATGTCTGGCTGTGTAATCAGGATTGGTTAAAGTCCAATGAATGGCTGTGAAATCAGGATTGGTAGTATCCAATGCCTGGTGGTGTAATCAGGTTTGGAAGAGTCCAATACCTGGCAGAGGCTCAATGCCTGTAATGATGACACAGGATTGGTAATAACCCAATGCCTGTAATGATGACACTTGATTGGTAATAACTCAATGCCTGTAATGATGACACAGGATTGGCAATAACCCAATGCATGTAATTATGACACATGATTGGTAATAACCCAATGCCTGTAATGATGACACGGGATTGGTAATAACTCAATGCATGTAATGATGAAATAGGATTGGTAATAACCCAATGCCTGTAATGATGACACATGATTGGTAATAACCCAATGCATGTAATGATGACACATGATTGGTAATAACCCAATGCCTGTAATGATGACACAAGATTGGTAATAACCCAATGCCTGTAATGATGACACAAGATTGATAATAACCCAATGCATGTAATGATGACATAGGATTGGTAATAACACAATGCATGTAATGATGACATAGTATTAGTAATAACCCAATGCCTGTAATGATGACATAGGATTGGTAATAACCCAACGCTTGTAATGATGACGCAGGATTGGTAATAACCCAATGCCTGTAATGATGACACATGATTGGTAATAACCCAATGCCTGTAATGATGACACAAGATTGGTAATAACCCAATGCATGTAATGATGACACAGGATTGGTAATAACCCAATGCCTGTAATGATGACACATGATTGGTAATAACCCAATGCATGTATTAATGATATATGAGTACATGGTAGATATAATCCCATATCTGTTTAGCAGATTGGCTAAGGCCAACAGATTGAAATGAGAATGTCTCATGGGTGACATATCAAGATAATGAGTGTCATAAGAGAAGTTTGACGTGATGGTATAATATGATGGATAAATGATATACATGTTCTTCCTATTCCTTATTAAGAGAATAGATGATCTATTGTTCTATCATAAATAGTTGCAATGCTTTAAAAGATGAGAATGCTTTAAACTGCTTATCCTCTGTTCAGTTTTATATTATTAAACTGCAATAATAATGTTTTTGGCGGAGTGTTATATCTCTTGCTGGGGAAATTACAATTGTCTCACCCCCGTGGGATCCAACATTTTTAGGTGGACAAGCACGGAGGAGACTGAGAATATCTTGTAGAGGAAGATCATCAGCAGCAGCAGTGACAGAAGTGACAACTCAGGTTGAGTGTACTGTCTGTCGTGTCATGTATATAGAAGTCCTATGTGTCGTCTCTATACTCTCAGGTCCTCAGAGTTAGTAACTAATGTTTTAAATAAATCATCTGAGATTTTGGCTTGATGCCTTGAAGTTCTTATGTTGTCTATGTTTAGTTGTTAATAGAGCAGATGATGCTTGTAATCCTGAAGAAGGAATGGTACAAATTATGTACTCATGAACCAGGATGTAAATGAAATACATTGGTTCTTGATAAAAGAGTTTTCCTGTGTATGGATCTCTTTGCAAAAGGTTTAAATTTTTAGTGATTTTCCATAATCTGATGTTAGTGATCACTTCCGCTTAGTTAATGATGTATGTTTTGAATGATTCTCCACACTATCGTTCATTTGTAATGCTCAACAATAATGCTTAGACAATATCGCACGCCACATATCATGTTCTTACCCATGTTTGGAAAAGATTTAAATGCATATTGGGTTTTCCTAACTATGGCTTCAACACATATCGGTTTTTCAATCCGTATCGCGTGACACATGTATCGTGCAACATACTTATCGCGCATTCCTTATTGCTCTAAGTAAGTTTGGAGGGGGTGTTGACTCGCTCCAAGGTCTACGCAATATATGTGTCATGCAGTCGTATCACGTTCCTAGCCTGTCAACCTCCCAAGTACATCGCTTTCTCTTATACCCGATACCGGTCTATCACGGGTATCGTGTAAGGACGTCTTGGGTATCTTCGGCATCACACACTTTGTGTATTGCCCAGTTGTACCGCATCCTTGGCCTATTGGTTTTTGAAGCACACCTCTTCCATGTGATCTCGACGTCAATTTTTTTATAGATACCGCGCAAAACATGTCAGATTCCTCTGGTATCATGCGCTTGCCCATTGTGCACAAGAAGCGATAAAGTTTTACTATGACCCGACGCCGAGCTTGTCTTTTCCACCTGATACCGGTTTTCAGTATCACCCAAGACATATCGAGAGATCCTTTTTGCAAAGTCTCATCCGACACTTTAATGTATCGGGAGGACAAAAATTTGCCTGAATAACTTTTTTTTATTTGACATGAATTGTCCATCTTTTTTTAGAAAAATGACATGCACAAAAGAGACTTTCGTCCAGGTCCATGAGGAAGGTCGGAGGATCAACCCTGAGGCCACGACAGTGACCACCACAGGGCAGAAATGTCCTAACCTAGCAACATTTGGGCCTTCTAAGACCGAGAAGCGGCCTCGCGTAGAGGCAAGCACAACCCCAGTTACAACGGCAGAACCCAAAGTTCTTGCCATCTCCCCAGGGTGATTTTTGCCAAGGGACGCGGACCACCAGAGGCGCCACACTGAGATAGCGGTGAAGGTTTTCCATCCAACCAGATTCTGCCACCACGCTTCCGTCCGGAAGATCGACATCTTCGACACGTTGGAAAACATCCTCGAAGCCGTCGGTCTCTAGAAGCTCTGCTTTAGCTTCTCCAACTCATACACTGAGTTGACGAAAGAGTCCATCTCCTCCCTCCACTGGGTATCAAACACTCCAGAAGAAAGCAAGAGGTACGGTGGAGCGGATAGGCTGTAGGGCGCCTCTACAACCAGGAGCATGAATTAATAGAGAGGCTGCTCAACAAGATCTTCTCCACTAGCACAGCTGAGTAAGAGCTGCTCAACAATGGAGCCCAAATAAGTGACACCGACAGCTTCGAACCGGTCAAGTTGTGGAAGAAACTGACGGGTGAGTACTCCTTCAAGCCAAGAAGCAAGGTAGATGCGGTCAACTCTTGCTTCTGGTGGATCATTCATAAGATTGTGGCCAGCCCACTCTTCAGCAAGTACGAGACGAGCAACCTATACACTGAAGAGCTACACCTCATCTGGTACATCATGGCTGGCTGGCCGATCAATTTGGGGCACTTCCTGCTCAATTGTCTACACCCAATCAAGGATGCCACCAAGGAGTACAACATGGGAGGAATTGTAAACATGATCGTGGTCGGGATTGAGTATCCAAAGAAGCCACTCAGCCTATCACAAACCAAGGCTGACGACAAAATAGATATCAAATTACTCACCAGAGTGAACATCATAAAGAAGGAGGGTCGCCGACTCTTCTACAGGTTCGCAAGAACCAACATACTCCTAACCCTCCCTGGCTTTTCAACTATGATACAGAGAAGATAGTCTTCATGACGGCGGAGGTCAAAACTCTGACCATCGACATAGCCTACGCTGCCACAACAACCATCCAAGAAAGGATGTCCATGACAGGGAGGCTTGCACCAATAGAACCTCGGTGGGATAAGTCACTGGTGGTCATTCTCGAAAACTCCTTGATCTCCGTCACTACCAAACTAGTAGCTGCTACTCCAGTGGCTATTATAGCCACCATCGAGCCAGTCGCGGCTACCACGACAACACCCGTTGTGGCTACAAAAGAAGTGTCGACCATCGTCGAGGTCATTGACACAACCAAGGCCGCCACAACTGTTATAGTCTCAAAAGCAGTTGTCGCGGTACTACCAACTTCAACACTACCAATAACCGCAGTGGCCTCAACCACCCCCTTGGTGCGGTTGGACACCTCTAGCAAAAACTATGATGTCTTCATCGAGCTCCTGAATGCTGAGCTCAGATATATTCAGCAGACCACAACACCACCAACCACGATGCTAGAGGTCATCTTAGAGGATGAGGTATAGAGTCGGGTGGTTGATCAATACCCACCTACTCTGCCACCCTCTCCACGACCCCACACTGAGGCGGTAGATACAGTTGTAAAGGTGCCCACGCCATGCCCGGAGGCCACACCCTCACATACCATCTTAGTGGACTCATCCCCGACAGACGATGCACATTCAACAGGCTACACCGCCAACATGAGGAGCTATACAAAGAACTGAAGCTGATCGGCGGTCCTCTACTCTCTAGGACATGCTTTCGACTTCGAGTTCGATAACTTGCGGGAGGTAACACGCAATTATAGCACTACATTCTCCTCCCTGACCTGTAAGTTTTAGGCCTTCCAGCAGCGGCTAGGCAAATAGGAGTGTCAGTTGTTGTACATAATTAGTATCCCTGGCCAACTAGAAGCAATGAACCAGACGATGTAGGAAGCACTCCAATGCCTAGACATCATCGAGCAGAGGCTCGATGAAAGGGATGTCCTTCACCACTCCAGGCATTCCCAGAGGTTGCCATGACCATTGGTGTCCTCATATTTGTCATCCTCATAATCACCCTCTTCCTCCAACTCATCATCCCCCTCCAACCCTAGAAAGCCCTCCAATCCTTCAACAAAGCCTGAGGAGGAGGTGAACAAGAAAACCACTGATGGGGCCCCCACAGAACAAGGGAGTACCCGCGGCATCGACACATCTACTCCTGTACAACAGCTAGAGCCGAATGAATCAATAGAAGAAATGTTTGACGGCCTAGAGGATGACTCATCTGAGGGAGAAGGGGGCGAATTGTACAGCTCTGTTGCAGAGAAACCCCTGAGAGTGAAGACCTCAGTGGATGATAGATTATGTGCGCTATCTAAGATTCCAGTCTTTGCGATGGCCGATTTCAACAAATGCGCCATCAGATATCTAACGGTCTGCGACCAAAAATTGTTGAACATGGTCTTGAGGCCGTAGATTGAAGAAGAAGCAATCCTTTAGAGAAACAGGTACTTCTCCATATGAAGCCAAGCGCTCAAAATAATATTCCTCTCAGAAGTAGTTGTAGGGAAGATCTTGTTCAAAATCATGGAAAGCACAATGATCGAGAATATCATGCTCAGGACAAGCCGACGGCCAATCTACAATGCCACTCCAGCCTTGACTAGGCGACTACTAGAAGGGGCGGATGACTCACGGTCGGTGGTTGATATGCTGAAACATGTACAAGAGCACAACCCCGACTTGGTGCTAGCCCCCACAAGCATAGGGGGCACTAGTTCGTCTGTGTGGCCAACCTCCGCTCCCACAATGTCACTTTGTTCAACTACTGCACATCAGAGGTCTCCCACCTAGAGCAAGTCTTCGATTGCCCCAAAGATACATACCTCAAGCTTCTGCCTCTGCACCTTTACTGGGTCATCAAATATGGCATCCAATGCCACAACGGCGTTTGGAACTTCTACGCAATAAAGGACTTCCCAGTCTAGGAAGACCCAAGAAGAGGAAATAGTGTCTTCATCATCTTACGTGCCATGGAGCTTCTGAATATCTTCAGATACACACTTCAGCTCCAAGACACAAAATTCTACCACCTCAGGAGCATCTATGCACTATTGCTGATAAATGATAATCACTACCTCTGAGATCCAGAGCTTCCTGAGGATCTGCTGGAGATGTATTCTGATTCTCACTAATCTCCACCCAACAACCCTCCAAGAAAATAGGTCGAGGGCTCTTCTGACATCTATAGGACAAGCAAGCAGATAAAGCAATTTCAAGCCCTGCTTGCCATTGAAGGCACTTCTAACTCGCCTATTATCTCAGACTCTATCATCAGTAACTTTGACTATTCAGCCTGCGGATCTCTATCTCGAGAATAGGTTAATCATATACTTCTACAACTTGCTGATTATAACACTATAGACGTCATATATGAGAAGAATAATGTAGTGGTCCCGTTGACAACCTACAGGACCTAGTCAAGGTTGGGGGATGACTAGATATGACGGTGGCATCAGCTTACATCCTTATTTTATAAGAGAAGATTGGACAGCTCTACATAGCGCATCCGATGTTGTTCAACTATCTTTGCCTAGTCGATGAATCTGGGGCGTGCCAACTATTCCAACTTCAATTACAGAAGCATCTACCGTGTATAATGTTCCTACCTATGTTGCACGACAATCATGGGATGCTTATCGTGATTTACACCAACACTTGCGTTGGTATCTTCTACAACAACTCGGACGCCAACACTAACTGGCCGTCGGCGTTTGTTACAACACCAGAAACACCCCTCAAATGATTAGCAAAGAAATACTAAACTGATGTGGTGGCCATGATAAAGCCATATATTGAAGATCCAGTGACAACTTGGCACGACTTCTATTTCTACCACTACAGTCCACAACAAGCTCCTTTATCAAGTGACGGTGGAGTATATGTGCTTCACTGGATATCCTGTGTAGCAGCACTAAAGAAGGCACTAGAGAAGATCCATGACATCGACTACCACAACCAACGAGGAGAATACGTCATGGAGCTCCTAACTACTGAATGTGCATGCATCCGCTGAACCCTCACTGATCTATGAATACTCTCTCCTATTCATCTCATACTATGGGATAGAGTGTGGGCTAAGTTTGGGAGGGGGAGGACTCCATATCATCAGTGAGGGAGGTATTGTAAAAATTTTCCTCCTATTCCTTTCCTTTCCTTCCTTCATCATACTTCGTGTATACATGTATATAAATGTTTGATAGTAAGAAATACATACACAATATATGCACACTGTCTGTTCTTCAAAATTGTAAAAATTACTTTATTGTAAATACTTGGTACAACTTCCAGTTGGTTCTCTCTGTGCCTAAGGTTGTGTACATTTCTACCATGCTCTCTTGAAAATGTAGTCTTAAACGACAAAGACAATAACTTTTCTACTCCAACTTTAAAAAATAATCTTGTTCTAGCTAAGAGATGTGCATGAGAAGGAAAAAGCTTCCCAAACAGAAAACTCCCTTTTCCTACCCACCAAAATCCTAAAAAGAGAGGAAGGCCTTATGAGAGTGAATGAAAGCATGAGAGTTGTGCCCAAAAAAAATCACACTCATCTTCCCAAAAGTACCCATCTTTAGGCATGGTAGATCCGGGGCAGTGGTACGTAGGATGTGAAATCACTGCTCTAAAGCCAACTGGCTTGGACTGTAGGGACCACTAACCTGTTAACAAACCCATACCTGGATGGACCAATGGGAAATAAGAAAAACTAAAATTCCTTAAGCCTTCCCGAAAACCCCACCTTCTACCACCAAGATTCAAGCAGGTTGGTGTGAAAGCTAACTTCAACATCACGCACCAAAGTCTCACAAAAGTTGGGGATAAATTTTTGTTTAATAAGGCAAGAAAATGAAATTCCATTGTCTGTGGCCAAACATAATTTTCTTTAGGACATTCCAAAATCCACTTAACCTTCGTTCGAAGGCTACGCCTAGTTTTAAAGGTACCGCAAACAAAAGTTTTTAAAATAAGTACAGATTGATTGAGGACAATCAAATTGCTAATTTTGGGGGAGTTTATATCACCAATTTTATGGCTGATATAGCTAATATTTTATTATCAAAATAGCCTCCAAACCTAACTTCCCCTTGGTTTTATCTTATTTATTGTGAAGAAATATGCCCACTGTAACGCCTGGGCCCACTGCCCAAGGCTCTAGTAGAGTTTCAGGAATAACGAATGGCCCCACAGACCACCACTAGCCTTAACTGCGCACTTTGTCTACACTGACGCGCAAGCCAGGATCAACTTCCCGACTGGTCACCCATCCTAGTACTACTCTGGGCTGAGCACGCTTAACCGCAGAGTTCTTTAGAGATGGGCTCCCGGAAAAGGAGGTGCACCTTGGTGATATGGGTAGTCCAATCATTCCTTTTAAGATCATGTTATCCAAGGCCTCAAATCTTGGGATGTTACAATCTCCCCCACTTAGACTCTTGACGTCCTCGTCAAGGCTCAACTATAAGGTCTCATAATCTGACCCCATTTCAATGCAGACCCACAATGGCCCATGGACACCCAGCTCCCGTCCAGGGCTACCAGCGCAAGGCGGCTCCATCTCATCTCTACGGATAGCCCTTTCCAACTTGCCTGGACCACACGGCTCAAGATTGGCATGCCACATGCCCATGTGGGCCCCACCTACTGGAGGGGTTATGGCTCTGATACCATTTGTAATGCCTGGGCCCACTGCCCAAGGCTCTAGTAGAGTTTCAGGAATGATGACTGGCCCCACAGACCACCACTAGCCTTAACTGCGCACTTTGTCTACACTGACGCGCAAGCGAGGATCAACTTCCCGACTGGTCACCCATCCTAGTACTACTCTGGGCTGAGCACGCTTAACCGCAGAGTTCTTTAGAGATGGGCCCGGAAAAGGAGGTGCACCTTGGTGATATGGGTAGTCCAATCATTCCTTTTAAGATCATGTTATCCAAGGCCTCAAATCCTGGGATGTTACACCCACTATGCCCCTGATTATATTTTCCATCTTTTGTAGGGTTTTTCTTATTTCTTCCACAAGAAGAGCACCAATGGGCCCATCAGGCCCATGAACAATGAAATCCTCATCCCAGCCTGATAGCTCGTGAGACCGACACACCCCTTTACCCGTCATGGTCGCTGCCCGATATGAAAGCAACCTGATGTAGGTGTTTCATGAGGAGTCCCTGTCCACTACAGATTTTTACACAAGATGGTGCCTAACTCTCCACGGTTCACAACCCGACGAGGTCGTTACCCAAGCCACCCCTCGGTGCCACATCTCGACAAGACTCCAACCTACCACAGCGGTATGCAATACATTCGTTGCCTGGCAAGTTCATGGCCCGACACGCGTGTCGGGCGATAGCCATATCGGCCCCTTCTGAATCCTTGAGAAAAGAGCCACTGAAGAAGGACACATGGTCCAATAAAAGCTACAACTCCCATCAACTAGTTTCCTATAAATAGTAGCTACAAGCCTACGATGGGACAGGCCAGTCCCTACGAGAGCTAACTCCCAGAGTAAAGGAGCTAGTGCATTGAGTTCTAAGGTGGTTGCTGAGCAATAACTAGGTGAGCACACCCCCATCCCGAGAGATGATGGGAGGAGTTCACTTAGAGACCGTTCCTGTAACGTCCTAGGATTTGAGACCTCAGATATAATGATCTTAAAAGGAATGATTAGACTACCCATATCACCAAGGTGCACCTCTTTTTCAGGGAGCCCATCACTAAAGAACTCCAAAGTTAAGTGTGCTCAGCTTGGAGTAGTACTAGGATGGGTGACCAGTTGGGAAGTTGATCATGGCTTACGCGTCAATGTGGAAAAAGTGCACAGTTAATGCTAGTGGTGATTTGTGGGGCCAATCGTCATTCCTAAAACTCTATTAGAGCCTCGGGCAGTGGGCCTGAGTGTTACAAATGGTATCAGAGCCAATTCCCCTCCAGTAGGTGGGGCCCACATGGGCATGTGGCATGCCAGTCTTGAGGCATGCAGTCTAGACATGTAGGAAAGGGCTATTGATGGTGATGTAGCCACCCTTACGCTGGTATTCTATGATCGGGAGTTGGGTGTCCATGGGCCATGTTGGGTGTGCATTGAAATGGGAAAATATTATGAGCCTTGACGAGGACATCAAGAGTCTAAGTGGGGGATATTGTAACGTCCCAGGATTTGAGGTATCAGATATAATGATCTTAAAAGGAATGATTGGACTACCCATATCACCAAGGTGTACCTCCTTTTCAGGGAGCCCGTCACTAAAGAACTCCAAAGTTAAACATGCTCAGCTTCGAGTAGTACTAGGATGGGTGACCAGTCGGGAAGTTGATCAGAAAAAGTGCACAGTTAAGGTTAGAAGTAATTTGTGGGGCCATTCATTACAGTTCCTGTAGCAGCGAGCAACACGATATGATCCTCAAGGCTACTTCTACCATGTTGGGTTCGTATCTGGGCCTCAACCTGAGACAACCTGCCAACCTATACCCGAAACGAAGAACCCGAGAGACTTAAGATAGTGTCTACCCGACATAGTACCCAACCCGATATGGTCTATACCCACTAGTACATAACCGACCTTTAGTGTCGATTATTTAAGGCCTTTAGTGTTGGTTTCTAAGCGACACCTATGTGGGTGACTCTAAAAGCCCAGACGTTACGCGTCGGTTCAAAAACCGACGCCAAAACCCTTCGCGCGCCAATGAAAATGCGCCAGCAGGGCACTATAGGTGTCGGTTATTACCTAAGAAACTGACGCCATATACCTTCGCGCCATGGAAGGGCGCCAACTTGGGCACTATAGGTGTCGGTTATTAGCTAATAACCGACACCATATAAGTCCCAACACAGCTGTGCTGGACAGCACGGCCGTGGTGTCTGGTCCGCTGCCACAGCCGTGCTGGCCAGGACGGCTGTGGTGTCTGGTCCACTGCCACGGCCGTGCTGTCCAGCACGGCTGTGCTGTCTGGTCCGCTGCCACGTCCGTGCTGGACAGCACGGCCGTGGTGTTAAGGAAATAGACGTCGATTTCTATTACAAACTGACAATGTAACTATTTGGCGTCGGTTTTATACAAATAACCAACGCCTATTTTTTGTTTTTTTCTGTCATTTTGCAGACCTGCTGTTTGGCTGGTCGTAGGATGAGAAACCTGCAATTCAGTTATGAACTACAGGTTTTACGACATCCATTGATATCAGCCAACAACAGGCCACAAACCTGCAAAATTAACAACAAAAATATTCACACATTTAGCAATGCAACCTGTAGTTCCATTTGATTTTCACATTTAGAATCATTCATGTAGATAGCAATCTGTAGTTCCATTCATTTTCACATTCACACATATAGAAACATTCATATAGCAACCAAAAGTTTCATTCATTTTCACTCAGACACATGTAGAAACATCCAGACATGTAGAAACATTCACACATATATTATAATTCAGAAATTTATTTACAAAATATCATTCTTTAGTCATTATTCACTATCAACATCCCAATTATATCTTAAATCCCCCACTACTTGTATGGCTATTGCCCATTTTTCTCTTACTTCATTTAATTCTCCCTTCTATTGGGAGCATGTACATCTGGTAAGGCCATTCCTGTCGTGTGTTCAGTTTTAAACACCTGTAAAGAGAATGATATATATATATAATTAATGAGCTATAAATAAGATTGATATATTTCATATTATCTAATGAGACTATATAATACCTCAGCAATACAATCGATGTCCAATGCGGCATATTTGATAATCATGTGCATAAATCGCATCACATAGTATCCACATGCACATCCGTTGTCTTGTGTAGGACACTATAAATTCAAACATACAAAATATTAAAAAATACAACTAATTAAGCATTGTTCACATAAATAATATATACATATATTGCAGTCGGGAACTTACTTTCACGTTCTTCCAAATAATTGGCTGGTTCTTTTTCGTGGGGACCTTGAAAAACCACTAGAAGGGGGGTGAATAGGGTTTTAAAATTAATTTAACAATTATTTAACTCAAACAACCAACCACAAAAATATTGGACAAGGGGACAAGGATTTAGAGTGGTTCCAACCTTAGAAAATACTAAGGCAGTCAATCCACTACCCAGTTTCTTACCCAACCGGGATTTTGAAAGAATCAAATTTTATTACCTCGCAAGGACTTTACATAAAATTACAATTCTTTCACCAAACCCTTTGAACAGCCTTCACCTAGAAGTAGTTGCACCAACTTTGAAGCAGCCTCCTTGAAGTGACTTCAAGCTCCCCCTTGAAGTAGCCTTCCTCTTGAAGTAGCTTCCCGTTGCAACAGCCTTCTTGAAGTAGTCCGAAGTCCACCTTCTCCACCGAGAAGAACCTTCTCCAATCCGCAGCCTCCAACCCTAGGAGTAGCAAGGAGAATACAAAAGATACAAAGAAACAAGAAGGAAAGACAGAAATTACAATACCACTTGTAGCTCAAGACTTGATTTGCCTATATCAAGCATATAGATCTTCTAACCAATGAATATTGGAATGTAGGTTTAGTGGATAGGAGATGCTATCCTATAGGACACGAAATTTGGAGCAAGGAAAAGAATAGCCAATGCTAATGTTGCTCAATTGCTCAAAACAGATTTCCAATTGCAAGTGTAAGCTCAAGTAAATGCACAAGTGTATATTTAGGTGTCATATGGCTTGTCCTATTTATAGGAATGGCCTATGGATACTTAAGGACATTCTAGATACTTTCTAGGGGGTTCCAAGTGCTCAATTATCCGTTAGGTATCCACTAGTTGGTTTAACAACGGCTAGTTTAATTAATTCTACAGTTCCTGTCAGAGTCCATCTCGGTCGAGAAATTGTCGACCGAGACACCGACTCGGTCGAAGTTTTGTCGACCGACAGGCTCTCTGGATCAACGTTCATCTCCAACTGCCAACTACTTTGTCAGCTGTGTCTAACGGCTACCTGGGTCTTTCTCGGTCGAGAAGTTTGTCGACCGAGAGTGTCTCGGTCGAGGATTTTGTCGACCGAGATTGGCCCTATTTCAATGTTTCAATTAAAATACTAAATGTGTATGTGAGTGTGCATATGTGACACTATTGAAGGGGATGATCTATCTAAGTGTAGTGATTGGCTAGGAAAAATCTAACGCTTGATTTACATGAAGTCTAAGTACTTGTACATTATATATTTGTACAAGTTTACAATTGATTACATTTCATGAAATTTATAAGCATTCAAGCATATGGATTCCCTAGTGCTTTGTCATCCACCTCATTCCTGCAACACTCAAGTAGCACGTTAGATCAACAAGAATGAAATGTTTGTCATTATCAAAACAAAGGGATTTACTGATGTCCATTTAGCCAACAATCTCCCCCTTTTTGAAGATGACAAATATTTCCAAAATATAAATGAAGGAAACATAAAACATGTGAATTTCATACCTGAAGATTACCTTTGTAGCAATTTTTGTTGTACAAGTGAGTGCTGGCCGAGGTGTTATGAAACTCAGTTTAAAATTTTATGTTTTTTATTTTATATTCTTTCTCCCCCTTTGTCATTTCAAAAAGATATCCAAGATAAATATTTGTGTGTCTTTTAGTCATAAGTAATTACTCAATCTCTTGTAAAGGTTGTGAAGCCTTGAAAAATATTTCTAACCAAACGCACAGGATGTTAGGCCCTGATTTGTTTAGAAAATCCCATTAAGAATCCTTATGAATTGCTCCCCATTAAATAGATATCCCAATTATAAATAAGGAATTAATGCACTCCAATAGATGGTCAATTTAGCCATAAATTTCATGTATTTGCAAAAATTCCTTTGTGATTTATTGCATATATATTACTCCCCTTACTTTGTGTGCTCTACAATAATAGTCTTATATACGATGTTTAGGTGATGCCATAGACAGAACAATAGCTTAACATTTTACAAAATGACTCATATGCTTTGAAGGATATCCATTATAATCATGCAAAGATAACCAATTTCATTGCAAAAAGAACAAAGTTATTACAATTATGGAAAGATAACCATTTCATGACAACTGTTACAAAGGACACTCATGATTTCATTGAAAAGACCTAAGTATTACATCGATATCTGGGTCTTTTCCAAGAAATGACTCAGCTCCATAATACTGGACTAAAGTTTGCCACTCCAAAGCACCTGTCTTGGTTAAGGCATATGCTTCCAAGAAGGTGGGAACACGATCAAAGCAGAAATGAGCAGCAATGTCTTGTAGTTGCAGGTGAGAAAACTGAGTGTGTGTGAGATCAGGAGATGGTGGAGGTGGAGTTTGGTAGTAGTTGTAGGAAGGGTTATATGGGTTGATCATGCCAGGATTTAAAGAATAAGGATATTCATCTGGTTGATTTGGAGAGAGGACTTGCATCCTTTGGTTTAAGTAGGTCATGGCATGGTGACTATAATCTAATTTCTTACTTAGATGATATTGTGATCCAACAATGTATGTTAGGGTGTTTTGGATGGGATCATGGGGTAGGTTGGTAGGAGGAGGTGGTGGTGGTATGTCTTGAGTAGATGTCTCACCTTCCGTCCTAGCCCTCTTGTGACCAAAATCAATTCCCATCTTTTCTACTGTGTTTTTGCTTATTTTTTGTGGTTTTCACTCCCATGTGTATCCTAGATCCTCAATTTGTTTCTTAAGAAAGTGTTGAGTGATTTGGCATACAAAATCAGCATAAGGGGGATTGCCAGAAAACTCAAGCATATTCTTAATGATGATGCGGATAAAATTTATGGGAATGTGTTTGATAATGGCATAGATTAGATACATGCGAAAGGTAGGGACTTCAGACTTGTTTTCTCTAGGATGTATATTTGTGGAAACAATAAGGTTGATAATCCTAGCTGCAGGTTTGAGGTTAATGGCATAGTAGGTACCCCTATCTTCGTGACAAGTTGTATTGGATTGAAAAATGGTTCGTTTAATGGCACTAAGACTGACGGTATTGTCATCTTGGGAAAGTGTATTGAGTGGATTTCCAGTGGTAAGGTCAAGAGCGTCTTGGTATTCTTCTAAGTCTATGTTGAGCATGTCAAGAACATCTTCCTCAGTAAATCGAAAGCTATGCCCATTGACCATAGAGTATAAGGAGTCATTATCATTTTCGGAATGGGAGATTAAGTTTGCATAGAACTCATTTACCACTTTGGAAGAGTAGGAGGGGAAGGAAGGATTCAGAAAATCTTTCAAATTTTGCACCTCGAAGAGATCCTCCAGGTCGACGATGCTGTGGAAGTCCATGACGTCAACCAGCCGTCGTGGAAGAGGAGTTTTTGGAGGAGAGCCTGAGGTAGCGATCACCGGCAGCTGCGTCGATGAAGGGGATGTCGTTGATGATCGTCAATGGTGGGGAAGCCGCCCTTCCTTTCCTGCTAGCAACTTTCTTCTTTCCACGTGTAGATGATGAAGCCATTTCTTTGCTTTAAGGTGGAGAAGAAGAAAGAAAGTCTTGGAGATGGAGAAGCTAAAGAGTTGCACAAAAATGCACTAGAAAGAAGCTAAGGAAGTAAGAATGTGAAGGTATGATACAATGAACCATTTTTGGTCCTTTTTATAGCAATCCAGTAACCTGGTCGATCGACAAATTGTCGACCGACGACCGGCAACGGTCATATCCTAGGCGCGCCTCTCGGTCACCCAACGGTCAACCCCCAACGGTCATATTCAAACTGTCAGATTCCAATGGTTGTATTCCAACGGTCAATTCTCAGTCGAGAAATTTGTCGACCGACATTGGCTCGGTCGAACAATTGTCGACCAGAAGTGTGTCTGAGTTTTTCCTGTGTAGTTCTTTCTTGAGGTATGTCGGTCGAAAAGAGATAGCCGACCGATATGTTTTCGGTCGAGCAATTCGTCGACCGAGAAACTTTCTGTTAATGAAATTTTAAGCTGCTTTTTGATGCAAATAATAGACTGAATTTGTAGAGCATATCTATATTTTCTAAGGGAGTAATATTGTGATTATTATTACCAATATTTAGATAATTTTTGTGATCATGATTTTAATATGATACCAATTTTTTTTATAGAGAATGATTATCCAAGTAAGTATTGTGTCAATTTATACCAAATGAAATTTGTAGATTTCTTCATAACCAAAAGTAAAAATACTAAGGTCATAATAAGCTTCAAATGATGTTTACAATGTTGTGTATGCTTCTCAATCAAATAATCAAATTTGTTTGTGTGAGCTCCCCCTTAATCTTATAATTTGAGGATTCTAAGGTCACAAATTGATTTTTAAAATTTGATTTTGACCTTTTAATAGAGCTTCATGTTTTCAATAAGATAAACACATTTTGAATCAAGATACTAAGATTAAGTGCAGTAAAAAGGATGTCCAAATAAGCATTGTGTCAGGCTTATTTTAGGTCGACCTTGACTACAACCATAGCGCCCCTTGGTCAAACTTTAACTTTAACCAAGAGGCAATTTCTGCAGATTTTCAATTTGAACACTTATATGTGAAGTATAATTTCTGCAGAGAATGTATTTATGCCATGAAGTTTTACTGTTTATGCAAAATGGCATCTTCATATGACTTGAATTACAATGATAAATAATAATATTCATGGTTTGTATATATGAATCAAATATTGTTGTAGACAAACATAAGAACAGGAGCAGTGTATCCACAATGCAATGATCAAGATTGAATCATGTAATTTCATGAAATACAATGATTATGACCATTTAAATTGTAATGCACATGGTTCCTACTTAGATAGACCAAGAAATACTTAGGATAACCATGTAACGTATGATAAAATAGTAATTTCCTTGATTAAACCAATATGGTTTGTAATTTACAGTTTTAAGCCAAGCCATACCAAAATAATTTCATTCATGATTCATGGATTTTCAAATTTAAGACAAACCATGTAAAGGATCATGTTTGATAAACTTTTTCAAGCAATGAATGAGGTTTGTTCAAAATCAGTCTTCATATAGCACTTTTGCAATATGTGTTAAGGATTTTCATAATCATAATGTTTATCTCATGATGCAAAAGATTTACATATTTTGTTTCAAGGAAGGTTTTCACCGTTTATTCTTGATTTGCAAATTAGTCATTAATAGCAAATTGATAGAAAATAGATTATTTGAAAGAAAGTTCAGCAGATTTAGTTCAGACTTGACAACAGAAACATGATCGGTTGACCATTTCTCGACCGACAGTTATCTCGGTCGACAGTTTCTCAACCGAGAAAGGTTCTGTTTTGTTTCAGGCATGTTTTCAGAAATTGTTTACAAGTAAAAACAAGAATATGAAAGTTTAAAGCTCGATTTAGTTGAGATATTTAAATATCAAATCATCATTTAGGTTAAATCTCAACTAATCATATACATTTTGAGAATCCAAACTAAAGCAAGTAGTTTAAGATGTATATTTTTAATTTCTTGGATTAACTTGGTGTCCTATTATGTTAAGTTGAGATAGACATAGAGATATACAACTTTAGAGTCTTTGGTCATATCTCAACTTAATTTTATCCATTTAGTTTGGAGTTTTTGGAACCCATACTAACTCAACATCCTTTTTCTTGTAGGGACATGAGAAAGAGTAATGTCCAAGACGTAAACAATAATGACAACATATCGAATCAACCTCATATCTTTTTCTATGATTTTGTTCTAGGTTGTTTTTGGGTACATATATATGTTTTCCTTTAGGTACATACATAGATTGATTTTCTAGTGCTTGTGTCTTTCTCCAACTAGGTTTTTGATAAGATTTTCCTTTAGGATTATAACCTAGTCCTCTCCTTCCAATTTGATGATAAGAATTATTTAAGATTTTGTCAAGGGTATCATTGTTATTCAAACTACTAATCTTTTGTTGCAACTTGACAATCTCATCGATTCTCTTATTGATGTCTAGCTTTGCTTGATCTAGATTGGATAATAAGGAGTCTCTTTCTTTCACAATAGTATCATAATCTAGATGTGTACACAAAACAGGTTGTTTTTTAAGATCATTTACTTGAGTTTGCAAGTTTAACTTTTCTAGGGAAAGAAGATTGCAATTCGCTTCAACGGATTTCAGTTTAATATCATGATCTTCAATAACCTTTTTAAGATCCTCATTTTCAGATGTAAGAGCAAGAAGTTTAGCATGTAACTCATCATTTGCCTTATTAGATTTCTTTAATTTCTTCTTGCACTCAATATACTTATTATGTGTCTCTTCAAGGCTAGCAATTAGCTCTTCTTTAGATAAATCAAAAAGACTTACCTCTTCTTCTTCTTCTTCACTTATAGTAGCAATTAGACATTCTTTATGCACTTCTTCCTTCTTTGACTTCCATGGACAACTAGGTGTTGTATGGCTTGTTCCTAAGCACCAATTACAACTTGTTGAAGATTTGTCCATGCTTTGCCTTTGCTTGCGGTTGTAGACACTATCACCCTTCATTCTTCAAGACTCGATTAGATCTCCTTGAAGCCTGCTCTGATACCAATTGAAAAACCACTAGAAGGGGAGGGGGTGAATAGGGTTTTAAAATTAATTTAACAATTATTTAACTCAAACAACCAACCAAAAAAATATTGGACAAGGGGACAAGGATTTAGAGTGGTTCCAACCTTAGAAAATACTAAGGCAGTCAATCCACTACCTGGTTGCTTACCCAATCGGGATTTTGAAAGAATCAAATTTTATTACTTCGCAAGGACTTTACATAAAATTACAATTCTTTCACAAAACCCTTCGAACAACCTTCACCTAGAAGTAGTTGCACCAACTTTGAAGCAGCCTCCTTGAAGTAACTTCAAGCTCCCCCTTGAAGTAGCCTTCCTATTGAAGTAGCTTCCCGTTCCAACAACCTTCTTGAAGTAGTCCGAAGTCCACCTTCTCCACCGAGAAGAACCTTCTCCAATCCGCAGCCTCCAACCCTAGGAGTAGCAAGGAGAATACAAAAGATACAAAGGAACAAGAAGGAAAGACAGAAATTACAATACCACTTGTAGCTCAAGACTTGATTTGCCTATATCAAGCATATAGATCTTCTAACCAATGAATATTGGAATGTAGGTTTAGTGGATAGGAGATGCTAGCCTATAGGACACGAAATTTGGAGCAAGGAAAAGAATAGCCAATGCTAATGTTGCTCAATTGCTCAAAACAGATTGCCAATTGCAAGTGTAAGCTCAAGTAAATGCACAAGTGTATATTTAGGTGTCCTATGGCTTGTCCTATTTATAGGAATGGCCTATGGATACTTAAGGACATTCTAGATACTTTCTAGGGGGTTCCAAGTGCTCAATTAGCCGTTAGGTATCCACTAGTTGGTTTAACAACGGCTAGTTTAATTAATTCTGCAGTTGCTGTCAGAGTCCATCTCGGTCGAGAAATTGTCGACCGAGACACCTAATCGGTCGAAGTTTTGTCGACCGACAGGCTCTCTGGATCAACGTTCATCTCCAACTGCCAACTACTTTGTCAGCTGTGTCTAACGGCTACCTGGGTCTTTCTCGGTCGAGAAGTTTGTCGACTGAGAGTGTCTCGGTCGAGGATTTTGTCGACCGAGATTGGCCCTGTTTCAATGTTTCAATTAAAATACTAAATGTGTATGTGAGTGTGCATATGTGACACTATTGAAGGGGATGATCTATCTAAGTGTAGTGATTGGCTAGGAAAAATCTAACGCTTGATTTACATGAAGTCTAAGTATGTGTACATTATATATTTGTACAAGTTTACAATTGATTACATTTCATGAAATTTATAAGCATTCAAGCATATGGATTCCCTAGTGCTTTGTCATCCACCTCATTCCTACAACACTCAAGTAGCACGTTAGATCAACAAGAATGAAATGTTTGTCATTATCAAAACAAAGGGATTTACTGATGTCCATTTAGCCAACAGACCTTTCCTCCAGCCTTTTTGAACTCATCAAAACCCCTACATGTTAATGTAACACAGTACATTGCATAATTAAATAGTAATGTAATAACATATGTTAACGGATATGAAAATGAAATATTTCTCACCGGAATAATGCCATTTTCATTATGTGTCCATATTTTGTATTCAATATACCCCCCTTAGGATCTAGATAATAGACAGTGAACGTCTCGGGGACGATAACCAGTAACTCCCAATGCATACCACTAGAGGTAAAAAAGTTAAAAATTAATAACTCAAAATCCACAATAAAAATGTAATTTTCTTAAGTCCAAATTATAATAAGCAAAGTAAACTTACTCTACATTGAATGGAGCCATTATCATCGTCTTCTTATTTTGAGCAAAAATTGAAAAAGCCTCACAGCAGTATTGTTGAACTGACAGAGGGTCTTTAGCTACTAGACTAATCAAAGATGGAATCAAAAATCCTACATGTTCGAATGCAAAATCTGCACATATCTTGTCTAAGTAGCTGCAAAATATGTATTAATTACGCATGCATTAATAAATAAGAAACCAAATCACCAGAATAAGCAAAGGTATATGGATGTATAAAGAAGATCTCACCTTATCCATAGCTCTATCACAAATGTATTTAGCCAATCATATCGAAACAACTCCAAAATATCTTGTATAAATAGTTTGCTTTAGTATGATTGACTTGCAACATCTGAATCTATAGAAACAGTTATAGGGCAATTTATATCATGTTTGTCTAACCATATTGCCATACCCCTACAGTTAGGACCTAACGGGACAGTTAGGTCATGTGGAACCCAACTGGGTAATGTAGGAGGTGGAAGTGGAGGCCTAGATGTTGTGGGTGTCTTCTTTTTAACCTGTATATATATATAATAATTTCAGATCAACTGACATCATATACACACACTAACAATTTAACGTAATGTAAATTTATCATACAATTTCAGTAAAGATGACATCCTCTTTTAGCCACAATATCACTCCGCCTAGTGCCTCACCAAGTGTTTCGCAATCTGGGTGGGCATATGGAAATGAAAGATCCATCCACTTGGGGAATATATGTACCGGGCTCACACGAATCCAACCAGATGGTAATGGAGACCCATGAAATAGTTCCCCTGGTAGGGATGGGTAAGTCGACGCCTCTGCAACGACATATTCATTAACTTTTAGACGGCATGGCTTCAACCCCTACAAATTTTTGTGTAAAGAATGTTATATACATATATACATATCATCTTGAAAACATATCATCTTGAATTAAAAATCTAGTTACTATGTCATAAAATACTTACAGTAGATGTGCTAGGTGGTGGGTCTATAGGATTACTCCCAACCTCTGTAGTAGGAGTAGAGCGGGATGCTATGATAGGTATTGTCTGCTGAGTGGCAGTCTGAGATGACTGCCACTTTTTCAGTGCTTCTTCCAGTTTCCTATCAAGTAGCTTATCTACCTATACATGGATAAAAGAAATGTTAGCTTCTAATTATTGAATTCTCTTTTTACAGTAACATTATAAAGAAAGAATATGTTACCTCTTCTTGTGAAAGTCCTACTTTTGGGACATGTTTGCGCTGGGATGGCCCAAAAAAAGATTTGATGCCCACACCAGCGCCTGCAGCCCTAACACGTCCAGGATGCTCTGGGTTACCCAGAGCAACTGTCAATTCATCCCTTGTGCCCTCAGGGATGAACTTTCCTTGTTTCCTCAGCTCGTGCAGCTCCCGCTAATCGCCAAAACAAAAATTTGTAATTAAGTAAACACCACAAATAATCAATATTTGAACGATTGCTGTAAGAGTTGTATTTTACCATTTTTGCAGCCGCCTCAGCAGTTGCAGGCTTCCTTATTTCTCCCTTCTTAGTTTGCCTCCCAGCTATCCAGATATCATGGCGAGGCAGAGGTGTGCTACCTATAGTGGAGGACTCCTGAGTAGCAGCAGACTGAGCAGTAGCCTCAGACTGTAGTCTTTGGCGAATGCCTGCATACCCCTTTGGACCCATTGTGTGGTCATGCACATTCAGTGCATGCCTTGATCTTTGTGCCTCACTGAGGGCCTAGTTAGTATGCACATTAATGATTTGGTTAGTAACGGTAAATGTTAATCTTGAATAGGTGAATACAACATATATTAATGAGATTGGGACTGACGCCTAATACCTTGAATTCATCCGTTTGTCTTGAAGCAACAAACGCATCCCATTCTTCTTTGTCCAGGAAGTTCCACTGTTCAGTGGCTGTCTTCTTCCTCTTGTCAGCTTCTTTTATGTATTCTCAGGTGAGATTTGTCCTATAGTTCCTTAGGACTCTCCCACAGCGTTGCATCCCGTATTTACGATGCAGCTTTTCATCCAATTCAAATATACTCTGCAAATTAGAATTGCTATTAACTAGTATCCAAAAAATTAGTAATCTACAAAATATAATTGCAAATTAATAATAACTCACGCATAAATCCCTCCATATTACGTCTTTCTTCTCCTTAGAAACTTTATGCCAAGAATCTATTATACAACCGCAATGGCTGCGAGTAACATACCCAAGATATGAAACAAATGAATTGCGATTCACACCAGATGCATTTCCTGCATTATCAAAATCCACAACAAGTTTGGGTCCATTGCCCTTTTGCGCTATTAACTTCTTCATCATAGTGATGCCTCTTCTCCTGTCAACTTTTTGGTGTTGCTGATTAAGTGCCTCAAGTGCTTCAGATGGTACATGTGCATCATCAACCTAAAATTTGACAAAATAAACACATTTACAAGATATAACTATAAATGGACATATAGATATAAATATATGATATATTTTTAAAACTTACATTGTGAGGCGGCGCATTGATGTCCTCACCCTCACGGTAATCATCAGCACGGTCATCAGAAGAATGCTCAGCCATCTGAAAATTCACATTCACATTGTAAAGTTTACATTGTAAAGTAATTCAAATTGTAAAGCTCACATTGTAAAGTTCACATTCACATTGTAAAGTAATTCACATTGTAAAGTTCACATTATAAAGTAATTCAAATTGTAAAATTCACATTGTAAAGTTCACATTCACATTGTAAAGTTCACATTATAAAGTAATTCACATTGTAAAATTCACATTGTAAAGTTCACATTCACATTGTAAAGTTCACATTCACATTGTAAAGTTCACATTCAGAAAAATAAAACATATAAAAAAACATTGTATAAACATGCCTCTAATATTGTGATTTTTTATCAATTAACAATCCTTCATTGTGATCTCCGCGCACATACAAGTCATCATTAGCTTCAATATTTGCTGGTGTTGGCAACCCAACTGAGAATGGACTGGAGTCATCATACTTATCATAGTACTATTCTTCATCACCCAAATACTTTATAACACAACTATAACACAATGATTATAGCTAAACTATTAAACAATAGACTTGTCACACATAAAACACCCTATACAACTTTAAAACAAAAAAGTATTAAGATATGCATGATACAATAACTATTTTGCATCACATTACAACAGACTTATCATTGATACCTTACTAACTTATTGCTACATTTACATATCATCACTTGATCAAAAATTACAGCAGTACATTTAACCAAAGTATGCATTCTAAAATCTATGTCATGATTAGTTACATGTAATTTACTTGGATATACAGCAGTACCCGATTACTATGTCTTACATACAAAGTATGCATATTAAATTAACTAAGGCTTATCATAGAACATGTATTGTATATAAGTTCAATATATTACAGTCAATAATTATTTTACTTCAAAAAATTACTTAATGTTACAGGCTTGCAGCTCTAATATAAAGAGTGATCAACTAAGGCATTGCCATAGATCAGTCTATATGAGTTATTTATCAAGTTACCAATAAGTAAATAACTTAAAAAAAATAAAAAAATGCCCTACAGCAGCCTGGGTAGCACGGCTGTGTGGTCGGCCAACACAGCCACGGCCGTGCCAGCCCACACGGCCGTGGTTGCTATTGGTAAGGAGAGGGAGAAGAAAGAAGAATAGCAGGGCGGAGTAGAGGAAGAAGGAAGAAGGCTGTGGTTGCCTTGGCACTGCCCAAGCAGCCGCCGGAGCAGAGGAAGAAGGAAGAAGGCAGGGCGGGCATACCTTGAGGGCAAAGGAGAGCAGTGGTCGGAGCAAGGCGAGGAGTGGCGGCGGAAGGGAGAGCAGCAGGAGTGGCGGCGAGGGCACGGAGCAGCGGCGAGGGCACGGAGCAGGAGCATGGCCGTCAGTGAGCACAGAGGGCAGGAGCAGGAGCACGGCCGCCGGTGAGCACGGAGCAGTGGCGAGGGCAGGAGCAGGAGCAGCGGCGAGGGTAGGAGCAGGAGAACAGCGGGCGCGAGCACGGAGCAATGACCGGCGGGGGCGAGCAAGAAAATCGCCGGACCTAACTGAAATTGGGAATGAAACAGGGAAAGGGGAAGAGTCGCTCGCACTGGTGAGCTATTAAGTTGACAATAAGCGTCGGTTATTCAAAATAACCGACAACTAAACCAAAAGTGTCGGTTCTTTTCCAACAACCGACGCCTATACTAGATTATAGTCATCGGTTTTTAACTAAAAGACAACCGACAACTATTCCTGTCCCACGAATAACCTTGAGTCGTCGGTTATTCATTTATGAACCGACGCCATATGTCAAATTTTGGTGGTAATTTTTTCACTGGAATTTTGGTTTTGGCGGTTGATTTTAGGTGTCGGTTTTTTACTAATTAATCGACACTTAATAAAAGTGGTACCCGTGTCTGGTCGACCTTCATAGATTGGATGTCGGTTTATGTTATCAACCGACACTGTAGAGTTTAGGTGTCAGTTTATGTATACAACTAACACCTTGAAAAGTGACTTTATAAGCCATTTCTATAGTAGTGACCTTACATGGCTGCAACCTGACACGTCATGTGGTCCGACATGAACATATCGAGCATAGGTCCTATCCTGATATGACCCTTACCCGTCACGGTCCATGACCTAACACGGTTGTATCCCGATAGGGCCGCTACCCGGTACCGGGTTAACACCATCTTAGGTGTCTATTGTTGCGTACTTCGTTCTCCTAAATCAAGGAGACTGATACTTATCTTACCTTTACAACATTTAATTTCCTTTAATTACTACATTGTAACTAAACCTTCATGTCTCTTTATAATTACTGAAATCTGTGAAGTTTATCTCATATCGTTCCATGTATGCCTTTATTTTTTTGGATGATTTCTTTCTGCCATCTAAGTTCTAGTTTCTTCTTTCTGATTCACACTTTTGACTAGCTATCGAATCATGTTTCTTGTTTTGACTTCTTCAAGATAAGGACGTTGTAAACTTCTAGAGCTTGGTCTGATTCAGGTGTATTAGAGTACATGAAACCAGAGTTGTGCCTAGTTTATCCTTCCGCACGAGCCCACGCCTAGTACCCTTGAGAGAAGGAACTTAGTGAATGGCTCGTTGGCATGTTCTTTGAGAGAACAAGGTGTTGGATGTAGGCCACCGCTACTTTTTACGATTATGTTATCTTTCTTCGTGCTATGCCCTAAAGATAGTTTTATCTCCTCGATTTCCTTTATATGAAAACCATTCTAAAAACTGCTAACACCCAAAATACCCAAAGCTTTAATCTTTTTGGTAACTCCCTTTGGAGATAGGTTTTGTTTGATTCTTTGTGATTCTTTTGCTACAACAAACCTTATCCTTCATCTTTTTGACATGTTTAGACAAGTGAAACTTGGGTTCCGAAGCGCTATTCTTCCAGTCCCTATGTTCGACCCCGAACTACTTCGACCCTGTTCTAGTTGCAGGAGTCTTAAACATTCGGGTATTAAAAATTACTAAAGTCTGATGACCTTGACATGATTCCATTTTTGGACCCACGTTTAAGGCTTATTACTAATATTCTAGATTCTTCTTAGACAATTCAATTTGAGTTATACATATTTTTTATCTTTGGTTTCTTCGTTGTTTATTTAATTTTATTATTTTACATTAAATGATGAGATAAGTGGAAAACATTTTTCTTTGTAATTAATTGAGGAAAATTTCAAAATCAATACTTTTTAGTCACTTAATATTTATGTCACATATCTTTTTATTCTATTTTTTAGAAACTTTCTTGGAGGAAGGATAGGAAGAGAATAAATGACACTTTCCTCTCATATTAAATGTTATACAAGGAAAAATGAAAACTTCTTTCCCAAGGTTTCTATTCAAGATGTATATATTCTAATTCCACTCCTTTTATGTTTCTCTTTTATTTCTTTTCAAACACTTTCAAGGATAGGAGAGAGAAAAAGGAATGGAAAGATTAATATTCTTCCTTTTGAGTTAATTGTAACACATAATGCATATATGAATGAGAAAATGTATTTTAAGTTTCATTTTATTATTCTCACTTTATTATCCTTATAGAAATTTAATTTCATGGTATGTTACATTAAGTCCCTCAATTATATCATTTACAAAAACCACATTATAAGACTTAATTTAGTTGTGAAAAATTGAGGACACAACCCCTTCTTTGATTGAAGTGGAGGTGTGTACGCTCATCTATTTATTTATTTGAGGAGGTGTCTCGTTCATGACTTACTTGAGAAGGAAATGGTCAAGGCAACCAAGAGTCTTCATAGATTTGTGAGCCACATTGAATTAGATATGCTTTTTTACTATCTCCTGGTCTTATAGTATTTGTAGTAATGATTTTATTGATCTTTGTTCGGCATCTTTGGGGCTATGAGAACTTTTGTCTCTATAGACATGTTACATTCAATTGTTCTTAGGGTGATCTCCATGTCGTCCTCCCTACTTGTCACCACTGGGATAGACACAATAGTATGGTCTTCTATGATTTGTGTAGAGGCGAGATTTAGATGATGACTCCTAGAGAGGTTTTAATTATACTTTAATACTTGTCTGATCATATATGTGTGTACTTTTAGTTGACTTCATGTTTGTTTGTCATTTCCCAAGTTATATTTAGGATCCACTCCAAATTTCATGTTGGTGAGGGAAGTACATAGTGTGTTTCCTACTTCTCTTCTTTGCCTCTGGATCTCTTGTCGAATCCAATCTTAACCACCCTTTGGGAGTGTTTTGCACATGGGTGAGCGTACTTCTTGTAAGTGGGTAGCAACTTGCATATTCCCTTTGAACCTCTTCCTTGATGGATTTTGTCCAGTGTTAGGATTAATCCATCAATACATGAGTTGATGGGAGATTATAAATAATATGTTGAGTATCTTGCGTGGTACTATGCACATGTTTTGTTGTCATAATTCCCTCATGAGGTGTAGGATCGATATGACATGATCCTCTAACAAGAGTTTATCTTATGATCTATCTTCTTTGGTTGCAATAATTTGACACATGTTTTCCAAAGTTGATTGATTATGACTCTATTGAAGAATACGATAGTTCTAGATACAAACTTCGTCTCCCACCTCCCCCATGAGGCAGTCTCTCCTCCTAAATATCTACCTTCTTTATTAGTGTTCGCACATGTTTTGGCGACTTACTTGGGATGTTACCACACTATCATTTTGGCATTGGAGGTTCGTGTCACTTTGCTGACGACTTTGGCTAGATTTCATCCTTCCATGATGATGATTTAGGCATGAGTGCAACATGGGGACTATTCTTTTGAGAAATCCACTAGGATACAGAAACAATCATAATTTTGAAAGGACCACATGTATAAATGGTTATCCCATTCAGGACCTAGTCAGGATATAGATTCATTGTCAGTGAGTGTTGGAGTAGGTTCCTCTCATTGTTATAATGTTGTTTTAGTCATTGAGGTGCAATGTAGATGCTCCTCTCTTGGTCATAGGTGGTACAACAATATCATTTTCTTATATGGGAGCAGTGATAGCCACTATTTAGGGTCTTCCTCTTTTTATAATTGGCCTTTGGTGAAGCTTCTCTCAGGATTGATGAAGAAGAACCAAAGAAGTATAATTATCATTTTGTCTTTGCATTTTGTATTTTCCTTTTTGTAAGAAGAACCATGTGTTGGTGTTGTTTCAATGTTTTTCTTGAAATTTTAAATTGAAGGTTAAATAAAAAGTTCAGTTTGAATTAAATCATGATTGAGGTATAGAAATTTTCAATTAAAAATAGATTTAGGAAGCTAAGTTCCAGAAGATTTGAGTCTTACATGAGGATTGCCTCTATCTACATGCTAGATTGTGTGGCAGATTGTAGCATTCCAAAAGGATGACGGACAAGGACTCATGTGTCCTCAAGAAGTGTGTCAGTGTTTATGAAGTTGTGAATATTGTATCCTCTATTAGGGAAAAGGATAATGACTCCACAAGATTGAAGGAAAACAATATTTGCAGACTGAAGAACATGAGACAAACTGAAGAATGTGACAAGATATATGAAGTGCAAGAAGAAATTCCATAGATTGGAGAAAAATGAATCAGGGACGAGACATATGAATAGATTGAGATGGAGATCGAGGTCGATGGATGAGGTGTTACGAGACCACACATGATAAGATTCATAGTTGTGGATTCAAGTAACCTAGTAATGGGAAATGGTCAATCCCAGGCCCAACAAGATCAATGAAAATACTTTGTTGAAACGTTCAGGGCTAGAGAACCCCTAGGAAGTTATATTCCCTCGGGTCGAGGTCCTGGAGGGAAATGCTTGACATGGACTTTTTTATAGATATCATGACTAGTAGTAGCGAGCTTGACCTTGTAAGAAGGATTTGTGGTTTTGAGCATAGGTTTGGGGTGGATAGTAGAGGGAAATAGGGAGAACTCTATCTTTGGTGGAAGGGTAATTGAGTCACAAATTAATGATACTCACATCAAACATTTTTGTGAAGGTTGAGGACCCTATAGAAGATGATCTATTTCAATTCATGGTAATCTATGGTTGGGTAGAAGTCAATGAAAGGCACCATACATGGGAACTAATGAAAAGAATTTCTTCATCTTTAAATGTACCAAAAATCTTGGGAGGAGACTTCAAAGAGATTTTGATTGACTTTGATACTGTGGGAGGCTAGCCTAGGAATGCATAGTAGATGATGAACTTTAGGAAAACTATCTAGGGTTCCCATATGAAAGATATGGGTTTCATTGGGAATTTCATCACATGGGTAAAGGTAAGTATAAGAGAAACAATATTGAGGAAAGACCGAACAATTTTATGGTTGATAGGGAACAATGTACCTTATATCCCATTCATAGATTAAGTAACTTTCCAATACAGTTGTTTGACTACTTATGAAAAATGATCACAAGGGAAAAGGAAAGGAAGACAGAAGAGGACTAAAGGATATTCAAGTTTGAGACATTTTGGTTATCCTGACAAGAATGAAGAACCATCATAGAACAATTCATAGAGGGAGATGGGGGGCCTATAGCTACATTATAGAATGCTTTTCTATGGGGAGTGTCTCTTTTTATGGTCTAGTAAAAAAAATTTCAACATAAAAAGAAAGTTGAAGGAGGATGAAAACCAAATACAAGAGTCACAAAATAGACCACTTGAAGACACTATGTTGAAGGTTTGTTGGACAATATTGAGGAAAAACTAGGAGATGGTCATGATGGATGAGACATATTGGCACACAAGGGTGAGAGCGAATGAGATGAGGGATGGTGAAAAAATCCCAAAATATTTTCACCACAAATCAAGTGAAAGAAGGAAAGACAACTTCATTGAGATGTTACTAAATGACAATAATGGTATGGTCACAAAACCTAATGATATCTAGGAAGTTATCATAAATTTCTATGAGGATCTTTTCTCTACATCTCACCTCACTAATATGGATATTGTGCTTGAAAACATGCCATGGGTTGTTTCTGAGGAAGATAGCAGGAAGCCAAAAAAAGAAGTAGATGAATCTAAAATTTGACAGGCATTAAGTGAGATGCACCCTAACACGAAGTTGAGCCAAAACAATATGAAGGTTGTAATCTACTAATGCTTCTGGGATGTTGTAAAAAGAGATTTTCTTTCCTATGTCGATGGGTGGTAGAGGTAAAAAAAGTATTGGAGTCATTAATAAAGCATACATTTTACTTATCCCCATGACAAAAAAAACAAAATGAATCTCTGAATTTTCACTATTAGATTGTGTAATGTAGCTTATAAGATCATTACAAAAGTTATGTCCAACTGCATCAAGCCACTTCTAGATAATATCATCTGTGAAAATAAAAGCACTTCTATGATAGGAAGATTGATAAGTGACAATTCACTAGTGGCATATGAGATTTTCCATATAAGCAAGGAAAAAATTATGGATTTGAAGCTAGATATGAGCAAGGCCTGTGACAAGGTTTAATGAAGCTTCCTTGATAAAGTTATGTAATGGATGAGGATTCCCACAATCTGGAGTGATAATATAATGACCTCATTTTTAGACACCCCCAATTAAGCAAGGATGAAAAGATGAGAGCCATTACCTACATTTTTCTAAGGATCTAGATTTAGGAAATAATAAATAAGAGTAAATCATTTCCATTTTTTCAAATATATTGTTTACAAGATGTTCCTCTAGAACATACATAATTTTCCATCATCAAAATTGTACATATGAGAACTATATGAGAAGAAGTATCTATCTAATCCTCCTTACGAGTTAACTTTAGTGCATTCAGATAATTTCATGTATCCAACATATCTTGATATCATCTTATCTAGCATGTGAAACAAAAGCATAGATCATATCGAAATATATGGTGTACATGGGGTGAATGCAAAAGTGTGGAAGTAAACTTACAACAGATATTTCATCAAATACTTGCAAATAAGAACTGGAAATTTCTTCACATAATATTTCTTTATGTTATACTCATAGTGGTATTATAGTTGAATAGAATGTAAATAAACATCAAATAGTTTAGTTCTTCAATCCTTGAGAAACACTCAGAAAGTACCAGCAAACTAATGTGGGTATTCATTAGCATATCCACATAACTCAATAGAGAGCCATGTAGAATATGCAATTATACTTTAAGCATATCATCAATCAATCAATCAATCAATCAATCAACAAGGAGTCTAAGCAATTCAACAGTTAATCTACATGTATATAAATCCAAAATTTTCACAAGCACATTAATTAGAATAAACCCTACTCGGTCCTAATTTAGGGTTTATCTTTTCTAGTAATCAAATTATCATTAGGGTTATACTTTGATACCCCAATTACCATGTTTAGTGATCCAATAACTCAAGGACCCTAGTTCATATTAGGTGTAGTCATGATTATTAAATAAATCTCATTATTTTATCATGAGCTCTAGACTCTATTATGTTCCTTAATAACATAAAAAATATGACATTGAACCCTATATACTTCATATGCATGGCTTTTCACATTATAAACCCTAAGTATCACTATTAAAGTCATAATCATATCAAATGACCACTATATTATACAATATTAGGTAATAGCATGAAAGATAGGTTTTTAACATATTCCAAATGCTAATACTCAAAACTATGGTTTTTGTGCTTTAATCACCTTTTGTCACATGCTAGCATTACTTCTAGAGATGGGTTCAAAATTCAGTCTCAGTGATATTTTATTTTGGTTCCTCTCATTTTTCTAATCAAGTTTCATATATAACTTGTCATGATCGGAGCTACCAATTAATTAATATAATTAATGCAAGATTAGAATGTTCTATATAATAGAATATTGCCACGTCATTATCAAACCATATTGTCAACTTTCCATAAATTCACTTAGATATAAGGGAAAAGACTTAGCAGCCCTTGGGCTTTGAATAGGTGGACAGTGGCAAAAGGGTCAATCGATTATGTTTCACCTTCCCTTTCCTTGTGTAGAGCCCCACTCCTACTCGTACGGACACAACCATATGCTGTTGGAACCACGGGCATGATCAACTCTGGTGCCCAACTTCTAGATTGCCACCATTGGCTGATGGGATCCTCTCTCATTTCCGTTGCCCTAGCCACCATCTCTAGAACCTCCTACCTCCTTCCCCCCTCCATTAGGACTAACAACTTCCTGGTTTTGGGTAGGGCAACAGTGAGGCACATACCCAAAGTTCATCCCTCCATGCCTTTTCTCCTTCAACCCACCTTTCTTCCAGTGATGCCATGTTGACATAGACTCCATCTCTGGTTTCATAGCTATAGTAAGTTTCGATCACCTTCCTAAAAACTCCCCCTTTACCATGTCCTGGCATCTAGCCAACACCTCTATTTCTAGATCCATGCCAACACCCTAGATGCCCCAAGATGCTTCAACCACTCCAGGTGTCTAGAGGAAAGGGAAGGGTGATGGATATGATGTTGTTACTATTACTGACTATAACACTTTACAAAACCACAACATGACTCCTCTAGTGTAACGATCTGATCATGGATATGTCTTCCTTCCATCACTGTGAAGTTGAGGGAGTCTGGGATTGCTGACAAGTCATTGTTGTTACAGTTTATGTGTGGGAAAGCCTGGATAGGTGGGGAGGAAAAAGTACTGCAACCTACCCTATATGTATGATGATCAATGAATGAAGTATTGGTCTTTCCCTTTATTGAAAGTATTTCCTATCCTTAGTCTGCAACTTGTTGATTCCGTCCCTTATTGGTGGATGCCTATGTGTATACATCTCATCGAGTAGTCTTATAAAAGAAAGTATTATTTCTAGATTAAAATATATTATCTATTTTCTTTCTGTTAGTCTCTACCTCTCTCTCTCTACTTATGATATATTATAAATCAATGCTAAAGAGGACACTAATGAATACTTTCCTCAAGTATTTTATGAAAAATCCCAAAATCACCAATAATATATTTCCTTTCAACATTTGTCTTTCCTCAGCCTCTGCATTTGGGTGTTATCAGAATAACATAAATAAACAAAACTTTCCTTTTAAGTATTTATTTTACATTAATCACCATTATCTCATTGAATGGTTGTCCTCTCCCAATTCTAGAACCCTACTATTTTCCTTATTATTTTCAAGTATACAAAGGTTATATCGAGATATTGTTATTTTATACCTTAGCATTGTGTTGCCATTTTTGGCTAGATAATTACTCTTTTAATTATCTACGACATCATACATTTTTCTCTTGGAAACTCATATATTGCTCCATATTTTGGTTATGAAATATTTCAAAAATCTATTATCATTCATTCATATGCAATTTTTTTTTCATTTATTAAACTTGGGCCACAACCACCCATACCACAGAGGTGATCAACATTATTATTCCACCAATACTATCATTGGGGAAAATTTTGTATCACATCATGCTTTATATTTATATCATTCATTTATATAGAAATTGAGGATATAACATACACCCCTCCTTATAAGGAATGTTATCCCCAAAATTCAACCCTAGAAAGCTTAAGGTGAATGATAAATTATCTTAACTTCACAAGTAATCATACATAGATAGATTTAACATCTTTTATTGATATGCAAATTCCACATATTATTACTAAGAATGGTAGCTGAATTCATTTCAGGGTATATGCACATCCTTAGCATTTACATGATATTATCACTTGGTGATGATAATTTCATTTGTGATTTAGACTTCACTTGGTGATTACCTTTTTTACCTAGGCTTCCAACCTATTATTCTTTTTTTTCCTCATTAGGTTGAGTTAACATCTCAAACATTAAGTCATGTCATTAAGTCCAACTTAAGTTATTCATTCTTATATGTTAATTATAAGCATAACATGTGTCTAGTCAAACTCTCTCACTCATAATAAAACGAATTAAGAACTTGGTTACACCTCAAAAACTAAGTTTCTCCCATTCCTAGAGTAGAGATGGTATTGTTCACACATTATCTCACAATTTTACATTTTGGTTGAATCATTATCAACAAGACTATAAACCATCCATACTTTTTAATTCCACAAAATTCTCATATATCAATAAATCTATTGTCTTTTTCACTCTTGAGTTTGTATACAACTTCGATTAATATTTCATTATTACATAATGTATTTATATCTTTTATAGTTACACCTCAGGTATTATGAGCCTTTGCAACTTCCTCAAGGTATCTATTGGTACAAATACTTTTGGAGTGATCTCATCCTAATGCATTTGGGGAGTTCCTCTCACATTCACCCCTTGGGCCTCATGAACTCTTGAAGGTGGCCAATCTCCTGAGACATGGGCCTCGGGAAAACATTGTTGGTACCTCCCGACCAGATTGTCATATGCATTCAGGATACAATCATCTCCTAATCTCATGAATCTTATGTACCTTTAATACTCCCTACTTGACCTTAGGATTGACCTACGTCTCTACCCATCCCCAGGGTTTATCGATAGCATATTATTTTCATATATAATTCTTTTAACCCGTATTTCCTTCATCTCTTATTGTGCTCATTGTTCACATTATGTCCCCTCAATAAGGTCATGGCGACCTTCCCTTCCGAGCTTGATCTCATATGTCATCCACTTCCATAGTGACTTTCACTTGGGTTCAAAGATTTATACTCAATATACACACTCTAATATTTGGTATACTTAATGCTTTACATTTAATGTGATATTTAAAGTTACCTAAATGCTTAAATTGATTTATCATCTCACCCTTCTGGGGAAGGTCCTAACCTAGGGTGCCCTCTTGGGTCACACGAGGACGTTAGGTTCTCTATCTGCAACATGACCCTATTGTCTAGATATTTGTCTTCCCTGTAGGTCTACATTTCCAATCTTGGGTTGACCCACCCCAAGTTGGGACACCAACCCTAAAAGTTGAATTTTCAATTTTGTGTAACCATAACATGTTGAACATATATTTCATAATATAACTTCTCAACCCTTACTTGCTCAGTCTCTGTGTATACTCACTTGCTAGGAGTATTCATTCTCAGTCGTTGGGAGTATTTCAATGATCTCCCCACTCTCTGGGGGTAATATCTAATAATATGCACGCGTTGGGGTGTCCATAATATCATACTCACTCCTTGGGCATATTTCAATGGCATACCCGTTTGGTGGGGGTAGCATACTCATTCTTTGGAGGTAATTTCAAAAACACACCCACTCACTGGGGGTAGTTTCAATTGCATACCCACTCATTGGGGGTACATTCAATGACATACCCACTCGCTAGGGGTAGTCTCTATTTTTGGTATGTATGCCCAGAGAGCCAATCATGTGATGATTGTAATGGATCAATTTGTAAATGATTTGATTAATAAATAAAGACAAGCTTCCAATTTATTCTGTTTAATTCAGTTATGACACAATGATGTCACATTATAAATATCTAGAGAATAATATTACTTAGTGATGTATGTCTTCAAGTACGTGACGTGAGGAAATGAGATCACATAGATGTTAAGAGTACACAAATACTCGCACACACATACACACACAGATATATATATATATATATATATATATATATATATATATATATATATATATATATATATATATCATTCTCATTATGTCATTGATCATTTGTTATTGTGGAAGGTTGATAGACAATAATAACACACAAGATCAGAGTGTGAGTTGGTTGATGATAGAATCTCATTAGTCATGATATGACTATATCAAGCCAAACACATAGATACATGTTGGAGAATAGTGTATCAGACAGACCAACTGTGAGACTGACAAATGGAATCAATCATCATGGAAGTCTTAGTTAGCTCTCACATTGAAGGTGGTGGTTGTGGTTCTTTGATCTGAAATCACTGCACTCATCACATGTCATTCAGTATGCTTTGACATCATCAAACGCAGTACTAAAACATGGCTTGTTATAAAGGTGATGATTGCGTGACTATGACACATGGGGATAGACTTTGAGTGATAGATGTGGGAATTCCCCTCCTACGAGAGTATGATATTCTAGGCCTCTTGATTAGCGAGACTGAGAAACTGGCATATATCTCAGACAGTGTGCTCTTGGTTCAAGAAATAAGATTGAATGTTGAAGAGGGTGACTACTCCATGCCTCAAGTTCAATCTGGATATCAGTGACAAAGGAGCTATACAAGTACAATGTCACCATATGCAGATTGTAGGTTGAATTTTTTCCCCAACATTCCATTTACTTGGGTAGCATTGATGGGCAAATAGGCACCACTCATTGATTGTGACGTCATAAGTTGTTATGGACATTCACTATCAACGTAATATGGGACCTATAGGGCCACACACATAGGTATCGACCTAGAAGAGGAGTAGAATCTTGAATGGTGATTGAATTAAATACTAAAGCATTTAGGTAATTGATTCATGGAACAAATTAGTTGGCTATACTGCCAAATGATTGACTCATAGGGCGAGATGGCCGCCTGGAGTGCCAAACGGTCATCTCAAGGGTTGATATGGTTGTTTGGAGAGCCAGGATGATCCGAGTTGAAATCATCTATGGGTTGAATAGACTGGCTCAACTCATCTCACCAGATGACCATATGGGTGAGTGAGATGTCTATTTTGCATGGGCGAGATCACTTGTTTGGGTTGAGATAAGGTTCAAGATTCTTTCTTAAATACATTTCAATTACAAAATACTTGTAGTGCAAGGAATTAATATTCAACATTGATGAGAAACAAATTGCCAATTTCTTATGGGATTGGGAAACTACAAAATGACCATCTCACTGTACAAGATGATCTTCTCGCATGCCAGACGACCGTCTGGGTTGTCAGATGACTGTTTTAGTTATCACGGGTTGCAAAAATGCATGATCTTCTGGCCCCTTTCATGCCAGCATAGATTGGGAACCCAAACCCTAACCCCTCCTATAAATAGAGGGGAACTAGGGACTTCCAAAAACACAACATAGATAATTGAGCATCAGTTGCTCTGAGAATTGTTGTGTTCTCTTATTTTGCTAACCAAGAGAGCCCAAGCAAGTACTACCTGACTAGGGAGGGATAGCAAGGGAGAGAACAACTCAGAATCATTTTTGTGGGAGAGAAAGTTGGTGACTAGTATGCCAACGGAAGGGATGACTCCTTACTATCTATTCTCGTAGAATGGAAAGAGGTATAGGCAGTTTTGATGGACTTCTCTAGAGGTGGGAAGCCATTGTCTACCTCTAGGAGAACAAATTCAACTAACAGTCTGTTGTGAGAGGATCTACTGCAGACGATGACATTTGAGGTTGTAGTCTATGGTGCATCAGACCAGGAGGTGCATCATTCAGACAAGTCCCAGTGCAACTTGAAAATAATTGTGCATCTACAATGATGAGAAGATGGCTCTACACTTGCTACTGAACTAGTTATATCCTCAAAACCATCCTTACTATCTTATAGTAATTGACATGATCTTCTGGTTCATGGGAAATATGGTAGATAATTTTTTTGCTTCCACTACCTACTCTATAGCCATATTTCCCAATAGTGATATCAGAGCCAAGGTAAATTTACTATATTATGGCATAATTAATGTGATTGGATTTTGGTTTTGTCATTATATTATTGCATGCAATACGAATAATTTCTTATCTAATAAAATACCACAATAATCCCAAACAAATATATATATATATATTGAATTTAGACTCGTCACCCTAGAAGTGGTTTTCATGGAGGATGTGTAGCATGGTTATGGCCAATATCTCCTATTATCGGTGCATAGTTGTGTGGTTGGTTTATCCTTTTATCTCAGTCTACAAATCGAGCCTCTATCTTATCTTCTCATGTAAAGTTAATTCTTTCCTACCCTTTCTCCCCTCGAATGTAACTCGAGGATTCTCTATAATCATGTAATAGTAGGATAGTTTACCTTCCTGTTATGACAAAGAAGATTATGAGCCAACTGGATGGAGGACTAGTTGGATGAGCCAAACCGATCAACTAGTGGACCCAACCGATCTACTAGAGGAGCCATCAGATGATGGATAGATGGACCCAGACGAATAGTGAGATGACTAAACAACCATCCAGGAGGTGAGATGGTTGGTTCAAGGTTTGAACTAATCAACCTGGGTTGGCAAGCATGAATCCTCATTAACAACAAGTTTCTACATGTGATATGGACCTAGGATGACATAATTCCTTGTGGATCCAAGGAATTACATTAGGTTGGCCATAACCATCACTTTCATTTATTGCATGTTTTCATTGTGAGATATAGCATGTATATTATACGTACTATAAATATGGTGATTGGATAAAGTATATGTATTTATACAAACTCCCTCAATTAAAATATTATGTCTTATATGCTTCCAAAAGAGGCACACATGAAAAGCTTGATCGACCAAATGTAGGTGACGCCAAAGCGTGTTATGTTGTCTATCTCGTAGAAGTATGATGGTAATAATGTAGGTGCCACCAAAGCGATGTGCATTATTATCGTGTTAGCTTGTAGGTGAGGCTTCACTGGTGATTCTTAAAGCATCTAAAACTAGAAGCATGCAGATGATCATGGCAAGGAGTTGCACATATCATCTATCCAAAAGTTGCATATGGATGCAATTGGAAAAAGTTGCCTACCTAAATAGTCAAGTTGTCGGCGATCAACCAAAGCGGACTCAAGATTAGACGAAATATGGATCTTATCCCACAATAATATTGTACGCTGCAATATTCCAAATTGATATGTGAGGGATATCAATTTGAACCAAAATAGTTGGAGAGATAATAATCAAAGACCTAATTAACGTTGTCAAATCTTCAAATCAAATAAACAATTTTTCACAAGTGCAAATTTTCTCTTGTAGAATCAAATGAAGAACAAATCCATATTGCAATTGGTCCTTAAGAAGGGAAAATTTAATGGGACAAATTTCCATGACTGGTTTTGGACTTTGAGAAGGGTTCCCAATGAAGAGTGCAAGCTCTACATCCTTGACAAACTAGTTCCAAAAATACCTACTCCTGATGCACCTAGAGCACAAGTGGATGCTTACTGGAAGCATGCCAATGATGCCTTAGAGATGAAGTACCTTATGTTTAGCTACATGAACTATGAGTTGCATGAATAGTGCAAGGACATGATTGCTCTTGATATGGTAACACATCTTAAGAAAGTGACACTTGGTCTTTCAAAGCAAGAAAGGGACGATATGCTAAAGGTTCTACTTGAGTCAAAACTGACAGAGGGAACCTCAGATGAAGAACATGTGCTCAATATTATTGGAAATGTGTATCATCTTGAAGAATTGATATTCAACTTGATCCAAGAGTTGGCCACTGGTATGATTCTAAAGATAATGCCAGAATCATATAGCCGCTTTATTGCATGTTATCATGTGAATAATATGGCTGGACAAATATTAGACTTGCTTGCCATGTTAATTCATGATGAAGCAAAATTGAAGAAGGATAATCCTGTGATGGTGATCTGCAGAGCTAAGTCCAAGGATCAAAGAAAGATCAAGAGAAGTTTTGTGGTCAAGCCTAAATCCAAACCATCAAAACTCAAGATAAGGAGAAAGAAGAGTACAAGATGAACTCATCCTTTATACTTGAAGGCATTCAGGAAGAAGAAGATGGGGATGGTGATCTACACTTTAGGTATATACATTATTGATATAAACTTATCTACTTCATCATCATGGGTACTAGATATCGGATGTGGATCTCACATATGTTCTCATAAGCATGATTTGAAAGGAACTAGGCCTTTGGGAAAAGGAGAGGTGGAATTGTGAGTAGCTAATGGTGCAAGAGTTGTGGCCAACACAATTGGAACTTATAGTATATCTCTGCCCATAGGGCTTGTAATAGAGTCAAAGTACCGCTATTATGTACCTGTTATAAATAGAAACAACATTTTTGTATCTTGTATGGACTAAAATGAATTTTAATTCCATATTAAAAATGTTTGATGTTCTATTTTAAAAGATGGGATCCTTTGTGGTTGTGCCCCAATGTCTCGTGGTCATTATTTGTTATATCTAAAGACATATATTTGTAATGTGAATACCAAAAGACAAAAACTCAACAACTCAAACAAAACATACCTTTGTCATTGTCATCTAGGTCACATAAATGAGAATCGCATATCTAGACTCTATATAGATGTTTATTTGGGCTCCTGTGATTGAATCATTAGAGACATGTGAATCTTATTTGTTGGGAAAGATGGCTAAGACCCCTTTCACTTGTAACAATGAGAGGTCTAGTGATCTATTAGGACTCATACATACTGATGTATGTGGAACTTTTAGAACAACCTCTAGATGTGGTTATCAATACTTCATTACCTTCACTGATGACTTTAGTAGGTATGAATATGTTTATTTAATGAAACATAAGTTAGAAACTACTAAAAAGTTCAAGGAGTTTATGAATGAATTGTAGAACCAGCTTGGTAAAAGTATTAAGGCAATTCATTCTGATCAAGGTGGCAAATACTTAAACTAAGAGTTTGAGAACCTTCTTAGAGCCCGTGGTATTGTATCCCAATGACTTCACCTGGAACATCAACATAATGGTGTGTCCAGAAAGAAGGAAACCCTCAATACTAGACATGTTGCGATTGATGATAAGTTTAGCCGAGATTCTGACTACCTTCTGGGTTTCTATAAATAATAGAAATTCTATAAATAGAAACTAATATACATAAATTCTATAAATAGAAAGTAATATACAGGAATGATTGAAAAAAAAATTCCATAATAAAACGAATTTTTTATTTTTTAATTCTTATGAATTGTTATTATCTCTGATTAACTAATTCTTCTAGAAATCCTAGCTATTCGTAGCATGATATTGGGGAATATAATTGCTATTACTCAAACAAGCATGAAACGTATCTCATGGAGAGTTCGATCATGGCTCAGGATGAACGCTGGCGGCATGCTTAACACATGCAAGTCAGTATGCTCTACAAACTGACATGTTTACACTAAATCGAGTACCATCTAAATCAGTTCTAAAGACACCATATGAGCTAAGGACTAGGAAGCGTCCCAATATGTCTTTTATAAGGATTTGGGGATGTGAAGTTTATGTTAGTAAAATGCTTTCTGAGAAACTTGGTCCTAAATCTAATAAATGTTATTTTGTTGGATATCCTAAGGAGACTAAAGGATATTACTTTTACTCCATATCTGATAGCAAAGTGTTTGTCGCTAGAGATGTTGTATTCCTTGAAAAGAATTTTTTTCAAAAGGAATCACCAGGAGAAAAGTGGAACTCAAAGAGGTTTGAGACCTATAAGAAAACATTGAACCAATAGATGTACAAGAGGAAGAAATAGAATCACAAAGTGTTTGGAATAATAAATTCCTCAACTAATACAAGAACCTCATGGATCTAATAGGATACACCTTGAGCATAAAAGATTTGGATAACTTATAACATAGGAAGGTAGTGAATTGGTCATAGATGATGAGGTAATATCCTATCAAGATGGTATTGAGGGACCATAGTATGATAAATGGCTTTAGGCCATGAGGTCTGAGATGGAATCCATGTATGCTAAAAAAGTATGGACTTTGGTGGATCCACCTGAAGGGGTAAAACCCATAGAGTGCAAATGGGCCTTCAAGAAGAAGACTGACATGGATGGAAAAGTTCAAAACATTTTAGGACAGATTGGTTGCAAAGGGTTTCTAACAAGTTCAACGTGTTGATAATGACAAAATCTTTTATCCAGTAGCCATGGTTAAGTCCATCAGGATCATGCTTGCATTACAGCTTATCATGACTATGACATTTGGCAAATGGATGTTAAAAATTTATTCCTTAAAGGGAATCTTCTCAAGTATGTGTAAATGACACTTTAGGGTTTTATAAACCAAAGGATGCAAACAAAACAAAGGTTAATTCTGCATTGAAGCAAGCATTTTGGAGCTGGAATCTTCATTTCGATGAGACGGATAAAGAGTTTGACTCTATTCAAAATGAAGATGAACATTGTGTGTACAAGAAGGTTAGTGGGAGCATAGTGACATTCCTCATATGGTATGTAGATGACATACTATTGATGGAGAATGACATCCCTACTTTACAAAAGGTAAAGTCATGGCTTGGAAATACATTTTCTATGAAAGACATGGGAGAAGCATCCTACATCTTTGGGATAAAGATCTATAGAGATAGATCCTAGAGGATTCTTGGACCAAGTCAAAGCACATATATTGATAAAGTGTTGAAGCAGTTCAATATGGAGAACTCAAAGAGAGGAAACATGATTGTGTGTCATGGTGTCCCCATCTCTAGAGCTCAATGTCCCAATTCTTGTAAAGAAAGGGAAAACATGAGTTTAATTCCATATGCCTCAACAATTGGATCAATAATGTATGCAATGTTGTGTAACCATCTAGACATCTCATATGACTTGAGCATGACGAGCAAATAATAGTTAGATTCAGGTGATGCTTACTAGATAGCCATGAAGAACATCCTCAATTACTTGACAAGGACTAAGGACCAGTTCTTAGTCTAAGACGGAGAGGAAGAGTTGGTGGTAAATGGTTATAACAATGCAAGCTTCCAGACTAATCAAGACTATTAAAAATCACAATCATGATTCATGTTTCACCTAAACAACAGAGTTGCAAGATGGAAGAGTTCCAAGAAAGAGATAGTTTCTTATTCTACAACAAAGGTTGAGTATATTGTTGCGCTGAATGCAGCAAAGCAAGTTGTATGGATCAAGAAGTTCATTATAGAACTTGGGGTGATTCCAAGCATTAGTGACGTAGTCGAGCTATATTGTGACAGCAATAGAGATATTGCAAAAGCTAAGGAACCCAAATCACATCAGTGATCAAATCATATACAAAGATGGTTCCATCTCATACAAGAGATTGTATAGTGAGGAGATGTAAAGATTTGCAAAGTGCCAACTGAGAGCAATATTGTTGACCCCTTGACAAAGGCACTTTGACAGTAGAAGCATGATGGACATGTTAAATCACTTGGAATGTGATTCATTGGTGATTGTCTCTAAGTGCAAGTGGGAGTCTATTGGTATGTATGCCTAGAGAGCCAATCATGTGATGATTGTAAAGGCATAATTTGTAAATGATTGGATTATTCAATAAAGTCAAGCTTCCAGTTTATTTTTTTTATTTAGATATGAGAAAATGATGTAACATTATAAACATCTATAGAATAATGTTACTCAGTGATGTGTGTCGTCAAGTATGTGACTTGAGGAAATGAGATCATATAAATATTAAGCGTACATATATATACATATATATTCTCATTATGTCCCTGATCGATTGTTATTGTGGAAGGTTGATAGACAACAATAACACACAAGATCAGAGTGTGAGTTGGTTGATGATTTAATCTCATTAGTCATGATATGGTTATATCAAACCACACACATAGATACATGTTGGAGAATAGTGTATCAGATAGACCCACCATGAGACTGATACATAGAATCCATCATCATGGATGTCATAGTAAGCTCTCATAGTGATGGTGGTGGTTGTGGTTGTTAGACCTGAAATCACTACACTCATCACATGTGGTTCGATATGCTTTGACATCATCAAACACAGTCTTGAAACATGGGTGGTTGTAATAATGATGAGTTGGTGACTGTTACACATGGCGATAGATTGTGAGTGATGGAGATGGGATTTGTCCCTCCTACAGGAATGATATCCTAGGCCTCTTGATTATCGAGACTAAGAAATATAATCACATGCACATGTGAGTCAATATGTGATATTAAGTTTGCATATATCTCAGAAAGTCTGCTCTTTGTTCAAGAAAGAAGATTGAATGATGAAGAGGGTGACTACTCCATGCCTTGAGTTCAATCTAGATATTAGTGACAATGGAACTATACAAGCAGTGTAACACCATACAAAAATTATAGGTTAAATTTCTTCCTCAACTTTCTATTTATTTGGATAGAAATGATGCGCGACTAGGTACCACTCATTTCTTGTGATGTCATAAGTTGTTATGGACGTTCACTGCCAATGTAATATGAGACCTATAGGATCACACACATAGGTCTTGACCTACAAGAGGAGTTTAATCTTGAATGGTGATTGAATTAATTACTAAAGTGTTTAGGTAATTCATTCATACAACAAATCAGCTGGCTATACTATCAGATGATAGACTCTTAGGGTGAGATGGCCATCTAGAGTGCCAAACGGTCATCACAAGGGTTGAGATGGGAATTTGGAGGGCCATGATAATTGGAGTTGAAATTGGATATCGTTTGAGCCGATCGACTTAGCTCGGCTCACCATACGATCATCTCGGTGAGTGAGACAGTCGTCTTGCATGGGAGAGATCACTCAGTTGGGCTGATGGAAGGTTCTAGATACTTTCCCAGATTCGTTGTATTGTGCAATATTTGTAGTGTAAGGAATTAATGTTTAATGCTAATGGGAATCAAATTGCCAATTTTGTATGTGATTGGGAAAATGCAAAATGATCGTCTCAAAGTATGAGACAACTGGTATGAGACAATTGTCTCGCGTGACATACGACCGTATGGCCTGCTAAATGACTATTTTGGTTGTCATAGATTGTGAAAAATCAAGATCTTGCGATCCCCTCCACTCCCACATGGATTGGGAACCCAGACCCTAAACCCTCCTATAAGTAGAGGGGTATTGGGGAATTCTCAAAACACAACATAGACAATTGAAGAAAAATTGAGGGGTACCAGGGGTATGCCGCTAGGAGAACAAATTCAGCCAATAGTCCATTGTGAGAGGAGCTACTACAGATGATGACATTTGAGGCAATAGTCTGTGGTACAGACCAAGAGGTGTAGCAGTCAGATGAGTCCCAGTGCAACATGAAGACAGTTGCACATTTGCAACGATGAGGAGATGTCACTGGACTTACTCCAAGACTAGGTATATCCTTGAAACCATCCTTCCTATCTTATAGTAATTGATGCGATCCACTAGGATTTTCCCAAACTAACTCTAGTCTCATCTAAGGTTACGCTCATAAGGAAAAACCCATAAAACATCTTTCCTTACATTATCATTATATACATGTTATATGCACATTATTATGTACACTATTAGTTCAACATTACATGTACATTAATTGGAAGTGGAAGCCTTAATCGTACTTCATCTCAATAACCCTAACTTCAGATGAGTAGAGATTTTCCTTTTAGGTTAAATAAGAAAGAGGATGACAACTGGATGAACCAAGATGATAAGACTTAGGGAAAAAAATACTTCATGCAAACCCTAGGCTCTGGCCAGCCTGATATCACATTGGATAAGGGACTCCTTGTATACCAACTCAATGTTGCAAAGGAAAAGATTTTCGGCTCCCAAAACCATGATCCATTCTACACACCATTGCCATCGGATCTACCTTCTTAAGTCTTCTTATATTTCTACAAATTACTTGAAATTATACACTATGAAATATTATTTGAAAAATCTAGGGTTGCGATAAAAATATAACAAACTCACTTTCCAACAACCCCCAATTAAGGAAGGACAAAAAGATGAGACCCATTACCTAAATTTTTCTAAAGGTTCCAGATTTAAGAAATAATAAATAATAGTAAATGATTTCCATTAATTAAAATATATTGTTTACAAGATGTTCCTCTAGAACTTACATAAATTTCCACCATCAGAATTATATATATGAGAACTATATGAGAAGAAGTACCTATTTAATCCTCCTTAATAGTACACTTTAATGTCTTCAGGTAATTTCATATGTCCATCATATCTTGATATCATCTTATCTAGCATGTACCTAAAACTCTGTGAAATAAAAGCACAGATCAACATATTAAAATATATTGTGTATGTGAGGTGCATGCAAAAGTGTGCAAGTAAACTAACAACATATATTTCATAAAAAACTTGCAAATAAGAATTTCTTCACATAATCTTTCTTTATGTGATGCTCATAGTGGCATTATAATTGAATAGAGTGAAAATAAATATCCAATAATTTAGTTGTTCAATCATGGAGGAACACTAAAAAAAGGAAAACTAATGTGGTTAGTCATAGGTGTATACACGTACCTCAATGGTGAGCCATGAACATTATGTAATGATACTTTAAGCATACCATCAATCTATCAATCAACAAGGCTTCCAAGTAATTCAAAACGTAATTTGCATGTATTAAAATCCTAAACTGTCACTGTTACATTAGTTAGAATAAAACCCACTCAGTCCTAATCTAGCATTTTGGTATCCTTTGTTACCAAATTATCATTAGGGTTATTCTTTGATACCCCAATTCCCATGTTTAGTGATCTAGTGAATCAAGAACCCTATTTCATATTATATGTAGTCATGATTATAAAATCTACAACATTATTTTTTCAAGAGCACAAGAATCAATTATGTTGCTTAATGACATCGCAGATATGATATTGAAACCTAGTTACTTCATATGCATTGCTTTTCACATTAGAAACCCTAAGTATCACTATTAAAGTCATAATCATGTCAAATCACCGTTGTATTTCACATTATTAAGTAATAGTATAAAAGAGAGGCTTTAACATATTCCACATGTTAATACTCAAAACTTGGGTTTTTGTGCTATAATAACCTTATATCACATGTTAGCATTACTTCTAGAGATGGGTTCAAAATTAGGTCTCACCGATTATAATTTCGGTTCCTCTTGTTTTTCTGAACAATTTCATATATAACTTGTTAGGATCGGAGCTATAAATTAATTATTATGATTAATGCAAGATTAGCATGTCTTATCCACTACAATACTTGCACATCATTACCAAACCATATTATCCACTTACCAGAAATATTCCCAAAAATAGAGGAAAGACTTAGGAGCCCCCAGGCTTTGAATAGGTGGGCAAAGGTAAAAGGGTCAATCGATTTTGTTTCACCTTCTCCTTCCTCGTGCAAAGCCCGATTCCCACTCATACAGACGCAGTCATCCGTTGTCGGCACCACGGGCAAGATTGACTCTGGTGCCCAACTTCTCGATTGCCAGTGTTGTTGGGCTCCTCTCTCATCGCCTCTACTCCAGCCACTGTCTATAACACCTCCTACCACCTTTGTCCCTCTGTCAAGACAGACATCTTCCTAGTTTTGGGTCAGGCAACACGGTCGTGGCATGAGCACTCTGACGAGGAGCATGCCCATAATTGTCCCTATATGCCGCTTTTCCTTTGACACAACTTTCTACCACTGTTGCCTTGTTGACATATCCACCAACTCTGCTTTCACATAAATATTTAGTATTGATCACCTCCCTGTCAACTCACCCTACACCATGTCCTAGCATCCAACCAACACCTCTATTTTTGGATCCATGTCAATGCCCTATCCACCCCAAAATGCTTCAACGACACCAGGTGCCTAGAGAAAGGGGAAGGGAGAAGGATATTATGTTGTTACCGGTACTGATTATGACACTCAGCATCACCACTATGTGTCTCCTCCAATGCAACGATCTGACCTTGAATGGGTTTTCCTTCCATCACCATGAAGTCGAGGGAGTTTGGTCCAGTCGAAAAGTCTTGTTGTTGGGGTTTATGTGTGGGAAGGCTTGGATACATGGGAGGAAAAAGTATTGCACCTGTTATAACCCTAATTTTTGGGTTCAATTGGTGAGAAATGTAATTTCTCATATTAAAGATGTTTGAACAAATACTGATATAATTTGCTTCAAATAAATGGATTTCATTTACAATAGCCTTGATGTTTTTGTTGTGGGCTTTATTGGCTATTGGGCCCAATAAAAGGATAATAATAATGGAAATTCAATTAGTAAATGGATAATTGAATTTTAAGAAAAGAAATATGTGGAAACCTCTAGAAGGCAAATCCAAAGAGGATTTCGTGCCTCTTGGGTTCCTTGGGTACCAAGGAGTCTAAGGTTGCAAAAAGAAAGCAATAGGAAAAGAAAAGATTAATTAAGTATTTCTTTACGAAGAAAGAAATTGGGAAATAATGATATAATGTGGAAAATGAATGAAAAGAGGCATAAATGAGATTTCTTGGGGAAATTTCGTATCCATGTGGTTGTTAATATTAAAAGGAATGCCAATGAGGAAAATAAAAGAGAAATAAAAAGAAATCCTCAAAAAGGAATATTTAAATGAAAAATAAACAAGATAATGTGAAATAAGGCATAAAGACGCATCTAGAAGGATAATGAATATCCTTGGAAAAGGATTTCGAAATAATGGAGTATATTGGGATCCAAGGAGTCCCAATAAAGAGGAAAGAAAGAGAAAATACTAAAAAGGCAAAATAAGAAGATAATGTAATGCATTATTAAGGAATTATGAGGTATTGTTAAAAAGAAAATAATTTCTATTAAAGGAAATAGAAATTTTGTGCTTATGGAGTAAAAATCAAGCATAAGAGAGAGAAATAGAAAGGATTTTTGAAATCCTAGTTTTTAAAGAAAAAGGAATATCAAAAGGGTATAGAAGAGAGAGAAGGTTTGCTTATCCATGAAGGAATCAAATTCCTAGTAGGAAAGAGTGTTGTTTCTTCATGGGAAAGCGTCTTAGGGTCTGGGAAACCACCCCTATATAAGGAGTTGAACTCTAGCCGAGTCCCAAAAGATCCCACGCACCCCCTCTCTCTCCTTCTTCTTGCTTCTAGCACTACAAACCCTAACCCCAAGATCACCATATGAATGACGCAAAGAAAGGAAACCAGTGGTGTGTGGTGTAGGTCTGGGGTATCACGATGTCAAGGAGTCGTTTCCCCACTGAATCCATGCCCTAAAAGCACGCGCAGCAGCGGCACTTAGGCTGTAATGGCGGCCGCTGTGCATGGCTGGGAGAGAAAGAAGACGGCCACCATGGCCAGGGATTGCGGGTGCCCTGTGTGCGCCCATGGACGGCGGAGGCAGAGGAGCTGTTTCCGGCGAGGATGGCGGCCCAGGGAGGGAAGGAGAGCATCTGCAAGGCTGCAAAACGCGGCCGCTAGGGTGTGCGTCGCGCTTGCTGGAGGTGGGAGACGACCCCTTGGTCGTTGGACGGAATTGCCCCTCTGTGGGCTGAAGAACGAATTACTTAACCGAGGGTAGAAATGTAATTTGGTTATGTTTCCAAACAAACCGTGTTGCATGGAAAGGATGACGTGGCACAACCTGATTGGCCAAGTAATATTTTGTAAAATTTGTATCTCTTGATTGGTAACTCGGAAAATAGCAAAATTATATATCAAATTGCTCAGAAAAATGAGAGGAATCCAATAAAAATATGTTTAGAAGTTAATTCCTCTTTCTATTCGAAAAGTAGTGTAAATTATCATCTTTAATGAATTAAAGATTAAGAAACCCTATTTTGATATGATTAAATTGTTTAATGGGGTTTAATGGATCTTTAGAGTTGATATTAATCTGTTAAATGTAAAAAGGAACATTGAGTTCAAAAAGGAAGAACTTTGCATATGATTAGTCTAATTTAGAGTTTATATGCTTGAAATTGGAAAAGTACATAAAGTTATCATCTTTAATGATTTAACTAAGGAAAAACCTTTAGATTTGATGATAGATGGATAACTCAAGCTGATATTAACCTGTTGTTAATGAAAGTGAAAATAGGATTTAAAAATATGATCTTTTTATATAGTCGGTTTAATTTAGGGTTCTATGTACATGAATATGCCTTAATGGGATTAGAAACCCTAATTTATGTTGACATGAATTCTAATGGTTTTAAATGTACAAATCGAAGAATAAAAAAGAAATATGATGATTTGAAGATAAATTGAGTACCAAAGATCTTTAATGTGAATTATTTGGATAATTAGTGTTTCCTAGTGTATAAAAGTGGAAATAGTGATAAATAAGGTTCATATATGTGAGTTGAACTATATTTTTTTGGTGAACCCAGCGTGTTGCTTCCTTTTTATTGCTTTTTGTATAAACTGTACAGAAGAAGGGAGGGGGAAGAAATAAGAAAAAAAACTATCTAACTGTACAAAGCATTGGAATCTGAAATAATATGATCCCAAATCACAAGAAACTTCCTCCTGTTGTCACGAAAAATATTTGAGTTTCTCTCAGTCCAAATCGTATGAAGAATGCAACAGATCAGAATTTTGATATCCTTCCTATTGTGAACCAGCAGTTGCTCCATTGAACCAGGGATGATAGAGAGAGGGTGCAGCACATTGAAATTATTCCATAACAGTTTAGCAAAATCACAGTGAAAGAATAAATGATCTCTCGATTCATTCTGAGCATGGCAGAGAGAGCACTTAGAAGCAAAACTAAAGCCAAATTTTTGCCTAACATCATCAGTAAACAACCTGTTGTGAAAAGCTTTCCAAAGGAAAACTGAATATCTCCTAGGCAGGGATGAGTCCCACACCCATTTCCCCCAATCTGTAATAGGATTTTTAGTTCTGTAGAGCTCCCAAAAATCTCTACAAGAAACTGTGGATTTCCCATTACACATAATACTATCTTTTGAGGCCACAGAAGGCTTATTCATCGAGTAAAGGAGGTCGGAAATAGTAGAACCACCTCTGATGCTAGGAAAATGCCATTCACCACCAACAATACAAGAATCAACCTTGCAGAATTTGCCACGGCCAAACCTGTTAACCAACTATTTATCCACATTACTCAAGAGAGTGGTCTTGCCAGGACACCAAGGGTCAAGCCAGAGAAGAAAGGAATGTCCATCACCTATTTTAAAATCAACCTGATTAAGAAGAAAGCATCGCAAGTTCAACATCCTTTTCCAGAGCCAAGAACCATTAGGTCTAGGGTCTACAGACCAAATAGAGTGCTCATACATGTATTTCTCGTGTGTCCATTTAACCCATAAAGAGTCCTTACTACTAGCGATGTCCCAAAGATTTTTAAGGAGGCTAGCATTTGACCAGTCCTCAATCTTCCTGATACCTAATCCACCTTCAGTTTTTGGTCTGCAGATGATGTCCCAAGAGATAGCGTGCATTTTCCTTGCATCAACATTATCACCCCAAATAAAATTCCTAATGTACTTCTCAATATCCTCAATAACTGCTTTAGGCAAAGGGAAAGCAGCAGTCCAGAAGATATGGTAAGAAGAGAGAGTAGAGATGGCCAGTTCAATTCTACCAGCCATTGAGAGCATACAGGACTTCTAAGAATTAAGCTTATTCTTAATTTTATCCACAATAGGCAAACACATATTTTTGGTTAATCTTCCTGAGAAGAGAGGGAGTCCCAGATACTTAATAGGAAGAGAAGCTCGAGGAATGTCAGTCAACAAAGTTCCTGCACCCTTGCTCAAGAATATATTGCTCTTCAAAATATTAATCTTCAAGCCAGAAATCCTCCCAAAGATGTTCATTATATCTTCAATATTGTTGAGGTTATATTGATCATCTTTAGAGAAAATCAAAAGATCATCCGCAAAAATTATGTGAGAAATGCTAAGGCTTGATTTTTTTGAAGGTGAAATAGGGGACAACAGCCCATCTTCCACAAAGGAATTAATAATAGCTGTAAAACCCTGAAGAGCTAAGACAAAATGATAAGGAGACAGCGGATCGTCTTGTCTCACTCCAACAGAAGACTTGAAGGACTTGGAAGGAACTCCATTCACAAGAACTTGGAAGGAAGTCGAGGTGAAGCAAACATCAATCCAATTTATCCAACAGGGGGAAAGCCCATTTTCCAAAGCATAAAAAGAATGAATTCTCTGTTGACCGAATCAAAAGCTTTAGTAAGGTCTGCCTTGAGACAAAGAAGATTAGCACTGTTATTACTGAAGTTTCTAAGAATCTCATTAGCAAGGAGGATAGCATCCCCAATTTTCTTACCTTTGATGAAAGCTGTTTGGTTTAAACTGATGATGTCAGGCATGATATATTTCAATCTATCAGCCAAAATCTTCGTTATGACTTTGTAGATGATGTTGCACAGAGAGATGGGCCTATAATGTTTAATAGTTTGTGGATCTTTAATTTTGGGGACCAGGACAATGAAAGATCTATTGCATTCCTTTAGCATTTTTGCATTGTCAAAGAAATTAAGAACTGCTTTACAAACATCATCCCCTACAATGCTCCAACACTTTTTGAAGAATAAGACATTATAGCCATCAGGCCCAGGGGCCTTGTCACTATTCATATTCTTTATGACCGTTTCAATCTCAACCCTGGTCACCCGGCAACTTAACTTCCTAACCTGCTCAGCAGAAAGGGAAGGAAGCTTCCACTTATCACTCCAATTAAGAGGGTCACAGTTGCAGCTATTGAAAACATTCTCAAAATAATCTGAAATATGACTTGTTACCAAACAGGAGTCAGAACAAGACTTATCATCAATCATGAGAGTATAAATAGAGTTACTCAGCCTCCTTGTATTCAGCGATGTGTAGAAGAATTTAGAATTTCTGTCTCCAAGTTTAAGCCATTGAACTCGAGACTTTTGTCTCCAGAGGCTCTCTTCATCATTAGCAGCTTTAATAGCATCAATACGAAGCTTGTTAACTTGAGCATGCAGGGCAATATTTCCTTGGTCCTTGTCAGCAATTTTTTGAATCTCCAGGACTTGAGCTTCCAGAGATTCAGCAAGGTTGGAGAAGTTACTGACTTTTTCTTTATTCCATTTGATCAGAGCAAATTTAGTAGCATGGAGTTTCCTGTACAATCTGTACATGGGAGGACCTACCGGTTCAAAGTCCTATGAATTCTGAATAACATCAATGAAACCATCTTGCCTAGTCCAGGCATTAATGAATCTAAAAGGAGTAAAACGTTTCTTTCCTTTAATCAGGTTGATTTTAATGATTTTATGGTCACTTGTGATGTTTGAAATCGCCTCAGACCAGACATTGGGAAAAAGATTAAGGAAGTCAATATTACAGAAAACCCGGTTGATTTTAGAGAAGGTACTAACACCGGACTTACTCTTGCTATCCCAGGTAAAATAGGGACCCTTGGTAGGAATCTCCAACAAACCCGTGATTCCAATGACATTATTAAAATCCTCCATGCTGATATTAGTAGGGGGTTTCTTTCCTATTTTCTCTCCAGCAAGCCTAACTGCATTGAAATCCCCTGCAATACACCATTGCTTATTCATGTTGAACTATAATGAAATATGATTTGTCAATTTGGAAGAAACTGAAGATGATAATTAGCCTTAATGTTTTGGATATGACCTAAAAGGATAAAGATAATAGTTTTAGCATTAAAAGTGATAAATGCATAATGAAGGCTAAAACCCTAATAAAACCCTAAAGTTGGCCTAGAAATCATAAGGTGGAATCCAAGTTGATCTTGAGGATGTTTGAATAAAACAATGACACTTGAATATTATGCATTATTTTCAGGATATTGTTGATTGCTTGTTAATTGTGATGAATGGTAATGCATGGACATCAAGTTACTATGGATCAGGTATGTGGTTACGATTATGAATAATCGCTTTAGTTTCCCGGTGGATTCCTGAATGTTTAATCGCATTGAATGCAACTAAACTGTTGGATGTTTATTTATTTCATGCAACTATAAAGTGACCATGATTATCACCATAAATGTGCAAATATAACTGGTTAGATCTGGGTCTACCTCTGTTACTTTGAAAAGGCTAAAAAAGGGGTAATCCTAGAGCAAGGTCTAGGTTACCGTGAGTTAGAGACTCTTTAGCAAATCCCGAGTTAAGGAGTGGTCTACTTACGAGTAGTGCCATGTGACTCAACCCTAGAAACTGGTTCACTTATTGGTGGATCATGAGGGGTTTAATGGGGACAATACAGAGGATAGGGTACCCTTGGATCGCGGAGTTATATCTAAAACGTAACATTGGTTGTTAAATAAGTAATTGAATGATTACATTGTTATCATAGTTGCATGTTTATTGTTTTCCCCCACATACCAGCTACGGCTGACCGACGTTTTGTTTGTCGGAGTTTTAGGTACAATGAAAAGAACAAACAGTAAAGTGGCACATGTGATACTAAAAGAGAATTAAAGTGCAAAGGAGGATTAGATAGATTAGTATTGGTGTGGATAGAAGTTTAGAGATCCAAGTTTTCAAAAGGTATGTAAAGAAAATTTCATTACCATTTTCAGTATAGTCTGTTAGAATTTAATAATTGTTTATGGTTATATGTCGAACCTTTGATCCGGGATTAATGGGTGTGGCTTCAACCTCTTGGTCTCCTTTAATTGGGGGTTATCGGGAGGTGGGGTCGTAACATTTGGTATCAGAGCGTAGGTTCTTCATGTAACCATTAGTAATTATTAAATTTTACAAACTCCATAGAACCCAAGGGAGTTATTAGAGGAGTATCTGAAAGACGGAGGTGTCTAGAAAGGGATCACGACCGGGGGCTGGCAAGATTTTCCTCCACACCGCTAGTCGGAATACGAGGACTCCCGGACCCGTGTGACCGCCTGGCCAAGGTCTTAGGGTATGAATCGAAATAAGATACCTTTAGGACTTCTCATCTTATTCATCCCTTCTCATCACAAAATTCTGATAAGGACCTAAAGGATTAGGGTTTTCTTTCTTATCCTCACCCTCTTGAGGTCTGGGTAAGATTAATAAGGTTTAAGGAATCCTCCACTAAATTAATGAAAGGCATGTAAGTAAGATGTCATGGACATAAGCTTAATAGATTAAGCGCAAAATAAATAATAGATACATGCTTAGGTCGTATGACATGAGATGTCATGTCCTCAGAAGAGACCTAAGGCTAGACCTTCTTGTCAAGAGGATAAGTTAGTCTTGGAGATAGAGATCTCCATTGCAAGTAGAAACCTGGCACATCCTCTGAGGATGATGCTAACCCTAATCCTAAGTGAAGGTTAGAGAGAGATGAGTTGGACCAGGTGTTTGAAAGGACATGCCTTTGGGATGCCATACGATCCATGGGTGACCTAGCACCTTTTGGCAACCCAACCCTGGGAAGGGTCGTGCAAGGGTAAAGGATAGCTCTTTTGATGATGATGTTAGTGAAGGACCATAGAAAACCCATGGGCTTGTACCAGTAGGGCATGGCTGGAACCTAGGGCACGTCATAGTGCTGACGGTAGGATAAAACCCTGGATAAGGAATTATGATGGAGCATAAAGGGTTATGGATGAGCTTGAGCAACCATAAGTTCGAACCTAGGCTTCACCCATGTAGAGCATGCCTTTGAGGTTGAACCTTCATGAAGAGAGGGCCTCTAATGGCGAGGTTGGATGTAGGGTTAGCTCTAGAGAGAGCAGGAAACCCAGCAAGAAGGTTGGAAGCCTAAAACCCTAAAAAATGGATGATAGTGGTTGCCTCATGATCGATCCTTGAAAGTTGATGATACCTTGGTTGTCTTTAGAGGGACCAAACCTAGAGGAAGGATGAGGTTTCTGGCACCTATGTGCCTAGGGTATAAGTGTTTACCTTCTGAGAAAGGAAGAAGATGTTCTGTATACCCTGAAGTGGATTTGTAACAGGTTATGAGGCCTTGTACCTCATGGTTTGTCCTTGAGGAAAATCCAACTCTAAGTGTTGCTTGAGTTGAGGGATGACAAGGAGTGTGTGTCATGGCTTTTCATGCTTGGTTGGTAGTTAAGGGACAGAGCATGCAGTGAACCTAGGGTTCCTAGGCCTAAGAGGGGAAGTGGTATACCTAATGTTCATGATGAGAATTAAGTTTCTATAGTTTTGAGCATGGTACGCCTCATGAATAAAGGAAGAGGGAAGCCCCTTAAGTTTAAGGTATGATTGGTGAACCCCTTACAGCTAGGTTGATGATAAAGGGGAAAGTTTTATCTTGATCCAACATCGAGGAAAGAAGGATAAGTATGACCTAGCATGGTACAGTGAGTGGGCTGCTTATGCCTTAATGGTTTTCTAGGGTTAAGTAGGCTCGTGTGGATGTAAACCCTAGACCTAAGAGCTTTTGTGACCTCAGAGATAGTTTTTCCTCCCATCCTGGGAGAGGGACCCCTTTGGAAGGGTGTATATCGGTTTTGTTGGTTTAAGGTAACCTAAAGAAGTCTCATAGGATCTTGAGAAGCTAAGTGAAAAGTACATAGTATGAGATTGAATCTACAGACCCATAGATATCCATCTCTTTTGCATGTGAATGTGTTACCATGTGGGTAACCAGTAGGGGGCTTGACAAGGTAGGCAGGGTACCATGATGCCTATGAACAGATGAGAGCCAACCAATGAATGCAGAAAGAGAGATGATGAAGACTTGGGTAAGGTCCTAAGTGAACATGTACCATAATGGAGAATCCTAAGTCTATCTTAGGGTCAGGTAGGGATAAGACCGATGAAAGTAGGAGTTGCCTTTTTCCCCAGTTGCGCATGACCATATGGTCGGGAAGTAACAGCTATCATTGTCTGAGGGCCATGGGTTAGGAGATTGATCACCTTCATGAACTCATAGGACCCAAAGGGCAGATGAGTAGGGCACTCTCTTGATGCATGAGGGAAGAGGCATGACCCCAAAAGTATCGGCACCCTATAGTCCTAGAAGAGGTGACCAAGGATTGTGAGGTGACCCAAATAGATTCGAAACTAGTTTTCCGTGGAGGTAACCTTGATAACATGATGTCTGTGATGTAGAGACATATGTGGCACGTTTAAACTTAGATGTAAAAGTGTATTGTCAAGGTTGGATGTACCATCTCTACTCTTGGAACAAGAAGAACTCTGTATTTGGACTGCAGCCAAATGCTTATTTCCTCTTGTTATGGGGGTGAGAGATAGGACATTACGCATGCCATACACCAAGGATAATAGATGATGTAGGTTGGAACGTTGCTACGAGAAATGGGGATAGAGATTATAACCTAACCTAGTAAAGTGAATGATACATGGATGGTTTGTAAACACTAAGAGGAATAAGGTAGTCCCCTTATGAGGATGTTTATAGCCTGAGCTAGGTGGAGCTTACAAGTTATACCAGGTTGAGTTTGGTCACCATGATGATGAAATGGAGATAGACATGGAGTTGGAGGTAATATGATAAGTGAAGTACATGGAAGTGTAATGTTACCTAATACCTAAGGATGTGAAGTGGTAATGGCTGCTCTGGTTGAGGTACATCTGACTTGTTTGACCAGAAGCTAGAAAAGATTGATTGGCTAACCTTAAGTTCGAAAAGGAGAGGTGTTTGGATAACACTCAAATGTGACAAGATACATTGAAAAGTTAATGGTGGTTGGTTAGTCAGTCTAGTCCTAGATGCAATGAAAGGATGGTGGTAAAACCTCAGATGTACTTCTTTGGAAGAGAAGGTGATGAAACCTCGACTAGAGTGGTTTAGGGTTTCAGAGGTTTTGATCTTGAAAGAATCATGACATACAGGAAACCATGGTTGAAGATTATCATACACCATGGAGAATGGAAATAGCACGTTAGATGCTTAAGATGAGGTTGCATGTGGTTTATGGCCATGCAAGCCAGGAGGTAAAGGACGAACCCCAGTAACCCAGTGTATCGATATGGAGGACAAAAGAATCCCTGAGAAGGAATGAGAGCTCAACACTATGGATGTTGTAATAGGTCTTTCCTGGACCGAGGAAGATCGAGATGCAATATGGGTTATGGTAGATTGCCTTACCTAGATGACATAAGAAAGAAAGAGCTTTGTTAAGGGACAGATCTAGTTGAACTACCCATGAGTGAGATGGTTCAACTACACCATGAAGTGAGTTCAAAGGTTCTTGAGTTTGACCTAAAGGTTCACTTCCATAAAGTGGAAGTAGGTACATGAAGAACTCAATGTTAGTATAGTTTAGCACCCCTAACTATGGTTAGAATGATCCAGACTAAAGGGTCTGATGAGGGCATGTGTGCTCGTTCAGGGTGATATCTAGAGACAGTTCTTAACTTATGAAAGATGTGACAATGACCACCATAGCCAGTATCAGGTTTTATAAGGAGCTCTGTAAGGGAGGTTGTGTCAGTCACCACTTCAGTAAGGTGATGTTGGTGAAAAGGACCTCATGATGGTTAGAAAAGGGACACATGATGATTAGAAAAAAAAAAGGGACCCCAATGTGTGTAGATGAAGTCACTTTGATTGTGCAAGGGCTGAAAGGAGCCTAGAGACGATGAGAGTCGTGAGCAGATGCAAAGTAGATTGACATGTAGTTCATTGTGGGAGATTATGTGATATGAAAATCCGACCCCTCTAAGTTATAACTAAGAGAGATGAGACCCGGATACATGGGTCCATTAGAGATGGATGGGTGGAGAAGGTTAGGTTTGACCCTACCCCTCAGGATGGAGTAATGGGAGATGTTTTCCATGTGTTCAATTTAGAGCGCTATGTGAGGTACCCCGACCATGTGCTAAGCAAAGAACCTAGTAAGCCCCAAGGGAGGTTGAAATGGCCTGAGTCACCTGTGTAGTTTATAGATGCCAGGATGAAAGAACTCAGAGAAAAGAATATGTGATGATAAAGGTTCTTTGGAAATGCCATGAGTACGGCAGAGCCACATAGGCGCCAATGATGGACATGGAAAAGTCTTATCCTGAATTGTTTGTTTGCTTGCCTGAATTTTGAGGACAAAATTCCAATAAGAGGGGAAGGATGTTATAACCCCAATTTTTGGGTTCAATTGGTGAGAAATGTAATTTCCCATATTACAGATGTTTGAACAAATAATGATATAATTTGCTTCAAATAAATGGATTTCGTTTACAATAGCCTTGATGTTTTTGTTGTGGGCTTTATTGGCTATTGGGCCCAATAAAAGGAAAATAATAATGGAAATTCAATTAGTAAAAGGATAATTGAATTTTAAGAAAAGAAATATGTGGAAACCTCTAGAAGGTAAATCCAAAGAGGATTTTGTGCCTCTTGGGTTCCTTGGGTACCAAGGAGTCCAAGGTTGCAAAAAGAAAGAAATAGGAAAAGAAACGATTAATTAAGTATTTCTTTACGAAGAAAGAAATTGGGAAATAATGATATAATGTGGAAAATGAATGAAAAGAGGCATAAATGAGATTTCTTGGGGAAATTTCGTAAACATGTGGTTGTTAATATTAAAAGGAATGCCAATGAGAAAAATAAAAGAGAAATAAAAAGAAATCCTCAAAAAGGATTATTTAAATGAGAAATAAACAAGATAATGTGAAATAAGGCATAAAGATGCATCTAGAAGGATAATGAATATCTTTGGAAAAGGATTTCGAAATAATGGAGTATATTGGGATCCAAGGAGTCCCAATAAAGAGGAAAGAAAGAGAAAATACTAAAAAGGAAAAATAAGAAGATAATATAATGCATTATTAAGGAATTCTGAGGTATTGTTAAAAAGAAAATAATTTTATTAAAGGAAATAGAAATTTCGTGCTTATGGAGTAAAAATCAAGCATAAGAGAGAGAAATAGAAAGGATTTTCGAAATCCTAGTTTTTAAAAGAAAAAGGAATATCAAAAGGGTATAGAAGAGAGAGAAGGTTTGCTTATCCATGAAGGAATCAAATTCCTAGTAGGAAAGAGTATTGTTTCTTCATGGGAAAGCATCTTAGGGTCTGGGAAACCACCCCTATATAAGGAGTTGAACTCTGGCCGAGTCCCAAAAGATCCCACGCACCCCCTCTCTCTCCTTCTTCTTGCTTCTATCACTACAAACCCTAACCCCAAGATCACCATATGAATGACGCAAAGAAAGGAAACCAGTGGTGTGCGATGTAGGCCTGGGGTATCACGATGTCAAGGAGCTATTTCCCCACTAAATCCATGCCCTAAAAGCACGCGCAGCAGCGGCACTTAGGCTGTAATGGCGGTCGTTGTGCACGGCTGGGAGAGCAAGAAGACGGCCACCATGGCCAGGGATTGCAGGCGCCCTGTGTGCTCCCATGGACGGTGGAGGCGGAGGAGCTGTTTCCGGCGAGGATTGCGGCCCAGGGAGGGAAGGAGAGCCTCCGCAAGGCTGCAAAACGCGGCCGCTAGGGTGTGCGTCGCGCTTGCTGGAGGTGGGAGACGACCCCTTGGTCGTTGGATGGAATTGCCCCTTCACGGGCTGAAGAACCAATTACTTAACCGAGGGTAGAAATGTAATTCGGTTATGTTTCCAAACAAACCGTGTTGCATGGAAAGGATGACGTGGCACAACCTGATTGGCCAAGTAAGTAATATTTTGTAAATTTTGTATCTTTTGATTGGTAACTCGGAAAATAGCAAAATTATATATCAAATTGCTCAGAAAAATGAGAGGAATCCAATAAAAATATGTTTAGAAGTTAATTACTCTTTCAAAAAGGAAGAACTTTGCATATGATTAGTCTAATTTAGAGTTTATATGCTTGAAATTGGAAAAGTACATAAAGTTATCATCTTGAATGATTTAACTAAGGAAAAACCTTTAGATTTGATGATAGATGGATAACTCAAGCTGATATTAACCTATTGTTAATGAAAGTGAAAATAGGATTTAAAAATATGATCTTTTTATATAGTCAGTTTAATTTAGGGTTCTATGTACATGAATATGCCTTAATGGGATTAGAAACCCTAATTTATGTTGACATGAATTCTAATGGTTTTAAATGTACAAAGCGAAGAATAAAATAAAAATATGATGATTCGAAGATAAATTGAGTACCAAAGATCTTTAATGCGAATTATTTGGATAATTAGTGTTTCCTAGTGTATAAAAGTGGAAATAGTGATAAGTAAGGTTCATATATGTGAGTTGAACTATAATGAAATATGATTTGTCAATTTGGAAGAAACTGAAGATGATAATTAGCCTTAATGTTTTGGATATGACCTAAAAGGATAAAGATAATAGTTTTAGCATTAAAAGTGATAAATGCATAATGAAGGCTAAAACCCTAATAAAACCCTAAAGTTGGCCTAGAAATCATAAGGTGGAATCCAAGTTGATCTTGAGGATGTTTGAATAAAACAATGACACTTGAATATTATGCATTATTTTCAGGATATTGTTGATTGCTTGTTAATTGTGATGAATGTTAATGCATGGACATCAAGTTACTATGGATCAGGTATGTGGTTACGATTATGAATAACCGCTTTAGTTTCCCGGTGGATTCCCAAATGTTTAATCGCATTGAATGCAACTAAACTGTTGGATGTTTATTTATTTCATGCAACTATAAAGTGACTATGATTATCACCATAAATGTGCAAATATAACTGGTTAGATCCGGGTCCACCTCTGTTACTTTGAAAAGGCTAAACGTAACATTGGTTGTTAAATAAGTAATTGAATGATTACAATGTTATCATAGTTGCATGTTTATTGTTTTCCCCCACATACCAGCTACAGCTGACCGACATTTTATTTGTCGGCGTTTTAGGTACAATGAAAAGAACAAATAGTAAAGTGGCACATGTGATACTAAAAGAGAATTAAAGTGCAAAGGAGGATTAGATAGATTAGTATTGGTGTGGATAGAAGTTTAGAGATCCAAGTTTTCAAAAGGTATGTAAAGAAAATTTTATTACCATTTTCAGTATAGTCTGTTAGAATTTAATAATTGTTTATGTTTATATGTCGAACCTTTGATCCGGGATTAATGGGTGCGACTTCAACCTCTTGGTCTCCCTTAATTGGGGGTTATCGGGAGGTGGGGTCGTAACAGCACCCTACCCTATATGTATGGAAATCAAGGAACGAATTGTTCATCTTTCCCTTTACTAAAAGTATTTCCTTTCCTTAGACTGTAAGTTGTTGATTCCCTCCCTTATTGGTAGAGGCCTACATGTCTACATCTCATCGAGTAATATTATAAAAGGAATTATTATTTCAAGATCCAAAGATATTTTTTATTTTATTTGCCATAATTCTTTCTCTCTCCACTAGTTATGGGAAATTATAAATTGATGCTTAGAAGGAGAATAATGAATACGTTCCTCTTATATTTTATAAAAAATCCCAAAATTACCAATAATATATTTCCTTTCAACATTTATCTTTCCTCAACCTTTACTTTTGGGATTTATCAAAATACATAAATGGAAAAAACTTGCCTTTCAAGTATTTATTTATAACAACCTCAATTATATCATTGAATGTCCTTCCTCTCCCAATTCTAGAACTCACCACTTTTCTTTATTATTTTCAAGTATACAAAAGATTAAATCAAGATAATGTTATTTGACTCCTCTACTTTGTGTTGCAACTTTTGTCTAGATAATTACTCTTTTAATTATCTATGACACCATATATTTTATATTCTCTTGGAAGCTTGCATATTTTTCCATATTCTATTTATGGAAAATTTCAAAAAGACATTATCGTTAATTCATATGCAAATTCCATCCATTTATTTAACTTGGGCCAAAATCTCACATGCCACATAGGTAATCAACAGTATTATCCCACTAATAAAACCATTGGGGAAAATTATTTATCAAATCATTCTCTATATTTATATCATTCATTTTTATCAAAATTGAGGATATAACACTCTTTCCCAATGCTTTTCTTGAATTTCTCATTCTTTCATCATTAACAGCTCTAGGAAGGGATCTGTTAAACCCAGAAGAGGATTGTTCCAAGGTGATACTATCTCCCCCTATCTATTTCTTTTTCATAATAAACATATTTCCTCCTCTCTCTTAAAAGTATAATAGGTAAAAAGATACATGGGTCAAAAATATCTAGACACGGGCCATGAATTTCTCATCTCTTCTTAGTAGATGGTAGCATTATTTTCTCAAGTGAGCATGACGAGTGCTCCTACAAATCTGATATCATTGGCCAATACAAATGAGCATTGAGACAAAAGATAAATTACAACAAGTTAGAAGCTTCCTATAGCTACAATGTCAACCCGAAAAGAAGACTGCAAATCAAGAACATGGTACACGTTATTGAAGTGCATAGAAATGCAAAATACTTGGGTATCCCCACTGCTATGGGAAGGTGAAAGAAGTATGTTTTCAGCATCATCGAAAACATGATATGGCATAACTCCAAGGATGGAAAGAGAAATTATTGTTGAGGATAAGAAAGGAATTTTTGATTAAAACTATGATACAAGACATCCCCACATATTTTATGAGCATCTTTAAACTTCCAGAAAGGATCATTGACGATTTCATAGGAATGATTGCCAGATTTTTGTGGGGGTCCAAGGAGGGAGAGAAAAAAATGCATTGGGTCAATTGGAACTCCAGAGTGTGACCCAAAGTTTCATGGAGGTATCCGGTTTTGAGATCTTGGGATTTTTAACCAATCTCTTGTTGCTAAACAAGGTCGGTGCAGGGCTATTAAACCCATGTCTTTTGTTACTAGGGTGTTATCTTCTAAATACTTTATAAATTGGTGACATCCTTGAATCATCTATTGGCCATACCCAGAGTTACACATGGTGCGGTATATGGGGCGCCACCCAAAATTTGCATGATGGCTTCCTTTGGAAGGTCGAAAAAGGTACAAAAGCAAGCATCTTTGAAGATAGTTGGAAATCAGGATTACTGTGTCCATTACAAAGATACATATAAGCAGGACACTAACCCCACTTATTCTCAAAAACTTTTTGAGAATGGGACCATGAGCTTGGATCTACAAATGGCAGTGGAGTTCTTCCCGACACACATCATCGATAAGCTTAGAGGACTACCCCTCATTGTAACTGATGACTAAGTCACCCTGTAATGGGATGTCATACCAAGGGGGGCCTTCAAAACTTGACCATCAAAAAGATCATTAAGTTTTTATGGCCAGACTAAGGAAGAGCATGCCAACATGTAGTGGAAGAAAATGTATAACAACCAGTGGCCAAAAAAGCTAAAAGTCTTCATGTGGAGGTTCCCAAAAGACATCTTACCAAAAAAACAGAACCTACTGAAGACATATGTAACTGAGGATGATTTGTTCCTATGATGAAAGAGGGAAATGGAGGATGTTCATATGTTGTTTTCAACTTCACCCATGCTCAAAGTTGTGGGAAGTGGAACTCAAAGCTACTGTTGGACACCATGGACAAACCTGAGGACATTTGCAGTGAGTTGATGAAGTTAGGGGATGAAAAAGAGAGGGGCAAAGTGGTGACTATGATTCGGATACCATGGTCAACAAGGAACAAAATGACCTTCGATGACAAACCAATCCACAAGTTGAGTATGGTTTGAACCTTCACTAGTCTAGTGGAGGACTATTGTAGGTACCTCCATCACCATGATAGACTAATGGAATAGTTGGGAAAAATTTTGAGACCGAGTTAGAAAGCACAAGACAAAGGAATGATGAAGTTAACTAAGAATGCTTGTTGGAATCCACATAACCACATTGGACTGGGGGTTTCTGAGGGGAAATATGAGAAAAATACACTTCCCGCACCAGGACAGGTGGCCTCCACGCAAGTCTGCATTTATTGGTAAGGTCAAGGTAGCTAACGAACTACAATAATCTATAGTACTTGGATATATGAACATTTTCTTAGAGATGGATTGCCAAACCCTAGTGTAGGTAATCAAAGTAAGTACAGGTTGTAGGGGATATGAGGAGAGCTTGATTACAGATATAGTAGCCTATTCATGTAAACTCACTTCTTTCAACCTCAAGTATGTCAATTGGTCTTCCAATAACCTTATACTCTACCTAGCCTCAAACTATCTATAGTTTTTGGAAAAGGTGGTGACCATAGAAAAATTCCATAGGAAAGTCCTGTAATAACTAGTAACAATTTAAAACTATAATAAAGCTAGATTTTCCCTTGAACATTAGTTTGTTCTTAAACCACTCTTTTTCATGATTTGAAGTAGTGTAACCATGTTTCTTTATGATGAGGGTGATTTCTCAATTAAAATTGCAATGAATATAGTGTAGGTCTGATGCACAATATTTGAAGTAGTGTGATTATAGTGTATAATATGTTATCACAGTGCGGCTATGTTATAGTGCGGTTATGATATAATTTGTGTTTTATTGTGGTGAGATTTTGGTTTTGTAATAACCACACAAAATCCAAATTTCTTCCATTCATGTCATAAGTATTTTCTATTTTTATTTTGAATTAAATTCAAATATAATTTCATAGACAATATTCTTAATTAGTCAACTTTTTATTTGGTATTCTTTTCACGAGGAAACTCAAGTAGTATATTATACATATGTCGACGCCTTTGGAAATTTTTTCTAAACTTAAATTTCCAAATTACCTAGAAAAAACATAAAAAAATATATGCAAAACTCATGTTCATAATTATTTGTAATTGTTACGACAAACCAATTGGGTTGGTGGTATGTATGACAGAGTAGAGAGAAAATTATTGTAAAAATATTTTTGTATGAAAAATCAATGAGAAAGAGAGTCAAAGAGTACATAATTTTGAATTGTTGCATTCTTACGCTAATGTTTTCCATAGAAGTAAAATAGCTATGTTTCTAGATGAAGAGACATGTTCATTCTATGATCATATAGTTTTATAATACTTATCCCTTTCTATTTCAACTGATTTTTTATGCAAGAAGAAATTATCATTGCGATCAATGTGTGTAGTAATTCTTTTAAAGAAAAAATAACATTATAAAATATAAAGTAGAAAAAATATATTTGAAACAAAATTAAATATGCAAAATATAATGTCTATCAGAAGTAGAATATATATGGAAAAATCCAAATATTTGTTTTCTTACAAGTGTATAACCAAACTATATAGGAGCCTTTATCAAATACTCCTTCATAAAGACAAACTTGTTAGTGTCTTAATAATATTATTATTCCTTTAGATCAAACAAGTAGACACCCTTTATACTAAAGGGACACATCCTATTATTAGGGTGGGGATATGGCCCTTTCTCACTAGCATAATCTTCCCCTCTCTACTTTCCTATTTTCACTTACCCCTTTATTTTATTCAATAGAATCAACCAAGAAGTATCATACCATTTCCTGATAATTTTCTTTAACATGTTTTATACTCTTTTTTGTAAAATTGGCAATTCTATTCATATTGTGAAGGTGTCTTGATGTTGAGACCTCTTGGTAACAAATCAAGGATCTACCTGTCATAGTGTCCCATCTTGGATATATAATAAGTTATCTAGTCTAACTTGCTTGTATTAAAAAAATTCATATTTTTTTCAAGCTGAAAATGGTCTAATCCTCTTTCTATGGTTTCTTTCTCTAACTATAACTATGTTTTAGGGAAATAACTTACTAACATGGGCACTCCATTAAATTCACAGAAAAAGATTAACACCAAATTAAAACTCTAGTTTCTTTTAAAAAAGTAAAGTATTTGATAAGATATAGAATATGAAAACGTACATCCTATAGATATTTTTTAATACTAAACATGAACACTTTTATTTATTTATTTATTTATGCCTTTTTATCTTGCACCTCATCTTTATATCTAAATTAATGTTAAATTATTGGTCCAGAGATGTGGAAATCACAACAACTTCATTAGATAATCCTTTTAAATCTAGATTTGGATATCAAAAATAAATAATGTAGTTGATGTTCTTCTCAAGAATCAAACAATGAATACAAATCCTTCAAGTTCTTGTTTATTGAAAACTCTACTAAATGAGCCAAATGTATTAGAAATGCATGGCCTCCTACATATCCTCATTGAAAAACTTCTCTAGTTGTCATTAATGGATGATAATGACTTATCAAAATACTTGATGACCTTCTAGTGTGCTATTATCATCCATGAAAATAAAATTAAAATGGAAATTCTATGACAAAAAAAACATAAAATCTTATGTTTCCTCACACCCAAACACATGCATGCCCAATATTCTTAGTGATGGACCTAAATGTCTCAAATTTAGTAATTTATATGTGAGTTATTTAGTTAGAAAAGCAAATATGTCGTAGTACCCTCATACAATAAAAAATATATTCGACACATTATTTGATAAGAAATGTGTGGATCCACAATAATATTATGATATTCTTGAATCACTAAGAATGAGTTAACGTTAATTGCAACTTACTGGGTTCTTGGATAAAATATCTAATTCAATTTGTGGACTAGGTTCTCAACCTTGTTAAGGAATACATGATTAATGGATAAAATGTTGAAGTTCTTCTCGAAAGCCATTTTTATCAATGAACAAGTCTTATTACAAGATTAATGTATGGGTACAAGCTCTTCCTTCACATATAACATGGTCAACTCAGGAATGTCAAACTTCTGGGGGGAGCTTTTTTATGAAAAGCAATAATGAAAATTATTCTTCAATTTTTCTGTAGGATTTGACATTGTCAGCTCTTCGAACTTTTTTCAAAATCATTCACTTGTTGTTTTCTTATAATATAATCATTATTTAATTAGTGACATATTATTTGTCAAGGGTGGTTATTTCTTATCTTTTGTAAGAGGTATAAACAAAGCTATTTCTTTTATTATGTTGTGATAGAATCAATAAAAATTATTTGCATAAATAGGGTTCCTCAAGATCTAACATTCAAACCATCCATTTAAGAATGTTAAAAACATATTTTACACCATGGAAAATCCTTTTTTCATTAAGGACTAGGTGTACTCACTGCATAAATATATGAAGGCTACTGAAGCACTTATTTTTAAGTTGGTACCCAATGTATGATTGTACATGATCCTCTACATAGTGTTCTTATTACATAAACAAGTTGATACTATGTTTATGACTTTTGGACAACTATATAATGGTTTTCATCTCTCATGTGGAAATATGGGGGTCATTCATACGCATCCATGATTTTTATGATTCAAGTAAAATCATGGGTTGCACAATAGGACATAATCATTAGTTTTTCCTCATGCCTTGATGGATTCCTAGCATCTACATAATTGGGTACATGCATTTCTTCACAGCATATGGATTATATACATTGGTAACCTACCATATCCACCCACTTGTCTTCTAGAATCAATGTACAAACATTTCCCCTCTTTAAATGTATCACTACATATCTAGATGTGATTATAAGTTGTGGTATAATTCCTCTATATATGATTAGTTTCTTGAGTTTGCACCATATATGTGAGACCATAACACACAATGACTAAAGGTGGAATGACACCTCATGTATAGGATCCTAAGCATCATTGTCATTTCTTGATGCATATATGTTTTTTTTACTGTGAATCTATGTATCATATATATATATTACGTTTTAGGTCAATAATATTTAAGCTACAAATGATTCTTATCATTCTATATTGTTATGATAATTATATCATTCGTTTTACAAAGAAATATGCATGAATCTTCAACATGCATAGTTAAATGTAAATTTTGTAAAAGTAAAATATATGTATAACTATGGGGATAATAATGTTTCAAATCTTTTTGTAGTGAAACTTATGTTTAGCTTATTATTATTAGTTTTTTTTCAATATGACTCCATTCTAAAGAAAAAAAAATGGGAAAACAACAATAAATTTTGGCAAAGTGTTCAGTGAGTAGATGTAAATTTATGAACATGACTTGTAGTGGACCCACCAATGAGGATCATAATATTCATACACTAACTAGAGTATCATTGTTATTAATGGTGAAATAACTGTGTAATTTATTTCAATATGACAAGATAATTTAAACTGAGTATGTACTTAATGAAGTTATTTTAGACAAATCGAGTGAAATCCTGAAATACTAGTGTATGTATATATATTTGTATATGTACAATTCTATATATTTATACATTTTTTATATATAAATGCACATCATTGGCAAATTTGATATTAGTTGTAAATTTTGATATTAGTTGGAAATCCATGTAAATCCTAGTAAAAAAATAAAAAAGATGATTCCTTGATGAACCAAATTACCAGAACATGTTCCATTACTATATCATTTAAGTTGAGGTTGTGACTCATCCGATCTTCACTTCCTACACTAACACTTGGGTAGACATGCATAGTTAGATATTTATGAGATGTTTGATCTCCTATAGGACATTCTACTTGGGTGAATTGAGGTTTTCACCCTTGTATTAGTTGCCTAATGACATATGGCCTCCTCCCTCCTATTCCATCCAATTTGCCAACAAATATGACATTTTTCTATAGGTGTTCTTATCACCAACAAGTAACAAATTCCTCCTTTAGTTTCTCACTTTAAGGGGAATCAAATAGTACAATGATGCCTGATCCTAACAACACTACCCTATAGGAATCTCTTCTGATGGACACCAAAACTCTCATGCTACATGTCTATAGACACACAAAATAGAGGGATATCCTTGTTATTGAGTGATGAAAAAAAGAATCAATTTAACCAGATATGCCACAATATATTATAAGTTTCAAACATAAAATGTTTTTGTAGTATCTTTCAATTACTATTTTCTATTTCCTTTGGAATGATATTTAACATGAGTACAATCTTCTTCTGAATCTCATCCATTACAAGTCAACTACTCTGACATTAAACATATTATGGCTCAATACCTAGAGCTCATACAAATCTCAAAATGTATTTTGTGAAACAATTTTTGAAATGATCATGAAGATATGTATATGTGATATTTATTCCACATACATAGTAGAATGTATACTACTAAACTTTGACCATAATAAACAACTCATTCAATGTCCAGAAATTCCTACATGTTTGCCACAAGATTGACAACAAGTGTATACAACATCCAACTCTACAATTTCTTAATTATATCAATATTAGCCATGTGTTAAGTGTTATCCAATATATATATATATATATATATATATATATATATATATATATATATATATACGCACATACATATATATACATATATATATAAATTTGTATATATATTGTCCTTAAGAAATTGAAATGATAAAATAAGTTATAATCACTAATATTTAGTGGATAAGTGTATATCCTTCACACTACCATCTTTTTTTTTGGTCGGTAAAAACTCGTGTTGCTATTTTTGTATTTTCTATTTTGTTTCTGTACAATGCATGCTACCCTCAGAACTGAAGATAGCGGAAATAACAAAAAATCTGTATAGAGGATAATTACAAAAGAAATATGAATGTGCAAAGGAAATTAGCCTTCTGCCAAAGAATCTTCAGGAGAAAAAACCAATAGGAACCTATATAGATGTCTACCAAATGAACTCCAAGAAATCATATCAAGGACATGGAAAAGGGGCACTTCAGAATCAAGGGGTAGGAGAGAACGACCTTCCCAAACTATTCATGAGTACTCACCATCACCTTGATACTAAACTAAAACTGAAGCCCAAACATAAGCAATCCAGAAGAACATATCTGAAACCAGCCAAAACAAGACCAGACAGATGCTAGAGAAATCATGTTCATGAGAATTCTAGAGAAACTACCATAGAAGAAACTCGACCATCACTTCAACTAGTGAGAGGGGATCCAAAGGAACTAGACATGAAGACCTCAGTCTTCAACACCTCCATAGAAACCTCAAAGCAATCTACAAATGACTTGCATCATATCACTACCAACAGCGACTCTCATAGAAGACATGAGTATCAACACCGTTCAACAAAGGCCATGACCATCACCATAATCTGCAGTGAGAGGGGAGCATCAACACCCAAAAAAATGGGGACTCAACCATCACCAGAGACATCAAAGAAGTGGTCGCTTCATCAAACCAACATCGACTTCACCAGTCCAAATAGACACTAAAGAAAAAATAGGTTCAAAAATCTCCAGAGAAACCACCAGAGAAAAATCCCGACCATCCCTTCTCAGCAGTGAGAGGGGAAGAAAGCCAGACATGAATAACTCAGTCTTCAACTTTGCCACAGAAACAAAAAGCAAACTTCACAAAAAGCTTGTATCATCACAACTATAAGCATGTCAGGTGGATACTACCTTCAGAGGATCACATAAAAGTAGACATTAAGGATACTAGATAAATCAGAATGGCCCAATCACAACTCCTTATCAGGTATGATGAAAGAACCAACTTTAGAAAGCTGAGATATCGCCAGAGAAACCAGGGTCAGTCACTGTAAATCTTTTAGAAGACAACATGCTCGCAAACAATCATAACTAACTCAACCCACTTTGAAGAAGCTCACATCCAAACATAACTATAAAAAACCTTTTCAAAATTAGAGATAGATGAAAAGAAGAGAAGATGTATAATCTATACAAAAGCTAAGTACATGAACAAATAAAGAATATCAAGAATCTTAGCCAAACAGAGAGGTGCAACTATCTGCCCTTCAACAAATCTTTAGAGATGAATTTGCAGATGAGTCTTTCCAACATCAGAAGAGCTTAGCAAAAACCAAACTTCTAAGAAAGGCCAACAGAGCTGCTACTTGAGATAACAACAATAGTGGGTACATCCTTCTCAACTTCTCAAAAAAGAGATATGCAAGAATCTCAGCCAAACAGAGAGACATCCAATTGCCCATCAACAACATAATCAGAGAAGAAAAAATAGATATATCCTTCACATCAGCAAAGAGGCTCAAGGAACCAGAATTAAAAAAGGAACCAACAGAGCCTACTGCCCGAGATGACATCTAGATTAGGAGCAGAAAAAAGGGTCTTAGAATCAAGAGCCAAGAGAGACCATCCCTTCCAAAAATTGTTCAGGTAGGATGCCCTTCTCCTCGATGTAGGAAAAGAACTCATCATCCAGCCCCCCAGGGACCTTCAAAAGGCTTATCAAAAAGAATAATGTATCCTTAGGGTCGAGAGAGGAGAGACACCTCCTTCCCAACTATTCAGGAGAGCCTCCCCTACAAAACAATCCAACTGAAGATCATCACATGAGTGGTCAAGAAGCACACTTCCACCTGCAACCACACCTAATGAAGGACATCATACATCTTTCTAGGGAGATGCAAGCACATGACACCTCACCAGGAACACACACAAAGACCAGGAAATCACTGAGTTCAAACCAGAGCAACTAGAGCAAAAAAGGCAAACTTCAAATGACATCAGTAGAATCAGCAAGGATGGTGTAATCAGCAGAAATAGATTTCCAAAGAGTACTTGGGTTCCTGTAAGCATTGTTATGAACTCTATTATTTCTTTCATGCCATGCATAGTAAAGAATAAGAGGGGATATAATACCAACCTTTAAATCATTCATAGACACAATGTCCTCCCAGCTAGCTGGCACCTTGTCAATGAGGTTACGATTCAGAGCTATATTCCAAATATCTTTAGTAAAAGTGTAATCAAAGAAAATATGGTGTGTGTCCTCATAGCCATTCACAAATAGAAAGAAAATCGATGCAACAACTATACCTCTTCTTCTAGTATAATCCGAGGTAGGAATTTTTGTTATGGGTGGCTTTCCAAATGTGTATCTTACTGTTGGCCTGGCTTTTGCTTTTCCAAATCCAAATAAAAAATTTATCTTCTTCCCCTCTACTTATGATGCTCTCCCATATTGTGATAACCTAGATTTTGAGTTTTAATAACTAATATAATAATTGAGAGACAAGCATTCTATGTAGATGACAAATACCAAATTGAGGAATTGGTAATACAAACATGGATTCCTTCACCCAAATTAGGAGTTTTGAGACATGATAGAGAACTATGATGCCTAATTGAATTCAATTGTGAATGAATGCCCTTACTAATTGATTAATTTCTCATTAGACCAATCATTCATTTAGTGATCTATTAAGTAGCAAAATAATTTCTATTGAGGAATTAATTGAGATATTAGGCAATGTTTGTTTGGCTCAAAATGGTCAAAGGCTACGTTTTGTGGTATTGGATCTAGGTTCAGAATTTTGAATAATTCAGAGCTTTCAGCTATATGAAATTGAGGTTTAAAGTCAAACAGATGATCTGGATATAAGCGATTAATGTGGAAGTTGGGAATATGGTGTGACTTCAGTTTCAGGTCTCAATAACATTCCATGCATCAACCTCCTTGAGATTTTGTGCCCCATTCTAGATACAGATCTGAACGTTGAAGTTTTGGCCCTGTAGCGATCATCATGTGATCCGTGAATCACCTCTCGCCTCCGAAATAAGTGGAGTTGTTAGAGCTAAATGAATTGCGGCAACACAGTCTATGGAAGTAGATCCACAAGACCAGGATCATCCTAACCACCAGGTCCACCACCCCAGATCGTGGCTTTTGGCAGCAAGATGAGACGGTCCAGCGATTTACTTCACTGCCTTCTCACCAATTTTGCAGAAGAGACCACTCAACCTGTTCATTAGGAAATACGACAGTCCCAATGTCTGATGACCCCAAGGATGAGTCTATTGTTCGCAAACCAAATCCTCCTCAACCCGGTGGACTGAAAAGGGACAGAGCGAGCTCATGAACTCCTTCAGAGCACCATGAGTGTAGCTCCCTCTACATTGGCAACTTGCCGCAGATCCACGATGAAGGGAAACACCCATTGGAACCTACGGATTGACCGACCACACCCCCAATCCACCATCGTGTTGGAGCAGCAAGGTCTTCTCGGCCGTGATTGCGAGCAGCTGCGATCTACCCGCCACCATGGAGTGTCTTGGACCCCTCAAGCCTCGCAAGGAGGTTTGGATCCCATGCTGCTCCTCACCAAAACTTATAGCTAGGCTGGAGCCACAGCTGGAGGCCTGTGCGTGGAGAAGGGCAATAGAAGAATGGAGTACAGACGACCCCTCTTTCTGGCACATTGCAACGCTGCTCCTGGAGCAGAAGGACTGTCAACGATGCTGTAACAGGGATTTGGAGTTCAGGTTGTGGGAGCTCGATTCCCATCACACCCCCCTGCAAAGACCACCACCAGGTTTAGTGGAAGTTGCGGATCTTCCTGTGATCCCGGATAGGTATGAAAAGCACAGAGGGTGGCCCTTGTTCTGGTCATGGTCCTTCTTTGCAAGCTTAGGGCAGTTTGACTTGAGGTGTCCAATTTCTCCACAATAGTAACATGCACCCGTACCATACCTACATGGGCCTGCATGGTTTTTCTTGCACATCGGACATTGGGGCTTCTCAGCTTCAACTGCAGGTTCAGGTACCTTTCTTTTAGGGTTGTTGGGAGGCTGGTATTGGTTGTTCTTTTGGGGGACTTCTTTCTTGTAGGACCGTCTAGGATGATCTTCAAGCTCTAGGGCTGCATCTAGGGCTGCTTGGAGGGTTCTATGGCCTCTTCCTGACAAGGCGAAACTCAAGTCGGGCTTGAGTCCTCGGATGAATTTCTTTGTTCTACGTGTTTCATCATGATCATGGCCATACTTTTGGAGGACCCTGAACTTCATGGCGTATTGGGTAACAGTCATGTCACCCACTTGAGCCAGATTGGCAAACTCTAGCTCCTTCTTCTCAATCATTGCTTCTGATACATAATGCCCTTGGAAGGCTTCAACGAATCCTTCCCATGTGAGTGGAGGTGCATCACCTGCCCTTGAGTTGAGGATGTTTTCCCACCATGTGCGGGCTGCCCCCTTGAGCATGTGGGTTGCAAAACGAACCCTAGAGTGTTGAGGGCAGTCCATGTCTCGAAAGCAATGCTCCATGCCTCTTATCCAGTCCTCAGCTTTGGTGACTACATCAATTTCTCCTTCACCCGAGAAAGAGTCGGGCCTTATCTTTAAGAAGTCTACTAGAGTGGGCTCATGATGCCTAGGCTGAGGTTGGCCTTGTGCTAGGACATTGGTGAGTGCTTGGACAAGATCTTCTATAGTTGGCCTATTGTTCTCTCTTGGTCCACTTTCCCCACTAGCAGAGCTAGCACCATCATCATTACCCTTTCCCTTGTCTGCTCTCTTAGGGGCCATCTGGAAAAAGGGTCACATAAACCTAGGGTTAGAACATATGAATCAATTTGTAGCTTTGGTGGCCATCCATTTATTTGCTCTGATACCATTAATGTAACACCCCTCCCTAGGGTTTCATCATATAACCAGCGGAAGCACAGCCTAATCCCCAACATTATCCATAATGTGGGGTACTTGGCATTTTAGGGAGGGTTGTCACAAAAAGAGTAATCATTGCAAGTAAACAAATAATTCACCATTGAGATTCATACATTATTATATGAATAGAGAACTACAACAACAAGTATAGAATTCTAATCATTCCTCAACATGGGAAACTAAACATAATAATAAACAACTCTATATGATTGGATCGCCTAGAATGGATGGCACCCCACCAGAAAGCTCTTTGATGTCTCCTAATTTTGGCTTGCTCTTCTTGAGTTCTTACTTGCTCCAAATCCTAGGGACATCGCGTCCCCATCCATGCAAAGGGAAAAACAACACATCAGTAAACGGTACTGGCACTTTATAAGATAAACAAAGTAAATATACTTGACATGTAAGGAAATTGACATAAATTAACTTTAAGCATTCTTGAGTCATCATTATTATTAACGTAAAGAATTGAAAAGAAATCTTATGCATCCCTCTGTGACGCCCCCTTAGGAGCACATGATTGCTAGGAAAGCCCTTAATGACCCTTTGGAGGTCCATAATCGGGAGCATAATAAGACTATTTCAATTCCAATTACTTGACCATTGACATGATGTTGACATTAACATAAATCATGATTCTCTAAATCATAACATGAAGGGATTACTCCCCACTTGATTACTAACATGATTTTCATGAATCTTTCATGGTAACAATAATCATGGTGAGCATTATAACATAAGACATAGTATGTGACAAACAACAAGCAATGATATATTGAACATGATTATAACATTAGACTTGAAACAATAATGTCTATTTTATATCTAACATGCAAGCAATCATAATTATGTGTGCTCAGCAGCATGGCCCATTTACCTTGGAGCAAGGATGATCCTTGAGTCAGATCTAGGTCTAACCTTCCCTTGACTTAGCTCTACAAACCTGTCCATAATCATTAAACATAATTAATCAATACATAGTATTGATCTTAGGTGACTTAGGGCTTGAGTGTATCCGGATCAGTCTCATGAATCAACATTATTATATAAAGAAAATCTAGGTTGACCCAGGTCACATTAATCATGTTGATGCATGATTAGGGTTTCATGAGTCCAAAATATCGTTTCCAACAAAACATCAGAATAAGAGATCAAAACATGGTCTAGAAACCTTAAAATCGTATTCTACTCGAAAAACCAAATCCAGTGACTATTTATTCATAATTTTCTGACAAACGGTTGAATTACTATGAATTTTCGAAATTCTGGCCAATGAGAAAATAGGAAAAAGCCAAGTGGATAAAACTCGACCCAAGACAGTGGGTCGGGTCTGAGTTGGACCAACCGGGCTCGGCCAACTCAGCAACGAAGATCGCCTCTGAGGGCTCGCGGCTAAACCAGGGGGATAGGTGAAATCCCTGAAACACCCTCGCGGTGGAAATCGTCGAAAGGACAACGGACAGGGGCACTTAGGTCATTTCAAGACCTGGTTTCTTCTGTGTTGCTCCATGGTGAGGAGTCAACTGATAGGAGCTTGGCAAGCTCCGATCTTGGGCCAGCTTCACTGCTCAACTGAGGTAGTCACCCTACCCATTGCGTTCCTGAAGGGAAACCGCACCCAACGAGCCGAGGCTCAGGTGCTGGGGTGTAGTGGAGCTCAGGAACCTGCTCCAACTATGGCGGGTATCAGCCAGGGTCGAGCAGCAGGGGGACGAAGCACACTGCGACGACAGCGAGGGGCGAAGCGAAATAGTTCGTCATCCACAACCGAAGCCGAACACCTTCTCGTGAAACCAAACACACCAGTGTTGTACTGGGTTGTGAGAAAACAAAGGAAATAGGGGAAACACGGTTTGAAGACGAAGCCATCACGAAAGGCCAAAACAAGGAAATTCGAAGGTCGGGAAACATTCAGTAATCCTAGGCGACTATGTCCAATGCCTCAGCACGGCAGGACGGCCACTTGCCTGCCATGGCAAAGGTCGCCGGCGGAGGCTCACACCGTGGTCTATAGGACCCAACAAATGGGAGGTATTCAGGGCAAACCAACAGGTCGGAATCAAAGCAGGTGAGACGAGGATACTCACCGCGGCTGTAATCGAAATGGGAAGGCCGGAGTGATGAGGACACATTCGGCATCACTGAAATCGTAGGTCGAGTAGGTTGGGCTTGTCTGAGGCACTAGAGGTGAAATTGCCTGGGGGAGAGAGGAGTGAGAGGGGCGGCGGATCTTTTGGGGTAGTTATATAGGCATGGGGGTGCCCAAGGTGGTCTCTGTATAACTGGGACGGTGAGGGAGGTGCCCGCTCTATTGGGCGTTTCGCCTACAGGGGGTTAGGGAAAATGAGTAATGGCTCGTTAGAAACGGAAGAGAGAGACGAGCAAGATGGAGGAAAAATCGTGCGATTTGGTGCAGTGACGAGGAAGATCGGGACTGAGAAAGGAATCTCAGTTAACCGTTCACAAACCAGCGTGATATCCGGAGGAAGGGCACGATCGGGGGTGCGTCAGATTAAGATCCGACGGTGAGAAAAGTGTGCGCAAAAATTAAATGGAAGAGTAACGCGTTACAGGTATTAAATCACAGACTTTATGTCTAATTGATTGTATTAAACGAAATCATATTCAAACCTATATATAAGTCTTTTAAATTCGATTTGGATGGTCAAACAAGGGTCAAATGAGTTCAAATTTGAACCATAGGCAAATAAGAAGCTGTAGAATATTCTTGTGAAGCTAGATTTCGTTTTTGTACATATAATAGTCCATAACTCCCATATCTTCATTAAAATTCATTTAAAGGTAATATAATTTGAAAAGAATCCTATTATTGAATTCTTGAGTCATAACTCCAAGGTTACTATTTACTAGTCACCTTATAACCTTTCTCTATGATTTATGGCTATTTTGTAGGAGAGAGAAAAGGTGAAAAGGAAAACATATATTCAACATTTGGGTTAATTGAAATTCATTTATAGCATGCATATGAGAGAAAATATATTTTTAGTCTTATTTTCTTTTTCTCTCTTAATTTTCTAAAGGGATATTTTCATGGCCTTTTGTATCAAACCCCTCTACTAATTATTATTTGGGAAAAGTCCCATCATATCTTTTAAATTATATAAGAAAGCTTGGGATGTGACAATTCTACCCTCCTTAAAATAAATTTCGTCCTCGAAATTTCCTAGGGTACTACCCACCTTAGGATTCTTGTTACTTCTTTATATAATTAACACATCAATGAAATTTGCATGGAAAACGAATTTATTTCATAAAAAGGTTCAAATGAACGTAAGCTAATTATTACATCACTCTTCATCTTCCTTCTCTACTTCCATAGAGAAGATTCTAGCTTGTCTTTTAGTAGGTGGAGGGTGGCCCTTGTTCTGGTCATGGTCCTTCTTTGCAAGCTTAGGGCAGCTTGACTTGAGGTGTCCGATTTCTCCACAATAGTAACATGCACCCGTACCATACCTACATGAGCCTGCATGGTTTTTCTTGCACGTCGGACATTGGGGCTTCTCAGCTTCAACTGCAGGTTCAGGTACCTTTCTTTTAGGGTTGTTGGGAGGCTGGTATTGGTTGTTCTTTTGGGGGACTTCTTTCTTGTAGGACCATCCAGGGTGATCTTCAAGCTCTAGGGCTGCATCTAGGGCTGCTTGGAGGGTTCTATGGCCTCTTCCTGACAAGGCAAAACTCAAGTCGGGCTTGAGTCCTCGGATGAATTTCTTTGTTCTATGTGTTTCATCATGATCATGGCCATACTTTTGGAGGACCCTGAACTTCATGGCGTATTGGGTAACAGTCATGTCACCCACTTGAGCTAGATTGGCAAACTCTAGCTCCTTCTTCTCAATCATTGCTTCTGATACATAATGCCCTTGGAAGGCTTCAACGAATCCTTCCCATGTGAGTGGAGGAGCATCACCTGCCCTTGAGTTGAGGAGGTTTTCCCACCATGTGCGGGCTGCCCCCTTGAGCATGTGGGTTGCAAAACGAACCCTAGAGTGTTGAGGGCAGTCCATGTCTCGAAAGCAATGCTCCATGCCTCTTATCCAGTCCTCAGCTTTGGTGACTACATCAATTTCTCCTTCACCCGAGAAAGAGTCGGGCCTTATCTTTAAGAAGTCTACTAGAGTGGGCTCATGATGCCTAGGCTGAGGTTGGCCTTGTGCTAGGACATTGGTGAGTGCTTGGACAAGATCTTCTATAGTTGGCCTATTGTTCTCTCTTGGTCCACTTTCCCCACTAGCAGAGCTAGCACCATCATCATTACCCTTTCCCTTATCTGCTCTCTTAGGGGCCATCTGGAAAAAGGGTCACATAAACCTAGGGTTAGAACATATGAATCAATTTGTAGCTTTGGTGGCCATCCATTTATTTGCTCTGATACCATTAATGTAACACCCCTCCCTAGGGTTTCATCATATAACCAGCGGAAGCACAGCCTAATCCCCAACATTATCCATAATGTGGGGTACTTGGCATTTTAGGGAGGGTTGTCACAAAAAGAGTAATCATTGCAAGTAAACAAATAATTCACCATTGAGATTCATACATTATTATATGAATAGAGAACTACAACAACAAGTATAGAATTCTAATCATTCCTCAACATGGGAAACTAAACATAATAATAAACAACTCTATATGATTGGATCGCCTAGAATGGATGGCACCCCACCAGAAAGCTCTTTGATGTCTCCTAATCTTGGCTTGCTCTTCTTGAGTTCTTACTTGCTCCAAATCCTGGGGACATCGCGTCCCCAGCCATGCAAAGGGAAAAACAACACATCAGTAAACGGTACTGGCACTTTATAAGATAAACAAAGTAAATATACTTGACATGTAAGGAAATTGACATAAATTAACTTTAAGCATTCTTGAGTCATCATTATTATTAACATAAAGAATTGAAAAGAAATCTTATGCATCCCTCTGTGACGCCCCCTTAGGAGCACATGATTGCTAGGAAAGCCCTTGATGCTAGGAAAGCCCTTAATGACCCTTTGGAGGTCCATAATCGGGAGCATAATAAGACTATTTCAATTCCAATTACTTGACCATTGACATGATGTTGACATTAACATAAATCATGATTCTCTAAATCATAACATGAAGGGATTACTCCCCACTTGATTACTAACATGATTTTCATGAATCTTTCATGGTAACAATAATCATGGTGAGCATTATAACATAAGACATAGTATGTGACAAACAACAAGCAATGATATATTGAACATGATTATAACATTAGACTTGAAACAATAATGTCTATTTTATATCTAACATGCAAGCAATCATAATTATGTGTGCTCAGCAGCATGGCCCGTTTACCTTGGAGCAAGGATGATCCTTGAGTCAGATCTAGGTCTAACCTTCCCTTGACTTAGCTCTACAAACCTGTCCATAATCATTAAACATAATTAATCAATACATAGTATTGATCTTAGGTGACTTAGGGCTTGAGTGTATCCGGATCAGTCTCATGAATCAACATTATTATATAAAGAAAATCTAGGTTGACCCAGGTCACATTAATCATGTTGATGCATGATTAGGGTTTTATGAGTCCAAAATATCGTTTCCAACAAAACATCAGAATAAGAGATCAAAACATGGTCTAGAAACCTTAAAATCGTATTCTACTCGAAAAACCAAATCCAGTGACTATTTATTCATAATTTTCCGAAAAACGGTTGAATTACTATGAATTTTCGAAATTCTGGCCAATGAGAAAATAGGAAAAAGCCAAGTGGATAAAACTCGGCCCAAGACAGTGGGCCGGGTCTGAGTTGGACCAACCGGGCTCGGCCAACTCAGCAACGAAGATCGCCTCTGAGGGCTCGCGGCTAAACCAGGGGGATAGGCGAAATCCCTGAAACACCCTCGCGGTGGAAATCGTCGAAAGGACAACGGACAGGGGCACTTAGGTCATTTCAAGACCTGTTTTCTTCCGTGTTGCTCCATGGTGAGGAGTCGACTGACAGTGTTACGAACCCATCTTCCGATAACCCCCAATTAAGGGAGACCGAAAGGTTGAAGCCGCACCCATGAAATTCCGGATCAAAGGTTCGACATATAACCAATAACAATTATTAAATTCTAACAGACTATACTGAAAATGGTAATAAAAATTTTCTTTATCATACCTTTGAAAAGTTGGAAGTACTAGACTTCTAACCACAGATGATCTACTCTAACGAAATCCTCCTTGTTCTTTAATTCTTGAATTCACAATATGTCACTTTACTGTTTTGTGCTTTGGAATATGTACCTAAAACGCCGACAAACAAAACAACGGTCAGTCAGTATGTGGAGGATCCAATAATCAAGAAATTATGCTAACAATGTAATCAAGCAATTAATCTTTTTAACAATCAAGATTACATTTTAAGCCATACATCTCAATCCCTACATATTCCCAACTCTGTGCAGTTCCTGTAGTGAACTTTCATTATACCTCTGTAAAGGTAGAGTCGCATGGCACTACTCCAGGTAGCCCAATATCTAACTCAATGTGACTTGATGGTCCTACCACAAGGGTAGCCATGTACTAAGTCAAACACAGACCTGATGACCTCTCCAATAGGCAGCCATGTACTAGGTCTTCTCATGACCTGATGGTCCTACCCATTAGATAGCCATGTACTAGGTCATACACAGAGGGAACCAGGATCTGAGCATGTAGGCATATACATTTTGTGATAATCATAGTCACTTTATATAGACATTCAACAGTTATTTCAAGCAATCGATAAATCCTTCGGAAATCGCCGGGAAACTAAAGCGATTATTCATAAGCGTAACCACATACCTGATTTGATGAGTCATGCAGATTATTCAACATATACTTCATGTACATTCAATCAAGCCAATCAACATATCCAAGCAAGTAATTCAATCATCACACAATTCCTGAAAAGAATACATACTCTATTTATTACACACTTCATCAAGAATCTACTTTACTGACTTGGATTCTCTTTCTAGGATTTCTAATCCACATTAAGGCTTCATTAATATTCATTAGGGTTTCTTATATCTCTTTCTCAAATTTTATCCCTTTTTGGTTATCAAACCCTAAAAATATTCTTTTCCATTTATATAAGCCCTAATTTCTCAAACTATTCAATTAATAGTCTTTTATACTCAGATTGACTTAGGATCATCATATCCTTACTTGTTTATGGATTTGAACATTTAAAAGTCATATTCACCTAAATTAGAGTTTTCAAACTCATTAATGCATATTCATGCATGAAACCCTAAATTAAGCCAATTATATAAAAAGATTATCTTTTTAGATCTTATTTTCACTTTTATGAACAATAGGCTTAAATTATCCATTGATCAACATTAAAACTATCTATTATCAAATCTGAGAATTTTTCATTAATTAAATCATTAGAAATGATAACTTTATGCACTTTTCATATTTCAAGCATATTTATGCACATAATCTCTAAATTAACCTAATTACGTGAAAAGATCATCATCTTCGATCTTAAAGTTCCTTTTTGCATTTAACAGGTTAATATCAACTCTAATGATCCATTAAACCCTATTAAACACATTAATCATATCAAAATAGGGTTTCTTTAATCACCTTTACATTAAAGTTAGTAACCTCTATTACTTTTCGAATTCCAAACATAATAAGGTTCCAACTATATTTTTAATGGATTCCTCTCGTTCTTCTGAGCAAGATTCATATATTACATGTCTCCAACCGAGCTACCGTTAAGAAGTTATGAATTTCGGAAGAAAACCTTACTTGAGCGAATCAGAACCCGCCAAGTGTCCAGTTCCTTGCAACGAGCTATCTTGGAAATATAACGGAATTACGACTCTGCCCTTACATAAGTGACCGCTCCTTTACACTGTGGAAGGGCACAACGGTCCAACGACTCAAGGTTGTCTTCAACCTTGAGCCGCACGAGCTGGCCGCCGGCTGCAGCCCTAGTCGGGGCTGCCCACTCCTGCTCAGGGCGCGCGGACCCCCGCCAAGGGTCCCCCTAGCTTCGTCGTCCTCCCCCACACCTGGGGCGCCGTCCGGCTTGCGGCCTAATGGGATATGCAGCGTGCACAAGGGCTGCGACCTGGAGACCTTCTGTAGCCATCTAGCAGCCATGTCGCACGTCCCAATGCCTGGAAAGCTGGCCTAGCTCCTCCGGTGTCGACGTGGGAGTAGCACTCACACACTGTGCCTCCTCTACGGCCTCACACAGTGCCAACATGCAAGCTATCCTCTCCGCTAGGGTTTTGCACGTAAAGAAGCAAGAGGAAACTGAGAAAGAGAGCAGAGGACGTGGGATCTCACTGGAACTCGTCTCATTTCAGCCTCCCTTGGGGCTCACTAGGTTCACTGCTCAGCACATGATCGGGGTACCTCACATAGTGCTCTAAATTGGACACATGGAAAACATCCCTCGTTACTTTATCCTGAGGGGTAGGGCCAAAACCTAGCCATCACCACCCATCCATCTCTAATGGACCCATGTATCGGGGACTCAGCTTTCTCAGCTGCAGCTCAGAGGGGTCGGATTTTCATGTCACATACTCTCCCACAGTGAACTGCATGTCAGTGAACTTTGCATCTGCTCACGACTCTCGTTGTCTCTAGGCTCCTTTCAGCCACTGCAAGATCAAAGAGACTTCATCTACACGCACTGTGGTCCGTTTTTCTAACCATCATGTGGTACTTTCACCAACATCACCTTACGGAAGTGGTGACCGACACAACCTCCCTTACAAAGCTTCTTTGAATCCTGATATTGGCTATGGTGGTCATCATCACCTCTTTCATAGGACAAAACTGTCTCTAACTATCACCCCGATCTAGCACATATGCTCTCATCAGACCCTTTAGTTTGGATCATACTAACCATAAGTTAGGGGTGATAAACCGTACTAACATTGAGTTCTCCATGTCCCTACTTTCACCTTTTGGAAGGGAACCTCTAGGTCAAACTTAAAAACCTTTGAACTCATTTCATAGTTGAACCATCTCTCTCATGGGTAGTTCAACCAGATATGTCCCTTGACAGAACTCTTTCTTTCTCATCTAGGTAAGGCGACCTACCATAACCCATGTTGCATCTTGACCTTCCTTGGTCTAGGGAGATCTATCACAACATCCATATTGTTGAGCTTCCATTCCCTTTCAGGGACTCTTTTGTCCTCTATATCGATACACTGGGTTACTGGGGTTCGTCCTTTACCTCCTAGCTTGCATGGCCATAAACCACATGCAACTTCATCTTACGTATCCAAAGTGCTATTACTATTTACCATGATGTATGGTGGTCTTCAATCATGATTTCCTGTATGTCATGATTCTTTAAGATTGATTCCCCCTAAACCACTCATTTCGGGGTTTCATCACCTTCTTTTCCAAAGAAGTGCATCTGAGGTTCCACCACCATCCTTTTATTGCATCAAGGAGTAGACTGGCTAACCAAACAACCCTTAACTTTTCAACACATCTTATCACATTTGAGTGTTATCCAAACACCACTCCATTTCAAACTTAGGGTTAGCCAAACAACCTCTTCTAGCTAAACGAGGTAGCTATAACTCAACCAGAGCATCTATTACCACTTCACATCCTTAGGTATTAGGTAACATTGAGGACATACACTTCCATGTATTTCACTTATCATCTCACCTCAAACTCTATGTCTAACTTCAATAAGACCACTATCTGATTTTCATCATCATGGTGATCAAACTCAACCTGGTATAACTTGTAAATCCTTCATAGCTCATGATAAAATATCCTCATTATGTGACTACCTCATTCCTCTTAGTATTTGCAAACCATCCATGTATCATTCACTCTACCAGGGTAGGTTATCCCATTTATCGTGGCAACGTTCCAACCTACACCATCTCTTATCCTTGATGTATGGCATGCGTAATGTCCTATCTCTCACTCCCATAACAAAAGAAATAAGCATTTGGCTGTAGTCCAAATACAGAGTTCTTCCTGTTCCAAGAGTAGAGATGGTACATCCCACCTTGTCAATACACCTTTACATCTAAGTTGCAACGTGCCACATATGTATCTACAGACATCATGATAACAAACTAATCTTGAACTTACTGAGGTTTATATCCTTAGTCAACTCCTCTAGGTCCATAGGGTACCGACTCTTTTGGGGTCATCCCTCTTCCCTCATGCATCAAGGGAGTGCCCTACCTTGGTCAAGCCCCATACCGATTACCTCCATGGTAACTCATTCATATGCAATGAGAGATGGATATCTATGGGTCTACAGGTTCATTCGCATACAATGTACTCTTCACTTAGCTTCTCAAGATCCTATGAGACCTCTTTAGGTTACCTTAAACCAACAAAACCGATATACACCCCACCAAAAGGGTTCCCTCTCCCAGGATGGGAGGAAAACTATCTCTTGACCACAAGGTCACAAAAGCTCTTAGGTCTAGGGTTTACATCCACAAGAGCCTACTTAACCCTAGAAAGCTATTAAGGCACAAGCAGATCACCTACTGAACCATGCTAGGTCATACTTGTCCTCTTTCCTCAATGTTGGATCAAGATCATACCTTCCTTAATCATCAACCTAGCTGTGAGGGTTCATCAAACATACCTTAAACTTAAGGGGATTTCCCTTTCCTTTATGCATGTGGAGCACCATGCTCGAAACTATTGCAACTTAATTCCCATCATGAGCATTAGGTATGCCACTTCCCCTCTTAGGCCTAGGAATCCTGGGTTCACTTTTGGGTGTCCAACAACACACTCTATCCCTTAACCATGAATCAAGCATGCAAAATGTATGACATGTACTCCTTGTCATCTTTCAACTTGAGCAACATTTAGCGTTGGGTTCTCCTCAAGGACAAACCATAAGGTACAAGGCCTCGTAACCTATTACTATACCTCTCCAGGGTTTGTGGAACTCTTCTTCTCATCTATACCCTAGGTACAAAGGTATAAACAGACTCATCCTCTCTCTAGGATATGGGTGGCCAAAGGTACTCGATCATCCAACCTATCACGGCTCATAAGGCATTCCAGGCACGTCCATGTCATCTCTCTCTATCCTTCACTCAGGGTTTAGTGTTAACGTCATCCTCGTAGGATGAGCCAGGTTTCTACTTACCATGGATATTTCTATCTCCAAGACTAACTTATCCTCTCGACAAGAAGGTCTAGCCTCAGGTCTCTTCTGAGGACATGACATCTTATATCATACGACCTAAGCATGTATCTATCATTTAGTTCGCGCTTACTCGAATAAGCTTATGTCCATGACACATTATTTACATGCTTTTCATTAGTTTGATGGAGGATTCCTTAGACCTTATTAACCTTACCCATACCTCAAGAGGGTGAGGAAAAGAGAGAAAAACCCTAATCCTTAAGGTCCTTATCAGAATTTTGTGATGAGAATGGATGAATAAGATGAGAAAGTCCTAAAGGTATCTTATTTCGATTCATACCCTAAGACTTTGGCCAGGCGATCACACGGGTCCGGGAGTCCTCATATTCTGACTAGCGGTGCGGAGGAAAATCTTGCCAGCCCCCGGTCGTGATCCCTTTCTAGACACCTCCGTCTTTCGGATACTCCTCTAATAACTCCCTTGGGTTCTATGGAGTTTGTAAAATTTAATAATTATTAATGGTTACATGAGGAACCCAGGCTCTGATACCAAATGTTACGACCCCATCTTCCGATAACCCCCAATTAAGGGAGACCAAAAGGTTGAAGCCGCACCCATGAAATTCCGGATCAAAGGTTCGACATATAACCAATAACAATTATTAAATTCTAACAGACTATACTGAAAATGGTAATAAAATTTTTCTTTATCATACCTTTGAAAAGTTGGAAGTACTAGACTTCTAACCATAGATGATCTACTCTAACTAAATCCTCCTTGTTCTTTAATTCTTGAATTCACAATATGTCACTTTACTGTTTTGTGCTTTGGAATATGTACCTAAAACGCCGACAAACAAAACAACGGTCAGTCAGTATGTGGAGGATCCAATAATCAAGAAATTATGCTAACAATGTAATCAAGCAATTAATCTTTTTAACAATCAAGATTACATTTTAAGCCATACATCTCAATCCCTACATATTCCCAACTCTGTGCAGTTCCTGCAGTGAACTTTCATTATACCTCTGTAAAGGTAGAGTCGCATGGCACTACTCCAGGTAGCCCAATATCTAACTCAATGTGACTTGATGGTCCTACCACAAGGGTAGCCATGTACTAAGTCAAACACAGACCTGATGACCTCTCCAATAGGCAGCCATGTACTAGGTCTTCTCATGACCTGATGGTCCTACCCATTAGATAGCCATGTACTAGGTCATACACAGAGGGAACCAGGATCTGAGCATGTAGGCATATACATTTTGTGATAATCATAGTCACTTTATATAGACATTCAACAGTTATTTCAAGCAACCGATAAATCCTTCGGAAATCGCCGGGAAACTAAAGCGATTATTCATAAGCGTAACCACATACCTGATTTGATGAGTCATGCAGATTATTCAACATATACTTCATGTACATTCAATCAAGCCAATCAACATATCCAAGCAAGTAATTCAATCATCACACAATTCCTGAAAAGAATACATACTCTATTTATTACACACTTCATCAAGAATCTACTTTACTGACTTGGATTCTCTTTCTAGGATTTCTAATCCGCATTAAGGCTTCATTAATATTCATTAGGGTTTCTTAGATCTCTTTCTCAAATTTTATCCCTTTTTGGTTATCAAACCCTAAAAATATTCTTTTCCATTTATATAAGCCCTAATTGCTCAAACTATTCAATTAATAGTCTTTTATACTTAGATTGACTTAGGATCATCATATCCTTACTTGTTTATGGATTTGAACATTATAGTCATATTCACCTAAATTAGAGTTTTCAAACTCATTAATGCATATTCATGCATGAAACCCTAAATTAAGCCAATTATATAAAAAGATTATCTTTTTAGATCTTATTTTCACTTTTATGAACAATAGGCTTAAATTATCCATTGATCAACATTAAAACTATCTATTATCAAATCTGAGGATTTTTTATTAATTAAATCATTAGAAATGATAACTTTATGCACTTTTCATATTTCAAGCATATTTATGCACATAATCTCTAAATTAACCTAATTACGTGCAAAGATCATCATCTTCGATCTTAAAGTTCCTTTTTGCATTTAACAGGTTAATATCAACTCTAATGATCCATTAAACCCTATTAAACACATTAATCATATCAAAATAGGGTTTCTTTAATCACCTTTACATTAAAGTTAGTAACCTCTATTACTTTTCGAATTCCAAACATAATAAGGTTCCAATTATATTTTTAATGGATTCCTCTCGTTCTTCTGAGCAAGATTCATATATTACATGTCTCCAACCGAGCTACCGTTAAGAAGTTATGAATTTCGGAAGAAAACCTTACTTGAGCCAATCAGAACCCGCCAAGTGTCCAGTTCCTTGCAACGAGCTATCTTGGAAATATAACGGAATTACGACTCTGCCCTTACATAAGTGACCGCTCCTTTACACTGTGGAAGGGCACAAGGGTCCAACGACTCAAGGTTGTCTTCAACCTTGAGCCGCGCGAGCTGGCCGCCGGCTGCAGCCCTAGTCGGGGCTGCCCACTCCTGCTCAGGGCGCGCGGACCCCCGCCAAGGGTCCCCCTAGCTTCGTCGTCCTCCCCCGCACTTGGGGCGCCGTCTGGCTTGCGGCCTAATGGGCTATGCAGCGCGCACAAGGGCTGCGACCTGGAGACCTTCTGTAGCCATCTAGCAGCCATGTCGCACGTCCTAATGCCTGGAAAGCCGGCCTAGCTCCTCCGGTGTCGACGTGGGAGTAGCACTCACACACTGCGCCTCCTCTATGGCCTCACACAGTGCCAACATGCAAGCTATCCTCTCCGCTAGGGTTTTGCATGTAAAGAAGCAAGAGGAAACTAAGAAAGAGAGCAGAGGACGTGGGATCTCACTGGAACTCATCTCTGGGCTCTACCCCTTTATATAGGGAGGGGGTATCCACGTCCCAAGACTCCACTCAAGGGGAAAACCAGTCCCTCTCCCATTAGGACTCCTTTTCCTTTTATGAGAAGAAAATTATCTCTCCTAATGCTCTTTTAATATGCTATGTTCTTTAGGTATTAGGATTTTAGAATTCCTTTTACTTTTACTCCCTTTGTTTGTCTTTTAATCCATAGGAACGAAATCCTATTCTCTTTTAATAGTAATTGCTTTCTTTTTAATACTTTAATTGTATCACATTATTTCCTTATTTTGAAACTTTGATATTTTCTCTTTATTCCTCTTCTATTTTCCTCATTTGTTATTCCTTTTATCATTAGGAATTCTTGGAACACGAAATTCCACAAAGGATCATTCAATTATACCTTTTTCCTCTTATTTTCAACATATTTCCATTATTATCAATTTCTTTCTTAAAAAGAAATATTTAATTAATCTTTTCTTTTCCTTTATTATAAATTATTATCCTGAGTTCCTTGAACCCCAAGGAACCCTAACAACTCGGAATTCTATATTTGGAAAATTATTCCTTAGCCTTAAAATCATTTCTTTTTATTTTCCTCAGATATTCCTTTATTAAATGAAATTCCTTTTTCATTTCTTTTTGTTTTTCTTTTAATCTTTTTATTGGGCTCAATGGCCACAAAGGCCCAATAAGAACACATACAAGCTATCAAACACAAAAATCCATTCAAACAATTCATCGCATCAACCATGGATTTCATGTATCTTTAAAAAGATCTTTTATAATTTCATTACATATTTTGGAAAAATCGAGGTTATAACAGACAGGAGCTTGGCAAGCTCCGATCTTGGGCCAGCTTCACTGCTCAACTGAGGTAGTCACCCTACCCATTGCGTTCCTGAAGGGAAACCGCACCCAACGAGCCGAGGCTCAGGTGTTGGGGTGTAGTGGAGCTCAGGAACCTGCTCCAGCTATGGCGGGCATCGGCCAGGGTCGAGCAGCAGGGGGACGAAGCACACTGCGACGACAGCGAGGGGCGAAGCGAAATAGTTCGTCATCCACAACCGAAGCCGGACACCTTCTCGCGAAACCAAACACACCAGTGTTGTACTGGGTTGTGAGAAAACAAAGGAAATAGGGGAAACACGGTTTGAAAACGAAGCCATCGCGAAAGGACAAAACAAGGAAATTCGAAGGTCGGGAAACATTCAGTAATCCTAGGCGACTCCGTCCGATGCCTCAGCACGGCAGGACGGCCACTTGCCTGCCATGGCAAAGGTCGCCGGCGGAGGCTCACACCGTGGTCTACAGGACCCAAAAAATGGGAGGTATTCAGGGCAAACCAACAGGTCGGAATCAAAGCAGGTGAGATGAGGATACTCACCGCGGCTGTAATCAAAATGGGAAGGCCGGAGTGATGAGGACACAGTCGGCGTCACTGAAATCGTAGGTCGAGTAGGTTGGGCTTGTCTGAGGAACTAGAGGTGAAATTGCCTGGGGGAGAGAGGAGTGAGAGGGGCGGCAGATCTTTTGGGGTAGTTATATAGGCATGGGGGTGCCCAAGGTGGTCTCTGTATAACTGGGACGGCAAGGGAGGTGCCCGCTCTATTGGGCGTTTCGCCTACAGGGGGTTAGGGAAAATGAGTAATGGCTCGTTAGAAACGGAAGAGAGAGACGAGCAAGATGGAGGAAAAATCGTGCGATTTGGTGCAGTGACGAGGAAGATCGGGACTGAGAAAGGAATCTCAGTTAACCGTTCACAAACCAGTGTGATATCTGGAGGAAGGGGACGATCGGGGGCGCGTCAGATTAAGATCCGACGGTGAGAAAAGCGTGCGCAAAAATTAAATGGAAGAGTAACGCGTTACAGGTATTAAATCACAGACTTTATGTCTAATTGATTGTATTAAACGAAATCATATTCAAACCTATATATAAGTCTTTTAAATTCGATTTGGATGGTCAAACAAGGGTCAAATGAGTTCAAATTTGAACCATAGGCAAATAAGAAGCTCTAGAATATTCTTGTGAAGCTAGATTTCGTTTTTGTACATATAATAGTCCATAACTCCCATATCTTCATTAAAATTCATTTAAAGGTAATATAATTTGAAAAGAATCCTATTGTTGAATTCTTGAGTCATAACTCCAAGGTTACTATTTACTAGTCACCTTATAACCTTTCTCTATGATTTATGGCTATTTTGTAGGAGAGAGAAAAGGTGAAAAGGAAAACATATATTCAACATTTGGGTTAATTGAAATTCATTTATAGCATGCATATGAGAGAAAATATATTTTTAGTCTTATTTTCTTTTTCTCTCTTAATTTTCTAAAGGGATATTTTCATGGCCTTTTGTATCAAACCCCTCAACTAATTATTATTTGGGAAAAGTCCCATCATATCTTTTAAATTATATAAGAAAGCTTGGGATGTGACATGACCAGAGATTTAAATGATCCAGAAAATAAATAGGAATCTCTGAATTCAAGTATGTGGGATTTATTATGTATAAGACTAGTTTTCTGGTTGCCTATGATATGCAATATCTTGAATGCTCGTATTTGGATATGATTTCTTGGTTGAACTAGTATGAGTTATACTTCGCCAAATCTAATAGAACATAAATGAGTATGATGAGTTGTAGCTACTAGAGCACATAGCCTGGTGTGGATGTATGTTGTCTAACATGGATGTATGATTCCTTGGCCCAGGTTAGATGTATGGTGATACTATATTGCCCACACTAGATGTAAGTCAAGTGCAATTATGTGTAGTACAACCCCATCAAAGTGAAAGCAATAAAAGGAATGTTTACCTGATTATCACTTTAAACAATGTTTTCTTTTACTCTTTCTTTCTCAAGTTATTTCAATTATGCAATCATAGTAGTATGGATCTTTCTACCCACGTACACAACACCTTGTGTGTTGATTCGTTGTTTCACGTATGTTTTAGGTTTAGGGATAGCATGGAATAAAAGACGGGAAGTGAGCAGTTATACAGGTTGTACCTATTGTGTAGATCATGTTAGAATACATGTTTAGACTTGTGTAAAAATTCTCTTTCAATATGCAATTGTAATTCATGTTGTAATAAATATGTTGAATGCTGAGAAATGTTATGGTGTTGTTATTTTGAATGTTCATATATGTGTATTATGCTTCCGCATCGTGTTCTGATATGATTGGAGGATGTTATCAGATTCTGACATCTCATTACCAATAGGGTTTGAAGAAGCCAAAATCCGGGGACGTCACACATATAGATTTAAAAGAAACTTCCTCCTGACCATCAAAGAAATACATATCTTTCTCCAAATTATGAATAATATTGTTCAGTAAATCCAAGATAAAATGTGAACATCGAGAGTTATTAATAGACCACCTTCCATTGATAATAATAGAGTTCAACTGAGCATCCAAGGGAATCCCTTCCCTGATTTTAATATTTATATCTACAACATCATAGAGAAATTTTCCAGAAAGCCATGGATCCTTTCAAACCTTGATACTGCATCGAGGACCAAACTTAATACTGAAATGCCTTTTGAGGGTAGAAGAACATCTAATGATGCAGTTAAACAACCATGAATGATTTGTAGAGAATTCACTACTCCAATAGGTTTCTTTCCTGAAATATTTTCCTCCAATCCATTTCATCCAGACACTATCCTTCTTCCTTGCTATATCCCACACATTTTGAATAAGACATGCATCTGATACTTCCTTACTTTTCTTGATCCCCATACCTCCTTCAGAATTAGGCAGTGAAACTTCATCCCATTTAATAAGGTGTAGATTCCTCTTGTTTTTGGATTGACCCCATAAGAAATCCCTACAAATCTTGTCAATCTCCTCTTGAATAGAACTTGGGATGGGAAAAGCCATAACCCAGTAGAGGTGCATAGTGGACAAAGTAGACTTGATAGTCTCAATTCTACCAGACATAGACAACAACTTTGATTTCTAGCACTCTAATCTTTTCTTTATCTTATCAATCAATTTATCACAGTGCTTCTTCCTAATCTTTCTAGAAAACAAAGGGAGCCCAAGGTATTTAGTCTCATCGATATATTCAGCTCTCATCCCCAACAAGTTAGATATGTCATCAGCCTGATTAGCACTCCCCATGAACACCATACTTTTCTCATTGTTAACTTTCAGTCTAGACATGATGGCGAACTTGTCCAAAATCTTCTTGATATTACTGGCATTAACCTTGACAAACACCATCAGATCATCGACAAACATAAAGTGAGAACAATGACAGTTTTTAGAGATAGAAATAGGGATAACTTCTTTCTTCTCAACACTATCCTTAAATAATTTTGTTAACCCCTGCATAGCAATCACAAACAAGTATGGGGTGATTGGATCACCTTGTCTGACTCCATTAGAAGAAAGATAGATTTTGAAGGCTCTTTGTTGATGAGAACTTGATATGAGATGGAGGTAAAGATAGCTTCAATCAAACCAATCCACTTATTAGAAAAGCCCATCCTGTAAAGAATCGAGAAAAAGTATCTCCAGCTTATAGAATCATAAGCTTTAGATAAATCAGCTTGGATACACATATTAGAGCAATTTTTCTTTTTAAAGTCTCTTAGCATCTCATTGGCAAGCAGCACTACAGCTTTGATGCTCCTCCTATTGACGAAAGCACATTGGGTATTGTCGATTATGCTAGGAAGCACACCCTATAATCTGTTAGCCAAAATTTTTGATAAAATTTTATAGAAGACATTACATAGAGCTATCGGGCGCCAGTTAGTGATCAAATTAGAATCATTACCCTTGGGGAGAAGAGAAATAAAAGTTCTATTGGCTTCCTTCAAAATCCTGCCATTAAGAAAAAATTCAATAATAGCCTCGAAGACATCATCTCCAATGATATTTCATGCATACTTATAAAGCACCTATTAAAGCCATCGGGACCAGGGCACTTATCCTCATTCAACCCATTGATAATGCCATCAACTTATTTCCTTGTGACATTCTTCGTGAGTATGGAATTTTGGGTACTACTGATTCTGAGACCATTCCAGTCTCTAGTCCACACGCTCCCTTTGTCAGTATTACAGAATAAGGAATTATGAAAGTCAACAATAGAGTCCTTAATCTTCTCATGATCCCTAGTGACGGAACCATTAACCATAAGACTATTAATAGTGTTCATGCTTCTTCTTGTTCTGAGAGAGGAGTAAAAAAAATTCGTGTTTAAATTACCTTCTTTCAGCCATTGAACCCGAGATTTCAGTCTGAGGAGACTGTCTTCAATAATTGTAGCTTCTTTTGCTTCTTTCCTTTTCAAACTTACCACATTTCTTAAAAGAGGATCGCCTGGATTCAAATCTGCCTCCTTCTGAGCAACCATGGCAATGTCTTTAATATCAAGTGCATTGGCAGATACATTCCCAAAACCAGCTTTGTTCCACTTCTTCAGGCTCAGTTTAAGATTTTCCAACTTTCTATAAAGTCTGAAAGAAGCATAGCCATCCACCTCTAGCTTCCAAGAATCGCGCAAATTGTCATCAGAATCTTTATGTTTGGACCACCCATTGATGAATCTAAAAGTAGATTTTATCTTTCTTTGTTCACCCAAGCACATGCATAATCTTCAATGATCACTGATAATATTAGAAATTATTTCCCCATGGAATTGATCATAACTAGATTGAAAAATACCATTGTAAAGAATTTTGTCTATCTTCGTGGCTATGAAGTGTTATCCTTCTTGTTTGTTATCCCAGGTGAAGTAGGGACCATCAAGATCCAATTCAAAAAGACCATGGTCAAGAACAAAGGCATTGAAGTCAGATATTGATTTAACAGTGGGAGGCAATGTGCCAATTGTCTCCTCTAATTACCTCACAACATTGAAATCACCCATTATGATCCATGGTTCAATAGCATTCCTCGCAAAGTTACTCAAGTTATCCCAAAGACTAACTCTGTCCTGGTCATCATTATGGCCATAAACCACAGATAACAGGAAGATGCAACCATCTTTCTCAACTCTACTGTGAATAACATGATCACATTCATCAATGAACTGAACGTTACATCGTCCCTCCTTCCAGAGAACGAAGACTCTACCAAGAGCATGAGATTTCATATTCGAAACCCAGTTGTACTCTTCAAAGTACCTCCTCATAAACTTCTCAACTTTCTTGCTTCTAATCTTAGTTTCTACAAGAACCATAATATCGCAGTTGGCTCTTATTATTTCCTCTTGGACGTCAAGAACTTTTTTATTGATTCCCTAGACATTCCAAGAGGTAATAGTGATAGAGAGACTCATTTAATCTCTGGGGCTATTGAACTGACAACCTCAGTGCTTGTGGAAGTCATAGCCAGATCACCATGGATTGGAGAGTAGTCTCCAATGTTAAGTTTTGTTTGACACTTAGGCGGATCCTTATGATTTTTGTCCAAAGGAACATTTCTAACAGAGCTTGAGGACGCCTAGGAACTATAATCACTTTTTGGAGTTTTATGGGTACCGATCGGAATTGGAGAAGGAGTTGAGGGGCCTTTATAACACCTTGTCTCAATGCAAATCTCAAAATCTAACCCTTCATTAACTTCCCTCGACAGAATCAAATCTTCAACAGTTGGAACCTCTTTCAGAAAACTAATCTTCTTTTGAACTAACTCTTCATCATCCAGAATCTCTTCGAAAATGAATAGACCCTTTTCCTGAGACCTTCCAGTGGGAACAATATCATGACAGCTAGGACCCGGAAGATTTTTGAATTCCCAAGCCTTCTTTTGGACTCTTCTCACCCCAGCAGGTATCCTGGATTTTAACTGCTTACTCTCACAATCGTCGTGACCAAAGAATCCACATGAATTACATTTATATGGGATCCAATCATAACTCAAGTGGATATCCTGTTCATCCCCTTCCTCACTTGCCATCGTGATTTTATCAATGTGGAGCTTGTGTTCATGATAACTTGAATCCGAGCGTACTCAATACATCTGAATGAATGAGTACTTTCATCCATCCTGACAGGAATTCCCAGATAGGAGTCGATCCTTTCAAAAGATCTGACATCCCAAAGCTCCAATGGCATATTACTGATATTCACCCACACCGGAACACCTTCTAACACCACTTTGTTTGGTTTGTCATCAATCTTCCACTTCCTTAGGATGACTGACCTATCTTTCACAGACCAATCCCCCTTCAGAACGGTTTTCAGATCTGCATGATTTGAGAACTTTAACTTCACCAGAGTTGGTATATGGGGCCAATAGACCACCACGTATCCCAACAAACATCTATTCCATCTTTCTGCATTCTCAGTGGCTTCCTTCTTCAGATATAGGATATTTCCATCTCTTATGGTAATCTCCGTCAACTTCAAACTCCCCTGCTCCCATGGTGCATTGGCTTAAACAATTCCCATTTAGTCGGAGAAGATATAGATGATAGAACTGGATCTACATTTGTCGTAGGTTGTGAGTTTGAATCATATGCAGATTTGACTAAGTCGTCGCGATCTCGGGCAACAACATCGCGTCGACAAGGTGCCGCCGCCGTTGCCTTTCCAATCGCCCTATCGCGCGCTGCGGGTGGGACAGGAGCCATTCCACTATTCACACTACCATCTTATTATCTTGATATAAATTATTTTTGATATTCAAACGATTGATTTTCTTAGAACTTAAATAATTGCTATACAGAAGTTATAAGAAAAGATACTATACACTATTTTTGATAATTTTCATGATGAAATACTTTTTAGGGGATAGATTAGATAATGAAGACAACATTTCGTTATAATATGAAAGTACACATTTTTTATTTTTATAGTCTAGTATGTTAGATACAATTCTCGTGTTAAATTAGGAATGCTATATTTGTTTGTAACATAAAAATTGTTTGTATTCATATTTAAAGTATTGATATTAGATAGCATCATACGTTCGTACTTTAAATCTCTAAAAAATACAAACGTCTTATTATCAACGCGTAAAATCGGAGCTTTCTTTGTACATTTGAATCCTTATAATATATGAGGTATCAATACAGGTATTACCAAGGAATAAAAAACTAAAGTAACCATAAAGTTAGTAACAATATAAAAATAAAAGTAATGTAATTTGAAAGTCGGTAATAATATAAAAATTTGGTACAAGTCGTGAAGACATGTTAACATATTACAATATTACCCTTAGGTTTTAATGTTTTGTTAGTGCTTTGAAATGACTCAATTAGTTTATGTGGGAAAGTAATATTTCATTCAAGATAGAGAATGTAATAATATATGGAAACAATCTTCATGTGTGATATGAAAAAAATAACAAATTAAATACGAGGATTGAATAGTCTTTAAGAGACTACCTCCTATAAGATATTTCATAAATATAAGCATATTTAATTTATGGTTTCAATATTATATGAAATTTATGTTATATTTGAGAATATGAATAGCTTCAAGAATGTACATATACTTGTGGAAAGCCCCATTCCCATACAAACAAACTTTCTTGATACATGCATTGTATTTTTATGTTAATAAATAAGGGAAATACACACTAAAATGACCTATAAATATCATGGAACACTAAATTGTAGCATAAATTTTGAAACTAATCATGTGGGTCCTGGAATGATAATGTAATAAAATTAGGCATCATGATGATGAAAGTAAGATTTAACCACATTATACTACATTGTAGCATGTATCATACACATATTCAATCACTGAAATTATAAAATTTCTACACTTCAAGCCTGGATCAAACAATAGGTTGCATACAATCTTTTTCATAGACATGGTGTCATGTGACATGTCATGAAACAAGAGGTGTGTGAACATTAATATAAAAAGGTGAGTTGTCCAATTTTGAGTTTTTGCAAGTGTTTAATCACATTTGGAATTGCTTTTTACACAATATTGATTTTCTACCCATAACATGACAAATAATGAACCGAGTGTGATAATGATTTTATAAATATATCAAGACATACTAACTATGAGCTATGGGTATTACTTGCATGAACCTAGCTATGAGGCACTAAAGGTTGTATTGGACTGACAGACAACAATAAGAAAATCTTAACCCCTTGACTTACATCTCCAGGGATGTTAGGACATGAAAAGATGATTATATGTGGTTCTCTATAAATACACTAAATAATGTGCCTCTTTAATGAAAATAAGATTATAAATGTGAAATGATTCTAATTTATGATAATTGATCCTTATTATATGACTTCTTTAGATAGCGATCTTTGTGGCTCCTATGATTAGAGAATAATCTTCTTCAATGTCTATGTTATTATTGATCACCTAGGGTTTGGTAGATAGGGGCTTCATCAATACTGGTTATGACTAGCTTTTGAGGGACACATCATGCTAGAAAATGCAACATGCTCATTTAATTTAATAAAATTCAAATAGTGACATTGTAAAGAGTAGAGAATATTATTCAATTAGAACACAGAAAAAAAATCATTTATTTGTAGAGATCTGTAATCCCGACTCAAAAAATTAATTTTGGTGGAGACTTCCGATAGATAGTATGCTTGAAAAAACTCAACACATATCTCTAATTGAAAATTTCATAAATTTACAACTAAACAACTAGGCCCTCAACCACAAAAGGCTATCATAATGTTACATGGTGATTCCACATGAATATTATGAAAAAAAAATTATAATATCAACTAAGAAGGGAATGAACAAATAGAGGAATTAGGGAAAGTAACCGAGGACATCTAGAAACATGAGACTCCCTCTAATATAGATAAGATTATAACAAAATTCATGAAATGTTCAATTTAAGAATACTAAAATGAAGTTCACAATATAGAAATTGATATAAAGTTAATAAATGAACTCGATTATGAATTTCACACATGGTTTATAAAGGAATTATGCACCTCTAAAACATGACTAAAATTTAGCCAGTGATTTAAATATGCACAAATTAAATCAAATTAATTTCTCTGAAAATGGAGAAAGAGATTTTAAGAAAAAAGTTACTGGCTAAGCTCGTGAATAAACCTTCGAGATGAAGTGGGGAAGAGGGTAGGATGAAGTGGGGAAGAGGGAGAGAACCCTAAGAAATTTGATGAACTTATATGGTCGATCATGTATATGTTCACATTGTAGAGATGACGACAGAGAATCAAAAACAAAATTTTCAAAAGGTGGTGAAAAATGACAAAAAGTGTGACTAGGATAGGAGATCATAGAAGGTATTGTGGTTGCCTTTCTTAAACATCAATCATACAGGGGATTATCTAAGGGTTCGACATGGGACTTACGCATATATGAGAAAAGAAAAAAAATTAAAACAGTATAAGGTCAATAGAAATGGATATGATAATCTAAAAATTCCAAGTGTCTCCTGATCGAAATTTAGATTCCTAGTGAACAAAATCTTTGCTTTAAATGCTGCTGGAAAGATTTCTCAGGTGTTAGATTGTAAAATGTTGGATGGCAGTGAGCAAATATTTTGGACCCTATTTGGTTAGAAAGTATGATCAAGTGATAGTCATAGTTGGGACATACTTGAGCCTTGCAAATAATTCCAAACTATCTATATCATAACCAAGAAAATTAAATGGAAACGGAATGTATTTCTTGGTTGTTTTAAGGTACAAACTGGCAAATAATGAGAATGTGGTACGAATTTGTGGAGGTTGCTAACTCTGTAGATGCACCATGTGGAAAAAACGTGAACACATGCAATTCACTTTGTGAGTTACAATCTCCTTTTCTCATTTAGATTAGGTTTCCGCAGAAAGACAAGATTCAGCAAATGGCTTAAATTCCATATAATCCTGAAGTTATTTCAGTGCTTCCCTAGACGCTGCGTTTGTCTTGTACTAAAGGCAACACACTTACCTAGAATGTTTTCACTTGCTGCCATCATGAATTTCGATTGCATGTTCAGAGCTATCTTACTGTTGTTTTTAGATACTGCATCTTTATGATTCAGATAAAGCTGACATAGTTAATTCAGGAATTAAACATCTTAAGAGTAAAAGGAGGCAGTGCAAACCAGATGAAATTGCAGGTGAATTTGTCAGCATATACTCTGACTTTGAGTCAAATAAAATCACTTCGTAGTAGTCGGTACAATATTCCTTTTTTATATCACCCTCAGTATCACCTTCCCAATTAACCTGTTTGGTCCAGCATGTAAGCAAAGTGCTGTAGAGAGAGATTCCACAAATACTATATATGATCCCATGCGCTCCCTTTTAACTAATATGTGAGTGTGTCCGAATGTTACGGGTGGAAGCATCCAAGCTGAGGTGGCAACCTATTGCTGAGATGGAGCTACTAAACCGGGTAGTTAGTTAGTATGAAATAAGTGAGCTCGTGTGAGCTGGAGTATTGCCCAAGTGGCGATATGGACTGAGGCTGAGGAGAGGGGTTATAAATATCCAGCCCAGCCCACCTTAGAGAGGATCGAACAATTGTAATCTTTCTGAGAACTCGAGATTCTAATTAATAAGATCCCTCTTCTGCCATTCTCCTTTCTTTTATCATTTCTGCTCTCTGCCTCTTCCTAGCTTCCTTCTCCTCCGTATCTCTTCTCTCTGTTGCGTCAACATAGGTCCTGCAGGTGATCCAGCTCGGAAGCAAGGAGGCAATCCTCATCGTTATCATCTGAGGAGTAACACCGAAATAGGGCTAGAACGATAATTCCAATCCCATGCCAATCCTGATGGAGATTGAGACAAGAACAGAGAAACTGCATATGATGCCAAGGGGTACTTTCAACTCTAACAAATTGAAAGCATAAATGCTAGTTCGAATAAGTGTCGCTCTTTACATGGCCGTCGCTGTTACATATTAATTAAGACCCGCTCAAGATTTTTTTTTCACAAGATAATTGACTGCAGTGATGGTGTTTTTAAATTCTCTTCCCACTTGATATTTCTAGTCGAAGTTGTGTAGCCACATAAAAGAAGAAAAATTCCAACCGTAACCTTAACCTTTCGGCAGAAGAACATCGAGGCCTGGCGGGGCGGTTATTATATACCTCGAGGCTCCGACTCCTTAACCACCAAACAGTAGGCATGATCGGTTGAACAGCCGTGGAGTAGAAAATAAGCTACAGATATGTCACATGTGCATGCACTTGTTGTCTCCATCCTTAATTATAATAATGCAGCCATCCACCTAAAGCTAGTGTATCTAATGTGTGTGTGTGTCCGGACTCACGGACGAACATGAGGAAGGGAGAGTACTCTGTAGTCCATTCCAGAGATCAGCGGTTTCTATATATCGTCTTTCATGTAGACTGATGAACGGGCGACGAAACGGCAACAGTTGGTTTAGTAATTGTCGTATGGACGGTGGATGAGATGACCACCGACGGAACACGTAATTAAATATCCTCGGGATGAGCCAATTATGCAAGGTGTTGCTGTCATACGTCAATTCTTAGAAACGACATGTTTGCGCATCTACCGCGTGTACAACACAAGCCGAAGCGTTTTCAGCAAAATTCAGGTTATTTCTGTTGCTGAGAGACTGACGACAGCTATATATAAGATATGGTACGAGCATCAACAAGTGAGATAGCTGGGAATGACAAGCATGTGAACAAGCAAGCATAGTATAGGATATTAGGAGACGAGTTCAACATGATGAATTTGAAGTACCATGTAAGCAAGAGCATAACAGAGTAAACAACTCGCATAGTTTATGAACACTAAGTTATTGTGGTTGAATCGACATTGACTTACATCCACAGCAGAACAGGAGATTATTCTATTGTTACAATAAGTATATATACCTCGAAGAGAAACCAGATAAGAATTTCACCCGGGAGCACAGGCATATATTACGAATGGCTCGGCAACAAGAGAAAGAAGTCTGAAGTAGTACAAAAATATAATTGTGCGATTGTAAAATATTAATCGGACTCCATATTATATAGTTTTCATTACGAAATCGCCACACGTTTAAATAGAAAGCCTTATTTCACATAGGGCGTCAATATCTAAACCGCTTGGATTCAACTCACCCAGAGTAGGATGACCAACACCAAACCCTATGTTGTCTAATTCCAAGTAAGAAAATGCGTCCAACTAGTACCCTTGCCAACAAGGATTTATGGATCTTCTTCCAATTTTGATATGATTGGCATATCCCTAAGACAAAAAGAAGGAAAATGATGTGTATCACCCCACTCATATCCACTTCCATACTTGATCTCCACTACCATCTTCCCACATATTCAGAGCCAATGTGATACCTTCACTCAAGGGGAGAGAAAAGTAGGAGGAAAAAGTGTAGGAAAGAGAAAAAAGAAAAGAGAAATAAATACTTACAACTTTCAATTTTTCGTGAATTTTTGACCAAATAGAAACTATTAGATTCCTAATAAAAATAGATCTAATAAGACTAATGTTGACATATTTTAAAGAAAAAAATATCAAATATAAAATGAGTGTTGCAAATGGGGGATAGTATTCACTCTTTTGAGTAACACACTAACTCAAAAGTAAGTATTAATCGTTCTTTTGGTGTCGTACTTACTTTTTATGTGATTTTATTTTAAAATGAACATACCACCCTATCATTTGGAAATAATACTCATTTTCTAAAAAACTCAATAATTGAAAAATAAGTATTGCATATTGTTCATTTGGTATAGTACTATTTTTTTCTTATTTACTCAGAAAATGAGTACTATCCCAAAAGAAAGACATGCAATATTCATCTTTTGAGCTAGTGTGTTACTTAAAGAATGAGTTTTGTCACATAACATAAAATTCACTAAACATTTTAATGCTTATTTTTAAAATATAATGACACAAAAATGAATACTATACTAAAAGAACGATATGTAATACTCATTTTTGAGTTAGTGAGTTACTCAGAAAAATGAGTACTATTCTTAATATACAAAATCCATTTTTAGATTCTATGTTATTATTGTCAAAAGTATGTGAACATTGGTAAACAAGGACTCTCACAAAATAGTAATAAAGCTTCTTGTCTTTTCCAATCCTTAATCACATCATTGCACGTCGTGAAGTCTAAACAATTCCAAGAAAAACATGAACTTTGATACTAAGAATGGTTGGTCATCATATTGAAAATAGTTTTTTTCTTATGATATGCTTTATAAGAGTATCTAATTATGTGTGAACCTCAACCATGACGTGATCATTGAGTTTTGTCCTATCATTAAGCATTTATTCACTTTGAAGGAATAGAAACTTGATTCTCACAATAGATCACCTGATAATCGTAGGATTCTCAACAAGAGCCTGAGAGTCAACTAGCCTTTTTGACAGGTCTAGTCAACAACACACATGCTCTATAATGGTCAAAGTAGTTGTACATGGTCATTTAGTTTTGCAACTAACATCACAATAAACCACATTAATTGTATCAAATGAGACCATCTTTCATCACAACCATGCACTAGAACAATCTTAGTTAATGTAACCAATTAGCATTTCATTTCTCATTATCAGTTCCAAACATTTGAAGGGGTAGCATTACATTAGTTAATGATGTATTCATTATTTTTTAGTTCTCCTCATTGACTTGGATATATTTACATGTATGACTATATACAAATTACATCATACAAGATGTTATAGAATGAGCTGGTGTAAGGAAAGTTAACATGTAGAAGTCCTTCCCATTTGATTGCGAAGATATTATTATGACCCATATCTTACTTATCTGGTAAACCTATGGTTAGAACAACCCAAATAGATGTTTATTACTTAAGTTGATTATAGTGATCATTTTCTCTTAGTATAGAATAAAATAATAATTTGATGAGTTGAAAATAGAATAAATTGTATTAGTGTTTGATTTATGTTTTCAACAGGTGATCAAAACCTAATTGGATGTATAATAGAAGTAAACACGTGTTTGATGCACATTATAGATTTCATTGTTAAATAGTTGTTCAAAAACCTTGACTTGAAAAAAGATGTGAGATGATAAAGGATGGAATTAATAGATTAAAAATTGAATGAAATACCAAAAAATGGTAAGAATACATTTTTATGAGTTAAGTGGGTTCTAACACAACAAATTGTTCATGGTCTAATATTTATAGGTGTTTGATCTAGAAACTTAGCAAATTTTTATCTACAACATACTAGGTTAGTCAATCTAGTAACTAGGTTATTCTATCGACTAACCAAGTAGACAACGAGCCTCGTGTCCCTATGGGCCAATGGAGGTGAAGTCTCTATTGATTCTTAGTTGGCCGACTATATATAGTCTGTCTATGAATAGATACACATTGTAGCACAATGGGACAATGATAAAATAATAGAAATATCTTATATTGATCAGTCGATTAAATAGGTGATTAGTTGCCTGACTAATCCATAATTATATCGACCAAAACATGTAAGTAGAGAGATTAGTGGAGTTGACTAGTGCTCATAGAGATGTTGGGTTCCTACTCCGTTAGTAAACTGACTAATGTAACAGTCGACCAACTAACATTGCCATCAACAGAATGATATACCTATACATGAAATTCATAATATTTTGAAATGCAACATAAATTTCTGTATATAAATATACTCTTCAGTTTCATTAAAATTACAACACTTACCAAACCCAAAACAAGCACCAGTTACACGTAGGGAAGTTTTTGCAAAAATTCCCTAAGAAGGAAGGTAACTATGACAAAACAATGGCTTTAGACATGATCCAATCATTGAAACTTTTATGCTTCATTTCTTGTATCTTTTCTTACCTATTTGTACTAGGAATCAGATGCATGGAAGTAAATCGACCAATCTCTTTTACCCTATCTCTTAGTCTTAGGTCTAGGGGAATTACCATATAGGAGCAAACCAAAGACGTTTGAGATGAAAAGTTACATCTTCTTCCAAATTCAAGAATCTAACATGATCAACATTAAGTCATAACAAATTATCTATGTGCATGAAAGTCTTTAATATTGTAAGGATTTTTATATAGTCACACAAGCTTACAAATGATATTATGCATGCTAAGCATTCCCTCATACTGCAAAATATTATTAGTATGAAATGAAAATATAAATTATTTGAAATTCATGAATGAATAATGAGATAAGTATTAGAAGATATTTATGGATTTCATAAGTTATTCTTCAATGAGGCCAATGAAGTGGCACCCCAGTGGTAAAATTGATGATGTAAGACTGAGAGGTCATGAGCTTGAACCTAGGCAACGAGATGAATGAACCACCAGTTAAAAAAAAAGATATTATGGAGGCACCGATGTAGCTGGGTTTCTCCTCAATTCATGGTATATATAAATGCTTGAGAAATTATAAATGTAATGCATGTATATTTCTTCTTGTGTATTCAAGATGAACCATTAAGTTTTGTGCATGCATCTTTATTTTCATTTTGAATACATGTTGATATCTAGTAAAAATCTTCATATTTAGAACAAGAATGAAAACAATTGAAATGAACAATATAATGTCCCAAAATGTAGTTAAGATATGAATGGACAAGAGGAAAATGCTTTTTAAATGAACATGAAAATACTAAAGAATCCATCACACTCTAGATTACTTTGAACATCACAGAATCCAATGGAATATTGTATTGGGTGGATTTAATAGTCTACTTAGTGGTCTTATCTTGGAAGGAGAAGCAAGATAACACCTTTTCTATGCATGGAATAGTCCCATGAGGGATGACCACTAGATGTCAAGTATGAAATAAAGGTTGAATAGATGGTATGTAATACTAATAAAAAACCTCGGTGGGTCCCAATATGTTTATAGGTAATTCCACACAATATGGTGTATTTAGAGGGTTGTTGTAATGGGAACCCAGAGACGCTCCATGTTACAACCCAATGTTAATCAAACTAGTAATCATATGGTTATGTAAACCCTATTCTTTGTGTATAATTTTTTGGTTATTGTTTTATTAAAATCTTCCAAATTATAATTTATTGTGTCAAACTATTCTGTCTGCCTATGTTTGAAAATATCTTTAGTGTAAATTTTTATGGCAATACTAAAAGAAGGTAATAATGACACATTGTGAGAAATGATTTCTTGATAGAAAAATGTATGCCATTTATGAATGAGAGGGTTGTACCGACAGTGGATGTCATCTCACTTATACCACAATAATTTCTCTTTGACCAATTACTTCAATTCAAAGATGGGGTTCTTCAATCTTCCATGTCAGATGATGCTAGACCACTTCCACCAATTGCATCAATTAGTGATGCATCACATCCATCATTTCCTGCTACATTTTAGAATGCTTAATCTAGCTTAGTCATGCCTCCTTTAGCCAATAGCAAATGTATAATCAATCAAAAACAAGAAGATTTCTTAATATTTAGTTAATACAAAGGGATTCATTTTTAAAACTTATCTCCAATATTAAAACTCAAAACCCTAAAATAATGCTAACTTCGTCAAAGAGGACAGTTAAGTGTAAAAGAATGGAATTGAAATAAATAGTCAAGAAAATTAAAAGCCTAGTGATATATTTTTAGGTGGACACTTTTCAATCTTTTGATTGTATATTCACTTTGTAATCCATGTGAGAAATAAAGGGTATAAGTTGATTCCTATTCTTTTGTTATTTCTAATCTTCCTCCTTGCTTCTATAAGCAGTACTTATGCATGAGAAGAACTGACAATGGGTTTGTATACGTGAAGTTTTGGGTTCTCTTCCAAATTGGGGCTAATTTATCTTGGACTCAAGAATAGTAGCAATAATGATAGTAGAGGCGAGTGGATATTCATCAATCAACTAAGGTTTCACAAAACTATATAAAAATGAGAAGATATAAGTACAATTCTGTTTTTATATTTTATGTTATGGAACCACTAATCTCAAATGGGAGAATATGCTTGTATAATTTACTTAACTACTGTAATAGTGATAGATTATGAAAGAAAATTCATTTGAGAATTATTATTAAAAATAATGATATTCGGAAATAGAAAACCTCAACACATTAATATACCTATGTTTTCCTAAATTTTTCAGTGAAATAGAAATCCCAAAAAAATGAGTAAATTACTTTATCTCTTATAGCTATGAATTCTAGTTGGTGAATGCATAAACTATTTCATTTATTCTATTGTACTTAGTTTATTTGAATTCAATTGGTATATAATAAAAAAATAGTTGTTAAACTATAGTACTTCATATAGAAAAGTGTACAATTATTTAAATGTAATGTTAAGATATAAAATTTATATTATATGAGTAACTAGTGAATCTAAAGAATTATCTAGAGCCTTTCTTTGCCTAAATTCCTTTAGAATTTATTTTACCTTAATTAAATTTGACTATTTAATAAGGTGTGTTTGAGAATCCCTAATTTTATCTATTTATATTACAACTAAGACATTGAATGCAAATTTTCCAATGCAAGAAATTTCTTTCTATTATTTAATAAGCATAATGATTTCACTTTTTTGTTGATATTATAATAATATTAAATCCCAATTTCTAGAAGATTGCAAAGTTAAGTAATCAGGTTATTAATTAATTCTTTATCATTTGTTTCTTGGACATTGTGTTTAGGGTATCCAACATACATAGTTGGACTCCAACTTTTGTCCAATATGGGTTCATGACAAGACAAAGATAAATGTAGAATTTATAACACATTGTGATTATTTGTGACTTAAGGTTTTAATTTAGGTAATTACCAGAATGACAATAAAAGGTTAGTTACCTATTGTATTTTGATCTCAACTTTTACCTAGGTAGAGATAAAGATAAAACAAAGATCTCTTTAAAATTTGTAGTAATTGAATGCTTCTAGATACCTAGTTCAATTTTATAATATCTCAGATAATCAAACTAAAGTTGATTAATTGAATCTTATTAAGTTTAGTTTTATCTTTGTCAAACCTAAAGTTCGGGTGACTCAAGACATTAGGTGTGATGCAAGATGTGGTTTTGAGCCCTTAACGTTGATCTGTGATCAAATGGCTAACAGATCAGTGTCTACCCCATGCTCAGAGGCATAAACACCCTGGACCCCAACCCGAACTCCGCTCCCCGTCTCTACTCCACCAAACGTCTTTGTTTTTGTTTCATTTTCATAAGGATAGATAGGCATACTCAACAAAATAAGGCTCAACCATTATCATCACAAATTGGGATAACACCCATAATATTGATTCCTTCAACAAATTAGCAAGCCATAGTCTCCTCTTCTCACCACCCTAGGCTATAAATAGACCCAATAAGTTTCCCCAAGTCCCCCTCATCAGAAACTACATGCCAATTTCCCTCGGAGAGCACAAATGTTCCCTCTCCTTGAACTGTCTTCATCTCTGATGATGTTTACTTCACCATAATGACTCATGAGACCATGTGCAAATTAACTTCACCTTATGCAGCATTGAGGAAGCCCCGAGTGTAGTTTCCCAACTTTTTCCATTTGAATCCTGAAGCTCTTCATTGGGAAATCACTTCTGACTATCGTGAGAACCTACAAGTGGGGTACGACATCGCTTGACACCTAGCAATCACCATGGACCTTTAGTTCCTCATGAATTGATGCATCTCTCCACCTTCTTCCTTTGATCACTCCTTGATTTCTTTGACCCCCATCACCCTGTTCTAGTCACCTCTTCCACTGTTTCGCTATTGGTTGAGTTCGGAAGGACCTGACTAGGCAAAGGAATCCTCAACTAGGGTCACTAGGGCCTCAAGCACAAGGTCAACCATTGACTTGACTCCATGGATGCATGTGTCATGAGAGGGATGGATGAGGAAGAATCTCCTATGGGAGTTTACCCTTTCTCATAAAATCATGTGGCAATAATATAAAACTTTAAGGGAAATGTGGTGATCTTCCGTCCATTGAAAATGGCCTCACAGAACTTAGATAAATAATTATATGAATGATGCATCAGTCTGTGATTGGCCCATAGCTAATTAATTTGTGAAACTTCTAGTAAATAATCCATTAATTTTCATAATGACAATATAAATATGAAATCGATAAAAAAAATAACAAAATTCCAAAAGTAATGGTTCAAAGACCTAGTTTGGTCTAGAATTCAGAAGACTATAAGTTAATTCATGTATTAGTATTGGTGCATATATGAAAATATAATTTCATGGAAATATTGTGATGCATTGTTCAACTTGATCTAACTTATTATGATTAGACATATGTATCTAATTATGTAATATTATGTCTAATATAATAATAAGGGTTACACTTATGTCCTATTTTGGGTTTCTAAACTACAAGTCCCATGACATAAAAATTATGAATTTGTAATATCTAATCCAAATCTGATCATAACACTGACCTGAAAAACAAATCTGACCTAATTAGTCTTATGTAAACATAAAGGTGACACTTTTGAATTGCATTGACATTTCATACTGATTGGTTGATTTGGATCTAAACTTGAATTGGTTGGACTATATTTGTTTGAAAATATCTATGTGAAAGGAATGTCATTACTAATGATTAACTAGCTAATAGAAACTGATACGATTTTTGAGGGGTTTTATGTTTATTCAATTATATGCATATAATTCCCTATTTATACATCTACTTATACATTAATTTTCTAAACCCATCATACAATTTATAAGGGGTAGTTTAAAGGAATCAATACTCATAGTAAACTAACATTAGTGATTGAGAAAATGATTGAAACTAACGATGTATTGTGACCAAACCCATTGATGGATAGCAGCTTGAATTCAATGCCAAATCAAACCGTAGAATCCATGGATAGATCAATAGATTAGTGTACTCAAAGAGAAGGAGAAAATATGGATTAGGAAATTATACAGATAATGATTTTTTATTTTAATAATTTATGAGAATTCTTTATATATTAGTACACATATATGTCCATATTTTGTATGAAACAATGTACACAATATAGAAATACATGTTTTGTTTTTCAGAATTTTAGGTTAGATAAATTATTTATCTAAAGGCATAGATATACAAAAGATGGCATCTAGGATCATATATGTGGCACCCTACCTCTAAGACATGATGAGTTATTCAAAGTACCCACACTAATCCATATAGTAGCAATTAACCATGAAATCACAACATTTGATTGTATGAAAAACATACATAACTTTTTCCATTTCAAGATTTGGCAAAAGCAATTCAGGTTTGAAATTATTTTCATCGAATTATATATAAGAAAACCTTATATATAATATTTTTTTAAGATAAAAGCATATTATAACATGTACTAATATTACATTCATATAATCAACCTAGATAAAGATAAAATACAATGTTGCATTCACCACACCCTCCAAGATCTAAATGTACAAGGACAACCTATACATATAACCTACAAAAAGAAGATAACTCTCCATCTCATATGCTGAAGTAAAGATCATTAATGATGAGTAACTCCTGGGTTGATTGAAGTTGAATCAATGCATATAAAATTTTAAACCACCATATATCAAAAATACTTAGTGAGTGGAATAGGTGCAAGATAAAACTAGCTTCACACTAATCATTTTTAAACTAATTAAAAAAATAGAAAATAAGTATTTCTTAGATTAAATCAAACAATTACAAATATTGTGCAGGTAATGGAAGATATAAATGGCATATCATGAATATGAAATAATCAAATGGAAACTAACATGTAATTTTGAGAAAGATAATAAAATCTTATAACTTGTATTTTCAACTTTCATAATTAGATTTTCCCTTAAATTAATTGACTTCTACCTGATCAAGTAAAAGTCATCATGCCATGTTCTCATGTCAATGAATCATTGTCCACATCTTAAGGATTCTAGAAACCCTAAGGTAAGTCAAAGACTATGGTCTACCTCAAAGTTTCCAAACACTGGTGAGGTAAGAGCATAACGCCTCCCTACCTTACAAAACTCATTTTAGGTACATCTGATAGGTTCAAGACATAAATGTCAAACCTAGGGTATCATGTATGAGATACTAATCAAGTTTTCCTTCATCAATCCCTTTCACATCAAGATCATAGTTTTCATAACAATATTTCACATACAATCCATTTCATTTTCTTAGCAATAGAAGTTTTAGGTTAGTAGCTCATCTTGAAAATTTTTCTAAATTTAGGTGATTTAGCCTTCAAGGTCCAGAATCACATTCCATTATTCATTTTCATAATCCAAGGACTATTTGAAGAAATTCTATGTTATTTCCCCAATACAAAAATAGATTAAAATCACAATGTTTATGCTCCTTTCTATATGAGTAGGGGTTATTATGTATATAAGTGTATTTACTCACTTTAAGGAAAATAAAAGGAAATTATATGACAAATATATGATTTTGCATTCTCACTCTTAAATATTTAAATAGGGATTCAAAGATACTATAGGGTCCTGATTCATATTACAATCATCGTACTCATCAAATTCTATTGCATAAATACAAGTTACCCAACAACAACTCAATAATTCACAAAACTATGCCTAATACTCCAAGTCTGGTCAATCTGAAACATTTTCAATATGTTGATAATATTATTAGATAAAGTAAATTGAAGGATTCTAAATTATTCATAATCAATAAAATATAACATCTATTTGATTCATGTGCTAAGGTATAGGAAAGAATAATATTTTTTTGAAATTGACAATTCTATTGATGTCGTCACTAAGGATTTAACTTGAGACCTCTTAGTACAAACCAAGAATCTAACTACTGGGCTTCCCATTTTGTAGGAAAGAATCAAATTTCAAATCAACTAATGAAAGCATTCCTACAAATTGTTGGAGTTGCTCAATTTCCACCAGTTGGAGTTTCATGAGTAGAATTTAGGTTATAGTTCAATGATAATTTTCAAATGAACCTATACTAGTCACCTCAGGTGTGAAGCACCAAAAATTCGTATCCCACCTATTCATAAACTTGAATCAAACTCAATCTTCAAAGTGGTCAGTCTTTACTTGCTCAGATTTTGTCAAGAACCTAGAAGAAGAAGAAAAGTAAAAAAAGAATTAGAAAAGAAATTTTTTGAGTGGTGATGAGTTTTATACATAAGAGAGAGTAAAATCAAAGGAAACCCAGCAAGGTTTGACTATTTATATATCATTCACTGACCTTGGAAAGAGAAAACCCTAAAATCTAAATTTTCAACTTCAAGATATTCAAACCATAGAATTTCCTCAATGATCAAGAAATTCAAAGATCCAATGTTTGGAGAAGGAACTGAAGTTTCTTGGACGTAGCGGTATCATATATACTCATCTGCGTGCTTAGAACAATTAGTTATTACTATTTTTCAAGCCTTCTTTATTTTTCCAGAATAATTGGTCGGTCAAATTATTTTTTGACCGAGATAGTAGAGTATGTTTCAAACACATGATCTAAAAAGTCCCTCAATTTAATATGTTGTTTAAATGGAGTATACAAGAGGAAGTAAAATTCCAACCAATTTTGTGGTACTAAATAATTAAGCAAAATCAAACACCAGACTGATATATTCTAATTTTTATAGCATAGTTGACATAATTTTCTCTGGAGAAACATAGCCAATCATTTGGTTCAAAAAACTCAAAAAGTTTTAAAATGTTGGTATGATAGTTATGCTTGAGTTAAATAAACTATAGCATGGTTTCAAAGTATTTTGATTTACAAATACAAAATAAAAGTCAGTTACTACACTACTATACTTAAGTCGTAATTTGTTTATACATGTTTTATTCTTAATCTCATGTAAGTTTCAATATAAAATGCTAAAAATCTAATAATTTTAATCAATAATATAATAAAAACTTAAGATTTCAAGTAATATTCAACCTAATTAAGAGAAAAAATTCAATCATTGATGATTCTTGGTAAGATTTCAACTAACATTTTATGTATTTCAGAAATGGGTCCTTGCAAATATCCCCTCTATTTAGAGTTTCATATCGAAACTCAAGAAAACATTAGGATGCTATCTCCACATTTCTACTCATGTTCATGTGTTGCTTCCTTGACTCCATGTTGTCTCCATAACACCTTAACCATAGGCATCTCACATCTGTGAAGCTCCTGGATCTTCATTGAATCGGGTCTTCATCATATCTCGCATCACTTTTTAACTATACACTAGATGGATAAATAATATTAGGATGAAACTTACTTAATCATAGATACATGGAATATATCATGTAGATTATCTACCTAAGGTGATAGTCAAATAGGTAAGCTACTTTTCTGACCCTTTACAAAATAGGGTTAGTCTCGTATATCTAGGAGATAACTTGCCCTACTTCCCAAATCTAAGTACAACTTTCCAAGGAGAGACTATCAGGAATACTAGATCTCCTACTGGAAACTCAAGAGTTCTAGGCCTACTGTATGCATATCTCTTCTCTCTATCACGTGCAACTTTCAGTTTGTTGACAATCACAGAAATGGTCTAATAAGTTTCTTATATTTTCTTGAATTGCAACATTTGTCTCTCACTAGTCTCATACCAACACACTAGCGATCTTCACTTTCTTCTGTATGTATATTGATAAGGTGCCATTTAAAGGATAATTGGCATGATTATTATATGAAAACTCTATTAGGACTACATGTGAGTATCAAATTCTAAGGAACTATAGAAAACATTCCCCAAACATGCCTTCTAGGGCCTGCATTGCCCTCTCTGATTGTCCATCAGTTGGAGAATGGAAAAAGGCTTTGAACTTCAACTGAGTTCTGATTTCTTCATGCAGTCTGCTCCACACCTACAAGTGAAATTTGGACCACTATTTAATACAATAGAGTGGAACTCCATGAAGTCTAGTTATCTCATATACAAAAATCTGAGCTATTCGTTCAACAAAAGACATCATCTTGACATGGATACAATGATCTATCTTTTTCAATCTATCTAAAACAACCCAAATGGAGTCATGACCCTTTGAATAACGGGTGAGCCAAATACAAAATCTATAGTATCATGATGCCTTTTCCACCATGGTACAGGAAAATGTTGCATATACCCAATATATATTTGATGTTCGACCATTAATTGTTGGCATACACCACATATTGCAACGAACTCTCTTTCCTAATTCCACACCACACAATTCCTTGAGATTTTTATACATTTACGTGGATGCTTTACATACATAGAATAATGTTCTTCCTCAATCACAATGTTTCTCAGATCTACCTAATCTAAGACACATAAACTTTCAAGGAAATATGAAAGATCTTCTTCAGTAAAGTGCACACCTTTTCTCTTCCCTTCATGCATCTCTTTCATTATTAATTTGAATATATGGATTGATGCCTTACATCTATTTTATCTACCACCCTAACAAAAGAGTCATTTGAAGTTATGCCAAAAGACCATAGAAGATGTAAAATCTATATACTCATTATCTCTCTAGACGACAATAGCATGTCCCTTCTAATGCATGCCATGGAATTCATTCCTGTAGAAGTTATAGAAGATGATGACTTTCTACTCAATGAAGTTGCCATCACATTTACCTTTCTAGTATGGTAATAACATGTGCAATTGTAGTCTTTAATCAATTAAAGACATCTACACTGCCTCTTCTTAAGATCACTCTATGTGAAGATGTATTTGAGGTGCTTACAATTAATATATACCTAACAAGGATCTCCATATAGATAGTGATGCCAAGTATTTAATGCTATGACTACTGCAACAAGTTCTAGGTCATGCATAGGGTAGTTCACTTCATTCTTCTTCAATTATCTAAAAAAGTATGCCACTACCTTACCATTATACATAAGAGAACAACCTAAATCCTTCTAGGAAGCATCACAACATAAAGCATAACCTTTCCATGTCTCAGGAAGAGTAAGAAATGGTACATATGTTAATAGTTTGTTCGAAATTGAAATATATGCTCACATTGCTTGTCCATACGAATTGATCTTCTTTCCTCTTCAATTGTATTAACCTTCTATAATATCCCACTAAGAAAAGATAACTCCTCACTTTAGTTTGTTTCTTGGCATGCTCCAATAGGAGTACAAATATCTATTTCTTAGGATCTACACAAATCCATTAAGTGGAAATATCATTGCCTAGAAATGACTCCTCAGATCACTAGAGATCACATTTACTAATATTGGCATACATATAAATATTTTTTAAAGTGCAAAGACAGTCATAAATTCTCTTAATGCTTATCTCTATATAGAATATATCAAGATGTCATAAAAAAACAACAATGAACCAATCAAGGTGCTTGTGGTAAATTATATTCATCAAGTCCATAAAAGGTATTGGTGCATTGGTAAATTAAAATGACATAACTGAGAACTCGTAGTGGCCATATTTAGTCCTAGTTGTCATAGGAACATCTTTAGCCTTGATTCTATGATGATGATAATCTTCTCATAAACCAATCTTAGATAACACAATTTCCCCTCCAATTGATCAATAGATCATCTGTTCCAGGAAAAATATATTCATTTTTGTAGTAACTTTTTTTGGCTTGCCTATAAAAATACATAGACACATTGTACATCATTCCTCTTCACAATAACAATAGTGCTCCTCATGGAATATGATAGGTTGAATAAAACCCTTATCTAGCAATAATTGCAATTTCTTCTTTAACTCACTCAATTGAGCTAGACGCATGCGACATGGTTCTTGTACAATAGGTTGAGTAGTTGGAGTTAGATTTATCTCAAAATTAGTCTCTCTAACTAGAGGCAATCTTGGCAATTCATCAGAAATAACATTGGTGTACTCTTTCACTATGTGTACATCAGATAGGCTAGGATTTCCGACCCTAATACCCATTACAAGTGCAAGATAAAGAGTACATATCATCACCATATTATCAACTACAACGGATATCAATTGTGTAGATAGTACTTCCTATCCCTTTAAAAGATCCACAAAAAATCTCCATCAAAAAAGATTGCTTGCTTGGTAAAGCAATCTAGCTTCACCCGTATTTCTCTAAGAAATTCATCCCTATAATAAATATCAAATATGTTTACTTCAAGTGGTAATAAGTCCACTTGGATGCATTTTCCATTAGATCTTAGAAGGACAAACCTCTATCACAATTGTAGGTTTTACAAGAGGTAAATCTAACACAAAATCATAAGGTATCTCCTAAATAGAAAGTTGAACTCTATGACATCTCAAATCACAAAATAATGTGTAGCACTAGGGTCAGTCCACACTCTAACATGCATAAGAATGGACATCACTAAGAAAGTCTGACAAGTCACAACATGTGGAGAATATACTCCCTCTTGTTGGTTCAAAGTGTAAGCATGAGCTTTCACATGCTGCCATCCTCAACCTTATCCTCTACCATGATGTACTATGTATTCTTGAGTGCTAGAACTTGCTTGCTATGCATAACCTCTTCATAAATTATGTGGTGATGTCAATCTATATCGTCTAGTCATTGATTATTGAAGAGTTATCTATGGACAATCCCTGATAGGATGTCAATTTTGATCACATATAAAGGAATCCATGAAATCTTACCAACATGAATCTATATGGAACCTAACACAAGTTGCATACTATGTTTATGTTGAGTGAATGATTTTTCTAGGTGGTCTTGGCACACTTCATGTACTTTGTATCCTTTGTGGTGTTGGTCCCTTAGATGCAGATCTAGTAGTAGCACATCCATGAGGAATCTATAACAGTACACTCATTGTTGCGTCTACCTCCTAGAAGGATAGGTTGGTATCCTAGTCATTTTAGAATGAGCACTAGGTCCTAGCCTACTCAACCCATCGCCTACCAATTTTGGGATCTCAAATCTTTCCTTTGTTGGTTTAATGTTCTACTCGCCTGGTCACATCAATAGATACATAAAAATATGTCCTAGATTTTATCAAATATATCTTCTTGTGTAGATCATGTTTCAAGCCCTCTTCAAAAAGCATGAGCTTATCCTCATTTGTAACAAACAACTAAGGACAAAACCTACAAAAAACTAGAAACATAAATTCATATTTAATCGTTTTCACCTACCTCTACCACTAAGTCCCAAACTAACAAATCTTGTCGTGCATGTATGTGGAGGGGTAATTGCAGGACTATAAACTCTTCCTGCATTTAGCCCATGTCAGATTTTGCTTAGTCATGTGTGTCTCTTCCATCCTCCACCACTAACTTGCACTACCTTTTAGAAATAATTACAATGATTCACGTTCTCTACATTAGATAAATGAATTATTTTAAACACTTCTTCAGTTTCATATAGCCAAGCATCCACCTTTAAATGATCATCAGTGCCATAGAAGTCGTAGGAACCCATATTTATCAGCCTCTCGTGAAACCTAATAATATCATTCAATAGTTTTGGAACACTTGGAGGTGATGGAGGGACTACTAATTTTGCTACATTAGCAATGACTTACACTAGTTTCTGTGCCATAGCATAGAGAGGATCAGTGGTAGATAAGGTAGTCATTGCATGATGTTGATATGTTGCTTCAATAGAAGGATCTTATTGCCCTGGTTTTGCTATAGAATGACCTAATGGAGTTTCACATAGAGACTCTCTATTTGTTCTTCACCTCTCATCCATGATCTAAATGAAATTAGAATATGCCAATATCATTAGATAATGTAAAGGATACTATAAGACTAATTAATAGACTCATTAACTATCCATATACATAGGCACTAACATAAACCTAGGATCTACTGCCACAACCTATGGGACCCAACCTCTGAGACCCCATTTGAGTATCCAAACTACACAAACTAATCCACACATCAGCAATTAATCATGGAATCACAACATTTTGTTGTATGAAAAACAAAAATAACTTTTTCCATTTCCCTATTTGACATATGCAATTGAAGATGTAATTGTTTTCATTACATCATACATAAGAAAGATGTAAGCATTCTCAAAAAAATCTATAATACAACATGAAGTACAAATTTATAGTACTACATTCAAAAAGTGACCTAAATCAAGATAAAATACAACATTTCTTGCACACAAACACACCTTGAACCCTAGTATAGGGACAATCTATACATATAACCTTCAACAAAAAGATAATTCTCCACCTTAGATGCAGAAGAAAATATCACTATGAATGAGTAATTCCTAGGTGTACTAAAGCTAAATAAGTACTTTTAGAATTTAAACTACCAGTTTTGAGCTAAATTGGGTGAGTAGAACATGTTTAAGATAAAACTAGTATTGATCTAATAATTTATAAACTATTCAGAAATAAGTGTGTGTAAAATTATAATAAATAACTAGAAATATCCTATAGGTAATGGCAAATATAAACTACATATCATGACCATAAAATAAACAAATGGAAACTACCATGTAGTTCGAGATATATAGCTAAATATTGTATCTTGGCTTGATAAGATTTAATATTAGACTTTCCCAAAAATTACTTGATATATACTTGATCAAGTGTGAGTCACTGCACTACGTTCTCGTGTCAATGACTTACTATCCACAAAGTACATTTAACTTGAAACCCTAGCAATACAAGCTCTGGTTAGCCTTAGAGTTTCCAAGCACTGGCTAGGTATGATCTTAAAGCCTATCAACCTTGTTATCCTCATCTTAGTTGAGGTAGGTTAAATGCGATCAATGTCAAACCTATGGAATCTTGTATGTGATTTCAACAAAAGCTATCTATACTGATCATTTCTAACCAACATCACAATTTTCCTAATAATATTTCACATACAATCAATTACATTTTCTTAGTAATATAGAATGTTAGCATCTCATCGTGAAACCTTCTAAATTCTAGTGATATAACCTTCAAGGTCTAGAATCCACTCTAGAATTCTCTTTGATAATCTTATGATTAGTAAAAGAAATTTTGTTTCATATCCCTAGTACAGACTGTACGAAATGATCGCAGTGTTCAACACTCAAATCTAGATGATTTAGGGTCATAATGGGTATTAAGTGTGTTTACTCATTTTATGAAAAATAAAAGGAAATTATAAGACATAAATGTGATTTTTCTTTCTAACCTTGGAATATGTTGATTATGGTATCATAAAAATAATAGTGTCCTAGTTTATATTACAATTACACTATAAATCCAATTTTATCACAATAATGCAAGATACCCAACAACATCTCCAAAATTGAAAAAACTATGCATAATACCCAACCAATATGCAACATTTGCAAGATCTAGAAAAAAAGAAAACAAAAATCGAATTCAATGCATCCATATTTTTCATAATCAGTAAAATGCAACATGTATTTTATTCATTTTGAAGGTTTAGGGATCATGTTTCAAATCAAGTAATCAAAGTAGTTCTATTTCTGGTGCAACTGCTTGATTTACAACAATTGGAATTTAATGAGTAGAAAGCTTATAGTTCATTGAGAGTTTTAAAATGAACCTACACCACTCAATTCAGGTACAAAGCACCAAAAATTTGTAGCCCAACTATTGATAAACTTGAATCAAATTCAAGCATCATATTCCCTATGTAGGACCAAGATGGAGGATAGGGAAGTGATTGTCCATGCAATTGGAGGGGCAATGAATGATGATCAGTATTGCCGCCGACAGAATTCCTGGCATCCTATTTAGATCTGGAAGTAAAGGGTGGAGTTTGGGGTTCTTCATGTTGAGCGTTCTGTTGATATCCACTCTAAAGATCTGGTTTTCTCCTTTATTCCAAACCATTTGGCAGAGGTCTCTACATGTGGACCAAATGAGAAGAATCTACAGTCACTGAGATGTACAGAAATCCAAGTTGTCGATGGGAAACTCATATATCCTAAAGCTGAAGGCACTGTAGATGTTGTGAAATGGAGCAATAGTTGGATTGGTTATGTCCTGGATCTCAAACCTCATGTTCCCCCTTTGGAGTGTTACCTCAATGGTTATGGAAAATCAATGGCTCTTTAGAGGTGTTGAACCACAGAGAAGGGATGTTCAATCTAAAATATTCAGATGAGAAAGATTTGTAGATGGCTCTCACTAGTTCATGGAGAGTAAAGAACATGTCACTTTATCTATCTAGATGGAATCCAGGGGATGATATTCTCAAGAATAGTTTGATTGATGCCCCTGTCTGGGTTAGACTTTACAATCTACCTTTACGTCTTTGGAAGACTTCTATGCCTGAGAGGATCAGTTCTTTCCTAGGAAAGTCAATTTTCTCATATGAATCTACCCACCAATGTTCCAGGCTTGAGTTTGCTTGTTTACAAATTCTTATGGCACGTGATTCAAGCTTTCCTGATTGCATTAGTCTTCAGAGTGATGAAGGCGATACTTAGGTTATTAATTTTCATTATGAATGGGTGCCATACATATGTCAATGTTGTTGATACTTTGTCGGGTAATGAGTGTAGTTATTTTAGGTTTAAGAACCACAATCACCATTATCACTATGATCTGACTCAATATGTGATATTGAGCTTCCATATATATTAGATAGTCTTCTCTTGGTTCAAGAAAATGATTGAATATTAATGAGGGTGACTGCCCCATGCCTCTAGTTCATTCTGGACATCAGTGACAAAGGAACTATACAAACATTGCAACACCATACATAGATTATAGGTTGAAGTTGTTCCCCAATTTTTCCATTTACTTGGGTAGCAATGATGTGTGATTAGGCATCATTCTTTGCTTGTGATGTCATAAGTTGTTATGGACATTCAATGTCAATGTAATATGGGACCTATAGGGTCACACACATAGGTTTCGACCTAGAAGAGGAGTTCATATCTCCAATGATAGTTGAATTAAGTGCTTAAGTGTTTAGGCATTTTTTCAGGAAGCAAATAGGCTGACAGCACTACCAAACACCCATCTCAAGTGTTGAGACGACCGTCTGGAAGTGATAAACATTCGTCTCAAGAGTTGAGACGAGAGTTTGGGTGTCATGCTAGTTGTGAGTTGAAATTTGCAAAGGAACATATCGACCCAACCAAACGGGCTCGACTCGGGTCACCAGAAGACCATCTAGGTGAACCGAGATGGCTGTCTCACATGGGCGAGATGATCCAGTTTGGTAGGGGAAGGTTTTATATGTTTCCTTATTCATTTTGCTTGAGCCATAATTGTTGCACAAGGAAATCAATGTCTAACATTGATGGGAATTGATTTTCCAAATTTGTGTACAACTAGAAAACTGCAAAATGACCATCTCGCTGTATGGGATGACCATCTGGCTTTGCCAAACAGTCGTTTCAATTGTCGCATGTTGTGCAATTTCTAGAATTGTTGTGAAAATTCGAGTTCTTCTGGTCCTTTCCACTCTTGCACATTAATCTCATATTGGATAGTAACTGGAACCTTGACCTTGGCCTTTACTATAAATAGAGGGGAATTTGGGGCTTCCAAAAGCACAACACAGATAACTGAGAATTAGTTCCTTTGAAAATTGTTGCCCTCTCTGGTTGTGGTAACCACGAGAGCCCAGGCAAGTCCTACCCGACTAGGGAGGGATAGCCAAGTGAGAGAACAACTAAGAATTGATGTGGGAGATCAAGTTGGTGACTAGTACACCGATGGAAAGGGATGACTACTTCCTAATCATTGTAGAAGGACGATATGAGTTCTAGGCTATCCGTGTGGACTACCATAGAGTTGGAAGTTGTTGTTTACCACTTGGAGGACAATGTCAACTAGTACTCTGTGACAAGAGGAGTTGTTAAAGAAGATGACGTTTGTGGTTGCAGTTCATGGTGTCGACCAGTAGGAGCGACAGTCAGACATATCCTAGTACAACTAGGATTTAGAGTTGCACATCTACAATGATGACTATTGTCACTAGACTTGCTCTAGGACCACGTATATCCCATAAACCATCATTCCTGCATTATAGTTATTGACGCAATCTACTGACTATGGGGAATATGGTAGATAAAATTTTAAATACCGCTGCCTACTTTATACCATATTTCCTAACATATCTCTATCCCCTGCTTCTTATTTCGAAGTTCCTTTAAGTTAGAAGGACAAATTCCTTTTATACTTACCCTTGTCCTCATCTTAAGTGTAGAAGAAATGGGTTTCAGATTAGCCTCAGAACATTTCTTGGCTTTGCCTTCACCCTTGGACTCCCCTTTATAATCATCATCACATATTTGAGTTTGTCGTTCTTCATTCTTGTCTTGGCATTTATCAACATGCCAAGCAATTCAGATAGTGTTTTTGCCAAGTTTTTCATGTGATAACATTTGATTAACTTATATATATACATATATATACATACATATATATATGTGTATATATATGGATTTAGGAAATGATTCCTCATTTTTTTAGGGAAAGTCTGGTGGAAATATTATTCATCTTGCCCACCTCAACAAGCAAATTTAAATTGGAATTACAAAATTTGAAGAATTGTGAAGAATTAAATATGGTAGTACTACTACCATTACAAATAGGTACTTGTCCAGTGTCAAGTATGATTTTAGGAGGTCTTATATATTGGGAGCTTCCAATGCTATTTAGGAAATGGTTTTTAGCAAGGGCATCAGCCATGGTGTTGCATTCCCTTTTGCATAAGGAAATCGATATAGACACGTGTTTAGTTTTCTATATACCCCTCAATAGATTAGCATACCGGGGGTGCTTCTTGTAGTCTACCTGAAGCACCATGGCAGCTTGTTGGCTGTTAGTTTCGATGATAGCATCATGTATGGAGCACACTTTAATGATCTTGATTGCAAGCTCGATAGCCATCAGTTCAGCTTCCAAAGGGTTCCCTATGAGGATAGACTGTCCCACTCCTCCCATCCAATCTCCTTTGTGGTTTCTGATGACAGCCGCAATGGATCCTTTCCACCTTTTCAAGGACACATCCATATTTTTTTATCAAACCTAGTTCAGGGTGTCGCCACTGTCCCAAGATGTCTTGGGCAGCATAAATTGGGTTGGTGTTCCATGCGACATTGGACATGGTAACTTCCTTCTTATTGTATTGGATTTGGTGCTAAACATTGGTTTCCTTACCTTTGAATGTCCAGAGGTTGCATTTCTTCCACAAGATCCAACAAGTGATGAGGAAGATGGTTCTGTGCTCATCTGATGATTTGAGGTTGCTACTTATCCACTGAACTAAATTGTTCGTGGACCAGAAATCAGTATGCGTGTTATTGAGTTAGAGGTTTTTCCATATCGTGCTCATCTACCTGTAGTCCTGTAGTGCATGCAAAATGGTTTCCTCATCATCATTGCATATATTATAGGCCGAATCCACAGCTATATGTCGGCGTGTACTATTCCAATTAGTGAGGAGTGTGCCATTGGCTGTTATCCACATGAACATTTTGACCCGTGCGGCTACTGGAGCTTACGATATCAGTCTCCATTGCCCTTGTATTTTAATCTTGTTATTCACCCTCAACGCGTTGTAAGCTGTCTTGGCCGTGTAGCTTCCTCCTGAATTTAGCTTCCAAACTCTGACATCTTCAGCCTCTGGATCCGTAGGAGGAGTGATCTTGCTTATTTCTTGGACTATTTCTCAGGCTCCAGTGTTCAAGGAAGTTACAGTCTCAGTTACCCTCAAGGTTGATAAGGTTGCTTACTTTCAGATCATTAAGAGCTACGAAAATAGGGTGTAAGGTGTGTTCCTTTAACACAGTTCTGCTCGGAAGCTACTTGTCGTGCCATACATAGGTATGGTATGCACTCACTAGACTCAAGTAAGTATTATCTTACATGAATTGTTTTGTTTGGAGGATAGTTCTAACTAACCTAGAGAGATGGGATTGGGATACTAATATGCTACTCATCATCTTGCTTGCCATGGCTTCGCTCCAAATCATCTTGCGTCTGATGTAGATATCCCAGCTGTGTTTCATCAATAAGGCCTGCTTCCATTCCCTCATGGATTTGAGGCTAAGGCCTCCATGGATTTTCCTGCTTGTGATTCTTTCCCAAGCTATGAGGTGGATTCCTCTTTTACTGCATCCCCCATTCCATATGAACCTCCTAATCTCGCTATCAATTCTATCACATAGTTGAAGAGGGATTTTAGAAGTTTGCATTATGTAAGTGGGCATGGTGTGCATTGTGCTCTTTACCAGACACACTCTTCCATCCATAGATAGGATTCTTGCTGCCCAGGAGTTGATTCTTCCGGTCAACTTCTCCAACAATTCATTATATGTATGCTTAGTTACCCTTGAGTGGATTATAGGGACTCCCAAACATTTATCGAGATTACTAGTTTTCTGCAAGCCACTTATACTACATAGTCTTTATATTTCCTAGTTGGGAACACTTCTTAAAAAGAACACTTTTGTTTTCTCTACAAAAATGTCTTGTCCCGATGCCAATTTGAACTCTTTGAAGCAATTCATGATGATTCAGATGTTGGATACATTATCTTTTGCAAAGAGGATAATATCATCCGCAAAACAAAGATGTGCTATGTGTGGTCCCTTTCTGTTGAGTTGTATTGGAGTCCATTTCTTCACCTTCACCAGGTCCTCGATAGATTGACTAATTCTCACAATGCACAGAACAAAGATATAAGGGCTCAGGGGATCACCCTACCTTAGCCCCCTAACAGGCCTGAAACTAGTTGAGACTCTCATGTTACAAGCTATAGATGAGCTACCTTTAGTAATGGAATTCATAATGTATGTCTGCAGATTGTTGGGTATGTCTGTCTTCTTAAGAGTGCCATCTATGAAGCTCCATACCATTTTATCATAAGCTTTGGTGAGGTCAACTTTTATGGCCATTATCCTGTCTGATGACTTCCTTGTCATTTTGTGGATTATCTCCTGGATGATAGTAATATTGTCAGTGAATTTTTATCCCAACATGAAGGTGCTTTGTGTTGTGCTTATCAACTATGGAAACCAGTGTCTCAGACGTTCGATCACTCCCTTATAATAGATTTTTAGAATTATGTGGTTTAAGGATATGGGACAGAAGTGACTCCTTTGCTCTAGTTTTTTACCCTTGGGTATGAGGACGATTGTGGCATTGCAAAGTTGTTTGTCTAGGCTTGGTGTGGCTAAAGCTTCTTGGATGGTCTTCATGACTGAGCCTTGCAAGATAGACCAGTTAGAATGAATAAAATGAGTAGTGGTTTCTTTTGGACCTGTAGCTTTGTAGGGGTCCATCATCTTGAGAATACTTTCAATCTCCTATGGGTGGACAACTCTGGCTAACTATTGTCATTGCAACTCTGGAATGGAGGTAAACCGGGCAGGTATTTTACTGATAGCTTCCTGGTTCACATGGCTAGGTGAAGTAAGCCGGTCAATAAAAAAAACCTATAACTGGGTTGAACACAGTGGTGGCATCTGTCTCCCATTCATCATCTGGTCATTTGATAGTTGTAATACTATTAGTTTGCTTCCTCTGACTAACATAGGCATGATAGAAATGAGAATTAGTACCCGCCTCCTTTAGCCAACTTATGTGGCTTTTTTGTTTCCAATCCTCCTCTTCTTTATTTAAGAGGAGGGTGAGTTCTGCTTGCATATCAAGGCACATTTGGTCTGAAATCTCGTCATATCTCATCATTAAGTTATGTTGTAGGATTTTAATGTTACGGAGCAAACAGTCCTTCTGGGCTTTACATTGTTTGTGCCTCTCAGCATCCCAGGCACTGAGGTGAGGTCTGTCTTATTCTAGGGCATGTTGATAGTTTTATTCTTTGTTCTAGTATTTCTCAAGGCAGGGAGTAAAGGATATGTCATGTTCCAGGAATCCTTCATGGTAAATCTCCTGGGCTGACCTGTGCATTTTTCTAGTGAGAGCAGAAGAGGGCAATGGTCAGAATCAAGTTTAACTAGGTGTGTCACTAACACATCAGGGAACCTGAGCTAGAACTATATGTTTGCCATGCCTCAATCTAACCGGCCTTGCTTCAAACCATGACAGAAAGTGAACCTCTGGCCAGAGAAGCCAAGGTCAGAATGGCCCGCTTCAAGCATTGTAGAAGCAAAGAGTAGAAATTCTCGGTGGTTATAGGTGTGATATCCTGCTTTCTCCATGGGTGTCGTAGTGGTGTTCAAGTATCCATCTAAGACCCAAGGTGCATTAAATCTTTTTCCCATCTCGCAGATGTGCTTCCATATCAAGCTACGTACTTGTATATGAGGATTGGTGTAAACGAAGGTAGCATAGAAGGAGTTATCAATTCTTCATGTCACAAATTGTCAATGGGTGTTGATGATATCCATGTTACAGTTAGACGAGTTCCACCATACCCAGATCCACCCAGAGTAGCCTCATGCTTCAGATCTATGTGAATTGGAGAAACCCAGACGTTGGACGATGTCCGCAACCCTGGTGGAACTAATTCTCGACTCATATATAGCAGTGACGAAATGTTTGTGAATAGCAATGTACTCCTTTAAGACTCTACAAGTGTCCACATTGCCTATACCATGAACATTCCAACATAAAATCTTTGACATTGGTAAAGGAATAAGAGAAATGAGGAGACAGCAGGCCCTATGCAGGGGGCAGTATTCTCCTTATTAGAAACAACATTTAATGCTTCTAAAATTGCCTCTATTGTATGAGTTCCTCTTAATCGAGGGCTTCTTCTTTTCCCTTCTGCAAATGGCTTGGCTTTACCTATTCACTTCATTCGTGTGTCGCTACCCTTGAAAATCTTTCCACTGGTTGAGTTTCTGGGGTTGGAAGTGTGCGAACTTGAACTGTTCTTGTCATGTTCTTCTTTATCATAGGGTGTTCCTGTGGTGTTGGTATCAATAATAATTGGCTCCTCTTGGTCAACAATGACTTCTATAACTTTGTCAACATTTGGGTTCACCATTGTGTGAGCCTCCTTGCTCGTTCCATGGCTAGTTGATAATGAGTTGTTCTCTTGAGTACTGATCTTGTTGGATATGTCTCTAAGGGCTTCCTTCTTCTGATCGGCAGTCTCAACATTGCTTCAAGTCTTCTTTTTCTTCCATACCTTTGTTTTCTTCTGAATGTCAGATTGGCCCACTGACAGATGGTCCTACTTCCCTTCACCTTCAATGTTGTCTTCATTGCTATTATCATCATGTAGGTACTCAAAGCGGTTTCTGTTATAACCCAGCCTATCTGGAAGTTTATCATATCTTTGCTCCCTGCCTTGACGATTGTACCTGCTCTTTTGAGTCTACCATGGGGCCTCGCCTGTCATGGATGGAGGTACGCTTTGGGACTTGGTCTGCTTAGTTTTTTTTGTTTCCTTATCCTTGTGGTCTGTAGTAGGATGGCATTGTTGCAAAGTGTGACCTTTGTCACCGCATTTGGCATAGGAGAAGGGAAATCCTTCATACTCAATTTCATATTTAAGCACGTTGATCAAGATCCAAGGTATTAGATCTTTAGACGTGTCAACTTCTATTACTAGTCTCACAAACTTGCTCTGTGTTCTCTATACAGTGTGTTTGTCAACTTTAACCAGCCTTCCTAGCGCCTGTCCAATGCACTCAAACATGGTGTGGACGTAAAGATGAAGATGGAGATTAAGAACTCATACCCAACATACAATATTATGTGGGAGGTCGAGCAAAGGGACAAAATATGGGTGCCAATCCCATACAACGAGATTGCACCTGAAGACTTTCCATGCCCCCCAGTCATAGCCATCTTGTAATCACGTCTGTAGGAAAGATGTATGATGAAGTAATTCAGATCCAGTTTGTTTATGTTGTATTTTCCAATAGGACTCCACATATCTCTCAGCCGATCCCTCAGTATCATGTAGCCGATTTAAGTGCCCATAGCTTTCACAATAACTGTGCATTGCCAAGGTTCAATGAGGAAAGCTTCCTACATGGGATCTATGATTATCTCAGGCTTATTACCATCTATGCTTAGGCTTACCGCCACTAGGTCTAGGTTGTCTTCGAACAGTTTGTTAAGAAACAGATTAGTCGAGTCCTTTTCGGTAGCCCGATTTAGAGTCCTCGTATTTTTGGAAGTCCAAACATTGGGATGGAATGCTTCTCTGTCTCTTGTGTTTTCTGGTGTTAGCCTTGTATGGGAGGGAACTATTCTTGAAAGAATGTACGGTGTCCACCGTTAGATGAGCCCTCATGGCGATAGGTATCCTTCTCCGAGGGAACTTTTGATGCCCTGTTTATTTGGACGGACGATCCTCTCAACCCAGCATATTAGAATTCAATTCCTTCTTATGGGATGCTGATCTTCTTCGATCTCATTTTCGCATTGGCTTTCTCCCTTCTTGTCTTTGCTCCTGGTTTGAATACATGAGTTCCTGGGCTCCGGGATCTCCTTCTATTCTCCTCCTCACGATGATGGCCTCGTGTCTCTCTGAACCAATCCCCATGGTCACCTTATGCCTTGTCAGATCACCCACCTCTATTTTCCCCTTGATCGCCTGCCGCCACTGCAAACCCCTCATCCGCGTCCATCCCTATTCAAGAAATGATTCTAGAATCATACCAGTGGAAAATCTTGGCCTAAAGGAAATCTTACTCTTTTTAGTTTTTCCACATGACCAATTATCTTGAGAACATGGGACCCTACTAGATCTCCCTTTGTAAACTTGCAATCAAATATTGCCTTCGAGACTTTATGTCTTTCCTACTTTGCATGATTCTTAAGATGTGTTTCCATCTCGATAATATCCTTTTTTCATGATGTTTATGCAACTCATAGATGATACAACATAGGATAAGGTCTTTGATCTCTACAAAATCATTGGCATGCTTTCGGTAAGCATCCACTTCAGCCTTAGGTGCATTGGGAGTGGGTTCCTCTAGCACTGGTATTTTGAGGACATAGAGCTTGCCCTCATGAGTGATAACATTTCTCAAAGTTCTAAACCAGTCATGAAAATTGATCATGTTCAATTTTGTCCTTCTCAAGGACCAATAGAAGTGTGTTATTTTTTGTCATGTGTTTCTACAAAAGAAATTTGCATTTTATCAAAACTCTTTTTAATTGGATTAATTTTTTTAGTGATAGTAAATAGGACTTTAATTAATTATCACTCTCACTATTTGGCACAATTTGACAACTCTCACTATCAATTCAGAATATTACAACATACAACCTTCTAGTGAGCCAAGATCTAAATAATTAATTTATTATCCAGCCAATACAAGCATCCATAACCAATTATTAAGGTAGCAAAAATTTTCCAATTACATATCATGTAATTCTTAGATAGATGGTATGCACAACTCCTTTTCATATTCCATCTGTATGCTTTTAGGCACTAAATCTCATTAATGTCTTCTAGTTATCCTGTCTCAAAACCCAACATGATAGCAATGCACCCTGCTTGGCAGGCCCACATTACTACAATCACACTTCCATGAGATAGATGTCGCACCACGCTTGGCATTCCTATACTTGGTTGATCATGCTTTTTATTTGTGCTGCTTACGAAAAGCATCTAAGACTTAATATTTGATTGATGGATTTTATTTATATATAAATACATATACATATCCAATCACCACATACTTATAATATGTACCATATACATATTATATCCATAAATGAAACCTACAATCATAAAATATGATCAATGGTTATGGACACAGTAATGCAATTATTTGGAACCAAAAAAAATTACTATCCACCTAAGGTCAAACATCACATGTTACAACATTTAAAGAAAATATGTTGTATTAGAAACAAGTCGGTCAGTCGATTGGATTATTCCAGTCGATCAATTTGGCCACTTATCAGTTGATTGGCCTACATTGGTTAGTAGAGTGGCTCCTGGACCAAACAATTGTCTAGACTTCTCCATTCATACGATTGGGTCTCCAGTCAATTGATTGTCTCCTTCAATCTGTAGCCTAATCGGTCCTTCGATCGATTGATTCGACTCCCAACCGACCGACTCTCCTATTACAGAACGTCTTCTCTTTCACCAAAATAGAAACTAAAAGTGTTCATGTTATGTATTCCATTATAAAAATGAAGCCTCGAGTTACATTCTAGGAGAGTATAGGGAGGAAAGCATTAAATTACATATTGAGAAAGAGAGAGAGACTCAGTATGCAAATTGAATTTAAAAGGTAGGAAATAAACCATTCAACTATCCACACATATTAAGAGGGTGTTGGTCATAACTGCATACATCCACCATCAAAACAATTTTAGGGATACATGTATAAATTGGATATATATTACATCATATACATATATATATAGATAGATAGGATCTACGTGACATTCGCTAGTGAATGTGGTATTTAATCAGATATGCACATTAATCATTTAAATGTTTGCATCACATGCATGAAAATAAATAATAAAACCAAAACCGATCATATCAATTAAATCCAAAAATACAGTACATTGAAGTGGATCTGATACCACAGTAGGGAAATATGACAACAACGATGGTAGTGGAAATAAAAATTTCTTTTCCATATTCCCATAACCAGCAAATCACATTAGAAACTATGAAGTGGGAAGGAAGGTTGGAAGACATACACCTGGTCTTGCAACAAGTCCATTGACAATCTTTGTAGTGTTGTGCTTCTTTCTCAAGAAACACACAGACAGTCGTCGGTGGTGAACTCCTAGTGTAGTACCATAAATGGTGATTGTCAATGTTCTCCTAGAATGATGATGAAAGATTCCAAGCCTCTAGTACTCTTCAAGGATCATCAAGAACTCCACATTATCTTCTACAACTATCAAGGAGTTATCCCTTCGTATTGTTAATGTGCTAGGCCAACTTTTCTCCCCTTTGTCTATCTCTCCCTTTTATGAGTAATATTCCTCTGGCTCTCACGTTACCACAATATTGAGATGAGGAATCTTGTCATACAAGATATTGAGAGCCTTGTCTATGTAGAAGTGGATGGGCTAGGGTTTCCACAAACTCGAGGACATGCTGGAATGAATTCCATGAATTTTTGGCTGCTAAATATAACTAATTGATTGACTAGCATGTCAATCAGTTGACTGGACACTCTAGTGAATTGATTCACTATATTTACTATTTACAAAAGTACTACCTTTTAATGCAATGATTAATACACATCATGACATGAAGATCAATTCCTTGATCTAGTCCTAATGATCATTCAGTCGGTCGACTGGAGTTTTTAGTCAGTCAACTGGAGTTTTCAGATGGGCAACTGGCATTCTCAGTTGGTCAACTCAACACTCCATTCAACACACTAATAGCTAGTGTTGTTTAAGTTAATTACCTAAACACTTTACTAAGTTGAACCATATCCAAGAGTAGAATCCTATTGCAGGTGCATCTTGTGCATGTGACCCTAGAGGTCCCTATTAAGTTGGCAGTGATTTTCCATAACTAGATACTGACATCACAAGCAATGTGAGATATCTAGAAACACTTTATTGCTACCCAAGTACTTAGAAAGTTGGAGAACAAACTTCAACCTACATGCATGATCAGTGCTACTATAATCATATAGTTCCTTTGTTGTTGATATCTAGATTAAATGTGAGTCATGGAATCATCATCCCCTTAATACACAACCTATGTTTCTTGAACCAGAGTAGACCCTTGAGATATATACGAGCTCAATATCATATACTGACTCACATGATCATGGTCATGCATTTCTTGGTATCACTTATTAAGTGATCAGGATATCATCTCTGATAGGAGGGACAAATCCCATCTACACTAGTCACATTCAATCCCCATGTCTTACAATGTACCCAAGCACCACCTTTATAGAAATTCTTATTCAAGGTCACGTTGGATGGTGTCAAAGTTCATCGAATGACATGTCATGAGTGTAGTGACTCTAGGTCTAAGAACCACAATCACCACTATTACATTGAGAGATGATTCTAACTACCATTCAACGGTTCCACGTACCCAAGGTGGGTCTGTCTGATACAATACTCTCTAATAGGTACCTATGTGTTTTTCATGATATCATATATAAGGACTAATGAAATATTGTCATCAGTCGACATACAATCTAGTCTTATATTTTATTGTTGTCTAGTTTGCTTCCATAATAATATCTGATTGGGGTTATAACAAGAATGTACATACTCTTATCATACATATGATCTCATTGTTTAGGTCCTCAACCTAAAGAGATATGTCATCTAGTAACATCATTCTTTATACATCTACCACATTTATTTCATCATCTCATGGCTAAAACAAACATAATTGACATAATTACCTCTATCATGTATCAATCAAGTACATTATTCCTCAGTATAATCATTATATGATTGGATCTCTGGGCATAAATACTAAAACACAACATCTCTGTGGCCTACTACAAAGTGTTATCATCTTGTGAAAGGGAAGAAAACCACTCTGGTTTTCAGGTTTATTTGGCTTAAAATTTTTGCTAAAAATTTTTATCGGGTAAAACCCACTAAAGGAACGCCCCAATTTGATTGTCTTTTTCAATTTCTCTCACGGGGTTGTGACTCACTTGATTCTCCAGCTTAGGAAAGAAGGAAGAAGACCATTGATCTCCTCATACGTCACTGGTGTACTTACTTCAAGACAAGAAGCGTGGGCCTCTTCGATAGAAGCACTTTCTTTTCTTAGTCCTTGATATTCCCGGAGCACGGACTCCACTGGGAAGTTCAGATAGTGAGAGAGTGAAACAAGGTTGACACACAGTTCTCAGATCAGTTAAAGAAACCATGTCACGAGTTTGGCCAATTGCTCTTGGAGACCCGCGGGGCGAGATTCCGCTTTAGTTACTGCCAAGGCTTTCAATGATAAGAAAGCAGGGGCGGCGTGATAAAGATCTTCCTTTTCGCCGGGTCTGACACATTCCCCTTAAAACAAGAAAGGATAGGAAAATAGTGATACAAAAGAATCACCACATACAAGACTAATATAATAAGAGAAGGAAACCTCTAACAATAAGGAACATGTCTGTATCCTACTACACTTGACACGATGTGTAAACTTCCTGTTACAACGTATCAGTGACTTTCTGATCCCTTTGCTACTCGAAATCTGTTGTTCTATTATGCCTTCTGTTGGTATATTATGGGTTCATCTTCTTCCTCGCTATGAATCATATATCTCCTCTAATCTATTCTTCATTGACATATCTAAGGAGAATGAGATCAACTTGACCAAGTTTACTCTAGAAAAGGATATGCATCCTGAGTATTTGATCTATATAGACATTTACGTTCCCTTATAGTTGAAGAAAACTTAGACTTCACTTCACATTTTGAAAACTTTAAAGGGATTTTGATTGAGCTCAAGCTTCATCACCCTTATCATTTGATCATTCTAAAATGCAGAAACAACAAGAGGAAATACAACTATGTCAATTTTTAGCATCTCTACCTCCTAGTTATGAAGTTGTTCTCTAGCAAATTCTTGCATCTGGACCATTGTCAATGTTATGTGATGTCTATATTTGACTATTTCATTTTTTTTCTTTTGCTACTACTGATGAGGATCCTATTTCCCTTATTGTTACTAGGTAAGGGTGTGGTAATCCTAGTTTTTGTTGAGAACAAATCTCAATAATAGTGAGAGGATCCTCTTCTTCCTTGTCCCAACCTAGATTCTACAATTTCTGCAAGCATACTAATCGCAATGAAGACAAATGTTGGATAAATAATTGTAAACAAGAATGGGCCTATAGAGTATCAACTATATATGGTGATGGAGAATCTACTTCTATTCCTCATGGTACTAAACCTTAGATGGTAAAATTGAGTTCTTCTAACCTTGACAAACTGATCAACGTCATTTTTGTTGCAACTATTATACCTCAAGCAAACATTGCCCAACACTTAGGTGACCGCTCATGTCTTCAAGCATTGTCCTCTTCATCAAAAGATTATTAGGTTATTGATTTAGTTGCTACAGCCCATATGGTTGGTAATAAGAATCTATTTATTTATTAGAAGAAATTTACTTGTAATCCTCCTAAGCATCGTGAAGATAGATCCACTTCTCTAGTTATTAGAAGAGCAGATGTGAATAGAAATCTTCATAAATATGTTTTGTTTGTATTGAAATTCCCGTTAAACTTGATATTTGATAGTAAACTACATTGTAACCTTCTTTCCTTACATTGTGTCTATGCAACATCTCAGGATGAAGAAGAAAATTGGTGGTGGATAAGACAGTGGAGATGGTCTGTACTATGTACAGTCCTTGTAAACATCCGCTACCACTCTTGTGGCCAAGTCTAGCTCCCTTCATCAATGGTACTTGTGACTCAGTCATCCTTTTGCTTCCTAATTAAAGTCTTGATTTCCATCTTCATCTCTTAATTAAAAAATTTCATGTTAGTTTTAACACTATTGGTAAATGTTTCCTACTCATTGTAACAATAGGAGTCCAAATTTGTTTTATTTAGTTCATTTTGATGTTTGGGAAACATGTCATATTAGTAATCATACTAGTGTACAATATTTTGTAATGTTTTTGATGATCAATCTCGTGCTACTTGACTCTGTTTGTTAAAAGATAATAAGTTTTAGATGTTTTATACAAATTTCTAAATAAAATAAAGACCCAATTTTATACTAATACTAAATTTGTCTGCACTGATAATGCTTTTGAATATGTCCAACATGGTTTTAAAAAGATTTGAATCACCAAGGGTATTAATCACCAAACTTCTTGTCCCTATAGCCCAAAACAAAATGGAGTTTCTGAAAGGAAAACAAACATATCCTTAATGTAGCTTACACTCTCCTAATTGATATGAAAGTTGTTAAATTTTATTGGGCGGATGCCATTCTTTTAGCCAATTATCTCATAAATCGGATTCCCTCTACTATTATCCAAAATAAGATTTTGTATAACCTTCTTTATCCCCACTAATCAATCTTTTCTTTACCACTAAAAGTTTTTGTTTGCCTATGTTTTGATCGTAATCACCAACCTGGGAGTGATAAACTATCCCCCATGCTTTCTGATATTGTTGTCTTGGTTACACTTGTATACAAAGAGGGTATAAATCTTTGATACCGTTGCACGTCATTGTAAGTTAGTGGGAACATCACCTTTTTTGAAGATACATTTTTCTTTTCCGAACCTCGTAACCATATGCCACTTCTAACATTGGCCGTTTCTAATCCCACTGTGTCTTCATCTCAACCCAAAGTATCCCCTACTTTGGCATCTTCTAAGACTAATGATCCACCTCAAGATAATGATAATATTCCTGAATCTATTACAACTTATGATCCTGACATTCCCATTACATTACAGAAGGTGTGACAATCAGGTACCAAATACTGTATCTCTCAACATGCTTCTACAACTCATATGAATGGTTCCATGGATCAATTTACTACTTCTTTATATGAAATTTATGTCCCAAAAAATGTTTAGGAGGGTCAACTACAATCTAGATGGGAATGAGCCATGGATGAGGAAATGAATGCACTTCTCTCTCATGGGACATGGGACCTTGTTGACTTACCTATCATATGTGAACTTGTTGGTTGTCGATGGGTTTTTACTGTGAAATACTTTTCCTGTGGGTTAGTTGAACACCTAAATGCTAGACTTGTTCCTAAGAGATACACACAAGAAGATGGGATTCATTACTTTTTTCTCTAGTTGCTCATCTTAAATTTCTTAGTATTATATTTTTTTGATATTAATAAAGGTCGTCACTTACATCAACTAGATGTTAAGAACACCTTTCTATATGAAGATTTATAAGAGATTGTCTATATGTTACAACCTTGGGGTTATCTTGCTCATGTGGAGTATTTCAGAAAAGTATGCCTTATAAAAAAAGTTATTTATGGATTCAAATAGAGTCTCTGAGCATGGTTTGACAAGTTATCTCTTTATTTGTACAAATTTGGTTTCACACGGTGTCAATGCGACCATTATCTATTTATTAAAACCACTACATCTGACATAATTATTCTTATTATTTATGTGAATGACATCATCCTTTCTGGAAGTGATGATGTAGGATTTGCCGATACAAAGAAATACTTATGAATCATGTTGTAACCAAAAACCATGGGCGTCTATGCTATTTTCTTGGCATTGAGGTAGCACATGACAAGAATGGAGTATAATTATCTCAGATAAATTATACTCTAGACTTACTTACTAAAACAAAAATGCTTGGTTGCATACCTGTACTCTCCACTATAGATCAAGCAAATGATAAATGGACATAATCTACTCAACCCTTAATTTATAAATTTAGCTATAAAAGCTTGGTTAAATTTTTATATCTTACTGTTATTATCTAGATATATACTTTGTTTTTGGTGTTCTTATCCAATTTATGGATTGTTCTAGATAGTAACACCAAGAAGTTGCATGTTGAGTATTAAGATACTTCAAGAAGACACCTGGGCATGGACTATTTTATTAAATAAATGAGAATCTAGACATGACTAGATATCTATATGTTGATTATGTGCATTGTAAATATGAAAGAGACCTACCTCTAGGTTTCACACTTTTATAGGGGATAGCTTGGTTACCTGGATAAGTATGAAATAAAATTGTTGTTCTCAAATCCAATATAGAATTAGAATATCATGTAGTGGCATATACTACTTGTGAGATGTGATGGATCAAATCTACTAATTCTAACTTTGAGTTTCCTATAACTCATGCTATTTCAAATATGCTGTGAAAATCGTGTTGTTGCCTTCATTAATAGAAATCTTTTCTTTCATGAAAGGGCCAATCATATTGAGGGGGAGTGTCATTTTCTCTGAGGTGTTGTGATGAATAAGAAGATCACTACCCATTTTTTACCTACACATGAGCAAACTACAAACATTTTTACATAGCCTCTCTCTAACAAGACAATTGGGGAGCTGTGTTGCAATCTGGGCATGATTGATATATATGCTCCAGATTGTGCCAGAGTATTGAGATATATTTATCTTCAGACATTGTATTCTCTTTATATCTATTTCCCTTTTACATAAGTCTCATGTAATATGGGCCTAAGTATAATAGTCACATTAGGATTTGTTGTTTACTTCCTATATGTGCTCCATCCTATTTATAGGAGATGGCTTACTCTTCCCGCAATATAGAAATACATCTACTTCCAACACACACAAAGACACACACACATACATATATGTATATATATGCGTGTGTGTGTGTGTGACTTTTTTTTTATTCGGTTGGCACCTATAATTGAGATAAAGGAGAAAAAACAAAAGAGAAAGAGGGAAGAAAATATAGAGAATAACTTTTATGGTTGGAGGTAGGATTTCCCAACTTTGGCCTCCCCTTGGCCGATGACCATGATACTCGAATAAAACATAATAAGCTAAATCCATGAATGGTTTTATCTCACAATTTTTGGCTTGGAGTAGAGGAGAAATTTTATAGGGGATGGCCACTTGTGGTGGTGAGAGTTCTTCTTTTATGGTTTTTATCATGTGAAAGAAGAAGTCATACAATATACCATGTCTAATTAAAGTTTTATGATCGATATTCCCTAATAGAGGTTATTTCATTAGGTATTTATGTGTTTTAATCTAGATTCCTAATTATAATATGTAGTCTACCATGTTTAAGATAGTTGATTCTAGTTTTTTCGTATAAAATTTATTCTATATAAAGGGTTATATCTTTGATACATAAACTAGTTAAACAATTTTAAAATTATTATGACTAAAAATAACAAATACGTACACAAATTATGAGAAAAAAAATATATAGTTTTACTTATCTAATTAGATCTACGGTTTGATATTTCCAATGTAACTGAGAACTTATGTCATATCGTAAACCCTAATTGGGTTATTTTTAGACTTTCACAATTCAAATAATGTTATTTTGTTGGAAATTTCTCTGGTACATTTATAGTATTACTATAACTTCACATACTAATTTTCTATAGTTTAATACCATAATATGATGTATGTTGAATCTATAATGAAAATACATGCATAAATACATGGGAAAAATATTTAATGAGATAGTTGGGAAGATGTTTTTGAAAAATTTCTTATGTTAGTGGTATTAATATATAATATTAATCAATACATCTTAGTAAGTGTATTTTAGTAATATTTAATATAATGTATGTGTACCATATGTATATAAATAAGGTATAGTACAAACATAATCATTGATGCACATATAATACATCTTCATACTAAATGAACTCTACTTTTGCGTTAAACCCTAATATGTAAAGTGGTGAAGGATGATGAATTCATATAGTATATATAAGTGAGTTTGGTTGAACCTTGGAACCTAAAGGCTTAAACCAAAACTTGAACACTTATGTGAGTATTATGTCTTGACAACGTTTTAAATAGAAGTTGGTTTATGTTATAGTAGTATAGAGTTTCTTCTAATACACATTGTGATCCTCCTCATGCAACATGTAAGTTGATATGCACATTTCATATTAATATGACTTATTGGTGATTATTTAGTTATGTAAGTATGCATTTTGTGTAGAAGTGTAGAAATTTAGTTATTCATGATATTTTAATTCAAGCAATAATCATGAAAATATTTGAATCTTCCTTTATGATTTTAGTCTTTATCTTTCAAAATAAGTAATGCATCATGACTCATGTAAAATCTTAAAGATGAGAAAAGTCTTGTTTCAGTAAATGTTAGAACATAAATGTTGATTGGCTGATCCTCTCGAGAATTTTGACCTAGTTGAATAATTATCACTTTGTTCGTTTTTAGCTCTTTGAAACGTTAATTTTAATTTTCTTTGGAAACATGGGCCCTTTGTATGTAAGTTTATAATTTTTAGCATGTTCTCTTTACCAAAATTATGAGAATTTTTTTACATCATTAGTTCTATAGAATATGACTCTTTGTATAATTAAGTTTAGGCTTTTTATGATGGGTTTTTTGGAGCAACTATTAGAAATGTGGTGCATTATGAGCTACATGGATCATTGATGAGCACTTTGGTGCATCATGAGCTATATTGAACATTTATGAGCACTTTGAATCATTTTATGGATGTATGCCAATATAACCAACCAAGATATTGAAGATGTTTAACTCAAGACCAAGGTTGTGTGATTGTATAATTTGTTTCACCAGAAATGTGATTTCTTCACCACTTTCTATTGACATGAACATGATGTCCATAAATGATAATCACAATGAGGATACCTTCTAGAGACTTTATGCTTAAGGACAAGTACAAAGTGTTGTTGGATGCCTTCTTTCATTAGGATGTTTAGAATTTAGATTCGTTTTTATGCTTTTGATATGGTGCACCAGGTAACCAACATTTGTATTAACTTCCTTTATGTATGGATATTTAAGAACCAAAATATTTTAACTATGTGTTGGTTTTCATTCAACTTTTCTATTGCAATGTATATCTTGAGTGTGAAATTTCCAAAACTTATGTTGATAAACCAGTGCTTCTACTCAAGTATAGTTTGCACCAAAAGTGGCCATGATACGAATTTTACTGGATGATGCTTATGATGATAATGTAGTTATAGGTAGTTCAATACGAATAAAATAAATATAAAGTATATATGGGAATAACAAGTTTTGCAGCCTATGCTTATTCACGATTTTTTTTTGTTCTAGTTTTCTATTTGTAAGAGAATATATCATATTTGATGCTCAAGTGTATACTATCTTTTTATGACAGTTACTTAGCTTACAATATGTAGCTACTAATAATTCCTATAAATAATTTTTTACTATGTATAAGGTGTGTTCGTTCCGCAATTTAGGTACCTTCTTGTAAATGTACTAGGCTTACCCAATTTTGAGTTTACTAATATGAGACAGAGTGCCACAAAACCTTTTCTTATACTTGTAGTGATTTCAAACAACTTCAACATGGTTTTAATTTTATTTTATGGCGATCATTGGAAGTTTAAAAACCTCAAAACCAACATAAGTTTTTACCATGACAATGCACATATATTAAATGATACTCATAGTAAATGATAGTTCTCTTTTCCATGAGGGGTAGGGTGTACAAACTTCATCTTGAACTTTACTTAATACATGCTCACCATAAGAATTCACTTAGCTCCATGTTGCCTTTTGATAAATGAATCATGATACCAATGATTTGGGTGTCCAATTTAACAGATGCAAGGTTTTGAGGATCATATTTAATTGAAACTATTGGGGATATAGACTCTCAAAAGACTATATCAAATACCTACAATTTCACATTATTGAACAACATTTGTATTTTATATTTTATGTCAAATTGAGCCTTACATTGAAAAAAGGTTGAAATCAACGAAAGTTTTCTTATGGACTCATATGTCACCAAATTCTATCATTATTCTCATCTAACCAATACATTAATCCAAAAATTCCCATAGTTCTAACACCACTTTTTATTCTAATTGTCTAAGGAATGCCTTTTAATTTTTTTGATTATTTTGGTAAGATTTTCTCTAGGTTGTACGTGTCGCCTAAAATATCACAATTATCCTTCTTGTACATTGATTTTTTTATTTAAGAGTTTAAAAATTGAGAAATGGAAAGATAGTATAAAACATCAGTTGGCAATGCTACAAAGACATTTCACATGATTAAACTTACATATTTGAAGCACACCATTTGGTTCGGTTGTGTTTCATATCGTATCAAACCTAAAGTGGTGTTTCCATGATCATGACAACATTTTATGCATACGTAAATTGTTGGTGATGTCGCATAGCATGGATGCCATTCAATCACTACCAAAAAACATAGTATAGGTGACAACCATGTAAAAGGTTACACATTTTAGGTGGCATGTTTGTACATCACTTATAATCTGTATAGACCTGTGTGAAATAGATGACATACATTTTAGCATTTTTGAAAAGGTTACATTTTTTAGGTGACATACATGTAAATCATCTATAATATGTATAATCCTATGTAATATAGATGACCTACATTTTATCATACATGAATGGGTTACACCGAATAGGTGACACACATTTGAATCACCTATGTTCTAATGGGGGTTTTCCATATAGGTGACATGTATATGAGTCATGTGTGATTTATAAGGGGGTATATATTTAGGTGACACACATGCATGTCACCAAACTTTTAGGTGACACATGTACTTGTCACCTAAATTTTAGGTGATAGATATGTCAATCACTTAACATCTCCCAACCAATAATCAGCATCAACAAGCTTCATGGGGATATATCAATACATTTATTGACATTCATTAAGGAAGATATGTGAGAGAAATTGTTGTTGAGAGTCTTTCCAAGTAATCGGGAGGGTCAAATATAGAGAATTGTTGGCATGAAGATCTTCCCCCAAATTCATATATGTCTCTTTTGTGAACATTTTAAGGCTAATGGGCATTTTCTGTGTGAGACAAATTGCTCCTTGATAGCGGCTTGTGTAGACCACCCACCCCCAATAACAATTGTTGTAAAAGAGTGGTGGTTGTCGAAAGCACTCGAATGACCTTGCCCAATCGTACCCAACTCATACACATATATTTTATGAATAGTTAAGAGGACAATATATATACAGGTCTCAAATCTAATCATTTTCCAGGACTTGCTATGAGAGGACACTATCATGATATGGCCCCTAGATCCACCCAGAAGCATTTTCACAGACATTCTACTGATACACATTGTCATGATATGGACCATGGCTCCTCACTAATACAATTTGAGAGATTTCCATGATCGAACATTCTCATGATATGGGTCCAGTCTCCTCACAAATACATTTTTAGGAACTTGTTGTGAGAGGACACTATCAAGATATGGGTCACAAGTCCTCCAAGGTGCATTTTCAAGGAACTTGTTGTGAGTGAACACTGTCATGGTATGGTTCATGGATCCTCCCAAATGCATTTTCATGGGGATATATCAGTACATTTATTTGACAACTTGTAAAGGAGATGTGTGAGAGAAAATGTTGTTGAGAGTCATTCTAAGTGATTCATAAAGGGATATTGGCATGAAAATAGTCACCAAACTCATACATGTCTCTTTGGTGATCATTCTAAGGCCAACAAGCCTTTGTATTACAAGGCAAATTTCTCATTGGAAACATCTTACATAGACCTTCCACCCCAGCAACGATTCATGAAAATGTGAGGGAGCTATCATAACCACCCAATCAACCAGGCTTCAATTGTCCCCAAACTCATAGATGTCCATTTATGAATAGTTAAGAGGACAACACATATATACACATCTCAATGACTTTTTTGTGAGAAGACAATGTCATAACATAGGCCCTATCCCCTCCTCGAAGAAAATTAATGGACTTGTCTGAGAAGACATTGTCATGTTATGGGTTGTAGCTCCTCGCACATGCATTTTGGGGGACTTTTGTGAGAGGATTCTCATGATATGGGTCTGGATACTCACAAATGCATTTTCAAGGACTTGTTGTGAGAGACCACTATCATGATATGGGCCCAAGATCCTCACAAATGTATGTCAAGGGACTTTTTGTGAGATGATATTGTCATGATATGGGTCCAAGATCCTCACAAATGCATTTCAAGGACTTGTTGTGAGATGATATTGTCATGATATGAGCCATGGCTCCTCCTAAATGCATTTATGGACACTATCAATATATGGGCCCTGACATCCTCCTAGATGCATTTGAAGGGATGTGTTGTGAAAGGATACTATAATGATATGGGTCGTGGCACCTCCCAAATGTATTTTTAGGGATGTGCTGTGAGATAACATTTGTCATGATATGGGCCCTGACACCTCCAAAATGCATTTTCATGGACTTGTTGTAAGAGGATGTTCTCATGATATGAGACATGACACCTCTCAAATGCATTTTTAAGGACTTACTATGATATGAAATTGTCATCATATGTTCCATGGCTCCTCCCAAATATATTTTCAAGGACTTGGCGTGAGAGGAGATTGTCATGATATGGCCCAAATTTCACCCAAATGCATTTTAGGGGCTTATTTGAGAGGAAACTGTCAATAAATGGGTCATGTCTCCTCCTTAATACATTTGAAATGACATGTGCTAAAAGGACAATATCATCATAAAGGTCCTGGCACCTTCCAAATTCATTTTTAGGGACTTGCTGTGAGATAATATTTGTCATGAAATGGGCCCTGACACCTCCGAAATGCATTTTGATGGACTTATTATGAGAGGATGTTGTCATGAAATGGGTTCTGACACCTCCCAAATGCATTTTCATGGACTTGTTATGAGAGTACATTGTCTTGATATGGGACCTAACACCTCCCAAATGCATTTTTAAGGACTTATTGTGAGATGACATTGTGATCATATGCTCCATGACACCTCCTAAATGTATTTTCAAGGACTTGGCGTGAGAGGAGATTGTCATGATATGGGCCCAAACTTCACCCAAATGTATTTTTAGGGACTTATTATGAGAGGAAACTATCAATATATGGGCTATGTCTCCTCCTTAATGCATTTAAAAGGACATGTTGTCAAAGGACACTATCATCATATGGGTCGTGGCACCTTCCAAATGCATTTTTAGGGAGTTGCTGTGAGATAATATTTGTTATGAAATGGGCCCTGACACCTCCCAAATGCATTTTGGTGGACTTATTATGAGAGTACATTGTTGTGATATGGGCCCTAACACCTCCCAAATACATTTTCATAGACTTGTTGTTAGAGGATGTTGTCATGATATGGGACCTAACACCTCCCAAATGCATTTTTAAGGATTTACTATGAGATAACATTGTGATCATATGCTCCATGACACCTCCCAAATGTATTTTCAAGGCCTTGGTGTGAGAGGAGATTGTCATGATATGGGCCCAAACTTCACCCAAATGTATTTTTAGGGCTTATTATGAGAGGAAACTGACAATATATGGGCCATGTATCCTCCTTAATGCATTTGAAATGACATGTTCTAAAAGGATACTATCATCATATGGGTCATGGCACCTCCCAAATGCAATTTTAGGGACTTGCTGTGAGATAACATTTGTCATGAAATGGGCCCTGACACCTCCCAAATGCATTTTGATGGACTTATTATGAGAGGATGTAGTCATGATATGGGTCTAACACCTCCCAAATGCATTTCATAGACTTGTTGTGAGAGGACATTGTCGTGATATGGGACCTAACACCTCCCAAATGCATTTTTAAGGACTTACAGTGAGATGACATTGTGATCATATGCTCCATGACACCTCCTAAGTGTATTTTTAAGGATTTGGCATGAGAGGACCTTGGCATATATGGGCCCAAACTTCACCAAAATGTATTTTCAGGGACTTATTATGAGAGGAAATTGTCAATATATGGCCCTGGATCCTCCATAATGCATTTAAAGGGACATGTTGTGAAAAGACATTATCATGATCTGGGTCATGGCACCTCCAAAATGCATTTTCAGGGACTTATTATGAGAGGACGCTGCCAATGTATGGGCCATGTCTCCTCCTTAATGCATTTGAAGGGACATGTTGTGAAAAGACATTATCATGATCTGGGTCATGCACCTCCCAAATGTATTTTTTGGGACTTGATGTGAGATAACATTTGTCTTGAAATGAGCCCTGACACCTCCCAAATACATTTTCATGGACTTATCGTGAGAGGACGTTGTCATGATATGGGACCTAACACCTCCCAAATGCATTTTTAAGGACTTACTGTGAGATGACATTATCATCATATGTGTCATCGCACCTCCCAAATGTGTTTTCAAGGACTTGGGATGGTTGGTCTTGTTTCAATCGTGATGGTCTGTTCTACTTCTGGAGGTGACACTTCATTTTGGTCTGATCACGATGCTTCATTTGTTGAGGTTGCGACATTGTGTTGTGAGGGTGGGTCATGACGTTGTGTTGTGGGTTGGTCGTGAATCCTATATGTAACACTGGTCGTGACACCTTGCTTTCTGCTGTTGGATCACGTTCTATCGCGTTTGTGACGTGTGTCATGGAGGCAGTCGTGATGTTACGTTGTGATATCTAGTTTCCTTCTTGTTGTTAATTACTTGCAATCAAAGCATAATCAACCAAAACCAACCTTAAAACCCTCAAACCTTACTCTCTTCTTTAGAAACATAGCTCACATTAACTTAGCTCTAGTGCCCCCTCTCCCTGAGGATCAACTCTACTCTTGCCACTTGTCTATACTACAACATGACCATGTGTGCTTTCAGGCACATGCGATTTGTTAAGACATTGTGTCATACTAGGTCCATATATAAATTTTGAAAGATCCATTGTTTGGGTAGTGTGTAACACCATTGGTAGAAACACATCAGTGCTCATTTTTGGGTTTGATAATATTGGATCTATGAGTTTTGACCTTGATGACACTGTTGTTCTTGTTGTTAGGTCTTGTTTTGGTGAAGACTGTCGTTTGTCTTGTGTTTTGGGTTGAGAAAGATGTACACCATGTGCATTTGAGGTTGAGACAGTTGGTGTTGTTTTGTTTATGATGGTTGGCCTTGTTATAGTCGTGATGGTCCATTCTGCTTTTGGACGTGACACTTCATTTTGGTCTGGTCACGACACTGCGTTTATTGCGGTCGTGACGTTGTGTTGTGATGGTGGGTCGCGATGATGTGTTGTGGGTTGGTCACAAAGCCTATGTGTAACACTGGTCATGACTCCTTGCTTTAGCACTATTCTATCACGGTCATAATGTACGTCGTGGAGACAATTGTGATGTTGTGTTGTGAGATATGGGTCGTGACACCTCCCAAATGCATTTTTAGGGATTTGATGTGAGATAACATTTGTCTTTAAATCGGCCCTGACACCTCCCAAATGCATTTGAAGGTACATGTTGTGAAAGGACACTATCATGATATGGGTTGTGGCACCTCCCAAATGCATTTTTAGGGACTTCATGTGAGATAACATTTGTCTTGAAATGGGCCCTGACACCTCCGAAATGCATTTTCATGGACTTGTTGTGAGAGGACATTGTCATGATACGGGACCTTACACCTCCCAAATGTATTTTTTAGTCCTTTTGGATATCTTTCTCTCATCCATCTCACCCACTTTGTAATGCCTTCTTGGTAGCAGATAATTCTCCGCATGGTCCCCCACTTTGCTATATCTCTGGATGTTTTCATCCCCAAACCACCTTCTTCTTTTGGAAGCGCCATTCTTGAGTAATTCATTGGATGGTGTGCACTTGTCCATAAGAAATTAGCCATATTCATCTCCATTTTGTCTAGGACTAAGCCATGGATCTCGCCTTGTTGAACCCAGAAAATAAGTAGCCCCTCAATAGCAGCCCATATCAGTGTAGTCCTCCCTACCATGGATGTCTTCTGTATTGGCCATCTGTTAATCATTTCCTCCACTCTATCAATGCAATCTGCAAAATCCTTCACATGTAAGTTACCCTCGACTAGCGGGAAGCCAAGATACTTTGTTGGAAACTTCCCTTTTTCTACCCCCATAGCCTCCATCAACATGTCCTCCATCTGATAGCAATTTTTGGATAAGAAGAGGTGTAAGGAGTGGGATTCCATAGGGATCCACTCCCTACTAAAAATAAAAAGGCAACATTCTGAATCACCTAAAAAAGTTAGGCCGAATTACATTGTAGTCCCTCACTACAAAACTCATGTCCAAATAGCTACAAAACTCAACTCAAGAATATAGAAACTTTCTATGCATTGACTCTATATCTATAGAATTTACAAATCTTTTTTGCAATGTTGTCCACACTTCTACGCTTGTTGTTATGCTTTTTGCAATTCCTTTCTTTCCAAGTAAAGAATTAGATTATTGAGAACATCATTAGCATTTTCCTTTTGAGTGCTCCTGTGTCCTTCCCAAGTTGACATATCATCTCTTTTTGTTCCTTCAATCTGAGGTGTGTGAATCCCAGAGAGGTACATGTAGACTGCTAGGGATCCCATACAAATTTGCATTCTTGAAATAGATGCTCGTGTGATTCCTCACCTCCTTCACACATATAGCATGAGTTGAATGTTCCATCATACCATTTTTGGATCCTATACATGGTTGGAAGGGTTTCAAATGTTGCTCGATATAGACAGAGGGACCACTTGGGACCTCAAATTCTGTCCATATGTACCTTGTGCAGCTGTTGATATCTCCTATATTGCTAACAAGTTCCCAAATGTCAGGATGTGGTATCTTCAACTTCCATGTATAAGTGATATGGAGGAAGAAGTAGTGTTTGACTTTCTTCCATAACATCATCATTATGTTTAGTACCCTAGAGAACCCCTACCTTGTATTTGATTTGAACTCTAGCCCCTTCGGGTACCTCCTTCTCATCCACTTTGCCCAAGTTGAACCACCTTGATTATACTTGATAATTCTTAGGAACATAACCCAATTTTTTATATCCTGAGTTGTTTTTAGTCCCACACCACCTTCTTCATTCTTCAAAGCAAGTGTGGTGTACTTCATTGGATGTGTTTCACCAGCCCAGTTAAAACTGGCCATAGACATCTCCATTCTTTATGGCACCGCCTGAGGAATTTCCCCTTATTGAACCCATAACATGAGCAACCCCTCGATGACAGACTTTGTCATGGTGATTCAGCCAGCCCTCAAGGTCTTGATTAGAGGCCAACAAGTGATCATCTCTTCAAGCTTGTCAGTGCATTCTATGAAGTGTTTGACCTGGAGGTTGCCCCCAACTAGAGGAAAACTGAGATATCTTGTTGTTAGAGAATCAATTTCAACTCCTAGAGATTCCTCAATAATCCCTCTGTTTGAATTCCAGTTCTGTGAGATATATAGCTGTGTCTTATGTTGGTTGATGTATAATCCAATTAGGTTTTCACCTCCTAAATGCATTTATAACGACTTATATGAGTGGACATTGTCATGATATGGGCACCAAATCCACCTAGAAGCATTTCCATGGACTTGTTGTGAGTGGACACAACATGATATGGGCACCAAGTCCAATCAAAAGTAATTATTTGGACATGTTGTGAGAGGCGACTATCATGATACATGATTTTTATCCTTGTAAATGCATATTGGGGGACTTGTTGTGAGTGGACATTCTCATGATATGGACCCGACTCCTCACAAATGCATAAAACCTAATTGTAAGAAGACACTTTCACAATATGGGCTCCAACTACTCTCAAATACATTTCAAGGGACTTCATGTGATAGGACATTCTCATGATATGGGCCATGGATCCTCTCAAATGAATTTTTAGGGACTTGTTGTGAGAGGACACTCTCATGATATGGGCCCCTCTCATGATATGGGTCCTGGCTCCTCCCACACGTCGAAGGACTTGTTGTGAGATGACATTGTCAGATATTGTCCCAAATGCATATTTAGAGACTTACTGTGAGAGTACATTGCCATGATATGGCCGTGAAACCTCACAAATTCATTTCTAGGAACTTGATGTGAGAAGACTATCCATATCACTAGGGTCCACCTCCTTTTCAAGGAGTCCATCACTAAAACCTCTATTGTTAAGGGTGCTCTACCCTGATGCACTTATAGGGACTTTATGTGAAAGGACATTGTCAGGATATAGGTTTCTTCCATATCATACTTGTCTTTCTCCATAGCAGCAACTGCATAATTTGACTTTTGAACATCTCTCCAATAATTTTTTTGAACATATGCTCTGCAATGTTACCCTGACATAGAGGAGAGCTCAAAGTAGAAAACACCTAACAAACCAACTAAATTGGAAATTATGGCTTCTAGTAAACTCTTTGTGAAAAATGCAAGGTTAGACAAAGAAAACAAGCATATCGAACATACATACTCTTATAATCAATTGGAGGTTGCAACTTCACAAAAAATGGGAAAAAGATAATTACCACTCAAAGAGTTGAATTAGCACCACAAAGGCCTTTGTGCAGGTACCATGAACTAGTCCAAACAATTTTAGCCTCCTCATAGGTCAAAATGAGCTATTTAGGGTCAAGGTGGTCGAGACATGGATATGGGTTCAAGTAGGTATGCCAAAGGTGAGCCTAGATCAACTTTAATTTGGGAGAAGTGTAAAAAGGTTTAGTTTTAGTTTATGAGTTGTTTTATAAGTGGTTAAGGGATTAGGGTTGTGATGATATACATTGGAGAACAAAGTAGTACATAAGTAGGGGTTGGGGTTTGATGTGGAAGTAGGGGCTAAGTAATCACACACATAATTAGAATGGTTTTGAATTATGTTTAGCCTGATTTTCAATCAAATCATTTGACTAAACAAGTCAGCCGATTGAATCACAAATTAACAATTCATTATATCGATTGATTGTCATTCGGTTGACTAGTTGATCAGTTAGGATATTAGGAAATAAGCTAAAGTTCATAATCCCTAGACCAAGTTGGATTTGATGCTTTCTTAGATAAGTACGTCTTATGTTGGTGATGACATACGGATTGCAATCTTAACTTATTCTGAAGTGGCAAAGTTATTCAAAGAGTTTAGTTGTACATCCCTCATCCTCATACCTAAACTTAGGGAAGCTTCCATTTTAGGGTTTGAAGACCAATTTGTGTTATGCAAGTTAATTATAAATTCATCTATAAATTTCTAACTTGCCATACCGATCCTCCTTGATGCAATTCCTCTCACTCATAATGAGAGAGAACTCACATAATGAGGGTCTACGCTCACCCTGATGCAATTTTGACATATGATGACATATATCATTCATATTGTGAAGTCACAAAATGGTTGACTTATATACACCACATCATATGCAAATTTCCAACACTGCCAAAATAATTAAAATATATATTTTGTGCTGACAAAATTTAAGTATGCAATCATTTGTTTGAAGGTCAAACCATGTGGAGTTCACTAATTCTGATATGTAAATTTGGCAATCCTAGTTTTAGAGGTTGTTTGGCTTGTCAAGGACCCAAGTGTAAAGCTTGAAATGGTGGGCAAAGTGATTTTCCCCTATCACACTATCGGCCCTTGATAACAGGGATCTAAACATAATATAGTGAAAGTAAGCTGAGGGTGCACAAATGTTTCAAGCAAACCCCTGAGTCTTCATTCAGTTAATCCCACACTTCCCCTTATTCCCCCACTCAGGCGCACTAATCCCTACTCTCTCCCTCCCTTGATTCCTCACATTCCAACCCTGCCCCCCTGAGCTAGTCTCCCGCTCGCTTTCATTCCCACGTGTGGGATGCGCGATCTGGAAAACCCCCACCAAACCCATCCACTCCATCCAGAAAACTGCATGTGTAGATCACCGAGGATGTACCTAGGAGGCCCAGCGCACCTTGGCGTCAGGCATGCTGCATCTTTCAACCCCAGGACTAGAATCTCCCGTTGTCTCCAGAGCTTGAAACCAGTGGCGGTGGCACATCCTCCAATGTAAGCTATCACCTTTCTCTTTCTTTTCACCCTTCACGGTATCTCTGATTCCTTTTCCCTATGTCTTGATATATTATAGTCCATTAGTTTCTTTGTAACCTTGTGGTGTTGCCGACGTAGACAACATGCTCGACGTTATGACGTTTAGTGTTGATGTTCCCTTGGGCCACAGATACTATGATTGTCTCCTGCGATAAGCCTTTCTATGTTCCAAGTAGTCTCTTGTAGATAGATGCATTTGGGAGGTGGCGTCAGCCAACTAATCAGATTGACAAAAGTACAGTCCAACTTTGAGCATTCAATACAATGAGAATTCATATGGGGGAGATGGATGTTGGTCGACGATGGAGGGGTAAAGCAGGACAGTAGGAAGCCGCCCCTCAAGCCAAGTGTAAGATCTTGCACACAAGGTAAAGTAACAAAAATGACACATTGACCAACACATCCCCTTCAGTAGTTATGAATTCATTTTAAATTCACTATTCGACACTATGTTCACCCTCTTTATTTAAATTTGAGGGTTCGTCAAAATGCTACTGTATTATTCACCTTTTTGCACACACTCCACACCTACAAGAACTAGCCTAGGCATTCTGCTAGACACGAAGATTGCACTAGAGTGGCTATGAATGCAACTTCATGACTTCTCTGACTAGTACTGATTCTCAATAGTCCAAAACAAAGATGGATGGAGTCTTAGAGTGAAAGCTACACATGTCAGATTGAATTTGAGGTAATATGCTCCTTACTTCTTGATATGTGATAATATCTCTTCCTATATATACAATGGATTTTCTTTTACTCAAGCTATATCTTATTTCTCATGTCTATTGCAGTTCGAATTTAAGAGGTGTGTGCCCTTTAATCAGTTAATGATAGTCTTCCTACATACAATATTAGGTAGTATCATGTATATAATCAATCTATATAATAATATATTCAATCAATTTCAATTTAGTTTGACTTTCAAACATCTTATTCTTGTAGAAGAATGATAGATTAGGATGGAGGGACACTGAAGATGAACTGTCAAATAATGATAATGCCATATAGTAAGTGTTAGTTACTCTAAAATATTTTTTTAGACTATGTGAATTATCTTTTAATGTATTGAATTGATTGAGATGGTGGCATGTGAAAATAAGGATGGATACATTAATTCCTAATGTAGATCCATGTAATAGATTATTTCCTATTTTCTCTATAGTATTTATAAAGGCTAGATTCAATTTTCTAGAGGGCTTCATAAGAATGCATAACTTGTGATTTATTCCATTTTTGTCATGTTGTTGATAAACTAAAAATAGAATTACATTAGGTAGACATCAAATGATAATTGTGCCCCTAAACACTCATTGAGATAGAAATAATTTGACTCGACTTACAATGAATAGAGGAAGAAACTCTTCAAAATAGAATTAGAATGTAAATATACAATGATGTATCCTTATACAATATAACTTTGGTTGAATGAAAGAGGGAACACTAGTTGTTTAGGATGTGCTAGGTAGCCAAAAACAACCTAGTTGCCTCATGGTCTCACATCATTTGGTGTGAAGTGCTTTAAATAATATGTCCAATTTTCAAACGCTTAAAAATATAAACTAAGTAAAGAAGCGTGTGCAGTTGAGATCCCTCATTAGGATCTTGTGACCCACAATGGAGTGAGAAAGGACATTGATTGTGGCCCAGAGGTTGTGCCTCTCTGTTGGTGAGTGTAGCCATACACAACAGTGATGCACATCCATTATCCGACGTGTTAATGCATGTAGTTGGATGGTTTGTGGAGTAGAGTTGATGACGTGCACACACCATGCCCTAGTGTCATAAGCTTGTCATACCTACCACCTTCGCCCTCTTCATGGTTAGAAAAAGAAGTCCAACCATTGGGGAAGAGTGGTGATCTTACAGGGAGAGGTTGTTGCAGTCTTTGTTTTAGTGAGGATGACCATCAAAGTAGCTGTGAGAGAACTACTCTTCAGATTTTCCTTTGGCAATGTAGGGTGGCACCGCCTTGGGTGTTCAATGCGAGAAGCGTCATTGGGTAACCTTGTCAGTGCACTACTTGGATGTGCGCCTCTTGTGTCTCCACAAGTGACTGTGATCTGTGTTCTTCTTATGGGGTTCGTGCATTGGCATGTGAGGGTCATTGGTCCTGATCAACCATGTCTCCCAAAGGAAACTACACAAGTAGAGCAACATCATTGGCTGTGTATGACTGACCTGGTGCTTGTGTTTATTGGCGCACCTTCTTCATTGTCCTTTGGCATCTTTTTAGGTTGGCAACATTGTGTATGGGAGGGCAAGGACAAGTGTCTTGCAAAACTCTTATGTAGAGAGCTCATCAAAGGAAAGGAAACCATCATCCATCAGTGTAGGCAAATCTAACATGCTCACCCTAGTATTTCCTCGCATTAGAGGGGAAGAGGTAAGATCAAAGATGGATGCTTCAATGGAAGGGGTGCGTACTAGAATAGTCATGGTATACTTACTATGGGTGGACCCAAGGCGTAAATTCAATATTGACAAAAGGAATGAGGGGGCACATACACATTCCAATCCTCCCTATTATATGAGCAGACATCAACGTCATCATAAAGGGATAAGTATATGTCCTGCAAATCCCTACCCTCTTTGAAAGGTCCTAGCTTTATATATATATAGAATTAATGTCCTTAGAAGGGATTTCAATAATGCATACCCATTTAGTCATGAAGAATGTGTAAGGAATTCCATCTAAGTGAAGAATGTGTATGGAATGCCATCTAAATTTGAATGAAACTGTGACACAGTAAACACGTCCCATGCCTGACTAAAGACTTTACTCCAAGAGTAAAGATCTGGTCCCATGGATACATTTACCCCACAATATTCATCATGCTAGGTATGTGGATTGTCGAACTGGCCATGGAGCCCACATGCATTGTAAATGCATGAAAATGGGAAGGCGCTTCTGGAATTGTTGGGGCCGGTACAAGGTTAGTATGCAAAATACCAACCATGATTTGCTTGGTCACCTACAACGTGGCTGTTAGAGGTCTGATTGTTACTACTTCAATGCAACCATCAGATAAAATAGCACAAACTCCACCATCACTCTCCAAACCAATGTTGATGTTGGAAGAATTATACTATAACCAGATACAAATAACAATAATGAAAAATCCATAAAAAATAGTTAATGGGCTCAAATAAAAATAAAGCGGCCTCCCACCATGCTTGTGGGTCGTCTAGGCGGGCTAAGCGGCCACCTAGCCACCCACTTGGTCCAGGCAGGCACCCAAAACGTTCTTGTTAAGCAAGTGGCTGGGCAACCTTTCCTCTAACGACTGACCGACTAAACGACCTCCAAGAGACTACCTCAATAACCATAAACTTTGCATGAGAACAAGCATGCCTTCAAAGAACCCAGGAATGACATTAATGATTCTGTTGCAGTCTCTTTCCAAGGAAATATGCAAAAAGTAACCCTTTGGCTTTGTGAGTTAACCTTGTATATCACTTCATATTTCCAAGCATGTTGCACCCAAGATTTCTTATTAGGTAGGAGATGCAGGGCAACGTTGAGTACATGGAACATGAGGTGTTCTGCCATTTTTCTTACACCTTATGTAGGTGGGCCTAAGGAACAAGTTCCACCAATTGATAACCTTTCTTTGGGACCAAGGGAACCACGGCAAGTTCCAGCTGCTGGTCTCCTCACAACATCTCCTTCATCAACACAGGTCTCCTTCCAGCCCGTTGTACTACCCTTGTTGGACCAAAGCTTGGTCGGGATGACTGTAGGTTTTGGTATGGTCCCTTTCATGATTTGGGTTTACACCTTTTAGCCTTTCTCTTCTGCCATGAGTGACTTTTGTTCACCTTGTTGCATCTTTCTCCCCTCAAGTGTGCCATCAATAGCACCCTTGGTCCCTGAGCTGCTCGCCTCGACTCCACGCTCTCTAATCTTCTTGTACGCACTACGTCCCTGTTTTCCTTGAATACTTTCACTCATGTTGCTTGCAAAAAACTCGACTTTTGTGGCCACTACGTATCAGCGGTTGTGGCCCTCTCTCTCGGCTTCTTGTTTGCTCTCGAACTCTAGGGTGAGTCTCTCACCCTGTGACCCCTTGTTCTTCTTGCCTCTCCTCATCATGTATGGTACACACCAACACGTGGCTAGCATACAGCTTCCAGAGATGTGTGCTCCAGCACTTTCAACTCACTAGAGACCATGGTTTATGATTCATGGATCATACTCAAATCTTGAGTCAAGATTCAAGTATGATCTGTGTTTCTAGAAGATCTTCATATTATCCTACAACAATGATAAATTATAATGCAGTTGGTATTCTAGTTTGTAAAAGAATATTGTGGCATCACAAGATCATCTCTTTAGAGTCTTAATCTCTTTTTGCTTCAAAATAGTTTCATCATGACTACATCAATTTGATATATGGGAGCTCTTCTATTGGGGGACTGCCCTCTTTTCAAATATATATGTACTAGGGTCGTACATGCTTTTGTGTATGGGGAAAGAACTCCCTTTCATTTTCTATGTTGTTTTTTCTCTTCATACAAGAGTGAGTAATTAGAGTTCTAACATCAATTACTGTATTTTATCTCAATTTTATTTTACTTATCATATCCAAAATTTAGTGTGGCACCTTATGCAAATAGTATTCAGCTATTGTGGACTAAAATAAAGATTTGGAGTGTATGGATTTGTATATCTATTGTAAGATGTTTCAAGGTAGAGGTTCTTATTATATGTACTCTTATATTTACAGTACAATATTTTTTTTGCAACAAAAATTGTCTTTATATTTGAATAATGTTTTCATTGTGGAAATTGTCTCTACTTGTTTAATTACTATAGTGCAATAAAAATTGTTTCAAAATTTGGAAAGTTGGATTCTTATTGCTGGTAGAACTAATTTCTATTTCATTTTCACTAGGAAATGATGCATGGATTATCGTTTGCATAAGCAGTGCATGCTCTTATTTGAAAAATGCAAATAGGTGCCAGAGTGGCTGTGAATGGTAGGCATTTTGTGCAAAGAAAATGGCCTTTGAGTGACTATGGTACTGGCAGGGGGAGGATGAACAATTTGGTGAGTCAATTAGACCTCCTGATATTTTATATGATTTCAGTTTGCTATGTGGTTTAGGCTTTAGTCGTGCTGAAAAGTTTGTCACGTAGATCTACATGACTAAACTAGCATTGCTGGATATTTATGGTGCACCCTCTGCAGCAGAACTCCAGTCCAAGCAGTAACAATATTAGTGTGATTCTGGTAATACAAAGTATACATCAACTTTATATGTAACTCTCTTGTGCATCAATATCTTTACTTTCTAGATGTTTATATAAGCCCCCTCCTCCAGTTTCAACATGTTTTTTTGTGGTTGAATTCATACCCCTTTTTCTTCAGCCTTCAATCAAAATCCTACAATTCTGCTCAACTCATTCCATCAAGAAATTTTTCTATTTCAGGAAGGTTTAAGTAGCCTTATCCGCACCATCCAGTACATTGCAGCAGCTGCATCTGACGGACCACATCCAAAGATGAGTAGAAGGCATGCTTCCATTTTCCTAAAGAAGGTTGTCTCTGTCTTGCTGACATTGTTGAGGGCCAACTCAACGGCTACTTAGCACAGGGCCACTATGGTCGTAAAAGCCTGCCTGCCACTACTATTTGGCCTCATCAAGGAGAAGTACCTGCTAAGCAACATTTCTCAGAAGATCCACACACTTTTCATCACCAACCATGATGAGGATGACGACCTGGATGCAACCTATGCTAGCAAAGCGTTGTTCTCTACTCTGTTGGTGACTTAACAGAAGCGCTCCCAGCACATGTGCTAGCAACTATAATTACCATGTTGAAGAGGGCACATGTGCTAGCAACTATAATTACCATGCTAAAGAGGGGGGTGACTACCCTGATCTCAGGTGCTCATTGTTTGATTTAGGGGACTAGTTCCTGACGATGTTGCTGGTGATTAGGAGTGTCTCAAGGCGATTGGGACTCTAGAGAAGTTGGAAACTATTTACTTAGAAAGTAGCTTTCTTATTTGAGTTTGTATAATTTGTAAGGGGCAAGGCAAAAAGTCCTCCCCATGTAAATCATGTTTGTATCAATACAAATATCAATTTTGGATTCACAGGTGTTCAATTTTGTGCAAATACACATGATTCTGCTTGATTAATGGACAAGTTGATCTAACTGTGGTCTTTCATTTTGATTGGTGGGTGATGTCATGCGTGATATACGTACATGTGATTTTATATTGATTACGTGACATCATTTCTTGTAATCTTTTAGTTAGAATGACATTTAATGATGTCACCCATTGTGACTTCTCAATAGCTAGAAATCAGGTATAGGTGACGTGCATCACTTAAGCTTACATAGTGTATAGGTCACACTTGAAAGATGATAGGCATTTAACAGACGATAGTTGTGGTGAGGATGACAAATGCATACACGCATATCTGCACAAAACACACACACACACACACACACACACACACACACACACACAGAGAGAGAGAGAGAGAGAGAGAGAGAGAGAGAGAGAGAGAGAGAGAGAGAGAGAGAGAGAGAGAGAGATTCTAACCCTTAATAAATTACTATGTATTATTCTTAAACCTTATTTTACACCATTATACAAAACTTTACCAAGATCCAACCGGTGGATAAGGATTGTACCATGCAGTTAAGATGTGTTCGAACAATCATTCAAAACGGAGATGTGTAAAACATCCATAATTATGTTTTATGGACACAATAAACTAAGGCAACTCTATCAAACAGCAAAGCACCAGTGTTTTGATTAGTACTCCCCCCCCCCCCCCCCACCACAAAAATAAAATAAAATAAACGTTAGAGTTATCTAACACCTTATCTTTTTTTTTTGTAGGCTCATCTAACACATCCAATTCCATCTCCTTCACTGTGTTAAGGACGTCATGTAATAGTGTACAATAATTCTCAATAACATTTATCATAGACGATTGGATGTTTCTGAACATAATGTTGGAGATAATGCCGGAATTTACACGTGAAAGGGAGAGCTCCATGATTTTGTCGGTGCTAGTGGAGTGAGCTCCATGGATTTTCCAAAATGGTAACCCGTCATTCTCAAGAACTGCTTTCGCGTGAAGCAGATGGATTACCCCCTCGCATATGAACAACACCGAACGCAATTATGTAGAGAGGGGCTTCCACTCATTGATTAATCATCCCGTACTCTTTTGGAGAAAAGGAAACTGCTCCCTGACGTCTTTTCCTGCATGCATGCAAACAAGGAAGTTGACATGGGCAGCCTAACAAACTGCACGACGTAGCCGTGCTGCCTACCCTTACTCTGTAACGATCTGAATCTGATCTTCCATGAAGTGGCACGAACTGGCAGTTGATAACGAAAAACTTCCATGTTTGCACCTTCAAGTATAAATTATTAAACTGACATCTGTCTTAATATGTATTGTCACTTGAAGATGTGTGTTTTCTTTATGATTGTTCTGGTGTGATTCGTCTCTCCATTGTTTTCCCCAATCGCCTGGATCAGATATTGAGCACGACCGACTCAAGGAGGAGTTGACTGCTACGTCAGACCATGCAAAAGCCGAGATATCAATCTAGACATTCATTACTTCTGTCATGCGCGCAATCAAAGATAGCCAGATTTCCAATTAAATGCTGGCATGACTTGAGTTATATATGATCATGCCTGTATGATAAATAAATTAATCACCGAGGCTATCTGTGGCTACACGAGAGTCAAATAGCATGACTTTTTACACATACTTGAAAATATTTAATTTCTAACGGTAGGTTTGTAAGCTGATGTGTATCGTCTGTCCACACTTGAAACGAAACTAGTTGTGAATGGATGCATATGTTAAAGGCTTTCGTTTGTAATTTTTCTAACAGCATGCTTTGCTTGAATTCGTGGTAAAATAGGATCCCCAGAAATCATATAGAAAACTAACAGACTCTAAGTGAGGTACATGGCCGACATTCCCATTTACAAACAATGCGTTTATTTCTGACAACTTCCCGCAAAACCTGCTAATTTGCTGAATGGTTTACGCACGATGCTAGCTCGCCGATATGATACTGAAAGTCTAAGCTTGATTGGAAATCAAAAATATCACATCATCTCACTACTACTGTATCTGAAAAGTTTAAGAAAGTCTCTCGATACTGTCAATCCCAGTACTTCGCCTATTGAATCTTCCGCACCACCCGAAGTCATAGTTCCTGTTCGAATTGTTGTTGTTCCGTTCTTGTTTCTGATTCTTTTCTAGCATAGACTGCCCCCCTCATGAAACATCCATTTTCGTTTCAAATTTACAGTAAGTCTGAGACGTTTTAAGTAAATTTGATCATCCCCTAAAATCAGACTGCATTTTCATTTCGCATGTATATCAAGACCACTAAGCCCGAAATCCGGACTGGGCTAGTCGATAGATCCGGATTAGTTTATCTGAACTCGATTTTATTTTTGTTTGACAACCCAATCCCATTGCAACCACTCATTAAATTGGACTGACCTCGTAAGTTGTGTTTTCCAGTCTGGCATATAAAAAGACAGAGCCAAATTCAGATTGAGTTCCCGGAATCTTGCTAATAGTAGGACTGACTTGGTCTGGATTAGAAGATTACGAAATCCAAAACGGCTCCCGTCAATCCAGTTATTGCCAACCAAAACAAGAGTAAATCCTGACTGGGTTAGTTAGGATTAGCACTTTCCTAACAAAAAAAGACAATGCTTAGTCCGAATTTAATCCCGAACCAAACAGCCCCTAAGATATTGACTGGGTACGAGGAGGTTATGCAAGGAAGCAACAGGACTATGATAGCAATTGGTCGCATCTTTTTGGTTGCTTTCTTTCTCTTTTATCCTTCACTTAAAATTTTTTATCTTGGAGCGGTCATCCTTTGATTCATTTGGAAGACAAAAATAAATTTTATAATAATATTAATCAATCACGGTTCTCTCTGAATATCTGTCTCGATTATTCAACTTTGCCCTATATGTTCGTTTTCTTACACACGAGTTAAAGATGAATCTTGATACATGGTCAGTTAAGCTGTTGGAGACCAAGCCTCTTGGAGCCGCTTTTCCTGGGTGACCCATCGCGGTGAAGCCCGTCTTTCTCCCGATGCTACCCCGTTTGAATGTCTATTGGATGGTTCTAAGGATGGCATGTGAAGCGGTGGTTGATTTACTTTCTTTAGTTTTTACTAGTAAACACACACGTGCACATACACGTGTAATATAAAAATAGCACAAATTTTGAAAATTAGAAGATATACAAAAGAATGACTAATATAGAATAATGAACTATCACTAAAATGTTAGATGTCAAATATATATAGTTTAAATTTATTAATTTTTTATAGAAAAATATACTTTCAGTTGTAATGGTTATTTACATAAATTTGAATTCGAACAGATAAATTAATAAGGGTTGCAATTATATGACAGTTGTGTTTTCTTATCTGAATCTAATTGAATTTTTATTTGCCAAGTAACAGTGACAACAAGGGTTAATATGTTTTTTTTATAGAAAAAGTAAATATAGATACAAAAGAATTCCTTAATTAATGATGTTCTATTGTTAAAATATTTTGTCCAATAATTCATGCTATAAAGAGCTTCCATTTCTGAGAGGGGAAATTTTTCAAATTACGGTTACCATAAAGTAAATTAGTTGTATATTTTTCTTGAATAATACAAAGTATTTATAACATATAATAATCTAAGACATCTAATCTTGAAGTTTTATTCCCAAACTTTATCTAAAAGATATAACTAACTCATTTTAAAATTCAACTCTTCAAAAACTATTGTTATCTGTCAAAAGACATAACCAACCATAAAGGAAAAAATCTTTTTTTAAGGTAGGGTCATGAGTCATTATGTATTCGTTGTCATTATGTATTCGTTTTAGTAACTCTTACATGCATCTACTACACGATGCTTATTTCATGACATGTATCCATTTTGAAACAATACAAGAGTAACTATTAAGGAATGCATTTTTTACAACAATAATGTATGTAATATAGTTTATTTTTTAATGGATCATTATATATTTATTCTTGTTGAACATTCATCTTGTATTCTAGAGGATATATCCTACTAAGAATTTCATTGAACAAAAACTACACGACTAAATAATTATCATTTAAGTAAATAGTTTCATCAATTGGTGTAAAGGAAGTCACCTTCTATTATGAAGGATCCATATTGTTGTGTTTTCCACTATCAAGACATTTTATATTATATCTACAACATTATTTTTCCCATGTATAAGAGAAAACTAATTATTATTGGAATTTTTTTCTTGGCAAGTAATAGCTCTGTGAAAGAATTATAAATAAATTCCTAATGGGAATTATTCATTTAGGTATTAGTAATTATGAATGAACTATTTTTAGTTACATAGAAATAATTCTTTGTGCTAATTTCTTTATTTAGAGGGAACTAAGAATTATAATAATCATGGATGGAAAAAGTAATGTTGGAGATGGAAAATTTCTACGTGAGAATATAGTAAGCACACATGCAAGTAACATGTTAAACACATTAGAGAAAAAAATGCAAAATTCTAGTTGTTCCTTCTTGTGTATTTGACCATCTCTCCATGACCTAATTGCATTGACTGTTTGCACACACATAGTGCTTCTTCAAATAGTATTGGCTACTTGCTAGGATATGTGCAATTTCCATACCAATGCATCTTCAAATAGTATTTGCTACTTTCTAGGACATGTGCAATTTGCATACCTATCCATCATGGTCGACATATAACCAAGCCAACATATAAACAATATTTTATTTTCCTTATTTAACAAAAGAAGAAACCATATCTTTATTTTTTCCTCATACAAAAGAATGAAATTGTGGCAACAACAATGACAACAAACTACATAAATACAATAGTACCCTCGAGGGAAATTCAAAATCATAGAACTATTATCAACAAAATTACCTTTATAATGTGGAAGGTTTGATGTATATTCCATTTCTATGTCTACGTAACCATAGTGTTATTTCCAAAAATAATGGAAAAACTCATACAAACAACATCTTAAATAAAAAAAAAGCTACCATCAACAACAAACACAATCTATTTCTTTTCCTTTCCTAAAGAAATTTATTTCTTTTCCTATTTTGAATAGAATATATTTGAATCTTAATAAAAGAATTCTCAATTCCAGTTGATAATTCAATGAAGTATTTATATCTTACAAAAGAATTCTCAAATTAGGTTTAGAGATCAACAAACAACCTAGTCATCTTAGAAACAATTTCTCAACTATCTATTTGGTACCTTCTCCATGTTGGATAAAAGCTCATGGAGCTTTCTCATTCTCTCGTTGATATTTTTCCTCCCACTTGGGAAATAAATATATAAGTATGGAGCGGTAATATAAAAGAAATTACATCATTATAATTTAAAATTAAAGAACAAACTAAGATGACATGATTTTTGTTTTAGAATGGTTTTGTAAAGACTAATGTGTATCTTAGAAGAGTTGAGATACTATTTTCATTGTTGGTGATGATCTAAGGATGTGTAGCACACCCACGTTTGCACCACATCTTTGAAGAAACTCATTCCTAGAACTGCTTGTACTCTACATCTAATGCCAACTTGGGAAAGCTCAAATTATACACCAGACCCTCATAGATTCTCCAAGTACGTAATGTACCAACTTAAATTTTCAAATATGTGCAATGTAATACTACACATGCTTGGTTTAATGTAGAAATGAAAATATATGTTTTCAATAAGATATAAGCTAACTATCCATGAATACTTTATGGACACAAACATATGGTGTTTGAAGACAATGATATATATCTTAAAGTCTCATTGTATTGTCTTTGATGAATTGCTAGGAACGAAGTGTAAGAAACATGTCTAGAAAAAGAACACTAAAATATACAAATAAATCAAGTGAAAGAAATTAAGGTATTGGATATAAGAAGATATTGACCATTGTCATCAAATCAAGCTTGGCCAGTATATAATGTTGTACACAAGAATCACAATGATATCATTATCAAATAAAAAAATTATATGATGGATATAATTTGAAGTTTAAATCATATAAGAAATTTTTGATTTGGTAGGAGAATAGAAAATTATTAGGAAACAAGTAAGTAGTGAAAGAAAAAGGTGCAAGATAAGAAATAGTTCACTGATCATTATATACAATCTGTATAAGATGTTATAACCAATGTAGAAGACACAAATATATAAACCAAGCACACATGGGTTAAAGCAAGTAATATATGTAACTATCAACCAAAGAAATAAGAGTATTATTATTTTTAAAGAAACCCTCATCTCAATGCTATGATACAAAATAGAAAAATTGCCTCTAAAATAAAAACTTTTAACAAGGGTGGAAGGATAAGTAAAATGATTAATCTTAATTTTGTAAGAGTATTGTCTTGATAGACTTCTAGAGGTGTAAATTATAAAATGACTTTATGCATAACAAATATCATGAAGTTTGTGCATGGTGCAATATGGATAAAAGAGCACACAAGTAAAGATCCTTGTTTTTTTTAAGTTAAGTGAAGGTCCTTGGTGACAAATTAAATATTTCTTTTGGTTCAGATGTTCATGAGAAGAAATAGAAAAATAAATAAATGGTATACTTTTACATGCTTAGCAACTCCACCATAACATGTTCGTATAATAAAAGATCAAACGATTGTTGCATAAAATCATAAAGATATATTATAATCAGGTCAAAGAAAACAAATAGGGATATCAAGGAATGTGCTAAAGTGAGTAGTAGTAATAATTTTAAAATTCAAGAATGACATGCTTCATTCTTCTTGTAAATGACAAAATAGATTGGAATTTTAGAAACAACAATCATAAAACATTAAATTATATAAATTAGTAATGACAAAAGGATGACCTTGTGCCTAATTTTGTGGCCACGGGTGAGGCATGACACATTCAAAACATGGGAGCATTAAACGATTGAAGTTCAAGTTTAAAAAGAAAAGTCGCCACAACGTTGGAGGATGACTTTTAAGACGATAAATCTGCTTCATTCATCTAAGATTCCAATCGATATAGGGTATGGTAATAATCCATTTGTAAATATAGTAACGACATAAATGATCATAGATAGGTTACTTGATAGAAACTAAACATATTACACTAAAAAATAGATTTCTGGTATGTCTAATTAGTACTAATACATTCTCATTTAAGATTCTATGCAAATATAATCGTGTCACTGAAATATCAAAATGAAGATCAACATATACCATGTAAATGATGAAGACAAACTTACCTCATACTTTTTGTTTGATGTGTTGTATGAACGATATTAAGAGGATGATATACCAAATTAGAATTGTAGCAAATAAAAGAAGTAGAAAAGGATTGCTTTATAATTCATAAAATCACAATACAAAAGTTGAAATTATTTGCAGCCTAGTATTTTTTGTTTTTGGTGTTGTGCACTATGACGTTTCACAACCACAATAGCTAGAATAAATTAATTTCTAATAAAAAACAGACATTGTCTTGGAAATAATAAAACTTAAGCATATTGGTTGATCGAGAGAACAATATATTTTAAAATTCTCATGGCTTCCACTTCAATAAAAAGGATGTATCTGAAATTATTGTAATAATCATAATGAAACTTTGGGCACACAACTAAAACATGTTTAAATAAGGAATTTGAAATTAAAGTGTAGGGTAAAGAAAAAGCATAGGAAATAAAATTGGATTGTCTCATCATGTGAAATGTGTTAGAGTTAATGGAGGTTGCATCCTGCCACTTGTCTTTCTCAAAAAATAAAGAAGGAAGAATAGATGCATTAAAATTTTAATAACTAAGTTTAGCATGTTACCTCCCGTAGCATAGGTTGTACATATGGGCGTTGAGAGGCTTTTAGGAGCTGCTACTACTGTAACCTTTGTCTACCCTTCAAATGATCTTATTTTTTCTACAAAATAACATCACCGTTCAAATGATAATTTGATGTTACCTTATTTCCTCCACGGTGTAACTCATCTTGTACCATTTTAACTGCAATACCATACAATGTTCAGGCCCCTCAAATAATTTCACATAACAAATATTATTCATAAAGCTGAAAATCATATTATTTACTCGAATAAGAAACATACCAAGCCACATGATTTTTAGCAAGTTAAAATATATGTTTCCAAAGTAAAAGATCCAGAATGCTACTTCCTCTCATGGACAACTATCTTATCCCACAAAAGTTTAGGATTGTTGCAAATCTTAAACCCAAATAGCACACTATATATATACAACTGTAATGGGAACTTAGAAACAGTAGATAAGGTCAATATTTTATACATAGTATTGTCTCACATGATATTTTCAGATGCGGTTGTACTTATCCTCATAATGATTGCAACCACATATTATTAATCGGCCGGCTCTAAAATGTCAGTGAGCAGTAGGATTAAGGGAAAATTAAGGGAGAAGATGATATTAAAGAATGTCCTCTTTCATTAAATCAAAAGCTAATCATCTATCTAGAAAATAACAACTCCAGCCGCAAACCACAGAGCAGTACGTAAATCAAGACTAAAAAAGGCGAGAGACAAAAAGCAAACTGATCAACCAGTCCAGGATATACATTCGCTCCATATTCAATCCCTGAATTCAAATCTTAGATCATATAATAAACCAAGTAAAAGTCATACTCACATAAGGCACTTCTTCACGATCAAGTAGAAGTTGTCTTCCCTTAAGGATCCCTTAAATCCTCAGCTTGTGTTGCCAAGCCATGCCGCTGTCGTAGTCATTGTCAATATCGTGCTCAAAGGTCTGACCTTTCATCCTGGTTGTGAAGATTGTAGTCTTGCTGATGCATAACCAACGAGACGGCTTTGGAGATATTTAAAGCACCACTGGTAATGGGCTGGCAATAACTTCCTATACTAATCATGAAATGGAGATCAGTTTCCTTGATTTCCTCATGTGGGAATTTTTACTAGACAATTGTCCTCCACACGTCATAGATTTTAGTTCGCTGGAGGTGCTAGTTCGTGATAGACGTGCTGGTAGTTATCCGGTTTGTTGAGAGGGATACGTGTAAATGTGGACTCATACGTAGGAAACAAAACTGCTCGAGAAAATAGATAAATTTGAGAAAAAGTCCCAGAAGAGAAAGAGTCGAGGAAAACCCAGCATTTTGAAAATAACATTCTGATTGGCTAGTGGCAGATCTATAATTTTATAAATAGATTCGCTCTTTTTATAGTAGTATAGATTTCTCTTCACTCGTCAGGAATTTGTCTGAGGAGTTCCCTCTGAGTACTTTTTTTCTTACTATTCCCCGAGGATACTGTGGTACATTCTTACTCTGTACACCACAAGTCAGTAATTGGTGACATAATTTTATTTCTAATATGGTGACAATTATAAAAAAAATAGTTTCTAGATGTAACATGTGCTTTTATGATAGACGAGCGGAAGACAACATTATAATACATGACTATAGCATAATGAGTTGATCAACATCTATTCTTGTATGTTGTTGAATTAGTTTCTCGTGTAAGTTTGAATTATTATTTGTGTATGTTCATAACTAATATGTAGTTAGTATTCAAAATAAGATACATACAACCCGCTAAAAGAGAGACTAATTTGTAACTCAAGAAAGATAATAAAAATTCACATTCAACTCCTTCCAGGAACTTTCTCATGCAGTGTAGATATGTCTCCTTACACAATATTAAATTTATAAAGAAAAGACAAAAGTGTAGTATACACACATAGAGATCGGTTTGTAATTCTAAAAAATAATGTAAAAAAATTACATTTAACCCCCTCGGTGGGCTTTTTTATATAGTAAAGATGAGTCTCCTTATACGATATAATTTTTTGAAAAGAAAAGACAAAAGTGTCGTGTACACACACAAAGACTGATTTGTAATTTCAAAAACAACAGAGAAAATTGCATTCAACCCCTCCGAGGGGCTTTTTTGTATAGTATAGATGAGTCATCTTATACAATATATAATTTTAAAAAAGACAAAAATATAGTGCACACACAAGAACTTGTTTGTAATTATAAATAGTAATGGAGAAAATTACATTCAACGCCACAGTAGACTTTCTTATATAGTATAAATGAGTCTCAATATAGAATACAAAATTTTCAAAAAAAAAGATAAAGCGTAGCATACACACACATGGACATATTCACAGTTATAAAAAATAATAGAGAAAATTGCATTCAACCTATTCTGTGGTCTTCTTATATATTGTAGATGAGTCTCTTTATATAATATAAAATAAAAAAGACAAAAGTGTAGTGTACACACATATACCAGTTTGTAATTCCAAAAATAATAGAGAAAATGTTCATTTATCCCCCCACGACCTTTCTTATATAATATTGATGAGTCTCATGATACCATATAAAATTTTAAAAAGAAAAGATAAAACTGAAATGTACAAACACAAGGTACAATTTATAATTTTAAAAATTAATAAAAAAATTCTTATATAGTATATATGGTGACACCACGTTTAGACATGGCACATAGAATTGTCCGTCAAAAATGCCCCCTCAAACTCCTATTTTATAATAAATAATTAAATATGACAAAATAGGTGACAATTATTTCATAGATTAGAAATCTAAAAAGGAAAAAATCAGAATTGTGTGCAAAGTAGGAACCCTTGCCATTGTAAAAGAAGGCACATGGACATGTCACCTGTCTTATTAGAAATGTCAAAATAAAAAGTCTAAATGAGTTCCAAGCAAACACCTTAGTTGTTGGAAAAACAAGCACACAAACATGTGAAAAGTAAGCACATATGCACGACATCTACCTTGAACAATTTGTCATTTTCAAAAATAATGAAAATTTCTTATATAGTATATATCATGACACATCACATTTAAGATGTGGAACATATAATTTCCCATCAAATAATATCCTCTTAGCCTCCTATTTCCTAATAAACAATTAAAAATAATAAAATAAATGACAATTCTTACATATATAAAAATGTAAAAAGAAAAAAAATCTAAACTGTGTGTCAAGCAGGCACCCTAGCAGTTGAAAAATATAAAACACGACCATATCAGATGTCTTATTAAAAATGTCGAAAAAAAAATCTAAACTGCATGCTAAGCAAACATCCTACCTCCTAGAAAAGAAAGCACATAGATATGTGAAAAGAAATCACACAAACACGCCATCTACCTTTATTTATAGGTATAAAGAAGAAAAAATCAAAATTGTGTGTCAAGGAGGCACCCTAGTTGCTCTAAAAGCAAATACATAGACATGTGAAAAATAAGGACATAGACATTGTGTATAATGATACCTTTCTTCTTCTTCATCTCGGTTGCATGTTAAGACAACATTTAATATTAAAAATTCATATACATTCAACTTGATTTATTAGAATTTACTGTATACAACTAACATTGTTGGTTGGTTCAGAGTAGGAGACCCAACCGAAACCAGTACAAAAACTCTCTAGTGTCGGTTAAATTAACCCTATAACGACAATTATAGACTGACACTTAAGTGGGTGACACTATTGTTGCAAGTCTAAAATGTCAGTTCTATGGAGACGACATAACCGAAGTCAGAGATCTAGCCTCAGTTGTGTGGATAAAAGAAACTGACATAGAAAGGAGTCTGAGGTGTTGGTTGTGTTATAAAAACCAACATCGCAAGAACCATATCAGGTCACATATGTAATTGATAAATGACCCTACATCGTCAATTTTGTAAAAACTAACACCTCTTATGATGTACAGTATCGGTTGCAAACCAAATAATCAATGATTATGATTTATAGTGATGGTTATATCTATAAGACTGATGACTATGACATGCTTCCCAACGAATGTGTTGTCCAAAAAAATCCTTTTAGTTTTTTCCTTTAATGTCGGTAATTTTACCAAAATAGACAACTCATGCCTATAGTGTCATTTTTTGTTACAACCAATGAAAAAGTTTTTTTAAAAATAGCAGGCCTTTGCAAACCAAATAATCAATGATTATGATTTATAGTGATGGTTATATATGTAAGACCGGTGACTATGACAAGCTTCCCAACGAACGTGTTGTCCAACACAATCTTTTTAGTTTTTTTCTTTAATGTCGGTTATTTTACCGAAATAGACAGCTCATGCCTATAGTGTCATTTTTTTATAACCGATGACAAAGTTTTTTTTAAATAGCAGGCCTACAGACCTGCTGCTCGAATGGTCAGCAGGATGCATAACCTACAGTTCAGAACTGGAGTTCTAAACTATAAGTTGACAACATCATGAGAGTTCGTCTTAACAACAAGTCACCAAACCCACAATAACAAACATAATATACATATAATTCTATTTATTCTATAATTCCATTTCATCACATGTGCAACTATAAATCTTCACATTCATTCACACACATGATACTTCATTTACATATACACCAATTCTATTCTTATGACATGTAGAAACACAATTCATTCATTCATACACAATTCATCCATTCATCTTCACATTCACATACATGTATATAGATTATCATTCACATATGCACCAATAATTTAATCGCATCAAATTTTTAGTTGTAAGAAGTCATAAGCACCATATTTATATAGAAATAGTGACACCAAACTTTAGAAAAGTTATTCCTTATCCCAATCAAATTAAAAGTATACTTTTTGAAGACTTGTGCCCATTGTTTTTGTATATCATGTAGTTGTTTTTTCGTATAAGGCATTTGCATGTATTCTAGCTTCTCTAGCATATTGAAGTATTTCATTTTAAACACCTGCAAAGATAATGAGGGATAATTAATAAGTTTGATATGTTCATATTATCTAATGAGACTATATACTAATGATGATCAAGACTATATATATATATATATATATCATAATTTGTATCTCGTCAATGTCTAGTGTCCCATATCTCACAATCATATCCATATACTATATCATGTAGTATCTGCATGTCCAACTGTTGTCTTGTAAAAAATACTATATATTTCAACATACAAAACTTTAATAAATAAATGTAAGGATAGTTGGCATAAATATGTATTGGAGTCAGAAAACTACCTCAACATTCTCCCAAACTGTCACTTTCTTTTTCTTATCCACCTTTCCTCCAACTTTTTTGAATTATTTTATAGCCTTATACATTAATGTAACACATTTAATTGCATTAATAAATAGTCATGTAATATCTATTTTAAGGGATATAAATATAAAAATATGCTCAAGTGAATAATGCCTTTTTCAAGTCGTGTTCCCTACTGTTTATTTTGTCAGCCTTAGGATCTAGATAATAAACAATTAGAGTCGTGAGTACAATAACTAATAAAACCCAATGTTTATTCCTGAGTGATAAGAAGGCAAACAAAATATAACTCAAAATCCACAATGAAATGTAATTAATTAAGTCAAAACTATAAGAAGATAAGTAAACTTACTCAACATTGTATGGAGCTAACATCACACTCTTTTTCTCTTTACCGAAATATTTATATGCGATAGAGAAATATTGAATAACAGATGTAGGGTCTTTTTTTTAAATCACTCCACTACTTTATTGATGACTTGTGAGCATATTACATATACTGACCTCGGTCGTTAACCAAGGAGGTTTAACAGTAAAGTCTACTGCCAAAGCATTGTGTACGACATGCCTAGATACAACATCAGCAACTAGAGTAAAAGACCTAGGTAGGAAATAGAAAGTGATAGAGGATATATGATGATCAGACCATTGTCTAAGAAAAGGTTTGATATTCATAGGAACATCTCTGGTTTTGTTAAAGAAGGTTGTGCCTATCTTGGAGTCAGAGAGGATCAACGGTTTAAAAAGTCCTTCCTCCTGACATATGTATACAGCTTTGGAGATAGCTCTGACCTCTGCTTCAATTGTGCTAGATGCATATCCTGGTAAGCCAACACCACATATTAACTCACCAGACCTTATCATGACAACTACGTCTGAGGCATAGGTGCTGGAATTTCTGTTGAAGGTCGCATCCACAAATATGAAATGGTCCTTATTTGCAAATGGAATTTTATCAGTCACTTCGATCTGCTTCTTGAAGAAATGTTGCGGTAGATCCACAATAGAACAGGTATGTGCATGAATGAATTTAACCAGAATGTCTGTTGGTGACCTATGCAGAGAGTGAACCCATTCGTTCCTCGTCGTCCATAGATGCCAGCAGGCTACAACTTGTAGAGGATTATCTTTTTCCGACATAATAATAGAAGCACGCCATTAGTCAAAATCTAGGCTAAGGAATTGAGGAGGGACCCCAAGAGCTCGCCATACAGCTCTACTTCTATCACAATCACGCAGATAATGAAGCAATGTTTCATCCCCGTTGTTGCATTGTGGGCACATTGTGGTGACCTCCATATGTCGTCTTGCTTTCTCGACATTAGTCAGTAGAGCGTTATGCACCATTAACCATAAGAAGATTTTGATCCGACTTGGAACCTTTAGTTTCTGAATGGCTTCCCAGTCACTGGGACTAGCAATGTCATTTTGATGCCTGAGCCAGTTGTATGCGGAGGATGAAGTGAAGGCACCCAGGGGGTCTTCATTCCAATCCCAACCATCCTCCCCAGCCTCCATATGCAGTGGGGGAATATCATGAATGCGAGGCCATGTATCATTAGGGAGGAAGTTATGGATAAAACTCCAATCCCACGAACCATCGTTGGTAGTCATCGAAGTGACTTTCAGATCTTGAAGCTCATTTGGGATGATGAAGGTGGAATGCAATGAAGTAAGACTTAGTTTGGCGAACCAAGCATCAGACCACACATTAATATCAGATCCGGTGTTGACAATTCTTCTGCAGTTGCCCTGAATAAGTGGAATTGTAGAGCGAATAAAGGACCAAGATGCAGAGCATGAACCTTTTTTTAAGGAACCCTTTGTATAATATTTGTGGTGCATTACCTGTACCCAGAACTTACTCGGGAAGGATAAGAAGGTCCAAGTGTTATCAGACAGAAGTTTTGATCAGTGACATCTTTGATGCCTAGTCCCCCATTCTTTTTAGAGCATGTGACTTTGTCCCAAGAAATGAGAGACATTTTCTTTTGATCTCGAGCACCTTGCCATATGAAACGTCTGATATGCTTGTTGATGTCATCACATATGGAAGGTGAGAGGTGAATACATTTCATGGTATAGGATGGAATTGCTTGCAAAGTTGCTTTTGCCAAAGTGATCCTTCCAGCCAGAGAAAGATGACGGTGAGTCCAACCATTCATTCTGGCTTTGATAGAGTCGACGAGAGAAGCATGGGTGCTGCGGTTGATACGTTTGTGTATAATAGGTACACCAAGATATTTTCCCAGATCCTCTGTAAAGGGGATACCCAATTGATTGCTTACACAGATCCTCTCCGAGGAAGCAGTGTTGGTCGAGAAGTAACATTTGGATTTGGCAACTGATACTTCCTGGCCTAAGACATCAGAAAACTCACGAAGGATACACTTTAAGCACGTCGCCTGGCGAGTAGAGGCTTCATCGAAGAGGATAATGTCATCTACGAACATAACATGTGAAATGGGAGGGCCATTCTTAGAAAGGACAAGTGGTTTCCACTCGCCCTTACACACTGCATTGGAGATAGCTTGATGAAGACGTTCCATGTAAAGCACAAAGATATAGGGGCTTAGCGGGTCACCCTGTCGGACGCCTTGATTGGGCTTGATGGGAGGAAGAGCATTGCCATTCCACAGTATAGAGGACTGTCCCGAGGAAATTATGCTCATAATCATCTTAACAATGGGTCTCGGAATCCCCACTTTTGTGAGAGTGTCATAGATAAAAGGCCAGCTCATTCTGTCAAAAGCTTTGGACAAATCGAGTTTAACTGCCATCCGTTTCTTCTTTCCTTTCTGGAATTGCATGGATTGAATGGCCTCTTGGACTAGTAGGATATTGTCCGTTATTCTTCTGCCCAAGATGAAACTGGACTGCGTTGGAGAGATCCACTGGTTCAAAAATGGCTTGAATCTCTCCACAATTATCTTGGAAATCAGCTTGTGACATGAGTTTGTGAGTGAGATGGGGCGCAGGTCACTACACGATTCGATGTTGCTATTTTTTGGTATGAGGACAACATGCGAGTTGGCTAGTTCAGGATGTATAGATGTCGTAGAGAAAGTCGCTTGTACCATGGTGATGATTGATGGACGTATGAGTTTCTAATTGTTTTGTAAGAAGTCTGTATGGACTCCGTCCGGGCCTGAGGCCTTTAAAGGATTCATTAAGAAAAGCACTTTCCAGATTTCATCATCACTAGGTACTTTAGCCAGAGCATTGCATTGTGCTGGTTTGAGACCCGAAAAGCTGACCACGTACTGTATATTATTATGCCGATGAGGGTGGGAAGGGGCCATTAGACTGTTGAAATGACTCCAGACTAAGTGCTTCAGATCAGCTTCGTCAGTAATCCAACCACCTGCATGGGTTTTGAGTTTGCTAATGAGGTTGCGTTAACACCTCACTTTCACATAAGAATGAAAGAATTTGGTGTTGCAATCACCTAGTTGCATCCAATCAATGTGGGCTTTCTATTTCCAGTCAGCTTCTTCACGGAGAAGAATGTTTTGTAGTTTCTCCTGGAGGTCAATACATAGTAGTTCCTTAGCAGTAGACGGATTGACGGGAAGTGATACCTGAATATTGTTCAGTTGGTGAATAATGTGATTCTTCTGGCGATGCTGGAGTCTCGTAATGTTGTCCTCCCATCTAGTGATGGCCGGATTGAATTTTCCCAGTGCCTCCATGAAGGGAAGTGCACAGTCCCAGTTAGCAGCAACTTGATTAGAGAAATCCCCGTGCATATTCCAGCTAGCTTTCATTCTGAAGACTCACTTAGTTTGTCCCCCCCGATTGACGAGAGACTAGTAGCGCATTGTGATGTGAGAAGTAGTGTGGAAGGATGGTGACTGTTGTCGATTGGTTGCAATCTAGCCAATCACTATTCTCCAGGAGTCTGTCTAGATGCTCAAAGATTCATCCCCTATGAAATGTGAACCACTGGCCTATTGAAGGGACCTCTACAAGGCCAGTGGCTAACAAGGTCTTATTGAAAGTCGAGCTTGCTATGTGGTCAAAGAAATTTCTTCCAACTTTATCTGATGGGGAGATCATGGTATAGAAATCACCAATGACTGCCCAATCATTGGTGATTCCGTTGGCAATGTTTGAGATATGATTCCAAAGCCACCTGTAGTTTGTAGAATTCAGACTACCATATACAAAGGTAATCATTGATTTGTGATTAACTTGACAGTGGATGAATTGTTTGTGGTTCATAAGAATATCTACAGATGTGATATGCTGGTCCCAGAGGATTCAGATACCGCCAGAGAAGCCAATAGCTTCCACTCTATGTGTAGATGAGAATCTAATGGATCTAATTATCCCTTCATCCCGCATTCCACAGCATCTTGGCTCAACGATAGCCATATTTTTAACCTGAACTTTCTTTTCATGTAACGAAGGAATTGTATTTTCTTATCAGAGCAAGCACCATGTATGTTCCAGCACATATAATTCATGGGTGACAGTGAGAGGTGATTTAGATCGCGGCTTGTAAGCCGACTACTGGACCTAGGTCATCCTCAGAAATGGGTACGGTTACATCGTCTGCAACTATTGAGACACTCGAACTGAAGAGACGATGGGCATCTGACACTTTTGCAATGTCTGGACCATCGCATGCCTTACCCTTCTTCCTTATTCTGTTAGGGCTGCTAGGCACTGCCTAGTAGACAACCCTTCTATTTCTAAGCAGAACTACACGTCTTGGTACACCCTCTCCATTATTGGTCATGGATACACCGAAGTCAAAGTTGAATTGAAAGGGAGGATTCCCATTGCTAGATTGTGCCCACCCGATAGAAGTGTCATCACCGACAAGGGTTACCACAGTGTCGATGGGAGTACCACTATTCTCAATCGCCTTCTCCTTATTACCAGAACTTGCTTGTTTGTCACCTTGATTTTTCTTGTGATTCCTCCGATTGGTATATGGCTTCCATTCTCCTTCTGCTGAGCCTCCTGCCTCAGTACTAGGTTGGGAGACGATGTACATCTGGGGAGGCCCCTTCTCAGCAGCATTTTGTTGAGTGGTCACTTGGTGGGGCGGGCGTCTATCTGGCTTCTTGGCATGCATTGCCACAAAGTAGGGAATGAGCGGTGGGGATGAAGCAGGAGTGCCTGCAGTTTCCGCAGAAGAATGAGGGCACCTGGCTTCCTTGTGTCCAATGCGACCGCAACACACACACAGATTCGAGAGATTCTCATACTCGATCTTGAAAATTTCTCCGTTGATGAAAACAGAAGGCAACAAGGGGTTGCACATATCAATTTCAATGGTGATCTGTGCGAACCTTCCCCGATTGCCCTGTGCTGTAGTAGCATCTATCTTAATCATCTTCCCAACAAGATTTACAATACCAGCGAGAAGCTAAGTCTGGTAAAGGTGAATCGGTACGTCGGGAACTCTGGCCCATACTACGAGTTTACGTTGAATTGGGTCTGATGGACGAAAATGTGGCAACCACGTTTGAACAGATAGATAGTTTCCAAATAGAGTCCAGGGGCCACCTGTAAGGATTTTCACATAGTCGTCGTTGTTGAAGAGTTACACCACATAGTAGACATTGTCGAGATCTATTATGAGGAAGTTATCATGTATTCCCTAGAGTATGGTAATTTGATTTACCAGGGCCTGGAAACCTATATCCAAGCCGATATTTTTGATGACGATCATGAACCTCCATGGTTCCAGAAGCGGAGGGATGACCTCCTCTCTAATGGCTATCATCGAGATGGATCTGCTGACATCGATAACTACATGTGAGGCTTTAAGGAGGTCAGGGGAGATAATGGGGATATCATTCCTGATACCTGGGCCTGTGACAGACTCCTTGTACATCTTCTTAGCCGCCGCCACCACCTCGGAGGGGTCCTTTTCTTTCCCGATGAGCATCGACGCATCAACCATGCAGTCATCTGTGTCCAATGAGTGGATTATAGAGACATCATCGTTGTCTATGCATAAGTTTTCATCTGCAGTATCCTTTGTAGAACCATCTGGAGGGGGCGAGCATGGCCGAACCCTCCTCTTCCCCCTCGGCTACCCGATCGCCCAGAGCTGCCGCCGTCGCCTCTCATTAGGTTTAAGAAATTTAACAGATGTAGGGTCTTTAATTACACGAATAATCAAGGATGGAACTAGAAATATCACATTGGACAGTCAAAACTCTATACAAACCCTATGTAAGTGGTTACAAAACATATACTATGTATAAATTAATACATAAGAAAATAGATCAACATACATAAAATGAGGTATATAGCTATATAAAATTTCACCATATCCAAAGTTCTATCACAGATGTATTCAACCAAGAATAACCAAACAAGTCCAAAACATCTTACAAAAATATACTAGTATCATGAGGTTGACCTACTGACCGGCCTAAATCGTGTGTCCTAAAATTGGAGGCGGATTTGAGGTGGTCGAGTTTTTACATTTATAAACCTGAATACTTCTAGGCCCCCGCAACTTTGCTTACAGGGTCGAAGTAGATATACGGGGTCAAACACAGGGACAAGGGTGGTAGTGTTGAGAACCCAGAATCGACACGCTACACTCTGGCAGGTATAAAGAGATAATTAATTCCCAAAAGGGAAACAGGAAGATGTCACAAACAAAACAAGAAAACTATCTCCAACTGGAGCTACTAGAGAGATTTAAGGTTTTTAGTCAATTAGCAGTTTTTAGGTATTTTCATGCAACAGAAATAGAAAGATAAAACTAGAGCTAAAGCAAGGTATGAAGGATAAGACTTTAGTAAAACAAGCGGTACCAGTAGCATCCTGCACCCCTCCTCTCAGAGCGGGTACCTCTAACCAAGCATCAATACCCCTCTCGAGGTTGCTAGACTTAAGTTAGAGTGGAATGTTACTGAAACAACTCCGTTCCAGGCACTCTCGTACTCCAGAATCGGACCAAACACTAGAGCCACAACACAACTCTCGAAGTTGTTGCGACGGGAAAACACGATTCGGTAGCTAAGAGAAATGCAATTCAAACATGCAAGCTAGAGTTCAGATATCAAACATAGCAGTCATCCAACACATTGCACCAAGCATAGAGCAGCAAGTAATTAAGCTTTTCTATTTCCATAAACATATAAAGGTTTAATTACAATGCAGGAATTAAAGAATTAAATAACGGAAGTAAAGATAGGTATCGTCTTCTTGATGTAGAAGGATGATAGACTACAGTGGACCCTCCATCCCGATACCGGCTAGGAGCCTAGACCGATACGGTAGTGTCGGGCGGCACACCCTCTCGGGTGGCACAATGTGATGGCCGACTGTATCATTTAAGGACCCTGGCCGATACGCTCATGTCGGGCGGCGCACCCTCTCGGGAGTCACGCTATGACGGGCGAAGTGTATCGGGTTCGATATCGTGCTAGGCTAGAGTGACCATCTATCGGTCACTTAAGGAGGAGATCCATGGCAGCCGATATCGGCTTGCAGTGTCACCCAGGATTCCCCTAAGTGAACCATTCACCTCCCTCTCGGGATGGAGAAAAGCTCACCTAGGATCGCCCGACACAGCACTGAAGCACGATATACTTGCTCTCTGCAGTTCTCCTCCGGTAACTTGCACAGGGTTCCGACCTTCCGACCCGTCGAACCTTCCCTTCAGCTTCCTATAGCTGTTATTTATAGGTAGCGGTTGGGGAAAGTTATGGTGCTCGAAGCACCACGTGTCCACCTTATTCGTGGGTTTGTGGACGGCCGATACACATATCACCCGGCGCAGGGATGTTGGTTGTCGGTCACGTGACGGGCGGCGCCTGCCGGTGGGTGGTCGGTGTCGCGTGACAAGCTTGGGTTGTCGTGGCGAGCTCGGCTCCCTGTCGGGTAAGGGTGTGTCGTCCGTCAGCTTCCCTAGTCGCGCATCCCCTAGTCGCGCGTCGTTGCGTCGCGCCACCCTGTCGGGCAGTGCTTGTATCGGGCCGTTGGAAGGCCGATGCAGGTTGGACTTATTGCTTGTGGGCCGGGATGGCCTTATTAGGTCAAAATGGAAGGAAAATTCTGCAAAAGATGGAAGTATTGGATTAAGAGCGTTGCTTGGCCAATTATTGCTAAAGTACTAATAAAAGAGAGGAAAATAGCAAAAAAGGGCAGTTTTGATAACAAAATAAAGGGCAACAACACAAAAATTGGTGTTATCAACTCCCCCAAACTTAGCATTTTGATTGTCCTCAATCAATATTTAAACTTTATTTTATGATGCTTCTTCTTGCTTGGTATAGCTTTCAGGCCAAGAGGTAAAACAAGTATAGTAATGCCTTTAGAGATAATGTTGCCTCACTGCAAACAAAAGACCATGTGTTTCCTTTCTTTATTATTTCAGTAAAATTTTTCTCTACAGCTTCGGCGAGACTTTGTTGTATGATTCCGAAGTTAGCTTACACACCAAAGAGCTTTATTTTTGGGGCAGAAAGTTGTGTATAGGGTAGGCTAAGGCTTTTTGGGGTTTTTCTTGTTTCCCATCAGTCCATCCAGGTAAGGGTCCATTAGAGGGCAAGTGGTCCCTACAGTCCAAGCCAGTTGGCTTTAGAACAGTGATTTCACATCCTATGTACCACTGCCCCGGATCTACCATGCCTAAAGATGGGTACTTTTGGAAAACAAGTGTATATATATATATATATATATATATATATATATATATATATATATCTTTTTTCTTTTCTTTTATCGGGCACATCTCTCATGCTTTTATTCACTCTCATAAGGCTTCTTTCTCTTTTTGGGATTTTCGTCGGGTGAGGGAAAACAAAGAGATTTCTGCTGTTTGGGCAGCTTTTTCCTTCTCCATACTCATCTCTTAGCTATTTGCGAGATTATTATATTTTTCGAAATTTTTGGCATGGCAAAACATAATCTTTTATTCGTTTGAGGCAGCATTATCAGAAAGATATAACATAACTTATATCTCGTTAAGCACATAGAAAACTAACTTTGCAAGAAGTTGTGACAGGTTTTTACTAAAATAGCAACTCTGTACATGAGCATGGGGATAAAAGCAAAAATTTTCAAAAAGTTTTATATGATCATGGCATTGTATACGAGCATGGGTACATACATGATAAACATGGGTACATACATGATAAAGAGCAAGAACAAAATGGCACAAGGGGTGGAGGCAAAGAAAATTTTTATACCTCCTTCACTGGTACATGGGTACCCCCCCAAACTTACTCCGCACTTTGTCCCAGAGTAGCGAAGAATACAGGGTGAGGTCATGTTAGCCCAGTAAAGGTTATCTAGTGGGCTCGCTTGTGCCTAGGAGAAGCTGTAATATGCTTCTTTGCTGTAGCCCTTTTATTTCCCCAGTTAGAAGCAGCCGGAACAAGTGCAAAGCTCTCAAGAAGGAAGCTCGAAGCTTGTGCATGGTAGATAGAGAGCTCTTGAAAACACTTGTGGATGCTCCCCCCCCTCTTTAAGAGGATGGAACCGGAATTCCCAGATGGAATCCGGAGGCCATCGGGGCAAGACTCGTGCTGTCTCTGGAGATGGTCTTAAACCACCGCAGAAGACAGACTATGATAAGGAAGTGCTCCTCTTCGGGGTTCTGACGTTTTTGTCGGACAGTTGTTGCTTCAGCTGCGGCCGCAATTCTGATTCTTGTGCCTCGTTTGTCAGTACGGCCGGAGGTTTTCCTTATATGATCCATACCTGTTATCAAGTTCATTACCCATTTAAATGTTAGGTAGGAAAAGCAAAAGAAACTCGGTAAAACTTGACTTATTTCAAAATCTGAGTATCGTCCATCAAAAGAGAACTCGAGACGATACAGGATTAGACGATACAAAGAGAGCTGTGCGGCACAATACACCACCCGACACGGGTATGTCGGGTGATAAGGTCGCCAAAAGCATCCGCCCGATAGGTCATCACAGAAGAAAAACGTGTCGCCTGATATGGCGTATCGGGCAAACGCAATCGGCCATCGTGTCGTGCTTCTTATATGTCGGGTGATACAAGATAAATTGGCCAAGCTCATCAACCCGATAAGCAACGAGTGATATGAAAACCCCGTATCGGGCAACAAACTGTCGGGCTATACCTTTGCTCTTTGGAGCCATCGCCCGATACAAGGGTGAAGGCAAGATGGCCGACACGCGAGCAAAATGGGTGGATTACTGCATGTGTTACAGGTGGCTGAAAAGAGTAAGGGTAGCAGCCCGACACGTTGAAACCACCTTACTATATATAGCAAACTCAGTTGGGGGTAAATCGGGCAGTTCTGGGGCGCGCATCGGCCGCTTGAGACATGTCGTTCCTAAGACGACGGTCCCGTCAGTCTAATTAAGGGAATTTATCCCCATCCATGATACGGTTGTCGCTCGGGAATACCATCTCTCACGGCTCTTGCGGTGCCCAAGAAATTGCAGCCCGATACAAGTGTGACCGTGCTCCAGCTGAGCCGCTGCCCGATACGGTTAAGGCAGGCGGCCAAAAACTAAAACCAGAAAAAGCGATTAAAGGGTAAAACATCATTTGCTAAGGGTTAAGCCCTTGACCTCAGAGGGTATTACTCTTCAAAGCCTTGCAGAACACCGTGGTGGCCTATAAAATAGAAGAGTCGGTTTGCTCGCCGCGTGCACTGACTCGGGCCTTATTACAATCCATAAAGTTTGTTTTTACAAGTAATAAGAAAAATGCATCCTACTCTATGAAAGAAAGAAAAACTCGGGAAGCCTCCCGAGTAGTGCTAAAGTTTGCGTCGCCAGCTCGACCGGTGTAGGATCATCTTGTTCAGCCCTTGACTGTACCCATATCTTGCAGGTTGATCTCTGCTCTCCTGACAAAAGCTTCACTAGTACAGAAATGGTCTGTAGCGTCGGTTTTTTAAAGCCTGCAGCGTCACTTTTTAACCGACGCCTAGGTGGGCGTCGCTACAGAATTTTGTCTATAGCGTCAGATTATTTAACCAAATAAAACCAACCTTACAGAGTAAACACCGACGCAAGAGGTTGTAAAAATTCTGACCTAGGCGAGAAAAAAGGAGCCTGTAAGGTCGGTTATTTCATAAAAATCGACCCTGTAAACGTTCTCGGTCGAGAAAATTGTCGACCGAGAATGTTTACAAGGTCGGTTTTTATGAAATAACCGACCCTAAAGATTGAATACCATTTCAGTGGTAACTCTCGTTCGAAAAAATTGTCGACCGAAAATATTTCGGTCTCGACCGAAAACACTCTATAAGGTCGGTTTTTTGAAAAAACCGACCCTAAAGACTGAATAAAACATTTCAGTGTAAGTCTCGGTCGACAAACTTCTCGACCGATAGCATTTCGGTCGAGAAGTTTGTCGACCGAGTCTTACACTGAAATATTTTATTCAATCTTTAGGGTCGGTTTTTTCAAAAAACTGACCTTATAGAGTACATGTAGACTCGGTTTTTTACAAAAACCGACGTTAGAAGTTCTATTTCGGTCGAAAATTTTTCGACCGAAGAGTGTACAATAAATTCAATCTATAGGGTCGGTTATTTAAAAAACCGACGCTAGAAGTTACGATTTTTAAAAAAAAATCTACAGAAATTGATATAGAACAGAAGAACAAGAAGATTCATATATTCTGGGAGAGGGGAGCATTGATGCTCAACCGTCACCATTCAAAACCACACATTCATAACAAAAATGATAATAAATATCATAATTTACAAAATGATAGAGTGCAAGTCTGAGATGACATATATATTACAAAAGGAAAAATATGAAAGAGTACATACTCAAACTACATACATAAATGGATCCGACATATTTAATCCAATGCTATTTCGACTTCATTTATAAAACACTCTGACCACTCTTCTCAGAATTCATTCAAGTCCACATGTGTGTAAGGCTGAGTTGTAAAGATCTGTAACAGAAAATGCACATGCTAATATTTTATAAAAATGACTACAATCACTTGTAAATTTATGATGTTATTCTTTATTACCTGACTTATAGTCTGAATGTCATGTGATTCTTATTTGACAATAGCTTGCATGTATTTCATTACATAGTAGCCACAAGCCCAGTCATTATTTTGCATAGGACACTACAAATAACGAATTATACTTAATGTTAGTAAACTACTATAAACAACAATTGAGATAAGAGTATAAGAGTTGACATATTAGAATTGAAAAATTAATACATATAAGACTAAGCAGTTGTCAAAGTAGCTACCTTGACATTTTTCAAAGTCAATGTCTTTAATTTTGTAGGTATTTGTCCTCCAGCTTCACGAAAAGCATTTATACCCCTATCAATTAAACGATAGTCGGTAAAATAGAAATTCCAAATAAAATATCATGTTGAAGCAATTGATTAAATTTATGCTTACTCCATAGCTGACAATTTTAGTTTGTGACTCCTTGTTGTTTTACGCATTGGGTCAAGATAATAAAGAGTCATCAATTTTGGGACAATCACCAGTAATTCCCAATGTCTAGCTCTGAGTAAGAATAAAACAAACATTAAAATAAATATTTTCATTCATTATTAAAATTATATTGAATAATAATACTTACTGGACGTTAAAAGGAATTAGGATAATTTCCTTCCCCTCACTAGCAAAATATTTGAATGCATCAGAGAAGTACTCATTCACATCCTCAATATTTGTCTCCACCTGACTAGTGACCGAAGGAACTAAGAATGCAATATTCTTTATATCAAAGTTGGTGACCTCGGTATATAAATGGTTGTTAAACATTTGTAATTATTTTCATATGTAGAAATAAGCTAAAAATTTGTATTGGAATTTTCTATATATATTGATAGATCATTACCTTATCCATACTTCTATTATCAAAGTGTTCAGCCAATCATACCGGAACAACTCTATAATATCGTCAAGAAAAATAAAATTCTCAAAGTCCCTCCCAACTGCATCTTTTGTTAACTTGACCATCATATTTGATCCCGATCTTTGGTTAGCTAAGTATCGACACAAACCTTTAGATTTGCTTCCCAATTCGTCGAATGTAGTTTCGGGAATGAAAGAGGGCTTGGACATAGGAGGACGACTAGCAGAAGTTTTACTTTTTGGTTTACAAACCTGTTAATTAAATTACATACTTATATTACATGAGTTCATATATGCAGTCAAATATGAAAAATATGGTAGAAATAAGGTATACCCTGTCATTGATAACCAAGTGTCTAGGCCAACCCACCATAGCACCCTCATCTTCTTCAACTGTACTATATTCAGGATTAGGTATGGGTAGTGGTTTGTCCCCCATTCCGTCATACACAAGATGGATGGACACACGGCAGATGTCATCAGTAATTTGTTGGCAATGCAATGTACCACCAAGGTTGTACACTTTGCCCGCTGCCACAACATTATATTTTGGAACCTCCACTGCAAGTTTACAGTTCATACCAACCAAATTTGAAATAATATAAGTTATATAAGAAACAACAGAACAGATACATGTTACAATTATATATATTATCATATATTTATCATACTAATAACACAACATATAGAACAAAAACTTACTGCAGATTGTTGTGGTGGTTCACTGGGAGTGCTCCCATGACCTTCTACAACTGTAGCATGGGCTTGTACCTCATCACTTGAGAGACGTGTAGTATGAATAGGTTGAGAAGGCTGAGTAGGCTGAAATGAAGACATTATTTCTTTTACTTTCTGTGCTACTAATGCTTCAAGATCCTCTTGTGTAAAACCTCCTACACGACCTCTTTTAGATTGCGAAGGGTCAAAATAAGACTTGAATCCTATGCCAGCTCCTAATCTCCTAACACGGCCAGGATGCTCCTTCGTACCAAGAGCAACTGCTAGTTCATCCATGTAGCCAGTTGGGATGAACTTTCCTTCCTTCCTTTGCTCATGGAGATCAATCTATTCATAGTTAATAAAAATATTAAATCACAATATCAATTAGATATAAATAAATCTAATTTTGTGGAAGTTACTCTTTACTTAGTTGGGATAAACCTACCATATTTTGTGCCACCTCCTTAGTTGCAAGGTTGACAATTTCACCGGCTCGATTCTTTCTAGCATCAATCCATGTCATGTGTCGGGGTGGTCGCTCAACTTGAGTTGTACTAGATTCTTCTCCAGAAGATGATTGCTTCTCTTGTAGTTGGCAGCGGAAGGCATAACCACCGGGCCCCAAGCAATGGTCATGCACATTTTTAGCCCGTCTTTCTTTTTGAGCCTGGTGAATAGCCTGATCATTTAAAATGAGGTATTGCAATTTAGACTTGGCAAACATGTATAAAAAGATTCACCTCCTTAATTGTATAAAATATTCATACAATACATTACAATCTTTATTACCTGAAACTCTTCCGATCTCCTAGCTGCAACAAATCTTTCCCACACCTCAGGATCAATAAAAATATATACATCTGTAGCTTTCTTCTTTTGTTTAGGATTATTTATAAATTCCCTTACAAGATATGTCTTAAAACCCCACCATCGTACACCACAACGTTGTAGCACTCTTTTCTTGTGATCTTTTTCATTTAGATGAAAAACACCCTATACATACAAAAGAAGTAATTAATAATGTTGTTTTGAAAAGGAATTAATTCCAAGCAAACTAAATTAGAATCAATAGATAAAAAATATATTAAAATGATAGCACTTCCACTCACAGATATATCTTTCCATATGAGGTCTTTTTTGGCATTAGGAACATCATGCCAATTTTCTATATCTATTGGCACCTTACTGCGTGCGGTCGCCCCTACGTAATGCTTGAAAGAACTAGCATGTTCCCCAACAGGTGCTCCTGTCATATCAAACTGGACTGGCAATTTATCCGCTTTAGCCCTGAGCTCCTGCAGCCTACGCATCAATGTAGGACCTCTACTGTTCTTAGCATCACCACTACCATCCTCATGGTGCTCATGCTCAGAATGTTCATCTTCATGGTGCTCATGCTCAAAATGTTCATCTTCACTCGCCATTTTAGAACCTGCAAGTATACATGATAAAAAAAATAAGTGATAATAAAAGCACAAGTGATAAGGTACACATGATAATAAAATAAATAATTCAAAGAATACATGCCTTTAGTATTGGTTGAGTTGTTAGTCAAGGAAAATTCCTTCAGCATGGTCTTGACGTTTATAATATTCATCGGTGTTATCTTCAACATTTACACTTGGCAAACCAACTGAGAATGGAATGGAATCATCATACTTTTCGTAGTATTCTTCTTCATTTATAGGATCTACAGTAAACTGTCTTTTTCCATTAAGAATGACAGACCAATTTTTATTTGCCGGGTCATCAATATAGAATACTTGTTTTGCTTGGTTTCCCATGATGAATGGCTCATCTTTGAAACCAATATTTTCAAAATTCACCAATTTGAAACCCAACTCATCCACTAAAACTCCTTTATTGTTGTCAACCCAATTACACCTAAATATAGGAACTCGAAAATTTGTATAGTCCTTTTCCCATATGTCCTCAATGACGTCGTAATATGACATCTCAGCTTCGCGTGGTGTTTTATCTTTGGCACTAGCAAAATACAATGAACAAGCTTTAACAGTGACCCCACTATTTTGAACTACACTACTTTCATCTTGACACTTTGTGTAGTATGAAAATCCTTTAATGTCATAACCTTCATATGACATGACATCCATTTTTGGCTTAAAGGTGAGCCATTTTATGTTCTCAGCAACATTATTTGGTGATTCAGATAGTTGATTAAATACTTTCTCTTCAAACCACCTAATAAATGTTCGATTATGCTCTCTTGCAAGCCACATTGAACTGGATCGCGGATGATTTCTCTTGATAAGATCATTGTGTTCTGTGATGTAGCTACTAACTTCATCAATGTTGTGTAAAATATACAAATGTGCTTGTTCCCACAACTCACGACTGATTCCTTTCACTCGTCCTCCCAGAGTTCCTTTGCCACAATAAGATCCAATGTGATGGGGATTTTTTTTATCGCTACAATTTTCATTGCAATTCAAAAAATCATTACAAAAGTCCATCACCTCCCTAGCCACGTAACCCTCAACAATACTCCCTTCAGGACGATAACGATTCCGAACATCACCTTTAAAAACACTCATGTAGCGTTCAAATGGATACATCCAGTGTAAGAAAATTGGACCTAACATCTTCACCTCCCTTGTAATATGTACTAAAAGATGAACCATGATATCAAAAAATGAAGGAGGAAAATACATTTCAAGCTGACACATGGTAATAATTACATCTTTCTGTAATTTATCGAGAGTATCAGGATGTATCACTTTGTTGCATATTTCATTGAAGAAGAAATAGAGTCTTGTGATTGCAAACCTTACATGCTTCGGCAATATAGATCGAATAGCCACAGGTAAAATTTGTTGCATTAAGGTGTGACAATCGTGAGATTTGAGACCTATCAGTTTCAGATCCTTCATTGATACCAATCTACGAATATTAGAAGAGTATCCTTATGGAACCTTAATATTATACAAGCACTCACAGAAAGTCTTTTTCTCTTTCTTTGACAAAGTGTAACAAGTCGGTGGCAAATATGTGCGGCGACCCCTGATCTCCACTGATAATTCTTTTCTAATACCCATTAATTCTAAATCTATTCTAGATTTGATGCCATCTTTAGTCTTTCCTGGTATGTTCAATAGTGTACCGATGATGCTATCACAAATATTTTTTTCAACATGCATGACGTTAATGCAGTGTCTAATTGCCAAAGATCTTCAATAAGGAAGATCCCAGAATATTGACCTCTTCTTGTATAGAGATTTGTCACATGCGAGTGTATGACTACTTGAACTCTTTCCAAATTCATTAACAATATGTTTCACCCTATCATATACAACATGTCCTGATATAGGTTTAGGAGCACTTCATTCCTCAGTTGACCCATTAAAGGTTTTGTGTTTCCTTCGATAAGGATGCACTGGTGGGAGAAATCTCCGATGACCAAGATATACGATTTTACCACCATGTTTCAGTCTGATTGAATCAATATTTTCCTCACAAATAGGACATGATTTGTATCCTTTTATGCTATATCCAGACAAATTTCCATAAGCTGGAAAGTCATTAATCGTGCAAAATAACATAGCACACAAACTGAAGATCTCTTTACGTGAAGCATCATATGTCATAATACCTTCTTCCCATAGTTTCATTAGGTCATCAATTAGAGGTTGAAGGTAAACATCAATATCATTTCCAGGTTGCTTGGGCCCTGATATCAATGTTGACAACATCACATACTTATTTATCATACACAACCAAGGAGGAAGATTGTATATAACAATCATAACAGGCCACGTGCTATGTTGGCTGCTTAATGTACCATAGGGATTCATTCCATCTGTACAGAGTCCAAGTCTTAGGTTTCTTGGTTCTTTACCAAATTGAGGGTATAATAAATCAATTTTCTTCCATTGTGGTGAATCAGATGCATGTTGTAGGACGCCATCATCATTGACCTTTAACTCCCCATGCCAAGACAAATTTTGCGCATCTTCTATATTAGCAAATAAGCGTTGAAATCGTGGTAATATCGGTAGATACCACATCACCTTGGCAGGAGAGCCATTTTTAGCCTTAGCTGAATTTGTAGTCTTATACCTTGACGCACCACATTTTGTACAATTTATCAAATTACTATAGTCCTTCTGAAATAACACACAATCATTTGGACATGCATGAATCTTCTTAGCCTCCATTCCCATTGGGCACATTATTTTCTTTGCTTGATATGTTGAAATTGGAAGCTCGTTGCCTTCAGGAAGAATTTCCTTTAACAAAGACAACAGTGAAGTGAAACTCTTATCGCTCCACTGGTTTTGAGCTTTAAGAGTGTATAATCGCATCACAGCACTCAACCTCGTGAACTTAGTACAACCCTTATATAATGGTTTTTCAGCATCATGGACAATGTTTGCAAATAAAGAAGGTGGATCAATGACATTGTCCCGACAACTACGTAGCATCTCATCAATCATATCATCCTGAATCTGGTCATCTTGAATCGATTCATCATTAACATTATCATCATTATCTATATCTTCTATGCCACAACTATTAGTATCGACATTTTCTGCTCCATAATTCAATTTCTCTCCATGCCAATACCATTCATTATAACCTTGTATGATCCCATTGCATATGACATGATTCTTAATTTCCTCACCAGTATCAACTTTCAAATTGTTACAACAATTTCTACATGGACAATATAGCCTATATGTAGGTAGTTTCCTATGTTCCTCAGCAAATCTGATAAATTTATCAAGACCTTTGGCAAACTCTAGATTGCAACGGTTCTTGATAGACATCCAACTTCGATCCATTTTCTATATCACATTAAATTAATTATAAAACTAACAATTTAATATTGATACTATAATAATCTGTAAGTTTTTATTGATAGAAAGTTAATTTTATATACTAAAGTGTACCACTTGTCCCATTTTTAAATATTTAATCTCACTAGTAACTGTATAATGTATGTTTAGTTTTGAAGAAAATTTCAGCAGCATTTCCCCTAAGTTCTCCAAGTACACCGATGTAAATGGCAAATAACCACTCACATATGTACCCAGAGAACAAATGGAGAAATCCTACTGAAATAATCTACAAAACTAAACATACATTATACAGGTACATCCTAAGTGAGATTAAAATATCCAAAAACAGTCCCAAACCGGGGACTGTCCAAAGTTTACTCCTAATGAGTAAATTTTGAACGGGTTTCTAAGTTAATATATAAATGCATTATTTTCATATTCATATATTAAGTTAAACATCATGCATCAACCCTAAAGTGTCAATCTAGGAGTACACATGTTTAATCTAGTATTAATTTCTAAAATTTATGTTATGATTACATATGAAAAAAGACATGCATGTTTTTATTATTGGGTTATCAAATAATATAAAATGGAAAATACTTGTACAAATTAGCAAAGTAAGGTCATTTCCAACAATCCAAAGATTGAAATCATTATAATATTCAGAACTATTTGTGAACATTACAAAAAATATGATTAAAACATTTATAGCTCCAACATAAATAAGTTCCAGGTCGATCTCGATCGACAATTAGTCGACCGAGAGCCCACCTGCGCGCAGCATCTAGGTCCACTCTCGGTCGACAATTTGTCGACCGAGAGTGGACCTGGACGCTGCGTACAGGTGGGCTCTCGGTCGACTAATTCTCGACCGAGATGGACCTGGAAGCAGCAATGGCGGCGGGTGGGGCGGGCGGAATGAAGGGGAACAAGGAACGAAGGAATCTCAAACTTACTTGGAAATGGCAGCGAGCTTCGTGAAGGAAGAGAAGAACTTCACGGAGAGGCGGAGACCTTCGTGGAAGAGTGAAGGCAGCGACGGCGAGATTCATGGCAACGAAGAGCTTCACGGCAACGAAGAGCTTCACGGCAACGAGGGGCTTCGTGGAGGAAGAGAGGAAGGCGGCGACGACGAGCTTCACGATCCTTTTCGCAGCGACGACGAGATTCACGATCCTCTTGGCAGCGTGGAGAGGCGGCAACGGCTTCACGGAGAAGCATTCGCGGCAACGACGGGATGACAAAGTGAAAACGGGTTTTGCGGCGCCGCGGGAGAGAGATTTAGAAAAGAGAAAAGGGTTTTGCGGGAGAAAGAAAGACTAAAATTTCGGCTTTTTGCACGGAGTGAAAAACTGTAGCGTCGGTTAACAAACAAAACCCGACTCTACAGATAAAAGGTTCTCGTGTCGGGTCATTTAATAACTATCAAACGCAAACTCGGTCGACAAATTTGTCGACCGAATGGACCTCTAGGATCGGTTAATAGGTAAATCCGACGCTACAAGTGCTAATATGAAGAAATCTGACTCATTTCGGTCGACGATTTGTCGACCGAGAAGGAGCAAGATTTCCTTTGTACAAGCACCTCTAGGGTCGGTTTTTTCGTATAACCGACCCTAAAGGTGCTTATACATGTGTGAGTAACTAAATTGGACATTGTCGGTCGACAATATTGTCGACCGAGACCCTCTATAGGGTCAGTTATTAGAAAAACCGACCCTAGAGGTGCTTCTAAGAAAGAATTCTGGCTTTCATTCGATCGACAAATTCGTCGACCGAATGTGTCGGTCGACAAATTTGTCGACCGAATGAAGCCAGATTTCTTTCTTAGAAGCACCTCTAGGGTCGGTTTTTCTAATAACCGACCCTATAAGGTGTCTCAATCGACAAATTTTTCGACCGAGGAGCTCTAAAGTGCTTCCACAACCCTAATAATGATGTTATGTGAAACTTTAATATATGGTGATGTCGTATGAAACCCTAATATGGGATAATGTTATGTGGAACCCTTATATGGAATGATGTTATGTGAAACCCTAATATGGAAATGTTATGTGAAACCTTAATATAGGGTGGTGTTGTGTAAAACCCTAATATGGGATAATGTTATGTGAAATTTCAATATGGGATGATGATATGTGAACCCTAATTGGTAAAGATGGGAAACTCTAACCCTAATGAGGGAATAGAGATGTTATTTTTGTATTGCATGATGTTGTTATGAAATTGATATGGTCGATATGAAATTGAGATGATTGTGTAACAAATATCATGAATACCTTGGTCAGATGACCTGAAGGTAATAGTTACCTGATAAGTGATAACCATGTTTAGTGATGAACTAAGGGTTTGAATACCCAGAATCAGCAAATGTGATGATGGTGGTATTGAGGGATGTGAATTCCCAACAATGAGACAAAAGATTGAGATCCCAATGCTTTATAACATTTTGAAAAGTACTAAACTCTATTCAAAAATTCAGTCGGTCGACTATTTGTCGAACGAAAGAGCTCTAGGGTCAGTTATAAGGAAAAAACCGACCCTAAAGTCATCCTCGCTCAACAAAAATGTCGACCGAATTTCTCTCGGTCGATAATATTTTAGACCGAGATTAACCCTGTTTCAATGTTTTAAATTAAGTACCAAGTGTGTGTGTATGAGATTAACCAAGTGATGCTTTGTCAAATTTAGCCATAATTTATTTTTCAATCATTTGAAATAACAATATTCTTATATAACATGTATATGTCCAAATGAAGCCATGGAAAACACTTTTATTTATAATAATTTAATGTCCATACACTTTATAAGATGAAACATGACATACTTGCTTTATAAAAAGATATATTACATCATTACAATGATATCTCATAATCTCACTGGAAAGACTGAAGGATTACATCAATGCCTGGGTCTTTTCCAAGAAAGGGCTCAGCTCCATAATATTTGACCAGTGTCTGCCACTCCAAGGCACCTGTCATGGTTAAGGCATAAGCCTCCAAGAAGGTGGGAACACAATCAAAGCGAAAGTTGGCAGCAATGTCTTGAAGTTGAATTGGGGAAAACTGAGTATGTGTGAGATCGGGAGATGGTGGAGGTGGAGTTTGATAGTAGTTGTAGGAAGGATTGTAGGGATTTATCATGCCAGGATTAAGGGAATAGGGATATTCATCAGGTTGGTTAGAAGAGAGAGTTTGCATCCTTTGGTTTAAATAAGTCATGGCATTGTGATTATAATCCAATTGCCTACTTAGGTGATATTGGGAACCAGCAATGTATGTCAATGTATTTGTAATAGGATCATGGGGTAGGTTGGTAGGAGGAGGTGGTGGAGTTATGTCTTGGGTTGATGTCTCCCCTTCGTCCTAGCCCTTTTGTGGCCAAAGTCAATTCCCATCTTTTCCATCGTATTTTTACTTATTTTTTGGGGTTTTCTATCCCATGTGTAACCTAAGTCGTCCTCAATATTCTTCTTAAGAAAATGTTGAGTGATTTGGCATACAAAGTCAGCATAAGGTGGATTGCCAGAAAACTCAAACATATTCTTAATGATGATACGAATAAAGTTTATGGGAATACTTTTGAGAATGGCATAGATAAGGTACATACGAAAGGTGGGTACTTCAGATTTGTTTGCTCTAGGATGGATATTAGTGGCAACAATGAGATTTATGACCCTAGCTTCAGGTTTTAAATTTATGGCATAATAGGTACCCCTATCTTCATGACAAGTCGTATTTGATTGAAAGATGGCTCTTTTGACATCACTAAGCCTAATTGTAGTGTTATCTTGGGAGAGTTTGTTGAGTGGAGTTCCTCTAGTGAGATCAATAAAAATTTTATATTCTTCTATATCTATGTCAAGCATTTCAAGAATACCCTCCTCAGTAAAATGGAATCCATACCCACCAACCATAGAGGAGAAGGAATCATGTTCAAGATGTTCGACTAAATTGGCATAGAATTCATTAACTAGTTTGGAGGAGTAGGATTGGAAGGAGGGATTTAGAAAATCAGTCAAATGTTGCACCTCGAAAAGTTCCTCCAAATCGACAATGCTTTGGAAGTCCATGACATCGACTGGCCGTCGTGGAAGAGGAGTTTTTGAGGAGAGCCTGAGGTAGCGGTCGCCTACAGCTTGGTCGATGAAAGGGACGTCGTTGATGAACGGCAGCGGTGCAAGGCTCGTCCTTCCTTTCCTACCTGCAACTTGCTTCTTTCCGCACGTAGATGATGAAGCCATTTCATTGCTTTGAAATGGAGAAATAGCAAGCAAGAATTGGATGTAGAGAAGATAAAGATTTTCACAAGAATACACTAGAGAGGAGCTAGAGAAGTGAGAATGTGAAGGTGTGAAGAAATGGATCATTTTGGGTGCTATTTATAGCAAAACAGAGCCAATTTCGGTTGACAATTTGTCGACCGACGGCCGCAACGATCGTCTATCGGTCGGCCAACGGTCGATCAAAAAAGTAGCTGTTACGACGGTCAACGGTCGTATTTATAGCCGTTACGATGGTTGAAATTCTAGCCGTTACGACGGTTGATTTTTTTAGCCGTTACGACGGTTGATTTTTTTAGCCGTTACGACGGTTGGTTTTTCTAGTCGTTCCTCGGTCGACAAATACATCGACCGATATGTTTCGGTCGACAATATTGTCGACCGAATGGACTTCTAAGGTCGGTTTTAAAGAAAATACCGACCCTAAAAGTTGCTTATACACATGAAAACTGACTCCTTATCGGTCGACAAATTTGTCGACCGAGAAATGCTCTAAGGTTGGTTATAAGAGCAAATCCGACGCTAGAGGTGCTTATACATGCGTGAACTATCTGGATCCAGAATAGATAACGGTCGACGAATTTGTCGACCGAATTAATCAGTCGAAATATTGGTCGACCGAGGAAGGCTCTAAGGTCGGTTATAAGTGCAAATCTGACGCTAGATGTGCTTATACATGCGTGAACTATCTGGATCTAGAATAGAAATCGGTTGACGAATTTGTTGACCGAGGAGGCCTTTAAGGTCGGTTTTATAGGAATAACCGACCTTAGAGGTGCTGAACCGAGGAGGACTGTAAAGTCGGTTATAAAGAAAAAACCGACCCTATAGGTGCTTGTATACGTGAAATGTAGCTCTTGTTCGGTCGATGAATTCATCGATCGAGGAGCCCTGTAAGGTCGGTTATAATGTAGAATCGACCCTATAGATCAAGGCGGGAAGCCAAAACCAAGCAAATTTTTGCCGCCGGAAAAATTGTCAATAAGGTCGCTTATTTTAGAAAAACCGACCCAATAGAGATGTACTACAAGGTCGGTTATTTTAAAAACAGCGACTCAAAAGGTCTTAAGTGGTGCCCGCATTTTTTATAGACATATAAGGTCGGTTATTTGGAAAACCGACCCTATAGAGATACACTACAAGGTCGGTTATTTTAAGAAAAGTGACCCAAGAGGTCTTAAGTGGTGCCCGCGTTTTTTATAGACATATAAGGTCAGTTATTTGGAAAACCAACCCTATAGAGTTACACTACAAGGTCGGTTTATTTAAAAAAACCGACCTAAGAGGTCTTAAGTGGTGCCCGCATTTTTTTTAGACATATAAAGTCGGTTATTTGGAAAAACCGACCCTACATGTAGTGACGTTATAACCCATTTCTGTACTAGTGTTCATCCTCATAGAACCTTTTCACCCTGTGCCCATTCACTTTGAAGACTTTAGTCGGATCGCCCTTGTCATAGAGTTCCATCATTCCTGATGGGTATATCTTTGACACGGTGAATGGTCCTGACCACCTCGTTTGTAGCTTCCCAGGGAAAAGACGTATGGAGGACTTGAATAACAAGACTTTATCCCCTTCGCTTATGTCTTTTCTCCTGAGGTGGGCATCATGCCAAAATTTTGTCCTCTGTTTGTAGATTTTTGCATTTTCGTAGGCATTCATTCTCAGCTCTTCGAGCTCTTGAAGCTGCAAAAACCTATTTTCTCCTGCTTTGTCGAGGTCCATATTTAGGAACTTGATTGCCCAAAGGGCCTTGTGTTCCAATTCCAAAGGCAGATGGCAAGACATTCCGTAGATAAGTCGGTAGGGGGTGGTTCCGATGGGTGTTTTGTAAGCAGTACGGTAGGCCCAAAGAACGTCGTCAAGCTTCATAGACCAATCTTTCCTCGTTCGGCTGACAGTTTTCTCAAGGATCTACTTGATTTTCCTGTTGGAAACTTCTACCTGCCCTGACGTCTGTGGGTGGTAGGGTGTAGCGATCTTGTGCTTCACTCCGTACTTACGTAGGAGCGTTTCAAACTGTCTTTCTCCAAAGTGCAACCTGTCGTCGCTTATAACAGTGTGCGGTACACCGAAACGAGGAAAGACGGTCTTCTCGAATAGCTTGATAACCGACTTGGCATCGCATGATTGGGTGGCTACCGCTTCTACCCACTTCGATACATAGTCCAATGCCACGAGTATGTATTGATACCCCCAGGATGGGGGAAATGGTCCCATGTAGTCGATCCCCCACACGTCAAATATTTCTACTTCGATCCAGCTTGCCATTGGCATTTCATTCCTCCGCCCTATGTTCCCTGTAAACTGGCACTCTTTGCAAACTTTTACAAATTGTGCAGCATCTTTAAATAAGGAGGGCCAGTAGAATCCTGACTGTAGCACTTTTGCAGTTGTTCTCTCGCTACCCAGGTGTCCACCATAGGGGGAGGCGTGGCATTCTTTCAGGATGTCCACAGTTTCTTCCTCTGGGATGCACCACCTGTATAAGTTGTCAGTGCATCTTCTGAACAGGAGAGGATCATCCCAGTAGTAGTTTTTGGCATCCGCAAATAGCTTCTTTTTCTGATTGTATGTGATGTCATGAGGCAGTTCTCCACAGGAAAGATAATTGGAGATGTTTGCAAACCAGGGTAAACTTTCTTCTTGAGCTTCTACCAACATCAGAGCCTCATCGACATAGCCGTTGTTGATTGGTGGCCCTCCCTGTCTCTCAGCCACGATCCTTGATAGGTGGTCGGCGACCACATTTTCTGCACCCTTCTTGTCGATAATTTCATGGTCGAACTCTTGGAGCAATAAGGCCCACCTCAACAGTCTGGGCTTTACGTCTTTCTTTTGCATTAAGTATTTTATTGCCCCATGATCTGTATATACCCTGACCTTTGCTCTGACGAGATACGACCTGAACTTATCTAACGCAAAGACGATCGCGAGCATCTCCTTTTCAGTTGTTGTGTAGTTTACCTGAGCCTCGTCCAACGTGCGACTAGCGTAGAAAATCACATTGTGCTTTTTATCTTTCTTTTGCCCCAGGACTGGTCCAACCGCGTAGTCTCTAGCGTCGCACATCAGCTCAAAAGGTAAACCCCATTCTGGCGCTTGAAGGATAGGTGGTGATGTTAAAGCGTTTTTCAGGTCCTAAAAAGCACTGAGACAACCGTTAGAGAAAACAAATTCAGCATCTTTTACCAGGAGATTGGATAGTGGTTTGGAAATCTTTGAGAAGTCCTTGATAAATCTTCGGTAATATCTGGCGTGCCCGAGGAAGCTTATCACTCCCGTCATGGATTTCGGCAGAGGAAGCTTAGATATTTCTTCGACTTTGCTTACGTCCACCTAGATCCCACTCCTTGAGATCTTATGCCCGTAGAACGACGCCCTCCCGCACCATGAAATGGCACTTTTCCCAATTCAGGACCAGGATGTTCTCCTCGCACCTTTGAAGGACCAATGACAGATTCTCTAGACAGCTATCAAAGTCCTTCCCATAGACTGAAAAATTGTCCATGAAAACTTCTACGATATCTTCTAGAAAATCTGAGAACATCGATATCATGCATCTTTGAAAGGTGACGGGGCATTGCAGAGTTCGAAGGACATCCTTCTGAAGGCATAAGTGTCGTAGAGGCAGGTGAATGTTGTTTTCTCCTGATCGTCGGGCAAGATGGGTACCTGGTAAAATCCTGAAAAGCCATCCAGAAAACAAAAAAAATCGTGATGCGCTAATCTTTCAAGGACTTGGTCAATAAAAGGTAGCAAAAAATGATCCTTTTTGTAGCCTGATTTAGCTTTCGGTAATCTATGCACATCCTCCATCCGGTGACGGTCCTTACCGCCACCTCGTCACCCTTTTCACCATTAACCACTGTCATCCCGCCCTTTCTGGGTACTACGTGGATCGGGCTCACCCAATTGCTATCGCTGATTGGGTAAATGATCCCCGCATCCCTAAGCTTTATTACCACTTTCTTGACGACCTCCTTGAACATCTGGTTCAGCTTCCTCTGGGGTTGAGCCAGAGGCTTGGCAGATTCATCTAAGTTGATGCGATGCATGCACAAGGCGGGGCTAAGGCCTTTGATATCATCTATTGAATATCCTATAGCCCCCCCGTGGAGCCTTAACTCCTCAAGGAGTCGGTCTAGCTGATCGCTTGAAAGATTGGCATTTACGATGACAGGGTTTCTCTGCTCTTCATCCAAGAACTCGTACTTCAGGCCTTCAGGCAACGCTTTTAGCTCTGGCTTTGGTCTGGGTGCCTTCTCTTGAGGCTCCCCCTCAAGAGAGGCATACTTTGCAGATTCCACCACTTTATCCTCTTCTTGCAAGTATTCATCAGAAAGGTCGAAAAGGTCGAGATACCTCACGACTTCAGGATCTTTGAGGTCGGGAACCTGACAGCTTATGGCCCTCGCCAGGGGGTCTACTGTCTGGATATCCTCCTTTATTTCCTCGTAGAATTTATTGTAGCTATCTGCGAAACACACTAATTCAGACAGGGACAGACTTCTCATGATCTCCTTCAACTTGAAGTCCATATGGTCATTTCCAACCCTCAAAGTGATCATCCCCTCGGAGACATCAATCAACGCTCTCCCTGTTGCCAAGAAAGGGCGTCCAAAGATGATCGGGCAGTGGGGGTCTTCATCCGTATCGATGACGACTATGTCGTAGGGAATAAAGAAATCGCCAACCCTGATCAGCACATCTTCGACAATGCTGACGGGTCTCTTAAAGGTGTGGTCCGCCAGTTCAATCCTCATGTTGGTTCGAACCATGTCGGTTAAACCCAGCCTTTGCGTGAAACTTAGGGGCATGAGGATGATGCTTTCCCCCAAATCTGCTAGACCCTTGCGCTCGACCTTGTCCCCGATGGCGAACGGGATTGTGAAGGCTCCGGGGTCCCATCTCTTATTTGGCAGGTCGGGCTTCACGAAGGCAGAGGAAGCAGAAGCTAGGTGCACTATCTCAACCCTTCCTCCCCTTCTTTTCTTTGTGATAAGGTCCTTGAGGAACTTGGCGTATGTAGGAATCTCCTCCAATGCGTCAAGGAAGGGCACTTCGAGATGCAGTTTCCTGATCGATTCCATGAACTTCTCATTACGCTTTTTCAGATTCGCCTTTATCATCTTATATGGGAACGGAATCCTAGGAGCATAAGCATTCCTTCCGCCATGTAGCTCTTCAGGGAATGTTTGCACAGACTCTCGAACATCTGCTTGTCTTTCTTCCTCCTCTGCTGGAGTTGCACCCTCAGGCCTTGGCTCGGGCTCGGGCCTGACTTCATCAGGGTGCTCCAGCGTTCTTCCAGACCTCAGTACTGCCATTCTGGCAGGATCCTTCATTAGAGCAGTCATCTGGGTCATCTGTTGATCGACCTCATGCTGGCGCATCTGCAAGCTTGCCATCTGGCATTGCATGGAATTCAGAGCTCCAGGGCTAGGAAGCGCACCCTGCACCAATTGGCTGATGATGGTGTCCTGTCTTTTTATGTAGGCGGAAAGCTGACCAACCAAGTTAGGCTGGCTTGACCTCTCGCCTTGGCCCTGACATTCACCCTCAGAAAGAGACTACTCACAATGAGACATGGTATCAACGCTCGGTGGAACAGGTCATAGTTCTTCAGAGTTCCTGAAATGGCACGAAAAATCAAGTTTAGAAAATTGAATTTTTACTTTTAGGCAAAGAATAACAATAAGAAGAAAAAGAAAAAAGAGTGATGTCAAACTCATTTCTAAGCTTGAGGCACGGGAGTGTAGTTCGTGGATTCGGATTCGTCAACAGTACCGTTTTTGCCTTGTCCCCGGCAACGGCGCCAAAAAGTTGACCGGCCTAAATCGCGCGTCCTAAAATTGGAGGCGGATTTGAGGTAGTCGAGCTTTTACATTTATAAACCCAAATCCTTCTAGGCCCCTGCAATTTTGCTTACGGGGTTGAAGTAGATATACGGGGTCGAACACAGGGACAAGGGTGGTAGTGTTGAGAACCTAGAATCGACACGCTACACTCCGGCAGGTATAAATAGATAATAAATTCCCAAAAGGGAAACAGCAAGATGTCACAAATAAAACAAGAAAACTATCTCCAACTGGAGCTACTAGAGAGATTTAAGGTTTTTAGTCAATTAGCAGTTTTCAGGGATTTTCATGCAACAGAAACAGAAAGATAAAACTAGAGCTAAAGCAAGGTACGAAGGATAAGACTTTAGTAAAACAAGCGGTAGCAGTAGCATCCTGCACCCCTCCTCTCAGAGCGGGTACCTATAACCAAGCATCAACACCCCTCTCGAGGTTGTTGGACTTAAGTTAGAGTGGAATGTTACTGAAACAACTTCGTTCCAGGCACTCTCGTACTCCAGAATCGGACCAAACACTAGAGCCACAACACAACTCTCAAAGTTGTTGCGACGGGAAAACACGATTCGGTAGCTAAGTGAAACGCGATCCAAACATGCAAGCTAGAGTTCAGATATTAAACATAGCAGTCATCCAACACATTGCACCAAGCATAGAGCAGCAAGTAATTAAGTTTTTCTATTTCCATAAACATATAAAGGTTTGATTATAATGCAGGAATTAAAGAATTAAATAACAGAAGTCAAGATAGGTATCGCCTTCTTGATGTAGAAGGACGATAGACTACAGTCGACCCTCCAGCCCGATACCGGCCAGGAGCCTAGCCCGATACAGTAGTGTCGGGTGGCACACCCTATCGGGCGGCACACTGTGATGGCCGACTGTATCGCTCAAGGACCCTGGCTGATACGCTCATGTCGGGCGGCGCACCCTCTCGGGCATCACGCTGTGATGGGTGAAGCGTATCGGGTTCGATATCGTGTCGGGCTAGAGTGACCATCTATCGGTCACTTAAGGTGGAGATCCATGTCGGCCGATATCGGCTTGCAGTGCCGCCTTGGATGCCCCTAAGTGAACCGTTCACCTCCCTCTCGGGATGGAGAAAAGCTCACCTAGGATCTCCCGACACAGCACTGAAGAACGATATGCTTGCTCTCTGCAGTTCTGCTCCGGTAACTTGCACATGGTTCCGACCTTCCGACCCGTCGAACCTTCCCTTCAGCTTCCTGTAGCTGCTATTTATAGGCAGTGGTTGGGGGAAGTTATGGTGCTTGAAGCGCCACGTGTCCTCCTTATTCGTGGGTGTGTGGACGGCCGATACACTTATTCGTGGCTATCGGTCACGTGACGGGCGGCTTCTGCCGGTGGGTGGCCGGTGTCGCGCGACAAGCTTGGGTTGTCGTGGTGAGCTCAGCTCCCTGTCAGGTAAGGGGCGTGTCATCCGTCAGCTTCCCTAGTCGCGCGTCGTTGCGTCGCGCCACCCTATCGGGCAGTGCTTGTATCGGGCCGTTGGAAGGCCGATGCAGGTTGGACTTATTACTTGTGGGTCGGGACGGCCTTATTAGGTCAAAATGGAAGGAAAATTCTGCAAAAGATGGAAGTATTGGATTAAGAGCGTTGATTGGCCAATTATTGCGAAAGTACTAATAAAAGAGAGGAAAATAGCACAAAAGGGCAGTTTTAATAATAGAATAAAGGGCAACAACATCACAAAAATTGGTGTTATCACCTACAATGTCCTCCTTAATGGAAACCATCATAGGAGACCCTTCTTCATGTTTGCCCTACAGTGAAGACCTATCGAATTGAATAGTTCATTTGCAAGCCAACCCGACAATTGAGGAGGAGGTGGAGGAGGAGGATGGGTTGTAAGGGATTTCTTAAATGTTATGTCCTACAAATATATAATCTTATATTAACAATGTCATGTATAGAAAGATACAAATACAACGTAAATTTACCATACATAGGTATAGATGACTCCACCTTTGGGCCACACAACTACACCACCTTTTGCATCACCTATGGTGTCATGCTCAAGTTTCTCATATAATAGTGCATTCTGCTTCCAAGGGGTGTAGATAAAGTTTGACATCACATGAACCACATCAACGGGCAACAGTGCACCACGAATCGTGTCACCTTCAAGGCATGGGTAAGCCACGACCACATCAATGACATATTCTTGTAGTTTTAGTCGACATGGCCTAAACCCCTAAAATGTGCATAGAGTGTTATATATATTATACAAGTCATTTTGAAATACTAATATGTCCTAAAAATAATTACAACAGACGTTCTAGGTGGCAGGTCCACAAGATTACTCCCAACCACCTCAGTCGTAGGAGGGTTCACCTCATATGAAGAGTGGGACAGAACATGTACTCTCTGAGGAGATGATTGAGAAGCATGATACTGGCTCATTGCTTCTTGAATTCCCTTTGCAATTAACTCTTGTACCTCCTCTTTTGAGAATCCCCTTTTTGGATAGATTTTCACTTATGCTCTGATGGGCCAAAGAACACTCTTATACCAACATCAATGCCTACAACCTGAACACTCTTGGAATAATCTGGGTTACCTAGTGCAATTGTCAATTAATCCCTTGTGCCCTTAGGGATGAACTTGCCTTATTTCCTTTTCTCGTAGAGCTCCCGCTAAGCATCATCAAAAGTAATTGGTAAGTAAAAGATAACAATCATCAATACTAATTTCTCTACGAGTTAAATTTTACCATTTTTGCAGCCGCCTCAGTAGTTATGGGGTTGGGTATATCTCTAGATCTGTTTTACCTCCTAGATATCCATAGATCATGGAGAAGTAGAGGTTTAGTATTAGTAGAGGACTCAGTTGTCCCAGAAGTAGGCAACTGAGAAGAAGACACATATAATAGCTTTCAATGAAGATGTGCATAGCCAGTTCGACCCATGATGTGATTGTACACATTCTTTTCATGCCTTTCTATTTGAGCATCACTTGCAGTCTGATTAGTAAAAATCATAAATAGTAATTGGTAAGTAAAACATAACAATCAAGGTCAAGGTAAAACAATGAATTCATAAGAATGTATTCATAGTGGAGTCTGAGGCTTAATACCTTGAATTCATCGTTATTTTTCATATCAACAAACACCTTCTGTCTCTGAGTCAAGATAGATCCATTACTCAATGGTTGACTTCTTCCTCTTCTTAGTGTCCCATATGTATAGTCTTGTTAGGGTTGTCCTATAATTCCTTAGTACCCTCCCTCAACGTCGCATCACCTTTTTAGGATGCAATTTTTCATCCAAGTCATATATGCTGTGTAAATGTTGATATACTTATTAAAATAATCTTTAAAATATATTTCTAAGTATATTTACAAATAGAATTGCAAATGATAATATCTCACACATATTTCTTTCCATATGAAGTCTTTCTTGCTTTTATCAATTTCATGTCAAGATTCTTGTGAGACCCCTAACCTTGCTTAAAGTATTGAACAAACTTAGTTATCATAATTGAATTCTTATAACCCTAATATAACCTTGTGATATTCTTTTAAATCATAATATAAGCTTAAGTTTCAAATTTGGTCCAATTTGGACACTATTTGACCAAGTTATGCAATTTTATGCACATTTTGGACTTTTCTAAACATTACCCAATTGAGAGGTTTTCTTTGCAATTTATCACTTACATTATGTTCCTTGGATATTATCTCATCATTCGTGATCTTTTTGAGCCATGGGGCACCAATTTAAACATTGGTTTGAAGGTGTTTTCTTCAAGGGTATTTTAGGGTTTACCCCTTCATGGATGAGCTACCTTTAGTAGCTATCAACTAATGAATTATTTGATTGGCTTGGAAAATCAACAAAGGAGAGATAATTGGGTCTATATGGATGGTGGGGGAGCTACTTGTGTGTGTTCTTGTATATTCTTACTAGTTTAAGGCCATGGACACTTGGAAAGATACTAGGAACTTCAACTTTTTCTTTTTCTTTATCTTAAAGTTTCATATACTTATCCCTAAGCACCCAAACGAGCCATTTGTTCTCCACCACTTCTCTCCTTTTACGAACCTCTTTATTCCTATGTGCTTCTATGAATTTCCTATCCAAGGAATAAGAAAGAGGGTATCTTCTTGGAAAAAGAATCTAGGGTTGCAATTGACTTTCTTTTAGGGTTTAAAAAGTTGCCTTCTAGTGATCTTGACCTAAAAGAGTAAGAATCCCCTTCTTTCCTCCATTTATTTCTTTTTTATCCTTTTTCCTACCTTTTTCCAGTTCGGAACCGTGTTGTTCCATGGTATAAATTGCTCTAAAGCTCTAACACCCTACCTTTCTTGCTCCTTATGCTTAGGGTTTGCTCATTTGATGAAGAAAGGTGCTAGATGGATGAGTTCACAACTTATGATTGGATTTTGTACCCTACCTGCTCATGTTTTCTTATGTTTAGGAGTTTATCTTCCAATTAGAGGCAAGTTTTATAACATTCTCCACGTTTATTTCTTACCATAAGCTTTCTAGCTCATGTTCTTTCTTGAAAATGATGATCCATGCACTAAAAAGCTATGCTTGACATGGATTTCGATTTTTATAATGTTACTTGTTCTAATTTCAATTCTATATGAAACTGTATTCATGTGTACGTTATTCCTAAGGTATAATATGACTTGTATCAGGTTGGTTTGACAACCAATGGTGCTAAACACCTATCAACCACTGGTCAATTTTAGGGTTTAAAGTTGATTTCTTCTATAAACACATGACTCAATGGTGGTACCATTGCAACAATCGATGGTGTTGTCTTCATCACAACTAATGGTGGTGACCAAGGGTGTCAACTAACGTTCACCCTTTAGGTCAGGTGTTGTCCTAATTAGAATCTTAGTGATTAACAACTAAGTAGCCTAATGATGCTATCAATCAATGGTGATATTAGTTTGATATTTGATGGTGATTAATGAATATAGTGTTGATCTAACAACCTATGCTGACTTAATGGTCACTACTGATGGTGTATCAGGTCTCCACAACCTATGGTGAGTTAAGCATGTAGTTGTAGCATCAATTAATCCTTAAACCAATGGTTTCTTGGGTCATTTGATGCAATGGTCAGACCTATACTCCAATTGATGATTTTGATATATGAACTTGACCTAATGGTTAAGATCTGATGTTTCTTCATCCAATAAATTGGAATGATGCCTAAATGTAATATGTTGGTCCTAATAAAGTGATTTAAATGGTTACCTTTATGAGATCAACTTAAGAAGCTCATTTATTGACGACTTGTTTTAAATAAACAATCACTTGTGGGTTTTACCCTACTCTTAATGGAACTTTTTATGTTGTTAATCAAGGGATGACTAGGGTTAGATGGTGACTCTTTCTAGAGCACAAATCAATGACTTTATAGGTGGTTTGTTCAATATGTTTATTTATGTAAACAACCAATGTCTACCTTTTCAACATTTAATGGTTAGAAGTCGATGCCTCAATATTCCCAATGTTTTGGGTGAAGTGTGTAGTGTAATGTTATCATTCTGATGATGATGATAATTTGATGGTTCAATGTCTTAAACTTGTAGTCTTACCCTTTCTCTCGTATGATTATGATTTATAATCACCATAATGAATTAATGGGTAACCTTAATGAGGTATAGCTTGTTATACCTAGATTTAATATAACTAAATGATGGTAATTGGGTATGAATAGTCCTTGAATTAATAATACAATCATGGAGTACTCTCTTATTGTTGTTGAAACCCTATTATGCTATAACCCAATGGTTACACCTTGATTTATGTGTGGGTTCATACTTGAGAATAGTATGGAATGTGATGGTGATGCTTCACCTTATGCATCCATGATCCAATGGGGATGCCGTGAGTAGGGTTTGGGTATAAGTGTTGATTAGTAACAATAATTTAATTTATCTTGTTGAACCTAACTCTAATGCAAATAGATAAATATGAGTATTCATGTTTAACATTCTTATATGATGGAATTATGGTGAAATAACCTCCTTAATATGATCATAACCTTAATATATTAATTGGTGGATATCATAGCCACATGGTTGATACTTTCTTATGTTAAACATGTGCATTATGAATATGATTAGGGTTAATCATATTTAGATTCCTTGCATGGTGATGTAATAAAGGAATGTTCTTAATGTTAATATAAACCCTCTATGATTGTTTATGAATATCTCCTAGCTCATTAATGCAATATTGTGTTGATCCGATGTATCATATGTAGGTGATGTTGTTGAGCCTTGTTATAAGGCATGCAAAGATAATGATGATCTTATAGGGAATAATATGATGGTCTTAATGACCTTTGGGCATGGTTGAGCCCTGAATGAGGTGTAATCCTCTTATGTTGGTAAGGGTTGATACCCTGTGATATTGTGAAAAGGATTTATATCTTGTGATAGTATGATGACTAGTGTAGTCTCATGAATGGCAAGTGAATAGTACCATGTGATGAAGAGATGAGAAATTATGTTTCACACATTTTATATCTTTTGAAGTTGTGATATTTATATGCTTTCTAAAAGTGAATCAGGGGTTTGTATGTCCACTTGTTTGATGCAACCTTAATTCACCCAATTGGCATAACTAATCAAGTGCAACTCTAATCATGTAGTTCCCTGTTCCGTAGATCCATCTTCAGTGTCAGAACCTGTTGGATAGTGAAATGAGTATTCCTAAGGGAAACTCAGAGCGCATACTGTTGAGTATGTGGGGGTGGCAAGTTGAGGATATATCTGTGTCATCCACAATGCAGGTTATGGAGGATGGCTATGATCATGCCTCATACATTTGATGTGAATGTGGACAACTACAATTGTACCTCAAATTAGAGGGTTTTATAAACCCCAGTTTCTAGTGTCGTGACTTGTACCAAGGGTGGACTAGTGGTGGCAGATTTGACTGATATGTCACTGCCTTTTTACTCATACTAACCGATGGGAAGATATCTTAGGATATCGACACTCCTAGATCTTGTACGGAATCGAATTCCCTTTTTAGGGGTCGGTTGGACTTTGGGTGGTACGACTCAAACTCCCTGGGGCATAATAAAAGATGTAATACAGCTGTCTAGAAAATCTAATTAGGGTTATACATGCCACTTCATATGGGATGATAACCCTAGTTGTTCTATGTACATAGAGATGATGTTTAATGCATTAAAAGATAGTAGATATTCTTATATTATGGATATGATCATGTTATAAATGTTTACATATAATAGTCATGTTTAAGTTGATAGAGATATTATTACTATTGGCTATGATTATGACATTCGTTATCACATGTTGTTAGCTATGTTTATATTGCTAGCTATGCCTTTATAACTAGAGATGCCTATACTGCTAATTGTGCTTATGTAGATAGTTGTGCTTATATTGTTAGATCTAATTATGATGTGATATGATCAACTTGATAGACATGCTGATGTTGTTATCTATACTTATGATACTAGACTTATTCATGATGTTAGAGATGGTCATGCTTCTAGACTCCTTATATTGCTAATAGGGATATGAGAGTAGTATGGCTAATGAAGATAGTTATTATCTGCTCCTTTATGTATTTTGCTAATCATCAGTGTTGTTGAGCTTATTTGTTATATATTATTAAATTGCTTAAACTGACTCATTACCTACAAATTTTGGAATCAATAAACATTGTTGGAGGTTATATCTCTTGCTGGGACATGGGTCTCACCCTTGTGGTTCACCAATTTTTTCTAGGTAATCAGAAGTGACGAAAACAAACCTGTGGAAGCAAAGTGGAGCTATAGTAATGAATCTATGAGAAAAGTTGATTAGATGTCTAGTGTGTCCTAGAGTCATCCTTGTACTCTCAGGTCCGGGTAGGAAAAGTTTGTATATGGTGTTTCAAATGAATCAAAATTTTGTTAGCATGTTAATGCTTGTTTGTGTGGCATATACGAATATTATTCTATTGTGTATATATCTTATAGCTAAGCTGATAGAACATGTTGTATCAAATTCTTGGCATAGTATGGATACAAGAAAGATGTTAGGCTCTTATGAAAACATTTCTGAGCGCGTGTTGATGTTGAAATCAGTTTTAATTTACCCATATTTTTGGGTATGTGATTAATTGGTGATTGATTGTGTTTTATGTTTTAAGTAATCTCATTTAGTGTAATGGGTTTTCACAAGTTGGTATTAGAGATTTAGGTTCACTGAGTCTACAAGGACACTAGGACTTAGGACTAGGATGATGTCTAAGTTAAGAATATGACACAAAATCATGGTGCATACTTCCTAATCTCAATACTTGGGTGCCCTGGCCATGTATTCAATTATTGAAGAAAAGGTGAGTATGGAACTATTAGATTGTTATCTTTTTTATTGCTTTGATCAAGTACTCAATTTGACACAAACTAAAGAGTATAATGAATCAAAAAATCATGGTGCAGATAACTCAATATTACCTCAAGAGAATATGAGGATTACATCATTATCTATCAAATTTTGAATTGTTGGTAACTATAAGAGAAAGTTCAACACCATTAAATCTAAATCCAAATACAAACAAGCAAAATAGGAGTTCTTGAAGATGTAACTCAAGAAGATAATAAAGTAAAAGACAGATAAGTCTATGCTTATAAAGTGATTCAAGGTATGAAATCCACATAAGACGGAGAGAACTCCAATGATAAGTATAAAATGAGAAGATAAATGAGAACAATTACAAAGGAATAAGGTGGAACCTGAGTTAATCTTAGACCAACCTATGTGTGTAAGAAAGTGTAAATGTAAAATAAGCAAGGCATTGTTAAGGCATATGATCCATGTTTAATGAAGAAAATGTGGAATATGATGATTGACCTATTGATAAGTGGTTGGAAAATATAATAAAATAAGAGAACTTACCCAAGTGTGATAAATAGTCATCAAGGAACGAGTAATGAGATATGCTAATGACAAGGAACCCAAAATGAAAAGGGTAAAATGATACATAAGAAGTTGTAACTTGCATAATGAAAATAGAATTGGTTACCTTTTTGCTAGTGACCTTAAACAATATTGCTATGATGTGGGAAGTTTGTTTCCATTTGTGTCTTTCTTTTCCAGGGCACAACTTTCAAGTGGATCATTGCCACTTTGTATGTGTGGATTTGTTGTAAACATGAGGGTGGATAGCTTATTATAGCAAAAGGTTCTTTGGACTATGGTTCTAAGATCATAAATTTTGTGATGAGTTTGCTTTTGAGCCTTCCAATAATTAGGAAGACTCCTCTTATATGTCTTGATATTTGTTATGTTGGTAAAAGTGGATGAGATCAGAATGAGAGTTCCTTATAGCACATGAGGTGGATACCAAGGTAATGAATCCTAGTATCCAAGATGTATCAACATTATGGGAAGTATGTGAAGGTTGGAAATGTTTATTAAATGAACATTCCAAGTGTTCCTCCCCCTTAGTGAGAGATAAAGAGAGTTGATGATGGCCCTCTAGATGTTGTTTGGAAGGAAAAACAAAAGTGATTATATAATGTTGTGTATGGTTCAGTGATAGCTGGGAAAGACCACTATCAAGGATAGATGGTTTGTTGATCAGTAGACATGTGCTACCGTGTTCCTTTAAGATAAAATATCCTTTAGACATGAGAGTTAGAGTGGATGACATAAGTTACATGACCACAATGAGTTTAGGATTATGTCCTTTAGACTAACCAATGTACCAATAGAATTTATGAATAGGAGAACCAGAGTGTTCAGGTCATGTCTTACAAGTTGTAGCAAGCTTTGAATGATGAAATCTCAACATATTTCAGAGATGGTCATTAACATGGTTAACATCTTTGCTAAAACTTAAGAATGTTGACGTTCTAGCAAGAGTGAGTTGGGGGTTGACTAGAGTATCCTCTTGGAGTTATGATACCAATGTTAAGTATGTTATGTGAATCCTGATAAGATAAAGACAATGTCATTTCTCCACCCCTAACAAGGTCAACCAGGAAGTTATATTTGTTAACAGTTACATACAAGTGTATGATTCTTCAACCAAACAAATGGTCAGTCCACCACTGAGATGATTGGAGAATCCTCTAAAAGCATATTCCTCATAGTTCTTGAAAATTAGGGGATGCCTACATGGTTGATTGAGTTGTTAATTACAAAAACCATTAAAGGAGCATAGTGATGAAATCTTGTAAAGTTACATATGATAAGAGATACATAATGGTCTATGTTTGATAAGAGACAGTGAGTATGACTTTTGAGTAATGTGTTGATATAATATATATAATTTGAGAATGATATCTATAATTTTAAGTTGAAAGTTACTATTAGATTTATACAGGTGGCACAATAAGTTTCTATGTTCCATATTTGCAAATGTCTTCTTATGTGGGGATTTTTGTGTTGACCCAAGATAAGATATGTTTGAATTGAAAGAGAAGAACATGACCTATATAAGAGAAATGTGACATTATCATAATATGGAAGTAACCATGTGTATCATTGAGGATGACATGCATGAGAAGTTTCCTATGTGTACCTTGGATTTTGGGGTGAAATCCCTGTTAGGGGTTTATGGTTTTGGGACCCCTAACCTAGGTTAAAGTGTTAAACAAGCTTAATTATCATACTTTAATTAATATAACCCTAATATAACCTTGTGATATGTTTTGAAATCATAATACAAGCTTAAGTTTCTAATTTGGTCCAATTTGGACACTGTTTGAGCAAGTTATGCAATTTTATGCTCATTTTGGACTTTTCTACAATTTACCCAATTGAGAGGTGTTATTTGCAATTTATCACTTGAATTATGTTCCTTGGATATTATATCATCATTATTGATCTTGTTGATCCATGGGGATCCTATTTAAACCATGGTTTGAAGGTGTTTTCCCCAAGGGTATTTTAGGATTTACCCCTTCATGGATGAGCTACCTTTAGTAGCTATCAACTAATGAATTATTTGATTGGCTTGTAAATTCTAAAAAGGAGATATAATCTGGTCTATATGGATTGTGTGGGGTCTGCATGTTTGTGTGATTGTATATTCTTAATAGTTTAAGGCCATGGACACTTGGAAAGATACTACAACTTCAACTTTTTCTTTTTCTTTATCTTAAAGTTTCATATACATATCCCTAAGCACCCAAACTAGTGATTTTCTCTCCACAACATCCATCCTTCTATGAACCTCATTCTACCTTTGTGATTTGATGAACTTCCTATCCAAGGAATAAGATAGAGGGGATCTTCTTGGAAAAAGAATTTAGGGTTGTTATTGACTTCCTTTTAGGGTTTAAAAAGCTTCCTTCTAGTAATATTGACCTAAAAGAGTAAGAATCCCCTTATTTCCTCCATTTATTTCTTTTTTATCCTTCCTCCTACCTTTCTCCAAGTCATAACCTTGCTGTTCCATGGTATGAATTTCTCTAAAACCCTACTTTTCTTACTCGTTATGCTTAGGGTTTGCTCATTTGATGAATAAAGGTGCTAGATGGATGAGTTCACAACTTATTCTTGGATTTTCTACCCTACCTACTTGTGTTTTCTTATGTTTGGGAGTTTATACTCTAATTAGAGGCAAGTTTTATAAATTTCTCCATTTTATTGCTTACCATAAGCTTTCTAGCTCATGTTCTTTCTTGAAAATTGTGATCCATGCACTAAAAAGCTGATTTCGATTTTTAAAATGTTCCCTATTCTTATTTCAGTTCTAGATGAACCTGTATTCATGTGTACATTATTCCTAAGGTATAATATGACCTGTATTAGGTTGGTTTGACAACCAATGGTGCTAAACACCTATCAACCAATGGTCAATTTTAGGGTTTAAAGTTGATTTCTTCTATAAACACATGACTCAATGGTGATACCATTGCAACAATCGATGGTGTTGTCTTCATGACAACTGATGGTGGTGACCAAGGGTGTCAACTGATGTTCAACCTTTACGTCAGGTGTTGTCCTAATTAGAAGCTTAGTGATTAACAACTAAGTACCATAATGATGCTATCAATCAATGGTGATATTAGTTTGATATTTGATGGTGATTAATGAATATAGTGCTGATCTAACAACCTACGGTGACTTAATGGTCACTACTGATGGTGGATCAGGTCTCCAAAACCTATGGTGAGTTAATCATGTAGTTGTAGCATCAATTAATCCTAAAACCAATGGTTTCTTGGGTCAGTTGATGCAATGGTCGGACCTATACTCCAATTGATGATTTTAATATATGAACTTGACCTAATGGTTAAGATATAATGTTTCTTCATCCAATAAATTGGAATGATGCCTAAATGTAATATTTTTGTCCTAATAAAGTTATTTAAATGGTTACCCTTATGATATCGGCTTAAGAAGCTCATTTACTGATGGCTTGTTTTAAATAACCAATCGCTTGTGGGTTTTACTCTACTCTTAATGGAACTTTTTATGTTGTTGATCAAGGGATGTCTAGGGTTAGATGGTGACTCTTTCTAGAGCACATATCAATGACTTCATAGGTGGTTTTTTCAATATGTTTACTTATGTAAACAACCAATGCATTTACCTTTCAACATTTAATGATTAGAAGTCGGTGCCTCAATATTCCCATTGTTTTGGGTGAAGTGTGTAGTGTAATGTTATGATTCTAATGATGAGAATTTGATGGTTCAATGCCTTAAACTTTGAGTCTTACCCTTGCCATCGTATTATTATGATTTATAATCACCATAATGAATTAATGGGTAACCCTAATGAGGTATAGCTTGTTATACCTAGCTTTAATATAACTAAATGATGGTAATTGGGTATGAATAGTCCTTTAATGAATAATACAATCATGGAGTACTCTCTTATTGTTGTTGAAACCCTAGTATGCTATAACCTGGTTGTTACACCTTGATTTATGTGTGGGTTCATACTTGAGAATAGTATGGAATGTGATGGTGATGCTTCACCTTATGCATCCATGATCCAATGGGGATGCCATGAGTTAGGGTTTGGGTATAAGTGATGATTAGTAACATTAATTTAGTTTATCTTGTTGAACCTAACTCTAATGCAGATAGATAAAGATGAGTATTCATGTTTAACGTTCTTATATGATGGAATGATGGTGAAACAACCTCCTTAATATGATCATAACCTTAATATATTAATTGGTGGTTATCATAGCCACATGGTTGATACGTTCTTATGCTAAACATGTGCATTATGAATATGATGAGGGTTAATCATATCTAGATTCCTTGCATGTTGATGTAATAAAGGATTATTCTTAATGTTAATATAACCCTACTATGATTGTTTATGAATATCTCTTGGCTCATTAATGCAATATTGTGCTGATCTAGTGTATTATATGTAAGTGATGTTGTTGAGCCTTGTCATAAGGCATGCAAAGATAATGATGATCTTTGAAGGTATAGTATGATGGTCTTAATGACCTTTGGGCATAGTTTAGCCCTAAATGAGGTGTAATCCTATTGTGTTGATAAGGGTTGATACCCTGTAATATTGTGAAAATGATTTATATTTTGTGATATTATGATGACTAGTGCAGTCTCATGAATGGCAAGTGAATAGTACCATGTGATGATGAGATGAGAAATTATGTTTTACACATTTTATTTCTTTTGAAGTTGTGATATTTATATGCTTGCTAGAAGTGAATTAGGGTTTATATGTCCACTTGTTTGATGCATCCTTAATTCACCCAATTGGCATTACTAATCATGTGCAACTCTAATCATGTAATGCCATGTGTTGTAGAGCCTTCTTCAATGTCAAAACTTGCTAGATGGTGAAACGAGTATTCCTAAGGGAAACTCAGAGCACATATTGTTGAGTAAGTGGGGGTGTCAAGTTGAGGATATATACTTGTCATCCACAATGCAGATTATGGAGGATGGCTATGATCATACCTCAAACATTTGATGTAAATGAGGACAACTGCAATAGTACCTCGGATTAGAGGGTTTTGTATACCCTAGTTTCTAGTGCCGTGACCTGTACCAAGGGCAGACTAGTGGTTAGAATCTTGACAATATGTCACTGGAGTGGCAGCTTTGACTGATATGTCACTGCCTTTTTACTATTACTGACTGAGGGGAAGAGATCTTAGGATACCGACACCCCTAGATCTTGTACGGAACCAAATACCCTTCGCAGGGGTCAGTTGGACTTTGGGTGGTATGACTCAAACTCCCTAGGGCATAATAAAAGATGTAATACAACCGTCTAGCAAATCTATTTAGGATTATAGACGACGCTTCATATTGGATGATAACCCTTGTTGTTCTATGTACATAGAGATGATGTTTAATGCATTAAAAGATAGTATATATTCTTATCATGTGGATATGCTCATGTTATAAATGTGTACATACGATAGTCATGTTTAAGTTGATTGAGATATTATTACTATTGGCTATGATTGTGACATTCGTTATCACATGTTGTTAGCTATGCTTATATTGCTATCTATGCCTTTGTAACTAGAGATGCATGTACTTCTAATCATGCTTATGTAGATTGTTGTGCTTATATTGTTAGCTCTACTTATGATGTTGATATGATCAACTTGATAGACATGCTGATGTTGTTAGCTATGCTTATGATACTAGACTTATTGATGATGTTAGAGATGCTCATGCTGCTAGACTCCTTATAGTGTAAATAGGGTTATGAGAATAGTATGGCTAATGAAGATAGTTATTATCTTCTCCTTTATGTATTTTGTTAATCATCAGTGTTGTTGAGCTTATTTGTTATATATGATGAAACTACTTAAACTATCTCATTAGCTAAAAATGTTGGAATCAATAAACATTGTTGGAGGTTATATCTCTTGCTGGGACATGGGTCTCACCCTTGTGGTTCGCCACATTTTTTTAGGTAATCGGAAGTGACGAAAACAAACCTGTGGAAGCAAAGAGGAGCTATAGTAATGAATCTGTGATAAAAGTTGATTAGATGTCTAGTGTGTCCTAGATTCATCCCTGTACTCTCAGGTCCGAGCAGGAAAAGTTTGTATATGGTGTTTCGAACGAATCGAAATTTGGTTAGCTTGTTAATGCTTGTTTGTGTGGCATATATGAATATTGTTCTCCTATGTATATATATCTTGTATCTAAGGTGATAGAACAAGTTTTATCAATTCTTGGCATAGTATGGATACAAGTAAGATGTTGGGATCTTATGCAAGCATTTCTGAGTGGGTGTTGATGTTGAAATTGATTTTAATTTACCCATATTTTGGGTATGTGATTAATTGGTGATTGATTGTGTTTTATGTTTTGAGTAATCTCATTTAGTGTAATGGGTTCTCACAACTCTACTGCTACAATATAATGGCTAAGAGTAAGAACTCATAGATATGCCACAAAAGAGTAGCGACTATCCAAAAGGAATTCTTGCATGATCAAACTCAAAAAACCAACTTCGCCCTGTTACTCCTTTGTTGTATCAAAGAGTTCATCATGGTGATGCCCCATATTTTTGCATGCTAATGATGTTGTTCATCAAGTTGAACAAAGTACTCAGGGTGTACCTCCTCAACCTAAATTTGAAAAAAAAACATACAGGTCATACAAAGATATAACATATAAATGCGGTAAAATAATACAGAAATAAAATAAGATAGACATATTGTAAAATGCACATATCTATAATAAAAGAATACAAAACTTACACCAGTGTCAAGGTGCACATCATGATCATGCTCATCCTCATAGTAATCATCATCACAATCATCATACTTGTGGTCAAACACCATATGAAAAAATGTCATACAAAAATAGTCAAACAATGAAATATAAGATTTTGAAATGCACATCTAACATTAAAATAAAGCATGTCTCTAATATTGAGATCTTTATCAATTAACATTCACTTAATGTGATCTCCACACACATATAAGTCAGTGTCAATTTTAATATTTGGTGTTGGAAAACCAACTGGGAATGGACTGGAGTCATCAGACTTGTCATAGTACTCTTCTTCATCTATAAGATCTTCAATGAACTATCTTTTACCATGAAGAACAATCAACCATTTTTCATTTTCAAGATCATCGATATAAAATAATTGATTCACCTGTGATGCCATTTTGAATGGTTCACCTGTCTCATCAATCTTTTCAAAATTCACTAATGTGAAACCCAATCATCCACTACAACTCCTTTGGTGTTATCAACCCAATTATACTTAAAGACCAAAATTTTGAAATCTGTGTAGTCAAAACTCCCATATGTCTTCAATGACACCGTAATATGATATTTCAGCTTCACGTGGACTCTTATTCTTCACATGAGAAAAATGAACACACTTGAAGTGTGACCCCACTGGTTTGGACAACACTTTTATCATCTTGACACTTTTTGTAATATGAAAACCCATTTATGTCAAACCCTTCATAAGACATAACATTCATTTTTGGATTATAGGTAAGGCACTTGAAACTTTCAACAAAATTATTTAGTGTTTGAGATAGTTGACATAAGACTTTTTTCTTCAAACTACCTAATAAATGTGCTGTTATACCCTCTAGCAAGCCATATTGAATTGGCTTGAGGATATTTTGTCTTGATGAAATTGGTATTTTCGGTGACATAGACACTCACTTCACTAGTGTTGTGTAAAATATACAAGTGAGCTAGTTCCCACAACTCATGAGTGATTACTTTCACTCGTGCTCCTAAAATCCATTTGCCAAAATAGGACTTAATATTCTTGTTATATACAGGAGCTTCATTACAACTCAAAAAGTCATTGCAAAATTCCATGACCTCCCTGGACACATAACCATCAATAATAATCCCTTTACACTGATAACAATTTTGAACATCACCTTTAAAAACCCTCATGTACCATTTAAAAGGATACATCCAATGCAAGAAAACTGGTCCAAATATTTTCACTTCCCTAGTCAAATGGACAACAAGATGTACCATGATATAAAAAATGGAGGAAAATACATCTCAAGCTAGAATAGGGTAACAATGACTTCTCTTTGCAACATATTGAGATTCTCAAGATCAATAACTTTATTGCATAGAGGTTGAAGAAGAAACAAAGTCTGGTGATTGCAAACCTTACATGCTTTGGCAATATAGATCGAATCACCACATGAAATATTTAGTTGCATTAGAGCATGATAATCATGAGATTTAAGACTTATTAGCTTCAAATATTTCATTGATACCAGTCTATATATGTTGGAAAAGTATCCCTATTGTACCTTAACATTAAGCAAGCACTCACGAAAAGTTTTCTTATCCTTTATAGACAGCGTGTAACAAGCACAAGGTAAATATGATTTCTGAACACTACTAACTACTATTAAATTTTCCCTTATTCCCATTTCATGTAGGTTCATTCTATATTTGATGCCATCTTTAGTCTTGCCCGGTATATCCAATAGAGTACCAATTATGATATCACATACATTTCTCTAAATATGCATGACATCAGTACAATGCCTAAATGCCAAAGAACTCCAATAAGGAAGATCCCACAATATTGACCTCTTCTTGTATAAATATTTGTCACTCTGTGTGGGAATGGTACATTGTGATCTGTTACCGAATGCATTAAAAAAATCTTTTACTCTTTCATAAACAAGCTCCCTTGATATAGATTTAGGGGCACTCCGTTTCTCATTCGATCCATTGAACGCTTTACGCAACCTTTGGTAAGGATGAACTTTTGGAAGAAACCTTCTATGACCAAGATATACAATCTTACCACCATATTTTAATCATATTGAATCAGTGTTCTCTTCACATATAGGGCATGCTTTGGATCCTTTTACTTTGTATGAAGACAAATTTCCATATGCTGGAAAGTCATTAATATTGTAAAACAAAATATTATACAAATGAAATGTCTCTCAACACGAAGCATCATAGGTCATCACACCTTCACCCCAAAGTTCCTTTAACTCATCAATCAGAGGTTTGAGATAAACATCGATATCATTGTCGGGTTGTTTAGGGCCCGATATCAACAATGAAAGCATGACGTAGTTATTTTTCATTCACAATTAGGGAGGAAGAGCGTATATAACAATCATAACATGCCAAGTGCTATGTTGGATGCTCAATGTGCTGTATGGATTCATCCCATCGGTACGAAGCCCAAGTCTTAGATTCTTGACTTCACCAAATTCAGGGTAAAATAAATCAATCTTCTTCCACTATGGGGAATCAGACGCATGCCATAGGATCCCATCATTATTTTTCTTTACCTATGTATGTCACCTTAAATTCTTCTCATCTACAGGATTGGCAAACAAGCATTGAAACCATAGTATTATAGGTAGATATCACATCACCTTGGCAAGAGAGACAATTTTGGACTGCCTCGAAGTTATCATTTTGTACCTTGACGCCCGACATTTCAGACAATCTTTCAAATCAGCATAGTCCTTTTGAAATAACACACAATCATTTAGGCATGCATGTATCTTCTTATCCTTCATTCCCATTGGGAACAACATTTTCTTTAATTCGTATGTTGAGATGGGAGTATTGTTGCCTTCAGGAAGAAATTTGTTCAACAAAGACAACAATGACATGAAGCTTTTGTTTCTCCATCTATTGTTAGCCTTCAGAGTATACAATCTCAACACAACACTCAGTTTCATAAACTTAGTACAACCTAAGTATAATGGTCTCTTAGCATGATGCACAATGTTTCTAAATAAGGAAGGTGGATCAATTTGCTCTACCCCATGACTATCTAGAATTGCATCAACCATGTCTATCTGAATCAGTTTGTTCACATCTACATCATCCACGACAATTTCTTCTTTAACACTAGTATTGTTATTGACATCTACTGCTATCACCATTGGATTCTCTCCATGCCAATACCATTAAGTATATCTAAGTATGATCCCGTTGCACAAGACATGACTTTTGATTTTGACAATAGTGTTGACTTTCAAGTTGTTATCGTAATGCCTACATGGATAGTAGAACCTATCTCCAGGTTGTTTCCTATGTTCCTTCGAAAATCTTATAAACTGGTCATGACTAGCAATAAACTCCAGGGTGAAACAATTTGGAATGGACATCCATGGTCTATCCATTCTATGATCAAAGAAAAAACAAGTAAGTTTTAGGGTTTACATGATTAGGGTTTAGGATTTACAAATAGATTAGGGTTTATTATTTTGGATTTAGGGATAAGGGTTTATAGGTTAGGGTTTATGGTTCACAAAATAGGGCTTATGGTTTATAGATTAGGGTTTATGGTTTAGTAATGAATGTGTGTACCACCTATACCATTCTTGAACACCTAATCTCACTAGTAAGTGTATGTGTATTTGGCTTTCAAGAAAATTTCAGCAACAATTCCCCACACTTCTCCAAGTACACTGATGTAGATGGGCAAATGTCCACCAACATATGTACTTAGAGAACAAATGGGAAAGTGCTAATGAAACATCTTGAAAACCGAATATACATTATAAACTTAGATGCTAAGTGAGATTAAGTGTTCAAGAATAGTCCCAAATCAGAGACCATCCAAGATTTACTCCTAATGAGTAAATCTTGGACATGCTTATAGGCCAAAAAAATACATGTCTATATGTTGTCATTCCTATACCTATGATCATGGTTTCATCATTTATATTTGAGGTTTTATGTAAAATCATTAAATTTAATTCATTCTTCCATTTGGGTTAGTTCATTCATGCAACATTAACCCTAATTAAACAATATTAATCAGTGACACAATATTGAGGAGCAATTATTAAAAGAAGTTAAACTAATAACTAAAAAGAGAGAAAGAAATATTAATTAATTAAGTTCATTCATGCATCATTAACCCCAATTAATGATCAATATTAATTAGCTACACAATCTCAAAGAGAAATTATTGAACCAAGTTAAATCAATCACTTACAAGAGAGAAAGAAAACAATACAAATTAATTAAGTTCATTCATCCATCATTAACCCTACTTAATCAAAATCTACTTCTAATTAACCACTCACCGCAATGGTGGAGTAGGCTACGGAGGCGAAGGCTAGAGGTGGAGGTGGTCATGGCTAGAGAAGGTTGAAGGTGGGGCTGTGGCGATGGCTGGAGGTAAACCTGGGACAGTGGCAGTTAGAGTAGGATGGAGCAGTGGCTAGTGGATGGAGTAGTAGTAGCAATATCTAGGTGAAGAGTTGGAGTAGTAGTAGTAGCAGCAGATGGAGTAGTAGCAGTAGCAGTAGCAGTAGCAGCGGTGAATAGTAGAGGAGGCAGAGAGGAGTGGATCAACAGGGCAACAACAAGGCAGACAGTAGTGTAGGAGGCAAAGAGAACCAGAGCAAACCACCAAAGAAAAAATCGTCTGTGATGAAATAGGAGATTGAGGGAAAGAAACATTCTGTGGGTGCTATAAGTGAACTTAGTCATCAATTGTTAAAGAAAACTGATGACTAAGTACTTAGTCATCGGTTACACATAACAAATTGACACACAAATTGGTGTTGACAACCACGACCGTGCAGACCAACATAACCATTTTGGTAACTTAGTCATCGATATTGACATCAAAAACTGATGAAAGAAATGCTAATCCCAAAAAATTTTGACAACTAATTAAGCACCTTGACATCGGTTTCTATGTAGAAATTGATGACAAAGATCCATCGCCAAACAATAAAAGTTGGTCTCATCAAGGTAACTTAGTCGTCAGCTTCCAACAGAAACTGATGACGTAGAAGCAATTTGTGAGGAAAATATTTTCATAGGTACAAGATGCAAATGCACTTAGACATTGGTTCCTTATCTAAAACTGATATCAGAGACCCTTCTACAAACAAAAAAAGTGGGCTTCAACAAGGGTACTGTGTCACTGGTTCCTCTGCTTAACTGATGACTCGGTAGCAATTTGGGGGGAATAATTTTCTGTGAGGACATGGAGGGAACTTTGTGTCACTAAATGTAAAATTTTTGGAGGCATAATTTCCCCCTAAGAAAATTGTATTTTGTGAGTTATGTAAGGCATAATTTTCACTTAAATATAACAGACAATATAGCAAAAGTGGTACCTATGTATTTTCTAAATCTACGCGACTTGACCAACAGTGACATGTTTTTTAGAACCGATGTTACTGTTAGTATGGTGTTGGTTTTTCTTTGTAACCAACATTAGCAAAAGTGACATTAGACGTCTAAAATGTACTAGTAAGGTTACATTCTTGGTATGTCACCATGAGCTCTGAGCCTAAAGTCATGGTGACGACATGAATAGAAAACATACATGGGTGGCTGGTTTTGTGAAAAATAATATCAACCAATGAAGTTAATGCTAAATATGTATAAATATTAAAATAAATTTTACTAGGAAAATTAAACCAACACCAATTTTTATTTTTGACCAAATTGCATGGTCGACTTTCTATACTAAAAAAACCATCTATTTGATATTCAATGGAAACATTCCTACTTTTTCATGGATTGGATTTGTGGGACAAAATATCAGACAACACTCACGTTATTTTCCAAACATAATGAATCACTCTAGCATCTGAATCTTCTAGGGAAAAACTTCCCAACAAGAATATCCAAAATCCTAATTTTTACATTATCACTTGATATCTTTATGAGAAACAATAAGTAACCACATCAAAATTAGATTTATAGATATGGTAGTGGATCATTTTTATAATCAATTATATGCACAAGTTAAGCTTTATACAATGTATTACAATTGAAGTATGAATTATAACATGAATATAAAGAGATTTTCAACTTCCTTCAATCACATCAATCTTGTTAAATGCCTTGATATTCCTTCAATTAGGGTTTGCGTTGACTGAAGAAGGGTATCTAAAACATATAAGCATCTTCAATAGATTCATTAGATACGATTTAATGGAATGGTGAAGTCATCTTTAAAATATGGGATTTGGAAATATAATAATATGGTGAACAATTTTTGTCAAAATAAGATTATCATTTACTTGGTGCATCCTGATGTCTTTTATTATCTTCTTGACTAGTGAACTTGTCCAATTATCTTTATCGTGAAATTTTAAGATGATGAATATTAAATATTTAAGTATTAAAGTCTTATCCATGTAAATCTAGTGATAGATCCAACCATATTGTGAGGGGAGGATTCATATTTGACATTAATTGTTTTGGAAATTTTGTATATTCATACTAGTAACTATTACTGATCATATTTTAATATAGATGAGAAAAGATACAAAAATAGTTATAATTTCAATCCTTGGCCTTCAATATCCATGTTAGAGTTTGGAATTGTTTATGATTCAAGAGAGATATAATATATATTGTTGTATAAGATAATAGGACCAAAATATTTTAGTTTAAATATAAGCTCAATTTATTCATCGATGTGATAATTTAGCCAGAAAATTTTATAACCGTTAATATAATTTAGTATGAAAGACTTGCTGCAAACCAATAATAAGGAAAGTATGAAATCTTCTCATTTAGATTATAAAGATAAATATAGATACCTAACAATAAAATCTCATCTAATGTAGTGAGAAGGGAGAAGAGAGACTAAGATTTATACGTTCATGATTTGAACTTTTAGCCTTCTAAGATATACTATGGAATGTGGTAGTATAGGATTGGATTGGTGTATGTGATCCATGATATACATGACAACAAAATGTTCTTACTGGACAAAAAATAAAAAACATTAAATGAGAGATTATCCACAACCTAGAGTCTTATCACGAAATCATGCATTACCCAAATCCTCGATCCTAGTGGATAGACATCAAAAGGTTAGAGGACCTGAGCATCCATATATGGAAGGGATCACATAATATATGTATGAATAAAAATCATAAATAACAATTTAGGTATAGGACAACATGGAAAAGCAAAAGACTACTAAACTAGTGCCTAATATAAGATCTTAACTCCCATATTTCAAACCATGTGAGTTTCATTTGCATGTAATTAGATATCATCAGATAGAGTAGTAGATTATCAAATAAATGTAGAAGCAATAGTCATTGTAAGAGATTCATAGTGTACATGTCACCTAAAATTATAAAATGGATACTCTTCAAAACAATTGTGTTGGGTATGCTACACAAACATATAAAATCCATTGTTAAAGAGAGTTTATATTTCTTGATAAAACTCTTAATATAATGGAAAAAAACAACATTAAAGGTGTTCTTTTTAACATTCAAACATATTCTAATTTCATTTCCATTATCAAAAACATCGTAAGGACTTTGACCAATTTCTCAAAGGAAGGGGTCCTTGAGGGACACTTAAGCCAAAGCTAAGTATGTACCCTATTCCAATGCAAGAGACTGTAAGACTTATTTCACGAGTTAACCCTATTGTAAGGGACCTCAAGGCCATATCCAAAAGTTAACTCTTTTATCAACATGGTCTACCCTTTTTGATTAATCAAGTAGGGCACCCACCTCATGTCCTTACCCCAAGAATATAGGAAGGTACATAAGATTGAATAATGGACATCTTTGATTATGTTACCAAGTTTGTTCAACATAGTATAATCAATACCAAATAGTGTAGTCATAGGGAACATGTATATCAACAAGTATATAAAGACAAGCATTTTAGATTACATACATACAAGTAATTTTCAATACCACTGGTAAAACCAATAGGAGGACAAAAACATACCTTGATTTAAAACATTAGATTATACAACATGATTAGATCTTTGGAAACAATCCATAAAAGATATCCTAAAGTTACAAGTAATTTTATATGATTAACATCAGAAAGGATTTAGGCCATATTAATTTTTTTTATAAAGGGAGAATATGTCTCACCTAATTTAAGTTCCATTTTTCTCAATGATTGATTTCAACATCTCCAAAGCTCGTGCAATGATCATCATCAAGCTACATGCTACATCATATGTCATTTTGAATTAGGGTGAAACAATCAAGCAAGGCCAGGGATCTAATATTAAGGTTTCATTGATCTTAACAAGGAAATCATACAATTTTAATATTAATGTCTTAGTCATCATATTATATATTTGAGTCACATTGAGTCATTTTTATGCAATATAGTCATCATTTGATGATAAGAGAGATCAAGCTTGTTTGAATGTCATAAATATCAACAAATTACTTATTGGAGGGCACCGAATAGCATGGGAGCCCATTAGGGTGAGATTTATACAAGGTTAGATCTCAATTTAGCAACATGCACATTAGATAGCACTTGATGGCATGTTTAGGCCACTTAGTTACAATAGGGCACAAGATTGTTCTGTAAGACATTTAGGTGTTAAAATCATATAATGTTACATATTTGGTGTCATTAGCACAAGGTCAAAATATCATTTTAAAGGGTCCATAAATATAACATTTTAGGTCACTTTTCATATCATCAAATTGAAAAGAGGTCAAATATGAAACATTCAAGATCTTTTTGTGTCAAGCACTTTAAGTTACTAATCTAGATCAAACATGACAATTTGGAGTGCATATAATCAAGTTGACCATCGATTTAATGATCTTCAACATTAAAGTCCATATTACACATATTTTATTGTTCATTTCATAAATTAAGGTCATTAAATGGGCTAAGAAAGATTAAGCTAGATTCATAGATCATGCAATAGCCTATGTTAATTATTTGGGTCATACTAATCAAGTGGGTACATGATATGATCATGGTTTTAGCATAATAATCATCCAATGCACTGGAAATCATCATAAGTGTGCTTGTTTTAACTATCATAAGAGCTACAAGTAGAATTTGTCCATCAAATTGATTCCTTTGGAAAGATCTCATTCTCTGGATCAATTTTCATATGTAATATGTCATTTTTGGCCTTAGTTATGCTTTTATAAGAATTTTCTAAGATTATGTATATTTCTAGCATCAAAGAGAGAGAGAGATAGAGAAAGACATATACCACATAGGGGGGTGGGGACGAGACGTTCTGTGATTGGTTGGTGTCGAGTACATGCACCTAGACATGGTTCCACATTCCATGTTTGACCAATCAATGGTCAAAAGAGAGAGGGGGGACCTAGAACCATGTGGAAAGAAGTTTCTCTGGTTGTTGGATCATGGAACATTGTGGTCCAAAGGTTGATGTAACGGTAGTCGAGTTTCATATAGCTCTTGAATCTACTATGCATTTCTCAGCTCCACGAAAGAGGCCAACGGGGGGGAGTAGGTGGATCTAGGATACATGAAACAACCAATTGACATCACATCAACATGGCATACACAGAGGGGCCTTGGGAAGGGGCAAGGGATGTTGGAGCCACAAACCCATAGGTTGGTCAACAACACCATGATTGGGTCCAACAAGATCAAATACCAAGGAAAGAGGTTGGAAATTATTGAGAAAATTGGGGGAAATCAAAATTAAGGAGGGGTTGAACTAAAGGCCTTAAATAGGTTCTGTGAGGTAGCTTAAAATGCCCCATACACAATGGGCATGACCATAGTTGGAGGGGTGCCTCAACCTCTACCATCACCTAAAAAGCTAAGAGAATGTAGGTTAGATGTTGGGAAGCATGAAAAAAGGTGTTTGGTGGATAAAAAAGACTCAAAATAAGTCAAATGATATTTTAAGCCTCATGTTCCCCATCTTTATAATTTCTTTTCAAAACTTTGACTTGTCTACAATGGAGAATATCTTCTCACACTTGGAGGGAGATATGCTTAGGAAAACTAAGAGTAGGCATATAGATTGTATTTTTACTTGATTATTACTCAATTTTAGTTAGTTTTGTCCCTAAGGCTACATCACCAAGTCCCACATTTTTATTAATAACTAACTATTCCATTTAACTGTGTTAAAGAACCTATTAAATATGTTTCAAAATTATGGAAATAGTATGTGGGCCTAATTTGACTATCCTTGAATGGAGAAACTCTCAAGGAATGCAAAATTATCAATGTGATTGAATATTTATCAAAAATTTTGAGTTTCTATATTTATTATTAATGAATGTCATAATACTAATTATACATACATGAGGTTAAGTTGAATAATAGTGATTTAGTTTTATGTTGGATACTATAGGAATATTTAGATAAATTTTGAGTGACACTACAGTTGGAATACCAATATTGTTGCAACCTTGACTTCTAGGTCTACTTTTTGCCTTTCTATTAAGGATTCACCACTTCCTCCTAGATCACCCCTCATCTCTCCTTCCTCCTCAGTCTGAAGTCCATTTCCTTCTATCTTGTAGTTTGAACTAGTGTCTTGTATTTTTTAGCAACAACATGGAAAGAGAGGGACATGGGATGAAGCTGGAACAATAAAGTGTTTTCTAAATTATTTACATAAGTTAATATTCTTTTTGTCCAATTTTGTATCTAATAATTCAGTAACTTAAAGTATTAGTAGTGGGGCAAAAACAATTCGTGCCACATTCTTCCTCTATTCTTAGGTGGTAATGGTTGTCTCATTTTTCCTCTTTTTGAATGTCTTTCTCTTTACTATTCGAATGATACCCCTTTAGTACATAAGAATTGTGTAAATATATGTAAACTACTTAGATATGAGAATATATTTCTCATCTAGTGGCCTCAAGCCCAACAAAGAAGTGTTCCCTTACACTTGGAGCTTAAGTAGTGAAGGCACGGTACCCAAGATCTATGATAAGGGTTTCATTATTGAGGTAGATCTAGAATATAGGCATTGTTAAGAAAATCATATAGATAAATATTTTTTGTTGTTGAGGTGTTTCATCAATTGAAAGCACTCTCACAAAACTCATGTTAGTCGTAAAAATCTAACAAATACTATGACATTAGGTGGGAATATGATCAAGAACAAATTATAAGGTAATTTTTAGGAACAATATTAGTGGATCAATCTATGAGGGTTTGACACCAGTAGTTCCACAATAACATATTGATCATATCAATACATGTGTTATTTTTAATCTCGACTGTTACTAGGGTTATGAGAGGAGGAGCGCACGGCGTCCGCGGAGGCCGGGGAGGAAGAGGTAGTTTCGGTGGGACAAGACCACCGGAAGCGTCGGATGATGTAGAAGGGTCGGTTTACGTGGGCATGGAAGGTCTGGAAGGGGGAGATGGCGAAGAGACACCAGCAAACGCCACGTCCAAGGAGACCGGGGCGGCAATCATGATATCTGAGAATCGTGAAGAAGTGACACAGGCAGTATCAACCGGAGATAGAGAACCATAGGATATGGTAGTCCTCTCCGACAACCCGCTTTTTCGTGGCGGAGAAGGCGAACAGAAGGCAGGCGCAACAGGAGATCTTAAGGAAACTTGGCATAATGCTGAATTTCAACAGCAAAGAAACTGTGAAGAGCAGCGGCGGTAACCTACCGTAGGGGAGGAAGGAGGACACCCCCCGCCGCCGAGGTAGGCTGATTTCCCAGAGTTGCAATCCGGAATGACCGTTAGTACACCTTCGGCGGGGCAGGAACCACGGATAGTGGTATCATACAAAGATGTTGTGGGCGGCGATACCGACATACGCAGGCTCCCATTTCTGGGATTCGAGAATCCAAACATTACACTGAACAAGGAAGATATTGCTATGAGTATAGTGGACGGGACACCGAAGTTTGAGATCGTCGAAGATAGGTTTGAGGAGAGGGTTAAACCTTGGATGTTCACGGTTGTCGTGAAGGTAATCGCGTGCAACATAGGATTCCTAACCCTGCAGGACAGAATCCGGGCCATGTGGAAACCTGCAGGAGCGTTCAGACTCATCGACCTGGAGGATAACTATTTCATTGTGCAACTCACCAGAGAGGATGATTATCTAACGGCATTGACGGGGGGGCCGTGGCCGGTGATGGGTTCGTATCTTAGTGTCCAACTCTGGGACAGAACCTTCTCCCCATCGGAGGCGAACCCTAAATACATGGTGGTCTGGATTCGCATACCACGGCTACCAATCTACCTATACCACTCTCGTTTTCTGGAAGAAGTAGGGGAAGCGATCGGAACCACGATCAGAGTAGATGCCAACACTGACCAGAAGAAGTGTGGCAAATTTGCTCATATAGCTGTGAAGCTGGATACCAGCAAGCCATTGGTACCGGAGATCATCGTACAAGGAGAAACGTACAGAGTGGAGTACGAGAATTTGACTAGTATCTGTATGTTCTGTGGCAAGATTGGACACAGTGATGACGTCTGTATGGAAAAGAAGCGGGCCATTGAAGCCCAGGCAAAGGCAGGGAAATAGAAAGAAGGTGAGGAGATCAGGCCGAATCCCATGGGGAAGTTCACGGAGCACTTACACGCGAAGGCGTTCATCAAGAGGCCAAGGAAGGATGAGCAACCGAACAAGAAAGGAGGACTACCAACACATAACAAGTTTGGTAATCTTGATGTCCCGGAGGAAGCCAATGTGGAATCGGTCCCTCCAGAATCCGTAGAACCAAAGCAGGGCTACGAGTGGCGGAAATGGAAGGCAGTGAACAAGAAGAAGCGCCTGGTGGAGGAGCAGTGACCCACGCAGGTGGCATCTTGGCGGGCCAAAGAGGGAACGACGAGCCAAAATGAGAAAACGCAGAACCACCAAGCTGTGACAATTGAAGGGGATGACACTGTTGTCATCCCAGTGGATGAAGAAGGAGGTCACGAAAGCCTGAGCTTCAAGATGGGAGCAGTCCAGAACTGGAAGACAACAGATTTGTATAGCAGCCCGACCAAATCTATATGATTTGGTGCGTCAACAGGGGTACATCTCCAGAACCGGAAGATTATGAATTTGAAAGACTTAACGAAGAACAGCCCAAGGAAGAAAACTCAACGTAGCGGACCTGAGGAGGTGAGCACACCGAGCAGTGAAGACCTGAGGCCTTCAGATATGATCACCCAATGATTATAGCTGTGTGGAATGTAGAGGGTATCTGTGGAAGAGATACCCAAAACACAATTAAAGATTTATCACGGCTGCATAAAATCGACATTCTCGCAGTTCTGGAGACAAGAACCAGTGGCAATAAAGCGGACAAGATTGTCAGAACGTTGGGGTTTGAACAGTCCTACCGGGTTGAAGCCAGGGGGTTCTCAGGCGGCATATGGGTGTTGTGGAGAAGAAGATTGGGGGAAGTAGAGATTTTAGTGAGCGACAAGCAGTTTGTACACTGTCGGGTGAACAAGCAGATCAGGGTGACGTTCGTCTACGCGAGCACAAAGCAAACGGGAAGAAGACTGTTATGGGATCATCTCCATACCATGGCATCGGCGTCGGACTCACCATGGGTGGTGCTGGGAGACTTCAACACAGTGCTAAGTGCGGAAGAGAAGGTAGGCGGAGAACCGATCGTGCTAAGTTGTTGCAGGGAGTTCGTGGAGGGACTACGGAATGCCGAGCTTGAGGACTTGGGCACGTCTGGTCCCAGGATGACGTTCAGATGTGGATGGCTCACCGAAAGGTTGGATAGAGCGGTAGCTAATCAAGCGTGGCTTGACGCATACCCGGAAACAGCTGTTACCAATTTACCTCGCGTGAATTCGGACCACGCACCAATTTTAGTCACAACAAGGATGAGAACACAGACAGGGTGTCGGCGACCGATGACAAGCATTATGTGGAATAATAGACCCTCCTTTTCAAACTTTCTACAGCATAACTGGAACAACTCTCTGCCTTTCCATAAAGCGATCACAAATCTGATGAAGAAGTCGGTGCAATGGGACCTGGAGGAAAGGCGGAAGATTGGGGCTGGGAAGCACAGACTTTTATCTGAGATTGGGAGAATGCAGGCTACTGACAACCTCAGTTCGAACGTAGAGCATGACAACAAGCTGGAGGAGTTGCAGTTAGAATACAATGAGCTGATCAATTCTAAGGTGGAGGAGTGGAGACAAAAGGCAAGGTGTGACTGGATGAAGGAAGGGGATGCTAATACCAAATATTTCCAAGCCCTGGTTAAAGCTAAAAGGCAAAGGAACCTGATAACTAAGCTAAAGAATAATCAAGGTTCTTGGGTGGAAGGGGAAGAGCTGCAGGAAGTCATCTGAGGGTATTTTGCTGATCTTTTCATGGGGAGTAGAAGAAGAGGGGGCAGATTTGTTGCAGCGGAGTACGTAGGTAGTTTTCCCACGTTGGAGGAGCCGGAGCGGCTAACATTGGGGCAGATACCAAGTAAGGAGGAAATGAGGGAAGTGTTGATGAAGATGAATCCAATCAAGGCGCTGGGGCCGGACGGAGTGGATGCCGGATTTTTACAAAAAAACTGGGATCACTTAGGCGACTCAGTTTCCCTAATGATATCTAAGTGTTTTGCATGTGACCCAATTGAAGCTGAATTGGAAAACTCAATGTTAATTCTGATCCCGAAAACAAAGATGTCGGAGAGCTGCAACAATCTCCGCCCTATTGCTCTTAACAATGTCGGGTTGAAGCTTCTTTCAAAAATCATAGTGGAGAGAATCAAGCCTTTTCTGCCGGAGTGGATTGCGCCCGCACAAAGGAGCTTTGTGCCCGAAAGACGCATCACTAATAACATCATTTTAGTTCAAGAGTTAGTTCATTCCATGAAGATGAGATTGGGCAAATGTACTACAATGGAGATGAAGGTGGACCTTTTGAAAGCGTACGACAGGATGGACTGGGACTTTATCCATGATACCCTGAAGAGGACAGCTATACAACAACATCTAAGGCAGGTCATCATGAATATCATAACGGCAAGGGAAATTTCCATCGTCTGGAATGGATCAAGCTTAGCACCTTTTAAAGCCACCCGAGGGGTGCTACAAGGGGATCTTCTATCCCCTTATATCTTCGTACTTTGTCTCGACAGACTGAGTCAGGACATTGCGAGGGAGGAAGTCAACAGAAATTGGGTCTCGATCCGAGCTACAAGAAATGGGATTGGAATATTGCACATATGTTTCGCGGATGACTTGATACTGTTTGGTGAAGCAACTACGAAGCAAGTGAAGATAATGATGGCAGTCATGAAGAGATTCGAGCGAGCATCAGGACAAATCTTGGCGAAAGAGAAGTCAGCCATCTTCTACTCCAAAAATACAACCCCTCAAGTAAGGATGGCGATCACGAGGGTTACAGGCATATGGCAGACGGAGGATCTAGGGAAGCATCTTGGGGTTCCAATCATACATGAATGAACATCTAAAGCCAAGTATCTTGACATCATCAACAAGATAGAAGCGAGGATATCATCGTGGGTCAACAATTCACTGTCGTCCGCGGGAAGAGTAACTTTGGCCAAATCTATTCTGAACACCATTCCCATCTATACTATGCAATCAACTACCCTTCCAGGAGCAGTCTGCGACAATATAGATAAAGTAGTTAGGACATTCATCTGGAAGGGAGCAACGGGGCAGAAGGGCACCTATTCAGTTGCGTGGGACAAAGTCTGTGCTAACAAGAAATCCGGAGGACTCGATATTAAGATGGCAAAGCTACAAAATGAGGCACTGCTGCAAAAAGCGTGTTGGGACTATATGTTGTAGTGCCATGCTTTATGGAAGACAGTAATGAAGGAGAAGTACCACCATCGAGTCAATCAAGGTGTTGCAGGAGCTTCACAGCTTTGGAGGATGATTAACAAACTTAAAACAAAGCTGGTTTCGGTCACCGGTAAGGCAGTTTTATCAGGAGAACTCACGTCAGTTTGGCATGACAACTGGGTTGCAGGCACACAGCCAAAGCTAAAGGACCAGGCTCAAATACCAGGGGGTCTGTTAGGCCTAACTGTCAGTTCCATGGTCAACATGAATGGTAGCTGGGACATGGAGTTTATAAACCAGTGGTTTGAAAAGGAGTCAGTATGTTTAATTCTGGAAATGCCCCCCCCGGATCCTACAGTAGGCGCTGATGAAATCGTTTACTTGAAGGACAGACGTGTACAATTCACTGTCAAAAGAGCATACAGCCTTTTGCAGATGGAGCATACCAGGCACTCGCCAGGGCGGTGGATGAATCTATGGCAGCTGAGGGTACCCCAAAGGGTCAAAATGACTCTGTGGCTCACAATGCATGGCAGTCTCATGACAAACGAGACCCGGGTCAGGCGTGGTTTCATTGATGATCCGATGTGCCCAAGATGTCATATGGTTTCTGAGTCTATAATGCATGTGCTTATAAGCTGTGTGGATGTCCAGGAAGTATGGAGACGCGTCCAACAGACCACAGGGTTAAATCTAATTCAAGAGAGCGCGATGGAGAACTGGCTCAGGGCTAACATGCGGAAGAGGAAGGAGCAGACTGACTGGAGTATTTGGGTCGCTATTACTATTTGGAAGTCGTGGGGCTTTAGATGCAGTACAGCATTCCAGGAGCTCAACGTTAATGTTGTTAGCATGTTTAACAGCATAAAACAAGAGGTCACACTATGCAAGATGGCATTTGCTGGAGAAAATGCAATGGGGAATGACCGGATCAGCGATGATTATGGATGGACCATCCCACCGAGTGAGTAGGTGAAGGTTAACGTCGACGATGCAGTAAAGAGGAAGAGGAAGGCTATGGCTACCGAGTTTGTCATCAGAGATCAAGAAGGAAGGTGGCTAGGAGGAGGGTGCGATAAAGGGGCTACGCTAGATGTCATGGCAGCAGAATTGAGAGCCATCGAGCTGGGTTTACAGGAATGCCGCTTGCAGTTCCATAAGATTCTGCTGGAATCGGATAGCAAAGTGGCAGTGCAGATGCTGACTAACAACATTGCCACCCCAGCTAAGTATAAAGCTAGCTGCTATTTCATTAGTAAGTTGTGTAAGGAGTTCGATGTAGTTACCTTTACGTATAGGAAGAGAGTCTGTAATAAGGTGGCTGACAAAGCAGCCAAGTGGTGTCTGAAACAGGAGGTCGATTGTAGGAGGTGGAGTCGATGCCCTAGCTTCCTCACTGACTTGGTGAGGGAGGAAGCTACATCGAGCCACAGGTTGTATATGGATGTGCAAGGACCTGGACTGATGGAACAGGATGAATAAGATTTTCCCCAGAGTTTCAAAAAAAAAATACATGTGTTATTTTTTCTTAATAATAACAAGATCAAGACTGATGTCTCAGGTTACCACAAGCCATGCATAGGTGCGGAATAACATGATAATATACATGGTTGTAAAAAATAAAATCCTTAGGTTGAGTTGCAAAGCTTAAGTAGTTGTATATGCCTAAGTCATAGATCAAGCGTTTAGCATTCTAGAAGTCTAGAATGGTTACACAAAGATATCAGTGTCTGCAATATTATTTGACTAAACATAAATCTCAAGACATGTAAAGTACCAATGTTATTGAAGATTGATCAAGATTTCTATAGATTAATGTTATAATGTATTCATTTAGTGTAACTTCTAATATTAAGTACAACTTGTTGTTATTGAGATGATTGTATGATGGCGCACTGACATGGCCATCAAGCCAATTTTGAACTAGTCACTTAGTTTTTCTCACATAAATATTAAGTGGAAATGTCAAAATTAGGACTTATGAGAACTATAGTCGATTGACTTCTTTTCATGAAAATGTAGGCAATTGAAGAATCGCAAATGTGTGAATTCACCTATCATTGATTGATTTTACCACAAGATAAAATTAATCAACCAAAATGGAACATTTTTATTAGGTTCTTCAGCTGAGAAAACTAGTTGGTCACTCAAATACAACATTTTTTACGACCTTTGATTGGTTTTACCCCAAGAAAAATCTAGGTAGAGAAATGTTATTTTCCTTAAAGTAAGTGTCCTTGACTTATTTTATCTACTAGAAAACTAGTTAAACATGATTCACTACTACAGAAACAGCCTTTGGCGTCGGTTGTTTAACCCACTTTGGCGTCGGTTTCTGAGCGACGCCTATGTGGGCGCCGCTAAAGGTCGAACACTTCGGCGTCGGTTTTTTAACCGATGCCTATTTAACATATAGGCGTCGGTTTTTTAATAGATAACCGATGCCAAAAGGGTTCGTGCCACAGAAAACGGCGTCATCTAGGACACATTCTACGTCGGTTATCTACTAAAAGACCGACGCCTATATGGACTATAGCGTCGGTGTTTACTTGGTAACCGACGCAGAACGTGTCCTAGATGACGCTGTTTTCTGTGGCGCGAACCAGTTTGGCATCGGTTATCTACTAAAAGACCGACGCCTATATGTATTATAGGTGGTGGTTTGACACGAACAGCCGACGCCATTTCCAGTACGGCTGTTGCCACATTAGGCGTCGGTTTTGTTCAGAAACCCGACGCTGTATGTCTTTGCTGACGGTTTTCTGTAAATAACCGACGCTTATATCTATTTTTTTTTCATATCAGTTTGCAGGCCTGCTGTGGCTGGTCAGCAGGATGAGAACCTACAGTTCAATTTTCTGAATTGTAGGTTTACGACATCCATTGATATCAGCCTACAAATAGGCCACAAACCTGCAAAAGTCCCAAGGAAAATTTCACACAAGTAGATACATTCAGACATCAATTCAATTCTCACATTCACACATATAGAAACATTCAAATACATGTATTAACATTCAGAAATATTCATTTACAAAGTATCATTCATTATCGTTATCAACATCCCAATTATATCTTACAATTGCCACTGCTTGTATGGTTTTTGCCCATTCTTCTCTTATTTCATTTAATGCTTCCATCGTATATGGAGCATGTATATTTTTTAAGCGTTTACCTATAGTGTTGTCAGTTTTAAACACCTGTAAAGAGAATGATGTATATATATAAGTAATAATATAAAAATAAGATTGATATATTTCATACTAACTAATGAGACTATATATAATACCTCATGTATGGTATCGATATCCAATGCGGCATGTTTGATAATTATTTGCATAAATCGCATCACATAGTATGTGCATGCCCAGCCATTGTCTTATGTAGCGCACTATAAATTGAAACATACAAAATAATACAACTAAGCACAATTCACATCAATAATATATACATTGGAGTCAGGAACTTACTTGTACGTTCTGCTAATTTATTGGCTGGTTCTTTTTCATTGGGACCATTCCTCCAGCCTTTTTGAATGCATCTAAACCCCTACATGTTAATATAACACAGTAAATTACATAAGTAAATAGTAATGTAATAACAGATGTTAACAGATACAAAAATGAAATATTTCTCACCAGAATAATGGCATTCTCATTACGTGTCCAATTTTAGTGTTTAATGTACTTCCCGCGGGATCTAGATAATAAACAGTGAATGTCCCGGGGACAATAACTAGTAACTCCAAATGTCTACCGCTAGAGGTAAAAAGTTAACAATTAATAACTCAAAATGCACAATAAAAATGGAATTTTCTTAAGTCCAAATTATAAATAAAGTAAACTTACTTGACATTGAATGGAGCTATTATTATCGTCTTCTTTTGCTGACCAAAAATTGTAAAAGCATCTATACAGTATTGTTGAACACTATCAGGGTCTTTAGCTACCATACTAATCAATGATGGAATCAAAAATCCCACATGATCAAATGCAAATTGTTTGCAATGATCTTCGACTAAGTAGCTGTAAAACATGTATTACGTATGCATTAATATATAAGAAACCAGATCACCGGATCTTACACAAGGTATATGGATGTATAAACAAGATCTCACCTTATCCATGTCTCTATCATTGATGTATTCAGCCAATCATACATAAACAGCTCAATAATATCTTGTATAAATAAAGAGCTATCGTATGATTGACCTGCATAATCTGCATCTAAAGAAACAATTATCGGGCAATGTATATTATGTGCCCATAGCCAACATGCCATTCCCCTACAAGCAGGACCTAACGGGTATGTTAGGTCAGTTGGAAACCAAGTTGGTAATGCGGGAAGTGGAGGTGGAGGCCTAGGTGCTCCTGGTGTCTTCTTTTTAACCTGTATATATAATTTCAGATCAGTTGACATCATATATACACATTAACAGTCTAAATCAATGTAAATTTATCTTACAATTTCAGTAGTGTAGACGACATCTGCTTTGGGCCACAATATGACCCCGCCTTCTGCCTCAGCAAGTGTATCAATATCCGGGTGGGGATATGGCAATGTAGCTTCCCTCCAATTGGGTAACACACGTAATGGGCCCACACGAACGTAGCCCTGTGGCATTGGAGTCCCGTGAAACCTTTCCCCAGGAAGGGACGGGTAAGTCTGCGCCTCTGCAACAACATAGTCTTGTATTCTTAAGCAGCATGGCTTCAATGCCTACAAATTTACGTAAAGAATGTTATACATATATACATATCATCTTGAAAACATATCATCTTGAAAACATATCATCTTGAAAAGACTAGCTACAATGTCATAAATAATACTTACAACAGACGTGTTAGGCGATGGGTCTCCAGGATTACTCACAGTCTGTGCATCAAGAGAAGAGTGGGTCGCCATAGGCTGATTGGAAGCCTGAGATGCCTGCCACCGTAGCAATTCTTCCTTGACCTTCTCAGCAACTACATCGTTGACCTTCTTAGCAACTATATCCTCAACTCTCTTATTCTCCTATACATGGATAAAAGAAACATTAGCTTCTTATTATTGAATTTCCTTTTGCAGTAACATTCTAAAAAAAGAATAGGTTACCTCTTCTTGAGAAAGTCCTGCTTTGGGTTTGCGCTGGGATGGCCCAAAGAATGCTTTGATGCCCACACCAGCGCCTGCACCCCTAACACGTCCAGGATGCTCTAGGTTACCCAGAGCAACTGTCAATTCATCCCTTGTGCCCTGAGGGATGAACGTGCCTTGTTTCCTCTGCTCGTGCAGCTCCCGCTAATCACCATCAACAGAAATTGGTAAGTTAACACCACAAATAATCAATATTCAAACGATTGCTCTAAGAGTTGTATTTTACCATTTTCGCAGCCGCCTCAGCAGTTACGGGCTTCTTTATTTCACCCTTCTTGTTTTGCCTCCCAGCTATCCAGATATCATGACGAGGCATGGGTGTGGCAGACTCCTGAGTAGGAGCAGACTCCTGAGTAGCCATAGACTCCGCATGTAGTCTTTGTCGAACGCTTGCATAGCCTTTTGGACCCATAGTGTGGTCATGCACACTCAGTGCACGCCTTGCTTTTTGTGTGTCATTGAGGGCCTAGTTAGTATGCACATTAATGATTTGGTTAGTATCATTAAATGTTAATCTTGAATAGGTGAATACAATGTATATTAATTAAATTGGGAGTGACGCCTAATACCTTGAATTCTTCAGATTTTCTTGAAGCAACAAAATTGTCCCAATCTTCTTTGTCCAAGAAGTTCCATTGTTCAAGGGCTGACTTCTTTTTCTTATCACCCTCTTTTATGTATTCTCTGTTCAGATTTGTCCTATAATTCCTAAGCATTTTTCCAGAGCGTTGCATCACACTTTTACGATGCAACTTCTCATCCAATGCAAACAGATTCTGTAAAATAGAAATGTTATTAACTAGTATCCAAAATAGAATTGCAAATAATAGAATTTGTAATCTACAAAATAGAATTGCAAATAATAATAACTCACGCATAAATCCTTCTATATCAAGTCTTTTTTCCCCTGAGGAACTTTATGCCAGTTATCATACTTAACATCACAATGGCTCCGAGTGGTACACCCAAGATAGTTTACAAAATTATTGCGGTTCACTCCAATTGCATTTCCTCCATTATCAAACTCCACAACCAATTTGGATCCACTACCACTAAGTGCTATTAACTTCTTCAACAGAGTGATGCCCCTTTTCTTGTTAAGTGTTTGGTGTTGCGCATCAAGTTGCTCCAGTGCTTCAGTGGGTACATGTGCATCATCAACCTAAAATTTAACAAAAATAAACACACTGAATTAGCCCAATATAGAAATATAAGATATATGACATAACTAGAAGATAATGAATTTTATAGAAATATAGGATATGTTTTTAGAACTTATATTGGTATCCTCGCCATGCTCGTCATGGACAGCATGCTCATCATGGACTTCATGCTCATCATGGACATCATGCTCATCATGGTCAGCCATCTGAAAATGTCATTAAAAAGGCAAACATTTAGCATTTGTATTAACTAGAAAAAGGCAAACATTTAGCATTTGTATTAACTAGAAAAAGGCAAACATTTAGCATTTGTATTAACTAGAAAAAGGCAAACATTTAGCATTTGTATAAACTAGAAAAAGGCAAACATTTAGCATTTGTATAAACATACATGTCTTTAAAATTGTGATCTTTTATCAATTAACAATCCGTCATTGTGATCTCCGCGCACATATAAGTCATCATTAGCTTCAATATTTTGTGGAGTTGGCAACCCAACTGAGAATGGACTGGAGTCATCATACCTATCATAGTACTCTTCTTCATCTATAGGATCTTCAATGAACTGTCTTTTACCATGAAGAACAACCGACCATTTATCATTTGTAGGATCATCGATATAGAATATTTGTTTCTCCTATGATGCCAATATGAATGGTTCACCCTTCTTGCCAATCTTTTCAAAGTTCACCAAAGTGAAACCCAATTCATCCACTATAACTCCTTTGGTGTTATCAACCCAATTACATTTAAAGAGCGGAATTTTGAAATCTATGTAGTCAAACTCCCAAATATCTTCAATGACACCGTAATATGACATTTTAGCTTCACGTGGACTCTTATCCTTTGCACTTGCAAAGTACATAGTCGACGCTTGAATAGTGACCCCACTATTTTGGACGACACTCTTATCATCTTGGCGCTTTGTGTAATATGTGAATCCATTAATGTCAAACCCTTCATAAGACATAACATTCGATTTTGGTTTAAAGGCAAGGCATTTGATAGTTTCTGTAATATCATTTGGTGTTTGAGATAGTTGATGTAAGACTTTATCTTCAAACCACTTAGTAAAAGTCTTATTATGCTCTCTAGCAAGCCACATTGAACTTGCTCGAGGATGTTGTCTCTTTATGAAATTGGTATGTTCCTCGATATAAACACTCACTTCGTCCATATTGTGTAAAATATACAAGTGAGCTTGTTCCAACTGCTCACGGCTGATTACTTTCACCCGTGATCCCAAAATTCCTTTGCCCTCCTCAATATTCTTGTCATTATCAGGAGTGTCATTACCACTGAGAAAGTCATTGCAAAAATCCATAACCTCTCTCGCCACATAACCTTCAATAATACTCCCTTCAGGCCGATAATGGTTTCGAACATCACCTTTAAAAACGCTCATGTATCGTTCAAAGGGATACATCCAATGCAAGAAAATTGGTCCCAACATTTTCACTTCCCTAGTCAAGTGGACAACAAGATGTACCATGATATCAAAGAACGAAGGAGGGAAATACATCTCAAGCTGACATAGGGTAACAACCACTTCTCTTTGCAAATTATCGAGAGTATCAGGGTCAATAACTTTGCTGCATAGACTGTTGAAAAAGAAACAAAGTCTGGTAATTACAAACCTTACATGCTTCGGCAATATAGATCGAATTGCCACGGGCAATATTTGTTGCATTAGAGTGTGAGAATCATGAGATTTAAGACCTATCAACTTCAGATCTTTCATTGATACCAATCTACGGATGTTAGATGAGTAACCATGTGGCATCTTAACATTTACCAAGCATTCACAAAAAGTTTTCTTCTCCTTTCTAGACAACGTGTAACAAGCGGGAGGTAAGTATGTTCTTTTATTACCCATTTCACGTAATTCTGTTAATTCTGACCTTATTCCCATTTCACGTAGGTCCAGTCTGGATTTTATCCCATCTTTAGTCTTACCTGGTATATTTAACAGAGTACCAATGATGCTATCACAGACATTTTTCTCAACGTGCATTACATTGATACAATGCCTGACTGTCAAAGAACTCCAATAAGGAAGATCCCAAAATGTTGACTTCTTCTTGAATGAAGAATTGTCACTCCGTGTGGCCATACTACATTGTGATTTCTTACCAAATTCATTGACAATGTCTTTTACTCTTGCATAAACAATATCCCCTGGTATAGGTTTAGGTGCACTTCGTTCATCATTCCATCCATTGAATGCTTTGCGCTTCCTACGATACAGATGGAATTTTGAAAGAAACCTTTGATGACCAAGATATACAGTCTTGCCGTCATGTTTTAGTCTTATTGAATCAGTGTTTTCTTCACATATAGGACACGCTTTAGCTCCTTTGACACTATATCCAGACAAATTCCCATATGCTGGAAAGTCATTAACAGTGCAAAACAACATAGTGTGCAAACGAAATGTCTCTCTTGCTGAAGCATCATAGGTCATCACACCTTCAGCCCAAAGTTTCTTTAAGTCATCAATCAAAGGTTCAAGATAAACATCGATATCATTTCCGGGTTGTTTAGGGCCCGATATCAACAACGACAACATAACGTACTTATTTTTCATACACATCCAGGGAGGAAGATTGTATATAACAAGCATGACTAGCCAAGTGCTATGTTGGCTGCTCAATGTCCCGTACGGATTCATCCCATCTGTACAAAGCCCAAGTCTTAGATTCCTATCTTCTTCACCAAATTTGGGGTACAATCGATCAATCTTCTTCCACTGTGGGGAATCAGACGCATGTCGTAGGATTCCATCATTATTTTTCTTAACATCTGCATGCCACCTCAAATTCTTCGCATCTTTCAGATTTGCAAACAAGCGTTGAAACCGTGATATTATAGGTAGATACCGCAACACCTTGGCAGGAGAACCAGTTTTGGACTCCCCCGAAGTCATCAATTTATACCGTGACGCACCACATTTTGGACAATCTTTCAAATCTACATAGTCCTTTTGAAATAATACACAATCATTCGGGCATGTGTGTATCTTCTTGGCCTCCATTCCCATTGGGCACAACATTTTCTTTACCTGGTATGTTGAGATTGGCAGCTCATTTCCTTCAGGAAGCATTTCTTTCAACAAAGTCAACAATGAAGTGAAGCTTTTGTCGCTCCATCTATTGTTAGCTTTCAACTTATACAATCTCAACACAGCGCTAAGCTTCGTAAACTTAGCACAGCCTGTGTATAACGGTATCTCAGCATCATGCACAATGTTTCTAAAGATAGGAGGTGGATCGATGTGCTCTACCCTACAACTATCCAGCATCGCATCAACGATGTCTGCTGGAACTGGTTCGTTCACATTTACATCGGAGGAGGAAATTTCTTCTTCCACCCAAGCACTGCTATCGACATCTACTGGTTTTGATTTTGAAATCTCTCCATGCCAGTGCCATTCTGTATAGCCTTGTACAATCCCGTTGCACATGACATGACTTTTGATTTCCTCACCAATGTTGACTTTCAAGTTGTTACCGCAATGCCTACATGGACAGTAGAACCTATCTGTAGGTTTTTTCCTATGTTCCTCGGCAAATCTAATAAACTGATCAAGACCAGATATAAACTCTGGGGTGCAACGATTACGAATGGACATCCATGATCTATCCATTCTATGATCAGAGAAAACAAGTATATATTAGGAAACAAGTATATATTAGGAAAAGATTAGGGTATACACTTACATCCTACCTAAGTGTATAATGTGATGTCATTCTTATATATAATAAATGTGTACCACCTATCCCATCCTTGAACACCTAATCTCACTAGTAAGTGTATAATGTGTATTGGGTTTTCAAGAAAATTTCGGCAGCATTTCCCCGCTGTTCTCTAAGTACATATATACTTAGAGAACAAACGGGGAAATGCTACCGAAATTTTCTCGAAAACCCAATACACATTATACACTTACATCCTAAGTGAGATTAGGTGTTCAAGAACAGTCCCAAACTGGGGACTATCCAAGATTTACTCCTAATGAGTCAATCTTGGATGGGTTTCTTGGCCAACAAATACATTTGATGTCATTCTTATATATAATAAATGTGTACCACCTATCCCATCCTTGAACACCTAATCTCACTAGTAAGTGTATAATGTGTATTGGGTTTTCAAGAAAATTTCGGCAGCATTTCCCCGCTATTCTCTAAGTACATATATACTTAGAGAACAAACGGGGAAATGCTACCGAAATTTTCTCGAAAACCCAATACACATTATACACTTACATCCTAAGTGAGATTAGGTGTTCAAGAACAGTCCCAAACCGGGGACTATCCAAGATTTACTCCTAATGAGTAAATCTTGGACAGGTTTCTAGGCCAACAAATACATGTGTTGTCATTCTTATATATAATAAATGTCTATAAAATACAGGAAACATGGTTAATCCTAATCAACAGAGCATTATTAAATAATAAATCAAGAAATCAATAGTTTCAAACAAAAGGTCTAGGAATCTTTACTAGACATTATATGTATCCCTAATCATCATATTTAACATACTACATTATTATGAACATCCAGATCAGATTAAGATCATACTATGTTATAACCATTGGTTTAATAACCCTATTTCCGCATGTACATGTTTATCAACTTTAAAACCCTATAATTCATGAAATCATTCTAATTCAATTTAATATGTTGGGATCACATAACTATATAATGACATCAGAATATATAGAAGAATCATAATTAACATGATTAACAACATGCTCATCAAACTAGGGTTTTCGAGAAAATTTTATTCACAATCTATGCATTTTTCTGATCAAAACCATATACAATATGTCTATAATTGGAGCTAGCATTTATTTCCTATATTATTGGCAATATTAATGTGTGAATCTGACCTGGAGAGGAGCTGTGGTCGAACCTGGAAGGTAGGGCTAGGGCTAGATGAGTTACAGCCGGTCTGGAGAGGAGCTGTGGTCGAACCAGATGGTGGCGTAGAGTGGGCGACGATGATGGCACGTGGCGGCAGTGTGCGACGATCGATGAGCAAGCAAAGAAGATGGTTGCGGCGGCGCGATGGCGGTGGAGAAGCAGCTAGCTGTCGGCCTGGCGGCGGTGGCGTGGAGGCACTGGCGGCGGCGTGGAGGCACCGGAGGAGAAGGCGGCATTCACAAATCACCACTGGCGGCGGAGAAGGCGGCGCGGCGGCACTGTCGTGGAGGAAGATGGTGGTGGTTGCGGCGGAGTGGAGGGTCGGGCGACAGTAGAGAAGAAAGGGTCGGGGAACAGTTTAGGTGATGAAACAGAAGAAAGGGGAAGAGTCGGGTGATCGTGGGATATTAAGTTCACCAATAGCGTCGGTTGGTTCAAACAACCGACGCCTAAACCTCTTTAGCGTCGGTTGTTTGAACCAACTGACGTTCAATTGGACGATATTTTCATGAAATTGTTTGGCGGGAACCACTTTCGGCGTCGGTTATCAACGCATAACTGACGCTGAAAGTGACACTTTTCACGCAAAGTTTCATCACACATAGGCGTCGGTGGCTATTTAAATAACCGACGCTGTATGTGACACTTTTTCTTTTCGCTCGAAAATTGGATTTCGCGGGAGCTTTTAGGCGTCGGTTTGTTATAGTCAACCGACGCTGAATACAAAGCGGTACCTGTGTCTGGCTGGTCTTCGAATGTAGACGTCGGTTTGCCTAAACAATCGACGCCTTATATTATAAGCGTCGGTTTTCCTTAATAACTGACGCCCATAAAAGCGACACTGAATGCTATTTCTGTAGTAGTGATTGTTGAGACACTTTGCACAGTCATCGACCGGCTTCCCCCAACACAAATCCACTATTGTAGATGACTTTTCATAAGTGTAGAGTAGAAAATATATATTGGAATTTCATCTACTCATCTCGAAATGAATGAAACTTATCTAAATCCCTTCTAATGGCTAGTTGGTACCCCCAACTATAATAGGAACTGTTTAGGAGTTTTCAAATGTTTTCAAAATATGCATATGATATATTGTTAACATTGTGCCTCAAAGAGACCTTCAATTCCTTCTGAATCTAAAACATACTTCAATTGAGTAATTAAAAATACTTTGTAAGATAGATTTATGTACTTTCCAAATGTTTCCCAAATATGCATATGATATATTGTTGAGATTGTACCTCAAAGAGACCTTCAATTCGTTTTGAATCTAACAGTTTCTGACTTCAATTGGGTAATTAGAAATAGTTTGTAAGAGAGATTGTCGTACTTTTTATCTTATGAGGTTCTTGATTCTCTCTTCCAAGCCTTTCTCTCAAATTTGATTAAGTCTTTTCCTTAGCACAAGAAGTTGTGTGGTAGGTGGCCATTTGTGGTGGTAGGTTAAACCTTTTTGTAAGGTGTTGGCTTATTTCCAGAAAAAGAAAGCTAGTTACCCGTTGTCTTGAAAAGAGATTCTACTTGGTATATGTTCTTGGTTTGGTAATACAAGGTGATACTCAAGTGGTTAAGAAATCCAAGTAGTTGAGACTACTTTTATAGTTGAGATATAGCATTTCAAATCAAGACCACTACAAATAATTGTATACCTTTTGTGGTTTCCAATATATCTCTCCCTTGTTTGCTTTATTATATTGTAATGTAAATCTAAAGGTATAACAAGTTTTCTATGATTTTTATTACTCAATTTACCCCCCCCCCCCGCATCCTTCCTATTGATCCTTGATCCTACAATGAAGACTTCCCTAATCCCAATTGGAATGGAGTTGAAGATACATGTTTAACATTTTATTCTATATGGATAAGATTCTATCATAGATGTTATATGCCTAGTGTCAATCGTTATATCATGCAAGATGTGAAGCATGGGAGAAGCATTTGTGATCATTTCACAGATATCTATGTCGGTTAGTTTATGTTGTAGAAAAGTGAAAGAATGTGGAAAGAATGGGGTACCCTCTTAGATGAAGAGAGAGGTTTGGCACTTTATCCATAGGTAGAGTAGTGGTCTAAGGTCATCATGCATTGGTGGCACATGAAGGTGACATCATATTGTATATATTAATGTAGATGTCTAAACTACTCTATTCGGTGGAAAATGGTTTGGTAGTCTTTCCCCCAAGGTCATAAAGGGATCAATGGTGGCATAGTAGAGTTCTAGTTAGAGTGACAACAAGCATGTGTGAATGTAGAGTGACAAGATAAGTGAGCTAATCATGGTGGGTGGTCAAGCATCAACTAGAGTGGATCAAACCATGAAAAGCCTAAACTTAAACAACACCAATAGTGACACTAAGGAGAGTATACTCGAGGAAAATAGATTGCAAAAATACAATTTTTTTGTTTCGTGTGATATGCGTTTGTCTCCTTGTTAATCTCTACTCTTCGTATGAGGGAAACTACTTGGACTTAAGAGAAACCAAACCCGAGTTGTATGTGCAGTAACTCTGACACACTAGAGTGTCTTTCTTCATATTGCCTCATGGTTTTCATCTTCTGTGTTTGTCAAGAGTCTTCATGTTAAATCTGATTTCTTGGGTTTGTGGATAGGGTCTCCTTTGGGAATAATTTAATGGATAATAGATCACTCAATGGTGTATGCCCATCAAAGTTTTTACTTGTCGGAGCCGTAATGATTTCAATTAGGTATGTGATTGTTTACAATTAACTAGAAATATATTCGGGTCAAGTTTCGTGAAAATGTGATTTATTTTTCAAAAAAATCACGTTGGTTCTGATCAAATATGTGACTGATTTTGTATGAGCCACGGTAATTCTTGTCATGTTCGGATTCAACATGTGAAATAGTCAAGTTGGATTTTGGTCCCCGTTGCGGACAACCACACAACTTCGCAAGTGCGATGAGGTTGACTCCTGCACTGTCTTCTTTTTTCTACACAACGCCACCAACCATTCTAATTCTTACCCCCGTTTGTCTGCATGGGTGTGGCCCACGTCACCAATTCTCCGTTTGCTCAGCTTTGGATAATGGAGTAACGCGAGAATCAGCCTAGATTCACATTCCTCTCGTACACACGCTAGAGGAACCTGGTGTACGTTAGTGTTTGTATCGGCATACTTTCCGTTGTTTCAACTTTTGTCAAAGTGGAGCAGAGCATTCGATTCCGTCCGTCTCCAATATTGCCACATACAACTAAACCCACACCGCAGGATGGAGTCTGCCAACCGGTCGACAGCAATCGGAGAGGAAAGGACAAGAAAAAAGGAGTGACGAAAGATAAAGGTGAGGATTTGAACAAGACAGTGGAGGGAAACGGATTTGACATATTGAATGAATGAATGAATGAATAAATAAATAAATGAGCGCACTGAATAATTTCTACTTTCGTCTTTTACACCCCTAGGTCCAAGCAAAGGTGATCTGGAAGAATCTGCAGCCCAGGAAGGAAAGAATTCCGCTCCAACTCACCCTCTTCAACAATCAATGTGCTACGCATGCAAGACTGGGAGTGAAACTGGCTGGCGGAAAGGGAAGTGACGGTGGGATCGGAAACAGCGGGAGAGATCTTCTGCTGTGTGCTTGCACTTGAAACTTAGTGGAAGCATGGTACCCAAGCTCTATAACAAGGCTGATATAGTCTAATGGAAAAACTACAAGGTATATTCATCGTTGAGATGGAAGATCACACAGCCCTTTTAGCTAATGTGGTGGAACATCCCATCAATTGAAAGCACTCCTTGAAAACTTGCATTATTCATAAAAAGGTAAATGTAGGATAAATAACAAATATGGTATTCTATAGTCCCAATGTCGCAATTTTCTAGAACTTGTACCCCCAACAGTTCCATATTAAACTATGACTTACAAAACTAATGTCATTGTGCCCTAAGAATAAGAAGGTCAAGACCAATGTCTCAAATGATATCACCAACCGTAAGTAGGTGATGATGAATTTGACAAAGGAAAAGGTTGCATAAAAGAGCATCCTTCGTTTGGTCTGTTAAGGACAGTTCATTGCATGTGGGTGAGTCATGGATGAATCACTCAGCACTGTAGAAGCATAGAGTGGATAGATATATAATCTGGTCCTTATCTACAATGTATATTCCATTATACCTTAACATGCAAAGTTTCATCTTCCACATCTCGTTCATTTTTCATCAATCTTTGACTTGCTGACAATGAAGAACATGTCCCTGCCGCTTGGATGGGGATATGTTAAGTGAAATCACAAGAAGATGTGTGACTTGTGTTTACGATAGATTAGGATTCGACTTCTATCCGGACTTCCCTAATCCTAATTGTCATGGAATTGAAGATGTGTTCATGTATGTAACACGGTTTCTATTTTGGCTAGGAATCTAATTTTGATTGTATATCTCTAGTGATAATAATTTATCATTGGGGCTACAGATTAAGCATAGGAGAAGCATTTGAGATCAACTAATAGAAATTTATGTGGGTGTTTCCTGTTGTAAAAAAGTCAAAGAACGTGATGCTCTATCAGAGGAGGAGAATGGGTAAAGATTATACATAGAGGTAGAATAGTGGTTGAAGTTTTCCGACCATTGCCACATGGAGGTGATCGGTAGTCATGTTAGAGTAGGTGTCCAAACTACTATAATCTCCAGAGAAGATTTGATGAGTTTACATGAAGGTTAAAGAACGACCAATGTTGGCATGGTATAGTTCTAGTTAGAGTATCCAACAAGAATATGTGCATCATATGGTGACAATATAAGGGGGCACATCATGGTGGGTGGCGAGCATCAACCAAAGATAAATGAAATAGTGGTAGTAGAATCAAGAAGGAAGGATGTGCATATGCATAAAATCCATGTTATCAATGATGACAATGAGGAGGCAAAAGTCAAGGACAAGCTTGTAGGTATAAAATTGCCCCATGTGATTCTTTTCTTGATCTTCTTATTAATCTTGACTCTCGAGGCTAATCTTCCAAGACATATGAGCAATTGAATTTGAGTTATCTATTATTCTATCGTATGTCTAGTTTCTTAACTGTTATTACCCGATGGTTTTTGTTTTTTGTGTCAAATATGATTTTATAGTTTGTGGATTGGTCTCCTTTGGGCATGGATTTATGAATGATAGATCATTCAATTTCTTGTGACCATCAAAATAAATCCCAATATGTGTGTTTTACATTTTGTAGGGGTGTTGAAAAAATAGTTTAGGGTCAATGTTGATTTGGTTTCCCCATTTGTGTCGATGCAAATTCTCAACCTGTAACAGACTCATAACTAGAATTTTACAAGGTGAATTTGAAAAGGACTGATCTCATAATGTTTAACACAAAACTGACCAGAAATCCATAATCTTCTATGCATATTCATATAATATCAATTTTCATCCCAATTGAGAACTTAGATTGGCCAAATCAATTAACTCAAAATGGACCCAAGTTGACAAAATCCAAACTCTGAACCAACCCAATTTCAAATTGAAAATCAATATTCAAACCATGTAATAAATACACAACCAAAACCCAGAACTGGTGAAAGACAGGTTCATGGGATTTAGACATAGTTTTGTGGCCTACTTATTTGATGTTGTTGCAGTGATTTTTATAAGGGAAAAAACATTTCTTCAACATTTTCATAAGATACACCTCACTAGTGACCATGAAATAACGTAAATCTCAATGTTTCTCATTCTAATTTTTTTTAGCACCTTGACAGTTCCCATTTAATGTTTGTGTGACCCAAATTCCATATAATTCCCTTCAAGAAGGTGCTTGATATAGTCCCATAGAATAGGGTTTGGTGAGCTGAGGGCTATAGTTAGGTAAAGCCCCCTTTTCAAGAAGTTCTTAAGAAACCCTCAAACTTATTAGGATTCCTAATAACCCTTCAACTTAATAGGAATCACAAAAACCCTTGAAACATGCCCATTCGTTTCCTAGCACTAATGATGACATATGTAATTGTTTTCTTTTCACCCCAGTTGTCCTTTTCATTCACTCAAACAACTTAGTTGATTTTTTACATCAACATATTTCTCACTTGTTGGTATAAATAGATTATTTTCCATGTCTAGGATGACCACAACTAGGATATTTATCAACAGTAACCTGACCCAAGTACATGAGTAGTTAAATTGGGATGTGATGAGAATTGTTGCATGACATACAAAATAGTAACATGGTTGACACAAACCAACCTAAACTATTGTGTATTTTTGAAGAAGAAAAAAGCATCACTTATTTGATAATATGGCCTGAAACGAATTATGAATTCTGCCAAAATGATCACATAATTGATCTTAATTATTTCAAGTTTTAACAAGAAAATCAATCTTTTTAACCAAAAAAACCTAGCTTGTAAATTATATAGCTTCTATTTAAACTTGGATCCCTTTAAAATAAGTTGTATAAAAGTCCCCAACATTTGAAAATTCCAAAAAAAGACTCAAATTGTGTTGTATTTTCTGTTAGTTACCGCCTGTAGTGGTAGGATTGTCACTTTTTGAGAACAAGTCCAGCTTTCATATCACTCTCGATCACCTATTTTTTCTTCAATGTTTATTTCTACATTGTTTTCCCTTACTCTTTTTTGGTAGGAAAGATAGTGATTTAGGTTTCCATCAATTCAGATATGACCCAACGGCATCCCTAACTCAATTTTGTATGTGAATGAATTGTTGTGAGTTATAGTGTGGCTTTATTGTATTTTGGAAATTGAGGGTGTGGGGTGAGTGGTGTGTGTCCAGGTACGTTTGGAATGAAAATAGAAACAACATACTCACCACCATGTTTATGACTATTAGCAATAACAAGGAAAATCATACTAAGGGCATGTAGGACTTTAAAAATTGCATAGATAAGGCATGAAGATCAAACCAAAGAAAAGAGTAATGCATCATGTTACGTTTCGGTAAGGTATTAGGTACCCTCACAACTTTCGAACTCAGTTTTCCAAACCTGAAGATGTTAAAATTAAGATTTTATTCTAAAAATGTTAGGCTTTCATGGACAAAACATACCATAAAAGAAAATAAATATGCATGTATGATAATAGCATAAAAGAGAAATGTTAGCACAATGAGAGTATATGTAGGATCATCAATATTGGGTGCTTGTATGACCAAACCACTTCAAGATTTCAAAGGGGTCAGAAGATCTACCTTTCTTGGATCTAGTAGGAAGTGAGAAATAACAGTTTCCTTCTTTTTCTAATAAGAGGTGTGAAATGGAGCCAAAAAGGTGCTTCATTTTGGGTCTTTGAGGATTAGAAATAGATGATATATGTGGTTGAGAGGGTGGATAGTGTTGTACTTGAGGTAAAAGGTGTCCCATTTGGTTTTTGTGGTCTAGCCTCTCTAAATAGATTGTAATCTCTCTCAGGGGGGTTATAACTTCTCAAAATGACAGTCTAGGTCTTTATCCAAGTGATAGCCTCTATAAATGTGGCTTGGATGTTTTTATATAGGGGCTAGGGGTTACCAAGGGTTAGGGCTTAACGTAACCCATACACAAGTCAAGAATAGTTTAGAGACCTAGGGGGCATGTGTCTTGATGGAGCTCCACCTTTTGGAGGTGTCTGAGTGTGCTTAAATGATGATTTTTTGACATGATCACAGTCGAGAAGGCACAGTGTGTGCATGGTGTGTGTCCCACCTCTTGCGTTCTCTAAAAGCACTTTAAATGATGCTTTGTTGACTAGTCAAAGTTGGGGAAACGTGTGTGTTCTTGGTGTGTGCCAACTTTCCAAGTCTTTTAGGGTTTTGAATGAGTTGAACATTGATTGTTTCGCAATAAGACTGACTCCTCAAAAGTGTAGTGAATGTTTTTTATGCACCCCACTTTGCTTTGATCCCTACAAAATTCCATTCAGGTTGAAATTGCATGTGAGCTTGGGTGTGATTATGGATCAAAAGGGTGTGAATCTAGTGTGCAATGTATTTGTTTGAAGTGGGTATCTCATTCTTGGTGACGGGTATCATGTTGAGTTTTTTAAAGACAACATCTAAGCAAGGTAGTATGTAATAGAACATCCATAGATTGGATGTATGTTCTGGTCAGCACCCTTTTCATTTGGGAGTTTAATGTATGAGTCGTACAACTATGACCTTTGTTCATGAAATGCCAAGATCATTTTTGACTAATTTATATATTGACTATCAATAATAGTGATTGTCAAAGTGTGTCTTAATAATGGATCATGGATTAAGTCATGGTTCTTTTGGTTTGGTTAAATTTGTTGAGTATGGCATTATATTATTGTTATGTATCCATGTCTCAAGACATTACTCATGTACACAAGATGATCGTATTTCTTTCTTTCACTCAAGGGTGACCTTTAGTGCCTCTCTACCAAATTGGATGGATATTATTATGCCCATAGTTCATTACTACACATGTTCTTATTTTGAAGTGTGTTTGCATATCTTTTTTTGATTCATCAATCATATATATTGACAAATGGCATAGTTATAACTCATTCGGTAAGCAGATCAGTGGACCCAAAATGGAGTTTTAGCTTATAGTGATCACATATTTAATAGGATAATGGTCCGAGCTTTTGTATGTTATGATTAAACAAACACCTTTTTATCCAAATTTTGGTGTTCTTAATAAAAATTGTTATCATTATAATGAAATCAAATCTGAATTTGACGTGAAATTGGTCTTGAGACCAATTCCAGTAAATGGGTCTATTTTGGATCTAGATTGGTTCAAACTCTGCCTATATGAGTGGTGTCTTTTAGTCAAAGCATGTAGTAGTTTAGACTAAACATGTGACTTTATTTCAGAAGTGGCAATAATCTTTGGAAAATATTAATGATAAGGGTGGACTTTTTTCTCTAAAAGACACACTGATGGTTCAAGGGGGACATGTGATTATTTTGTGCCATCCATAAGAATTCTTGTCATATCTCAATTTTATCTGTGTAATAGTTGAACTGAATTTTGTTTAACAAAAGTTACACTCATGCTAATATGAAATAGCTAGAAATAATTTATTGATAAAAACATGAAAAGGAATGTAGAAACAAAAATATAAATAAAAATTAGGTGAGTTAATAAAGGTGATATTTGGAGTGGAAAAATATCTTCAAATGGAAAACTAGAAAATAGTAGCATTTATAACATCTAATGGTAGGCAGGGATTGGGTATGTATGATGAATTTTTTAGTATATTTAATGATATGTATTTATGTGATTTTTTTAAAGGGAGTTGGTTTAGTGTTTAGAATTGTAATATTTAAGATGGATTTATTAGATCTTTTAGGAAGTCTTATGGATTTTGATTGGTGAGGTAGTCATGGGTTTGTTAATGAAAGCATCCCCTTTCTACACATCCACACAACTCCTCATTTTCAATGATGTTCACTATGTACTTTTCATTTTTCTTTACACAAGGCCACACCACACATTGGTATCATTCGAAAACATGATTGGATTGATCGCTCTCCACTACATCAAATTGATGCGGTGAATTTTGTTCTATTTCAATCGCTCATGGCTATTAAGATTTTATGGGAAGTAGTAATCATGCAGTGGTTAGTTCAGTCGGTGTTAAGCAAGATAGCTTTTGCACTGCCCGCAAATCCCTAATGTCTGCTCGTATTTTTGAAACTCTACCGGTCATTGTCAGACAGCTTCCCAAACAAAGCAATTGTAATTCTTATTGGAAGGACCCTTACTTAAATTATCTAAAATCCTAGTTTTGATGTTTCCTAAGAGTCATTAGAAGTTATTTATGTTGGATATTGATTGAAACCCTAAATGTTACTTGATAATTTATACTTTAGATTATTAGTTTTCTAGTATAGATTGAAAATCTTAGTTGTATGTAACTAGGGCTTTGGGGTTATACGAATCAAAAATGTGATAAGATACTTTTTATAAGTATAGTAGTATAGTAAATGTGTTTTCGTATTTTGTCCATAATTTAAATCACTTTGAAATTTGGATATAGGTTGAGTAACTCAAATATCAATTTTATTCTAAAATTTAGAACTTTTAGATGTTTTATGGACCTATTGGTTTGTGGAGTTTCTCCAAAAAAAGTCAATTGATCATGCTCTATAGATTGAGTATGATAGTGTTGTACGTTAGTAATTTAATTCGTACATCCAAATTGACTGAAATTTTATTCCTTTTCATACAACCTATAAAATTTTCATAATTTTTGAGCTATTATTTGGATGTATGAAGTATATTCATTAGTCGGGTTTTATGACAGAAACTCGTCTGACAAAACCATTCTAGAAAAAATGTTAAAAGTTAAAAATCGATTTCCTTAAACAAATAAATGAATATATTGATAGTAATAATATTTAAGCACCAATTATTTCTATCTATCACTCCACATCTTCCAATTTCTTTAGAGAGAATGAGATTCTAAGTGTTTTGAGAGAGTAAATTTGGTGTTTTATCTTTCCAAGGTTGCTGAGTCATATTATTTCATCAAACTTTATCATGTTATTTTATTTTATTCCTCTCATGTTTGAAGGTACTAGCTCTATTTATCAAGATTGAAAGATATCAAATTCATCTCTCTTTCTCTTACATTCTTCTTATTTAAGGTTTTGAGCTAAAAGGAGCAAGAAGAAGGTTGATGACTTGGAGCTTAAATTGACTTCAAGCTTTTTGGCTATTGAGATACAAATTTAAGGTGCTATAAACCTAATGCGAGTGGTGTGGGTTCTTTTGAAAACTTTCATTGAACTATAACCTTAATTTTAGTCACAGAACTTGAATTAGTGGAGATTGATAGCTTCAATAATTTTTAAGATTGTTTTTCTTAGTTACTCTTAGATATGATTATTGGTGTGGTCTTTCACAAATGAATCCATATAGTATTGGATCTTATTTATCATAATTAATATGAATGTCTTGAGTTTATCTTAACCTTTCTTACTACATATACATTGGAATTGCCTCAGATTAATTAAATAGGGAGATCATGCATTAATAGTGGATTCTTGATTTATGGTTGGGTAACTTGAATTGATGTGATAGAAAAGAGTAAAACAAATCACAAACACAGAAATGTGAGGAGGAGGCAGTAGTGGAACCCTGGCATGTGATCCAACCAAAACTAGGGGAAGACATCCGCCACAATGGAGAACCACACCATATGAGCTATGTGCAGTATTAGAAAGGAGAACGTGGAAAACCATGTTCATAGTTCCAGTGGGGAATTTGGAAACACACCTCATCTAGATAGAGATCACACTAGAAGATAAAGTCATCTTAATACCACAAATGGAGGTTGATTCCACAACAGCAGTAGCGACCTCACATTCAGCGTCCCCCAATTAAGGAAACCCTTCAAGTTGAGAGTCATTACATATATTCCCAAGGATCCGGACTTAGAAAATAATACATAACAACAAATAATTTTATTTATTCCAAATATCATTTATAAAATTGTACAATGATATTCCTCATAAAACTAATACCTATTGAGAAGAAGTAACTAGCTATCTAATCCTCCTTTAACTTATCTAAAATACTTTCAGGTAATTTCCATCTGGTTTATCACATGTTGACATCTTCTAATTAGCATGTACCTAAAATGTCGACAAATAAAACACGGATTAGCATAACAAGTTATATTGTGTATGTGGAGTGCAGCCATAATGTGTGCAAGTAATATAATCACATACAAATATCAAGTACTGCACATAAGAACTGGCATATTATTTATATATTATAACCCTTATTGGATATATTATCTTGGGCATGACCATTGTCCCCTCCATGGCTCGTGTGCATAACCCATTGATATACGTCATCTTAGGGTTTAGAATATTATCATTTACTTATGTGATATTCATATTGGCATTATAGTTGAACATGAATTAAATAAACAACCAATAGTTTATTCATTGAATCAGTCCTTAGATCATTCATAAAATATAGGTAAACTATATTTTGAGTACTCATAATCGTAACCACATACCATGATAGTGATCCATGTAGATCATGCAAATACACTTCATGCATATTCAATCAAGAAAATCAATTGATCCAAGCAAAACAAGCATTCATCATTTATAATCTGCATTATACAAATCCTAAAGTATCACCATCACATTAATAAGATTAAAACACTATTCAGATCCTAATTTAGGGCTTAGGTTTCCTTGTTATCAAATTATCATTAGGGTTATATTTGATACTCCAATTCCCATGTTTATTGATCTAATGCCTGAAGACCCTAATTCATATTAGGTGTTTCCATGATTATTAAATCTACCACATTATAGAACCATGAACATATATATCAGATTAAGTTATTAATCAACATAACAAGATATGACCTTGATTTCATAACCTTGATTATTCACATGCATATATATCCACTTTATTAACTCTAAATGTCATCTTTATTATCATGGTCGTAAGATTATTCAACAATATCATATCACATCTCAAAATAACCAAATTTACTATTTTAAGCATCATGATCATCAAAACTATGGTTTTTATACATTAATCACCACTTTAATGTATATTGCACTACTTTCAGAACAAGAAGCATAATTAGGTCTCAATTGTATTTTATTTGTGTTTATATCGTTCTCCTGGTCAATTTTCATATATATTTTGTTGCAATCTAAATTGTTATTTTCTACAATATTTGCAAACTAAGCATATGTGGGCCAATAGTAGGGTGCCACATCAGTGAAATATATAATCATTAACATTTAATTAGTCGCCGCACAGCAAGAGGGAATAGACTTAATCGACCTTGGGTCTTGATCGTTCGTACATGGGTAAAAGAGTCACTTGACTCTATTCTTTCCCTCACCTCTGACTAGGGTGATGCCCGACATCGTGGTCTTGCATGCCCTGGCTGCCGAGACTCGTCCCTTCGCAACTAGGGTTACCATTACTGAGTAGCACCGTCACCCTTTGTTAAACATCTCTTCTCCTTCAACTCCAACTACCGCTGCCACCAAACCACTGCCTGGCGCTCATTGCAAAGTCGACGTGGATTGCACCCACGCAGCCCTACGGCCTGATGATGCCTCTAGATGGATCTAGAGGCCCCCTAAGCAGGTGAGATGGATCCATGCTCCATCTATGTGTCATATTGTCTAGCTGGTGGCCTGGCAACCCTATGTCATCGCTACCTAGTCATGTGCATTGTTCCCTCTACTTGTCTTGACGTTGGGTGACCCTGCGTCCATACCCCAGTGATGTTGTGAGGGAAAATGTCGACTACCTCACCCTCAACAGGTTGCCCCACCCCAATTCTTTTAGGAGGGTCTTCCTCAGAATCTTTCTGATAGAGGCTAATAGTGACTCCCACAGACTCTGTCATGTTATCGGACAGGAGGAGTAGCTGCCTCTGAATGTTGGTGATGCTGGAAAATGGAGAAGGAAAGCGAGAATGGATTCAGTGGTGCTAAATCGACCGGCGGTGATGCCCTAAGGTTCTGCACAAGTGGATGAAAGGGAGAAGAGCTCCATGCTCTTCGATGACTCCATACTCAAAAAGCTCGTGAGAATAGTTGAGACTTCAAACCAGAGTCTAGGCTCCCAGCATGGGTTAGGGACGGTATTGGAAGCCAAGAATTGTCCCTCCTTCAATAGTCATCCTTGGGTATCGTGAATCCATGGTGTTGATAGTCGTATGACCTCTATTCAAGGCCACAAACTTCTAGGTAGAGAGGAAATAAGTTGGTAAAATTGAGTGTTTGATTCCCTGTCGTTCCTTTACTTAATTAACCTTAGGGTTGTGGATCGGTGGGTACTTGAATTCAATTCAAATTAGTGACATGAAAAATCCTCACATCATACTACGGTTGGTACTTGAATTCAATTCAAATTCTTAGTATTACACAATTTCATCTCTTGGTGATTACAATTTCCATTTATGATCTAAAATTCACTTGGTGATTATCTTTTCACCAGGGTTCCCAACCTATTACTCATTTATTTCCAGACAAGAGTGAGGTAACACCTCCAACCCTAGGTTATTTCATTAAGTTCACTTAAAGTATTCATTCTCATATGCCATCTTTAAGCATAACATGTTTCTTCCCAATCTATCCCCTCATAATTAGATGAAATAAGCACTTGAGTGCAGCCTAAACACAAAGTTCATCCCATTCCAAGAGTAGAGATGGTATATTCACACATCACCTCAAAATTTCATATTTTAGGTTGAAACATTCTCAATATGACTTTAAACCATACATATTTTTTTTATTCTCATTATTCTTATATTTATTGAAGTCAAATATCTTTTTCACTCTTTGAGTTTCTCCACAACTCCTCTTTTGATTTCATTATTACATGACTTCTTTATATCTTTTACATTCACACCTCAGGTATTATGAGCCTTATCCACTTCCTTGAGGTTTCTAGGGGTATAGGTACTTTTAGGAGTGATCTTATCCTTATGCATCTAAGGAGTGCCCCTCACACTCACTCATTGGCCACATGAATGTCATGAGGTAGCTAATCTCCTGAGACATGGGCATTGGGCAAACGTAGTTGTTACCTCCTGACCATATGGTATTGTGCATTCAGGGATCAATCAACTACTAATCCCATCGGTCCTCGTACCTTTAATACTCCCTACTTGACCTTAGGATTGACTTTGGGCTCTACCCTTCCCAAGGGTTCATCGCTAGACATTATTTTCATATGCAGTTCTTTAAACTAGATTTCCTACATCTCTTATAATGCTCATTATTCACTTTGTGTCCCTTCATTGGACTCATGGAAACATGTTATGGCGACATTTCTTTTCCGGACTCGGTCTCATACGGTCAGCCACTTCCATAGTGACTTTTCCTCGTGCTCCTCAGAGAGGGCATACATGGGTTCAAGAATCATACTCAATATATGTTCTTTCATCTTTTATATTAGGTTACATTCATGGTTATTTCAATCTTTAAATTGATTCAGTCAACTAACCTTTCTAGGGAAGGTCCTAACCTAGGGTGCCTTCATGACTTATTGGAGGAAGTTAGGCTTCTCTAGCCACAACCTGGCCCCAAGGTCTTTGCCTCCCCCCATAGGTCACCTTCCCACTCTTAGGTTGACCCATCCCGGGTTGGCACAGTAGCCCTAAAGATTTCATATTTCCATCTTTATTATTATTATAACTTCTCAACCCTTGTTTGTTCAATCTCTAGGATACCCTCTCATGGGGTTTTAGTATCAATGTCTTTCATACCTTCCCATTCGGACTTGGTATTCTTCCTCTCTTCCCATCCAGGCTTGATACTTCATATACCATCCTATCCAGGCTTGGTATGCCATTGGTCTTCCCATCCAGGCTTGTCACTTCATATACCATCCTATCCAACTTGGTATTTCATTGGCCTTCCCATCCGGGCTTGGCACTTCATATATCATCCTATCCAGACTTGGTATTCCATTGACCATCCATCCAGGTTTGGCCCTTTAGAAACCTTACCATGCGGGCTTGGTTTGCAGTCATTTTTAGAATGACTAAACCTCCAGAGATAGTAGTAAGGCAATGAGCAAGTTATATTCATATTTTCATTTTCATGTATAGACATTGGTCATTTATGTCTCTCATGTATATTCAAATTTCTCTTTTTTTCACATTCATCATGCATATATTTCTCCATATTCATACATTGAAATCTATGTCATATAGAATTATTTCCATTTCCTTATTTCTCATTAATCTTACCCTAATTAGGGTTCATGTGGGTAGGGTTTCCATTTTACCCATTCTACTCCCATTTCCCAGGATTAGGGTTTAGGTTCACATTAGAGAGACTACACCCTATCTCTTAGGGTTTCTATGTCCCTTGACCCACTAGGGATTTTCCTAACCAACCCTAGTTCCATGTACGATTACCCACACAAGGAAAAACCATAAAACAATTTTCTTTACTTTACTTTATCATTATTTCTTCATGTACATTATTATTTCACATTACAAGTACATTATGATTTCCACATTATATGTACATTGTTACTTCTTCTTAAAAATCTTAACTTTATCTGATGAGAGAACTATTCTTTTAGAGATCATTAAGAAAGAGGATCAGAAGTGGATGAATCAGATGAGAAGGAAACCTAAAGGTATTTTACTTTGGACAAAATCTTCTGACTTTGGCCAGGCATGATGCACAGGTATGGGATTCCTGGTAAGCCGACTAGTGGTACAGAAGAAAATTTTTCCAGACCCCGATTGTGGTCCTTTCTAGACACCATCATCTTTAGAAATTGCCCTAATAATTCCCTCATATTTCTACTGATTACTTGAAATTATAAACTATTAAATATTATTTGAAAAAATATGGGGTTCTGATACCAAATGTAATGACCTCACTTTCAAAGTCCCCCAATTAAGGAAAGACCTTCAAGTTGAGAGCCATTATCTATATTCCCAAGGATCCAGACTTAGCAAATAATAAATAACAGCAAATAATTCCATTTATTCCAAATATTTTTTACAAAATTGTACAATGATATTTCTCATAAAACTAATACCTATTGAGAAGAAGTAACTAGATATCTAATTCTCCTTTAACTTATCTTTAAAACTTTAAGGTAATTTCCATCTGGTTTATCACATGTTGACATCTTCACAATTAGCATGTACCTAAAATGCCGATAAACAAAACGTGGATCGACATAACAAATTATATTGTGTATGTGAAGTACAGTTATAATGTGTGCAACTAAGATAATCACATACAAGCATCAAGTATTGCACATAAGAACTGGCATATTCTTTATATATTCTAACTCTTACTGGATATATTATCTTGGGCATGATCATTGTCCCCTCTAGAGCTTGTGTGCATCGCCCCTTGATATACATCAGGTTGGGGTTTAGAATATTATCATTTACTTATGTGATACTCATATTGGCATTATAGTTGAACATGAATCAAATAAACAACTTATAGTTTAGTCATTAAATCAGTCCTCAGAAATCTTTTGAAAAATATCGGCAAACTATATTTTGAGTAGTCATTATTGTAACCACATACCTTTATGGTGATCCATGCAGATCATGAAAATACACTTTATATATATTCAATCAAGTCAATCAACCAATCCAAGCAAAATAAGCATTCATCATTTATAATGTGCATTATATAAATCCTAAAGTATCACAATCACATTAATAAGATTAATACCATATTTGGATCCTAATCTAGGGTTTAGGTTTCCTTATTATCAAATTATCATTAGGGTTATGTTTGATACTCCAATTCCCATGTTTGTTGATCTAATGCCTTAAGAACCCTAATTCATATTAGGTGTTTCCATGATTACTAAATCTACCATATTATAGAACCATAACCATTTATATCAAATTAAGTTTATTAATCAACATAACAATATATGACCTTGATTTCTCAGCAAAAACTATATATGACCTTGATTTTAAAACCTTGATTATTTACATGCATAGTTATCCACTTTATTAACTATAATTGTCATCTTTATTATCATGGTCATCAAATTATTTAACAATATCAAATCACATCTCAAAATAACCATATTAACTGTATTAAGCATCATGATCATCAAAACTATGATTTTTTACATTAATCACCACTTTAATGTTTATTGCACTACTTTCAGAATAGGAAGCATAATTAGGTCTCAATTATATTTTATTTATGTTTCTCTCATTCTCATGATCATTTTATATATAATTTGTTTCAATCTGGTTATCAATTATTTTCTATGATATTTACAAACTAAACATATGTGGGCCAATACTAGGGTGACACGTCAGTGAAAAAATTAATTACTAAACTTTATTTAGTTGGCGCATAGCTGGGGGGAATAGACTTAATCGCCCTCGGATCTTGATCATTTTTATAGGGGTAAAAGAGTCACTTGACTCTATTCTTTCCCTCACCTTCGGCTAGGGCGATGTCTGACACCCAACACCATGGTTTTGTGCGCCCTATCCGTCGAGACTTCTCCCTTTGCAACCAAGGTTACCATCATCAAGTAGTGCCACCACCCTTTGTCAAACGTCTCTGCTCCTTCGACTCCAACTACCGCCACCACCAAACCACCGTCTGGCACTCCTTGGAAAGTCGGCGTGGATCGCACCCATGCAGCCTTATGGCCTTATGATGCCTCTAGATGAAGCTAGAGGCCCCCCAGGCAGGCGATATGGAGCCTTGCTTCATATCTGTGTCGTACCGTCTAGTTGGTGGCTTGGTGACCCTGTTCCATTGTTGTCTAGTCCCGTGTGTTGTTCCCTTTGCCCTTCTTGACACTGGGTGACCCTGCGTTCATATGTCGGCAACATTGTGAGGGAAAATGTCGACTACCTCACCCTCAACACGGTGCCCCATCCCGATGCTGCTAGGAGGGTCTTCCTAGGAATCTTGCTAACATAGGCCAATAGTGACTCCCACAAACTCTGCCACGTTACTGGACAGGATGAGTAGCTACCTCCTGAGGCCAGCGACGTTGGGAAGATGGAGAAGGAAACCTAGCATGGATTTGGTGGTGCTAAACTGACCAACGATGATCCCCTAAGGTTTTGCACAACCAGATGAAAGGGAGAAGAGCTCCATGCTCTTTGAAGACCCCATACTCAAAAAGCTCGTAAGGATGGTTGAGACTTCAAACTTGAGTCCAGGCTCCTGGCATGGGTTAGGGATGGTAATGGAAGACAAGACTTGTCCCTCCTTCTTCAGTAGTCATCCTTGAGTATCGTGAATCCATGGTGTTGATAGCCATATGTCCTCTATTCAAGGCCATGAACTGCTAGGTAGAGAGGAAAGAAGATGACAAAATGGAGTGGTTGATTCCTTATCGTGCCTTTTCTTATATAACCTTAGGGTTGTGGATCGATGGGTACAATTCCAATTCCTACACATATTTGGCAAGACATGTCATTTAGGCAATAGTTAAATACCTTCCTCTTATTTTTATATAAAATTCTTAGTTTTTATTATATAATCCAAAGGTCACAAAATAGCCACTTCCTATTAAAACTTGGTTTTGGTAAAACAACAAGATGTTGGGAAGAGCATTTAAATATATGGCACTAATTGGTCATTAATATTCTCTTGATTTGAAATATAGATTGTTCCTTTTTATCTCTCTTTGATATGTCCCCTATATAAAATATAGGAATTCCATTAATATTATCCCAATTTCTAGAATTGTCTTCTAATTCAGACCTATTTTAGGGCTTCATCTCGTACCATATTGCATTTCAATAACATATATACCTGTTAGATTATATGTTATTTCCCCTAATATGCATATTTGTATAAAATGCACTTATGGACATTATTTGCATGTTTTTCAGGCATTTGGACCATACTTGAGGGAAGACAGAGAGAAGGAGTGATTATATGGTTTCTCTACCCATAGAGAGGCCTAAAGTGAAGTCTGAGGCTCCCTCAACCTACCCCTAGTGGCCAAAGATCCATTGAAGAAAATATATCCAAGCAAATCCAAAGAATCAACTCAAAGTGCTTCAAGAGAGACCACTACGGACGTGGTACCTCAGAACGGTTATGTTGGCTCATCCAAAGACAACAGAGTCAGCTCAAGAAAGTGTAGAGATCACCACAGTCATGCCACTCAGAACGGCTGTGGTGGACTAACCCAGAACGATCGTGCCACCTTGCACGGCAGTGTCACACCTAAAGCAGAATGGCCGTGGAGCCAAGAACAGGAAGTGTTTTCCAAAACACCACGGACATGGTGACCACCATGGCCGTGCTACCCTAGCCTCACCGCGGTCGTGGTGACCACCACGGCTATGTTATCTCATGTACATTTTTTACCAAGTTCCTATGATTTTTCCCCATTTCTCACCTTGGTCGTTCCACTCCACCATGACCATCCTCACCCCTCCCCACCACGGACGTTCTACTCACAAAAACCTAGCTATTTTTGTACTGCATTTCCCACTTTACCCCTACTTGACCTATTGCTTCCCCTACACCTATATATACCTAGGTGGTGGCTCTAGCACGAGGTTAGTTACCTCCTACCACCTCTTTGCTCCCCATTTTCACCCCTTAGCCATTCCACTCCATTTCCACATCCATTCCACTCTATTTCACCATTTCCACCACTAAAACCCTAGGTTCCTAGTGTTTTGACCCTATTCCACCATAACCCCATGCCATTGCACCTTAGAGGAGAGAGGAGGGAATCCTACAACAGCTAAAGTGGAGGATTTCTCCATCTACATTGAGCTCCATGGCTTCTTCTACCTCTTTCTCCTTTCTTTTTGTATTTTGCATTGCTATGAGTAGCTAGGCCCCTTGGGTGGGTTGTTTGGGGTGAAAAATGTTACTTTCATACCATGTTGGTGGGAAATGATATGTAAACATTATAATTTTATTTTATAATGATTATGTTCTATTTCTATCTCAGTCTTCATGAATTTCTTGTTGGTTTGTGCTTGAAATCACCTAGGAATTTAGGGAAATTGCTTATATGTGTGAATTTTGGGATTTGTTCCTAGGTTCAATTCTTGGATTCCTAGCTAGCTACCCATCTTCCTACATACTAATCAATTTCCCCTAACCCTAGTTGAGAGATCTAAGTAGCTAGTTTAGATGAATTTGGTATGCTTAGCATGGAGCTTTTTCAAGGTTAGAATGTGGGTGATGGGAGGACTAAAACCTCACTTCCACTCCCATTACTAACCTCATCCCCTAATCATCCTAATATCATCTAAACTAGAAACCTATTATTGTTTAGAATCTAATTGAATTGCACCTAAACCCTAACCCAATTGATCCTTATAAGGGTAGTAGAGGTTGTTAGTGACTAGTTCCCCTATACACAACCTAGCATATCTATGGCCGGTTAGTAGTTTAGGATAATTCATTAGACTCTATCTTGTTGTTTGGTTTGTTAATATAAATGAAATCATAATATTTACATATCACCCCCTAACCTAATTGAAAAGTGCATCCCCCAAACAGCCCACACATTCCTTAATTGCTTTAAAAACCTAATTGCCTTCCTACTTAGCTAGTGTTAGATTAATTAGATATTTACTTTCTTAGTTAGCTTATTGCTTTGTTCTTGCTTTGTTCTTACTAGTTTAGGTCTTTACTTGATCTTTTGTCTAGTGTTCTAGTTTAGTGTAGTGTAGACTTTTCCTTGCATGGCTTAGTGTAGATTGTTCTTTTCTTGCCTTGCATTGTCTTTTCTTGTTCATTAGAATTAACTGTCTAGGGTTAACTTAGGTTTTGTTCTTGGTTACTTTCCTTTAATTTCTTTCCTGCTCAACTTCGTGTAATCAAAAAATCACCTTCAAACCCTTAACCCTAGACTTCATAGTAGGAACCTATCTCAAAAACTAATCTAGCTCTAGTGCCCCCTTTTCTCCCCATAGATCGATCATATTCTTATCACTCTCTTATACTACGACACGACCTCGTGCACTTGTGGATGTAGTGTTTTAGTTTGTGTGACTATGTTGAGTTTAGGTCCATTATAAATTTTGAAAGTTCAATCCACTGTGTGTATCTGTTCGTGGGGTTGCATCTATTCAAACTCCAGTTGAGTAGTGTGTAACACCATTGGCAAAGATGCACCATCTTCCTTTTCTAATTTAAGTATACAAAGGTTAAGTCGAGATAATTTTATTTGGTGGCTCAACATTTTGTTGCCACTCTTGGCTAGATAATTACGCCTTTAATTATCTGAAACACCATGTATTTTATCTTCCCTTAAAAACTTGACAATTATATCATATTTCACTTATTTATTTATTCAGAAAGCTATTGCTATTTATTTATGTGCAAAACCTCTTATTTATTTAACTTTTTCCACAAGCACCTATACCACAAACATGATCACCATTATTATTCTACCAACAATACCATTGGGAAAGATTATTTTTCAAATCATGCTTTACATTTATGTCATTCAATTTTACCAAAATTGAGTATATTACAACAGAACTTTGGTGGAATATGGTTGTTGGGTATATAATCAGCTTCAAACCACATATCCCCAAACTAGAAGACTACCTGAAGAAGACATGGAAGTCGACAGGAGAAAAGGAGGTGATGCTAAGGGCCAATGGCTACTTCATCATCAAATTCTGAAACATCTCAGGCATGGTCACTGCACTTGAAGGAGGATTGTGGTATGTCAGAGGCAAACCCATGATTCTGAAAAAATGGAAAAAGGGAAAACCATTGGAGCAAGAGAAACTAATATTCATCCATGTACGTCTTAAGATTGCAAATATGCCACTTGAGTTATGGAGTAATGTAATGTTGACTCATATTACATCCTACTTAGGCAAGCTACAATGCTAGATCATCAAATGAATGTAAGGAAAAGAATTGACTATGCCAGATTGAATGTATTGATGTATGTGGAGTAAAAATTCCCAACAACTACGAAACTTGAAACAAACAAGGGATAAGACTATTGTGTGAACATTGACTATGAGTGGATCCTGGAGAGATGCCCTCACTACGGCATCTTTGGGCATGACAAAATTCTATGCACCCCACCTCCCCCCTGGTTAAAGTTGGTGAGAAGGAAACAAATACATGGTAGCATAACACCTCTCCAAGGCATGAAGATCCAACTTAGTGGGTGATTGCTCAATAGAATATCGTTGAGAAGAATCAAGACACTGAGTTTAAGGTCCTTCCAAGGAGAAATAGATCCAATGACAAAAGAAAAACATGAATCCAGAAAGCTAGTGACAACAAACACCAACTTCCCCTAACGGATTCATATTATTCAACTCGAATGAGTCAGCTGAGATGATTCACCAAACATCAAACATTGCTCAGTCTGGCATTAGGCAAGTGCAATGGGCTAATGATTAGCTCCCTAAATGTGACAGGTTGGAATGTCTTTGGTATGTCCACCTGGGATAAACAACAAATTGTCCAAGCTAAAATTAGGAGATAACGGGCTAATGTTTCCCTCCCCTTGGAAGTTAAATTACAAAGAAAAAAGATCCATAAATATAGATAGAGAATTTGGCCTAACCCTAATTGGATTGGCAATTCCCAATCAAGCAATAAGGTCCTAATTCTAATTCTCTAGGAAAACCCAGCCTAGAAGATTATCCTTGTGAGGTGAACAAAACAACTAGTTCATTGTCATCTCAACATTGGTGATAGTAAGATTGTAAGGACCCTAACCTCCGTTTAGGGTTTCCCTATTTGCTTTGCTTAACCCTGATGCCTTGTTGCTTTCTAATCAACTCTAGTGGTGATTAGGGTTTGTTTGTGCTTTGTTGAGAGTTGGAGGTGCTACTTGCAAATAACCCAAGTCTAGGGTTTGTGGACAAGTTTGTCACCTTGTGAGGTGTTCCTCTCTCTCCTTGCTTCCTCTAGAGTAGAGAGGAAGGTTTTGGGCTCATTGCATGAGTTCCTTTGGGCCTGGTCGAGCTCGTTGGGCCTTGTGGTGCCTTGCCTTTGTTTGGTTGGACCTTGTGTCGGGCAAGAGGGTTGTGTCGCCCATGTTGGAGGTCTGTCGCCTAAGTGTGTCACCCATGACCTTTGACCAAGCTTTGACCTCATTTGTGTCACCACTAGTGGACACTTGGTGCTTGATGCTTTCATGTAGCAATGGCCTTGGACATGTGTGTAGGGCATGCTAGAGTGGTGGTTCTTGCACATGGACAAGTGTCCCTAGGTGGGCGACACATTGCTTGGCTCTACCTTGGTTTCTCCTCCTTTCCCTTCTATATATGTGGTTCCTTTCTCTTGCTAAGGATCCCTTTAGTTCCTTAGTCTTCCTCTCCCTTGGTGCACGACACACTCTCTTCTCTTACAAGCTTGGTGGTCGATCCTCCTTGGAGTCTCCTCCTTCCTTGGTGGTGCTTGAAGCTTGGTGCTAGGAGCTTGGAGCTTGCTTAAGGCGGGTTACATAACTCCTAACCCTAACTACATTACCATCTTCTATGTTCTTGTTGTCTATGATCGGCTATGTTGTAGTTAGTTTGGTTTCCTTGCTTAATTGCACTATGTTGGCCGAACCTATGATCTAGGGTTTCTTGATGAGCAATACTCCTTTCTCTCCTTGGTCTAGAGGAGTGAGTTTGAGCTTCTAGTAGCATGGTCAATACCCCTCTCTCATTTAAATTGAGAGGTGAGCTTGTGTTCTAGTTGCTTGAGAAACACCCTCCTCTCACCATGGACTAGAAGGGTGAGCTTTGTGGTGATAGTGAACCTTGCTAGGGTTGATCCTTGTGTTGCCCGATTGGTGATAAGAAATGTGCAAGACACCTCTCTCATTTAAGTTGAGAGGTGATCCATCTTCTTAATCCTTTAGGGTTTGGTGCCCTTGTGCTTGAGGTTGATGATGAGTTTGGGGAGGTGCTACCTGATACCTCTTGACCTAGAACCTTGGATGACACATGTTGTGATGGTGATGGACGATACCTTGTGACGGGCGTCACACCACCACCCTGTCTTGTGACAGTCGATAGATCATGGGTTGGTTGGCTGAACGATAGGTCCCTTGTCGGTTGTGTGAGCTACACCCTTGAACGTTATCTCTTGTGGAGTACCTTGCCCGATACACACTTGTCTTAGATGTAGTTTGGGGCCGTTGTGCTTTGAGGGGATGTTGCTAGTTTAGTTCTGTGACGAGCGTTGCGCGTTATCCCTTAGTGCCCGAGACAGGCTATTGCATGATAGGCATGGGTGCACGACACCTGACGTGCCATTGCACTTTATGTCGTTGCTCAGCTGCACGCCTGGTTGTTGTTGCCCTTGGTGCTAACGCAGCGTTGCGCGTCGCACCCTTGTGTTGGCTGATAGACACGGATGTGCTGACCGTTATGGGTTGGGTGATAGGGTGAGCACCCTGCCCGATACAACCTATAGTGAGGGTGCCCTACCCGTCACACTTTTTGTGAGGGTAGTGGACACTTTTAGTAAGGGTCTTGCTTCTCATGAAAAACCGATATGGTGGATAATGTTCTGGTTAACACGTTAGTGACCCTTGATATTCTTAATGGTAATTGTTATGATAAAGCTTGCTTATGTAACGTACATGTCTCTACCCATGTATGTAATCATCTTGATTATCTGTATAAAGCTGAGATAATGGTAAGCATGTAGAATGCCTTGCTTAATGATGTAACCTATGCTCATGATCATAAGTTGTAGCATGATTGATAATGTATATAATCATTAATGTCACCTTATATTGATAACATGGTCTTTCTGTTAAGCCTATGATTATTGTGTATACTAACCATGCAGGTGATGCATAGCCAAGAAAAAGGCTATGAGGTATATATGATGAGTAACATTACTTTGATAGTTACTCTTGATGATGAGATCACATGTATGATGTGTTGGATTGCTATCCCATGATGATGATGTAAGCCTTGAGAGGCAGTGGCAGTATATGATGAGGGATTGAGATCCCATGGTATGTGATGATCCTTGAGATGGATCTGGATGATTGGCAAGAGGCCAAGTGATAACATGTAATGTTGGATCCTTGTGATGGATCGGGATGATGTGATTACAATAAAAGCATAACATTGAGTTTATGTTGTTTATTTCCTGTTATAGTTTGCATGTTATACAACTTGGTTGAATCTTGCAATCCACATAAAATACACTAATTAACTACAGTGGAATATATCATGTAGTTTTCCCTGGCCATAGATCCATCATCGTCAGGAGCTGGTGATGGTGAAACGGGTTCTCCTGCAGGATTACCCGGAGCGCATATTGTTGAATATGCGAGGTTTCTCCTAGCCTAAAATAGAGAGGGAATCGAGTGTAGCTACGATTGCAGAATCGGATATATATATTTAGAGCATGGTGAACAGGCCCATGGCTCAGTGTGATGGAGCATGAATGCGTTCATGGCTCAGAGCATGGTGAACAGGCCTGTGGCTTAGATATACTAGCGTTGTGACCTGTACCGAGGCGGGCTAGAGGAAGGGTAGCCTATGTAGCTGACCCTGTGGCTGAGGCCACTTAAGCACGAGACTGTGGTCCTGCTTTGGTTCTCGTGCACTGACCACGAGGGGAAAGGTCAAGGAGTCCGGCTCTTCCATTGACCTTGTATGGCAACATCTTGGGTTTCGCAACCGAAGGTTGGATTTGAGCGGTACGGCTCACTTCCTCAGGGCATAATAATACGTAATATAGCCATATAGTATTTACTACTTAAGGAAAAATACGGAACGTTGGTTGAGGCCTTGTTTGTGTAGTTAATTTTGTTATAACTTGTAGTTACTTATATGTTCCTCATGTTATGTGGTAAGACCTCATAAATCTTATCTTGTTAATCATGTTCCATAAAGAAATACTTGAGGATATGCCTTCCGTACGCCTGGTAAGCTTGATGGTACGAATAGCCTTGCTGTATAGACTGTTAATATTCTACGTTTTACTATTTCTCTTCTACTATTGCTTCATCCTCTTGGTTTTATAGTTTCGGAGGGGAGTTATGTTTCTCACTGGGACTCTGTGTCTCACCCCGCTGGTTTACACCCTTTTTAGGTGGTCGAGCTAGACGTGGTGGTGGTCGCAGAGTTGTGGCCGAGCAGCAAGACGAGTAGTAGAAGGCAAGAGACAGACATGATGTTGTTTTGGTCATTTTGAAGTAGAGTCTTAGAGTCATCCCTGTACTCTCAGGTCCTTGGAGGTGTTTTACATTGTTTCACGATGTATGGTTGTTGTTGTTTTGTATATCCTGCTGCTGGCCGGAGGTGGTCCTTTATGTACATATAACAGGTGATGAACTCTTATGGTGGCTTGATAGCTGATTCCCTAAGATGTGGACACGTATCAAGGCTTGTAAATGTTTACATCACATGTTTTCTGGCAGGATGAGGACCGGAATGTAATAGTTTCTCAGTTTAACCGCTTTCCACAATCGGTTTTAATTAACCCGTACTTTTGATAATCTGGGGTTATGGTGATTTCCACATGTTTTCACATAAAACCTCATTGTCTGTGTAATAACGGGATGTGTTGCCACAAGTTTTGGTATCAGAGCTCTAGGTTCGCTGAGTCTATAGGGATTTAGGACTAGGTTGTGTCTATTCTTGTGAGTTTCCCTAGATTTTCTTATGATCGTCTTCTGCTCTCAACGGGAGAAAAGTCAAGATGTCTGGAAACCATGAAGAACATGTTGTTGAGAACAGCGATGTTGCATCAGTTGATGGAGCAGAAGGGCAGGCACATGGAGATCGGGTGCCTGAGGTCCCCCAACCCGACCCAGCCATTCTTGAACACCCTGCCTATCAACAACTTATGGGGCAGATGATGGCTACGATGAATCTCATGGTAGAAATACTGCCAGTGCCTCCACTGAGAGCACAGGCTCCCCATGGTGAAACATCGGGTATTGGGAAGACCTTTGAGCGGCTTCGCCAATTCGGAGCTTCGGATTATGCTGGAACGGCTGATCCAGCGGATGCAGATCTTTGGCTGACAAGTCTTGAGAAGGCTTTTCGGATCCTCGACATCCCCGAAGCAGACAAAGTAAAGCATGTTGTCTACCTTTTGAAAGGTAGTGATGGTCACTGGTGGACCATCGAGGAAGAGAAGCGACCTGGTGAGGTGATCGGTTGGGAAGTTTTCCGGCATGAGTTCGTCAGCAGATACTTTCTGAAGACATATTTGGATGAGAAGATCAGTCAGTTTGAGCGCTTGTGCCAAGGAACGATGAACATCACCGAGTATGAGGCTAAGTTCATGGATCTGTTGAGGTTTTGTCCTCACATGGCAGCAACAGATGAGGAACGGATCAGACGTTTTGAGAAAGGTCTGAGTGCTGAGCTGACAACACCTGTCTCTACGTTGGAGAACCGTGAGCGGTTTGCTACGTTTGTGGAATTTGTTCGAAGGATCGAACGGTCAGTAAGGGAGAAAAGAGAATCTATATCTAAGAAGAGGCCTGCTCACTCCCAGGGACAGCGGTTTGGTGGCTTCAAGAAGCCAAGGTTTTTAGCACCTTTTGTGATGAGAGGTTCCAGTGTACCGTCACAATGGTCTCCGAGTAAGGAAAGAGGATATGTTTCTTTGCCATCTAAGGCACATAGTACAGCTTCAGTGGCAGTGACAGGGCCATCTAGGCCACGGTTTGAAGATAGGGCATGCTATCTTTGTGGTCAGACTGGGCATCTCAAGTTACACTACCCGAATAGGGATGTTGAAGTAACGCAACAGCCAACACAAAATCAACAAGGATCTGATAGACAACAGCCCAGTGGTAGCAGAGGGCGAGGACGTGGTCAAGCGTCTCAAGCGGGATCGTCTGCTCAAGGAAGCAGAGGACGTGGACAGCAAGCAACGGCTCGATTCTATACTATGAGTCAACCGGAGGCGATAGTCAACCCGCGAGTGGTGACAGGTCATATGGAGTTATTTCATTCTGATATGTCTTCTTCTTGCTTTATATCTGTTCTGGTTGACCGGGGTGCTACACACTCTTTTATCGCCTATAGTATGCTTGAAAATTGTCGTTTACCTATTAGTCGTAAGAAGGATAGTTTGTTGTTAGGAACCCCTCTTGATGGTTCCTCGATGCTTCGAGAAGAGTGTCCATCTTGTGTCTTATCTTTTTCGGAACACAGTATACAAGTGGATCTCATACCACTTGATATGCATGGTTTCGATGTTATCCTTAGGATGGATACCTTAGAGAAGTATAAGGTTGTTTTGGACTGTGGTTCTAAGCAAGCTGTGTTTGATGATGGTGGTAAGAAGTGGATCTTCCAAGGAAATAGGAAGATTCTTCCAACCTATCTGGTATCAGCTATGGTGGCAGAAAAGCTGTTACGACAAGGATGTGAGGCGTTCTTATCTCACGTCGTGGATACCGTTGTGACTACCAAGGCGAAGGGTCCTAGTCTCGAGGAAGTGTCGGTTGTCCGAGAGTTTGCGGATGTGTTTCCTAATGAGTTCCCTGGTGTTCCTCCACCCTGAGAGATCGACTTTGAGATTAATATGGTAGCAGGAACGCAGCCAGTTGCACAGACACCATATAGGATGGCTCCAGTAGAGATGGCAGAGCTTAAGAAGTAGTTGCAAGAATTGTTGGAGAAAGGTTTCATCCGACCGAGCACGTCGCCTTGGGGTGCTCCAGTGTTGTTTGTCAAGAAGAAGGATGGATCAATGTGGTTGTGTATAGATTACTGGAAGTTAAACAAGGTTACGATCAAGAACAAGTACCCGTTACCGAGAATAGATGATCTGTTCGATCAGTTGTGTGGTGCTATAGTGTTTTCAAAGATCGATCTACGATCCAGATATCATCAGTTGAGGATTAAGGCGGATGACATACCCAAGCTTTTAGGACGAGGTATGGTCACTTCAAGTTCATGGTTATGCCGTTTGGGATAACCAATGCACCTGCTGCTTTCATGGATTTGATGAACAGAGTGTTTCATCTGTTCTTAGATCAGTTTGTTGTAGTCTTTATAGATGACATCTTGATCTATAGTCTAGACAAGCAAGAGCATGAGCGACATCTTCGACTAGCGTTGACTCTTCTTCGCCAACATCAGCTATATGCCAAGTTCAGTAAGTGTGAGTTCTGGTTAGAAGAAGTAACTTTCTTGGGTCATGTGATATCTACGGAAGGAGTCAAAGTAGATCCAAAGAAGGTGGAGTCTGTTGCGGAATGGGAGCAGCCGAAGATGCCAACAGAAGTTTGTAGTTTCCTGGGTTTAGCAGGATACTACCGGAGGTTTATCAAGGACTTCAGTGCGATTGTGTTGTCGATGATGAAATTGACTAGGAAGGATGTACCTTTTGTCAGGGATGATCGTTGTCAGCAAGCTTTCCAGAGTTTGAAGGAGAAGTTGACTAGTGCCCCAGTGTTAGTGTTGCCAGAGCCAGGAGAGGGCTATGTTGTTTTTTGTGATGCTTCCAAGAAAGGTTTAGGTTGTGTGCTGATGTAAGAAGATCATGTGGTTTCTTTTGCTTTGCGACAGCTTAAGAAACACGAGGAGAACTATCCAACTCATGATTTGGAGTTGGCAACAGTGGTTCATGCGTTAAAAATTTGGAGACGCTATCTTTACGGGGAAGTGTGTCAGATCTTTACAGATCCCAAGAATCTGAAGTACATCTTTTCGTAGCATGAGTTGAACATGCGACAACGTCGATGGATGGAGCTAATCCATGATTATGACTGCACCAACGAGTATCATCCTGGTAAGGTGAATGTGGTAGCTGATGCGCTTAGTTGAAAGTCTTCCTCTCTTTCTTCAGAGAAGGTACAGTTGAGTTCCCTGGTATGCCATAGACGGGATATGCTTGTTTCCTTGCGGTAGATGAATGTGCAGATGGAAGTTTCCTGGCTAGCTGGACTTTTAGCACAGATACAAGTCAAGCCTATGCTGAGACAGAAGATCAAAGATGCACAACAAACAGATGATACAGTACAGTTGATCAGATCAGAGATCGGCAGCAAAAAGCGTGAAGGGTTCCATGAGTCCGAAGATGGACTGGTTTGCTATCGTGATAGGATGGTGGTCCCCAATGTTGATGATATGAGGAAGTTAGTGCTCGAGGAAGCACACACATCGATGTACGCTATGCATCTAGGTGTCACCAAGATGTATCATAGTTTGAAGGACTTATATTGGTGGCCCGGTTTGAAGAAAGATGTAGCTGAGTTTGTGGCTAGATGTGCGGTATGTCAGCAAGTCAAGGTTGAACATTAAAAGCCGGCAGGTACGTTGCAACCCTTGCTGATACCACAGTGGAAATGGGATCATATAACCATGGATTTCGTAGTTGGTCTACCCAGGACAACTAGGAATCATGATTCCATTTGGGTAATAGTGGAAAGATTGACGAAATCTGCCCATTTCCTACCAGTAAAGACAACGTATACAGCTGAGAAGCTTGCTCAAGTATATGTGGATGAGATAGTACGTTTTCATGGTGTGCCAGTGATGATAGTTTCTGACAGAGGTCCTTAATTCACGAGTCGTTTTTGGGAACAGTTGCACAAAGCGTTGGGAACGCAGTTGCAGTTTAGTACCGCCTTCCACCCGCAGACTGATGGACAGTCTGAGAGGACTATTCAGACTTTATAAGATCTCCTTTGAGCTTGTGTCTTGCAGTTCCTAGACAGTTGGTACGTGCATCTCAGTGTGATAGAGTTTGCCTACAACAACAGTTATCAGCGGAGCATTGACATGGCTCCTTATGAGGCCTTGTATGGCAGGAAGTGCAGATCTCCTTTGTGTTGGTATGAGTCCGGTGAATATCAGCTTTTGGGTCCTGAGTTAGTACAACAGACAACAGAAAAGATCAAAGCGATACAACAACAGTTGAAAGCGGCACAGGACAGGCAGAAATCTTACGCAGACAATCGTCGATGACCTTTGGAATTCCAGGTAGGAGACAAAGTATATCTTAAAGTCTCTCCATGGAAAGGTGTGCTAAGGTTTGGACGGAAGGGTAAGCTAGCACCCAGATATATGGGGCCTTACCCAGTCTTAGCATGAGTTGGCAAGGTAGCTTATGAGTTAGAGCTGCCTCCAGAGTTGCACAGGTTACATCCAGTGTTCCATGTCAGTATGCTAAAGAAAAGTCATCCGGATACAAGGACAGTGATACAGTCAGACGAAGTTGAGCTTGATGAAGATGTGACCTACAAGGAAGGTCATGTGGCGATCCTTGACAGAAGGGTTAAGAATCTGAAGAGGAAGGACCTGGTTCTTGTGAAGGTTCTTTGGCATCACTGTGGCGTTGAGGAAGCCACATGGGAGCTTGAGGAAGAGATGAGGAGGAAGAATCTCTCGCTTTTCTCTTCGGATTTCGGGGACGAAATCCCTTTGTAGGGGGTTAGTTTGTAAGGACCCTGACCTCCGTTTGGGGTTTACCATGTTTGCTTTGTTTAACCTTGATGCCTTGTTGCTTTCTAATCACCTCTAGTGGTGATTAGGGTTTGTTTGTGCTTTGTTGAGAGTTGGAGGTGCTACTTGCAAATAACCCAAGTCTAGGGTTTTTGGACAATTTTTTCACCTTGTGAGGTGTTCCTCTCTCTCCTTGCTTCCTCTAGAGTAGAGAGGAAGGATTTGGGCCCGTTGCTTGAGTTCCTTTGGGCCTGGTCGAGCTCGTTGGGCCTTGTGGTGCCTTGCCTTTGTTTGGTTGGACCTTGTGTCAGGCAAGAGGGATGTGTCGCCCATGTTGGAGGTGTGTCGCCCAAGTGTGTCGTCCATGACCTTTGACCAAGCTTTGACCTCATTTGTGTCACAACTAGTGGACACTTGGTGCTTGATGCTTTCATATAGCAATGGCCTTGGACATGTGTGTAGGGCATGCTAGAGTGGTGGTTTTTGCACATGGACAAGTGTCCCTAGGTGGGAGATACCTTCCTTGGCTCTACCTTGGTTTCTCCTCCTTTCCCTTCTATATATGTGGTTCCTTTCTCTTTCTAAGGATCCCTTTAGTTCCTTAGTCTTCCTCTCCCTTGGTGCACGACACACTCTCTTCTCTTGCAAGCTTGGTGGCTGATCCTCCTTGGAGTCTCCTCCTTCCTTGGTGGTGCTTGAAGCTTGGTGCTAGGAGCTAGGAGCTTGGAGCTTTCTTAAGGTAGGTTACATAACTCCTAACCCTAACTACATTACCATCTTCTATGTTCTTGTTGTCTATGATCGGCTATGTTGTAGTCAGTTTGGTTTCCTTGCTTAATTGCACTATGTTGGCTGAACCTATGATCTAGGGTTTCTTGATGAGCAATACTCCTTTCTCTCCTTGGTCTAGAAGAGTGAGTTTGATCTTCTAGTAGCATGGGCAATACCCCTCTCTCGTTTAAGTTGAGAGGTGAGCTTGTGTTCTAGTTGCTTGAGCAACACCCTCCTCTCACCATGGACTGGAAGGGTGAGCTTTGTGGTGATAGTGAACCTTGCTAGGGTTGATCCTTGTGTTGCCCGATTGGTGATAAGAAATGTGCAAGACCCCTCTCTCGTTTAAGTTGAGAGGTGAGCCATCTTCTTAATCCTTTAGGGTTTGGTGCCCTTGTGCTTGAGGTTGATGATGAGCTTGGGGAGGTGCTGCCTGATACCTCTTGACCTAAAACCTTGGATGACACATGTTGTGATATTGATGGACGATACCCTATGACGGGTGTCACACCACCACCCTATCTTGTGACGGCTGATAGGCCATGGGTTGGTTGGCTGAACGATAGGTCCCTTGTCGGCTGTGTGAGCTACACCCTTGAACGTTACCTCTTGTGGAGTACCTTGCCCGATACACACCTGTCTTAGATGTAGTTTGGGGCCGTTGTGCTTTGAGGGGACGTTGCTAGTTAAGTTCTTTGACGAGCGTTGCGCGTTATCCCTTAGTGCCCGAGACAGGATGTTGCACGATAGGCATGGGTGCACGACACCAGACGCGTCATTGCACTTTATGCCATTGATCAGCTGCATGCCTTGTTGTTTTTGCCCTTGGTGCTATCGCAGCATTGCGCGTCGCACCCTTGTGTTGGCTGATAGACACAGATGTGCTGATCGTTATGGGTTGGGCAATAGGGTGAGCACCCTTCCTGATACAACCTATAGTGAGGGTGCCCTGCCCGTCACACTTTTTGTGAGGGTAGTGGACACTTTTAGTAAGGGTCTTGCTTCTCATGAAAAACTGATATGGTGGATAATGTTCTGGTTAACACGTTGGTGACCCTTAATATTCTTAATGGTAATTGTTATGATAAAGCTTGCTTATGTAACGTACATGTCTCTACCCATGTATGTAATCATCTTGATTATCTGTATAAAGCTGAGATAATGGTAAGCATGTAGAATGCCTTGCTTAATGATGTAACCTATGCTCATGATCATAAGTTGAAGCATGATTGATAATGTATATAATCATTAATGTCACCTTATATTGATAACATGGTCTTTCTGTTAAGCCTATGATTATTGTGTATACTAACCATGCAGGTGATGCATAGCCAAGAAAAAGGTTATGAGGTATATATGATGAGTAACATTGCTTTGATAGTTACTCTTAATGATGAGATCACATGTATGATGTGTTGGATTGCTATCCCATGATGATGATGTAAGCCTTGAGAGGCAGTGGCAGTATATGATGAGGGATTGAGATCCCATGGTATGTGATGATCCTTGAGATGGATCTGGATGATTGGCAAGAGGCCAAGTGATAACATGTAATGTTGGATCCTTGTGATGGATCGGGATGATGTGATTACAATAAAAGCATAACATTGAGTTTATGTTGTTTATTTCCTATTATAGTTTGCATGTTATACAACTTGGTTGAATCTTGCAATCCACATAAAATACACTAATTAACTACAATGGAACATATCATGTAGTTTGCCCTAGCCATAGATCCATCATCGTCAGGAGCTGGTGATGGTGAAACGGGTTCTCCTGCGGGATTACCCGGAGCGCATATTGTTGAATATGCGAGGTTTCTCGTAGCCTAAAATAGAGAGGGAATTGAGTGCAGCTACGGTTTCAGACTCGGATATATATATTTAGAGCATGGTGAACAGACCCATGGCTCAGTGTGATGGAGCATGAATGTGTTCATGGCTTAGAGCACGGTGAACAGGCCCGTGGCTCAGATATACTAGCGCCGTGACCTGTACTGAGGCGGGCTAGAGGAAGGGTAGCATGTGGAGCTGACCCTATGGCTGAGGCCACTTAAGCACGAGACTGCGGTCCTGCTTTGGTTCTCGTGCACTAACCACGAGGGGAAAGGTTGTGGAGTCTGGCTCTTCCATTGACCTTGTATGGCACCGGCTTGGGTTTTGCAACCGAAGGTTGGATTTGAGCGGTACGGCTCACTTCCTCAGGGCATAATAATACGTAATCCAGCCGTATAGTATTTACTGCTTAAGACAAAATATGAAATGTTGGTTGAGGCCTTGTTTGTGTAGTTAATTTTGTTATAACTTGTAGTTACTTATATGTTCCTCATGTTATGTGGTAAGACCTCATAAATCTTATCTTATTAATCATGTTCCATAAAGAAATACTTGAGGATATGCCTTCCGTATGCCTGGTAAGCTTGATGGTACGAATAGCCTTGTTGTATAGACTGTTAATATTCTACGCTTTACTGTTTATCTTATGTTGTTGCTTCATCCTCTTGGTTTTATAGTTTCGGCGGGGAGTTACGTTTCTCACTGGGACTGTGTGTCTCACCCCGTTGGTTTACACCATTTTTAGGTGGTCGAGCTATACGTGGTGGTGGTCGCGGAGTTGTGTCCGAGCAGTAAGACGAGCAGTAGAAGGCAAGAGACGGACATGCTACTGTTTTGGTCATTTTGAAGTAGAGTCTTAGAGTCATCCATGTACTCTCAGGTCCTTAGAGGTGTTTTACATTGTTTCACGATGTATAGTTGTTGTTGTTTTGTATATCCTGCTGCTGGCTGGAGGTGGGCCTTTATGTACATATAATAGGTGATGAACTCTTATGGTGGCTTGATAGCTGATTCCCAAAGATGTGGACACGTATCAAGGCTTGTAAATGTTTACATCACATGTTTTCTTGCAAGATGAGGACCGGAATGTAATAGTTTCTTAGTTTAACCGCTTTCCGCAATCGGTTTTAATTAACCTGTGTTTTTGATAATCTGGGCTATGGTGATTTCCGCACATTTTCGCGTAACACCTCATTGTCTGTGTAATAACGGGATGTGTTGCCACAAAGATGGAGTTCACAGTAGTGTGTGTAGAAAATGAAGATTTAGCTTGTTGTACGCTCTAAAATGACATGATGGACATCAGCAGACAAACAAGCTCCCCATGGAACATCACAAGTAATTTTAAGGTAGTACGGGCATCCAAAAAGAGATTGGGATGTGATCACCCTTCATACAGATCTGTGAATTATTCCAATGAAGTGATTCAGAAGACTGACTTAATTGAATCCCTAGCCAAATGCCCTTGTTTACTTGGAATAACCAATAGCTAGGTGCAAAAAATGTAATAAGTAGAATCAATAGAACATTTGGAAGACTACATGTGATGAACAAGTTTCCTAAACTCTAGCTCCAATGCTTACCAACTATCTACAACACAATTTCATCCAAATTCTTCACTTGGATGATACTAGAAAAAAAACACAGCTACCCCTTTTGATTTTTCAATGCTTGAGTCTTCCTAACATAATTCAAAGACACTGTCAATAAAGCATGGAGAAAGTCAGCCAGTGGATGCCCATTGTATTGGGTATGCCAAAATCTCAATTCACCAAGGAGGCACTGAAGAAGTGGAACTGGAAGCATCAAGGGACCTGATCGACTCGAGAAAAAAATATAAACAAAAAGAAGAATTATAAGCCCAAATTGAAGCGACAAGAATCCCAACAACCAACTGCTTTGGAATATTTCTAAAACAAAACTAAGGAAATAAATGAGGCCCTAGCTACTGAGGAATCCATGATCAGAAAAGAATCGAGAGTCTTTTGACTGAAACATGGTGACAGAAATTCCAAGTATTTTGATGCATCTTTGAAGACACGAAGGAGCAGAATCAAATCAAGCAAATATAAAATGATGGCAAGGTGATTACAAATGAAAATAAAATCACTGAGTAGTTCATAAAGTATTGTCATAGACTTTTCAATATGAACCACACTCAAAAACCACACACGTTGCAGCTTCCCAAACTGATAGAGAAACATATCAGAAGCCTAAGTGCACCTATCACTGACAATTAGATACATTAAGTCATTCAGAAATCAGATGATGATAAATCACCATGCCATGATGGTTTTAATGCATTCTTCACAAGCATGCATGGGATATCCTAAGCAAAGTTATCATTCTGGAAGTTAAAGATTTCTTAAGAAAAGGGACACTACTAAAGGGAGAAAATAAAACTTTCTTAACCCTCGTACCAAAGGAGTTGAAGAGTGGTGACTTATATCTCTATGTCATTTCATCTACAAGATGACCTCAAAAATTATGGAAAATAGGTTCAAAGACATTTTGCCTCACCTGATTCATTAAAATCAATGTGCATTTGTTAAGGGGAGACAAATTTCTAATGCAATCCTCCTAGAAAACGAGCTTATTCGTGACTTCCAAGTGGGAAAGCTAGAATATGCCTTAAAGTTGACTTAAGCAAGGCATGTGATACAATTTAAAGAGATTACCATTTAAAGATCATGGAGGAAATGAACTCCCCCCATGCTAGTTAAAAATTCTAAATACAACCTCTTTCCAAGTCTTACTTAATGGGTGCTCGTCAGCATCATCAATGCCTTCAATGGGATTCAACATGGTGATCCACTTAAACCCTACTTATTTGTAATAGGAATGCAGGATTTGACTAGTATTGTTGATAATGCAGTCACTAGGAACCAAATTACACCTCTAAAAGTTGGAGTAGAAGCCCCCTCGCACCTTATTTTGTAGATAACCTACTTATACTTACTGAAGGAGATGAAACAAGTATCAATTATGTTAAACATTGTATGGAGGAGTTCAGCTCTAACCCGAGACTGAAGATAAATCCAAATAAAATCCAACTATTTCTAAGTGCAAAAGCACTTAGAAATACCACTTTGGGTATAAAATCTATTGAATTGTTAGTCAAATACCTAGGAGTCCCCTTATTTATTGGTAGATTCACCAAATGCCTTTGTTTACACCTAGAAGACAAGATCAAACATAAGTTGGATTCATGGTAAGTCAGAGTTCTTTCCATGGCGGACAGAGTGGAACTAATCATTTCAATCCTATCTACATATCATTTATTCCAAATCGGTATCTTTCTGCTTCCAAAATCAACCGCTAAAGAAACTGAAAGACTCTGTATGTATTTCTTTATGGGGTGATAAGGAGGGAGAGAAACAGATCCACTCAATTCCTTGGGACACCATTTGCAGGATGAAAGTAGAGGGTGGTATTAGCATTAGGAGAGTGGAGGACGGGATAGAAGCTGGAATGGCTCAAAATATATGGTATGTTGTAAATGAAAAAGACTCATTGTGGATAAGATGGATCCAAAATAGATATATTAAAAACCGATCCATATGGAATTTCCCCTTGAAGACGGGACAAAGTTGGTTCTGGAAAAAATGTCCTAAGGCATAGAGATGCACTTCTGCCCCATGTTGAATATAGCATCGGAAATGGGCATAAGATCTCTCTATGGCATGACCCTTGGGTCAATGGCCACTTCTTGGAAGAGGTAGGGACAAGACTAAAGTTCAACATTGGACTGGGTATTAAACAAAAACTAAGCATTATTATTTATAACAAAGGCTGGAAATTTCCCCAGTGCCATGGCATCGAGAGTTTTAAAAAAATATGCAAGCAGCATGAAGTAATAAAACATGGATTGTGCTACTTTGTAAAGTTCCACAAGTTCTCTCTTTGTGGAGCCTGGGACATGTATAGAGAACACCATCAAGAGCTATAGTGGGCAAAATGGCTATGGATGATCAGAGCTCCAGGAAGGTTTATGATTCATGGGTGGAAGTTGCTCCATTGGAGATTGATAATTGAATAGTTAATGCATGGCATTGGCTTCATCCTTACGTCCAGATGCAGTCTGTATCAAAGTGATTAAGATAAGTTAGACCACATGTTTGTGGTGTTGCATCTTTACATAGAATATATGGTATGATGCCTTCTATGATATTTGATTGTATACTAGCCAGTACGACAAACCTTGTCAACTTGAAGAAAAAAAATGATCAAAATTATGGTCGTTATTGTCCTATATCATATATGGGAAATAAGAAATAAAGTTGTTTTTGGAGAAAAGAAAGCAAGACTTGGACACATATGTACAAATATTTCAATAGCCTTATGTATAGATAGGGCCTTTCACAGTTTTATTCTTTACACTTATGTAAAAAAAATTGGATATGAACAATAAAGAGTTACACGTGATAGATATGGATATGTAGGGTAATTGTGATATGAATAGGACACAATGTATGTTTGAAATCAAGTTTCACATATTCTATGGTTAGGAATGCAAAATCTCATAAATGACATATTATTAGTTTTAATTTTCCTTAAAGAGAGTAAACGGACTAAAAACTATTGCAACCCTAACTTATCTTAGGGCTTCTAGATAACCCTAAGACATAGACAATGAGTCGTTATAAAAACTTGGTGTGGCGAGTTTTGTTTGATTAGGTATAGTTCAAGTAATTTTAGGGCAACCTTAAAAATAAATTTTGGGAAGTAAAAATGTAAGTTTTGATTATCTATTTCCAAAAACTTGTTAGTATCTATTTCTTTATTTCATGTCCATGCTAAGTGATTTAAGTTTTGAGTAGTCACAAGGTGCTTAGTCAAAACTGACGCTTGAAAATTGGCTTTGAGTAGTCAAAAGTGGCGCCGCGCTTGAATTGGCCTTGAGTTTAATTGGATTGACCCAAACTAAGCCACGCTTAGGGCCCGTTTGGTTGGATGGAAATGTAACACACTACAAACCAACTACCTGATAGTTTCAATTCAATTCCTTTGGTTGCAAGCGGCTGTACTGTTTGGTAGGGTGTAGCCGGATGACAAAGTGTGTGTTTAATGTACATTTTTACATTGCAAACTCACACAACTGCACCCTAGTACACCCAACCAAACTAGCCCTTAAACGGAAAATGAATTCTCACTTATGACCAAGCAAATAGAACCGCACAGAATTTAGGTGCTGTTCATTTTCTCAGCTACCTGCCAGCATCTGTGCCAGGCCGACACCTGGACGGTCACTTGCGTATCGAGTAAAGAAGACTCGCTGTAGCAGCCTTTCCGCAACATCTGTTTCCAGGACCGGTTGGAATAGTGGCGAATAACCTTTCCTAGGTAACCGGTAGATGCTTCTGCTGCGAATTCATACGCAAACTGCATGGAACCAAATGACGACAGGACAACTGAACGAAATAGATCCACACTGAACCAAACGAAATAGATACAGTTCCAATTCTGTTTTAAAAAGGAGTAGATTCACATTCTACTCAGACCTATAAATCCGCATAGTTTTCCGTTTTTTAGAAATTGTTGAGTGGAGCAGAGTATCGGGTTCTGTTTCCCCGCGATATTGCCACATGCAACCTTCCCTGCACTTTAGGGTTAAGTCTGTCGATGGGTTGGTATGGATTGGGGTTGGAATGAAAGGAAACATAGAGGAAAAGTTAAAGACGGGCAGGGGGGGATCTGAATAGGAGGCCAAGCGGGGGCAATGGAATTGACATATTGAATGAATGAAAGGATGACATAAATGATATAGATTTCTACTTTCATGTTTGACACCCGGAGGATTCCAGAACCCAGGAAGGAAAGAATTAAGAATCCCCTGGCCTTCCATCCCCATCCTGTTCAACAATAAATGCGGCGCTAATAAGAAAAATTTTTAGGAGCGATACCGAAAGGGCAGAAAGTGAAGTGACGGCCGAATCGGGAGAAGACCGCGTCTGTGTTGCGCTGGCACCGGTAGTTACAGACTTGAGGTTTGGTGGAATGCGTACACGAAGAAGGAAGGAAAGGAGGAGAAAGGGTAGTGGACGATGTATGATCATGGATTGATGAATGAATGGACATGTCTTGGAATTTTGTAATGGCGTAAGGGAAAGGGAGGTTGGTACAGTGCAGTGTAGTGTAGTGCGTAGTCCACCAGCTGTAGCTTTCAAGCAAGTGGGAATCGGAGTGCTTGGTGGTGCAAGAAGGGGGGGCTTTGATAGAGCCACTCCACCAACCTGTGGTTGGAAAGCTGGATAGGTGAGCCACCGATCGAGGATCAACAGGCTCTCTAGTAGTGAAGTGGGAGGAAGAAACAGAAGAGAAGAGAATAGAGAACACCCCCACACTCCCACTGTTGCTTTACAGTGCTGCCGTGAGAAACCGGCCTCTCCCTCTTGTCGTCGTCACATAACCTTCCAGAAACAACTAGCCAAGCAAGGCAGTCAATCTAACTCTATTCTATCTTACAAATCCACGTCCATGCAACAAAGGAAAAAAACAGCTGGATCACAAATGACGTGACGCTGCCCGCCAGTGGTCGACGTCCTAATTGATTTCCTAAACCATCCAAACAGACAAAACGCAATCCACTAACTCCTAGGATAGATACTCTTAATTCAGACGATTGTTATCCGTCTAGTTTTATTTGTTTTCCTTTCATCCCCAGCCTATTACTAGCGGCTATCCAAAACTCACATTTCGGCGCTTGTCAGAGCAGAGAGTGGGGCTCTTTGTTATCCATTTTTTCTTCACCTTTCCACAATCGCCATTAGATAGAAGATCTCGTGGGCGTGAGTGCTAGTGCGTGCGTCTGTAGGGAAGGACTCACAGAGCATAGCAGCCTGTTGTTGTTATGTATCTCTTCCCCCGTTCCGTTCATCAATGGTCCATGTGAGATTAGGCCGCCCCACGCCTATAAAACCCACACTCGTACAGTCCCATTATATATGCGCACACCCACCGCGCACTCGGACACACAGTCATTCCGCATCATCATTTCATCATCCCGGCCCAAATGGGCACCGGGAACAAGCTCGGTCTCTTCCTTCTCGCCTCCCTTGTCATCCTCCTGCCAACCGGTTCCCTCGCCGGCTCTAGCCACCACCACCACAGCCACAGCCACAACGCCACAGGCAGCGGGTGGAGTGGGTCGGTGAGCAAAGGCGTTGGGGGTTGCAACCTGTACCGTGGAAGTTGGGTCTACGACCCGTCGTACCCTCTCTACGACTCCTCCTCATGCCCTTTCATCGACCCAGGGTTCAATTGCCAAAAGTATGGCCGGCCTGATACCGGGTACCTGAAATACAGGTGGAAGCCCAGCGGATGCGACGTGCCAAGGTAAAACTATATCTGTGTACAGTTTGTTAAGTTTAGCGCCCCTGCCTGCGGAGAATTTTCTCCACTGCCGAGAATTCCGATGTCCCTTATCAACCGAAAGTAATTCTGATCGTTTGACGCAACTCCCATGATTTATTCCTTCCCTTCCAGGTTCGACGGCAAGGCGTTCCTGTGGCGTTTCCGGGGGAAGAAGATCATGTTCGTCGGTGACTCCATCAGCCAGAACCAGTGGCAGTCCCTCAGCTGCATGCTCCGCGCCGCCGTACCGGGAACCAGGACGACGTTGACCAGCAAACAGCCGCTCTACTCGCTTCGTTTCGAGGTGAGGACTAGCTAGAATACATGTCAGCCAGCTCGGTCGCCTCGTTTTCCGTTTTCTTTCTGGTGTTTCTTCTTCTTCTTCTTTTATTGTGTCGGTGCGGGTTGGTGACTGGTGAGTGAGAATGTGACGAGAAGAAACACCGCATACCCTCTGCTCTGCTCTGTTCTGCTTGATGGTACTACTACGAACTGGTGGTTGGCTGCCTATGGCCAGCCCGGCGATGGTTACAGTACTCCACAATGCATGTGTGGTAGAACGTGGACTTAAATCAACCGACCAATAACCAACTCCACCGACGCTAGCTGACACACGCCTCTGTCTTTTAACGGCCGGTCTGTGTTGCGGTCGCGACCCGGAAGCCGGTCGGCCGGCGCACGCATGGGCCCTCTTTTCTCTCCATTTCTTACCATTGAAACACAAACGCAATTGTTGGAGGAGTTTCCCCCCTGTCCCTTAGTTTCGTTTCATTTTCCAACAAAACTCTTTGTGCGTAAATGTCTCATTAGCCTACTGTTGTTTTTTTGTTTGGTGGGATGGGAGGGAGGGTTGTTGTTATCATATCATGCCATTAATCATAGTTTTTCATAATATTTTTTTGGGAGAGGGGGGAGACAACATAAATATTTTATTTATAAACAAAAATTAACCCCCGTCATTAAGATAAACTCTTTCCCTACGAGTGGTGCTTATTCTATAAATATTTATTCATCGGACAAATGATATTCTTACTGTCTGATCATGATGCTTTATCTTCTAATAGAAATAACCGGGTACTCAATACTAGACGCTAAGTCAGGACAAAACAAGATATGGGCTATATATATATATTTTAGAAGAGGGCGTTGCACGCAAGTATTTGAGTATGTACATTAGGCATGCGTAGATTTCTGTATATTGCGAACCGGGATGCCATTTGCTAAACCGGTTCTGTCGCTTTCTTTTTTGTGTGTGTAGCATACATGATAAATGTTCCATTGCATGTGGGCCGTTGACATGTTAAAGGCAAGTTTGTGATTTGATGGGGATGTTGGTTTCTTCTTCTAGGGCCTGTTTGGTAGGGTGTAGCCCGACGACAAAGTGTGTATTTGATGTACATTTTTACATTGCAAACTCACACAATTGCACCCTACTACACCCAACCAAACTAGCCCTAATCGGGAACTTGCGAGTAATTGAGTGGTTTGGCTGATTAATTGATTAGTCAATCACTTGTCAAGAAACAGCTGAGCAACATTGTGATAGACATTCAGCTTCTTTTTTGAGTTAGGTAACATTGTTATAGACATTCAGCTTCTTTTTTTTCTATTCTAGATGAATAAACTGCAAAAGCGGCTTTGAGCTTAGAATGTGTTCTATTCTTTTTTTAAGATTTTGGGTCGGTGGGTAAGGAATGGCATCGATCCGAGAACAGAGCAATTGTGGTCCCGGTGGCAGGGAAACTTCTTCCTCGCCGTCCTCTCACGCACACCACACGGCGCGCAACACGAGTATCAGCACGCCTTCTTTCATTTCGAGCAAGTTGCACGAGCAGGAGCACGACCCCACTGTCAGTCACAAGGGCCTAACTCGTCAACCTAAACTGGGGAATGCAACTGGAGTGGAAGTAATTTGGTATTACGTGTGTGTCTGTTTCTGTGTACCGGGGTTGACCTAACTAATAAACGCATGTTCGTTTGTCCAGTAATTTTATATGAATTTGTGGTCTCGACTCATTAACATGCAATGTCTTGAAAATATATATCAACACGCCACTTATTGCAGGACTACGGCCTGTCACTGATGCTGTACCACACCACCTACCTGGTCGACATCGTACGTGAGAGCATCGGACGCGTGCTCAAGCTTGATTCCATCTCCGCTGGACCAGTGTGGCTTGGCGCTGACGTGCTCGTCTTCAACTCATGGCACTGGTGGATCCACACCGGAAAGGGCCAGCCGTAAGTAACACCAGCCAAATCCAAAACTACCATACCTACTGTTGATGCTGACCATTCTTGCTCCTCCTCCTCTTGCAGATGGGATTACATCCAAGACGGCAGCACGGTCACCAAAGACATGGACCGCGTCACGGCATTCACCAAGGGCCTCACGACCTGGTCCCGTTGGGTGGATGCCAACGTCGACACATCCAAGACCAAGGTCTTCTTCCAAGGCATCTCACCCACGCATTACAACGGCCAAGAATGGGGACAGCCCAAGGCTACCTGTGCAGGCCAGAGATTACCGCTGCCTGGGGCAACTTACCCTGGTGGGTCGCTGCCTCAGGATGCCGCAGTCAGGAGGGTACTAGGTTCCATGTCCAAGCCTGTGGGTTTGCTTGACATCACACTCATGTCGCAGCTCAGGAGAGATGCGCACCCGGAGGCGTACGGTGGAGGGAGGGCAGGGAACAACGACTGCAGTCACTGGTGTGTGGCTGGTGTGCCGGATATGTGGAACGAGCTGCTCTCAGCATCGCTCTAGAAATCTAGGTGGAGTGGAACAAGAGAACCCAGTTTTCCCTTTTTCCCATATAATTTATTTATTTGTGCTGTAACTACTAAGTAAATTCATCATTCGGCAAACCAAACACCTTTGTACCATCATTCTTATAATGTAAGTGCATATTACCCTGTGTAAGTATCCAATAAAGACCACAATTCTTGAAATCGCCGGACCAAAGAAAGTGAAATCCAACTCCGGTATGAGCTCCAGTATGAAAAGAGGCGTTGCTTGGTGGGTACCTATACCCACTAAAACTCCAGTCAAACAATTCCCAGGGCTTCCTAAAACCCCCCATCAACAAGAAAAATGTGTATGCTATAAATCTGCACTGGTTCCTTCCTGTGAGACTATTTTACACAACAACAAAAATAACTTGGGAGGTTAAAAGTTTACACAGACACACTTGATTTGCTTGCCATACGAGTTAAAATTACAAGGACTGGTCATTTCTCTCTTCGTATGCCTGGAGTGGTGTCAGGTTGCATTTAAAAAGAAACACCTTCTAGATTGTGCCTGGCAGCTTAAATCCAGACAGCCACTATCCAAGCTGGATTTTATTTCTTACAGCAATCATTATAACCTCACAGATTCGAGTCAAATGATGATTGTTATCTACATGTAATACAACAAACACGTCTGCACACACTAGTAACCAACATACACCGCAGCGTTCACTATGTAGCAGTCCTCATTCTTGTCCCCCATTTCTTCTATGCAAACACCACTGGAACATACCAGCCCACCGTCCACAACCTCCACCTTGAGTATTTCTCCGCTGCAAGGAAAACAAAACAGAGCACATTAATATCACAGGGCAAAACCTGTCAGGAAGAGAGTAACCTTTTGATAGGAAATGGTCGATACATGTCTCCTAGGTGTCATTGAATAATATTCTCAGAAATGAGTGTGCGATTCATCTTGAGATCATGTTGACACAGACAACATGATTTGTACTTCCGTTGTTCCAATGGCCAATTAGGCAGCAGACAGAGACATCATACCCACCAGACCGCCACAGTGCCCTATAGTGTGATCCCTGTTTAAGATATGGGACTCTGACCTCCAAGATCCATATTGCCACACTATCCATTACGAATTGGACTAATTTACAAAGAAAAATATTGATTATTCTCCCCCTGATAAGGATGAGCCATAATAGCCAACCCGATATCAATATGATCAAAGATGATCTGTACATATTATTAAATAAGAGAAGCCTTTTTCTACCCACTATATTTATTTGGTGGTGTACTGTAGCCAGAGAGACAAGGAAGAAGCTGCAGTAGGGGCTCCCAACTCAGGTCTCCCTTCTGGAGAGACATCTAGTGAGATACGTATGCGGAATGTTTAGGTTACTCTCAAGAAAACTCATTTCCAATAGTGCCCTTATTTATGGCCTTTTAAGTAAAAATAGCGAAATGATGTAGCATGCTTTTCAAGTAGGGAGAAGGGATGAGGAAATTAAGTTAAACTAATCAATTTCTAAACCACCATGTTCGGGACAATGTCCCATAAGTGGCTATTTATCTTAACAGAAAACCAACCCCTAAGGCATTGGGATATTCAAGTATAATTACAGAGATGGGATAAGAGAACAAAGCACGTTAGTCTCACAGGGCAAAACCTGTCCGGGGGAGTGTAACATTAAGATGGGGAGTGTAACATTAAGATGGGGAATGGTCAGCAACCAGTTATATAACATTAAGATGCGTGGGTACAATTCATTTTGGGATCATGTGGATACAAACAAAAATGATCGTACTTGATTGTTCCGATGGCCAATTAGACAGCACACAGGAACATCATACCAACAGAGTCCCGTATAGTGTCACCCATGTTTAGAATATGGGACTGCGACACCCAAGATCCAGATTGCCACTATATATTACAAAGAGGAATTAATTTATATTTTTTCATCCCCTGGATGAGAACAGCCTGACCAGTTGTCAGTACGATGTTGATGATCTGTACATGCAATTTAATATGAGAAGACATTTCTTCTCATTCTATTGGTTGGTACTGCAGACTGCACAGTGTACACATGCAGCCAGAGAGAGAATGACAGCTACAGTAGGGGCTCCAGAATCATGTCTTCCTTAGTGAGAACCTCTACGTTTGCACTCACAGACTATCTTTTGGGGACCTAACTGAGGTAGAAATTGGGTAAATCATAAATTTTACAGTCGCCTGGCTGTTCCAAGCATGGTGCAGGACTTCGACTTTGTATCGACTTCGCCATATTTGGGAGTAAAAGTTTGTGGAAACCTCGAGACGCAAACTTCGATAAATTTTTATGCCGGTTTTTGAAGAAAATGATTGAATTTGAAGGAAACTTTGATTGAAAACTTCTAATTATGTTTACTCTAGGAAGCACGGACACTTTGAAACAGGTGTCATACCCATGCCCCACACGTACTGGACACCAATACTCCGTGGACACACCTAAATACGTATTCGACGTTTCTCCAGCCGTGTCCAAAAAAAATTTTGATTTTACAAGTGGATACAGCTTGGACACGGCCTGGACAAGGCCAGGCCCATTTACAGCCCACAAAAAAATATCTAAGAATAGATAGCAGCTGCATTCTTGATATTCTTATTGCATGTATAAGTTTAGGTCAAATCCAGCTCTGTTAGCAAGAGGATTCGGGACAGCAGCTGTGTTCTTGCTATTCTTATTGCATATCTAAGTTTAGAGCAGCAGCAGTTGTCTACCTACTCTTTTTTCATTCAATCTCTCGGCTCATTCATCTATTCTTGGGTTTGGAGCTTTCCTCTATTTTTGGAAAACTGATCAATTAAGGTAAACTATCAACCTTTATCCATTATTACGTTTTTCTATTAATGTTTCTATGTCTATCACTTTCTTGAATTATGAAGTTGTGCATTTAAATTAATTGTTGTTGTGTATCTAAATAAGTTCCTTCTGAACATATGAATATTACTTTGTTATTAGTACATGTGCAATGAATGAGGACTGACTACGGACTTGCAGACTCCATATGTCCGTCCAATGGTCGATGTTCTGAAATTCCACAGCTTAATACATCATTGGAAAGGAATCTGTGAAGTCCATTATTCGAGTAGGCTACTGCAACTGCAAAAATTGCTTATTTTTATTAAATTCCCCATTCTTTCTATCTTTTGCCTATTACAAATTTAGACTTCAGAGTTCACACTACTTAAGTTCTTGGGGTTTCTTTACATCATTCATGTGAGTCTCATCATACGTCTTCTTCAAATCTTAAACTTGAATTCCACCTTTCACGTTACTATCTCTCTTAATTAATCTTTATCTCTCGTTGTGTTTGGGTATTATACATGAAATCTGAATGGAATCAAACTGTCTTCCCTGTAATTTATATTTGACACAAAAATGAAATAACCTCTTTTATGGAAATTCTACTTCAATATTTCAATGTTGTGGTTATGCAATTGCCAATTGGTTTCATTTTTTGAGTTTATCTTAAATGAAGTTAGATTGTCTTATTTTGCATTTCTTATGAGTATATAAATACACATACTATTAGTTTAATTACAAACTATTTTAAATTTTTTCATTTCATAGCCGTGTCAGTGCCCTATAAATTCCAAAATTGACCATAGTTGTCAAGGCGGCTATGCGGTCAGCATGTCCCAAGGGGCGCCTAGCCCGCCTAGGCACCCAAGGCGGTTAGCATGTCCCAAGCAGCTCCTAGGCCGCCTAGGCGGGCACCTAGGCTGTTCTGGGCCTTTTTTTATTTTGAATTTTTTCCGTATGTTAATTTGCTTCTTATTATACATATATACTACATATAATTCCATATAGGAAACATAAAAAGAGGGCAGAATGAGGCTATGACAGCAGTAGCAGGAGATGGCAGTAGCAAGAAAAAAAGGAAGTAATATCAATAAGCCTGCAACAACAATTGGAGCAGGAGATGTAGAAAAGAAATAAGAGAGAACAGGGGAAAAAAGGTGGGAAGAGGTTGTAACTCAATAGAGAGGAAATGTTGGATGGGAAAGAAAAGATAAGAAATATTAACAACAGCAGCAACATCATGAGGAACAGGTTATGTAAAAGAGGAAAATAGAAAGTACAACATCAGCAACATTACGAAGAATAGGTGATGTAAAAGAGGATTAGAAGAAAAGAGAATTTCTAAAAAAACACAGCAATAGTAGGATTTAGGACGGGATATAGGAGAAATAACTCACAAAAAAAATGCAGCAGCAGTAGCAATAAAATGCAGGAGAAAGGATTAAAAAAAAAAAGCAAGAACAACATACATATAAGGTAGTATTTTTTTTAAACAAACAAGCTATGATGACTTACCAATTTGACCCAAATCAGACATGTTTTCCCCTAATTTTCCAAAATTTTGACCTGATTTTGCCTAAATCAGACCTATTTCAACCATAAATTGACTCAAGATTATCTAATTTGACCAAATCCAGACTTGATCCATTCTAACTTAACCTTTAAATGGCCTAATTTGGGCCTAAAAGGCCTTAGACACCCACATAATGCACGTAATAGGCTGGGCACCTAGTTTGGGGCACCTAGGCGGGCGCCTTGATAACTAACAAATTGACGTGTCTTGTGTCTGTGTCCATGGACATGTCCATGTCCGTTTTTGTGCTTGCTAGGTGATACATCTATCTTATATATTTGTTAATTTAACACAAAAACATAATTCACGACTCTCTATCCTAGGTAGGTTGATAATACAATGCGTTGCTTGAGTGGTCAAATGTGCAATACACATACAAATACAGTTAAACATAAGTGTTATATACAATATACAGCCAAATAGTAGTTAAAGACCCTCTCCAGGATAGTGGCAACAAGAAACATAGGAGTTGATATTAGAAGTTGTGAAGATGGTTGGAGGCGACACTTATGCCTTATATGGCCGTTAGGGCACTAGTTAGGATTCATGTTTTGGGCCGTCTCAACTCCGCCCCAACTTTGCCAACTTCGAGGAAACTTCGACAACTTTAAAGAAGTTGGGACGAAAACACACAAAAAATTCAACCTCAAAAACAGTGAAACTTTGCCTCAAAGTTTGGATGATGCCATAGTATTGGGGATCTGGCATCGCCCATGGTCGAAGTTTGAAGTTTCGGCGAAACTTTGCCCAACTTTGCCGAAGTACAGTTCCATGGTTTTAAGGGAAAACAAACCCTAATCCATTGAAAAATTCTAGATAACTATTGAAATAGAAAACCTAATAAATTTGCAAGTTAAATTACCAAAAGTCATCAATCCGCAATGAAGAACTAAGTGGGCTCCTTTGGAACTAAATGGGCCCATGACTGGTTTGACATCATGTCCATCTTGCATGCTTGATTAGAAGACGTGGTCGAGAAGAAGCAACAAAACATAAATGGAAGTCAGCCACATACAATTATTTCAGGTCATTAACATCCTTGTGTGTATGACTAATATGGGTATTTATGGTTTGCTCCGATAGGCAAGAGGGGTGAGCATCTCGATGTGCCTTGGTGCCAAAGTTATTATTTTCCCAGGTTAGATTCATCATTATGTGTGTGTGCGCGCGCTTGATATGTACTTATGGTTCTTAAATATACAAAATGTGTTGTACTATAGGAATATATCATCTTTTACAATGCAACGAAAGCTCTAACGGAAACTCCCAAACACAATGTGGGCAAAGGAACAAGGTATTCGAGATTGGTGTTGCTTCAACAACTTGGAAATAGTATTTGCCAAAATGCGAAGGGAATTCCTGAAAAATTGTGGATCCACGACAATGTACAAGAAAGTTGATAATTTGTCTTCTGTTGCCACTAGTCCACCCATCACACATAAGTGTGACACCATATTCAGACCACATGTTTTTGGTCTGAAATCCATGCTTGTAGATCCTTCTTCTCTAGGGGAAGATACTTGTTCATTAATTCATATGAACTGGGGGCCTTGACGCCCCTCCCAAAATCCCCTATCACATCTACCATATGTTGCAGATACGGTTCAGTTGCAACATGTGCAGGTATACCATGAGCAAAAAAGAACTTACCCACTGCCTTGCCGACCTTATCTTTTGCACCAATGAACATTGCTTTGATGTCTTTTTGCCTAGCCTCAGGCTTCCTAACCCCTGGCTCATCAACATGGCTCAATCTCACACTAGCAGAACGGAAAAGTATATCAATGCCGTCTTTCTTCCTTTTACCATGACCAGCTATCGTCATCCAGGTCAACAACAGGAATACGTGCACCATTGCCTCCACCTGCACCAGATGGCCCATACCTCCTTGTAATTCGAGCTGCCTCCTCTCTTTCCCACTCATCTCTACGGGAATCTCTGAGGGCACATCTATACGCACAACGTGAATAAGTTGTGTCACAATCAGGAGGATATGCAATGTCATCATCTGATTCAGCAGAAGAACATGTGCCCCTAACATTGAATAATGTATCTGTGTAACCTTTGTCAGCTGGCTTCAGCTTTTGTTGTTTGTATTTCTTTGCACCCATAAGATTCCTAAAATCATCCCTAACACTTTGGGGACACCTTTGACACATTGACACATTTTTGTCACCACCAGTAATGTGACGTTTGAACCTAGTAATCCCCCCTCCACCAATGTTAGGGGACAAAAATGTGGCAATGTGTCAAAGGTGTCCCCAAAGTGTTAGGGATGATTTTAGGAATCTTATGGGTGCAAAGAAACACAAACAACAAAAGCTGAAGGCAGCTGACAAAGGTTACACAGATACATTATTCAATGTTAGGGGCATAGGTTCTTCTGCTGAATCAGATGATGACATTGCATATCCTCCTGATTGTGACACAACTTATTCACGTCGTGCGTATAGACATGCCCTCAGAGATTCCCGCAGAGATGAGTGGGAAAGAGAGGAGGCAGCTCGAATTACAAGGAGGTATGGGCCATCTGGTGCAGGTGGAGGCAATGGTGCACGCATTCTTGTTGTTGACCTGGATGACGATGAAGATAGAGCTGGCCATGGTAAAAGGAAGAAAGGCGGCATTGATACACTTTTTCGTTCTGCTAGTGTGAGATTGAGCCATGTTGATGAGCCAGGGGTTAGGAAGCCTGAGGCTAGGCAAAAAGGCATCAAAGCAATGTTCATTGGTGCAAAAGATAAGATCGGCAAGGCAGTGGGTAAGTTCTTCTTTGCTCGCGGTATACTTGCACATGTTGCAACTGAACCGTATCTGCAGCATATGGTAGATGTGATAGGGGATTTTGGGAGGGGCGTCAGCCCCCAGTTCATTAGAATTAATGAACAAGTATCTTCCCCTAGAGAAGAAGGATCTACAAGAATGGATTTCAGACCAAAAACATATGTGGTCTGAATATGGTGTCACACATATGTGTGATGGGTGGACTAGTGGCAACAGAAGACAAATTATCAACTTTCTTGTACATTGGCGTGGATCCACAATTTTTCTAGACTCTGTTGATGCTTCAGGTGAGGTCAGAAACCACAGGTACATAAAGAAATTAATGAAAACATACATGAAGCAGGTTGGTGTAGAAAATGTGGTGCAGATAGTTACTGATAATGGTTCTGCCTTCAAGAAGGTTGGGGAGAGTTTAATGAAGAAATATCCCATATATTGGACACCATGTGCTGCCCACTACATAGATCTCATTCTCAAGGACATTGGCTCAATCGGTTTCATTAAATATGTTGTCATTGATGGTAGGTTGATCACAGGATTCATCTACAACCATTCTTTTCTGTTAAATGCAATGAGGCGACCTGAGTATTGTGGAGGTGATCTGATTAGAACAGGTGCAACTAGATTTGCAACAAACTTTCTTGCCTTACAATCATTAAAGTCCAAAAAGGATGGACTTAGGAGGCTCATCAAAGGAGTGGAGTGGACCTCCATGAAGGAGCACAATATCCAGTTGGCAGAAGAATTGAGGAGTTGATTGCCAGCAGACCTTTTGGGATAAGGTTACTAGGGTGATGCGAATAATGGAACCCATTGTCAAGGTATTGAGGCTGGTAGATGGTGACAAAACTGCAACAATGCCTTTTTTATATGATGCAATGACCTCAATGGTGGACAACATCAAAAAAGCAGTTCCTAAGTCCAATGAGCAATACATCAGAATTTATGAGAATCGTTGGACAAATATGCTTTTGCATCCAGGTATATATCTCAATTATGTTCTAAGTTTCTAACTTCTAAGTTATTTGTCTAACTCATAGTCTACCTATTAAAATGTCATTCTTATTTCCTTATTTATATTTGTGACAGCTTACTATTTGAATCCGAGGTTCCAATACTCACGAACGCTTGGATTGAATCCGACTCTAATGAATGCAGTGAGAGATGTCATCAACAAGTTCATTACCTCTCCAGAAGAGCAATTGCTAGTACTGGAAGAGGTATAAGATAACTATATAACTTACATTCTTAATTTCTCATTAGTCATTAGTCATCACTTTGATTTCATCATCTAAATATCGTAAATGATGTTTTTTTGCAGTTGCGCCATTTCCGTGAAGGCATTGGATGTTTTTTGGACATCCAAATGCGGTTTCTGATCGTGAGGCAGGTGATCCTTGTGAGTGGTGGGTTTGGAATGGAGCATGTGCCCCCCATTTAAGAAAAGTGGTTGCTCGCCTCCTTGCTCAAACAGCATCTGCATGGGGCTGTGAAAGAAATTGGAGCACATTCAATCTGATACACTCAAAGAGAAGGAACAAGCTTGGGGCAAATAGGTTGAGGGACCTTGTCTATGTTCACTACAACATGCGGTTGAGGGCTAGAGCAATACGAGATGCCAACTACAAGGAAGTTGATTTTTCTGTTGTCTACGATCCCATTGACACCGCATACACTTTCACCACTGAAAGACATAGAGGGCTGGAGGAAGATTCAGAAAATCCTTCAGAGGAATGGATGAATGAGATAGGTCGTCTTGTTCTTGATAATTTAGATGGACGTCCAGATTCATATATAGAAGAGCAATTTGAGGAAAATAACGGTGATGATATTATTCTTGATAATCCGCCTGAAAGACTTGAGTCTGAAATTGCACATGTAAATGTTGATATGGAAATTGATAGAACAGTAGAAGAGCAGTTAGCTAGCTCAGATTCTTCTTCTTCAGCTGGTTCCAAATCTAAGTCTGATGATGGTGACAATGATGGTGGTAATCAAAGTCAACGCTCTCCAGAATATCCTCTAGCTGTGGATCCTCAACATGATGATCGGCCTTATGTTACTACGGGTGCACCTCCACAACAACAAGAATATCACATGGCTGAAAAAACTATTCAAAGAAGAAAAACTCAAAATGGGAAAGATTACAGCGGTGCACCTCCACCAAATGCCACAATGCCCACAACTCCAAGCCCCTACACCCCTACCCCTACCTACTCCTACCCATCCAATCCACAACTACAACCACAATACCAGAGTCCAACTGATTATTATCCTGATCTTGTTGATTCAATGGATACATTGAGCATATTCGACTCTCAATCTCCACATTCATTTGGAGATATGTTATTTGGGCAGACACTTCCATACTCATCTCAGACTTCTCAGTCCCAACATGGGTATTCTGGATATCAAGTTGAACCACAACCAAGATTACAATTAGAACTTGGACCTGGTATGGGATATCATGAAGCATACTCTGTCTGTAGCCCTTATGGATGCTTTCGGGTGAACACCGAAGCATACTCTGGTGATGGAGGGCAAACATGGAGTGGTGGGCATACTACAGTTTTGTTAAAGTGTCTATATTAGTCTATTAGTTAAATAGGCTAATTAGTTTAGTGGGCCTTTATATTCCGGCCCGTCTAGTTTAGATTACTTGGGTCCTAAGTAATAGGGCGTCTCTCCTCTTCTATATAAAGGAGAGGCCGTCAGTCTTTGTATCTAATCACAATCTATTCTATTCAATCAATCTTTTCTATTTTAACATGGTATCAGAGCAGGTTAGGCTTCCGCAGCCGCCGGCCCTCCTAACCTAGCCGCCGCTTTCCCCTCTCTCCAAGCCGCCGTTCTTCTCCGTAGCCGCCGGCCGCCGCCTCTCGAAGAGAGAAGCCAAGGTCGAGCGCCCGCCTGCGGGCGGCCGCCGGCCTCCGTTGCCATGGCTTGGCCGGCTGCCCGCTAGGCGATCCTCGGCCTCCATGGCTTCCTATCTCCTTCCATATTCATTCTTTCTTTTTCACCGATCACTCAGCCGCCGCCGCTGCTCAAGCCAAGCGCAGCAGCCGGCGCCTCCATCAGCAGCCGCCGCTGCTCAAGCCAAGCGCAGCAGCCGGCGCCGCCGCCAACAGCAGCACCAGCCGGTGTCGCCAAGAACAGCAGCCACGCCACCGCTGCTGCAATAACCATCACCATCACTCCATCATCACTATCCATCGTCACCTTCATGGTTATCTTCATCACTCCATCATCTATGTCTACTCCCTATCATTATTTTACCCCATATTTGTTATCCATATTCGGTCATATTTTTGCTAATCGGATCCTATTTAGAGCCTAATCGGATTTTCGCGGGGGCTCCGCCCCCGCACCCCCGGATTTGTTGCCCTAACGGGCCAACAAACCCCCTTTTCGGGTCGGGACTAGATCCATTTATTTTTCTACCCGAATCTCATGTTGACCCATTTAGTATACTCTCTTTGGCTATCGGTTTCATTCTCCACATATTACCCATCTCCATTTCACATATTTTTCCCTTTTCAGCCTTTTTCTTTCCCACCCACCCATATTATGTGAGCATCTCTTTTCCACATTACGGGGGGGGTCATATATCTAGTTCTCCACACCAAACACTCACTCTTGTCGTATTTGGTGTGCGGGGGGGATAGAGAGGAGAGAAAGAGATGAGAAGAGCGAGCATGAGAGAATGTATGAGAGAGAGTATGAGATGATGATATATGTATTCAGAATATATATATTCCAGGCTAACTTCATGAAGCTTCACATTGTTCAGCACACCAGTTCTCTACTTGAGCCAGCAGTGAAGATCCAGCGTCGACACCGTATCCGCGTTCGTACCGCGTTATGTACGTCAGGTGTTGATGGTGTATTCCTTCAGTTGCATTCACATGAGACAGATGGGTGCTTCTTCAGAAGCTCAGAGTTTTATCTTCACCGAGCTGCTTCATCACGTCTTCTCCGAGCCGCATCTGCTGTATCGACATCGCCTGTAGCTGATCCTCTTGGGACTTTCCTTGATGGATGATCTCCTTTCCCGTCAAGCCCCCCAAGTTTCATGGTTCCTGCATCGTATCAAGCAGCAGATCGTCCGTCCGCGTTCGTGCCGCGTTAAGCACGTATTCCAGTGGCGACTTGTTGTAGTATCAGGACCATTCTTCAGCCTACAGAGTATCTTCAGATGTCTTCATTTCAGATGCACTTCAAGGAAGACCTTCTTCAAAGCTCGAGTATCTTCAGCCTGTAGAGTCATCATCACCATATGATTCAGGGGGAATATTATTTCAGGGGGAGTAACATATTTTGTATGGGAGTGATATTTATCTTTCATTTATCATTTCTTTTTATCGAGTCCTGTAACTCTCCAAGCTTGGACATGTGTTTCACCCATGCTCCAGCTTGAGGGGGAGTGTTAAAGTGTCTATATTAGTCTATTAGTTAAATAGGCTAATTAGTTTAGTGGGCCTTTATATTCCGGCCCGTCTAGTTTAGATTACTTGGGTCCTAAGTAATAGGGCGTCTCTCCTCTTCTATATAAAGGAGAGGCCGTCAGTCTTTGTATCTAATCACAATCTATTCTATTCAATCAATCTTTTCTATTTTAACAAGTTTTTCCTATTCCAGGTGTTCCATTACAACCTCCTTTTCCTCAACCTCAAGCTCCTCGAGCATGGGCACCTCCTCCCGCTTCTTCTCAGCCTCCCAGGAATTCAGCAAACAAGGCTCAATATCTCAAAGATTTACAACATTTTCTAAAGATTGGGATGATGCGGTATGTGAATCCTGAAGTGTATGAGGAGCATGTTGTTTCATACAACAAATCGTATAGAGCTTTGATGACATGGGAGCAATATGTGGAACAACAATATCCTTATCAGCAGTCAGCGCGCCACTCATCATACAACTGATGTGAGTTAGTAGTTTAGTAATTTACTATGTTGTTATATGTTTGTTGTAAGTTGAATATTATTGCATAAGTGTGTAAACATGAGTTTATGGATTGTGCTAGTAAAATTTCAGATCTTAATTCTTATATTTTGTCATCGAAATCCTTCATCGAAATCTCTAAAAAACAGGACTGATTCCTTACCTCCCACATGATTGACCCCCCACATACCCAATATAGAATTTTATTGCATAAAACGTTGCATCTAGGTGTTGAGACCACATCTGTAAAATTTCATGAATTAATTCGTTCATTTAGGCGTCAATAAGGCCAGGATTGCATCTATCGATATTTCCATCGGTATACCTGTAAATATCTATTTCCACGTCGTCGAAACGGCGTCGGTATCGGTCATTTAATTCCTTGGCAAGGAATGAAGTTTCGCCCGTACCGCCGATATTTCGACCGAAATACCGATACCGACGCGTACCGATACGGAAACATGCGTACGTACCGATAGGATCGCAAATACCGATATACCGACATGTATACCGCCCATACCGCCATGTTTCGATGATTTCGGTGCAAAATGCACTACTAACTTCACTGTACCGACCGAAACCGGCGGTATACCGATGGGTATACCGTTTTTTGCGAGAATGACTGTAGTTATTATTGGGAGGAGAAAAGAAGGTGCATTTGGATGACTTTTGGCGATTGGAGCTAATACCAACCCAAATCAAGGTAATTATAGCTAATCTCTTTCATTTCTACCATTAGCAACCTCTCCATCTCTTTTTCCTACTTTTTTCTTCCACTTTCACCTAAAAAAATTATTTTTTACCGCCAAAGCCTAATATTACTCCAATTATATATGTTTACGCAAACTATACATACATCTATAAGTATATTATATAGATCTACAATTTTATTACTAGATCTACCTACTTACAACACTCTTAATTACTATTATCATACAATATGTCTAACATATTACAATTAGTATTGATATAATTAGTTACTTATTTATGTTTAGTGGAAGATGTTTTACTAAAGAGTAATGTGAATATAATACAAACGAGTATTATACACTTACACAGTATCGCACATGAATGAGCAACATGGAACTTCATATAATTTGCCAATAATGATGTGTATGAGGAGCATGTGACTACATACAACCACCTTTATAGGATGTGCATGTCATGGCTGCAATATCTCAGTAATATCAACTCATTACTGTATGGAGAACCAGCGCGCCACTCAACATACAGCTGATGTGAGTTGTAAGTAGATATGTTATTCATTTGTTGTAAATTGTATATTATTGCATAATTGTGTGTATTTAAGTGTGGTTTGTGCTAGTAAAATTTCATATCTTAATTCCTTCATTTTGTCATCGAAATCCTTCATCGAAATCCCAACGAAACAGGACAGATTCCTTACCTCCCCCATGATGGACCCCCCCTCCCCCACACCCAATATAGAATTTTATTGCATAAAACGATGCATTTAGGTGTAGAGATTACACCTGTAAAATTTCATAAATTAATTCGTTCATTTTGGCGTCGAAACGGCCAGGATTGCATCTGTCGGTATTTCCGTCGGTATACCGGTAAATACCTATTTCCAAGCTGTCGAAACGGCGTCGGTATCGGTCACCTCGTTCCTTGATACCAGGTAAAGAAATTATTGTGCCCAATGGGAATGGATGCCAAGAAGATACACGCATGCCCGAATGATTGTGTATTATTTCAAAAGGACTATGCGGATTTGAAAGATTGTCCAAAATGTGGTGCGTCACGGTATAAATTGACGACTTTGGGGGAGTCCAAAACTGGTTCTCCTGCCAAGGTGATGTGGTATCTACCTATAATATCACGGTTTCAACGCTTGTTTGCCAATCCGATAGATGCGAAGAATTTGAGGTGGCATGCAGATGTTAAGAAAAATAATGATGGGATCCTACGACATGCGTCTGATTCCCCACAGTGGAAGAAGATTGATCTATTGTACCCTGAATTTGGTGAAGTTAGGAATCTAAGACTTGGGCTTTGTACAGACGGGATGAATCCGTACGGGACATGATATCTGGATAGCTAGGAGGCAAACTAAGAAGGGAGAAATAAGGAAGCCCGCAACTGCTGAGGCGGCTGCAAAAATGATAAAATACAACTCTTACAGCAATCGTTCAAATATTGATTATTTGTGGTGTTTACTTAATTATAAACTTTTGTTTTGGCGATTAGCGGGAGCTGCACGAGCTGAGGAAACAAGGCAAGTTCATCTCTGAGGGCACAAGGGATGAATTGACAGTTGCTCTGGGTAACCCAGAGCATCCTGGACGTGTTAGGGCTGGCATCAAATCTTTTTTTGGGCCATCCCAGCGCAAACATGTCCCAAAAGTAGGACTTTCACAAGAAGAGGTAACATATTCTTTCTTTATAATGTTACTGTAAAAAGAGAATTCAATAATTAGAAGCTAACGTTTCTTTTATCCATGTATAGGTAGATAAGCTAGTTGATAGGAAACTGGAAGAAGCACTGAAAAAGTGGCAGGCATCTCAGACTGCCACTCAGCAGACAGTACCTATCATAGCATCCCGTTGTACTCCTACTGCAGAGGTTGGGAGTAATCCTATAGACCCACCACCTAGCACATCTACTGTAAGTATTTTTATGACATAGTAACTAGTTTTTTACTTCAAGATGATATGTTTTCAAGATGATATGTATATATGTATATAACATTCTTTACACAAAAATTTGTAGGGGTTGAAGCCATGTCGTCTAAAAGTTAATGAATATGTCGTTGTAGAGGCGTCGGCTTACCCATCCCTACCAGGGGAACTGTTTCACGGATCTCCATTACCAGCTGGTTGGATTCGTGTGAGCCCGGTACATATATTCCCCAAGTGGATGGATCTTCCATTGCCATATGCCCACCCAGATTGTGAAACACTTGGTGAGGCACTAGGCGGAGTGATATTGTGGCTAAAAGCGGATGTCATCTTTACTGAAATTGTATGGTAAATTTACATTACGTTAAATTGTTAGTGTGTGTATATGATGTCAGTTGATCTGAAATTATTATATATATATACAGGTTAAAAAGAAGACACCCACAACATCTAGGCCTCCACTTCCACCTCCTACATTACCCAGTTGGGTTCCACAGGACCTAACTGTCCCGTTAGGTCCTAACTGTAGGGGTATGGCAATATGGTTAGGCGAACATGATATAAATTGCCCTATAACTGTTTCTATAGATTCAGATGCTGCAGGTCAATCATACGAAAGCAAACTATTTATACAAGATATTTTGGAGTTGTTTCGATATGATTGGCTAAATACATCTGTGATAGAGCTATGGATAAGGTGAGATCTTCTTTATACATTCATATACCTTTGCTTATTCTGGTGATCTGGTTTCCTATTTATTAATGCATGCGTAATTAATACATATTTTGCAGCTACTTAGACAAGATATGTGCAGATTTTGCATTCGAACATGTAGGATTTTTTATTCCATCTTTGATTAGTCTAGTAGCTAAAGACCCTCCGTCAGTTCAACAATACTGCTGTGAGGCTTTTTCAATTTTTGCTCAAAAAAAGAAGACGATGATAATGGCTCCATTCAATGTAGAGTAAGTTTACTTTGCTTATTATAATTTGGACTTAAGAAAATTATATTTTTATTGTGGATTTTGAGTTATTAATTTTTAACTTTTTTACCTCTAGTGGTATGCATTGGGAGTTACTGGTTATTGTCCCCAAGACGTTCACTGTCTATTATCTAGATCCTAAGGGGAGTATATTGAATACAAAATATGGACACATAATGAAAATGGCATTATTCCGGTGAGAAATATTTCATTTTCATATCCGTTAACATATGTTATTACATTACTATTTAATTATGCAATGTACTGTGTTACATTAACATGTAGGGGTTTTGATGAGTTCAAAAAGGCTGGAGGAAAGGTCCCCACGAAAAAGAACCAGCCAATTATTTGGAAGAACGTGAAAGTAAGTTCCCGACTGCAATATATGTATATATTATTTATGTGAACAGTGCTTAATTAGTTGTATTTTTTAATATTTTGTATGTTTGAATTTATAGTGTCCTATACAAGACAACGGATGGGCATGTGGATACTATGTGATGCGATTTATGCACATGATTATCAAATATGCCGCATTGGACATCGATTGTATTGTTGAGGTATTATATAGTCTCATTAGATAATATGAAATATATCAATCTTATTTATAGCTCATTAATTATATATATACATCATTCTCTTTACAGGTGTTTAAAACTGAACACACGACAGGAACGGCCTTACCAGATGTACATGCTCCCTATACGAAGGGAGAATTAAATGAAGTAAGAGAAGAATGGGCAACAGCCATACAAGTAGTGGGGGATTTAAGATATAATTAGGATGTTGATAGCGAATAATGACTCAAGAATGATATTTTGTAAATGAATTTCTGAATTATAATATATGTGTGAATGTTTCTACATGTCTGGATGTTTCTACATGTGTCTGAGTGAAAATGAATGAAACTGTTGGTTGCTATATGAATGTTTCTATATGTGTGAATGTGAAAATGAATGGAACTACATATTGCTATCTACATGAATGATTCTAAATGTGAAAATCAAATGGAACTGCAGGTTGCATTGCTAAATGTGTGAATATTTTTGTTGTTAATTTTGCAGGTTTGTGGCATGTTGTTGGCTGATATCAATGGATGTCGTAAAACCTGCAGTTCATAACTGAACTGTAGGTTTCTCATCCTGCGACCAGCCATACAGCAGGTCTGCATACTGACAGAAAAAAAAAACAAAAAATAGGCGTCGGTTATTTGTATAAAACCGACGCCAAATAGTTACAGTGTCGGTTTGTAATAGAAACCGACGTCTATTTCCTTAACACCACGGTCGTGCTGGCCAGCACGGCCGTGGCAGAGGACCAGACACCACGGTCGTGCTGTCCAGCACGGCCGTGTTGGGACTTATATGGCGTCGGTTATTAGCTAATAACCGACGCCTATAGTGCCCAAGTTGGCGCCCTTCTATGGCGCGAAGGTATATGGCGTCGGTTTCTTAGGTAATAACCGAGCCTATAGTGCCCTGCTGGCGCGTTTTCGTTGGCGCGTGAAGGGTTTTGGCGTCGGTTTTTTAACCGACACGTAATGGCTGCGCTTTTAGCGTCGCCCACATAGGTGTCGCTTAGAAACCGACACTAAAGGCCTTAAATAACCGACACTAAAGGTCAGTTATGTACTAGTGATAGTTTGTTGTTGATAAGGACTCAATAGTCAATCATTTCATTGGTTCCAAGAACACTAGTGCAATGTTTCCAAGCTAAATCATTATTTGTTGGTTGGTTGGCTTCCTAGCACCTTCATTGTCTAATAAACCACCACTAGGATACATGTCGTCTACATTGTAGAAACTAAAAAAACATGCATTGCGTAAGTATTTATAAATTTGAATAGCAAATATTAGGGAAATGCAATGAAATTATGATATACTATAAGTAATTAAGTATATACTATGTATAAGTACTAAATGGTCAAATAACTCCAATCCCCATTTGCTCTTCAAAAAACAACAACAATAACAAGGATTGCAATTATCGGAATTTTCATCGAAATTTGGCGAAATTCACCGAAATTTGGCGAAATTCATCGAAATCATTGAAATTTGGCGAAACTCATCGAAATCATCAAAATCGACACAGTCGCACGTTTTTATACCAGATCCCATCGAAATCGAAATTTTTGGGCGAAATTTGACCAATTTTGCCGAAACCTCATTCCTTGCGAGAAACCAGATAGGTTGCAGTGACCATGCTTCTTATACATCAAGCCTTTCCATGGAGAACTTTTAAGATATCTCAGAATATGGCATATAGCATCCCAATGACATTGTCGGGGTTTGTCAAGATACCGACTGATGAATCCAACAACAGCAGTAAGATCAGCTCGTGTGACAGTCAAATAAATAAGTGTTAATATATGTCTTTACTTACTGCCTTGTTATTTTACTTTTCTATTTAGACCTACATGTAATTGTTCCACTAGTATATATATCAGGGTACACACATTGTGTAACTCTACGCTTTCTCAATTTGCTTTGCATCATGGTACCACAACAGATCTAGATTCGGGGAGCCGCCTCTCCTTCCCCTCCCTCCCTCCCTCCCTTTCTCTCTCTCACCCGCCGCCGCAACCCCTGCCGGCCGGCCACAGCGGCAGCAGAAGCGTCGGGCGTCGCCACAGGCCGCCGGCAGCAGCCGCACCAGCGTCGGGCCGCCGCACCAGCACGGGCTACAGCCGCAGCGCCGGGCGCCGTCGGTGTTGCCCACCGCAGCTCGCTCCCGTGGCGTAATCTTCTCATAGCCACCCTCCGATCCGCCGGTTCCCGGACACTGGTCTGAAGGTTCGTTTTCGGATCCGCCTCCTGCCTGCCCGTGTAGGCCTTTGAGCCACCGAGTTTTTTTTTGCGCCTCGGCGTAGCCCGTATGTAACTGGTCCGTCCAGCCTTTCCACTGTGCCTACCGCCGCCTAGCTGAGGAACTAGGTGGTCGTTTTCTGCATGTGCCTGCTTATTCTTCTCACCGTCGGTGTTGGTGCTCTGCCTGTCATGGCGTCTTCACATGAGGATCTGCGTCGTCAGGTTACTATTGTTAAGCTGGATGGGCGAAACTACCAGCACTGGGTTTGTTCTATGCAGATTTATGTTAAATCTCAAGGGAAACTGTCTCATTTGACGCGTGATCTGCATCCTGTGTCTGCTGCCAATGCCGACTCCAAGGATGTCAAAGCGTATGATGACTGGGTCAAAGATGATTCTAATGTGATGACTTGGATGCTCCATAGCAGTGAGACAAAAATCAGTGTCACCTTACTATATCTGCCTACAGCAAAGTAGATGTGGGATCAGCTTGCTAGTACTTACTCTCACAGTCAGAATCCGAAGAAGGTCTTTGATATCAACAAGCAACTGAGCCGTCTACACTTCTCGGGATATGGTCTTACTAACTATTTTTCTGCCTTCAAGGGACTCTGGGGAGAATTGGGGGCCTACCATCCCTTGTCTACTGACTTGGCTACCATGCAACGTCAACGCCAGGAGTTGCAGGTAGTTCAGTTCATGTGTGGGTTACCTGAATCATATGTTGGGGTTGTGGATCAGATCATTTCCAGTGATCCACTACCTACTCTACAGAGTGCCTTTCAGTGTCTACAGCGACTGCCGTCATCCTCATCTGAGTCGCCTTCTGTTACTGGAGATACTACTGCTCTTGCTGCTATGTCCGGCCGTGGTTGTGGCCGCGGACGTGGTCGTTCTCACGAAACTCGTCCTCCTCTTGGTGCTGGGAGGGGGAGGAGTTCTTCTGAGCGTGGAGCATCCTCTGGTCCTCCCAATGCTGCTCACCCTCAGACTGATCAACGGTTCTGCAGCTTCTGTGGTCGGTCTAATCATATTGAAGAAAAATGTTGCGAGAAATATGGAAAGCCTGCCTGGGCTAATCCAGCTTCTGATGCCCATGCTACCTCTGAGGTAGTGTCACAACCTACTGCTATTGATGCATCCAGTTCTACTACTGCTGACTTCATTCGTTCTGAGGTGGAGCGTATGTTGCTCGAGCGTACTGGGTCATCCTTTGGAGCTCATGCTGCTACATATTCTGGTTGTGATACTGCTTTCTTCAGTGCCCCCTCGCCTAGTACTGGTAATAAAAAATGGGTGATTGATTCGGGTGCATCGTCTTATATATCTGGAAATCGGTCTTTTTTTAAAACCTTATCTAGACCGGTCTCTAATTGTTATGTTATGCTTGTGGATGGCACCAAGACTGCTGTAGATGGGATTGGAGACATAGCTTCTCAATTTTTGTTAAAATCTGCTCTATATGTGCCTCGATTTCCACTGAACTCATTATCTTTTAGCAAAATTGTACGTAGCTTGAATTGCAGTCTCAGAGGACCTTCGTACGAGGATGAAGATTGGTGGGGGCATGAAGGACCTGATCGCCTATATTATCTGGATGAGTTGAAAAAGACTGACAACTTGGCGCTAGCTTAAGCTCTATCTTCATCAGTTTCAGCTTTGCAGTGGCACTACAGACTTGGACATCCATCTTCTGAAAATTGAAACATTTTATCTCTGGTGTAGGAACGCACGGTTTTCATTGCGAGTCGTGTTAGTTACGGAAACAGACTAGAACTGTCTTTCCTAAACGATCCCAGATTAGCAGTAAAAACATTTTTGATCTTGTTCATTCAAATGTATGGGGTTCGTGTCATGTTCCAAGTTTGTCTGGCAATAAATACTTTATTCTCTTTATTGATGATTTTTCTCGTGCCACTTGGTTGTTTATGTTGAAAAATCGGTCTCAAGTGTTATCTATAATAAAATTCTTTTTTGCTGAAATAAAAACTCAATATTTTGTGCCTATTAAAATTCTGTGAACTGACAATGCTTTGGAGTTTGTTCAGAAAGAAGTTGGATTGTTTTGTCAATCTGTGGGTACTATTCATCAGACATCGTGTGCCTATACGCCTCAACAAAATGGAGTTGTAGAAAGGAAAAATAGGCATTTACTTGAGGTTGCTAGAACTATAATGTTGCATTCTAATATACCTAGGCATTTTTGGCCAGAAGCTATCCTGACTGCCTGCTTTCGGATTAATAGAATGCCATCTTCTGTTATTGGCAACAAGATTCCTGTTCAGGTTCTACAACCTAATGTAACTCTATTTTCTGTACCTCCACGGATATTTGGTTCTACTTGTTTTGTGCGGTTATTTGGACCAAACTATGATAAATTATCTCCTAGAGCAGAAAAATGTATTTTCTTGGGTTATTCTCGTACTCAAAAAGGGTATCGGTGCTATAGTCCTACTGCGAAAAAATGGTTCACGAGTAGTGATGTAGTTTTTTTTAGGATACACCTTTTTATTCTGCTAAAGGAGATATCCTGGATTCTGATATATAATCACAGCACCATTGCCTGTCACGAGTGATTGCACCTCTGAAACTTCTCCTACTGAAACTACTACTACTACACTTATTTTGTATAAACGCAGCAACAGGTCCCAACCTACTCAAGACCCCCCATGCAGCACCAATCTTCTCCTCATGAAGGTCCTACTCCTGTTGAGGTAAATTCTGACTTAGATCTACCTATTTCTCTCAGAAAAGGCACTCGTTCTTGTACTTCTCATAATATTGCTAATCATGTTTCTACTGCACATCTGAGTATTCATGTTAGTAACTTTGTGGCTGTTCTATCTGCTATTGTTGTTCCTAAGACTGTCCATGATGCCTTACAAAGCTTAGTCTGGATGACTGCCATGAAAGAAGAGATGACTGCTCTTACTGATAGAGGAACTTGGGAGCTGGTGGATCCACCTCTTGAGTGAAAACATGTTGGTTGCCGATGGGTCTATGTTGTAAAGTATCTACCTGATGGAACAGTGGAACGTCTAAAGGCACGACTGGTTGCAAAAGGGTATACTCAAACTTATAGAATTGACTATTTTGAGACGTTCTCGCCTGTTGCCAGACTCAACTCTGTCAGAGGTCTTCTTTCTGTTGCTATTAACTTAGATTGACCTCTTATTCAACTGGATGTTAAAAATGCCTTCCTGTATGGGGATCTTCAAGAAGATGTTTATACGGAGCAACCTCCTGGGTTTGTTGCTCAGGAGGAGTCACATAAAGTTTGCAAGTTAAAAAAATCTATTTATAGACTCCAACAGAGTCCTCGGGCATGGTTTGATAAGCTGAGTAAAATCCTGACTGCTTTTGATTTTCAGAGGTCACAGGTTGATCATTCGGTCTTTACGAAAAAGACTTCTTCTGGTATTGTCATTCTGATTGTTTATGTTGATGATATTGTTCTTTTTGGCAGTGATCATTCTGAGATTCAGGCTACTAAAACACACATGTGCAAACATTTTGCAACTAAAGATCTGGGGAGGCTAAGATATTTTCTGGGCATTGAGGTATCTAGGACTTCTAATTCTCTTGTCTTATCTCAGAGGAAGTATGTTCTAGACCTGTTACAGGAGACTGGGATGCGTGGTGCACGTCCTGCTGATACTATGGATCCCAATATTAATTGGGATGATGATTCTTCTCCTATCTTTCCATACAGTAAAAAATATAGGAGACCGATTGATAAGATGATTTATCTGACTGTTACTAGAGCTGATATTCCTACTGTTGTTGGTCTTCTTAGCAGGTACCTGGATAAGCCTAGACAGTGTCGCTGGGATGCTCTCTGTAATATTCTGAGATATCTTAAGAAATCACCTGGCAAAGGCCTCTACTATAGAAAGCATGGACATTGTTCTCAGGAAGGCTACTCTGATTCTGATTATGCTGGAAGTAAGATTGACAGAAAATCTATTTCAGGCTACTGTACTTATGTTGGAGGTAATCTGGTCACTTGGAGAAGTAAAAAGCAAAACGTTGTTGCCAGATCCAGTGTTGAAGCTAAATATAGGGTGATGGCCCACACTGCTTGTGAGCTCCTATGGATACAATCTCTTTTGAGTCTTCTGCTGCTATCCCTATGCATTGTGACAATAAAGCTGCTATCTTCATTGCTAATAATCTTGTATATCATGAGCGCACAAAGCATATTGAAGTCGATTGTCACTTCATTTGAGAGACTATCTTATCTGGTAAGATCTGCACTCCTTTTACTCGCTCAGAAGATCAAGTTGTTGATATGTTTACAAAGCTACTGGCCAAGAAACATTTCAACTCGCTTGTGGACAAGTTGGGCATCTGATTGATATCTATGCTCCAACTTGAGGGGGAGTTTAATATACGTCTTTACTTACTGTCCTGTTATTTTACTTGTCTATCTGGACCTACATGTAATTGTTCCACTAGTATATATATATCAGGGTACACACATTGTGTAACTCTACGCTTTCTCAATTTGCTTTGTATCAATAGGCTTGCCTACCAGCCTCCTGAACTGGTGATGATCAGCATAGGGAGGAGAGTTTGCATCATCCCAGTCCATGTTTGGGTCAAGTGGAGTGTTAGCCGGTTTGCAGCCTAGCATGTCAGTTTCCTACAACAGATCAAGCACATTTTCTCTGAGAGAGACACAGTCTTGTAGATGATTTGGAGACTTCAATGCCTAAGAAATACCGAAGTTTTCCGAGATCTTTAGTGACAAAGTGCTTCTCTAAGTATGTTTTAGTTTACTGTATGCCCACAGTATCACTGCCAGACAAGAAAATAACATCCACATAAATAATCAAAATGACAAGTCCAGCCACTATCTTGCTAATAAAGACTGAATGATCAGAATGAGAACGACGAAAGTCAAAGGTGACTAATATCTGAGTGAGCTTGTCAAACCAGGCTCGCGGGCTTTGTTTGAGACCATAGATAGCCTTGTTCAGCTTACAAACTTTGGAGGCAGACTCCCCCTGAGCAACAAACCCAGGTGGTTGCTCCATGTAGACTTCTTCCTGTACATCTCCGTAAAGAAATGCATTTTTGACATCAAGCTGAAAGAGAGACTAGTCTTTATTCACAGCAACAGAAATAAGAATGCGAACAGAGTTTAATCGTGCAACAAGAGAGGTCTCAAAATAATCGACACCATATGTCTGTGTGGAGCCCTTTGCAACAAGACGGGCTTTGAGGCATTCAATAGTCCCATCAGGCTGATATTTAATAGTAAAGATCCAACAACAGCCCACTGTAGGGCAAGAAGAAGGGCGATCCACAAGCTCCCACGTCTTGCGATCACAAAGTGCCCGCATTTCCTGGTCCATTGCATTCTTTCATGCTGGAATAGTAAGAGCCTCTATAGCATTTTTCGGAACATTGACAACAGAAAGTGCAGAAGTAAAGCAGGAAAAGTTGTTATGCAGATTGTCAGATGTGCAAAAATGACTGATAGGATGTTTAGTACAGGAGCGAACACCTTTCCGTAAGCTGATAGGAAGGTGCAAGTCAGATGTTACCTCAATGTTCTCAATGTTTATTTGATCATCCGCAGACGCAGGAATTGATTGAGGAGGGGCCATGGAAGGACTGTTTGACTTCGGTCAGCGTTTGTATACTTGCAGCGAACGTTCTTCAGGCTGGTCAAAAACTGACAAATCTTCAACAATGTCTGGTAGAGGTGTTTGTGCCAACACATCATGAGATAGGCTTGCTCCATCCTCAGAAAAGAAGGGCGTATGCTCAAAAAAGACTACATCTGCACTGACAAACCACTGTTGAGTATCGAATCAAAGCAGCAATAGCCCTTTTGAGTTCTCGAATAACCCAAAAAATGCACTTGGTAGACCGAGGATCAAGTTACGACATTCTTGGACGCAGATTCTTAACAAAGCAGGTACACCCAAAAACGCGAGGTGGTACATGGAAAAGAGGTGCATCAGGAAACAAAATCGAGTAAGGTATGCGATTTTGTAAAACAGAAGAGGGCATGTGGTTTATAAGGAAACATGTCGTAGTGACTACCTCGGGTCAAAAATGGTGAGGAACTTTATAATGGATAAGAAAAGTGCGAGCAACCTCTAAGAGATGGCGATTTTTGCGTTCAGCAACATGGTTTTGTTGTGGAGTATAAGGGTAAGTGGTTTGGTGTATGGTGCCATGATCAGAATAAAAGGAAGTGACAGATTTCTGCTTAAACTCTAGGGCATTATCTGTACGGAGAATTTTGATGGTTTTATTGAATTGGATTTTTATTTCAGAAAAGAAAATGCGGATATTGTCCAAAACGGTACTTTGATCTTTGAGTAAAAATAGCCAGGTAGAACGGGAATAATCATCAATAAATGTCAGAAAGTATTTAACACCAGTTTGACCCGGGACACTGCATGGACCCCAGATGTCCACATGAACAATATCAAAAATATCTTTAGACCCAATTTCTTGCTTAGCAGGAAAGGCAAACCTCGTTTGTTTACCCAAAACACAGGTTTCACAAGAGAATTTATTTTCAGCTAAAGCAGGAAATAAAAGCTTCAACTTCGCAGCAGACGGATGACCCAGCCGGAAGTGGCACTGAAGTCCTGAGACAGATGTAGATAAGAGAGTTGAAGCTGCAAGTGGTCCATCCAAGTTGTAAATTCCATCTGGTCCTTCATGGCCCGAACCAATCATCGTCTTCATGCAGAGATCCTTCAAACACTGAAGTTGTGTAACAGTTTTACAGACAAATAATAAATTAACAGGAAACTGAGGTATATATAAACCAAAGTGAAGATTCATCTTGCGAGATAGCGAAATTGTGCCAAACCATGGACAGGCATTTTTGAGCCATTAACAACCGTGACTGATGGAATATGTGAAGTTTTAGATAGGCATTTTTTAGCGAAGCCAGTCAGTGGTTGGAGCAGTTGGTGGATCAGATGCAGCTTCAGTAGAGGCCTGATTTGCCCAGACTGGCTTGCCGTGCTTGATCCAGCACCTATCTTCAGTGGTAGATTTTGGGTGGCAGCATGGTCGTGTTGGGCAGCACGACCGCGGTGGGTGGAGGTGAGCACGGCCATGGTGGAGGGGAATGGTCGTTCTGATGAAGTGTAAAATCACAAGTTGGATGGGGCGAAGTGAAGGCTGGTAGCACGGCCGTGCTGGGCAGCACAACCGTGGTGGGGGCTAGGTAGAACGGTCGTGCTGGGCAGCACAGCCGTGGTGGTGGAGTTTGAGAGGAGGTCGTTCCCAAGAGCACGCTCGTTCCATTCTTCAGTTAGCACGGCCGTGCTGGGTAGCACGGCCGTTTTGGGGCTTCATGGCACAGCCGTGCTGGGTAGCACGGCTGTGGTGGCTGAATTGTTGAAACTTGCAAGATTTGGCAATCAACCTGTAACTTTGTGCAATTACCAGCACATCCGTTCCTTGGCACCACAGCCGTGCTGGGTCTTCAAGGGCAAAAATAGTTTCAAACTTCATTATCAAAGGACTTCTTTGCTTGATGTCGAATCTTGGCCATTGGGGTAGGTTGAGGGAGCTGTGGGGCCTTCTTTGGACCCCTCCAAGGGTGGAGGAACCCTAGGACTCCTTCCTTCTCTCTCCTCCATCCAAAGTATGGTCTAAGTACCTGAAAATAATGCAAAGAACGTCCATAAGTGCATTTGACAGTAAAACACATATTGGGGGAATTAACTTGCAATCTAATTTGTTTAGATGTGATAAAAGTACAAAACGGCACAAGATGGAGCCCTAAAATAGGGCTACATCACCACCCCAAACTTAAAACATACTTGTCCTCAAGTATGCTCGAACTCAATCTCTCTTTTCAGTTTTCCTTCTGCAAACAAGAATGACAAATGCATTGCAACAGAAAGTTATTGACTACATGGTCTTGGAAGTGACTAAGTGCATGTTCTTCACCTCTCTCCTCTCCTCTTTTGCAAACCAATCATGAAATTGGCATTGAGCATACAAACTTCAAATATAAAGCATAGAAAACACAAGTTGTCCATATGTCCATGTCATTCCAGGTAAGCCGTTTCATGTTGGTGTCAATCAAAGATGACTAGGAATATTGTTTCGCTTTCATGCATTCACTCTTATGTCTCAAACCACACTAAATAACCCACATGGCTATAGAAAGGGTAAGGTGAGCTAGATTTGATATTTTCTAGCTCAATAGGTATGAAAATGGAAGAAAGGATTGCGGTAAGATTTTGGAGTGCTTTTATACACTCATCTTTTCTTTATTTAGATGTTCTTAAACAGGAGCATCTTTTTATTTTCTTTTTGATATTTTATTTTCTTCTTTTCTTTTGTCCTGTTGGTGTAGATAGGGCATATGGTGGATAGAGTGAAACAGGGAGATGTAGATATGGCCACCCCAAACTTTTGGAGGTGGTCAAGGTTGAATATGTGCTCTAAGGCATCTTTTCATGAGGCGCAGAGGTATGAAGATGGTGAAAGAAGAGTCGGGTCAAAAGGGGGTCGTTAGTGTAGTCCTCAACATAAGATTTCCTGTATGAAAACTAATCCAACACTTCATCAAATGATATCATACCACATGATAGAACAACATGACATTGACATTTCTACCAAGTGATTCCATAGGCTTTAAGCGTTTGTAGCTTGCTCAAATCACAAAACAACCGAAACTTTCACAAACTTTGAGAGAAGTGGTGTACATGTAAAAAATCAACAAACAAGACCATATAGCAATAAAATCTAAGAGAACGGCATGCATTTGTCAAAGGATTAAAAATTTCATTTCAAACAATGGAGATTAAGTCAGAACATGCTTTTTGGGCAAGAACATTCAAGTTTGGGCAAAATTGGCCAAAATAGTGTCAATTTGCATTAAATCACATCTAAACCTACTTGAAGGAAATTTAAAACATAAAGCAACAAATCCTAGTTAAAAAAGCACAAGAAATTACAAAAATTACATGAGAATGCAATGCATGCTATGGAGTGATGAAAAAGCAAAAAATTTGAAAAATTACGAAAAAAATGCAAGAAAGTAAACTATATGTATGCATGAATGCAATCAACAGAAAATTTACACTAGAAAGATCAGGATCAAAATGAGCACGATCAGGTAGAACAGGAATAGCTAAGAATGAGGGATTATCGCCCTACCACCCCAAACTTTTGAATCATGTTGTCCTCAGCATGAAACCAAAGTTTAGGAATGATAGGGTAGATGTCATGGCTGTAGTGGTGGTGGTCCTCCCTGTGGTGGGGGGTTCTAGTAGTAATGGCCCCAGTAGTCTGCCTGTGGAGGCGGGTATGTTTCCTGGTAACCAGAAATTCCTCTCCAGAAATCCTCCTCCCATTGGGGGTTCCTCTGTGCCTACGCATGCTGGTAGTGGTATATGTGGTTGATTTGATGATGCATATGTTGTTGATCCAACCACATGTCCTATTGCATCTTCTGAATCCCCTCCAACTGTGCATGAATGGCTGACATGTCATATGCATTTGTCGGAAGCGGTTGCGCATCAAAATCCTCCACTCTAGGTCTAGTGCGACGTGGCTGCTCGAGTGAACGTTGTTGTTCTGGCACATTTGTTTCTCCCTCTTCTTCAGGTAAGACTACATTTGGTGCTTTGAACCCCTCTCTAGGGTGATCTTCCTCATACTATGATAACAACCCTAAAAAGTCATCCGGAGGTCCCACATCCATGAGAAGGGGGCTGGTGTGGTATGGGAGTTCCAGGGTGACACCAGGGTACCCAGGGTTCAGAACATAGAAGATTTTATTATCTCTAAGGGATATCATTTAGGACCTAGCAAAATAGTTTATATCCACATATTTGCTTCCATCTACCTTGGTAAGTCCATCTAGAGTGCAGCCCACTGCCCTTGCCAAAGTGGTGACAATTCCTCCCATGATGAATGGATTTTTTCTCTTGGAAGGGATTGTCTTCAAGTGATCAATCACCATGGAACCTATGTTTAGAAATCCTTTACTTGCAACTGTGGCCATAACAAATAAGTCTTTCTGAGAACTACATCCTTGATTATCATAGCGGCCAAACAAGGTGTTTGCTAGGACCTTTTGCAAGTATCTCATGAAGGGGTTGTAGATCTTGCTCGTCTTGGATTTCCCTGCAGCAAAGGTAGATTGACCTGTGATTGCCTTCCACATCCTAGAGTAATCTGCACTACCACTCTTGTCAAATCTTCCCTCGTCGAACCTCTTTGCTATTTCTGAATTAGGAGCAAAGATTGCATTGATCTGAGGAGAGGTTTCATTGCAGCCCTTCTTGCTATTCTCCTGCCATATGTGGTTCCTTCTGGTTGCTTTCCCACCCATGTCAATCTGTCCTCTAGCCTGGACAAGAAATCCACCGGCTCATCCTCCATTTCCTCACTCTCGGTGTCTTCTACCTCTTCTTCTTCATAGGTGTGTGACCCTGAACTTGTGTCCAAGTTCAAGGGCACTCTCTCATGGCTTCCACTAGGTCGGGCCGACGATGTGGAATGCCTCGCTGGAGCTGGTCGTGGCGGCATGCGCAAGGAAGATGCCTCATTAGACTTCTTGGTTCTCCTCTCACGAGCCGGTGCATTAACTTCAATTGAATCTACAATGTTCTCATTAGACTTCTTGGTTCTTCTTCTTCCTCCTCTTCCCCGGGGTTGTTGTAGCTTGGGTCCGAGGCGTGATCGCTGGAGGAAGAGTGGAGTCGGGAGGGGCTTATCGACACCAATCGTCCAAAGGATCATGAAATGGAGTTGGACGGCGAGGAGCACTGTCGGACTGCTGTGAACCGGACGCCCGTTTAGATCGACTTTTGCCACCGGTGAGGATGTTCGTAGTTTTTTCAACTCCCCTCTTGATGGCCTTGCCCATGCTCTTCATTGTTGCAAGGTTCTTTGGTGGAAAACCGAGCTAGAACGGCAAAAACGAAGTTCCGGGCTGTAGGGGTGGAATTTGCTTGGAGATGGCAGCGTCGTTGCCGGGGATAGAGGCGCTCGGTCTGGCTAGTTAGTGTAGCTTTGCCTTTCCTTTTGCCCTCATCATTGCTATTCTTTATTCTTTGTTCACTTTTGCATATTGCCATTATAACTTGTTTTCTTGTTGCTTGTTTGTGTATTTTACATATTACAGTTGTGCATGCGCCACACGCGTTCCACTTGTACCGACTTGGTGTTGTACGACCCCGAGATAGGTAGAAGGAGACGCCAAAGTCGCCGCAACCAACACCAAGAAGCCGAGATGGCAGACAACAACCCTCATATAAATGCACCACCACCTCCACCGCAGCCCAACCGTCCACTCTACGAGTATTTCACCCCGGGGAACTACAATTCACCCATTGCCACTCTAGTTGACCAAATGTCGGGTCAACAGTTCTCCATTCCACCTGCACTCTTCCCCACTTACTATGGGATGAAGAATGAAAATCCCTACCATCACATCGATGCATTCCTTGAGATGTGCTCCACTTTTCGTACCCCCACCGCTCCCGATGACTCCATCTGAAGAACCCTCTTCCCATTCTCCTTAAAAGAAAAAGTTAAAGAGTGGTACGTTTCGAAACCAGAGTTGGTAACTTAGAATAAGTCAATAATGAATTCCTCAAAAAGTTCTTCCCTATTGCTAAGTTAACCTACATGAGAAGATACATCACCTCCTTTTCCCAGAAAGAGAATGAGCCCTTCCACGAGGCGTGGGAGAGGTTCCAAAAACTTTTCCGCGACTGGTGCCAAACGAAGTGTCATTGTGGCAACTAGTTCAAGCCTTCTACACCGGGTTTGAAGAGTTGAGCCAAAACAACGTCGATTCATCATGCGGGGGCACTTTCATGGCAAAGCCACCTGAGAAGTCGTGGCCTTTGTTCGAGCATCTTGCTAAAAATTCCCGCCATCGGGTTTCTACAAAAGGGGAGCATGGCGGTCGGAACTACATCCCTCCACCTTCTTCCGTAGCTCCAACCGCAAACGCTGACGACCCCGACATGATGAAGATGATAAAGAACCAAGCTGGTGGTTCTTCTACCCAACCCACCATGGCGGTCGATTCTATTGATGAAGAAGTGCATGCCTTGCACTCTTTTGGCGGCCGAAACAATCAAGGCCCCATGTCCAACACTTATACTCCCGAGTGGAGGAACCATCCAAATTTCACTTGAAAACAACAAAATGAGGATGGGCAAGGACAAGGGCAGCTGAGGCCACGCTATAGTTCAAAGTTTGAAGAGGAGGTGCTTGGGAGATTAAGAAGTTTGGATGAGGTGAAGAAGGATGTGAACTCACATGGGCAGTCCATCAACCGCCTTGAGCAAAGACTGGATCAGATTCTCTCTCTCTTGCTAGGAGGGAAGAAGAAAGACTCCTGTCTCAACCGATGCCCAACCCAAACAATGATGGTACTTTCCTAGGAAACACTCAAAGTTCATATTCTCCGTCGTCATATCAAGTACTGCCGAATCCCTATGCTCCACCACCTCCTCAAGCATCTCTTAACTACCAATATGCTCCACCTCCACCTCATTCATACCAACAACCACCTCCGCAATACCACCCCCATCCACAACAACCACAACCCCAATTCATCCTCCAAAACCCAAATTCACCTTACCAAAAGCCACCACCACCTCCACAAGCCTCTTCTTCTACTACCCACGAGCATTGATTAAAAAAGCGGCTCGTGCGCCCGCTTTAGCGGCCGCTTTAGCGGCAGAGCACAGTAGCCGTTGCGATTTGCTGTGTTGCGGCAGAATTGCATTTTTCACTGTAGCGGCCGCTGTGGGCTGCTTTAGCGGGCCTTGGGCCGCTTTTTTGAAGCCCGCTTAAGCGGCTGTAGCGCCCGCATGGGGTAAAAAGGCCCGTTGCCTTGCAATAACTTGCAGCGTTTAACGTTTTGTTCTTGGGGAGTCCCCGATACGCAAGGATCTCGACGACTCCTCGTTTCCTTCAGCCGCTGCCCTAGCGGCTTTTCCCGATGCCTTTCCGCAAAGGAGTCCCAATGGCGTGACGCGACGAACTCTGGCGCACAGCAGCGGTTCAAGCCGGACAAACGCAAAGGCGCAAAGCAGCCCGGCAGCCCCTTGACGCGGAGCAGTGCCTGGACGCAGACCAGCGGCAACCTACAACACCGGCGGAGGCCCTTGAAGGCGGCAAGCTACCAGAAGACAGCGGCGGAGTCCCTTGAAGTTGAAGGCGCCATTGGCTAGCAGAGACGCGGCAGACGCCCCAAGGAAAGTCGTCCACGTCAAGTAAGTTTCCTGACCCTGTTCTTCTGGTCTTCTTCTCAACCCTGTTCTTCTTTTTTCTTTTCTCTCTTGTCTCTTCTATCCTACATTCCTACATTCCTACATTACGGTACTTAAAGTACCCTACTACCCTGTTATGAATCCTACAATCCGATTCCTACTGAAGTATGTCACTTAATTAAAACTTAACTCTTCCTCTCAATCCGTTTCCTGACCCTGTATGCGTACGGTGAATCACTTAATTAAAACTTAACTCTTCCTTGCTGCTTAATCTTCCTTGCTAATGCTAATAGCCATTGCTATCTGATCCGTATGAAAGAAAATTGCTGTGCTGCTGTTGTTCCAATGCTATGATTATGAAATCATCCATCGTCAGTAGTCACCTACTATCAACGTCCCTAGTCAGTAATTACCTAGTCAATAGTCACCTACTATCAACGTCCCTAGTAATTTATTTTTAATTGATCAGTAGCTTGATAGTAGCTTACTAGCTTAATTTTTTACACTTAGATCCGTATGAAAACTGTTGTGCTGCTTTTCAGCCTTTTCCATGCTACTACCATTTATCACAGATTGCATACATTTTGAATGAGTAATTTCAGTAATCAGTACTACTGTTTTGAACCAGGTATTTCACTTCAGTCATTTAATGAACGAGTAATTGCAAATTTGCAATACTACTGTTTTATGATAAAACTTTTAGCGAGGACTATGGTTTTCTTTGAGGTTTCTTTGCTTTTTAGCTTGTAAGCATTTACTTTTGTTATTCAAAACCATTTTGATCTATGAAAGTCATTTGTAGTGGTGAAATATTATTCAAAATACTTGATTTTTGAGTAATATTTCTATTTGTTGGTGGTAGGATGATCACAAAAATATTACAAATCAATATGAAACAATGTGAACCGCTTTTTCAAAAAGCGCCCGCTTTTATCCGCTTCAAAACCCGCTTCCCGCTTTCCGCTTCAAGGAGGGCAATCCGCACGCTTCGCGCTTCGCGCTTTCTAAAACATTGCCCACGAGCATGTGAAGGCGGTGACTGTTCTGAGGAGTGGTCGGACTTTGGAGCACCCCCATGATACCGTTGTTGTTGACGGAGGTGATACTGAGACTGGACAAATTGATACTGAGATACAGCCTGAGGATATTGTGACGAGAGTCAAAGTTGATACTGTGATACCGAGTGGTGATACTATGATTCTCGTTGACGATATTGTTGATCTGAACCATTAGGGGTCCCAACTCCCCCCGTTTTTTGAAGTTCTTAAGGAGCCTTCTGTTGAGAGAAGAAAGAAGCATACTGAAGACATCCTTGAGACCTTCAAACATGTGAAAATCAACATTCCTCTGCTTGATGTAGTCAAGCAAATCCCTTCTTATGCTAAGTTTCTGAAAGATCTATGCACCTTCAAGAGAAAGACCACAGGGAGAACCCCAAAGAAAGTCAAGCTCACCGAGCAAGTAAGCTCGATTTTGCAGCACACCATGCTTGATGTAGTCAAGCAAATCCCTTCTTATGCTAAGTTTCTGAAAGATCTATGCACCTTCAAGAGAAAGACCACAGGGAGAACCCCAAAGAAAGTCAAGCTCACCGAGCAAGTAAGCTCGATTTTGCAGCACACCATGCCAAGGAAGAGAAAAGATCTCGGTGCCCCCATCATCTCATGCTACATTGGGGCACATCGCATAGACCAAGCCCTCCTAGACTCGAGTTCTAGCGTTAACCTAATGTCGTATGATGTGTTTGCCAAGCTTCAAATGGGGCAATTGAGTCCGACTCATTGTACTTTGCAATTAACTGACAAATCAGCAAAGACGCCTAGAGGGCGTGTTGATGACGTGCTTGTGAGGCTTGATGATGAGACGTCTGCTTTCTTTCCTACCGACTTCATTGTCTTAGACATGGAAAAAGACACAGCCACAGCAGATGCGGTAATTCATGTGAGGACCGGTACTATGTATGTAACATTCATGCACATGAAGATCTGGTTGAACATCTTTAAATCTTCAGCCACAGCCGAGGTAATAGGGGCCACTGAAGAAGATTTCTATCTCATTGACTGCCTAGATGAAATTGTGGAGGAATGCCTACCTACGTGGATTCAAACTGTCACTCAAGGTAGAGGTCTAGAGCCAATAATTGAGTTCCCCGATGATGATGATGAAGTTGATGAAGAGAATGAGCTAACCTTAGTGGTTGCAAGTGAAGACCTTCCTTCTATTTCTGAAACCATTAAATAACTCCTTTGAAGAACCTCCTACTCTTGAGTTGAAGTCACTTCCAGAAGGATTGAAGTATGCTTTTCTAGGGGCAAATGACACCCTCCCGGTGATCATTTCCTCCATTCTCTCACCAGAACAAGAGGAGGCATTGATGAAAGTCTTGAAGAAGAACATCCAAGCCATCGGATGGTCTATAGCTGATTTGAGAGGTATTGACCCCTCCATCTGTGTGCACACAATCTATTTTAGAGACGATGCAAGGCCAACCCGCCAAATGCAAAGGCGGTTGAATCCAAATCTGAAAGAAGTTGTAACTCAAAAGGTTGTGAAGTTGCTAGATGTTGGAATTTTCTATCCCATTTCTAATAGTACATGGGTGAGCCCATCCAAGTTGTACCTAAGAAAGGTGGGATCACTGTAGCGGAAAATGAAGATGGTAAGCTTATGTCAGTAAGAGAACAATCAAAGTGGAGAATGTGTGTTGACTACCAGAAGCTCAATGAAAAGACCAAGAAGGACCACTACCCTCTCTCATTTTTTGACCAGATTCTAGAGAGGCTAGCGGGGCAAAGCTTCTATTGTTTCCTTGATGGGTACTCTGAATACTTCCAAATTGTCGTGCATCCTCCAGATCAAGAGAAGACAATATTCACCTGCCCGAGTGGTACATTTGCCTACCGGAGAATGCCATTTGGGCTGTGTAATGCCCCTTCTACATTTCAGAGATGTGTGACCTCGATTTTTGCGAATATGCTTGATTCGTCATTGGAAGTGTTCATAGATGATTTCTCGATCTTTGGTAAAACTTTTGATGAATGCTTACTTCATTTGGCTGTTGTCCTTGAGAGATGTGTAAAGGTTCTCCTAGTGCTATCTTGGGAGAAGAGCCATTTCATGGTGCCCGAAGGCATTGTTCTGGGCCACCGGGTTTCAAAGGATGGAATTGAAGTTGATAGGGCAAAGGTGGGCCTCATTTCTACTCTTACTATTCCTTCCACCATAAGACATGTCCGGTCTTTCTTGGGACATGCTGCCGATTTATAAAAGACTTTAGCTAGATCTCAAGACCTCTATGCCACTTGCTTGAGAAAGATGTTGAATTTCATTTCGATGACAAGTGCGTTGAAGCCTTCAACCACTTGAATGAAAAACTAGTTTCTGCTCCTATCATGCAGCCCCCATATTTTTCTTTGTCATTCGAGATTGACCGATGCATCCGACATGGCAGTGGGGAATGTGCTGGCCCAAAGAGTTGGCCGGATTCCACATGCTATCTACTACGCAAGCAAAACTCTAGATGAAGCCCAAAGAAACTACACAACCACTGAGAAGAGTTGCTTGCAGTCATCTTCGCTCTTGACAAGTTTCGATCATATCTTTTGCAAAACAAAGTAGTGATATACACGGACCACGCTGCACTAAAGTACCTCATGTCAAAGAAAGATTCAAAGCCAAGGCTGATCAGATGGATTTTGTTGCTTCAAGAGTTCGTGTGGAGATTGTAGACAAGAAGGGAGTGGAAAATGGTGTTGCCGACCATCTCTCCCGAATTGATGAGCCCTTTGATGATACAAATCGAATCAAGGAAACGATGCTACATGAACAACTCTTCCTACTCTTGTCTACTCAAAAGCCATGGTATAAACACATAGCTAATTTCTTGGCTAGTGGAATGATACCTAACACATGGACAAGGGAGGAAAGCAAAAGATTATTTGCTATGGTCAAGAACTATGATTGGTATGACCCTCACCTCTTCAAATATTGTTCCGATCAGCTCATTAGGAGATGTGTTTCGGAGATAGAACAGCAAGAAATCCTATCCATGTGCCATTCCGAAATATGTGGAGGTCATTTTGGAGGAAAACGCACGGCTGCAAAGGTTTTCTAATGTGAGTTTTATTGGCCATCCTTGTTCAAAGATTCCCATGAATTTTGCAAGAGTTGCTTGAAGTGTCAAAAAGTAGGCACTATCTCCAAGAGGGACATGATGCCTCTATCACCCATTCTTGTGGTGGTGTTTGATGTATGGGGAATTGACTTCATGGGTCCTTTTCCTCCCTCTTTTGGGTACGTCTACATTTTGGTTGTCGTGGACTACGTGTCAAAGTGGATTGAGGTTGTTGCAACCCGGACGAATGATCACAAGGTGGTGTATGACTTCGTGAAATCGAACATTTTTAGCCGTTTTGGCATTCCAAGAGCTATGATCAGTGACGGCGGAAGTCATTTCATTCACCGCATTTTTGAAGGGCTGCTCACTCAAGAAGCATGGAGTAAACCATCGTGTAGCCACTCCTTACCACCCTCAAACTAGTGGTCAAGTTGAGTTGGCCAATCGGGATATAAAGCTCATTCTAGAGAAAACGGTGAGACCGGAATGCAAGGATTGGTCTCTTCATTTCAATGAAGTTTTATGGGCATATCAGACTGCATACAAAGCCCCGATTGGCACTACACCATTCAAAATCATCTATGGAAAAAACTGTCATTTGCCGGTTGAAATGCAACACAAGGCACTATGGGCTTTGAAAACTATGGATCTTGACGGAGAAAATGTCGGAATGAAAAGGAAGTTTCAACTGAATGAGTTGGAGGAAATGCACCATGAGGCGTATGACATGTCCAAAAGAGCTACAACGAGAGGACTAAGTTTCTTCATGATAAGATGATCAAAAATACGAAGTTTGAGCCCGGCAAGTGGGTATGGTTGTACAATTCAAGGATTAAGTTCTTTCCCGAAAAACTCCGGTCTAGATGGGAAGGACCTTATCTCATCATGAAAGTGTATCCATCCGGGACTGTTGTGATTTGTGAGAAAGAAGGAGCAAAAGAGTTCTCCGTCAATGGACAAAGATTGAAGCCAGTTATGGAAGTAGGCCCAGATAAGGCCAACCAAAGTTTTGACATTGTGATGCTTGTAGAAGAACAACAATCTGATGAAGAGATGTGTTTGGAAGCGGATGAGAAAGAGATACTACAAGGATGCTTTGAAAATCCCAAGTGAAAGAAATCAAGAATCAATAAGCCCGGTTGAAGGCGTAAAATTTTGCGCTAGGAGGAGGCAGCCCACGTGGTTTGAGATTCTCGAACCTTTTTTTTTATACTTTTGTTTACGTTTACACAAAACAAACACACACATTTGTGCTTGATAGTTTTTGTTTTTAGTTTTGATGAAACGACAGATGAAACAGGATCAAGTTGAGAATTAAGGCACGTTCAATCAAAGTGGTGGATATAACACCAAGGAAGATCGTTCAAGTGGATTAGATGTTGAGTTTCTAAAAATTTTGATGAAATCTAGAGAATTTGAACTGACAGAGGCCAGAACGGCCGTGCTGGAAAGAAACGGCTGTGCTGGCTAAGTTAAAATCAACATACATTTTTTGTCGCTGGCAGCACAGCCGTGTTGACCAAAACGGCCGTGCTGGCATCCAGCCAGAATGGCAGTGCTGGTTAAGTTAAAAACAACAGGGAATTTCGAGATTTGGCAGTTGGCAGCACGGCCGTGCCAGCTCCCCGCCAGCATGGTCGTGTTGGCCCAGAAAAATCACTTAAGTGGCCCGATTCCGCACGACCCAGCACGACCCCAAGTTCATTCTCTCGTCCGAGAACGGTCGTTCCGCGCTGATTAGGACGAGCTCCTACTACCCCCAAATCGCCTCCTCTTGCTCCTAAACTCCAGATTTGAGTTTCCCATGACCCCCAATCACCTTCCCTAACCTCTAGCTTCAATTTCCACCATCCATCACCACCGATTCTCCATCTCCGAGCAAATTCCGCCCCTACAACCCGAAACTTCGTTTTTGCTGTTCTAGCTCGGTTTTCCACCAAAGAACCTTGCAACAATGAAGAGCATGGGCAAGGCCATCAAGAGGGGAGTGGAGAAAACTACGAACATCCTCACCGGTGGCAAAAGTCGATCCAAACGGGCGCCCGGTTCACAGCAGTCCGGCAGCGCCTCCTCGCCATCCAACTCCATTTCAAGATCCTTTGGATGATCGGCGTCGATGAGCGCCTCCCGACTCCACTCTTCCTCCAGCGATCACGCCTCGGACCCAAGTTACAGCAACCCCGGGGAAGAGGAGGAAGAAGAACTAAGAAGTCTAATGAGAACATTGTAGATTTAATTGAAGTTAATGCACCGGCTCGTGAGAGAAGAACCAAGAAGTCTAATGAGGCGTCTTCCTCGCGCATGCCGCCATGACCAGCTCTAGCGAGGCATTCCACATCGTCGGCCCGACCTAGTAGAAGCCATGAGAGAGTGCCCTTGAACTTGGACACAAGTTCAGGGTCACACACCTATGAAGAAGAAGAGGTAGAAGACACCGAGAGTGAGGAAATGGAGGATGAGCCGGTGGATTTCTTGTCCAGGCTAGAGGAGGACAGATTGACATGGGTGGGAAAGCAACCAGAAGGAACCACACATGGCAGGGGAATAGCAAAAAGGGCTACAATGAGACCTCTCCACCCCGAGTGCATGACAAGGAGGGTGATTCCCACCAGATATGCATGTATGCCTACAATGCAAGCCCTAGGGATCAACTTCATGTTTGAGGATCAATTACAACGTTGTGGACTGTACAAGATCTTAACTGAGGCTGAAGAAACATATTTGGAGCTTACTCATGAGTTCTTTGCAACCTTAGAGAAGGTGCAGTATTAAGGAGAGGATGCTATCAGGTTCAAGTTGAACTACTCAACACATGTATTTAAAGCTTCTCAGATCAATGCAATCTTTGCTCCCAATTCAGAATTAGCAAAGATCTTCGACGATGGAAGATTTGACAAGAGTGGTAGAGCAGATTACCCCAGGATGTGGAAGGCAATCATGGGTCAATCTACCTTTGTTGCAGGGAAATCCAAGACGAGCAAGATCTACAACCCCTTCATGAGATACTTGCAAAAGGTCCTAGCAAACACCTTGTTTGGCCGCTATGATAATCAAGGATGTAGTTCTCAGAAAGACTTATTTGTTATGGCCACAGTTGCAAGTAAAGGGTTTGTAAACATAGGTGCCATGGTGATTGATCACTTGAAGACAATCCCTTCCAAGAGTAAAAATCCATTCATCATGGGAGGAATTGTCACCACTTTGGTAAGGATAGTGGGCTGCACTCTAGATGGACATACCAAGGTAGATGGAAGCAAATATGTGGATATAAACTATCTTGCTAGGTCCCAAATGATATCCCTCAGAGATAACAAAATCTTCTATGTTCTGAACCCTAGGTTACCCTGGTGTCACCCTAGAACTCCCATACCACACCAGCCCCCTTCTCATGGATGTGGGACCTCCGGATGAATTTTTAGGGTTGTTATCACAGTTTGAGGAAGATCACCCTAGAGAGGGGTTCAGAGCACCAAATGCAGTCTTACCTGAAGAAGAAGGAGAAACAAATGTGCCAGAGCAACAACGTTCACTCGAGCAGCCACGCCGCACTAGACCTAGAGTGGAGGATTTTGATGCGCAGCCGCCTCCGACAAATGCATATGACATGTCAGCCATTCATGCACAGTTGGAGGGGATTCAGAAGATGCAACATGACATGTAGTTGGATCAGCAGCAGATACATCATCAAATCAACCACATATACCACTACCAGCATGCGTAGGCACAGAGGAACCCCCTATGGGAGGAGGAATTCTGGGGAGGAATTTTTGGTTACCAGGAAACATACCCACCTCCACAGGCGGACTACTAGGACCATTACTACCAGAACCCCCCACCACAGGGAGGACCACCACCACTACAGCCATGACGTCTACCCTATCATTCCTAAACTTTGGTTTCATGCTGAGGACAACATGATTCAAAAGTTTGGGGTGCTAGGGCGGTAAGCCCTCGTTCTTAGCTATTCATGTTCTACCTGATCATGCTCGTTTTGATCCTGATCTTTCTAGTGTAAATTTTCTGTTGATTGCATTCATGCATACATATAGTTCACTTTCATGCATTTTTTCATAATTTTTCAAAAATTTTGCTTTTTCATCACTCGGCCACCAAAACAGAAAATATTGGTGAAATTTTGACCATTTCGTCGAAATTTTGAACATTGGTCTCAATAAGAAGAATGTGGCGGAAAATGCATATGTTCAGATGGGTGCATGGGAAGACAAGAGAAGTAGATTTGAGAAATGACTATATCAGGAAAAAAGTGGGGGTAGTGAGCATCAAGGACAAGTTGTGTGAAGGCCGTCTAAGGTGATATGGACATGTGCAGCGCCGAACAACAAATGCACCTATTCGAAGGAAGGTTATTGAGTCAGGCACAATTAAAAGAAGCAGAAGCAGACCTAAATTAACTTGGGAAGAGCTTATAAAGAGAAATTTTGAATCTTTACATCCTGATCAGAGTATGGCCCATAATAGAGCTGATTGTAAAAGAAGGATCCGTGTAGCCGACCCAACATGGTTGGGATTGAGGCTTAGATGGTGATCTCATTATTTTAGTTATAATTTCATATATGGACAAGATTGATACAAAAACCCAAATTTCAATATGAATTAGTAAGTAGTCAAAGTTCGGCCAATAGACAATTGTTTCAAACATGATATGATGTGATGAAATTAAAAAGAATTTAGTGAGTTGAAACCATTAATGCCAATTTAAGGCCTTGAACATCATAGATCCTTTATTGGAGGTCTATACTAAGAATAGGGAAACATGACTAGCGTGTGTCAGGAGAAGGTAGCTCAGAGTGAGGGATCAATAACATTGAGATACCTAACATTAACTAGAGAACTCGGTAGTACCCTAGTTTTGATTTCTAATGAGAAGATGAGCAATTTTTCAAATTAGGTCGCACGGAGCAAGACATCCCTTGACAAACTCTACCATGTTTCTTGTGTTGTTTTATAGTCGTGGCACCCTCTAGTATATGGGGCCCTAGTTTGGATATGATTGAGCCTCCATTGGTGGAGAACCACGTTGCAAACAGAGGCAATTAGTTCGGGCAGTAGTCTTAAGGTTCCATACCTTAAGACTTGTATGGTAAGTCTTCAGGATAGTCAAAATTTCCACATTGTTAGGTACAGCTAAGTGGGTTTAGGGCCAAGATAAACAAGCAAAGTGTGAAGTAAAGCATCACTGATCTAGTCAGTGACTGGTAAGAAAGTAAAAAAAATGGAACCGGTACCTCGGTTAGCCAAATATCATGGTATTTTGATATATTCGGTATAAAGCTTCAAGTAATTCAGACTTGCAATTATTGAGTTCCATAATATCACTAGCTATTTGTCAGTCAACTATACGATGTAGTTTTAAATGCCAAAGTTTTTGTTTAATTATTATATTTGTTATTTTCTAGCTAAGTGGAGGATTTCACCCACTGAGCCAGTAAGTCATCCCTTTACGAAACAACTATTTAGGTTAATTCGGAGATGGAGGAAATAAAGAATCCACGTGAGGTGTTTCTTCATAAAGTCAGTTAGAGATTTGTTAGTATGGTAATCAGTGGTTCCATGTCTACTCTGGGTCCTTAATAGAGAAGTGGGTTATGATTTGTAGTTCCTTATATGTCAAAAACAGCAGGTTTTCTAGTTATATGAATATAATGTATAGTTTGTGATACGTGTAGAATGAAATATTAAATGAAAGAATGGTTGTGAATCAAATGTTGTATAGTTGGAATCTCTCAAGGTTTTAAAAAGCGCGAAGCGGGAAGCGTGCGGACGGGACCTTGTAGCCGATTAATCGCCAGGCGGGCGATTAAGCGGGCGCTTTTTAGAACAGCGGATTTCCAATTCCTATAAACTTTTATGCAAAATTACATACATATGTATATAAATACTATATTTTTGAAATTTTTATACATATCTAAACATTGTACATGACAATATAAAACACCCAAATAGTTTAGAATACAACTATACAACAACGATTGTATCTATATAATATAGTAAACAATATACTTGTCATAGATAAAGCAGCATACACATAAAATAATAAGTGCGTATACAAGATGAAACAACAATTTTGTATCATGTTTACATAGCTAAACAGTAAATAATAGACCTATCATAGCTAGCTAACAAACATATTGTTACATTTGCACATCATCAAATAGTCATACATTACAGCAGTACATTTAATCAAAGTATGCATTCTAAATTAGATAATAGTTACCTATAATTCACTTGGATACATCACAAAAGTACCATATCATTACAGCTTACATACAAAGTATGCATTCTAAATTAGAACTAAGTATATCATAGGCCGTTTAACGTATGCTAATTTAATATATTATAGTCAATACTAAACGTGGCATATAATGTACTTAATGTTATATGCTTACAGCAGTTTTTCTGAAAAAAGCGGGGAAAAAGCGGGAAAAAAGCGGGAAAAAGCGGGTTAAGCGGGCAAAAGGCGGCCGCTTTTCTCAAATTTGTTTAAGCGCCGCTTATAGTACATTTTAATCGTCCAGCACCTTGTGGCACTTAAGCGGCCGCCTAGGACGATTTTTAAAACACTGGAATCTCTCATAATAAATATGCAATGTTCTAAACATTCATGTTTGCAAAAAAGAAATTCATAGTGTTCGGTATTAGCTTGGTTGAGATCTCTTCTCGCTTTCTCGGGCTCTAATCCTGAGCGGATTTTGAGTCTGACAAATAGACAAACACAAAATGTAATTAGTTGATTATTGATACACCCTTTGGGCACAACCATAATAAAGAAGTTTAATATGTTCTTTGTACTCACAATGCAACCGAACATCAAAAACCAGTCAACAGGAGGAAACAAAAACTGGTACTTACTAGGGAAAAACAGACTTCACTTTTTCAATATCTAGCAAGTGTTGAGTCTGTTTCGGTACTCCTAGCTTGATAACAAGTTTCATTTGATCAGAATTCACACCTGGTATTGACCCTGAGAAGCCAATCACCGAGAGAGTTATGATGTGCATAGTTTAACACACAAGCAAACAATCAAAACACGTATTATAGATAGGTCACTAGATAGTACTCCACGCAAAGACCTCATTTGGAACATTAGGCTTACATGTGTCCATGACTCATCTTCATTTCTTCACGTATAATTCATTTTAGCCAAAAAGGTGGAAATAGAATGTGCATTTACAATGAGTGGGAGATTTTGCCCCATTCCTCAAAAGGTTTTCTGACCCTGCTTACTGCTATCTTTTTTTGAATGAGCTACAAACTATGAAAGAACTAACAACAAGGACTTGATCAAGTTATTACATATATGAAAACATCAAAAGGCTAACTCAGTAGTAAGTCTACCTTTTCAACCCAAGATGTTTTTCGTCAAAAATCATTCTTCAGTTAAAGAGATATTCATCAGCAGAAATGGGGCATTTGCTCTTAAAGAAAAGTACAATCATAGTATTTTTTTGAATCTGAACAAAAGATAATAGGTACAGTTTACAAATATTAATATGAAAGGAACCTCGTGGACAAGCGTTGGACATGGCCCAACCCATTTAACGCCCACACCAAAAATAAAGCATGCTAGTTATCATACATTCATTTCCAGTTCTTGCGCTTGGAGCGTTCATCTGTATGTGCCCAACTAATCAACTGGATTAAAGATAAATGATCAACCTTTACTCCAATAATTTTGTTTAGCACACCTGATGTCTTAATTCTTAACAATAAAGATTTTTCTTCTAATGTTTTTAAATCACTTTCTTCAATATTCATTTGTGAATTTATCTTTATTTGCTGCTACCTAGATGAATGTTTATAAACTGTATGAGAAATAATTTGAATGTTTATTTTTGTTGATACATGTACAAATATTGTACCCAGTTTGAGATTCCAATTGGACTTGCTAGTTGCTCACTAAACTTCCATGTAATAGATCTTGACGTCATGTAGGACTAGGATGAAGACTCATGATAATATCTATTCTATACAATACATGACAAAGGATTGCATCAATACTCAATAGTTTTAGTACACGATATACACACTACACATACATATATATATTACTTGTTAATTATTAAAAAAGGAAAAATGGATTGTAGCCATCGTCATGTATGTGTTCTATATTTTCTGAAATCGTCATATTTTGTGTCTGTATCCGTGCTTCCTAGGATGCTACTTTCCATGAAATGAGCAAGGTAACTTATAATAATGGGGGACAATGTTCATTTAGAGGGGTCAGGGATGTTCCTTTCTATGCTGGTAAATTCTCACATAAATGAATGTATTCACTTCCTTTATAAGATAGAAGATTAACTTTTCTTTTTACAGTAATATGATTTTAGCTTATGCATCATGATATTGACCAACCCTAAAAGCTGTTACCATTCAAGTAATCAATGCCCTTTATGAGGCAATACCCTGAGGCCCCATTCATCTAAAATTGAAAGATTGACTATAGGGCACAAAATGTACCTTTTGAAGGTGCACTCAACCTTTCAAATTGTCCATATAGTGAATCAAAAGGAGATCAATAAATTGTCGAGCTACTTAGCGAGGACAAAATTAGGAGGAGCTCCATTTGGGCAAAACAAAAGGAGATATGTATCTTATTAAGTGGGAAAGAATTTGCCATTCCAAGTGGGATGGAGGCTTTGATTTGCGTACACTAATACATAAATATCATCTTGCTAAGCAAGGTAATGTGGTTGTTATTGCGTGTGTTTGTGCATAATAATTCTATCAAAACCTCTATTCTAGGGCACAAGTATTAGCAAGCATGGTTATTAAGTCGTCGACCTAGATGTCGCCTAATCACCTAGGCCTAATAACCTGGTCTTTATATCGGGGTTCGTTTTTTTGTAGTAGTAGCTACATGAAGGTCTTTGTATACTACTTCACTCTAGGGTCAAAATGCAAAATCAAGCATTATAGTTCAGATCACAAGTCATTATTCCTTAAGTAATTCATAGTTATTTTAGACAGCGTGAAGCGGGAAGGGAGCGGAGAGAACCTTGTAGTTGCTTAAGCGCCAAGCTGAGGCTTTTTTAAAAAGTGGATGCGTTAGTTTTTGTGTATTTTTTTTATATTTACACACATGTTATATATATACATATATATATGTATATATAACCATACATATTGAGCTTCAGGATTATAAACCAAGTACATATATAACTTTGAATTGATTATATTTAGTATAAATTTATATAACTAGTAGTATAATATAATATGACTATGTTAGCATCAATATTCCAATATCTAAGTATTAATGAACTAGAGTATTCCTAAACTTTGTAATTCCGTACAGCCATAATAATATTAATAATAATACGATATTCACGTCAGTGGTATAGTATATAATTAGCAACCACGAGCCAGTAACTATGCAATATATAATAAATAAGGTTTTAAAAAGCACGAAGCTGGAAGTGTTCGGACGGGACCTTGTAGCCGATTAATCGCCAAGTGGACAATTAAGCGGGCACTTTTTAGAAAAGCGGATTTCCAATTCTTATAAACTTTTGTGCAAAGTTACATACATATGGATATAAATACTGTTTTTTGAAACTTTTATACATATCTAAACATTGTGCAAGACAATATAAAACACTCAAATAGCTTATAACACATCTATACAACAATGATTGTATCTAGATAATATAGTAAACAATATACTCATCATAGATAAAGCGCCCTACACATAAAATAATAAGTGTATATACAAGATGCAATAACAATTTTGTATCACATGTTTACATAGCTAAACAGTAAACAATAGACCTATCATAGCTAGCTTACAAACATATTGTTACATTTGCACATCATCAAATAGTCATACATTACAGCAGTACATTTAAATATTTAATCAAAGTATGCATTCTAAATTGGGTCCGGCCATAGTAGCCCGGGTGGTAAGAGCTCGGTAAGTCCCAATGAAGGACCCAGGTTCTAACCTCACCAAAGGCACTTTGCAAACGGCAATCCACGCTGATTTGGTGTGGGAGGGGGTTGATCGGACCACACCCTCTCATGCCTCGAGAGTTTACCATTTCGGGCTCGCCCGTGGTGGGTTCTCTCGATCACCAAAAAAAAAGTATGCATTTTAAATTAGATAATAGTTACCTATGATTTACTTGGATACATTACAGGAGAAATACCATATCATTACAGCTTAACATACAAAGTATGCATTCTAAATTAGAACTAGGTATATCATAGAACATTGAATGTATGCTAGTTTAATATTTACAGCCAATACTAATCGAGGCATATAATGTACTGAATGTTATATGCTTACAGCAGTTTTTTTTTTTTAAAGCGGGCAAAAAGCGTGAAAAAGAGGGTTAAGCGGGCAAAAAGCAGCCGCTTTTCTCCAATCCGCTTCACATGCGCTTAAGGGGGTTTTTAGGCGGACATGACCTGTTGGCGATTAAGCGGCCGCTTAGTACGATTTTTAAAAGTATAGCTATTAAATCAGTACACAAAGTATTATATATTACTAAACAAGAGACTATAAACTATATAATTATTTACTTATCATACCTGGATGGCTGGAACAATAATTTATATTATCTGCAGCAAATCAGGAATGGTAGTTGTAATTGCATATAGTAGTAGCAGGCTGCAGAAGAATTTCTGATCTGCACTTTATGTAATATGTGTAAGTTCATATATAAACGATATCTATATATGGATATATGATCGTTATTTTTTATCTTTATAGATTATGGTAAGTACTGTGTATATGAATTAGAAATTACTAGTCAACATGTTTTGATGTTGTTTTTTACCAAACAGGGATGAAAGCAGGAAACACCCCAAACAGCGGCCAATAAAGGCTAAAGCAGCCTAAGCGGCAAAAAAAGGCCCATTAAGCGGCCTAAGCGGGAAAAGGCGGGCGCTTAAACTAGCTGGTTTACTGGGCGATTAATGGCAAAATTAAGTGCTCAGGTGCCCTGGCCGCCTGGGGCGCTTTTAAAAACATTGGCCTGCATATCTTACATTTTCAGTAAAAATATGAGTATAGAGCTAGAATATATCTTGAAAGTACAAAAAAATGCACTTCCTAAGCAATGCTTAGTAGCCTGAGCGCAGGCTTAGGGCACTTACTCAACATGTACCTCAGAAAGGTGTGCTCCACACCTTAAAATATTCAATCGTGAATCAAATACAGATTGTTAAATGTCAAAGTTTCTGCAGACAGGGCTAAATTGGAAGGAGCTCTCTAGAGCAATTGTCCAGTAAAAAGAGGTCAACATCTCATAGGGTATATAGGCAGCCAAATATGTGGTTTGGTTACATGGTCGCACCACACCACATATGTCCAATTAGTTGCCTAGGTGTATCTCACTGCATATGATTCCATATGCACCAAATTTTTGAATAATGACCCACCATAAACTGATGTTATACTTTTCTCCTTATTCTCCTCTTCGATTTCTTGCTAGAAATAAACCACTATTCTTCTTCAGTAAACCACTATTCTTCTTCCTCTTCTTCAGTTCTTCCCCTTCTCTACGTCTGTGCTCTTTTTTAATTACACATTTCGTACTGATTTAATTGTTTCTTATTGATTGACTTCCTTTATTTTATTGGTGAATGATTTATCAGTGATATTTAGTATTTGAAATAATATTGAATCTTTCTGTAGACTACTTTATCTTTTAGTTAACTTGGTATATTAATTTCCTGATCATTATTGTTTGAATGATTACTTATAAGGATTTATTTGAAACTTCCTAAGCTTTCTATATTTTTTTACTTTTGGTAATAATTTTGGAAACTGTCCTAAGATTTGTCTGATTAGCTATATAAACAAAGAGTGGGGGAAGGGTGTCCGGGCATTTGATTATGTTTGATAATTTAAACTAGTGTCTACTCATTCCCTAGGATCATACCCCATTAGTTGCTATAAGAGCACCTGGTCTAAAGCCTAGGTGTAGACCTAGTCATCCCTTGTCTACTTAGTTATAAAAATAAACAGCCATGGAGGATTGTCTGGGTATTTGATTATATTTTGACAATTTAAATTTGTGTCTACATTTTCCCTAGGGATATATACTAATTAGAGCCTAAGCCCTAGGTGTACACCCAATCCTCCTCTTCCGCACCACATCTCCCTGTTATAGTCAAAAATTCTCCAAGTTTTTGGATTATCCATATGTAATCCACAATTTTTTCAGGTGATACTAGCTATATCCAAATTTCACAAGACACTTGTACTATTTATGTATTCCATGAATTATTTATGAATTTTACAAATTATACCCCAACTTCACAAATTGTTCCCAAATTTCACAAAATGTTCATTTATATAACAAGATCATGTTAGATGTTTTGGCAGTTGCGAACAAAGAATCAATAAGCAAATCATGTGTGTGCTAGAAAGCATCTAAATGTGTTTAGCATGTGTATATATCCATATATACACAATATTTTCATGTACATATACACATCTATGCATGGCGAATTTTATCGGATTTTTCCTCAAATATTTAATCGAAACTTTATTGAAATGATTTTTAACATAATTCACAAATATTGAATTTTTCAACTTCACCGAATGAATCTTGAATTTCAAATTTGTGACCTTGTCTGTTAGGATTAGAGTTTGATCCTTCTTCCCCACTCTCATTCTTGTTTTTTTCCTTCCCTTTGTATATCTTTCTCTTCATATATAGTTAAGGGTTGGGAATCATGGACACGGACACTAACATGGACATTAATATAGACACGGACACAGGATACGGCAATCTTTGAAAATATAGGACACAGACGGCAAAAAAATATACATATATGCATGTATATTATTGTTATGTATAAACACAAAAAAGAGCAAGCTCATTCAAATACAAAGATTATTTTATCCAATCTATATTCAATTTTATATGTTCATTCAAACACACTGCACAAATCGTGAAACTAAGCCACCAAAGACATACTATCTAACAAGTCCACATCGTGAACACAATAATAATAATCAAAGTAACAAAAAAAATTCACAAATAATAACAAGTTAACACTAAAAGTATGAACTTACAGTAAAATATTTTACTCATCTAAATCTAGGCAGCAAAAAAAATAGTGATGGCGGTGGGAAAAAAGGCAAAAAAGAAGGTAAGTGATAATGTTTGTAGAAGAGAGTGAATACATTGATGTACATTTAGGATTAGGAAGAGAGGAGAGAAAGGAGGTTGTTGTTGGTGGTGGTGATGGTGGTGGTGGTGGTGGTGAATAAATACAAAATAGGAATTGTAGGTGGAGGAGCGAAGAGACAAAAGATGGGCGATCGACAACGAGTGGAGAGAAAGGAGAGGCCAGAGTGTATAGGTCGAGGAAGATGAGTAGTTGTGATGTGGAAACCATCTTGAAGAAGAAGAAAGAAGAAGAAGATAAACGACAAATTCTCAAAATTCAATTCATATTCAACTGCCTGGACAAAGGCCCCAAGGCTGGCTTTTATAACAACTACATGACTTGACCCTCAAGTAATGGAAATAAAAATCTATTTAAAAGAATTTGGAATTAAATAAAACCTAAATCAACAGAAGCATAAAGCATTTACGACTAAGCACATAAACTAGATAATTTGCGCTTAGGTCCCTAAATATTAAAATAAAGCAAAAACAAGTAGAATAAAGCCTAATATGTCCTACATCAAGTTGCCTAGGTGGCAATGTGATAAGGAGTGGGAGACATGGGCATCATGAATGATGAGGAGGAAGTTAATGTGCAACATAGTATTTCTCCATCTTTATTATTAAATGGATGTTTCCTAGTGTGCCCAAGCCGCGTTTGGGACATGTCCAACACCTAATAACAAATGAGGGACTTGGACACGTCTTGGTCATGTCCACCACATGTCCACAATGTATCCATGTTGGACACGTGTTGGACATGGAGACGGAAGCCTTCGAGAAGTGTCCATGCTTCCTAGGTTAGGGGCTATACCAAGATTGTAGCATAGATGATGTATAGGAGCTCATCAGCTGCACTTGGTCTCTTCAAGTGTTAACCTCTATTCATAAAGGCTATTTTTATATGTGGTTGCATGAATTTACACCTACCCTTCAATGGACCTCACGGTCGCCTATGTAGAAGATACTCCAAGATGCTCGTCCCATAAGTATGTCCCTCCCTTCAAGGCCATGTAAGCTTTCTCTCACTTAATGGAGGAATAAACTGCAGCAAGGAGGAGAAATTTTTCTCCATATGTATCAAGGGAAACATACATTGATTGTCTAATAGAGGCGTAAAGGGGGCATTGGATCTCCTCTAGACTCCCTATCTTATAGCATTCATCTCATGTGCTTCCCAATCCATAGAAGGATAAATAGGGGCACCGCTAAAGCCACTATGTATCTAATATCCAGAAGAATAAGAAAAAAGAATTAACACGGCTAGGAAGTATTTAATATGATCCAAAATTATTGGTGCCCTATATGTGTGGAATAAGCATGAGTATCGTTTTGAAGTACATCTGCTTCATAGGTTGGCCTATAAGGCCCTAAGAGACCACCAAGTCAACTTAGGGCAATAGGTACATAAACTCGGACACCTCCAGTCTATGTAGGTATGTTCTCTAGGAACGTACCCTATCAGAAAAAATGGCTCGCACATGCACTTGCATACCGCATATGCTCTGAGATATCCTAATTAAAAACACCACATCAAGCTTTTCCAAACACAACCCCACCCAAAGCCTTGCTCAAATGAAGAGAGAAATACATGTTGGTCCATACAAGAAAAGGCCAACAATTAGACCTAGCTAGAGCTAGGAGCAGCAGCAAGGTCAGCACTCAGAAGTAATGTTGTCCCATCCTGGACATTCCAGTAGCAAGGAAAGGTTTATCTTTTCTTTTTGGTTCTGCGGTTAAAGGTAAGGATTGTTGGTCCCTTTTTGTCCTCATGTTTAACCCTAGATTACCAAATCTAGAGTTGTAGCAACCAGCAAGTTTGGGCTGGCTTCAAGGGTTGTACATATGCGATAGGTTGGAAACCAGTGAGTCTTGTACATCCTGAATAGAGTAAAGCAATGCAACTTTGGAGTAAAGTAAATGTGGATACATTGGGGTCATGCAAGTTAACTCAATTATTTTTTTTCTTCCCCAAATGTAGAACGCCTAAGGATGGTCAGGCCACATACAACTTACATCAGATCAAGGCCTAAGAGGGGTAACTATATTGGATGTATTGATGATTTTGTGATTATTTAGGAATTCATGATTTCATTTTTTTTTTAGATTGTATAATATAAGGATATTATTATACATGAGAATATGACCCCGGTCAGAGCTGAATGGAATAGAAGGATCCATATAGCTGACCCTGACCCCTACATAGTTGGCAATGAGGCCTATGATGATGATGATAATTGTGATGTATGATTCCTTGTATAAGAGGAAACAACATAAGTAGAATACAGTATCAAACCATAAATTCAAGCAAAAAAGGATATTAAGTGTATGTATAAATAACTTATTTATTTTACTGAAAATGTATAAAAGAAAGTATAATGTTTACAGGTAAAAGGTAGATTAAAATATAGAGAGTTGCCTTTTCATATCAATCAATTCTCTGATCTCCCATGAAAGAAGGTGCTATATCTACTATATACCAAATAATTGACTATTAATTGCAAAAACCAAGCATTTATTCGGACTTCAAAATGATCAACACAATAACAGATCTATCAATAAAGATAATCATGATTAATCAACCTTGACAGAGTAATAGTCATGATCACATATAATCAGATTCACCCTAAAATACGGTTTAATCCAATGTGAACAAATTTCAAAATAATAACACAAAACAAAGATGAGAAACAAATTAGGTACAGGAGGAATCAGCACATGATTGCAAGGAAGAGTTATAAAAGACCCTAAGATGCTGGCTCAAGGTCTGTGTGATTTGGGGTTCAGCCGCAGTGGGTTCACAAATGTAATCATGGGGGCTATTAAAATGAAACGTACCATGGAGACAACGGAATCATCCCTTTTCGTGTACATACTACATGGAATACAGACACACAAAAGTACAACAAATAGAATGTCTTTCTTCCAATTTGTTGATGTCTTAAACCACAGTTGAAGTACACATGTAGCAAATAAGAGGATGTCAAATTTAAGCTATTCGCAACACACCCAAGACCTCAATGGCTTTACCGTAGTTAACATTCTTAAAGCACAGTGCAACAGTATCAGTGACGCACTGAGCTCTTTATAAAGGCTAAGAGCAGTACTGAAGAAAGGAGTACCTCTTCTGAATGCAGGGATGGAATTGGAAGCAATTGCGTCTCTGCACGCCCTCATGGCAGCCACTGTGATATCCTGTCTGACCATTTCCACAACGGTTAGCACTCCATCAGAAAAGGACAATACTATGGCAGCGACGATGGCCGCACCAAAAAATGGATGGATCGGCGTGGTACCCGTGTTGATCGTATCCGACGCCCATCTCCACGAACAGCAGCTTCATCGCTGGCCCGCTGGAACCCGTCTCTACGGACTGCTGCGCTTCCATCTTAGGGACCACAGAGGAAGAGGGGGCCGTCGCGGCCGCTGCAAATGAAGAACGAGAGCGAGCAGGTATGCGGAGCTTTGCTGGCAAGGAAATCGAGAGGGAGTTATTGCCGCCTGATGGGAAGGTAGAAAGCGGAGGACGAACAGGGAAAGTGGTGATGGCGGCGGCGGAACACACGGGCAGCATAGCAAGGTGTAGTGAGATCAGCTGACTTGAAGTGGGGCTGGACGTATCCGTTACCGTTGCCGACTTCTGGATCGGAACCGGTCCGGTTCAATGTCCCCACCTACTGGGATGTCCGTGCCAAACTTTTAGTCGAGTTCGTCGAGGCCTATTGGAAGGTCGCCATAGCTATATTAAGTTATTAACTTGAACGATCACTGGTTCGAGGTAAATTAGCCGTCTAATTGCATTTCAGAAGTGAGTACACACGCATGTATCAAACTGACAAAATTTAATTCAAAATAAATGATCTTAGCATATGTGTATTTTTCAAAACTGAAGATAGATATTGTTATTTTTAGACGATCACTAGTTTGAGGAAAATTAGCCGTCTAATTGTATCTTAGAAGTGAGTACACACGTGTACATGCATGTATCAAACTAACAAAAATTAAATTCAAAATAAATGATATTAGCATATGTGTATATTTCAAAATTAAAAGATAGATATTGTTACTTTTAGATTTAAAATAAAAATTTACCAAATATGACAATGTGGAAATAAGTGAAATATGGTTGTGGCATCACAATTTTATTTTTACATGTAAACATCGTGAGATGGTGTAACACCTATTAAAAAGAAGCAAATAAATTAATATATATTATGATGGAGAGTTGTTGTATATCTTCAAATGATCACTTTGTGTAAACACTAGCGTAAACTGATATTTTCCACTAAATGTCAAAAGGAAAATATGAAGTGATGATGAATATGTATATATGAAGAGAGTTTGAGATAGAAAGGTTTTGCTAATAAATTTAAATAATGGTTTGTTTTGTTATATCTTTATCAATTTGAATGACACTTATATTTTGAATATTTCAACAATAACCAATCAGGTGTGCTATTAATCTACTTACATGATGGAGTGTTTATTAATATTGAACTGATTGATTTTTGTCGCAAATTAGTTTTTTTTCTATTGGTTGTAGTTAACCGGATTCATAAAGTTTGATTTATTATGACTAATGATGAAAAGTGTAGCGATTGCCACTATGAATCAATCCTGATATTAGCCAAAGAATGTAATCTTTGTACATTGAGCACACACGTGATATGCATGTGAGTTTTGTTACAAGTTTCTCAAAATAAAAATAATTAATCACAATATATTAATATTTATAATATAAATATTCTAAAATAATGTGTTAACACTCCAAGAAAACTTCAACCTAAGTTCCAATCTATGAATTTTCAAAATACTATTATTAAGCATGTTATCATTGTTAATAAGTGTCGATGACCACATTTTAGTATGCCATTTCTCTAATAAAGAAATAAAAATGCAACATAATTTACTAACAATAAATTTATGTATATGACATTATTTTATAAGGGAAATGGCATATACTTGAAGCAATGAGGTGTCTACAAAATAGTTTAATTCTTATGCAAGGAGTTCAACTAATTTTATTCACTTAAGATAGCTTAGTAAAACTAAATAAATTTATACAATTACATTTGTCAATTGAAATCTTAAATTCTATAATGGAACATATTGAATCATTGGATATAAGATACTAACTGTACCAGAAAATAAGTTGGTATAATTTTATAGACTTCAATTTTAAGTCATACAGATAATTAAAAGATTTATAAAATGATATTTGAAGATTAAATTTGAGTGAATTATAAATAATGATCTTTCTATTTTTGTGTAGAATGAGATTTCTGCTATTAATGGAAAGTTAATTGTAATAGAAAAACAAGTTGGTTACAGTTTTATATGACTTCCAGATTAAGTTATTTAGATAATTGAAAGATTTACAAATTAACATTTGAAGATTAAATTTGAGTGAATGTTTTCTGAGGAATAACTATTATAAATAATGCTCTCTCTCTTTTTGTGTAGGATGGGATTTCTACCTTTATTGGAAAGTAACATCTACTACTATAAACATGAGGTCCTTTTGCTAATGAAATAGAAATGATATTAGAAGATAATGTTTGAGTAAATGTTTTGTTTGGAATAACTATTAGCAATAAAGATATGTCTTTTTGTGTAGTATGGGGTTTCTGTCATTAATAGAAAGCAACACCTGCTAAAAACTATTAACATGGGGTCATTTTTTTCACAATTATTAGAAAATTGTGAATTTATGTTTATATAAAAAATCAAACTTATTATGTAACATTATTGGAAATCACTTTTCTATACAATTTAAGTTATGAAAATACATAAAAAAGACTTAATTATCTATAATAACAAAGCATATATATAATTATTATTTTTAACAAAATCAAGGAATTTTTTTTAGATAGATTGGTCACAACACCAAAAGTTATCTATTTCAATTTAACTAATGAAGTATATAATTATTTTGTAAAATTAAACATATTTAGAATCTCTTATGAAAATATGTGTCAAGATTGTATGCTTTTACATGTTGGTAAGAAGGTGCATGCTATGACACATCATCATGATGTTATTTACAAAAGAGAATTATAAATGTCTGTAATCTTACTACAAACATCTATCGTAATTGGAGTGAGAAATAAACATACCAAACCCATATATATACATATATACATACATACATATACATACATATATATATATATATACCGATAAGGAGTGGCTCAAGTGGTCAAGCATGGTGCCTCCTCATGAAGGGACCCGCGTTCGAATCTCAGTTGTCGCCTTGATTTACCACCCTCCCGGACGTTCGGCCTCCGCCACGGGCATGGGAGAGGGGGGAGAAATCTTTCTCTCTTAATCCCATATCTCCCCTCTCCCATAACTCGTGGTGGAGGCCAAACACCCGAGAGGGTGGTAAATCAAGAGATGCTTCTCCGTGTGGTTTCGAATCGGGTCCCTTCATTGGGGACCAGTGAAATTCGCCAACCGGGTTATTCCCTTGCACTACTACAGAAATGACTTATAACGTCACTTTTAAAGGCATCGGTTGTATAAATACACCGACGCCTAAAACATAAAGCGTCGGTTAAATAAAAAACCGATATCTATCTATGAAGGGCGACCAGACACAGGTATCACTTTTATTTAGTATCGGTTCCTTAATAAGAAATCGATGCCTAAAATTAACCGCCAAATCCAAATTTTCCAGTGAAAAAAATTCCTCCAAAATTTAACATACAACGTCGGTTGTTAAAAAAAGAAACTGACGACCAAAAGTTTTCCGCAAGATAGAAATTTGACCAATTTTTATCGTCGGTTGTCTTACAATAACCGACGTCATTGTGTTTTCACACGCTTAACTGCGAAAATTTTCACCTTCATTTAGCATCGGTGTTTATACGGAAACCGACGACTGTGGTCTTAATTCGAGAATATTTATTTTGTCAGCATATAAAGATAGACATCGGTTTTTCTAGTTGGAACCGACGACTATAAATGAACAATAGTGTCAGTTTTTTGTTGGTAACCGACGCCTATATTTTTTAGGGTCGGTTGTTTTTAATAATCGACGCCTATTGTTAACTTAACAGCACCCGCGCGAGACAGACTCTTCCCCTTCTGTTTCATTCATTCAATGATTGAGGGTTTCGACGATTCCTCTGCTCACCGCCGCTCGCTATTTCTCTGCCTCCGCCTCCACCGCCGTTTGCTGGTGCTCTGGTCGCCATCGCCACTGCCACTCGTCCCGCGCCGCTACCGCCGCCGCTTGCTGTGGTTCTCCGGTCGCTGCTCTCCAGGCTGGCTGCGGCTCTCCTAGGCCTGCTCCCTGTGCGTTCTGCTCCCTGCTCTCCAGGTCACTGCTCTGACCACAGCTCCTACACGCTCTGCTCCCTGCTCTCCAGGCCAGCGCTACCACGAAGGTACCCTACTCTTGCTCTTCTTTCTCCGCCCTCAAACAGGTACCCTGCTCCTTCTCGACCACCATTGGCTGGTCAGATTCACCTTAATATTGCCAATAATGTAGGAAATGAATGCTAGCTCCAATTATAGACATATTATATATGGTTTTGATCAGAAAAATGCGTAGATTGTGAATAAAATATACTTAAAGCTCTATTATTCTTCTTGTTACAAAGGTATAGTTAGTACACGAATATTAGATGATATTCAAGAAAACCCTAGTTTGATGAGCATGTTGTTAATCATGTTAATTATGATTCTTTTATATATTCTGATGTCAGTATATAATTATGTGATCCCAACATCTTAAATTGAATTAGAATGATTTCAATGAATTATAGGGTTTTAAAGTTGATAATCATGTACATGCGGAAATAGGGTTATTAAACCAATGGTTATAACATAGTATGATCTTAATATGATCTAGATGTTCATAATAATGTAGTATGTTAAATATGATGATTAGGGCTACATATAATGTCTAGTAAAGATTCCTAGCCCTTTTGTCATTAGGGTAATTTTTATACATGTTTGAGTAAATTAGGGTTCTAATCTACCCTTTTGTCCTATATTTGATGCTAATTGTGCATATATGTTGAGTTTGGGACTTTAGTGATGTACTTTGTCCTAAGTTGTTATTTTTTCATCTAATATGAACTCTAGTCTCATCTATCCTATCTTGGAAATCAGTAGTACATTGATGTAATATCAACTAAGGGCCCAAGGTCAGCCCCCCCCCCCTATATTATCAATGAGTTTCATCTTACTCTTACCTAAGAATTTTTTTCTTAATCTCTTATACATCACTATATTTAAGGTTAGTCTGTCTACTAGAGTGTGGGGATTAACCATGTTGCCTGTAGTTTATAACATTGCATTGTGAATTATTGCATGTTTGAAACTATTGATTTCTTGATTTATTATTTAATAATGCTCTACAGATTAGGATTAACCATGTTGCATGTAATTTATACACATTTATTATATATAAGAATGACATCACATGTATTTGTTGGCCTAGAAACCCGTCCAAGATTTACTCATTAGGAGTAAATCTTAGATAGTCCCCGGTTTGGGACTGTTCTTGAACACCTAATCTCACTTAAGATGTAAGTGTATAATGTGTATTGGGTTTTCAAGAAAATTTCGGCAGCATTTCCCCGCTGTTCTCTAAGTACATATGTACTTAGAGAACAGCGGGGAAATGCTGTCGAAATTTTCTTGAAAACCCAATACACATTATACACTTACTAGTGAGATTAGGTGTTCAATAATGGGATAGGTGGTACACATTTATTATATATAAGAATGACAACACATGTATTTGTTGGCCTAGAAACCCGTCCAAGATTTACTCATTAGGAGTAAATCTTGGATAGTCCCCAATTTGGGATTGTTCTTGAACACCTAATCTCACTTAGGATGTTTTAACCATTAATTATATATAAGACCTTAAACCCTAAAGTTTTAACCATAAACCCTAATATTTTAACCCTAAACCCTAATCTTGTTCTAATATATACTTGTTTTCTCTTTGATCATAGAATGGATAGATCATGGATGTCCATTCCAAATCGTTGCACCCCCAAGTTTATTTCTGGTCTTGACCAATTTATTAGATTTTCCGAGGAACATAGGAAACAATTAGTGTTACTTTACAATGTGAATGTGAACTTTACAATGTGAATTACTTTAGAATGTGAATGTGAACTTTACAATGTGAATGTGAACTTTACAATGTGAATTACTTTACAATGTGAATGTGTACTTTACAATGTGAACTTTACAATTAGTGTTACTTTACAATGTGAAATTTATAATTTGAATGTGAACTTTCAGATGACTGAGCATTCCCATGATGACCGTGTTGGTATGTATGGCCATAGAGCAAGTCATATGATGATTGTAATGGGATACTTTGTAAATGATTTGAATAATAATAAAGGCAATTTCCGATCTATATGTTTAAACTGTTTCTGAGATGATGGTGTAACATGATAGATGTCTAAAGAATGATTTTACTCAATGACGTATGCTTTTAGGTTCAGGACCTAAATGATGAGATGATACAGATGTTAAGAGTATACATTCTTGTTTAGTCCCTAGTCAGTTGTTATTGTGGAAATAACTATAGACATCAATAACACTAAAGACTAGATTGTGTGTTGGTTGATGACAGAATCTCATTAGTCATGATATAGTGATATCAAACCAAGAACATAGGTACTTGTTAGAGAACAAGGTACCGGACAAACCCATCGTGAGAGTGACACATGGAACCATGACTTGGTAATCACAGTCAGCTTTCACAGTGATGGTGGTGAGTGTGATTCTTAGACCTGAAATCAATACACTCAACACATGTCGTTGGGTACACTTTGACATCATCAAACGCAGTCTTGAAACATGGGTTGTTATAAAGGTGATGATTGGGTGACTTTGACACATGGGGCTTTTGAGGGGTGAGTGATAGATATGAGATTTGTCCCTCCTGAGGGAGTCTGATGTCCTTGGCCACTTGATGAGTAGGATTGATAAAGGAATGTGCATGCATGTGTAAATCAATATGTGATATTGATGTCACACACATCTCACCCAGTCTGCTCTGAAATCAAGGAAATGAATGAACATTGATAGGATGATTGTTCCATGCCTCGAGTTCATTCAGGATATCAATGACAAAGGAATTATACATACGCTGTAACACCATTCACGGATTGTAGGATTGAAAGGTTTTCTCCAACTTTCTATTTCACTTGGGTAGCACTGATGTGTGACTAGGCACCACTCTTTGCTTGTGAAGTCATAATTGTTATGGACTTTCACTGCCAACATGAAATGGACTTGTAGGGTCACACACATAGGGTTTCACCTGGAATAGAAGTTTGTCCACAAACAATGTTTAGATTGATTACTAAAGGAGTTTAGTAGTTCAATTAAACACTCAATCAATTGGTAGCTCAGTATCATAGTGTTCAAGGTGTTGGACTGATTGATTAGAGCATCAGATTGATTGAAACTGCGATTGACTGGTTCTGCACAATCTGCACTCCCAACCGATCGACTCATGTGATGAACCGATCGGCTGAGCTTGGTGAACATATCGGCTCAACTGGTGAGTCGATCGGCTCATGGACAGTGTGAAACGATCGGTTCAAGTGTTGAAACGATCGGTTCAACTGGTCCAACTGAGCAAGTTGGGAAAGTAAGTTTGGTGAGAAATTTCTTTTTGTTTCACTTGCCCAATTTGATTGGAATAAGGATTGGTATTTGATACCAATTCAAAACAAAAGAGGAAAAGTCAATCGGGAACTGATCAGGACCACGAACCGACCAGTTCAGAAGTGAACCGACCGTTTCATGGGTCCCAACCGATCGGTTGAGGTGTCAACCGACCGACTCAGATTCCCAACTGACCGTTTCAGTTGTGAAATGATCGGTTCAGGTTACGCAGTTGGTTGTTTTTGTGGAAAATCTCGAACCCTTCTACTCCTGCTTTAGTTCTGCATTGGCCGGGATAGAGAACCCTGTCCCATGACCCGCCTATATATAGGGGTATTGGGGGCTTCTCAAAGTACAACTCAGTGCAACCAGTTGCTCTGTAAAGTTGTTGTTCTCTCTAGTTTTGGTAACCGAGAGAGCCCGAGCAAGTGCTACCCGATAAGGGAGGCACAATAAGGGAAAGACAACTGTAGAAAGTGAATGGTGGCAGGAGAGTGTGTCGGCGACTAGTACACCAACAGGAGGGTGTGACTCCTTCTGATTCCTTGTGAGACAAGGAGATTGGAGTTCCAGGCAGTCCGTGTGGACGACTGCAGAGGCGGGAGATATCTGTCGCTCAGAGGACAACTGTCAATCTCGACAGTCCTGGTGAGACCATGAGTCGTCAGTCCCGGTGCGACCAGGAGCTATACAGACACCGTCCAAGATCGGAGGTGAAGACCACACAAGGCGCGAGGTACTGTCGCCGAGCAAGCCTTGGTACAAGGTATGCATCCACAACCCATCTTTCCTATTGTATAGACGTTGACGCGATTCCTTTTGTTCTGGGTTTTGGGGAGAAATTTTTTGTTTCTGCTGCTTCTCTGCCTCCCATAAAACCCAACAGTGGTATCAGAGCCACGTCAACCGCTCTATATTTTAGGATTATTGATATGATCGATTTTGGTTTGTCACCTTTATTTATTACATACGATGTAAATAAAATTGGCTTTATGCATGTCCAATCCACAAATCCCAAATATACATATATGATATGTAATATTAATGCACTCGATACGCGTCACCCTTAAACGAGTTTTATGGTGGATGTGTAGCATGGTTATGGCCTATAAATCATATATCTGTGTATGGTTGTATGTGGTTGCTTGCATCTTGGTCTGCACACCGATTCCCTTTCTCCTATTCCTGATGTAACTCGAAACAATTCGAGATTTCTTTTCCTACCTTTACTCCCCCTGGATGTAACTCGGGGTTTCACAATTCATTTGTAAATAGGATATATTTTATTTCTTGTTATGTCAAAGAACGGCGGATGACCTGACGACAAATGAGACGACTGGTTCAAGGTGTGAACCGATCGGTTGACGTTCCAGATGACCGGTTCGAGGAGTGAGATGAGAGGGTGGCAATCTGAGGAGATGCACGACGACCGGTGAACCGATCGGCTGGTGGCACCCGAATAACCAACTTGATGACGAGCCGATCAATCATGAAGATGAGCTGATAAAACCCAGAAAGGCAGGCACAGATTTCATCTTGTACAGGTTGCATGTGATGTAGACCTAGATCACCGTGATTCCTCTTGGCTCGAGGAATCACAATAGGATGGCCATAATCATTTCTTTTATCGTTTTGTATGTTTTCTGTGGGATATAGCATGTATATGATATGTACTATATATTGTGGTGATTGGATATGTATATGTATATAAAAACCAAATCCCTCATTAAAATATTAAGTCTTGTACGCCTTCCATTAGCGACACACATGAAAACTCGATCGACCAAGCGTAGGTTACGCCAAAGCGTGGTGTGCCGTCCATCTTGTGGAAGTGTGAAGGGTCGACATGCAGGTTCTGCCAAAGCAGGGTGCATGTTTATCGTGTCAGCTTTTGGGATATACTTAAATGGTGATTCTTAGAGCGTCTAAGCCCAGAGGTAGGGAATGTTCATGGCAAGGTGTTGCGCATGTTCATTCATCAAGAGTTGCATATGATGCAATTGGCATGATGGCCTACCTAAATAGTCAAGATTATGGGCAATCAGTCAAAGTTGACTCATGACTTAATGAAATATGGATCTTGACCCACTAGAAGATTGTGCGCTGCAATCTTCCGAATTGATGGTGAGGGCTGTCAATTTGAGTCAAAATAGTGGGAGTGGTAATTAATTAAAGGCCTAATTAACTACCGTCAAATTTTATTCAAATCAAATCAAAAAGGAGTTTTGACAAATGCAATTTTCTATTGTAGGATGGCAAAGGAATCATCTTTTAAAATGGGCAAATTAATTGAGAATAAATTCCATAACTGGTTGAGGACTGTGAGAAGTGTTTTGCACAATCCAGATATACCAGGAGCCTTTGAATCCACTCTATGTACGCTTAATGCGTTGGTGAAGAAGAAAGAAAGTTCATTGATAGAGATCAATGGAAAAAAAGGTGAGGGAGAGAAGGGTTCTCTCGCCAAACCAATTTCTTCTACATGGAGAGGATGGAAAGAACGATGGAAGAAGAAGTCAGAGATAGAGATCTCTACTTCTAGTGTATACGTGATAGAGATTAACTTTACTACTTCTTCGTCATGGGTACTTGATACCGGATGCGGATCTCACATTTGTTCAAATGTGAAGGATCTTAAGAGAAGTAGGCCTTTAGGGAAAGGAAAGGTTGAACTACGTGTAGCCAATGGGGCAAGGGTTGCCGCCAGTGCCGTAGGAACCTATGAGTTAACTCTACCTAGTGGGCTAATAATAGAGTTGAAGAACTGCTATTATGTACCTGCCATAAATAGGAATATCATTTCCGTCTCTTGTTTGGACAAGGATGGATTTGAATTTCTTATTAAGAATGGAAATTGTTCCATTTCTAAAGATGGGATCTTTTTTGGCAGTGCCCCAATGTTTTATGGTCTATACTTGATAGATTTGGAGACAAGTGTATACACTGTAAACACAAAAAAGCAAAAACTCAACGACTCAAACAAAACATATCTTTGGCATTGTTGTCTAGGGCACATAAATGAGAAACACATTTCTAGACTCCATAAAGATGGTTATCTAGACTCTTTTGATTATGAATCAATAGAGACATGTGAATCTTGTTTATTGGGCAAGATGACCAAGACTCCCTTTTCAGGTAAAGGTGAGAGAGCTAGTGATCTATTAGGACTCATACATACTGATGTATGTGGGCCTTTTAGAACTAATGACAGAATTGGGTGTCAGTACTTCATTACCTTCACTGATGATTTCAGTAGGTATGGCTATGTGTACCTGATGAAGCATAAGTCAGAAACCCTTGAAAGGTTCAAGGAGTTCATGAACGAAGTACAGAATCAAGTTGGTAAAAGTATTAAGGCACTTCGATCTGATCGAGGTGGAGAATACTTAAGCCAGGAGTTTGAGGACCTTCTGTGAGCCTGTGGTATTGTATCACAATGGACTGCGCCTGGAACACCACAACATAACGGTGTGTCTGAAAGAAGGAATCGCACATTGTTGGATATGGTGCGATCAATGATGAGTTTTGCTAATCTTCCGATTTCTTTCTGGGGTCATGCTCTTGAAACTGCCGTGTTTACACTCAACTGAGTACCATCTAAATCAATTCAAAAGACACCATATGAGATATGGACCGGGAAGCGTCCCAATTTGTCTTTTATGAAGATTTGGGGTTGTGAGGCTTACGTTAGGAAAATGTTTCCTGATAAGCTTGGACCCAAGTCTGATAAATGTTATTTTGTTGGATATCCCAAGGAAACCAAGGGATATTATCTATACCACCCTACTGACAACAAAGTGTTTGTTGCCAGGGATGCTGTGTTCCTGGAAAAGGAATTTATTTCCAAAGGAAGCAGTGGGAGGAAAATAGAGCTTGAAGAGGTTCAAGCCCAACAAGAAAACATAGAACTGGTAGATGTACAAGAGGAAAATGGAGATTCACAAGGTGTTGTGGAATCTCAGTCTCCTCAGGTAACACAAGGACCTCGTAGATCTAGTAGGACCCACCTTGAACCTGAGAGGTTTGGATACCTTGTGACTCAGGAAGGTGGTAAGTTGATCATAGATGATGATCCAACTACCTACGTAGAAGCTATGGAAGGACCAAATTCTGAGAAATGGCTTGAAGCCATGAGATCCGAGATGGAATCCATGTACTCCAACAAACTATGGACTTTGGTGGAACCACCCGAAGGGGTAAAACCCATAGGGTGCAAGTGGGTCTTCAAGAAAAAGACCGACATGGATGGCAATGTGCAAACTTATAAAGGCAGATTGGTTGCAAAGGGATTTCGACAAGTTCAAGGTGTTGACTATGACGAAACATTTTCTCCAGTTGCCATGATTAAGTCCATCAGGATCATGCTTGCTATTGCATCTTATTATGACTATGAGATTTGGCAGATGGATGTTAAAACCGCATTCCTTAACGGGAATATAAATGAGGATGTGTACATGACACAGCCTGAAGGTTTTGTAGATCCAAAGAATGCCAATAAAGTCTGTAAGCTGCAAAGGTCAATCTATGGATTGAAGCAAGCATCTCGGAGTTGGAATCTTTGATTTGATGAGGAAGTCAAAGTGTTTGGCTTTATTCAAAATGAAGATGAACCTTGTGTGTACAAGAAGGTTAGTGGGAGCTCGACTACATTCCTCATATTGTATGTGGATGACATACTATTGATGGGGAATGATGTCTTAGCCTTAGAAAAGGTAAAGACTTGGCTTGGGAATACTTTCTCAATGAAGGACTTAGGAGAAGCATCCTACATTCTAGGAATTAATATCTATAGAGATAGATCTAGAAGGCTTCTCGGACTAAGTCAGAGCATGTACATTGACAAAGTGCTGAAGCGGTTTAGCATGGAGAACTCAAAGAGAGGCAACATCCCCATGCTACATGGAGTCACCGTCTCTAGAGCTCAATGTCCCCAATCTTGTGAAGAGAGGGAGCATATGAATGGGACCCCATATGCATCAGCCATCAAATCAATCATGTATGCTATGCTGTACACACGCCCAGATGTCTCGTATGCTCTCAGCATGACGAGCAGGTACCAGTCAGATCTCGGGTATGCTCACTGGACAGCCGTAAAGAACATCCTCAAGTACTTGCAAAGGACTAAGGATCAATTTCTTGTTTACGGTGGCGAGGAAGAGCTGGTTGTAAAGGGTTACACCAATGCAAGCTTCCAAATCGATAAAGATGATTACAGATCGTAGTCAGGATTTGTATTTTGCCTTAATAATGGAGCTGTGAGCTGGAAGAGTTCCAAGCAAGAAACAGTTGCCGATTCTACTACAGAGGCTGAGTATATTGCTGCTTCACATGCAACAAAAGAGGTTGTGTGGATCAGGAAGTTCATTTCTGAACTTGGTGTAGTTCCCAGTAGCTGTGATGCAATTGAGCTTTATTGTGACAATAATGGAGCTATTGCACAAGCTAAGGAACCCAGATCACATCAGCGGTCCAAGCACATACTGCGGTGCTTCCATCTCATACAAGAGATTGTACAGTGAGGAGATGTGAAGATTTGCAAAGTACCAACTGAAGACAACATAGCTGATCCACTGACTAAGGCCCTTTCTCAGCAGAAGCATGATGGTCATGCTAGGTCACAAGGACTGAGGTTCCTTGGTGACTGGCTCTAAGTGCAAGTGGGAGTCTGTTGGTATGTATGCCCATAGAGCAAGTCATATGATGATTGTAATGGGATACTTTGTAAATGATTTGAATAATAATAAAGGCAATTTCCGATCTATATGTTTAAACTATTTCTGAGATGATGGTGTAACATGATAGATGTCTAAAGAACGGTTTTACTCAATGACGTATGCTTTTAGGTTCAGGACCTAAATGATGAGATGATACAGATGCTAAGAGTATACATTATTTTTTAGTCCCTAGTCGGTTGTTATTGTGGAAATAACCATAGACATCAATAACACTAAAGACTAGATTGTGTGTTGGTTTATGACAGAATCTCATTAGTCATGATATAGTGATATCAAACCAAGCACATAGGTACTTGTTAGAGAACAAGGTACCGGACAGACCCACCGTGAGAGTGACACATGGAACCATGACTTGGTAATCACAGTCAGCTCTCACAGTGGTGGTGGTGAGTGTGATTCTTAGACCTGAAATCACTACACTCAACACATGTCGTTGGGTACACTTTGACATCATCAAACGCAGTCCTGAAACATGGGTTGTTATAAAGGTGATGATTGGGTGACTTTGACACATGGGGCTTTTGAGGGGTGAGTGATAGATATGGGATTTGTCCCTCCTGAGGGAGTTTGATGTCCTTGGCCACTTGATGAGTAGGATTGAGAAAGGCATGTGCATGCATGTGTAAATCAATATGTGATATTGATGTCACACACATCTCACCCAGTCTGCTCTGAAATCAAGGAAATGAATGAACATTGACATGATGATTGTTCCATGCCTCGAGTTCATTCAGGATATCAATGACAAAGGAATTATACATACGTTGTAACACCATTCACAGATTGTAGGATTGAAAGTTTTTCTCCAACTTTCTATTTCACTTGGGTAGCACTGATGTGTGACTAGGCACCGCTCTTTGCTTGTGAAGTCATAACTGTTATGGACTTTCACTGCCAACGTGAAATGGACCTGCAGGGTCACACACATAGGATTTAACGTGGAATAGGTGTTTGTCCACAAACAATGTTTAGATTGATTACTAAAGGAGTTTAGTAGTTCGATTAAACACTCAATCAATTGGTAGCTCAGTATCATAGTGTTCAAGGTGTTGTACTAATTGATTAGAGTATCGGATTGATTGAAACTGCGATTGACTGATTCTACACAATCTGCACTCCCAACCGATCGTCTCATGTGATGAACTGATCGACTGAGCTTGGTGAACCGATTGGCTTAACTGGTGAGTCGATCGGCTCATGGACAGCGTGAAACGATCGGTTCAACTGGTCCGACCGAGCAAGTTAGGAAAGTAGTTTGGTGAGAAATTTCTTTTTGTTTCACTTGCCCAATTTGATTGGAAAAGGATTGGTATTTGATACCAATTCGAAACAAAAGAGGAAAAGTCAATCGGGAACTGATCAGGACCACAAACCGACCGGTTTAGAAGTGAACCGACCGTTTCATGGGTCCCAACTGATCGGTTGAGGTGTCAACCGACCGGCTCAGATTCCCAACTGACCGTTTCAGTTGTGAAACGATCGGTTCAGGTTACGTAGTTGGTTGTTTTTGTGGAAAATCTCGAACCCTTCTACTCTTGCTTTAGTCCCGCATTGCCCGGGATAGAGAACCCTGTCCCATGACCCGCCTATATATAGGGGTATTAGGGGCTTCTCAAAGTACAATTCAGTGCAACCAGTTGCTCTGTAAAGTTGTCGTTCTCTCTGGTTTTGGTAACCGAGAGAGCCCGAGCAAGTGCTACCCGATAAGGGAGGCACAGTAAGGGAAAGACAACTGCAGAAAGCGACTGGTGGCAGGAGAGTGTGTCGACGACTAGTACGCCGACAGGAGGGTGAGACTCCTTCCGATTCCTTATGGGACAAGGAGATCATAGTTCCAGGCAGTCCGTGTGGATGATTGCAGAGGCGGGAGACATCTGTCGCTCGGAGGACAACTATCAATCTCGACAGTCCCAGTGAGACCAGGAGTCATCAGTCCAAGTGCGACCAGGAGCTGCACAGACACCGTCCAAGACCGGAGGTGAAGATTGTGCAAGGCGTGAGGTACTGTCGCCGATCAAGCCTCGGGACAAGGTATGCATCCACAAACCATCTTTCCTATTGCATATACGTTGATGTGATTCCTTTTGTTCTGGGTTTTGGGGAGAAATTTTTTATTTCCGCTACTTCTCTGCCTCCCATAAAACCCAATAGACCGTGCTGATGATCACTGTGAGGGTGAGGACGTGCTTGCGCTGCCTGATAATGTAAGTTTTAAGAATATATCTTTGAGGTTTCTATCTATATGTTCATTTATAATTATATCATGTAAGTGTGTTTTTTATCAAATTTTAGGTTGGTGATGTACCCCCTGAAGAAATTATAGAACCGCAACTCATTTGTTTCATATCTTGGGGTTCTTACTCGCAGTCATTGCATTCCTATCCTAGAATCCTGGCATAAAGTTCCTAAGGGGAAGAAAGACCACATATGGAAGGAACTATGCGTGAGTTATTATTATTTGTAATTCTATTTGTGTAGATTACTAATTTTTAGGATACTAGTTAATAGCAATTCTATTTAATTTGCAGAGCATATTTGATCTGGATGAAAAGTTGCATCGTAAATGTGTGATGCAATGTTGTGGGAGGGTCCTAAGGAACTATAGGACCAATCTCACTCGAGATTACATACACGGTGTTGATAAGAGGTTCTTGATTGATTTCCAATTCTAGACATTGATCACTATTTCACTAACTCTACACTAATATTTTTTGTTTGTATTCTCTTTAAAAAATAAATTTAGGCAAAAGGAAGCCACACAACAATGGAACTACCTGGACCCCAAAGACTGGGAGGCGTTTGTTACCCAAAGAAAAATAGATGAATTCAAGGTATTAAGCGTCACTCCCAATTTAATTAATATACATTTTTATGTATTCACCTATTCAAGATTAACCTTTAGTGTTACTAACCAAATCAATGTGCTAACTAACTAGGCCCTCAGTGAGGCGCAAAGAGCAAGGCGTGCACTGAATGTGCACGACCACACAATGGGTCTAAGAGGATATGTAGGCATTCGCCAAAGACTACAGGCTGAGTCTGCTCAGCCTACTGCTACTCAGGAGACTGCAGAGTCCTCTACTACTGCTCCTGCACCTCTGCCTCACCATGCTATGTGGATAGTTGGGAGGCAAAATAAGAAGGGAGACATACTGAAGCCCGCAACTGTTGAGGCGGCTGCAAAAATGGTAAAAATCAACTCTTAGAGAAATCGATCGATATTGATTATTGTTATGTTTACTTACTAATTTTTGTTGATGGTGATTAGGGGGAGCTACACGAGTAGAGGAAGGAAGGCAAGTTCATCCCTCAGGGCACAAGGGATGAACTGAAAGTTGCTCTGGGTAACCCAGAGCATCTTGGACGTGTTAGGGGTGCATGCGCTGGTGTGGGCATCAAAGCGTTCTTTGGGCCATCCCAGCGCAAACCTATCCCAAAAGCGGGACTTTCACAAGCTGAGGTAACCTATTCTCTTATTTTAGAATGTTATTGCGAAAGGGAATTCAATAATCAGAAGCTAGCGTTTCTTTTATCCATATATAGGTAGATTCATTAATTAATAGGAAAGTCAAGGAAGTACTTGATTAGAGACTCCATGAAGCAATTAGCAAGTGGCAGACGTCTTAGACTGTCACTCAGACAGTACATGTGGCGGGCCGCTCTTCTCCTACTACTCATACTACAGAGGTTGGGAGTAATCCTATAGACCCACCACCTAGCACGTCTTCTGTAAGTATTTTTATGACATAATAGCTAGTCTGTTCAAGATGATATGTTTGTCTATATATGCATATAACATTCTTTACGTAAATTTGTAGGGGTTGAAGTCATGTCGACTAACAAGTCAAGAATATATCGTTGCAGAGGCGTCGACTTACCCACCCCTTACAAGGTGCATGTTTCATGGGTATCCAGTACCAGATGGTGTGGTACGTGTGAGCCTGATACATGTATTCCCCGACTGGACGGATCTTGCACTGCCTCATGCACACCCAGATGCTGAAACACTTGGTGAGGCAGTAGGCGGAGTGATACTGTGGCCCAAAGCGGATGTCCTCTATACTGATATTGTATGATAAATTTCCATTACTTTAATTTGTTAGTGTGTATATATGAGTCAATTGATCTGAAATTATATATACAGGTCAAAAAGACGAGACCCGCTACATCTCAACCTCCACCTCCTCGACTACCAAGTTGGCTTCCAAGGGACCTACACGCCTCGATAGGTCCTAATTGTAGGGGTGTGGCAGTATGGATCGGCAAACATGATACAAATTGCCCTATAAATTTACTATTCCGGAGGATGCTGCAGGTAAATCATACGATAACAATCTATTTATACAAGTTTAGCATACATATTAATGCATACATAATACAAGTTCTGCATATGTACGTATTAATGCATATGTATTAATGCAGGTCAATCATACGAAAACAAGATATTTTGGAGTTATTTAGTTATGAATGGCTGAACACATCTATGATAGAGTTGTAGATATAGTAAGATCTTGTTTATACATCCACATACCTTGTTTTATATACGGTGATCTAGTTTTTTATATATTAATGCATACGTAATACATGTTTGCAACCACTTACACAATATATGTACATATTTTGGGTTTTCCCATGTGGGATTTTTGGTTCCATCTTTGATTAGTCTTGTAGATACAAACCCTTTTTCAGTTGCTTCATACTGCTGTGATGCTTTTGAATATTTTAGTAAAAATAAAAAGACGGTGATAATAGCTCCATTCAATGTCGAGTAAGTTTACTTAGCTTATAATTTGGACTTAAGAAAATTACATTTTTATGTGGATTTTGAGTTATTAATTTTTAACTTTCTTACCTATAGTGGTAGGCATTGGGTGTCGCTTGGAAATCAACACTAAAGCCCTTAATTAACCGACGCTAAAGGTCTATTCTATAGTAGTGTTGTCGGCTATATATATGTATATATATACACACACATATATATATATATATGTATATATATACATAAATATATGTATGTATAGATGTTTTTATATATAATGCAATTCATCGACGTCTTTTTTATAGGACGAGTCTTATAGAAACTCTATAGGATCCAATAAGATTGTGTTATAGTGGACAATTTGCATTTCTCTCTCCTTATTTTTTAGGGGGTTAGGATTTGAAGATGAGTGAGAATGAGATAACACAATGTAATTGGTTGACCTCTGCAAAAAGTATAGACTCATCCTATACTACTAGCTTGGGCAAATCATGCTTTGAATCAACCATGAAAAAGAAATACACATGGACTTATTATACTACGACTATGACTAAATGGATATATTTTTTTCAAGCTTCTTAAGGTTGTGATGTGGAATACAAGAGTTTTGTTGATTATAAATATTTGGATTAACTATGGTTGTGACAACTCATCACACAAAGTGAGATTAATCAAAACTCAAATAAGATCAACCACTAATAAACCACATCACTAAAAGAGGGTTAATTAAAACATATTAAATTTGCACAACCTATTCAACGACATTTGTATATAAACCCATCATCTCAAATTATTTCATAAATGATACCAACAATCTCTTACAAAGACTCTGTGTTCTTAGACACAACATATACACAAGAGATAGCATCCACGTGTACAACATTATAATAATAGGAAAGCTCGAGTCGATAAAACACTATATTCAAAATATTTCTGCACAGACCTGAGAGTACATGGATGACCCCAAGGACATACTAGATATCTAAACAACTACTTATCTATGATCCATCACATCAGCTCCTCCTTGCCGCTACGGGTCTGCTACTGCTATTGGCAATCACCTAAAAAGATTGTGATGACCCACAGGTGAGACTCATATCCCAACAAGAGATATAACTAACAAAAACGCTTATTGATTACATAATGTTAGGTTATTAAATAGGTTAAGTAGATTAAGCAGATTAAACATATAGACAAATTAAGCAACAAAATGGAATTATCAAACATAGTCGCTTTATTAAAAGAAATCATGATCAGAGTTTTATAAGCTAGTACAATTCTCAACTACCATATGTAGATATTATCATGAACATACCCATTATCATGAGCCTTACTAGCTTCATAAATATTGATAGCCACATGTGTATATTTGAAAAGTAGGAGCACGTCTAACAATATATCATGTCTATAGTGACAAACAAAACTAACAATGTAAGCATATCTAATAGTATAGCAGATACTAACATCATAGGCATATCCAATAGGATGATTAAAGTTAATAATTAAAGCATGTCTAATAGTGTAAGGCATGGCTAATAGTTCAGTACTGCTGACAACATAAGCATCTCTAACAATATAAGCATTTGTAACACTATAAACATATCTAACGATATAACATCTAAGCATACCTACTTCATAGGTAGATTTAACATCATAAGCATAACTATTGGCATGAGCATGATTAGTAGTATGGGCATAGCTAACTACATAGGCATGACTAACATCATAAGCAATTCTAATAACATAAGCATAACCAATAGTATAAGCATGTTTACAACATAAGCATATCTGTCTTTCTTAATACACTACACATCATCAATATGTGAGAAGAGAAACAAAGGTTATCATCCAATGTGAAGTGTTGTGTATAATCCTAATCAAATATGCTACACAGGTGATTACATATTTTATTAAGCCTTGAGGAGAGTGAGGTAACCACTCAAACTCCAACTGATCATTGCTAAGTTGAAATCAGTTCCGTATAAGATCTAGGAGTATCACCATCCTAATATATCACCTCCCTCGGTTAGTACGGGTCCGTCACAGCGACACATAAGGTCATGCTGCAAAACAGCCTGGTCTGCCTTTGGTATATAGGCAACGACACTAGTGAAAACTAAGTAATAATTGTAGTCTCACTCCTACCGAGGTATGATCGTAGGCATCCTCAAAACATATTATATATACTGAATCACATCATCTGAGATATGGCCTCAACTGTTCTCCTACTAGAGTATGACCGCAACCATCCCTGTGAACATGCATATACTCAACATTATATGACTCCAAGCTTCCATTAAAGAAATTCTCATTTCACCATCTAGCAAGTCTTGACACTAGAATGGATCTATGACATAGGAAACTACACGATTAAAGTTTCATTTTTATTAGTTAAATGGATTGAGTGAATTAAGGTTGAATCAAACAACTGTACAGACAATTCTAGTTCATTTCTAGCAAGCATTTGATATGTAAAAACTCCGGTAAATATAAAATGTATATGGCATATTCCTTATTACAACACTGCATGATATTGTTTCATTGCCATTCATGAATTTACTTGTCACCACACCAACACATGATATAAATCATTATTACATTGTCCCAAGGTAACAACCCTTATCACATCATGGAGAGAATCACACCTCCATTAGGGCTCAATCATGTCCAGAGGTCATTAAGACCATCATATTATCTCCTGTAAGAACATCATTATCTTTCCATGCCTCATCAAGGATCAACTACCATCACAAACATGTATCATATAATGTTCAGCTTAATATTACACATAACAACAATTAGAGTTACAACAGGTGGATGGATTTTGTTGATAAGGTGGCTAGGGACTTTCTCTGGGGTAAATCTGAAGGCATGAATCATCTTCACTTGGTTCCTTGGGAGAAGGTTACCCTTCCTACTAGTGAAGGAGGTTTGGGTATTAGACGCAGTAAGGATGTGTCTCGTGCTTGTTTGATTATGAATGCGTGGGATGTCTGTAATAAGAAAGACACTCTTTGGGTCAAATGGATATCCTCCAAGTACCTGAAGGAAGATAATTTCTGGATTTTGGAAGAATCTGCCAATTTCTCTTGGATGTTCAATAAGGTGCTTTCTGTCAGGAAACTTCTTTTATCTTTGATTAATTTTCACATTGGGCCTAATTCATCCTTTAAGATTTGGAAGGTTCCTTGGTGTGATTCTAAGTTGTTGGGTGATGTGGTGGATATGAATCCTATTAATTCTGGTATGGCTGCCAATGCTAATCTTGGATCTGTTATATCTAATTCTGAATGGAATCCTCCTAAATCCAGGGTTGCCCACTTGTTTCTTAAGTGTATGAAAGTGCATAATATTGTCATTAATGATGTGGATGGCATGACTATTCTGGGGGACACTAAGCCTATTCTCAAGAAGATTTGGAACTTTGTTCGTACTAAAGGAGAGTTCAGTAATCGGTACACTTGGTTTTGGTCTAGTAAAGCTCCCAAAGTGTTTATCATCCATGCTTGGAAAGTGTGTCTTAACAAGTTACCTACCTCTGATTATAGTAGGAGAAGAGGGATCACTTTGGCTTCTATTTGCTTTCTCTGTAGATGTGGTTATGAAGACACTTATCATGTTTCTTTCACTTGTGATTATGCTAGAGAGGTTTGGATGGCTTGTGCTGACTTGCTTTTTATTGAAGATCCGCCTAGCAGTTATGATGATCTTCTTCTTATCAACTCTATTCCTGGGAGGAAGGCTGCTCTTTGTATTATGTATCATTTGTGGAGAGAAAGAAATCTAAGAGTTCATGATGATAAGTCTATCCCAGTGAATGTGCTTGTCAAGAAAGTCAGGGACACTATTGCTATGATCATCTGAAGCGTTGGGCAGCCTCCTGCTTTGCTTTGGTTTCTTTGTAACTATGGTGGTTGATCTTATCCTTTGGGAGTGGCAGAGATCTCCATAGTTCCTCCTTTTGGTGCTGTTGCGCTCTTCTTTGTTAGCTTTGTTGTTTTGGGTTGTTGGGTAGCATCCTGGTGTTTGCTTTGTTGTTTTGGTTCTATGGTGGATGATCTTATCCTTCGGGAGTGGCAGAGATCTCCATAGTTTCTTTTTTTTTGAGATGCAGGTTGCGTGTCCTTTGATTGTTCTTTTTGGAGTGTTGGGTTGCCTCCTGTTGTTGTGTTGGTTCTTTGTGACTATGGTGGATGATCTTATCCTTCGGGAGTGGCAGAGATCTCCATAGTTTTCTTCCGTTTGTGCGGCAGGTTGCGTGTTCATCGTGCCTATGCTTGTTTGATCTTGTCCTTTGGGAGTGGCAGTTTTCTCCTTTGCTTTGTTGTGTTGGGTTGTTGGGTAGCCTCCTGGTGTTTGCTTTGTTTCTTTTCTGGTTCTATGGTGGATGATCTTATCCTTCGGGAGTGGCATAGATCTCCATAGTTTCCTTTTTTTGTGTTGCAGGGTGCGTGTTCCTTGGTTTGTTTTTTTTTGGAGTGTTGGGCTGCCTCCTGCTGTTGTGTTGGTTCTTTGTGACTATGGTGGATGATCTTATCCTTCGGGAGTGGCAGAGATCTCCATAGTTTTCTTCCGTTTGTGCGGCAGGTTGCGTGTTCTTCGTGCCTATGGTTGGTTGATCTTATCCTTTGGGAGTGGCAGAGGTCTCCATAGTGTTCCTCTTGGTTGGTGTTACTGTTCTTGTTGGCTGTTTGCTGTGCTCCTTTGCTATTCCTTTGTTGGTTTTGCTGTTCTCTGTGCTGCTGTGGACGATCTTTATGTGGAGGGTTTCTTCAGTTGCTGTTTGGGTTTCTGGATGCTGTCGGCTGGATCTTGCTGTGCTAAGCTTTTGACGTTTTGCTGTTGATCTGTCTCTTGTTTTGCTGGGCTGTTCTACCCTCTCGGTGGTTTGGCTAGTATGGTTGAGCTCCCTTGGTTTTCTGGTGGTTTTGTATCTCGGCTTGGGTATTCCTCCTTTGTCCTCAGCTATCTGGAAGATCATTCTCTGCAGGAGGGTCACTGAGCCTATTAGCTCTTGAGAATATGGGAATATCTGCTGGTGTTAGTTTAGGAGGAGCCTTTCCTTCTCATCGTCTGCAGCAACAACAATCTGGATATATGGCTGTTTGCGCCTGTTTTGTTTGCTGGGATATATGGCTGCTGGGTGGAGCCTTTCCTTCTCATCGTCTGCAGCAATAACAGTTATAGAGTGGCGTGCTTCAGCAAGTTTTTCTATGATGGGCTTTCTTGGTGTTTCATATCTTGGATCTGGAGGACATTTACCTAAGGGTCGAGTTCAAGCAGGGTATTGTCAGTTTTCTGCTGTTGGCGAATTGCTGATGCTTTTCTTCGTCTAGATTTCTTTGTTCTGTGCTCTGGTAGAATTGGCGCTTTGTATTATCCTTCTCCTCTAGTTTGACTTTAGTTCCTGTATAGATATCCTCCCCTTTTGCTCTTTTTCTTTTTTGCCATCTTCAGTTATGAAGATGGAAAGCATTGTACATATACAAAAAGAAAATACAAAAAAAGCAACACGAGTTTTGACCGACCAAAAAAAAGAGTTACAACAGGTGGAGAGAGAAAGTACTCCATCATTATATTAAATGCACAAGGAAACTAAGCAACATCTTTGTGTTCTTGAACTAGGATTAAGGTTCAACAACTTAACCAATTTAAGATTTCTGAAACATCAATTGTATGTAATCCCTAGTTCTTATTATTTCCAACAAATCTTAGAAGTAAGGGAATTCCTTTATTACAACAATATGCAAGGGAACTAGGTATAATTTACCACCATCAATTAGTTGTACTAGGATTAGAGTTAACAATGCAAGTTAGCTTAACATTGTGAATCAACACTTTATAACAATCTTAGGTTCATTTGAGGGCAAAGGTTAGACTACCAACTCATGGGGCTCAAAACCATTAATCCTAACTCATCAAATCCCCAACATCAGGTTCAATAAACTCAACATATCGAATCATAGACCACACATCATACCATCAGATTCAAGACGATTGAAACCATTACATCGTGTATATGAATCACCACCATTGAATCACGATTGAACAAAATATAACCATCGGATGCAAAACATGTAAAACCTCAAGACTTCTTCTAGGAAAAACCATCAAGTTATGGCTTAGAAAAACCATGTATCACCATAGGGCGTGATCCCCATACTCACCATCGGTTTCATGAGCAAGGAAACCCATCAAATTAGGCATTAGTGAAACCATCATTTGTCTTGGCCATACAAACCATCGATTAAGCAACTAATTGAACTGTTGATCTAATACTTAAGATAAAATAGTCCATGACCTCTTAGGATGACCATTAGTTGTGCACATAAAGAGTACCATCAATCTAATCACTTGGACAAATAAGCAAATCAACAATTAGGATAGCATCGATTGCCAACTTAGTGAGACCATCAAATTAGCCATTAGGAAGCATCAAAACCTTTAGATGTGAGAGGGAAAAAAGACATCATTTTTAAGAACCAAAAGAAGATCCAAAATAGAAACTAAGTAACCTACATTGGTTGGTACAGGGAGCCCAACCATCAAGTTATGGAAACAAGAGAAAATCAACTCAAAACGTTAGAGAGAAACCATCATTTGAGAAAGAAATAAGACCATCGACTTGAACCCTTGGGAGAGCATCATGACCATCACTTCTAAAACATAAGAAAATCCAAAACCGAAGTAAATCCAAACAATGATTGGAACAAAATGTCCGAACCAAATATCATTAAAACCAATTATCAGATTGAAACACAAGGAGGGAAAATTTGCTCAAAACCCTAAGAAGAACCATCGTTCCTGGGGCTTAAGATAATCATCGATCATTTAGTGATGAAGACCATATAAACACATTTCTTGAGCTCACTAAAGTCATCAAAATAGTAACTAACGTACCAAAATTGTTCCTTCCTATAGTCCAACCCATCGGGTCACCCAACAAGTAGAAAAATATTTTCAAGGAACCAAATAAATCCTAGCTAGTTTCAACCATTTAAACACCATAGATTATTACGACTATAGAAGCCATTGAGCAATCATAGCTAAGAATATTATGACCATGGGTTCTTAAGCATCTAATAAGGTCATCAAAATAGTAGAAACACACCACCATAGTTCTACACAAAAAACAAGTCGTCAGATCATGAGACAAGGTAGAAATTAGCTCAATTAGGTCAATGACATCCATCAATTTCCACCACAACGACTCCATAAATTCATAAACAAGAAAGGTATGAAGTTCATCTCCCAAAAAAGAGAATTTCAAAAAGATTAAGGAGAGAAACTAAAGAGTTATCTACTAAAAATTCATCACATATATACACAACTTAACTAAGGATTCAAAATTGCTACTCATTACTAGGTTTTAGAGAAAGATTTAGCATGACCAGTGGAATGGTAAGAAATAAACGTGGATCAAGTCATATAACTTGCCTCTAGAACGAAGTTTCATCTCCAAACAGTAGTAAGCTTGAGGAAGAAGGAAGAAAATCCTAACTTTGAGCTTCTCCATTCATCCAAACTAGTTCCATCTCCAAGAATGAGAAACCTTAGATCAAAGGAGAAAGAAGAAGAGTGCCTTTTATGTTTCTAGCACAAACTCAACCATGGGGACCATGGATCCAACCAATAAGAAGAGAAAGGAGGGCAAGACCATCAAGGAAACCAAGCTAAGAGATAAGAACTTACTTGTTTGAGTAAAAAACACTAAGGAAGCTTTGAAATCTTAAAAGAAGACTAAATTTGAATCCCATGATCATATGCAAGTAGATCGCCCCAAGCTCCTCCTATCTTGAGATTATTTTCCTTCCTCAAGAGAGAGGGACGAGATTTAGAAGTAGGGTAAGAAGAAAGGGTGTTCTAGGAGTGTAAGAAATTGTTTTGCAACCAAGGAGGGAAGTATAAAATCTAAAAGGAAGAGAGAAGGAAGAGGTAAGGTGTCTAGCCAATCTTGACAAGTGTTCAAGGTCAAGGACTTCTTTACCATGAAAAATAGAAGCTTACAGATATCAAGAATCAATAGACCCATCAAAACTTGTCTCCCAAAATAGCTGTTGGCCCCACACACAAAGAATTCAACTCAAATCTATCATACAAGGTAGCCCATCTATGAGAGAAAAATCATAAGTAGATGTCATGCACAAAACTAAGGTGCAACTAGGAGCCCAATGTCACAAATAACCCAATAATGATATAAAAACATGTGAGACACAACAAGAACGTGAAAAATTGCAAGAAAAACATCATATGTGGGTAAATTGCATAGAAGTCTAAAATGTGCATAACTTGCTCAAACAATGTCCAAACTAGACCAAACTTGAAACATAGATTAATTAACTGATATCAAAGCATAAGTCAAAGTTTAATTAGGAACCTAAGCACCTATTTGAGATAATAAATCAAAATTAGGCATTAAGCCAGGTCTGGGCTCTTACAATGGTATTAAAAAAATTGGTTGTTATTCTGTCAAACAAAAGGCATGATTACAATTGACCCAAACATAAATGCCATCACACTATATATATTCTCCTTTTATCTTAGCTTCTATGTACACAACCTCTTGGGGTATTTACCTACTCCATAATCTAACTCAATTGCAAGACAAGCCTCAATCATATTACTTCTATTACATTTTCCTTCTAAAAATAGTAACCACATACCCAAAAGCCATGAAAGAAAAAAAGAAATGGTAATCAATATAACACACCCGGAAAAGAAAATCATGTTTATCCCATATATTAAAGCCAGAATCAATTTGAATTGATGAGTTGCAAAATTAAATGATGGAACAACCTAGTGAAATTCAATAGACTTGTGACTTGATTACTTTTGAGAATACATTAAGATAGATTTTATTCATTTTCACTGCCTCTCCAATGGGAACAATGGTAGGTGCAAAACACAACAAGAAAAAAATATGACTAGGTATTTACCATAATTGTTGGTTGTCATTTCTTTTAAATTTGTAAAGAGATAGTGGATAGTTTTCATTATTGATGCTCTCACAGATAAACTACATTAGTTGAACGGGTCTACAAATAAACAAATATGTGAGATAAGACCAATCAGGAAGATGGAAAAATAATGACACAAGGCTCAAGCACCATGAATGAGGTAATAATGAAACAATGCTCAGGTCAATCAACTGCAAAGCAATAAATAAGTGGATTGGTGTCTCCTCTATTGCCTTAAGAGGTGCATAAAAGATAAAAAAGATCCTTTTTTACCTTGATTAGCCCACTCTACTTAACTACTATCATATGTTGCTACTCGTCAAATTTCGTCGACTCTTAATTCATAGTCCGTCCTCATCGATCAGGGACACAAGTTAGTACAGGACGCCGTTGTTGCTGCATCACCCCCTAGATTACCATGGGTTGTTTGCCAATCTTCCCCTCCATCAGCAAGCTTATTGTTGTCATTAGTCTTAACCTCATTTGTAGCTATTGCAACATCAAGGTTGGTGTGAAAACTTAGGTTTTTCTCTCATTCAATTTACGTACATCTTGACTGTAACATCCCAATTTTCTAGACCAATTTAAGCCTTATAATGTGGTTTTCCTTAAATGAGGACAGTTGAGGGTCTTAATGCAAAAAGATCATGAAATAAAATTGCTTAAAGGATGATGAGGTATAGATATTAAAATGTGACTCAATACATTTTCCCTCCCTCATGTGCATTATGAATTTCAATTAATTCCAAGATGATGTACCATTAGTTTCCCTTGTTCCTTTTCTCTCTCCTCCAAAGAATTTGTTCAAAAAGGCATGATAGGTAGATGAAATAGTTTTTGAATGAGTAATAAGTATTAAACTTGAAATTTTACTCAATGGATCACAAAGGAAACTATTTCCCCAATTGCCTAAATGTATTAATGCATTAAATTCAAGACAAATGGACTATATGAATCATGGTTAAAACATGTGAAAAATGAAAATCTAAGGGCATAACAAGAATCTAGACCATTTATTTGACATATGATCTTAATTGGGGTTCATTTTGACTATGTTTCACCCTCCACATCAATTAGGGAGCATTTGAATATGGTTTAATAGGAAATTTATTGCATCGTTTCCTTATATTCTTGGGTCATTTTACCCTATCATGTGTTACTTTCCCTCTTCTGCACTCATCCGACAGCTAGTATTGAAGATGCTTCTGATCCGACGGCTATAACACTGTCAACTACCTCCGTTTTCTTCACGGTCTAAGCACAATAATGACTCACTTGCCTTCTTAGCATTGTTCTCCCTCATCTCTCATCCTTTCCATGTGATGTTTCCTCTGTTGTGTTTGTCTCTCGATCCCATTTCCACCGAGGTATTACTCGCCCATTCTCTCACTTTGGGATAGAAATGCCCATTTAGGGCTATTGGGGTCTCTCCACCATTATTGTAACACCCCTTAAGCACATATATGTCAGCGAAAGCAAACTCTAGGTTGTCCATAACATGGGCCACTGATCTTGGAGGAACATGACAAAACATGATATTTAATAGCAATAAGTTATATGAAACACCATGCATTTATTGGAAATATTGATTCATACATTGTCCTTATAAGGGAAAAACATAAACTATCTCATCTTGATCTCAAGCATAATACATGTAGTCTAAACAAATCTAAAACATAAAAGATAAACTAGACTAAAGGATCTACTGAGTGGTAGATGGAACCCTACCAAGCTAAAGTCTCCTTGATGTCAGCTATACTTGAAGGTCTCGCTTCAAATCTCTCTTGCTCCTTAATCTAGGGACATCTCATCCCACGACCATGCGAAACAAAGCAACAATGTAAGTAAGTGACACTATGCGTGTTATAAGAACTATAAAGTAAGCATATATATACTTGAACTGAAATAAGCATGCCATGAATTAACATTAAGAATTCTCATTACACTTTATCTTTCATTACATCAATGAATTATGAAACATTACTATATGTATTCTCTCCATCACTGCCCATGTGGGGCACATCATGCTCGGAAAGCCCATCATTGCTAGGAAGCCCATAATGACCATAAAGGCCCATCATTGCGAGAAACATATAATAAGTTACTTAATTCTATTAATTTAATCATTAACATCATTGTTCTTATCTTGCCATAATGTAAATTGTCATCAGCCAATAATTGCACCAAAGTGCTCATCAGGCTGGTTAAGGCTCATCTTAGTTGCAACAAAGTGCTCATCAATGCCATAAAGACAAAATAACATAAAGAGGAACAATTTAAAACTTAAGTGCACTATCTTAATCATCATGTGATTTCCCCCTCTTAATCTTGACATTAACATTACATGATTTACATGAGTTTTTCTTCAATTTCTTAATCATTACATGGTCATATCATTAAACTAATGAGCATCAGTGGTAAGCATGAGACTTTATGGTTATAGAAAACAACATGAAATCATAAAATCTGAGGCATCCTCATTATCTTAATTCCATTCATTAACTTGGAATTTGAAACATAATCCTAAATCATACATAACAAGCTATTAATTCAAAGTACATATGCATAGTGGCATGACCTGCTTACCTTGAGCAAGGTAGATCCTAAATTAGTATCCCTGATCTTGATCAAATCTTATGTTCCTAAAATTACATGATTTCTTATTAATTATCATCATTAATACAACCTAAAAATTAATCTTAAGTTATTAAACTAAGGTTTGAAACATAAAACTAGATTCCTTATTGAAAAACCTTTCCAACAAGTATTTGCATGAATTTTTCTAAGCAACCGTTTAATTACTGTGAATTTTCAAACCTCTAACCAATTAGAAATTAGAGAAAAGTCATGTTTGCATCACCCTGGTCCACCTTGGCACTGGGCCCATTCTGAGGTGGCCCAACCAGATCTATCCTCATGGGTAGATCGCTTTGAGAAGGGATCATGCAATTACTAAAAGAAATCTAGTGACCAAAGACCTCTTTACCCCTAGAGCGTGTCACAAGAACCTGAATGATATTGGGGGTATAGATGGAAAGCACAACCTGGCTTCTTCATCTTCAATCGAAAAGCATAGACAACAACGAGGACCTTATAAAATGAATACTCAAATACATCTACTTTCATGGAAAACTAAGGTTCTAATCACCTTCTTCGTCTATAGCCAAACTCATCAAGATCATCAGTCAGTTATGGGGTGGCTAGAAAAGCCAGGTCAACCTGCTACTATGATTGGATGGAGGGAGTATACTGGGAAGCATGTCTTGATGCAGGAAAACTTGCACAGAGATTTTCAGCTAACTCATAACATTATATCAAAGACAACAAAAGAAAAGCAATGAATCATATCTGAATCATATAACCCAGTGATGGATTCACAAACTGTGACCTGAAGAACAAAATAAAAAGGAAAAACTCAAACTTACTAGTTCGAAGGTTGGATTGACAGTGTTTGAACCTTGCCAAGGTTCCCAGGAGTTGATGTGTAGCACCAGAGAGGACAACAATTCTATACTTGGTCGTGATAAATTGTCGGCGGTCAGGCATAGATGATAGGCGTCCGAATAACTAGAGTGCAGGCGATCGGGGGTAGAAGCCAGACACCGAAAAAGTTGGAGTGCATTAGACTTATCCAATTTTGTAGCTCTCTTGGTATATATAGGCTTCGCTGGACAGGAGTCCAGGGTCTGCTGAGGACTTTTTAGAAGGTGGAGTTCCAAATGAAGAAGGAAACTATCAGGTGGTCAGAGGAAAAATCGAAACCAAATCCGGCTCAAAGCCTCATCTAACGGAGTTGTTCATAGGAGAGATCATGGGATAATAGGATTCGTTGGAGTTTAAGAGTCGGTGGTGGGAGGGACTCTGGTTCCTTCTCAACACAGAAACCTGCGTGCCATAGGAGATGGGGCAGATCCCCTCAAATATAGATTAATAGCTCAAACGGAACCCATGTCCAAATAAGTGAATAGGGACCCACTTACATAAAAAAAAAATTGGACTTTAGGAAAAAAAGGTAACATTGGTCAACAAAATCACACATTGTTTTTGTTGACATCCTAATTAAAGACATCCTAATTAAATTGAGGGTACATCAATTATCCGATTGAGACTAAAAATTGCATTTCACCAAATTTAACCATGATAAAATTGAATATCAACTTAGTTTTCCGTTATGAGAGTCACAACCTCCTATGTTTTCCAATCAAGGATAAACATGTTTTAATTATTTAGGCTTATCTATAACAAATTAGTGGCCTATACTTTAAAGGAATTTACTTATTATTAAAATAAAGTAATGTAATTTTAGTTACGCCATATTTCAGATGATAGTTAGATTTATTGCACTTTGAACTTTCATGTGTCACGTATTAACTAATTTTGGTTTTATTGGTGAAATAAATTACAATTGAGTTGATAATGAGCAATTTATCTATGAATTTAGAGTAAACATGATTTTACTAACACCTTCGAGTCTTATTATCATATTAGGGTTAAATTTAAGCATCAAATTGAAATTTGAATATTAGGTTTCTAAATAGGGATTCATTCACAAGTTTACAATTTTGAGGATGTTACAATTCTACCACCTTAGAAAAATTTCGTCCTCAAAATTTCTAGATACTACCCACCTTAGGGATTTACTTATTAATTGTATTTTAACTCACTAAAATCATCTTAAAATCTCATTATTATACACAGGATATGACCCTCTCATGGTTAAACATAATCTCTAACCGCACTATTAGAAACAACATGTGGATATACCACTAATAAATATATCTCATCATCATTTACATGGAACATGACCTCTTTACCTCTTCTCTAGGGATTCTGGTACTACCTTGTACCTAATTTATCTATGTCAACTTATCTACCCTTCATATGAATGCTTGGTCTTGCTATATGTATGATTAGGTTTAGGTGACTACATGCCTCAAACTTCCGATGTCAACTCTTATTTTCTTTTTCATCTTTGGATACATGTTGGCTGCTCATGTATTCAGAGGTGACATGTCATATCATACTTATCTTAGTGTAACATCCCTGACCTAGGTTATGAACTAACCCTAGGTGTTTTGCCTAAATATGTAATTAAATCCTTGTGATTAACTTTGGGCATGTAATTAAGTTCCTCAGAAACATATATTTCAATTTTGCTCCTTTATATATAAAGTTGTAGCATTGTTTTGTAATACAGGGATCTATGTGCAAATTACCCAGTTAAGGGATTAACTTGCAAATTGCACATGTTGAGATGTTCCTCTGATGTTGAGACATCATGAGGATGTTTATGATGAAGTTTGAGGGATTTCCCAAGCTTGAGCACCAAGGTGCAGTTGTGGAAGCAACCCCTGTACTTGAAAACCCTAAATTGGTGTAAAGTGCAATTTACCCAATTTGAGGGGTGCAACTTGTAAAATACATCATCTAAAATATCTTTTATGACTTTTGGCATCATTTAGAAGAGAAATGATGAAAAGGTCACTTCATTTGAATAATCAAGGTGTATGTATAATAGCCCTTTTATGTGTATGCTTTAGTGATGGGTTGATCCTCTTTGCCTTCAATTCTTGACCTTAGAAGGAGTTTGTCCTTAGAAATAAGATGTGGGGACATGCAAAGAAGAAAGAAAGGACTTAGATGAGAAATGAGGAAAGCATATGTTCTTATGTTGAAATTTCACCTAAGTATATATACTACCTTCCCCACTTAGCAAGGGAACGATCCTCTTCTTTTCATTTCTTTTCCCCTTGCTCAAAACCGACTAAGGCTAAGCTCTGGAGCAGAGAAGGACGACCAAGGGTCCTAGGTAAGTTTGGATCATCCCTTTTGCTTGAATTCATGGAGGAAACTCGTTTTCAAGGTTGAATTCATGGCTAGCTCACCTAGCTTTACCTTTCTAGCCATTCCTTTTCAACTTTCCTTGGAGAATACACCTTGGCCGACCTATGGAGCTCAAAGATGCCATTAAAGGCTTGGATCTTGAAAGTTTGGAGCTCAAGGAACAATCTTTAGGCGGGTTTTATAACTCTAAACCTTATGCTTTGATTGTACATCTTTTTCTATGCATATAGTTGCTAGTTCTTCTTCTTCCCTATCTTCCCTTGCATCCTTGCAAGCAAAATCGTGAAGAACTGCTACTGTTCTTGAGGTAGAAGATAAGGGCGTTAATTCCTATGCTTATCCACGGATTTCCACTTTACCAAACGACCTCCACCAATTGCCCATACGGTTACACAACCGTTTGGTGGGCAAACGGTTTCAGGGTCGTATGAAGGAAAACGGCCTTCAAGACCATTTTATCGCGTTGACCAAACGACGACCGTATGGGAATCTTTTTTATAATTATGTAGGTTAATCACCCACAAAATTTGAGGGGTTAACTCCAAAGGAATCGTGAGATATAAGCAAATCAATTAGCAAATCCAATTGAATTAAGTTCTGATTTTCAATCTGTTTAATTTTCCCTTTTTGGGCAAACGGTCTCAAGACCGTTTAAGATGGTTGACCAAGCGTTGAACATTTGGGATTACTGTTCATAATGATGTTGATTAATGACTCACCAAATTTGATGGATTAATTCCAAACGAGTTATGAGTTGAAGGTTGATTAATAGGGCAAATCCTAATTGAAATCAGTGCTGAAATTCCAATGAGTTAATTAGTGATTTTGGGTTGATTAGCCCAAACGGTCTCAAGACCGTTTGGGGAATCATCCAAATGGTCTCAAGACCGTTTGGGGATCACCCAAGACCGTTTAGAGGTCTGGGATCAAGTATAGTTGACCAATTGAAGGTCCAAAGGTACCAAATCATATTGCAATTAAGTATTGATGATATGATCAACTCAATAGATCAAACCTTGATGAATTTTCACTAGAGTCCAAAGGATGGATGGGCAAACGGTCTCAAGACCATTTGGTGTCAACCCAAGACCGTTTGGAGGTCTAGGGTTAAGGTAATTTGATCAATTGAGGGCCCAATTACAGTGGGTTATTGAAATAATCAAATTGCTGATTTGTGACTTAATTAAGGTTCAACCCCTATCAAATCAACTTAGATTTTGATGAATTCTTGGGCAAACGGTCTCAAGACCGTTTGGAGGTTATCCAAATGATCCCAAGACCGTTTGGGCCAAGTTTGAGCCCGATTGGAGGTCAATTGATGGGATCAACTTCGATTTGATTCACATTGTTGAGTGTTGATGGTTGAATGTTTATAGACCTTAATTGAACCAACTCCAACCCTATTTGGATATCAATTGAGGATCAATTGAGTGACCAATTGGTTAAGGCTAACCCTAATTGTCTCAATTGATAAGTGGTTAGCAAGCTTGAGACCAATTGAAGGCTTCAACATAGGAAACCCTAATCGAGTTCACCCTTTGAATCACCTTGGAGGTCCATGCGATCTTGAGCTTTTAGGACCATACGACTTCAGGACCGAATGAGTTCATACGACTTCAGGACCGAATGAGTTCATGCGACTTTAGGACCGAATGAGTTCATACAACTTCAGGACCGAATGAGTTCATACGACTTCAGGACCAAATGAGTTCATACGACTTCAGGACCGAATGAGTTCATACGACTTCAGGACCGAATGAGTTCATATGACTTCAGGACCGAATGAGTTCATACGACTTCAGGACCGAATGAGTTTATACGACTTCGGGACCGAATGAGTTCAAACGACTTCAGGTCCGAATGAGCTCAAACGACTTCAGAAGTCAAACTATGACTAAACGGTCTTCACCCCATCTTGGGCAAACGACCTCATGATCGTTTAAGGGTAAACGGTCTTGAGTGTCATGCGGTCTTGAAGTCAACCAAAGATAAATGGTCTACAACCTTAAACGATCTCAGGATCGTTTGAAGGTTGAAGGTGTGAAACTTATTGGGGACTTTTAAGGATAAGTCTGCCTAATGCCTTGAAGGCTTAGATTGTTTGATGGTTATTCAACCTAAACCCTAATGATACCTAGGGACATTAAGGGTCAAGTGGTTAGTATATTAACCCATGTTATGATCAATGGTGAACTTTACCAAAATACCCTTTATGGATTCAAGTAGGTAACCCCTTTTTATCATGCAAACCCCAATAGTTATAATGGTGATGACTTGGCTAGGCTTATCAATGTTGATTAGACCTAACCCAATCTAGAGGGATGTAATCATCACCTATGAGCAAGAGGAGAGAGAAAATCCCAATTATGGTTGAAATCCAAGTAAAATACCTTCAATATATATGAATGTACATGATTAGGGTATGATCCACCTATGTGAGATCATGAAAACCCTATTTATGATAATTGATTAATCTTAATATTATCTGAGAGCATCATTGATGATGTTCCTCATACATGATGATGTTATGAGTTCATTTTACTGTAATGTGAATAATAAACCCTAATTCTAGGGTGATGGCATGTAATGTGAATAATAAACCCTAATTGATGAGAATTAGGGAACTTAGCTCTTATGGCAAGAGTGGAAAGTATAATTCTTGATTTGAATTGCTTTTATCAGTTGAATTAACCTTGCAGGTTCTGATATGAAGATGATCATATCCAGGTATGGATGATGATGCTATATTCACTGAAAGCATGTTGTTAGCTTTATGAATAGTAAAATATCTTGATGCCTTGTCAATGGCAACCTATGAATTAAATGGGCTGTGAGAGCCATAAATACCATCAAGGTCATGCTTTAGAGATGACTTGTGATGAATGTATTGAGAAATGATGATTGATGAGAGTTAGGCTTGTTATATTTAGTATTCTCATTTCATAGCTGTTATGCTAATGTTATTGTTTGAAGAACAATGTATGGTGTTAAAAGAATACTGAATGTACCTAACTAATCAAGTGTAATGTAGAGCCCTAATCATAGATCCATCATTGTCAGAGATCAAATGATGGTGAAATAGGTTTTCCTAAGGGAACTCCTGGATCACATACTTTTGAGTATGTGGGGTATATGGATGTGTAGAACCTTACATCCTAGTGTAGGTGTTTGATGTAGATGTGTAATCCGTCAATCCTTCACTACAATGCTATACCGTATCAGTGGATGGTAAACATGAAACCTCCTGATGACGAAGAAAGCACAGATATCCGTATCAGTGGAAGATAAACATGAAATCTCCTGATGACGAAGAGAGTACAGAATGCCACTGTAACTCTAAAATAGCGAAGGACCAGATTACCCTGGTAAGCTATTATAGTAGAGGCACGAGATGTCCTACAAGTAATCCTCTTACTGACTGAGGAAGGTGAAGGTCATAAGAATCCAGCTCTTTCGATGACCTAGTATGATACCGAGGCACTTAGCAGTGATTGGTTGGAGTATGAGTGGTAAACCTCATCTCCACAAGGCATAAAATTAATGTTTGAAAAACATAATCCACATCGTAGCATACCTGTTAGAGATAACTACAAGTTGATTGATTGATGTTACACTATATAGTGCAAATGTCTTCATGTTTCATAACTGTTGAACTCATGCTTACTATTAAATCTGATGTTGAATACTTTGAAGCTTTTACTGCTTAAGTTATTCTTTGAGGTGCTATAATAAAGCTTCTGGTGGAGAGTTATAACTCTCGCTGGGACAATTATGTAAAATTGTCTCACCCCGTAGACTTCAACTTTTTAGGTGGACGTCGAGGACGGAGGAACAGGTCTACAGGTGACCAGTCCCAGCAGCAGCAGCACCAGGGGCAGCTGTAAAATCTCAGGTGGAGATTTAGCCTGCCATGTGGTGTAGTTAGAGTCAGTCCTATGTGTCCTCTGTACTCTCAGGTCTTGGAGTCTTTTGGTCTGAGACTTTGGTTATGAGTTCTTGAGATTTTGTATCATGTTGTATATAATTACTCAAGAAGTAATTATCTGAGATGTAAACAATTTATCTCTTTTTTTATAGAAGTTTTATGGTTTCAATGCTTTATCTCAAAAAGTTTTAATTTTCGCTGATTTTTGGTATTCCGCTGCTAATCGAATCGCTTCCGCTAAGTTTAAATCGTGTTTATATCGTGGTTTGGAGATCAGAGCCCACAATTAAGTGGTATTAGAGCTCTAGGTTCACTGAGTCTACAGAGGCATAGGACTTAGGATGTCGAGTCTAACCTTAGTATCTCTTCCTTATCTAATAGAATCTTCTGCTCCTCAGGAGAAGAAGATACATAAGGATGGCAGAGCCACATGATGAGTACGTGGCAGAGAGTAGTGCTAGTGCACCTCGAGGCGGTGTAAGGGTTCCAAAAATAGAACAGCCTGCACCTGAACCACCCCAGTTTGACCCAGCTGATATGGGTAACCCAGCAGTTCAGACGATGTTTGGGAAGTTTATGACTGCCATGACACACATAACTGACAAGATGCCCATGCCTGCACCTAGGGCACCTGCCCAGCCTGAAGGATAAGGTATCGGTAAGACGTTCGACCGACTTCGTCGTGTCGGAGCTACCAAGTACTTTGGGACTTCCGACCCCACAGATGCTGATCTGTGGTTAACATAGTTGGAGAAGGCTTTCAGGATTCTTAATATCCCGGAGGCTGAGAAGGTTAGACATGCTGTCTATCTTCTCAAAGGCAGTGCTGGTCACTGGTGGAACATGGAAGAGCAGAAGAGACCTGGGATAGAGTTCTCGTGGGAAGAGTTTCGTCGGGAATTTATCAATAGATATTTTCCAAAGACCTTCCTAGATGAGAAGATCTCTCAGTTTGAGAGATTGAGGCAGGGCATGATGAACATTAGCGAGTATGAAGCTAAGTTCATGGAGTTGCTGCGGTTCTGTCCGCACATGGCTGCCACAGAAGAAGAAAGAATCAGGAGATTCGAGAAGGGTTTGAATGCTGATATATCAACCCCTGTGTCTGCCTTAGAAAACCGAGAGAGATTCTCTACCTTCGTTGAGTCAGTCCGAAGGATAGAGAGATCTGTGGTTGAGAAGAGGCAAACCCAGAAAAGATATCCACAGTTCCAGGGTTCTTCATCTAGGGATTCCAAGAAACCGAGATTCTCTGCACCTAACCCTCCACCACCCAGATCAAGTTCCCAAACTCAGTGGTCACCAAGTAGAGGTAGGGGACGAAGCCTACCTCAATAAGAGATTCACAGTTCTGCATCAATGTCAGTTACTGGACCACCAAGACCACAACAACTGGAAAGAAGTTACTACAACTGTGGGAAGGTGGGACACTTGATGAAGGACTGCTGATCTAGACCTGTCAGTATGACACAACCTCAGAGACAGAGTCAACAGGGATCACAGAGAAGACAACCTCAAGGAGTAGCTCGAGGATGCGGGCAAGCGTCTCAAGCTGGATCATTAGCACCACCTCAACCCCAGGCGACAACGAGGTTTTATGCTATGAACCCACCTAAAGCAGTGGTCAATCCACGGGTAGTGGCAGGTCAGATGGAACTTTTATATTCTGATATGTCTACATCCGGTGTTGTATCTGTTCTGATTGACCCGGGTGCTACGCACTCTTTTATCACTCAGAGAGTGATTCATAACTGCAATATGACGGTTAGTCATAGGGGAGATAGTTTGTTGTTGGAGACTCCGCTGAGTGGGTCTGCCGTTTTGCAGGAGGTATGTTCTCCCTGCATCCTATTCTTTTCTGATCATCGCATTCAAGTGGACCTTATACCACTTGATATGAAAGGATTTGATATAATCCTCGGTATGGATACCTTAGAAAGGTATAGAGTTGTCTTGGATTGTGAATCCAAGTTGACTGTGTTTGCTGATGAAGGCAACACATGGATCTTTCAAGGTGAAAGAAAGATTCTGCCCACCTGTCTTGTATCAGCTATGGTTGCTGATAAGCTGTTGAGGCAAGGATGTTATGCATTCTTGGCCCATGTGGTAGATGTTACCAAGGAAAGTTCCAATCCTGCTGAAGTTCCCATAGTCAGGGAATTCGAGGATGTGTTTCCTGAAGAACTTCCTGGTATACCACCACCTCGGGAGATTGATTTTGAGATCAATTTGGTCCCAGATACGAAACCCATAGCCCAGACATCGTATAGGATGGCGCCTTCCGAGACGGCAGAACTCAAGAAACATCTTCAAGAGTTACTTGAGAAGGGTTTTATCCGACCAAGCACTTCACCTTGGGGTGCTCCGGTCTTGTTTGTTAAAAAGAAAGATGGGTCAATGCGGTTGTGCATTGACTACATACAACTTAATAAAGTAACAATAAAGAACAAGTACCCTTTGCCGAGGATTGATGATCTTTTTGACCAGTTGCGTGGTGCAACAGTCTTCTCAAAGATAGATTTGAGATCTGGATATCATCAACTCCGCATTAAGGATAGTGACATATCCAAGTCTGCTTTTAGGACAAGATATGGTCACTATGAGTTCACGGTTATGTCGTTTGGACTAACCAATGCACCGGCTGCATTTATGGAACTCATGAATAGAGTTTTTTGACCCTTCCTTGATCAGTGTGTTATTGTCTTCATAGATGACATTCTGATCTATAGTAAGGATGCTCAGCAGCACGAGCAACATCTTCGCCAAGCTTTGACCTTGCTAAGAGAACATAAGATGTATGCTAAGTTTAGCAAGTGTGAGTTCTGGCTGCCGGAGATATCTTTTCTTGGACATGTGATATCTGCCTCGGGAATTTGTGTTGACCCTGCAAAGGTAGCATCTGTTCTACAAAGGGAACAACCGAAGACACCGACGGAGATTCAAAGCTTCTTGGGGTTAGCTGGTTACTATCGACGGTTTATTAAAAACTTTAGCTCTATAGCCTTACCTTTGACCAAGTTAACCCAGAAAGATGCTCCTTTTTCTTGGAGTGATAAGTGTCAACAGTCCTTTCAGTTGTTGAAGGAGAGGTTGACAAGTGCACCTGTGCTTATGCTACCTGAGCAAGGAAAAAGATATGTAGTCTTCTGTGATGCCTCCAAGAATGGACTTGGATGTGTGTTGACGCAGGATAAACAAGTGATTTCTTTTGCTTCCCGACAGCTTAAGAAGCACGAGGAGAATTATCCAACACACGATCTAGAGTTAGCTGCCGTGGTTCATGCATTGAAAATCTGGAGGCATTATCTCTACGGAGAGACATTCCAGATTTTCACAGATCACAAGAACCTTAAGTATATCTTCTCTCAGCATGAGCTTAACATGAGGCAACGTCGCTGGATGGAGTTAATCAAGGACTACGATTGTACAATTGATTACCATCCAGGGAAGGCCAATGTTGTTGCAGATGCCTTGAGTAGGAAATCAACAACATCAACCATGGATAGAGCACAACTAAACTCTTTAGTATGCTCTAAGAGGGATATGCTTATCTCTTTAAGGCAGGACAATGTACAGTTGAAGGTGTCATTGTTAGCCGGGTTAATGGCTGAGATGCATATTAAACCTACCCTAAGAGAGCAGATTAAAGAGGCACAACATGTTGATGTTGTAGTTCAGCAGATTAGATCAGAGTATGGAAATGAGAAGCGAGATAGTTTCCATGATTCAGATGATCATGTAGCATGTTATCATGGGAGGATGATAGTGCCGGATGTGGATAACTTGAGGAAGTTAATCCTGGAAGAAGCTCATTCTTCAATGTATGCTATGCATCCAGGGAGCACCAAGATGTATCGTAATTTAAAAGATCTGTATTGGTGGCCTGGAATGAAGAAGGATGTTGCAGAATTTGTTCTGAGGTGTCCTGTGTATCAGCAAGTTAAAGCTGAACACCAGAAGCCTACAGGAACAATGCAACCTTTACCCATACCACAGTGGAAGTGGGACCATGTGACCATGGACTTTGTTGTTGGCCTACCCAGGACAAGCAAAGGACATGATTCCATTTGGGTAGTTGTAGATAGGTTGACTAAGACAACACATTTCTTACCTGTCAAAACAACCTATTCTGCTGAAAGGTTATCACAGTTGTATGTTCAAGAGATAGTGCGTTTGCACGGAGTTCCTGTCACTATAGTTTCTGACAGAGGTCCCCAGTTTACAAGTCGTTTTTGGGAACGACTTCATAATGCTTTAGGCACCCAGTTAAGGTTTAGTACGAACTTTCATCCACAGACTGATGGACAGTCAGAAAGGACCATACAGACCTTGGAAGACCTGTTGAGAACATGTGTTCTCCAGTTTACCGGAAGTTGGGATCTACACCTAAGCTTGATAGAGTTTTCCTATAACAATAGCTATCAGCATAGTATTGATATGGCACCTTATGAAGCCTTGTATGGTAGATGTTGTAGATCACCCTTGTGTTGGTATGAGACTGGTGAACATCAGTTGTTAGGACCTGATCTTGTGCAGCAAACTACATAAAAGATTAAGGTAATACAACAACAGATTAAGACTGTACAAGATAGGCAGAAATCTTATGCTGACAAGCGTCATAGACCCTTAGAGTTTGAGGTTGGAGACAAAGTGTATCTCAAGGTCTCGCCTTGGAAAGGAGTCCTTCGTTTTGGAAAGAAAGGGAAGTTAGCTCCTAGATTTATGGGGCCTTATCCAATCATTGAACAGATTGGAAAAGTAGCCTATAAACTAGAGCTGCCACCAGAGTTACAGAGGTTACATCATGTGTTCCACATTTCTATGCTAAAGAAATGTCACCCAGACACTGAGTCATTTCTACAACCTATGGAGGTAGAATTGAATGATGATATATCTTATGAGGAAGGACCAGTGTCAATCCTTGATAACAGAATTAAAAAGTTAAAGAAGAAATATTTAAGCCTTGTGAAAGTCCTCTGGAACCACCGTGGTGTTGAAGAAGCCACTTGGGAACTAAGGATGAGATGAGAAGGAAATACACTGCCCTTTTCTCTTAATACGTTTTATCGATTTCGGGGACGAAATCCTTGTAAGGGGTGGATAATTTGTAACATCCCTGACCTGGGTTATGAACTAACCCTAGGTGTTTTGCCTAAATATGTAATTAAATCCTTGTGATTAACTTTGGGCATGTAATTAAGTTCCTCATAAACATATATTTCAATTTTGCTCCTTTATATATAAAGTTGTAGCATTGTTTTGTAATATAGGGATCTATGTGCAAATTACCCAGTTAAGGGATTAACTTGCAAATTGAACATGTTGAGATGTTCCTCTGATGTTGAGACATCATGAGGATGTTTATGATGAAGTTTGAGGGATTTCCCAAGCTTGAGCACCAAGGTGCAGCTGTGGAAGCAACCCCTGTACTTGAAAACCCTAAATTGGTGTAAAGTGCAATTTACCCAATTTGAGGGGTGCAACTTGTAAAATACATCATCTAAAATATCATTTATGACTTTTGGCATCATTTAGAAGAGAAATGATGAAAAGGTCACTTCATTTGAATAATCAAGGTGTATGTATAATAGCCCTTTTATGTGTATGCTTTAGTGATGGGTTGATCCTCTTTGCCTTCAATTCTTGACCTTAGAAGGAGTTTGTCCTTAGAAATAAGATGTGGGGACGTGCAAAGAAGAAAGGAAGGACTTAGATGAGAAATGAGGAAAGCATATGTTCTTATGTTGAAATTTCACCTAAGTATATATACTACCTTCCCCACTTAGCAAGGGAACGATCCTCTTCTTTTCATTTCTTTTCCCCTTGCTCAAAACCGACTAAGGCTAAGCTCTAGAGCAGAGAAGGACGACCAAGGGTCCTAGGTAAGTTTGGATCATCCCTTTTGCTTGAATTCATGGAGGAAACTCGTTTTCAAGGTTGAATTCATGGCTAGCTCACCTAGCTTTACCTTTCTAGCCATTCCTTTTCAACTTTACTTGGAGAATACACCTTGGCCGACCTGTGGAGCTCAAAGACGCCATTAAAGGCTTGGAGCTTGAAAGTTTGGAGCTCAAGGAACAATCTTTAGGCGGGTTTTATAACTCTAAACCTTATGCTTTGATTGTACATCTTTTTCTATGCATATAGTTGCTAGTTCTTCTTCTTCCCTATCTTCCCTTGCATCCTTGCAAGCAAAATCGTGAAGAACTGCTACTGTTCTTGAGGTAGAAGATAAGGGCGTTAATTCCTATGCTTATCCACGGATTTCCACTTTACCAAACGACCTCCACCAATTGCCCATACGGTTACACAACCGTTTGGTGGGCAAACGGTTTCAGGGTCGTATGAAGGAAAACGGCCTTCAAGACCGTTTGATCGTGTTGACCAAATGACGACCGTATAGGAATCTTGTTTATAATTATGTAGGTTAATCACCCACAAAATTTGAGGGGTTAACTCCAAAGGAATCGTGAGATATAAGCAAATCAATTAGCAAATCCAATTGAATTAAGTTCTGATTTTCAATCTGTTTAATTTGCCCTTTTTGGGAAAACGTTCTCAAGACCGTTTAAGATGGTTGACCAAGCTTTGACCGTTTGGTATTACTGTTCATAATGATCTTGATTAATGACTCACCAAATTTGATGGATTAATTCCAAACGGGTTATGAGTTGAAGGTTGATTAATAGGGCAAATCCTAATTGAAATCAGTGCTGAAATTCCAATGAGTTAATTAGTGATTTTGGGTTGATTAGCCCAAACGGTCTCTAGACCATTTGGGGAATCATCCAAACGGTCTCAAGACCGTTTGGGGATCACCCAAGACTGTTTAGAGGTCTGGGGTCAAGTATAGTTGACCAATTGAAGGTCCAAAGGTACCAAATCATATTGCAATTAAGTATTGATGAGATGATCAACTCAATAGATCAAACCTTGATGGATTTTCACTAGAGTCCAAAGGATGGATGGGCAAACGGTCTCAAGACCGTTTGGAACTCATCCGAACGGTCTCAAGACCGTTTGGTGTCAACCCAAGACCGTTTGGAGGTCTAGGGTTAAGGTAATTTGATCAATTGAGGGCCCAATTACAGTGGGTTATTGAAATAATCAAATTGCTGATTTGTGACTTAATTAAGGTTCAACCCCTATCAAATCAACTTAGATTTTGATGAATTCTTGGGCAAACGGTCTCAAGACCGTTTGGAGGTTATTCAAACGATCCCAAGACCGTTTGGGCCAAGTTTGAGCCCGATTGGAGGTCAATTGATGGGATCAACTTCGATTTGATTCACATTGTTGAGTGTTGATGGTTGAATGTTTATAGACCTTAATTGAACCAACTCCAACCCTATTTGGATATCAATTGAGGATCAATTGAGTGACCAATTGGTTAAGGCTAACCCTAATTGTCTCAATTGATAAGTGGTTATCAAGCTTGAGACCAATTGAAGGCTTCAACATAGGAAACCCTAATCGAGTTCACCCTTTGAATCACCTTGGAGGTCCATGCGATCTTGAGCTTTTAGGACCATACGACTTCAGGACCGAATGAGTTCATACGACTTCAGGACCGAATGAGTTCATACGACTTTAGGACCGAATGAGTTCATACGACTTCAGGACCGAATGAGTTCATATGACTTCAGGACCGAATGAGTTCATACGACTTCAGGACCGAATGAGTTCATACGACTTCATGACCGAATGAGTTCATACGACTTCGGGACCGAATGAGTTCAAACGACTTCAGGTCCGAATGAGCTCAAACGACTTCAGAAGTCAAACTATGACTAAACGGTCTTCACCCCATCTTGGGCAAACGACCTCAAGATCGTTTAAGGGTAAACGGTCTTGAGTGTCATGCGGTCTTGAAGTCAACCAAAGCTAAACGGTCTACAACCTTAAACGATCTCAGGATTGTTTGAAGGTTGAAGGTGTGAAACTTATTGGGGACTTTTAAGGATAAGTCTGCCTAATGCCTTGAAGGCTTAGATGGTTTGATGGTTGTTCAACCTAAACCCTAATGATACCTAGGGACATTAAGGGTCAAGTGGTTAGTATATTAACCCATGTTATGATCAATGGTGAACTTTACCAAAATACCCTTTATGGATTCAAGTAGGTAACCCCTTTTTATCATGCAAACCCTAATAGTTACAATGGTGATGACTTGGCTAGGCTTATCAATGTTGATTAGACCTAACCCAATCTAGAGGGATGTAATCATCACCTATGAGCAAGAGGAGAGAGAAAATCCCAATTATGGTTGAAATCCAAGTAAAATACCTTCAATATATATGAATGTACATGATTAGGGTATGATCCACCTATGTGAGATCATGAAAACCCTATTTATGATAATTGATGAATCTTAATCTTATCTGAGAGCATCATTGATGATGTTCCTCATACATGATGATGTTATGAGTTCATTTTACTGTAATGTGAATGATAAACCCTAATTCTAGGGTGATGGCATGTAATGTGAATAGTAAACCCTAATTGATGAGAATCAGGGAACTTAGCTCTTATGGCAAGAGTGGAAAGTATAATTCTTGATTTGAATTGCTTTTATCAGTTGAATTAACCTTGCAGGTTCTGATATGAAGATGATCATATCCAGGTATGGATGATGATGCTATATTCACTGAAAGCATGTTGTTAGCTTTATGAATAGTAAAATATCTTGATGCCTTGTCAATGGCAACCTATGAATTAAATGGGCTGTGAGAGCCATAAATACCATCAAGGTCATGCTTTAGAGATGACTTGTGATGAATGTATTGAGAAATGATGATTGATGAGAGTTAGGCTTGTTATATTTAGTATTCTCATTTCATAGCTGTTATGCTAATGTTATTGTTTGAAGAACAATGTATGATGTTAAAAGAATACTGAATGTACCTAACTAATCAAGTGTAATGTAGAGCCCTGATCATAGATCCATCATTGTCAGTGATCAAATGATGGTGAAACAGGTTTTCCTAAGGGAACTCCTGGATCACATACTTTTGAGTATGTGGGGTATATGGATGTGTAGAACCTTACATCCTAGTGTAGGTGTTTGATGTAGATGTGTAATCCGTCAATCCTTCACTACAATCCTATACCGTATCAGTGGATGGTAAACATGAAACCTCCTGATGATGAAGAAAGCACAGATATCTGTATCAGTGGAAGATAAACATGAAATCTCCTGATGACGAAGAGAGTACAGAATGCCACTGTAACTATAAAATAGCGAAGGACCAGATTACCCTGGTAAGCTATTATAGTAGAGGCACGAGATGTCCTACAAGTAATCCTCTTACTGACTGAGGAAGGTGAAGGTCATAAGAATCCAGCTCTTTCAATGACCTAGTATGATACCGAGGCACTTAGCAGTGATTGGTTGGAGTATGAGTGGTAAACCTCATCTCCACAGGGCATAAAAGTAATGTTTGAAAAACATAATCCACAGTGTAGCATACCTGTTAGAGATAACTACGAGTTGATTGATTGATGCTACACTGTATAGTGCAAATGTCTTCATGTTTCATAACTGTTGAACTCATGCTTACTATTAAATCTGATGTTGAATACTTTGAAGCTTTTACTGCTTAAGTTATTCTTTGAGGTGCTATAATAAAGCTTCTGGCGGAGAGTTATAACTCTCGCTGGGACAATTATGTAAAATTGTCTCACCCCGTAGACTTCAACTTTTTAGGTGGACGTCGAGGACGGAGGAACAGGTCTACAGGTGACCAGTCCCAGCAGCAGCAGCACCAGGGGCAGCAGTAAAATCTCAGGTGGAGATTTATCCTGCCACGTGGTGTAGTTAGAGTCAGTCCTATGTGTCCTCTGTACTCTCAGGTCTTGGAGTCTTTTGGTCTGAGACTTTGGTTATGAGTTCTTATGATTTTGTATCATGTTGTATATAATTACTCAAGAAGTAATTATCTGAGATGTAAACAGTTTATCTCTTTTTTTTAAAGAAGTTTTATGGTTTCAATGCTTTATCTCAAAAAGTTTTAATTTCCGCTGATTTTTGGTATTCCGCTGCTAATCGAATCGCTTCCGCTAAGTTTAAATCGTGTTTATATCGTGGTTTGGAGATCAAAGCCCACACTTAGCACCTCCCTCATGCACTTGTTCCATACCACAAACACATGGGAAGAAGAAAAAGCACGCTATGTACAATTCAAGAGTTAACACAAAAATTCAAAACATCTAGGCACATAACCCTAACCCTTATGTAACTTATGTCTTCTGACTGGACCTCTACTTTGATTTTCCATATCTTGAACTTAATCTTATATACCTAGGTCTTAGAACATGTGAATATTTAGCTTAGTGGCCATCTACTCGTTGCTCTGATACCATATTCTAACACCCCTTTAAACACATATATGTCAGCGGAAGCAAACCCTATGTTGTCCATAACATGGGCCACTCAACTTGGAGGAACATTACAAAGCATGATATTTAATATCAATAAGATATATGAAACACCATGCATTTATTGTAAATATTTATTCATACATTGTTCTTTGAAATGAAAAAACATAAACGGTCTCATCTTGATCTCAAGCCTAATACATGCAGTCTAAACAAATCTAAAACATAAAAGGTAAACTAGACTAAAGGATCTACTGAGTGGTAGATGACACCCCACCAAGCTAAAGTCTCCTTGATGTTAGCTATACTTTAAGGGCTCACTTCAAATATCTCTTGCTCCTTAATCTAGGGACAATTCATCCCACAGTCATGCAAAACAAAGCAACAACGTAAGTAAGCGACACTATGCATGCTATAAGAACTAAAAAGTAAGCATATATATACTTGAACTGAAATAAGGATGACATGAATTAACATTAAAAGTTCTCATTACACTTTATCTTTCATTACATCCATGAATTAAGAAACATTAGTATATGTATTTTCCCCATTAATGCCCACGTGGGGCACATCATGCTCAGAAAGCCCATAATTTCTAGGAAGCCCATGAAGACCATAAAGGTCCATCATTGCGAGAAACATATAATAAGTTACTTAATTATCTTAATTTAATCATTAACATCATTGTTATTATCTTTCCATCAATTTAAATTTTCCTCATCCAATAATTTCACCAAAGTGCTCATTAGGTCAGTTAAGGCTCATCTTAGCTGCACCAAAGTGCTCATCAATGCCATAAAGACAAAATAACATTAAGAGGAACAATTTACAACTTAAGTGCATTATCTTAATCATCGTGGGATTTCCCCCTCTTAATATTTACATTAACATTACATGGTTTACATGAGTTTTTCTTCAATTTCTTAATCATTGCATGGTCATATCATTAAACTAATGAGCATCAGTGGTAAGCATAGGACTTTATGATTATAGAAAACGACATGAAATAATACAATATGAGGCATCCTCATTATCTTAATTTCATTCATTAACTTGGAATTTGAAACATAATCCTAAATCATACATAACAAGCAATTAATTCAAAGTACATATGCATAGTGGCATGACCCGCTTACCTGGAGCAAGGTCGGTCCTAAATTAATACCCTTGATCTTGATCAAATCTTAAGTTCCTAAAATTACATGATTTCTTATTAATTATCATCATTAATACATCCTAAACCTTAATCTTAAGTTATTAATAAACAAGATTTGATATTATAGAACTAAGGTTTGAAAACCATAAAATTGGATTCCTTATAAAAAAACCTTTCCAATGAGTATTTGCATGATTTTTTCTGAGCAACAGTTTAATTACTATGAATTTTAAAACCTCTAAGTCATGTTTGCATCACCCTGGTCCACCTCGGCACTGGGCCCTTTCTGAGGTGGCCCAACCAGAGCCTTCCTCATGATATATATATATATATATATATATATCACACACACACACACATATATATATATATGTGTGTGTGTGTGTGAGTGAGTATATATATATGTATGTATATATATAATGCTTTGAGAAGGGATCATGCAATTAATAAAAGAAATCCAACACTCAAAGACCTCCTTACCCCTAGAGCATGTCATAAGAACCTGAATGATATTGGGGGTATAGATGGAAAGCATAACCTGGCTTCTTCATCTTCAATCAGAAAGCATAGACAACAACGAGGACCTTCTGAAATGAATACTCAAATACATCTACTTTCATGGAAAACTAAGGTGCTAATCACCTTCTTTGTCTATGGCTAGACTCATCAAGATCATCAGTAGGTTATGGGGTGGCTGGAAAAGCCAGGTCACCTGCTGCCATGACTGGCTGGAGGGAGTATACTGGGAAGCATGCCTTGATGCAGGAAAACTTGCATATAGATTTTTTACTAACTTAGAGCATTATATCAAAGATGACAAAAGAAAAGTAACAAACCATATTTGAATCATATACCCCAGTCATGGATTCATGGACTGTGACCAGAAGAACAAAATAAAAAGAAAAAACTAACTTACTGGTTTGAATTTCGGATTGACGATGTTTGAACCTTGCCAGTGTTCCCAGGAGTTGTGTGAAGCGCCAGAGAGGAAAACAATGCCCTGCTTGGCCGTTATAAATTATCGATGGTCGGGCGTAGAAGATAGATGATGGAACAACTAGATTGTAGGCGGTCGGGGGTAGAAGCTAGACACCAAAAAATTTGGGTTGCATTAGTTTTATCTGATTCTGTAGCTCTCTTGGTATATATAGGCTTTGTTGGATAGGAGTCCAGGGTTTGCCGAGGACTTTTTAGAAGGTGGAGTTCCAAATGAATAAGGAAACTCTCATGTGGTTGGAGGCAAAACTAAAACCAAATACAGCTCAAAGCCTCAGCTCACGGAGCAGATAACACAGGAGAGATTGGGGAAAAATAGGCTTTGTTGGAGTTTAAGAGTCGATGGTGGAAGGGACTCGGGTTCCTTCTCAACATAGAAACCTATGTGCCATAGGAGACGGGACAGAGCCCCTCAAATCTGGATTAATAGCTCAAATGGAGCCCATGTCCAAACAAGTGAATAAGTACCCGCTTACATAAAGCAAAAATTGGACTTTAGGAAAAAAAGGTAACATCGCTCAATAAAATCAACACATCGATTTTGTTGATTTCCTAATTAAATTGAGGGTACAAAAATTATCTGATTGAGACCAAAACTTGCATGTCACCAAATTTAACCATGATAAAATTGAATATCAACTTAGTTTTCAGTTTTGAGAGTCACAACCTCCTATGTTTTCCAATAAAAGATAAACATGTTTTAATTATTTATGCTTATTTATAACAAATTAGTGTCACACACTTTAAAGGAATTTACTTATTAATCAAATAAAGTCATGTGATTTTAGTTAGGCCATATTTTGGTTGATAGTTAGATTTATTGCATTTTGACATCTCATGTATCATGTATTGACTAATTTTGGTTTTGTTGGTGAAATAAATTACAATTGAGTTGATAATGAGGAATTATCTATGAATTTAGAGTAAACATGATTTTACTAACACCTTCGAGTCTTATTATCATATTAGGGTTAAATTTAAGCATCATATTGAAATTTGAACATCAAGGTTCTAAATAAGGATTCATTCACAAGTTTAAAATTTTGAGGATGTTACAATTATACACCGCCAGTACCAAACATCTTCTCCAATCTTCTTTAGGATTTGAAGAGAACCAATAGGCCTCGACTCTTCCTCCTCCAATATCAATTTCACCCCCATGACCCTAAGCCTCAATGGACTGCTTGGCCTTGGTCTCCGATGAACTTGCCCTCGCCACATTATTTCCCGCACCCTTTAGTTCAATTGAGGAACCAATAAGCTTCTCACTACCTTGTGGTGCTATTCACATCTTTAGTTTTCCTCCGGCAACCCCCGATCACCGTATCCTATAACCTCCGTGGAGGTCCTCATCGATGACTCACCCGGGTGGCCACTCGGTGCCCCTCAACCACGGAAATGCTTCTAGGGAACTCAATTTTCCTTCTCAATGGCTTTCCTGGTCTTACCTAGTGTGTTACTGCCTAGTTGCTATGGCCTTGTGCTTCCGACCTTCCTCCCTATTTCTATGGCTCCATCGGCCTTTTCTAGGGATATGCTCAACTTTTCATGATTGAGTGTGGTGCCTTAGCTTTGATGGTCCCTGGTGAATATTTTCACTCCATCTTCCCTTGCAAAATATGTGTATTCATGCACCTAGTTCTTACATTGTTCTCAGTAGTCACAGTTGTACCATGCACCCATGGTTATTCGATGCTCCAATGCATGCTAGGGCTCATATTTGAGCTCTATAGTTTTGTCGGGATGTGGGCAACTCACTGGCATCCTCAGTTACTCTAGAACAACTGTGGTCATCATGCGTGGTCGGAGCAAGAGACCTCCAGTGTTTCTATCCTCCATAGATCGAGGGGGAGAATAGATGAGGTCGTATAGTGCCCTTGGTATCCCCACAATATCAATCAGCCAATTTAGAATGCATGGGCAATTTTGTAATTCATGTTTTGCTTTAATCTTTCAGTCATGCAACCATTAAAATATCCTAATGATGAGTATGCCCCCACTATTTTAAATGTATGTAACTCGCACCTAAGGTTTTCTAGTAATTCCAATATATATATATATCGGATTAATCACTGATTTAAATCAATGTCACGCTAAGGTTTTCTTGATTTCTGATTAGTCCAAAATGCAAAATTCATAACTTTTGCACATGACCTCAAAAAAATATGCAAAAATATTCATTGGAAAGATCTTTCAATTTTATATCATTCAAACCTATTTTTCAATGATGTTTTGCACATTTAAATCACTTCAATGATTCAAAAGCAAGATTATGGTTTTTAGATTAGGAACTAATAAACATATTATTATGTTAATCAATTATAGGTGATTAGAGACTCAAATCAAGTGAAGGGACTTGACCTTAAGGTGACCTACTCTAGGTAAGTAGGCCATGCATGTTTGGCACAAGTAATCTGGTTTAATGAATGTTATTTATAATTATGCACTTAGTATGTTTCATGAATTGTGAATGTTTTCTCAAGATGATATCATGTATACTTATCATTATTTTATTGATTGATTGCTTATTGTCTATGGTAAAAGCCCTTATTATGATTATTGATTATGAATTAAGGTTAATGAATCATGCTCAAGAAGGGAAAACCCTATTATGGTTTATGAGGGAGAAATCCCATTATGATTCAAGGGGAGAAATCCCATCATGTTAATGTTAATGTTAACGATAATGTTAATTTCATGTTAATGATCAAGTTAAATGGAATTGAGTTAGTTTCTATATGCTCCTGAATCATGGACCTCAAGGGGTCGTCAAGGGATTTCCTAATATCAAGGACTTTCCTAGAAATCATGTGCTCCTAAGTGGATGTTCTAGAGGAATGCATATACTTACTGTTCAATTCTTCATATAATTTATGAATCATGAATGCTTAAGAAAAATCCATGTTCAAGTTTATATCAAGTATGTCATGTGAATTTTATTATGTCAAGTTATATTTATTGGTATGTAATATAAAGTGCCAAATACCACTTACTGATGTGATGTTTGTTTTGCATGGCTGGGGATGAGATGTCTGAATGACTTGGAGCAGGTGAAGGACAAAAAGGAAAACTCAAGACTAGAAGATCCTCAAGCTTTTCCTGGTGGGGTGCCATTTACCAAGTAGATCTAGAGGTTTAGATATAATTCATGTTATGTTTTGTCATAGTATCAGCTAGATTAGATTTGATAGATGGGCATTATGTAATTAAGAACTATGTATGAATCAATTTTAAATCAATGCAAGTGTTTCATTTACTTTGATTGCGTGATTAGCATTTTGTGACACCCCTCAGTGATATTTATGTGATACAAAAGTATGGGTGTGACATTGACTCATTAGATGCTCTTTTGAACCTAATAACCTCCCTCACCCCCAATTTGATGACTTTGAGTCATTTTGTGATCAATAGATGAGTTGTCTTTGATTAAATATCATTTAGTACTTACATATGCCTTTAATTTGAGTTTCGAACTAAATACCATTCTTATTATGTGTAATCAACTTGAAATAATAAAACAATGCATTCAATAAACTTTCTTTTATATGTTCATGATGTAGAAGATTCAATTACGAATCCAACAATTCAAAAATTTCCCCAATCTAACCATCATAGACAAAGATATAGCACTTTGAACTTTGATGAATTTGTGGGCTCTGATCTCCAAACCATGACATAAACACGATTAAAACTTAGCGGAAGCGAATCGGTAATCAGCGGAAGACAAAAATCACGGGAAATTAAAACTTTTCGAGATAAGAACTTGTATCCATAAAAACTCCTTTCATAAAGAGAGGTAACTGTTTACATCTCAGGATAATTACTTCTTGAGTAATTATATACATCAAGATACAAAATCTCAAGATCACATAACACAAGACTCCAAGACCTGAGAGTACAGAGGACACATAGGACTGACTCTAACTACACCACATGGCAGGACAAATCTCCACCTGAGATTACTGCTGCCCCTGGTGCTGCTGCTGTTGAGACTGATCACCTGTAGGCTGGTTCCTTCGTCTCCGACGTCCACCTAAAAAGTTGAAGCCTACGGGGTGAGACAATTATACATAATTGTCCCAGCGAGAGTTATAACTCTTCGCCAGAAGCTTTATTATAACATCAAAGAATATCTTAAACAGTAAAGCCTTCAAAGCATTCTATAGCAGTTGCAGTTATAACAAGATCTCTACAATTTAGGAGATATGGAGAATATCAACATTATTGCAATGTAACATCAACCAACTAACTTGGAGTCATCTCTAACAAGTTATACTACCTGGTTGATTATGTTTTACAAACAACATTATGCCCTGTGGAGATGAGGCTTACCACTCAAACTCCAACTGATCGCTGAGAAGCCGCATCAGTATCATACATAGGTCATTAAGAGAGCCGGATTCTCATGACCTTCACCTTCCTCAGTCAGTAAGAGGATCACTTGTAGGACATCTCGTGTCTCTACTATTATAGCTCACCAGGGTAAACTGGTCCTTCGCTATTCTAGAGTCACAGTGGCGTTCTGTACTCTCTTCGTCATCAGGAGGTTTCATATTTACCTACCACTGATACGGATATCTGTGCTTTCTTCGTCATCAGGAGGTTTCATGTTTACCTACCACTGATACGGTATGAAACTATAGTGAAGGATGGATGGATTACACATCTACATCACTTTCCTACACTAGGATGTAAGGTTCTACACATCCATGTACCCCACATACTCAAAAGTATGTGCTCCAGGAGTTCCCTGAGGAAAACCTGTTTCACCATCACTTAATTTCTGACAATGATGGATCTATGATCAGGGCTCTACATTATACTTGATTAGTTAGGTACATTCAGTATTCTTTAACAGCATACATTGTTCTTCAAACAATAACAGTAGCATAGCAGCTATAAAAGAAGAATACTAAATGTAACATGCCTAACTTATATCAATCATCATTTCTCATTATCCTCATCACAAGTCATCTCTAAGGCATGACCTTGATGGTATTCATGGCTCTCATAGCCCAATATCAGCATAGGATGCCACTGGCAAGGCATCAGATTACTTTACTTATTCATAAGGCTAACAACATGCCTTCAATGAATATAACATCAACATCCATACCTGGATATGATTACCTTGATATCAGAACCTGCATGGTTAATACATCTGATAAAGGTAATACAACAATAAGGAATGTACTTCCTACTTTTGTCATAAGAGTTAAATCTTTAATTCTATTCAAATAGAGTTTATTTCTCAAAAGCATGCCATTACCCTTGAATTAGGGTTTACTATTCACATCAAGGTGAATTAAACTCATAACATCATCATGTATGAGTAACATCTTCATTGATGCTCTTGGATTAGTTAAAGGTTCATCATTTATCATAATTAGGGTTTCTATGATCTCACACAGGTGGATCATACCCTAATTATGCTCATTTCTGTGTATTGGGGATGCTTCAATTGAGTTTCCATTTAAAAAGGGTACCTTCTCTCTCTAGAAGTACTTTCTCTCTCATCATAAGGTTAGGTGATGTCAACATCACTCTAAAACAGGTTGGGTTGAGACATCATAGGCTTACATAGCCAAAAACATCACCATTAAGTGATTAGAGTTACTTTCTCTCTCTAGGGTACTTTCTCTCTCTAGAGTACTCTCTCTTTCATCATACTAATGGTTGATGATAACATTAGACTAGATCAAGTTGGATAGAATCATTATGACTAAAAACATTATTTCTCATGTAATTAGGGTTTGAAATGAGCAAGGTATAACTCAATTGACCCTTCAGGGGTAATTTGGTAATTCACCCCATTGATCATCATCATGGTCAAACACCTTAGTCAAAATAACCCCTTACTATCCTAGATTATCATTAGGGTTTGATTTGGGCAACATTGAACCATTTACATCATCAAATGATTGAATGAGGTCAACCTTGAATCACATTGATTGATTTCAATCATTAATCATCAATTGGGTTGAGATCGGTTGAAAGTGTTGACCGTTTGCCCACTTTGACTTTCCAAGACTGCGAGCCTCCTTCTAGATCCAAGACCGCGAGCCTCTTTAAGGGTTCAAGACCGTGAAGCCTCCTATTGGTTCAAGTTAATGTTGAGACCGCGAAGACAAATTTGAGTTGAGACCGCGAGGGTCATGAAGACCGTTTGCCCTTCTTTGACCTCAGGACCGCGAGGCCCTTCGCGGTCTTGAGACCGTGAGCCTCCTCTCGGTCTTGAGTCCGTGAGCCCCCTCACGGTCTTGAGACCGCGAGCCCTCTCACGGTCTTGAGACCGCGAGGCCTCTCACGGTCTTGAGACCGCGAGGCCTCTCACGGTCTTGTCTTGAGACCGCGAGCCTCCTCTCGGTCTTGAGTCCGTGAGCCCTCTCACGGTCTTGAGACCGCGAGGCCTCTCACGGTCTTGAGACCGCGAGGCCTCTCACGGTCTTGAGACCGCGAGGCTCACATGGTCACAGCCGCTTGGTCCATCAACAACATCAACAAAGCAATCGATGATGTCCACCGATGTTGAAGCCCTCAAAAGGTCAAATCTATGTTGACCACTTATGGATTGAGTCAATTAAGATTATGCTTGATCACTTGGTCATTCAATTGACCCATAATGGTTAAAATCGATTCAATTAGGGTCTATCAATGTTCACCCATCAACACTCAATAGTGTGCATCAACACAAGGTTGAACCCTTCAATTGAGCTCCAATTGGGCCCAAACTTGGCCCAAATGGCCTTGAGGTCATGTGGGTAGACCCCACATGGTCTTAAGACCGTTTGACCAAGATTTTATCAAAGTCTAAGGTGATTTGATAGGGGTTGAACCATGATTGAACCACAAACAGAATTTTTGATTAAATTACTAACTTATTTGCAATTGGGTGCTCAATTGGTCAAATTACTCAACCCTAGACCTTCAAACGGTCTTGGTTGATTGCCCTCACGGTCTTGAGACCGTTTGGATGAGTTCCAAACGGTCTTGAGACCGTTTGCTCATCCAAATTTTGGATTCTAATGCAGATTCATCAAGGTCTGACCCATTGAGTTGATGATCATGTCAATATTTAATTGCAATGTAATTTGGTGTAATTGTACCTTTAATTGGTCAACTATCCTTGACCCCAGACCTCCAAACGGTCTTGGTTGATTGCCCTCACGGTCTTGAGACCGTTTGGTGACCCCCAAACGGTCTTGAGACCGTTTAGGTCAATCAACCCTAAAAACCCTAATTAGGTCACCATAATTTCAGTACTGATTTTATCTAGGGTTAGCCCTAGTATTCACCCTTCAACTCTTAGCCCGTTTGGAATTAGACCATCAAACTTGGTGAGTTGTTAATTAACATAATTTTGAACAGTAATCTCATACGGTCAATGCTTAGTCAATGACCTTACACGGTCTTGAGACCGTTTGCCCAAAAAGGCAATTTCAGACCGTTTGAGAATCAGCAATTAATTCATTTAAAGTTGTGACTTAAAAAGGTCATATCTCCCGATTCCTTTGGAGTTAGTCTCTCAAATTTTGAGGGTAATTATCCTATATAATTAGGAACAGATTTCGTATACGGTCCACGCTCGGTCAAGGGGGAAAACGGTCTTGAGACCGCGAGCCCTCTCACGGTCTCGAGACCGTTTTCTCACCTCGCGGTCTTGAGTCCGTGAGAGCAACCTGTTAGGACCGTTTAAGGAAAAGAAAAGCGGTGGATGTTCCTTGGAAATCACGCCTTCATCTTCTAGCTCAAGAACAGTACAGATATCCCACGGGTTTGCTTGCAAAATAGCAGGGAAAAGTAGGGAAATACTAAGAGCTATCATTAAATCGCATATAAGGATGCACATAGTAAAGCATGGGTTTAGAGTTATAAAACCCGCCTAAAGCTTGCTTCTTGAGCTCCAAGCTTTCAAGCTCCAAGCTCTAATGGCGTCCTTGAGTTCCCACAGGTTGGCCAAGGTGAAAACTCCAAGGAAGGATGAAAAGAGACGGCTAGAAAGATAGGGTTTCGAGAATTAGCCATGAAGCTGACCTTGAATTCGAATTCTAACCATGGAATTAGGCAAGAAGAGGGGTTTAAACCTACCTTGCACCCCTTGTTCGTCCTCCTTAGATCCAAGGCAGTCCTTGGTCGTCTTTGGTGAAATGAAACAGTAAGGGAACGAAGGTTAAGTTCCCTTGCAACTAAGGGAAGGAGGGCTTATATACATGGGGTAGGATTTTCAACATTTGTTCATAAGTTTCCCTTAATTCCAACTAAGTCCTTCCTTTATTACTTGCTCGTCCCTTCCTCTTTATTCTAAGGACAAACCTTATCTTAATGTTATAGAAAAGAAGGCAAGGAAGAACAATCTAATAATAAAGTTCATACTTAAAGGGATATTGCACATATACCCTGATTATTCAATCACAAAGCCTATTTCTTAACTTGATAACTCAATTGAGGTGAATTCCTCATCATTTCTTCTATAAATGATGGCAAAAGTCTAAAAAGATACATTAGATGACATTCTTTACAAATTGCATCCCATCATTTGGGTAAATTGCATTTTACCCCAAATTAGGGTTTCAAGCCCTGGGATTGCTTCCACAGCTGCACCTTGGTGCTCTAGCTTGGGAAATCCCTCAAACTTTGCCAAAGAGATTCTCATGATGTCTCAACATCAGAGGAACATCTCATCATGTGCAAATTGCAAGCTAACCCTTTCAACTGGGTAAATTGCACATAGGTCCCTGTATATCAAAACAATGCTACAACTTTAAATAAAAAGGAGCAAATACTGAAATATACATTTCTGAGAAGCTTAATTACATGCTCAGAGTTAATCACAAAGATTTAATTACATGTTTAGGCAAAACACCTAGGGTTAACTCATAACCCAGGTCAGGGATGTTACAAATTATCCACCCCTTACAAGGATTTCGTCCCCGAAATCGATAAAACATATTACGAGAAAAGGGCAGGATACTTCCTTCTCATCTCATCCTCTAACTCCCAAGTGGCTTCTTCAATACCACGATGGTTCCAGAGGACTTTCACAAGACTTATATCTTTCTTCTTTAACTTTTTAATTCGTTTATCAAGGATTGACACTGGTCCCTCCTCATAGGATATGTCATCATTTAATTCTACTTCCATAGGTTGTAGAACTGACTCGGTGTCTGGGTGACATTTCTTCAACATAGAAATGTGAAACACAGGATGTAATCTTTGTAACTTTGGGGGCAGCTCTAGTTTATATGCTACCTTTCCAATCCGTTCAATGATTGGATAAGGCCCCATATATCTAGGAGCTAACTTCCCCTTCCTTCCAAAACGAAGGACCCCTTTCCAAGGTGAGACCTTAAGATACACTTTGTCTCCAACCTGGAACTCTAAAGGTCTACGACGTTTATCAGCATAAGATTTCTGCCTATCTTGAGCAGTCTTAATCTTATGTTGTATTACTTTAATCTTTTCTGTGGTTTGCTGCACCAGGTCGGGACCTAACAACTGGTGCTCACCAGTCTCAAACCAACACAAGGGTGATCTACAACGTCTACCATATAAGGCTTCATAAGGTGCCATATCAATACTATGCTGATAGCTATTATTATAGGCAAACTCTATTAAGCTTAGGTGTAGATCCCAACTTCCGGTGAACTGGAGAACACATGCTCGCAACAAGTCTTCTAAGGTTTGTATGGTCCTTTCCGACTGTCCATCAGTCTGTGGATGAAAGGCCGTACTAAATCTTAGCTTAGTGCCTAAGGCACTGTGCAACTGTTCCCAAAAATGACTTGTAAACTGAGGACCTCTGTCTGAAACTATTGTGACAGGAACTCCGTGCAAACGCACTATCTCTTGAACATACAACTCTGATAACCTTTCAGCAGAATAGGTTGTTTTGACAGGTAAGAAATGTGCTGTCTTAGTCAACCTATCAACAATTACCCAAATGGAATCATGTCCTTTGCTTGTCCTGGGTAGGCCAACAACAAAGTCCATGGTCACATGGTCCCACTTCCACTGTGATATGGGTAAAGGTTGCATTGTCCCTGCAGGCTTCTGGTGTTCAGCTTTAACTTGCTGACACACAGGACACCTCAGAACAAACTCTGCAACGTCCTTCTTCATCCCAGGCCACCAATACAGATCCTTCAAATTCCGATACATCTTGGTGCTCCCTGGATGCATAGCATACATGGAAGAATGGGCTTCTTCCAGGACTAACTTCCTTAAGTTGTCCACATCCGGCACTATCATTCTTCCATTATAACAAGCTACTTGATCTTTTGAGTCATGCAACCCATCTTGCTTCTCATTTCCATACTCAGATCTTATTTGTTGAACTGCAGCATTATCTAGCTGTGCTTCTTTAATCTGCTCTCTTAGGGTAGGTTTAATATGCATCTCAGCTAACAAACCGGCTAGGAATGACACCTTCAACTGTACATTGTCTTGCCTTAAAGAGATAAGCATATCTCTTCTAGAGCATACTAAAGAGTTTAGTTGTGCTCTATTCATGGTTGATGTTGCTGATTTCCTACTCAAGGCATCTGCAACAACATTGGCCTTACCTGGATGGTAATCAATTGTACAGTCGTAGTCCTTGATTAACTCCATCCAGCGACGTTGCCTCATGTTGAGCTCATGCTGAGAGAAGATATACTTAAGGTTTTTGTGGTCTGTGAAAATCTGGAATGTTTCTCCATAGAGATAATGCCTCCAGATCTTCAAGGCATGAACCACAGCAGCTAACTCTAGATCGTGTGTCGGATAATTCTCCTCGTGTTTCTTAAGCTGTCGGGAAGCAAAAGAAATCACTTGTCTATCCTGCATCAACACACATCCTAGTCCATTTTTGGAAGCATCACAGAAAACTACATATCCTTTTCCTTGTTCAGGTAGCACTAATACAGGTGCACTTGTCAACCTCTCCTTCAGCAACTGGAAAGATTGTTGACACTTATCACTCCAAGAAAAAGGAACATCTTTCCGGGTTAACTTGGTCAAGGGTAAAGCTATGGAACTAAAGTTCTTTATGAACCTTCGATAATAGCCAGCTAACCCCAAGAAACTTCGAATCTCCGTCGGTGTTTTCGGTTGTTCCCATTGTAGAACAGATTCTACCTTTGTAGGGTCAACACGAATTCCCGAGGCGGATATTACATGTCCAAGAAAAGATACCTCCGGCAGCCAGAACTCACACTTGCTAAACTTAGCATACAACTTATGTTCTCTTAGCAAGGTCAAAGCTTGGCGAAGATGCTGCTCATGCTGCTGAGCATCTTTGCTATAAATCAGTATGTCATCTATGAAGACGACAACACACTGATCAAGGAAAGGTCGAAAAACTCTATTCATGAGTTCCATAAATGCAGCTGGTGCATTGGTTAGTCCAAACGACATAACCGTGAACTCATAGTGACCATATCTTGTCCTAAAAGCAGACTTGGATATGTCACTATCTTTAATACGGAGTTGATGATATCCAGACCTCAAGTCTATCTTTGAAAAGACTGTTGCACCACGCAACTGGTCAAAGAGATCATCAATCCTCGGCAGAGGATACTTATTCTTTATTGTCACTTTATTGAGTTGTCTATAGTCGATGCACAATCGCATTGACCCATCTTTCTTTTTAACAAACAAGACCGGAGCACCCCAAGGTGAAGTACTCGGTCGGATAAAACCTCTCTCAAGTAGCTCTTGAAGCTATTTCTTGAGTTCTGCCATCTCGGCAGGAGCCATTCTATACGGAGTTTGAGCTATGGGTTTCGTATCTGGAATCAGATTAATTTCAAAAATCAATCTCCCGAGGTGGTGGTATACCAGGAAGTTCTTCAGGAAACACATCTTCGAATTCCCTGACTATGGGAACTTCGGCAGGATTGGAACTTTCCTTGGTAACATCTACCACATGGGCTAAGAATGCATAACATCCTTGCCTCAACAGCTTATCAGCAACCATAGCTGACACAAGACAGGTGGGCAGAATCTTTCTTTCACCTTGAAAGATCCATGTGTTGCTTTCATCAGCAAACACAACCAACTTGGACTCACAATCCAAGATAACTCTATACCTTTCTAAGGTATCCATCCCAAGGATTATATCAAACCCCTGCATATCAAGTGGTATAAGGTCCACTTGAATGCGATGGTCAGAAAAGAAAAGGATGCAGGGAGAACATACCTCCTGCAAAACGGCAGACCCACTCAACGGAGTCTCTAACAACAAACTATCTGCTCTATGACTAACAGTCACATTACAGTTATGAATCACTTCACGAGTGATGAAAGAGTGCGTAGCACCCGGATCAATCAGAACAGATACATCACAGGATATAGACATATCAGAATATAAAAGTTTCATCTGACCTGCCACTACCCGTGGATTGACCACTGCCTCAGGTGGGTTCATAGCATAGAACCTCGCAGTCGCCTGGTGTTGAGGTGGTGCTGATGATCCAGCTTGAGACGCTTGTCCACGTCCTCGAGCTGCTCCTTGGTGTTGTCTATTCTGAGATCCCTGTTGATTCTGTCTCGGGGTTTGTTGTGTCACACCAACAGGCCTAGAACGGCAATCCTTCATCAAGTGTCCCATCTTACCACAGTTGTAGCAACTCTTCTCCTGTTGCTGTGGTCTGGGTGGTCCAGTAACTGACACTAATGCAGAACTGTGCGTCCCTTGAAGCGGTTGACTCCGCCCTCTACCTCTGCTTGGTGTCCATTGAGTTTGAAAACTCGATCTGGGTGGTGGAGGGTTAGGTGCAGAGAATCTAGGTCTCTTGGGATCCCTAGATGAAGAACCCTGGAACTGTGGATATCTTTTATGGGTTTGTCTTTTCTCCACCACAGATCTCTCTATCCTTCGGACTGACTCAACGAAGGTAGAGAATCTTTCTCTGTTTTCTAAGGCAGACACAGGGGTTGACATATCAGAATTCAAACCCTTCTCGAATCTTCTGATTCTTTCCTCATCCGTAGCGGCCATGTGCGGACAGAACCGCAGCAACTCCATGAACTTAGCTTCATACTCACTAATGTTCATCATACCCTGCCTTAGTTTCTCAAACTGAGAGATCTTCTCATCTAGGAAGGTCTTTGGAAAATATCTATTGATAAATTCCCGACGAAACTCTTCCCATGAGAACTCTACTCCAGGTCTCTTCTGCTCTTCCATGTTCCACCAGTGACCAGCACTGCCTTTGAGAAGATAGACAGCATGTCTAACCTTCTCAGCTTCTGGAATCATAAGAATCCTGAAAGCCTTCTCCAACTCTGTCAACCATAAGTCAGCATCTGCAGGGTCGGCAGTTCCGAAGTACTCGGTAGCTCCGACACGACGAAGTCGTTCGAATGTCTTACCAATACCTTGTACTTCAGGCTGGACAGGTGCCCTAGGTGCAGGAATGGGCATCCTATCGGTTATATGTGTCATGGCAGTCATAAACTGCCCAAACATCGTCTGTACAGCTGGATCACTCATGTCAGCTGGGTCGAACTGGGGTGGCTCTCTTGGCGACTCAGGTGCAGGTTGTTCTATTCTCGGAACTCTTGCACCGCCTCGAGGTGCACTAGCACTACTCTCTGCCACGTGCTCATCACGATGTTCTGACATTCTTATGTATCTTCTTCTCCTGAGGAGCAGAAGATTCTATTAGATAAGGAAGGAGTACTAAAGGTAGACTCGACATCCTAAGTCCTATGCCTCTGTAGACTCAACTGAACCTGGAGCTCAGATACCACTAATTGTGGGCTCTGATCTCCAAACCATGACATAAACACGATTAAAACTTAGCGGAAGCGAATCGGTAATCAGCGGAAGACAAAAATCACGGGAAATTAAAACTTTTCGAGATAAGAACTTGTATCCATAAAAACTCCTTTCATAAAGAGAGGTAACTGTTTACATCTCAGGATAATTACTTCTTGAGTAATTATATACATCAAGATACAAAATCTCAAGATCACATAACACAAGACTCCAAGACCTGAGAGTACAAAGGACACATAGGACTGACTCTAACTACACCACATGGCAGGACAAATCTCCACCTGAGATTACTGCTGCCCCTGGTGCTGCTGCTGTTGAGACTGATCACCTGTAGGCTGGTTCCTTCGTCTCCGACGTCCACCTAAAAAGTTGAAGCCTACGGGGTGAGACAATTATACATAATTGTCCCAGCGAGAGTTATAACTCTTCGCCAGAAGCTTTATTATAACATCAAAGAATATCTTAAACAGTAAAGCCTTCAAAGCATTCTATAGCAGTTGCAGTTATAACAAGATCTCTACAATTTAGGAGATATGGAGAATATCAACATTATTGCAATGTAACATCAACCAACTAACTTGGAGTCATCTCTAACAAGTTATACTACCTGGTTGATTATGTTTTACAAACAACATTATGCCCTGTGGAGATGAGGCTTACCACTCAAACTCCAACTGATCGCTGAGAAGCCGCATCAGTATCATACATAGGTCATTAAGAGAGACGGATTCTCATGACCTTCACCTTCCTCAGTCAGTAAGAGGATCACTTGTAGGACATCTCGTGTCTCTACTATTATAGCTCACCAGGGTAAACTGGTCCTTCGCTATTCTAGAGTCACAGTGGCGTTCTGTACTCTCTTCGTCATCAGGAGGTTTCATATTTACCTACCACTGATACAGATATCTGTGCTTTCTTCGTCATCAGGAGGTTTCATGTTTACCTACCACTGATACGGTATGAAACTATAGTGAAGGATGGATGGATTACACATCTACATCACTTTCCTACACTAGGATGTAAGGTTCTACACATCCATGTACCCCACATACTCAAAAGTATGTGCTCCAGGAGTTCCCTGAGGAAAACCTGTTTCACCATCACTTAATTTCTGACAATGATGGATCTATGATCAGGGCTCTACATTATACTTGATTAGTTAGGTACATTCAGTATTCTTTAACAGCATACATTGTTCTTCAAACAATAACAGTAGCATAGCAGCTATAAAAGAAGAATACTAAATGTAACATGCCTAACTTATATCAATCATCATTTCTCATTATCCTCATCACAAGTCATCTCTAAGGCATGACCTTGATGGTATTCATGGCTCTCATAGCCCAATATCAGCATAGGATGCCACTGGCAAGGCATCAGATTACTTTACTTATTCATAAGGCTAACAACATGCCTTCAATGAATATAACATCAACATCCATACCTGGATATGATTACCTTGATATCAGAACCTGCATGGTTAATACATCTGATAAAGGTAATACAACAATAAGGAATGTACTTCCTACTTTTGTCATAAGAGTTAAATCTTTAATTCTATTCAAATAGAGTTTATTGCTCAAAAGCATGCCATTACCCTTGAATTAGGGTTTACTATTCACATCAAGGTGAATTAAACTCATAACATCATCATGTATGAGTAACATCTTCATTGATGCTCTTGGATTAGTTAAAGGTTCATCATTTATCATAATTAGGGTTTCTATGATCTCACACAGGTGGATCATACCCTAATTATGCTCATTTCTGTGTATTGGGGATGCTTCAATTGAGTTTCCATTTAAAAAGGGTACCTTCTCTCTCTAGAAGTACTTTCTCTCTCTAGAAGTAATTTCTCTCTCATCATAAGGTTAGGTGATGTCAACATCACTCTAAAACAGGTTGGGTTGAGACATCATAGGCTTACATAGCCAAAAACATCACCATTAAGTGATTAGAGTTACTTTCTCTCTCTAGGGTACTTTCTCTCTCTAGAGTACTCTCTCTTTCATCATACTAATGGTTGATGATAACATTAGACTAGATCAAGTTGGATAGAATCATTATGACTAAAAACATTATTTCTCATGTAATTAGGGTTTGAAATGAGCAAGGTATAACTCAATTGACCCTTCAGGGGTAATTTGGTAATTCACCCCATTGATCATCATCATGGTCAAAAACCTTAGTCAAAATAACCCCTTACTATCCTAGATTATCATTAGGGTTTGATTTGGGCAACATTGAACCATTTACATCATCAAATGATTGAATGAGGTCAACCTTGAATCACATTGATTGATTTCAATCATTAATCATCAATTGGGTTGAGATCGGTTGAAAGTGTTGACCGTTTGCCCACTTTGACTTTCCAAGACCGCGAGCCTCCTTCTAGATCCAAGACCGCGAGCCTCTTTAAGGGTTCAAGACCGTGAAGCCTCCTATTGGTTCAAGTTAATGTTGAGACCGCGAAGACAAATTTGAGTTGAGACCGCGAGGGTCATGAAGACCGTTTGCCCTTCTTTGACCTCAGGACCGCGAGGCCCTTCGCGGTCTTGAGACCGCGAGCCTCCTCTCGGTCTTGAGTCCGTGAGCCCCCTCACGGTCTTGAGACCGCGAGCCCTCTCACGGTCTTGAGACCGCGAGCCCTCTCACGGTCTTGAGACCGCGAGGCCTCTCACGGTCTTGAGACCGCGAGGCCTCTCACGGTCTTGAGACCGCGAGGCTCACATGGTCACAGCCGCTTGGTCCATCAACAACATCAACAAAGCAATCGATGATGTCCACCGATGTTGAAGCCCTCAAAAGGTCAAATCTATGTTGACCACTTATGGATTGAGTCAATTAAGATTATGCTTGATCACTTGGTCATTCAATTGACCCATAATGGTTAAAATCGATTCAATTAGGGTCTATCAATGTTCACCCATCAACACTCAATAGTGTGCATCAACACAAGGTTGAACCCTTCAATTGAGCTCCAATTGGGCCCAAACTTGGCCCAAATGGTCTTGAGGTCATGTGGGTAGACCCCACATGGTCTTAAGACCGTTTGACCAAGATTTTATCAAAGTCTAAGGTGATTTGATGGGGTTGAACCATGATTGAACCACAAACAGAATTTTTGATTAAATTACTAACTTATTTGCAATTGGGTGCTCAATTGGTCAAATTACTCAACCCTAGACCTTCAAACGGTCTTGGTTGATTGCCCTCACGGTCTTGAGACCGTTTGGATGAGTTCCAAACGGTCTTGAGATCGTTTGCCCATCCAAATTTTGGATTCTAATGCAGAATCATCAAGGTCTGACCCATTGAGTTGATGATCATGTCAATATTTAATTGCAATGTAATTTGGTGTAATTGTACCTTTAATTGGTCAACTATCCTTGACCCCAGACCTCCAAACGGTCTTGGTTGATTGCCCTCACGGTCTTGAGACCGTTTGGTGACCCCCAAACGGTCTTGAGACCGTTTAGGTCAATCAACCCTAAAAACCCTAATTAGGTCACCATAATTTCAGTACTGATTTTATCTAGGGTTAGCCCTAGTATTCACCCTTCAACTCTTAGCCCGTTTGGAATTAGACCATCAAACTTGGTGAGTTGTTAATTAACATAATTTTGAACAGTAATCTCATACGGTCAATGCTTAGTCAACGACCTTACACGGTCTTGAGACCGTTTGCCCAAAAAGGCAATTTCAGACCGTTTGAGAATCAGCAATTAATTCATTTAAAGTTGTGACTTAAAAAGGTCATATCTCCCGATTCCTTTGGAGTTAGTCTCTCAAATTTTGAGGGTAATTAGCCTATATAATTAGCAACAGATTTCTTATACGGTCCACGCTCGGTCAACGGGGCCAAACGGTCTTGAGACCGCGAGCCCTCTCACGGTCTCGAGACCGTTTGCTCACCTCGCGGTCTTGAGTCCGTGAGAGCAACCTGTTAGGACCGTTTAAGGAAAAGAAAAGCGGTGGATTTTCCTTGGAAATCACGCCTTCATCTTCTAGCTCAAGAACAGTACAGATATCCCACGGGTTTGCTTGCAAAATAGCAGGGAAAAGTAGGGAAATACTAAGAGCTATCATTAAATCGCATATAAGGATGCACATAGTAAAGCATGGGTTTAGAGTTATAAAACCCGCCTAAAGCTTGCTTCTTGAGCTCCAAGCTTTCAAGCTCCAAGCTCTAATGGCGTCCTTGAGTTCCCACAGGTTGGCCAAGGTGAAAACTCCAAGGAAGGATGAAAAGAGACGGCTAGAAAGATAGGGTTTCGAGAATTAGCCATGAAGCTGACCTTGAATTCGAATTCTAACCATGGAATTAGGCAAGAAGAGGGGTTTAAACCTACCTTGCACCCCTTGTTCGTCCTCCTTAGCTCCAAGGCAGTCCTTGGTCGTCTTTGGTGAAATGAAACAGTAAGGGAACGAAGGTTAAGTTCCCTTCCAACTAAGGGAAGGAGGGCTTATATACATGGGGTAGGATTTTCAACATTTGTTCATAAGTTTCCCTTAATTCCAGCTAAGTCCTTCCTTTATTACTTGCTCTTCCCTTCCTCTTTATTCTAAGGACAAACCTTATCTTAATGTTATAGAAAAGAAGGCAAGGAAGAACAATCTAATAATAAAGTTCATACTTAAAGGGATATTGCACATATACCCTGATTATTCAATCACAAAGCCTATTTCTTAACTTGATAACTCAATTGAGGTGAATTCGTCATCATTTCTTCTATAAATGATGGCAAAAGTCTAAAAAGATACATTAGATGACATTCTTTACAAATTGCATCCCATCATTTGGATAAATTGCATTTTACCCCAAATTAGGGTTTCAAGCCCTGGGATTGCTTCCACAGCTGCACCTTGGTGCTCTAGCTTGGGAAATCCCTCAAACTTTGCCAAAGAGATTCTCATGATGTCTCAACATCAGAGGAACAACTCATCATGTGCAAATTGCAAGCTAACCCTTTCAACTGGGTAAATTGCACATAGGTCCCTGTATATCAAAACAATGCTACAACTTTAAATAAAAAGGAGCAAATACTGAAATATACGTTTCTGAGAAGCTTAATTACATGCTCAGAGTTAATCACAAAGATTTAATTACATATTTAGGCAAAACACCTAGGGTTAACTCATAACCCAGGTCAGGGATGTTACAGAATTAATCTTTGTTTTATCACTGATTTAATTTGTTTTGACCCTTTGGGCCTAGAATTGGCACGTGGCCCACTAAACGCCCCTTTCTCCCCTATTTTTTTCTTCTTTTTCTCAAGCCCAGTCCAAAGCTCTCCCTTGACCAATCAGGTGCCTTGAACCCAGAACCGGGCATTCCAGACCCTCTAATCTTTACCCCAAAGATGGAAGCTAGATCCAACAACCCCGACCTTGTCCTCTCTCCTGCATTTGGTGCTTCCATGGTAGTATCTTTGCATCTACCAACCTTTGCCCCCTTTCGCACCTTGATTGGCCTTGTTTTCCCTTCCTTTTATTTCAATTCCTTCCCCACTTTCGTTTGCACCCTATTTCCCTTTTTTCGACACCCAAAATCACCCTTCCCCCCTAGATAGTGGCACACCTCCAAGCTTGATGCTCTGTTGAGGTCATGTCACAGCTCTGATCATGACCATAACTATTTGACACTGGTTTTAGCTTCACCAAAACCGCATGTTCATGCCTGACCACCTTGTGCCACTTCACCTCCTCTCCCTCTTGTTTCCCCCTTTCTCTTTGGTGAGGGTTCCTACGCAGCAGGGACGCCCCTTGCATGTGTTGGGTCAACCTAAGGGACAATATATGAGCTATGGGATTGCTATCCAATGCTTGTCTCCCCTGCTTTCTCTCTCTCCCTCTCCCACTCACCTCACACCTCAACAACCACACAAGCTCCCGCTAGCCAACCCGTGCAGGCCAGAAGCCTCACTTTGTCCCCACTCATGTTGGGAGGTCCAACTACTGACCAAAGATCGACCAGTTGCATGCCACTGCACCCCATCTGCTCACGACCTCTCACTACTACTCGTGTGTCGTCCACAAACGAGCGACCTCCCGCAGACGCTTCCCCTTGATCTCCACCTCATGCACCATCTTTCTCCCACAGCCAACCGACTCCCCATCGTGCTTCCAACTTCCCCTCTCATGGGACGACCCTGGGCATCTACTGTTTTAGCCCAATCAAGGTAACTCTAGCCCAAAAATCATCTCAAAGCCCTAATCAAGGGTAAATCTTATAAACCCTATAACTCCCATGTTTCTCAATCAAATGTAATGATGTTATATATGGTTTTGTTTAGAAAAATGATATTTGCAATAAAAATAGTTCCAGAACATAAATCTACTTGTTTTTCTCCTGATATTTGAAAAAGCATAGTTTTATGTACTACTTGAATGTTTTATGATGTATCTTTTTCCAAAATGATACTACTGCTTCTTATATCACTTCTAAACTTCAAAATAGTAACTGTCATATATATTTAGCCTTGAATCACAAAATAAATCACTTTGATGTGCTTATGCTTACTCTTTTGACATAAAGGCACTCCTTATGATGCCATTTTTCTAAGCTTGGAATTTTGATCCTTTGAATCATCAAATGACCACTGCACTTCGAAATTAGTAAAATTTATGTTGTGTTGTGACATGACGTACTAAGATCTTATGTCTTTTTCGAAAAAGGATTTACTTTTGAAACTTATTATGCCCTAAAGTATGATGTTATAATTCTTATATGTTTGGACCTTTAAGTCTTTATACTTTTGTGATCCTAAATATGAAACATATATGACGATATCCAAATCAGACCTTAAGATGACTCATGACATGAAATTTCAATGCAACACACTCATGGCATACATGTGACAATTAATGTGGTGTTAATGTATATGTTAATTTTTGGGCTCAAACCTTGCTAGATCTTGATCTAATGCTGCCCATGACACCTTAATGACTTTAAATCAGTAGAATCATCATGTTTATATCTACATCCTAACTTGTTCTACTTATATTCTATGACTTGGATATGTGGTACTATTGCATTGAATGAATATAATATGGACAACTATGATCTCGCTTGAATAGACCACAATTTAATCTAAATCTCATGCTTCCTATATAATAAAATCATACTTTATCTCTATTTAGCGTCACTCATAATGTGGATGGTTCACCTAGACATAAGGCACAATTCTAAGGCCCATGAACTTGCTTAAAGTGTTGAACAAGCTTAACTATCATAATTAAATATTTAGAACCTTAATATAATCTTGTGATATGCTTTGGAATCATAAGACAAGCTTATGTTTCAAATTTAGTCCAATTTGGACATTGTTTGAGCAAGTCATGCAATTTCATGTACATTCTGGACTTTTATGCAATTTACCCACTTGGGAGGTTTTCTTTGTATATTGTCACAAGCATTATGATCCTTATAGGATTCCTTATCGTTCTTGACTTTTTTGGGCTATGGGGTCCTAGGTTTTCTTAGTTTAGGGCATGTTTGCTACGGTGATGTCAGATGTAGTTGGCTGAAAATGAAAACTGATCAACTATAAACATATCTTTTGAACTGCTACAGAATTATTTGGTACATGCAGTACGAGTTCGTTGTTTTTTGTTGTAACTATTTGGTAGACGAAGAGCTCCTAGCAGCAGCTGGTAGCTTTTTGCCCAGAAAATTGCGTTGTGCACTGTGGTCTCGGTGGACAGCCTGTCAGAAGGCAGTGTTTCTGCATATAAGAAGTAACCGGGAAAACCAGAGTACCGGAAAAATAACTTTTCTGCACCCGACCGTTCCCAGATCAAGCGCGGTACATATTCCGCCATTTTGTGGCCGAGCGTGAAGTTGGATGCAGATCCGTTTCAATCAACTGCACCCTAACCCACCCTACCAAACAAAATGTACAACTGAAAAGTGTGTGTTTAAATGTATGGAAGTGCAACTGCACTCTACCAAACAGGGCCTTAGAGGTGTTCCTCTCCAAGGACATTTTAGGGGTTTCCCCGTTTATGGATGAGCTTATCTTTACGAGTTACCAACTAATGGGGTGATCTAGAATATTCTTCTTGTCATGTCAACCATGGATATTATATGAGTCATTTTGTGAGGAATTATAGGGATAAGGAGAGTAAGGATAAGGATAAGGGTATGGATAAGGATAATGATAAGGATAAGAGTAATGGTAAAGATAAGTATAAGGATAAGGGTCAAGATAAGGATAAGGATAAAGATAAGGATAAGGGTATGGATAAAGGAGAGAAAGTGTGGGTGGTAAGTGAGGGAATTGTTTCATGTACATAGAAGCTCTAGTCTATGGACACATGAAAAACTCCATGGGTGCCTCATGCTTGACCCCTTTCTCATCCATGAATCTATATATACCCCTTCCTATCTCTAAATCAAAATCATTTCTCACTCCCTCTTTCCTCTAGCTTAGAGAACCAACCTTGATCTATTTGGTTGTAGAACAAAGTGGTCTAAGGTAGAAGACAACCTCTTTTTGGAGAAGAAAGTCTCCTAGAGCTCCATCTAGCCCTACCTCGGGTTTCTAAGGTCATCTTCTAGGGTTTTTGACCAAGGCAAGTTGTTTTCTTCCTTCCTTGTCCATTTTTCTTGCTCTTCTTCTTCTTTAGACCTACCTACTGGTTGGAACTTTGTTGTTCCATGGTAAAAGTTGCTTTAGAGCTTAAGATCCTACCTTTCTTGCCTCTTTTACTAGGGTTTTGATTCCTTGTGTAGAAGAGTGTCTGCTTGGCCGCGTCCAGAGATTCCTCTTGGGTTTTCTACCTTCTTGGCTCGAGTTTCTTGCTGCTAGAAGTCTGTTCACTACTACAGAAACAACATTCAATGTCGCTTTTCTGGGCGTCGGTTATTAAGATAATCCGACGCCTATATTAGTCAACGTCGAATATTTAGGGAAACCGACGTCTATCGTCGAAGACCATCCAGACACGGGTACCGCTTTCTATTCAGCGTCGACTGGATATACAAAACCAACGCCTAAAATCGCCCGCGAAATCCAAATTCGAGCGAAAAAAATTTGCGTCACATACAACGTCGGTGTTTACAGTAACCACCGACGCCTATACTAGAAGGATATTTCTGCGAAAAGTTCCACTTTCGGTGTCGGTCAATCCTTTGATAACCGACACTGATAATATTTCCCGCCATATAAGATTGTCTAATTTGGACGTCGGTTTTTGCCTATCAACCGACGCTTAAGATAAATCGGCATCAATTTTTTGTAATGACCGATGCCGATTGGTTACTTATTAGCTCCCTGCGAAGCAGAATCTTCCCCTTTCTCTGTTTCAATGCAATCTAGCATCGATTTTAGGTCTGGTGATTCCGGTGAGCAAGCACCCGCCGCTGCCGTCGCTCCTTCCCCCTGCTTGGCGATTCCGGTGAGCAAGCACCCGCCACCGCCACTGCTCCTTCCCCCTGTTTGCTTTGGCGATTCCGGTGCCGACACTGTCTCCTGGTCGCCCGGCCGCTCACCATCACCGGCGCTCTGCTCTCTCCTCGCTGGCGCTCTGCTTATGGTCGCCCGCTCACCTGGTACCCTTCTTCTTCCTCTTCCTGCTTAGACAATAGGGTTTCTCCGGCTTGCTCCGTGCTCCTGGCCCCCTACCCCTCTTCCTACTTTTTCCTACTCTTCTCATTTTTAATTGAGTTGTACATGCATCAAAATCATTCCTGCTTCATATAAGCTCTGCATGTATGTACTGCTGCAACCATTTACATCTTTATGTATGAACTGCTGCACCTACATTACATATTTATCATTTATCATTTGCACATACATTGATGCTCTACTATGAACTCAACCACTAATATTTATTGATACATTATACTTGTAACTATACATACATTCATACCTTAGTTTTTCTTGTATTGTTATGCGTTCAACTAATGTATTATCTATGTAGATGTACTTTGTAGTTTGCAATACATATAACGGTATAATGTACATATCATGTACTGCCTACTACTAATGTTATGCATTCAACTAATGTATTATCTATGCATATTCTATACTATGTTTCAGGAATTAATTGATCATCTACTGCTGCCCTCTGTCTCCCTACCCGTCGCCTGCCTACTCGCCTACCCTCTGTCTCGCCTTCTCTCCCTGCTGACGCTCAAACAGAGGTAATTGATCTAGCTTGCTTACATTCCTTGTAATGCCATCTTTTATGTGCTATGACCCACTAGTCACCTTTAGAGTATTAAAATGATGCAACTTGTACACTTGTTAAATTTGAATTTATAAATCCTATGAAATGATATCACCCCACAAAATCAGTAGTCACTATTATGTCTTGTACACTCTAGAATCAAGATCTAATACTCTTATGCCCATTCTAGTGGATTATTATGACCTATGATGACCTAACATGAAACCATGCTCTTAATGATATGATTTTGTTGGCCTAGAAACCTGTCCAAGATTTACTCATTAGGAGTAAATCTTGGATAGTCCCCGGTTTGGGACTGTTCTTGAACACCTAATCTCACTTAGGATGTAAGTGTATAATGTGTATTGGGTTTTCGAGAAAATTTCGGTAGCATTTCCCCGTTTGTTCTCTAAGTACATATGTACTTAGAGAACAACGGGGAAATGCTGTGGAAATTTTATCGAAAACCCAATACACATTATACACTTACTAGTTAGATTAGGTGTTCAAGGATGGGATAGGTGGTACACATTTATTATATATAAGAATGACATCACATGTATTTGTTAACCGTAGACCCTAATCTTGTCCTAATATATACTTATTTTCTCTTTGATCATAGAATGGATAGATCATGGGTGTCCATTCGCAATCGCTGCACCCCAGAGTTTATATCTGGTCTTGATCAATTTATTAGATTTGCCGAGGAACATAGGAAAGAACCTGGAGATAGGTTGTACTGTCAATGTAGGCATTGCGGTAACAACTTGAAAGTCAACATTGGTGATGAAATCAAAAGTCATGTCATGTGCAACGGGATTGTACAAGGCTATACAGAATGGCACTGGCATGGAGAGATTTCAAACTCGAAATCAGTGGATGTCGATAGCAGTGCTTGGGTGGAAGAAGAAATTGCCTCCGATGACATAGATGTGAACGAACCAGTTCCAGTAGACACCGTTGATGCGATGCTGGATAGTTGTAGGGTAGAGCACACCGATCCACCTCCTATCTTTACAAACATTGTGCATGATGATGAGATACCGTTATACACAGGCTGTGCTAAGTTTACGAAGCTTAGCGTTGTGTTGAGATTGTATAAGTTGAAAGCTAACAATAGATGGAGTGACAAAAGCTTCACTTCATTGTTGACTTTGTTGAAAGAAATGCTTCCTGAAGGAAACGAGCTGCCAATCTCAACATACCGGGTAAAAAAATTGTTGTGCCCAATGGGAATGGAGGCCAAGAAGATACACGCATGCCCGAATGATTGTGTATTATTTCAAAAGGACTATGTGGACTTGAAAGATTGTCCAAAATGTGGTGCGTCACGGTATAAATTGACGACTTCGGGGGAGTCCAAAACTAGTTCTCCTACCAAGGTGATGTGGTATCTACCTATAATATCACGATTTCAACGCTTGTTTGCAAATCCGAAAGATGCGAAGAATTTGAGGTGGCATGCAGATGTTAAGAAAAATAATGATGGGATCCTACGACATGCGTCTGATTCCCCACAGTGGAAGAAGATTGATCTATTGTACCCCAAATTTGGTGAAGAAGATAGGAATCTAAGACTTAGGCTTTGTACAGATGGGATGAATCCGTATGGGACATTGAGCAGCCAACATAGCACTTGGCCAGTCATGCTTGTTATATACAATCTTCCTCCCTGGATGTGTATGAAAAATAAGTACGTTATGTTGTCGTTGTTGATATCGGGCCCTAAACAACCCGGAAATGATATCGATGTTTATCTTGAACCTCTAATTGATGACTTAAAGAAACTTTGGGCTAAAGGTGTGATGACATATGATGCTTCAAGAAGAGAGACATTTCGTTTGCACGCTATGTTGTTTTGCACTATTAATGATTTTCCAGCATACGTGAATTTGTCTGGATATAGTGTCAAAGTAGCTAAAGCGTGTCCTATATGTGAAGAAAACACTGATTCAATAAGACTAAAACATGGCGGCAAGACTGTATATCTTGGTCATCGAAGGTTTCTTTCAAAATTCCATCCGTATCATAGGAAGCACAAAGTATTCAATGGATGGAATGATGAACAAAGTGCACCTAAACCTATACCAGGGGATGTTGTTTATGAAAGAGTAAAAGACATTGTCAATGAATTTGGTAAGAAATCACAATGTAGTATGACCACACGGAGTGACAATTCTTCATTCAAGAAGAAGTCAATATTTTGGGATCTTCCTTATTTGTGTTCTTTGACAGTCAGACATTGTATCGATGTAATGCACGTTGAGAAAAATGTCTATGATAGCATCATTGGTACTCTGTTAAATATACCAGGTAAGACTAAAGATGGGATAAAATCTAGACTGGACCTACGTGAAATGGGAATAAGGTCAGAATTAACAGAATTACGTGACATGGGTAATAAAAGAACATACTTACCTCCCGCTTGTTACACGTTGTCTAGAAAGGAGAAGAAAGCTTTTTGTGAATGCTTGGTAAATATTAAGGTGCCACAGGGTTACTCATCTAACATCCATAGATTGGTATCAATGAAAGATCTGAAGTTGATAGGTCTTAAATCTCATGATTTTCACACTCTAAAATGCTACAAATATTGCCCATGGCAGTTCGATCTATATTTCCGAAGCATGTAAGATTTGCAATCACCAGACTTTGTTTCTTTTTCAACAGTCTATGCAGCAAAGTTATTGACCCTAATACTCTCGATAATTTGCAAAGAGAAGTGGTTGTTACCCTATGTTAGCTTGAGATGTATTTCCCTCCTTCGTTCTTTGATATCATGGTACATCTTTGACCAGCCTAAATCGCACGTCCAAAATTGGAGGCGGATTTGAGGTAGTCGAGCTTTTACATTTATAAACCCGAATCCTTCTAGGCCCCCACAACTTTGCTCATGGGGTCGAAGTAGTCATACGGGGTCGAACACAGGGACAAGGGGGTAGTGTTGAGAACCATAAATCGACACGCTACACTCTGGTAGGTATAAAGAGATATAAATTCCCGAAAGGGAACAGTAAGATGTCACGAAATAAACAAGAAAACTATCTCCAAATGGAGCTACAAGAGAGATTTAAGGTTTTAGTCATTTAGCAGTTTTTAGGGGTTTTCATGCAACAGAAGTAGAAAGATAAAGACTAGAGCTCAGACAAGGTTCGGAGGATAAGACTGTAGTAAAACAAGTGGTAGCGGTAACACCCTACACCCCTCCTCTCAGAGAGGGTACCTCTAACCTCTACATCAACACCCCTCTCGAGGTTGCTGGGCTTCAGTTAGAGTGGAATGTTACAGAAAATAGCTCCATTCCAGGCACTCTCGTACTCCAGAATCGGACCAAACGCTAGAGCCGCAACACAACTCTCGAAGTTGTTGCGACGGGAAAACGGTTCGGTAGCTAATCGAAACGCGATCCAAATCATGCAAGCTAGGGTTCAGATATTAAACAGAGTAGTCATCCAACATTGTACACCAAGCATAGAGCAACAAGTAATTGAATCTTTCCATTTCCATAAACATTTAAAGGTCTTAATTCACTGCATAAACAAAGAATTAAATAACAAAATTTAAAGATAGGTGTCGCCTCCTTGATGTAGAACGGCGACAGGGTGCTGTAGCTCTCCTGCCCGATATTGGTCAGAGGCCTAGCCCGATACAGAGGTGTCGGGCGACACACCCTCTCGGGCGGCACGCGCCGACTGGCGACTGCATCGGTCAAGGGCTCTGGCCGATACGCTCATGTCGGACAACACACCCTCTCGGGCGGCACGTTCGATAGACTAAGCGTATCGGGTTGATATCGTGTCGGGCTAAGAGCTAAGCATTATTGATGTCGGTCACTTGTGTCGGGCAGTGATGTCGGCCGATATCGGCCCGCAGTGTCGCCCGGGACGGTCCTAAGTGAACTGTCCCCTCCCTCTCGGGATGAGGAGAAGCTCACCTAGTGTCGCCCGAGACGAACACTGGGGCACGATACGGGTGCTCTCAGAGTTTCCTTGCTCAAGCTCCCAACTGTCTAACTGTCAGTTGTTCGAATGCGAACTATTCTGACCTTTGCGAACTGTGCGAGCTGTGCCAGCCGTGCGAGCTGTGCGAGCCATCTTTTCGGCTCCCTATAGCTGCTATTTATAGTCAGCTGGTTGGTGGGAAGACATGGTGCTCGAAGCGTCACATAGCTCCCTTGTATGCCAGTCGATGGAGATGGACGACCGATACAAGCATTTCTTGGCGCAAGGTGTTGGCTATTGGTCACGTGGCGGGCGGCACACTTACTAGTGGGTGGCTGTGTCGCCCGACGAGCTGGGTCGTCGAGGCGGCTTTGGTTCCCAATCGGGTAGAAGGTGTGTCGGCCGTCACGTTCCTGTCACGCGACATCTCCTCATCGAGCATCTTTGTGTCGCCCAGCCCGTATCGGGCAGAGGCTGTATCGGGCGTCAGGGAGGCCGAGACGGGTCTGGACTTATTCATGGGCCGGAATCGGCCTTATTGCACAAAAGCGAGGAAAATTCTGTAAAAGATAGGAAAATCGGAGTAAGAGCATTGCTTGGCCAATTATTGCGAAAATGCTAATAAAATAGAGGAAAATAGCAGAAAAAGGGCAGTTTTGATAACAAAATAAAGGGCAAAAACGTCACAAAAACTGATGTTATCAACTCCCCCAAACTTAGCATTTTGATTGTCCTCAATCAATATTTAAACTATATTTTTGTGATGCTTCTTTTTGCTCGGATCACTTTCAGGCCAAGAGGTAAAACAAGTGTAGTAATGCCTTTAGAGATAATGCTGCTTCACTCAAACAAAAGACTACGCGTTTCCTAGCCTTATTATTTCAATAAAAATTTTCTCTACAGCTTCAGCGAGACTTTGTTGTATTATTCCGAAGTTAGCTTACGCACCAAACAGCTTTATTTTCGGGGCAGAAAGTTGTGTATAGGGTAGGCTAAGGCTTTTTGGGTTTTTCATTCTTGTTTCCCATCAGTCCATCCAGGTAAGGGTCCTTTAACGGGCACATGGTCCCTGCAGTCCAAGCCAGTTGGCTTTAGAGCAGTGATTTCACATCCTACGTACCACTGCCCTGGATCTACCATGCCTAAAGATGGGTACTTTTGGAAAACAAGAGGTGTATATATATATTTTTTTCTTTTATTGGGCACAACTCTCATGCTTTTATTCACTCTCTCGAGGCTTCTCTCTCTGTTTTTTTTGGGATTTTGTTGGGTGAGGGAAACAAAGAAATTTCCGCTGTTTGGGCAGCTTTTTCCTTCTCCATACTTATCTCTTAGATGTTTGCGAGGTTATTATATTTTTGAAATTTTTGACATGGCAAAGTATACTCTTTTGTTCGTTTGGAACAACATTATCAAAAAGATATAACAGGACTTGCATCACATTTAGCACAAAGAAAATAAACTTTGCAAAAAGTAACAACAATTTTTTTCATTATTATTACAACAACTTTGTACATATGCATAGGGGTGATATAGACAAAAGAATTTTTCAAAATTTTCAAAATTTTGGTATGAAAACGTATATGTAAAAAACTGAAAGTGTATATGTACGTAAAAGAATAACGAATATGGGACAAAAAGAATGAAAGAACAAAGTGGAAGAGGAAGGAAATTTGTACCTCCCTCACTAGAACATGGTACCCCCCAAACTTACTCCACACTCTGTCCCCAGAGTTGTGAAGTAGATAAGGTGAGGTGATGTTTATTCCAGTGAGGTCGCGCCTGCGTTAGAGGGGAGCTCCCACACATATTCTCCTCGTTTGCTGTGGTATCCTATGTGGTACACTATGGGGGGTCTTCAGCTGTATCCATGACTACTATATCGCAAGGGATGAAGAAATCGCCAACCCTTATCGGCACATCTTTAACAATGCCAACATGTCTCTTAAAGGTGTGGTCCGCCAGTTGAATCCGCATGCTGGTTCCAACCATGTCGGTCAAGCCCACCCTTCGTGCGAAACTTAGAGGCATGAGGCTAATGCTTGCCCCCAAGTCCGCTAGACCTTTGCGCTCGACGTTGTCCCCGATGGCGAAAGGGATTGTGAAAGCTTCGGGATCCCTTCTCTTATTTGGTAAGTTGGGTTTGAGGAAGGTGGACGAGGCAGAAGCTAGCTGCACTGTCTCTATCCTTCCTCCCCTTCTCTTCTTCGTGATAAGGTCCTTGAGGAACTTGGCATACGTAGGCATCTCCTCCAGGGCGTCAAGGAAGGGGACTTCAAGATGCAGTTTTCTGATCGAGTCCATGAACCTTTCGTGATGCTTCTTCAGATTAGCCTTTATTAGTTTGTACGGGAACGAGATCCTAGGAGCGTAGGCATTCCTTCTGCCAGGTAGCTCCTCAGGGGAACCTTACGTAGACTCCCGAACGTCTGCCTGTCTTTCTTCTCCTTCTGCTGGATCTGCACCCTCAGGCCTTTGCTCAGGCTCGGGCCTGGCTTCATCAGGGCGCTCCAGCATCCTTCCAGACCTCAGAACTGCCATTACGGAAGATTCAGGGTGTGGGAGTGCTTTTATTGCAGGATTCTTCATCAGAGAAGCCATCTGGGTCAGTCGCTGATCAACCTCGTGCTGGCGTGTCTGCAAGCTGGCCATCTGGTACTGCATTGAATCTAGAGCCCCAGGGCTAGGGAGCGTGTTCTGCACTAATCGGCTGATGATGGCATCCTGTCTCTTTATATAGGCAGAAAGATGGCCAACCAAGTTAGGATGGCTTGACCTCTTGCCCTTGCCCTGACATTCATCCATAGAAAGGGACTGCTCGCACCGAGACATGTCTCAAAGCTTGGCGAACAAGTCGCAGATCTTCATAGTTTCTGAAAAGGCATGGAAAATCAAGTTTAGAAAATTGAAATTTTTATTTAAAGCAAAGTATAATGCTACGAAAAGAAAAAGGAAAAAGAGTGTTGTCAAGCTTATCTCTAAGCTTGAGGCATAGGAGTGTAGTTAGTGGATTCAGGTTCGTCTTACAGTACCGCTATTGCCTTATCCCCGACAATGGCGCCAAAAAGTTGACCGGCCTAAATCGCGCGTCCAAAATTGGAGGCGGATTTGAGGTAGTCGAGCTTTTACATTTATAAACCCGAATCCTTCTAGGCCCCTGCAACTTTGCTCACGGGGTCGAAGTAGTCATACGGGGTCGAACACAGGGACAAGGGGGTAGTGTTGAGAACCATAAATCGACACGCTACACTCCGGTAGGTATAAAGAGATATAAATTCCTGAAAGGGAACGATAAGATGTCACGAAATAAACAAGAAAACTATCTCCAAATGGAGCTACAAGAGAGATTTAAGGTTTTAGTCATTTAGCAGTTTTTAGGGGTTTTCATGCAACAGAAGCAGAAAGATAAAGACTAGAGCTTAGGCAAGGTTCGGAGGATAAGACTGTAGTAAAACAAGCAGTAGCGGTAACACCCTGCACCCCTCCTCTCAGAGCGGGTACCTCTAACCTCTACATCAACACCCCTCTCGAGGTTGCTGGGCTTCAGTTAGAGTGGAATGTTACAGAAAATAGCTCCGTTCCAGGCACTCTCGTACTCCAGAATCGGACCAAACGCTAGAGCCGCAACACAACTCTCGAAGTTGTTGTGACGGGAAAACGGTTCGGTAGCTAATCGAAACGCGATCCAAATCATGCAAGCTAGGGTTCGGATATTAAACAGAGCAGTCATCCAACATTGTACACCAAGCATAGAGCAACAAGTAATTGAATCTTTCCATTTCCATAAACATTTAAAGGTCTTAATTCATTGCATAAACAAAGAATTAAATAACAGAATTAAAAGATAGGTGTCGCGTCCTTGATGTAGAACGGCGATAGGGTGCTATAGCTCTCCTGCCCGATATCGGTCAGAGGCCTAGCCCGATATAGAGGTGTTGGGCGACACACCCTCTTGGGCGGCACGCGCCGACTGGCGACTGCATCACTCAAGGGCTCTGGCCGATACGCTCATGTCGGACGACACACCCTCTCGGGCGGCACGTTTGATAGACTAAGTGTATCAGGTTGATATCGTGTCGGGCTAAGAGCTAAGCATTATTGATGTCGGTCACTTGTGTCGGGCAGTGATGTCGGCCGATATCGGCCCGCAGTGTCGCCCGGGACGGTCCTAAGTGAACTGTCCCCTCCCTCTCGGGATGAGGAGAAGCTCACCTAGTGTCACCCGAGACGAACACTGGGGCACGATACGGGTTCTCTCGGAGTTTCCTCGCTCAAGCTCCCAACTGTCTAACAGTGAGTTGTCCGAATGTGAACTGTTCCGACCTTTGCGAACTGTGCGAGCTGTGCGATCTGTGCGAACCATCTTTTCGGCTCCCTGTAGCTGCTATTTATAGTCAGCTGGTTGGTGGGAAGACATGGTGCTCGAAGCGCCACGTATCTCCCTTGTACGCCGGTCGATGGAGATGGACGGTCGATACAAGCATTTCTCGGCGCAAGGTGCTGGTTATTTGTCACGTGGCGGGCGGCACGCCTGCCGGTGGGTGGCTGTGTCGCCCGACGAGCAGGGTCGTCGAGGCGGCTTTGGCTCTCTGTCGGGTAGAAGGTGTGTCGGCCGGCACGTTCTTGTCGCGCGACATCTCCTCGTCGAGCATCTTTGTGTCGCCCAGCCCATGTCGGGCAGAGGCTATATCGGGCGTCAGGGAGGCCGAGACGGGTCTGGACTTATTCATGGGTCGGAATCGGCCTTATTGCACAAAAGCGAGGAAAATTCTGTAAAAGATAGGAAAATCGGAGTAAGATCATTGCTTGGCCAATTATTGCGAAATTGCTAATAAAATAGAGGAAAATAGCAGAAAAGGGCAGTTTTGGTAACAAAATAAAGGGCAAAAACGTCACAAAAACTGATGTTATCAATCTTGTTGTCCACTTGACTAGGGAAGTGAAAATGTTGGGACCAGTTTTCTTGCATTGGATGTATCCCTTTGAACGATACATGAGCATTTTTAAAGGTGATGTTCGAAACCGTTATCGGCCTGAAGGGAGTATTATTGAAGGTTATGTGGCAAGAGAGGTTATGGATTTTTGCAATGACTTTCTGAGTGGTAATAACACTCCTATTAATGACAAGAATATTGAGGAGGGCAAAGGAATTTTGGGATCACGGGTGAAAGTAATCAGCCATGAGCAGTTGGAACAAGGTCACTTGTATATTTTACACAACATGGACGAAATGAATGTTTATATCAAGGAACATACGAATTTCATCAAGAGAAAACATCCTCGAGCAAGTTCAATGTGGCTTGCTAGAGAGCATAACAAGAATTTTACTAAGTGGTTTGAAGATAAAGTCTTAAATCAACTATCTCAAACACCAAATGATATTACGGAAACTATCAAATGCCTCACCTTTAAACGAAAACCGAATATTATGTCTTATGAAGGGTTTGAAATTAATGGGTTCACATATTACACAAAGCACCAAGATGATAAGAGTGTCGTCCAAAACAGTGGGGTCACACTTCAAGCGTCGACTATGTATTTTGCAAGTGCAAAGGATAATAGTCCACGTGAAGCTAAAATGTCATATTACGGTGTCATTGAAGACATATGGGAATTTGACTACATAGATTTCAGAATTCTGCTCTTTAAATGTAATTGGGTTGATAACACCAAAGGAGTTATAGTGGACGAATTGGGTTTCACTTTAGTGAACTTTGAAAAGATTGGCGAGAAGGGTGAACCATTCATATTGGCATCACAGGTGAAACAAATATTCTATATCGATGATCCTACAAATGATAAATGGTCAGTTGTTCTTAATGGTAAAAGACAGTTCATTGAAGATCCTATAGATGAAGAAGAGTACTATGATAAATATGATGACTCCAGTCCATTCTCAGTTGGGTTGCCAACTCCACAAAATATTGAAGCTAATGATGACTTATATGTGCGTGGAGATCACAATGAAGGATTGTTAATTGATAAAAGATCACAATTTTAGAGGCATGCATGTTTATATTTTTTTATTGAAGCTAAATGTTTGCTTTTTTTAATATCAATATCATATTCTGATTTGATGTTTCATTATCTTCTAGTTAATACAAATGCTAAACGTTGTGGGAGGGTGGACCAATCTCACCCGAGATTACATACGCGATGCTGAGAATAGATTCTTGATTGATTCCAATTCTAGACATTGATCAGTATTTCACTAACTCTACACTAATAATTTTTGTTTGTATTCTCTTTGAAAAATAAATATAGGAAGAAGGAAGCCACACAACAATGGAACTACTTGGACCCCAAAGACTGGGAGGATTTTGTTACCCAAAGAAAAACAGATGAATTCAAGGTATTAAGCGCCACTCCCAATTTAATTAATATACGTTTTTATGTATTCACCTATTCAAGATTAACCTTTATTGTTACTAACCAAATCAATGTGCTAACTAACTAGGCTATCAACGATGCTCAATGACAACTACATGTTACGACCACACAATGGGTCCAAGAGGATATGCAGGCGTTTGCCAAAGACTACAGGCTATGCAGGACGGCCATGACATTGCTATGCAGGATATGTAGGCATTTGCCAAAGGTTATATAGATATATAGGCAGCAAGCCATGAAATAGCAAAAGAAGCCACAATGAAGAGAAGTAGGATACATATACAATACATAAAGTGCAGCACACACAAGTGCTTCAGATTCATATAACAACATGACATACTAACACATATATAGTGCATAACAACAGCAGCGCCGAATTTACATACAACACTAGCTTAGTACATATATAGTGGGACTAAGGTGACGATCCCACCTACTAAAACAGGTTACCGACAACTACATGTTACGACTGGGAGGTCATGATTCAGCAACCATATGCATTAGCAGGAGGACAAACAAATTCCACCGTTTGGTGGAATCTATTTGTCCTCCTGCTAATGCATACAGTTGCTGAATCACGACCTCCCAGTTGTAACATGTAGTTGTCGGTAACCTATTTTAGCAGGTGGGATCATCACCTTATTGGAGCTATATACGTACTAAGCTAGTGTTGTATGTAAATTCGGCGCTGCTGTTGTTATGCACTATATATGTGTTAGTCTGTCATGTTGTTATATGAATCTGAAGCACTTATGCGTGCTGCACTTTATGTATTTTGTAAATGAATATAGATGTATTTTGTTATATGAATCTGAATGTTTATACATATCTGAATGTTTATAGATGTATTTGAATGTTTCTACATGTGTGAATGTGAGAATTGAAATGATGTCTGAATGTATCAATGTATCTACTTGTGTGAAAAGTATATTTTTTTGTTTTGTAGGTTTGTGGCTTGTTTGTTGGCTGATATCAATGGATGTCGTAAACCTGCAGTTCTAGAAAACTGAACTGCATGTTCTCATCCTACTGACAAGCCACAGCAGGCCTGCAAACTGATAAGAAAAAAAAATTATATCATAGGCGTCGGTTATTTATAGAACACCGTCATCAAAGGCCTACAACGTCGGTTATTTGTTAAAAACCGCCGCCTAATGTGACAAACAACCTGACCGTGCAGGAAAGCACGACCGTGGTGGAAATGGTGTCACTTATTCGTATAAAACCGACACCTATAGTACTAAACACGGCCGTGCAGGGAAGCACGGCCGTGGCGTCTGGGAATATGGCGTCGATGTTTTAGGTGCAAACCGACGCAAATAGTGTCCTAGATGGCGCCCTTTTTTGTGGCGCGAACCCTTTAGGCGTCAGCCAACGATATATACCGACGCCTATAGGTTATATAGGCGTCGGTTATAAAACCAATGCCGAAGAGTTCGACCTTTAGCGGCGCCCACATAGGCGTCGCTTGAAAACAGTCGCTAAAAGGGGTTAAACAACCGAAGCCAAAGGCGTGTTCTATAGTAGTGGTTCTTCTTAGTAGAGGTGAGTTTTATAACCTTTTTTACTTATATTGGTCACTATAAGCTTGTTAGCTCATGTTCTTGCTTAAAAATAGTGATTTAAGCATTAAGAAGCTAAGCTTGTTTGTGATTTTGATTTTTATGGTGTTTCCTATTTTGTTTCAAGTTCTGAATGAGCCTGTAATTATGTGCACACTCTTCCTAAGGAAGAAGATGACTTATTTTAGGTTGAGCCTATAATTATGTGATCACTCTTCGTAAGGAATAAGATGACTTAGTTCATGTTGGTATCATGACCTATGGTGCTAAGCACTTATCAACTGATGATCCATATTAGAGTTTCTAGGTTGTTTCTTCTCTAAACACATGACCTGATGGTGTGGTCTTCATAACAACCGAAGGTGGTGACCAAGGGTGATGAACGATGGTGTGGTCTAGACCTTAGTTTAGTGTTAGGATCTCTTGGAATCTCAATGAGAAATGGTTTGATTCTCTAATGATGCTATCAATCAATGATGATATTAGCTTAATTTCCAATGATACTAAATAAATATAATATTGATCTAACAACCGATAGTGACTTAAAGATCACAACTAATGGTGTATTAGGTTGTCACCACATATGGTAAGTTAATTATGTAGTTATAGATTCGACTAAACCTTAAACCAATGGTTCCTTGGTTCAATTGATATAATAGTTAAACCCATACTTTAATTGATAACTTTGAACAATGAACCTGATTCAATGAATAAGATTGGATGCTTCAACACCCAATGTATTAGAATGAATCCCATGATACTATATTTGGGTCCTAGAATTGAGAATTGGATGATTCAATATCATTAATTTGTTGTCTTATGATGTAGCCCTATTTTAGGGCTCCATCTTGTGCCTTTTTGTACTTTTATCACATCTAAACAAAGTAGATTGTAAGTTAATTTCCCCAATATGTTTATCATTGCCAAATAAGCTTATGGACGATTCTTTGCGTTATTTTCAGGTACTTGGACCATACTTTGGATGGAAGAGAGAGAAGGAAGGAGTCCTAGGGATCCTCCACTCATGGAGGGGTCCAAAGAAGGCCACAAGAGCTCCCTCAACCTACCCCAATGGCCAAGATTCGACATCAAGCAAAGAAGTCCTTTGATATGATAATGAAGTTTTGAGCCATTTTAGTACTTGAAGACCCCAGCACGGCCGTGGTGCCAAGGAACAACTGTGCTGGTAATTGCACAAAGTTACAGGTTAAATTGACAAATCTTGAAGTCTCAACAACTCAGCCACCACGACCGTGCTACCCAGCACGTCTGTGTCATGAAGCCCCCACCATGACCATTCTACCTAGCACAACCATTCTAGATGAAGGATAGAACAGACGTGCTTTGGGGAACGACCTCCTCACAACTCCACCACCACAGCTGTTCTGCCCAGCACGGCTGTGCTACCAGCCTTCATTTCACCCATCCAACCTGTGATTTCACACTTTATCAGAATGAACATTCTCCTCCACCACGACCATTCTCACCTCTACCCACCACGACTGTGCTGCCACCTAAAACCTAGCACTTTTCACACTGATTTTCCCACAATACCCCTACTTACCCTAGTGCTTCCACCACCACCTATATATACATGGGTGGCGGCCACAACATTAGGTTAGGTTCTCCTACAGCTTCTCCTAGCCTCCATCACTCCTCCTTGAGCATCTAGTGCATTTTTCTTTGCATTTGTGCTCTCCATCCACCATTTCCACCTCCATTCCACCTTGGAAACCTAGTTTTCTAGGTTTTCATACATAATCCCCCATATATTCATGCTCACCTGCATCCTTAGAGGAGAGAGGTCATCCAAAACAACAAGGAGGTGAAGAAGAAGGCTACTTCCCCGATCTCCATGGTATTTCTTCCCCTTTCTTTTGCTATTTTTTGACTATGTGTAGCTAAGCCCCTAGTGGTGGGCTGTTTGGGGTTAAAATGTGAATTTGATACCATGTTGGGGGAAAATAGCTTGTAATGAACGCAATTTCTATCTATGATGATTGCCTCTTACTTCTATCTCATTTCCTATTTTATTGCATGTGGTTTGTGCTTATAACATGAATTGCTTGCTTTGAGATGTTTGATGACACAACTTCTAGGAGGAATTGAAGTGTATGTGGAAATCTTAGGAATGGCTCCTAGGTCCAATTAGTGGATCCCTAGCTAGCCCCCTTTGTTCCTACATACACATCCCTCCTCCTATAAGTGAGTGTGATATCTAAGTAGCTAGTGTAAGTGTGATTAATGCAATTGCCTAGGGCTTCCTAAAGGCTAGAATGGCTAGTGGCATGAGGTCAAATATCCTCATCTCTACTCCCATCTCTACCCTGGGCTCTCAATTGACCTGATACCACTTACCATAAAACCTAGACTTGACAAGTCCTACTAGAATTACACCTAACCCTAGTTACCCAACTAGTAGTATAGGGTATACTCTCCTAGCACTTGCCTTGTTGTTTGGTTTGGTAATCTAGATAGAATTGTGATGGTTGCTTGCTATGTTGAGATCCCCCAACTAATATCAAACCACATCCCCAAACAACCCACCTACCTTAATCATCTTGCTTAAAACCTATCTTGATCTACTTGCTTGTTCATGCTAGTCTAGTTTAGTTGCTTTTGCTTAACCTAGTTAATTGCTTACTTCTGCTCTTTAGTGTTAACTTAGGTTCTTGCTCTTGCTAGTGGTTAGTTTAGTTATTAATTGCTTCTTGCCTTGCTAGAGTAGTGTAGTTTCTCTTACTCTTGTTTAGATAGTTTGTCAACCTAGTTTTCTCTATTTGCTTGTTCAAGATAACTTAGGTATCATTATGCTTTTCTTGCTTATTTTCTTAGTGTAATCGCAACCAAACCCTTTTAAAACCCTCAAACCCTAATCTCCCCACTAGGAGCATAGAAAACACTACCCTAGCTCTAGTGCCCCCTCTATCCCTGAGGACCGACCCCTTTTCTTGCCAAGCACCTATACTACAATAGTACCCCATGCGCTTGCATGTGACCTATTTAGTTTTGTGATCGACTTGGTTAGGGCCAATACAAATTTTAAAAGTGAATCCCATACATGTGTTCCGATCTCATGGGGCGCATCTAGTCGAGTTAAATCGGCTAGTGTAGCACCTCTAGTGGATACACCAAGCTTTCTGACACTGTTGCCGGGGATAGAGGCACCCGACCTAGCTAGATAGTGTAGCTTAGCCTTTCCTTTTTCCCTCACCATTGCTATTTTTTATTCTTTGGGTTACTTTTGCATCTTGGTTTGCTAACTTGGTTTCTTGTTGCTTGTTTGTGTATTGTGTAGGTGACAGCTGTGTATGCACCACACACATTCTACTTGTACCAACTTGGTGTTGTACGACCCCGAGATTGGTAGAAGGAGGTGCCAAGCTCGCCGCAACCAGCACCGAGAGGCCAAGATGGCTGAAAACAACCCGCATCCGGATGCTCAACCACCTCCACCGCAACACCGCCCGCTCCATGAATACTTCACCCCGAGGAACTACAATTCCCCCATCGCCACCCTAGTTGACCAGGTGCTAGGTCAACAGTTCTCCATTCCGCCTGCACTCCTTGGATGGAGAATGAGAATCCTTATCATCACATTGATGCTTTCCTTGAGACGTGCTCCACTTTCCACACCCCCTCCGCCACTGACGACTCCATCCACAGAACCCTCTTTCCTTTTTCCCTAAAATAGAAAGCTAATGAGTAGTATGTGTCAAAGCCAGATCTGGTTACATGGAATGAAGTTAAAAATGAATTCCTCAAGAAGTTTTTTCCTATTGCAAAGCTGTCCTACATGAGAAGGTGCATCACTTCTTTTTCTCAGAAGGAGAAGGAACCCTTCCACGAGGCGTGGGAGAGGTTCCAAAAACTGCTCTGGGACTGCCCTCACCATGAAGTGCCTTTGTGGCAACTCGTTCAAGCTTTCTACATCGATCTTGAAGAGCAAAGCCAAAACAATGTCGACTCCTCCTGTGGAGGTACTTTCATGGAAAAGCCGCCCGAAGAATCGTGGCCATTGTTCAAACATCTCACTGAAAACTCACGCTATCGCATTTCTTTAAAAGGGGAGTATTGCAGTCGAAGCTACATCCCTCCACCTTTCTTCGTGGCTCCAACCCGTAATGCTACCGACCCCGATATGATGAAAATGATAGCAAATATGATGAAAATGATGAAGAATCAAGCTGGTGGCTCTCCTAGCCAACCCACCATGGCAGTCGACTTTGTGGATGAGGAAGTGAATGCTTTGCACTCCTTTGGCGACCACAACAATCAAGGCCCCATGTCCAACACCTACACTCCCGAGTGGAGGAACCATCCAAATTTTTCTTGGAAACAACAAAATGAGGATGGACAAGGACAAGGGCAACAGAGGCCGCGTTATAGTTCAAAATTTGAAGAGGAGGTGCTTGGAAGGTTAAGAAGTTTGGATGATGTGAAGAAGGATGTGACATTACATGGGCAGTCCATCAACCACCTCAAGCAAAGATTGGATCAGATTTCTCTCTCTCTTGCAAGGAGGGAAGAAGGAAGACGTCCATCTCAGCTGATGCCCAACCCAAATAATGATGGTACTTTCCTAGGGAACACTCCAAGTTCATATGCTCCGTCATCATACCAAGCACCGCCAAACCCCTATGCTCCACCACCTCCGCAGGCACCTCTCAACTACCAATATGATCCACTCCACCTCATTCATACCAGCAACCACCCCCACAATACCACCCCCATCCACAACAACAAAATCCACCACAACAACCACAACCACAATTCATCCTCCAAAACCCAAATTCACCTCACCAAAGGCCACCACCACCCCAACAACCACAACCACCTCCACAAGCCTCTTCTTCTACTATACATGATCATGAGAAGGCCGTGACTGTTCTGAGGAGTGACCAGATGTTAGAGCACCTCCCTCATACCGTTGTTGTTGATAGAGGTGATAATGAGACTGGGAAAATTGATACTGAGATGCAGCCCGAGGATACTGTAATGAGAGCCATGGTTGATACCGTGATACCAGGTGATGATATTGTGATTCTTGTGATACCTGTTGATGATACTGTTGATCTGCACCATACGGGGTCCCAACTCCCCCCATTTCCTGAGGCTCTTAAGGAGGCTTCTACTGAGAGGAGAAAAAAGAAGCACACTGAAGACATCCTTGAAACCTTCAAATAGGTGAAAATCAACATCCCTTTGCTTGATGTAGTCAAGCAAATCCCTTCTTATGCTAAGTTCTTGAAAGATCTATGTACCTTCAAGAGAAAGACGAGAACCCCAAAGAAAGTGAAGCTCACCGAGCAAGTGAGCTCAATCTTACATCACACCATGCCAAGGAAAAGAAAAGATATCGGTGCTCCTATCATCTCATGCTACATTAGGGAACATTGCATAGACTAAGATCTCCTAAACTTGGGCTCTAGTGTCAACCTAATGCCGTATGATGTGTTTGTAGAGATAAAAATGGGGCAGTTGAGTCCGGCTTATTGTACTTTACAGTTGGCTGACAGATTGGTAAAGACGCCTAGAGGGCGTGTGAATGATGTGCTTGTGAGACTTGATGATGAGACGTCTGCCTTCTTCCCTGTCAATTTAATTGTATTGGACATGGAAAAAGATGCAAGGAGGGTTCCTATCATCTTGGGGAGACTAGCCACAACAGATGTGGTTATTCATGTGAGGACCGGTATGATGTATGTGACATTCATGCACATGAAAATCTGGTTGAACATCTTTAAATCGTCAGCCACGACCGAGATGATAGGGGCCACTAAAGAAGATTGCTATCTCATTGAGTGGCTAGATGAAATTGTAGAGGAATGCCTACCTACGTGGTTTCAAATTGCCACTCAAGGTAGAGGTCTAGAGCCGATAGTTGAGTTCCCCGATGATGATGATGAAGATGGTGAAGGGAATGAGCTAGCCTTGGTGGCTGCAAGTGAAGACCTCCCTTCTATCTCTGAACCATTAAAGAACTCTCTTGAAGAACCTCCCACTCTTGAGCTGAAATCACTTCCAGAAGGATTGAAGTATGCTTTTCTAGGGGAAAATGACACCCTCCAGGTGATCGTTTCTTCCATTCTCTCACTAGAACAAGAGGAGGCGTTGATGAAAATCTTGAAGAAGAACATCCAAGCCATTGGATGGTCTATAACTTACTTGAGGGGTATTGATCCCTCCATCTGTGTACACATGATCTATCTAGAGGATGATGCAAGGCCGACCCGCCAAATGCAATGGTAGTTGAATCCAAAGTTGAAAGAGGTTGTGACCCAAGAAGTTGTGAAATTGCTTGATGCTGGAATCATCTATCCTATTTCTGATAATACATGGGTGAGCCCCATCCTAGTTGTATCCAAGAAGGGTGGGATCACTATTGTAGAGAATGCAGATGGTGAGCTTATGCTGGTAAGAGAACAATCCAAGTGGAGAATGTGTGTTGATTATCGGAAGCTCAATGAAAAGACCAAGAATGACCACTATCCTCTCCCATTTCTTGACCAGATTCTAGAGAGGCTAATGGGGCAAAGGTTCTATTGTTTCCTTGATGGATATTCTGGATATTTCCAAATTGCCGTGCATCCTGCAGATTAAGAGAAGACAACATTCACTTGCCCGAGTGGCACCTTTGCCTACCAGAGAATGCCATTCGGGTTGTGTAATGCACCGTCTACATTTCACTGATGTGTGACCTCGATCTTTGCAGATATGCTTGATTTATCTTTGGAAGTGTCCATGGATGATTTCTCAGTTTTTGGTAAGACATTTAATGAGTGCTAGCTACATTTGGCTGCTGTTCTTGAGAGATGTGTGAAGGTCTTCCTAGTTCTATCTTGGGAAAAGAGTCACTTCATGGTACCCAAAAAGGCATAGTTTTGGGTCACCGGGTTTCAAAGGATGGGATTGAAGTTGACAAGGCCAAAGTGGGCCTCATTTCTACTCTCACCATTCCTTCCACCATAAGACATGTTTGGTATTTCTTGGGACATGCATGTTTCTATCGCTGCTTCATCAAGGATTTTATTAAAATCTCAAGGCCTCTATGTCACTTGCTTGAAAAAGATGTTGAATTTCATTTTGATGACAAGTGTATTGAAGCTTTCAATCACTTGAAGGAAAGACTCATTTCTGCTCCTATCATGCAACCCCCAGATTTCTCTTTGCCATTCGAGATTATGACTGATGCATCCAACATAGCAGTGGGGGCTGTGTTGGGCCAAAGAGTTGACCGGATTCCTCATGCTATCTACTACGTGAGTAAGACTTTAGACGAAGCCCAAAGAAATTACACAGTGACCGAGAAAGAGTTGCTTGCAGTCATCTTCGCTCTTGACAAATTTTGATCATATCTTTTGCAAAACAAAGTAGTGATATACATGGGCCATGCTGCACTAAAGTACCTCATGTCAAAGAAAGATTCAAAGCCAAGGTTGATCAGATGGATTCTATTGCTTCAAGAGTTTGATGTGGAGATTGTAGACAAGAAGGGAGTGGAAAATGGTGCTGCCGACCATCTCTCCCAAATTGATTACCCCTTTGATGATACAAATCAAATCAAGGAAATGATGCCACATGAACAACTCTTCCTTCTTTCATCCACTCAAAGGTCGTGGTATCAACACATAGCCAATTTCTTGGCTAGTGGGAGGATACCTAGCACATGGATAAGGGAGGAAAGCAAAAGGCTGTTTGCCATGGTCAAGAATTATTCTTGGGATGACCCTCACCTCTTCAAATATTGCCTCGATCAGCTCATAAGGAGATGTGTTCCAACAACAGAACAACAAGAAATCCTATCCATGTGCCATTCCAGAGTATGTAGAGGTCATTTTGGAGGAAAACACATGGATGCAAAGGTTCTTCAATGTGGATTTTATTGGCCATCCTTGTTCAAAGATTCACATGAGTTTTGCAAAAGCTGCTTGAAGTGCCAAAAAGTGGGCACTATCTCAAAAGGGAGATGATGACTGTATCGCCCATTCTTGTGGTGGAGGTGTTTGATGGGTGGGGGATTGACCTCATGGGTCCTTTCCCACCTTCCTTTGGATATGTCTACATTTTGGTGACTACGTGTCAAAGTGGATAGAAGCTATTGCAACCCGAACGAATGACCACAAGGTGGTGTGCAACTTTGTCAAATCAAACATTTTTAGCCATTTTGGCATCTCGAGGGCCATGATTAGTGATGGGGGAAGTCACTTCATTCACCGCACTTTTGAAGGGTTGCTCAAGAAGCATGGAGTGAACCATCAAATAGACACTCCATATCATCCTCAAACTAGTGGCCAAGTTGAGTTGGCCAATGGGGAGATAAAGCTCATTTTAGAGAAAATGGTGAGACCAGACCGTAAGGATTGGTCACTCCGTCTCAATGAAGCTTTATGGGCATACCAGACTGCATTCAAAGCCCCGATTGGCACCACACCATTCAATCTCATCTATGGAAAAAGCTGCCATTTGCCGGTTGAAATGCAACACAATGCATTATGGGCTTTGAAGACTATGGATCTTGATGGAGAAAACGTCAGAATGAAGAGGAAGTTTCAACTTAATGAGCTGGAGGAAATGCGCCATGAGGCATATGACATGTCGAAGAGCTATAAGGAGAGAACTAAGTTCCTTCATGATAAGATGATAAAAAAGGAGTTTGAGCCCGACAAGTGGGTATGGTTGTACAATTCAAGAATGAAGTTCTTTCCCTGAAAACTCCGGTCTAGATGGGAAGGTCCTTATCTTATCAAGAAAGTGTACCCATTCAAGGCTGTTGTGATATGTGAGAAAGAAGGTGCGAAAGAGTTTGTCGTCAATGGACAAAGATTGAAACCAGTTGTTGAAGTAGGCCCGGACAAGGCCAATCAAAGTTTTGATATTGTTATGCTTGTAGAAGAACAACAATCTGATGAAGAAATGTGCTTAGAAGTGGATGAGAAAGAAATATACTACAAGGATGCCTTGAGGATCCCAAAGAAGTGAAAGAAGTAAAGAATCAATAAGCCCGACTGAAGGTGTAAAATTTAGCATTAGTGGGAGGCAACCCACGTGGTTTGAGATTCTCAAATCTTACTTTTTGATACTTTTGTTTTATTTTACACAAAACACACACACACACACTTGTGCTTGATAGTTTTTGTCTTTAGTTTTGATGAAATGATAGGTCAAACAGGATCAAGTTGAGAATTGAGGCACGATCAATCAAAGTGGTGGATATAACAACAACAAATATCATTCAAGTAGATTACATGATGAATTCCTAAAAGATTTGATGAAATGTAGAGAATTTGAACTGACAGAGGCCAGAACGACCATGCTGGAGATAAAAGGCCGTGCTAGATGAGCTAAAAATCAACATGGAAAATTGATGTTTTTGGTCGCTGGTAGCACGGCCGTGTTGACCAAAATGGTCGTGCTGGTATCCACCCAGAACGGCCATGCTCGTCCGGAACGGCCGTGCTGGTCAAGTTAAAAACAACATGTTGTTTTAAGTTTTGGCCACTAGCAGCACGACTGTGCTGACCAGAATGGCCATGCCAGCTCCCCGCCAGCACGGCCATACTGGCCCAGAAAAACCACTTAATTGGCCCGATTCAACCCGACCCAACACGACCCCAAAGTCATTTTTACACCTGAGCACGGCCGTTCCGTGACTCCAGGCAGATAGGGCAAGTTCCCAACACCCCAAATCTCCTCCTCTTGCTCCTAAACTCCGGATTTGAGTTTCCTTTTGTGACGTATGTCTTGGGAAAATGAGATCAACGGATGCGGAAGCGATTAATTAGCAGCAGAATTACTGAAAATCACTAAAAATTAAAACTTTTTGTAAAGAGATCCTCAAACGGTAAAGCTCTTCCATAAAGAAGCAAGTTAAGTTATTTACAACTGATCCATCATTACATCTCTGTAAAATCACATCTCGAGAGTCATAAACATCAACTGCCCTGTTAAACTGTACATGAGCAGTGTACGAAAATCTTGAGGCATTAAGCCAAAATCTCAAATCTACATTAAACATCTACTAACTCCTAGGACCTGAGAGTACAGAGACGACACATAGGACATTCTATCTATAAGGCTTGATAGACAGTGTCTCCACCTGAAGATCACTGCTGTCCCTGATGTTGCTGCTGCTGCTGTTGCTCACCCACTGATGGGTTCCTTTGTCCTCGGCGTCTACCTAAAAAGTCAAATTCCACGGGGGTGAGACAATTGAATAATTGTCCCAATGAGAGTTATAACTCTCCGCCAGAAGCATTGTTATTGCAATAATGGAATAACATTGAGTAGTGGAACTATAAATATACAACAACAGATAAATCATTGAATAAGTCAAGTAGAATAGTATTTCATAAGTAATCATTTCAATTATAACTTGATTGAATGACAGGACATATATCATTAAGGAATATAAAGAACGTGTATAGTGGTTATTTAACTAGAACACTATAAACAATGTATCATCAATCATTGTTTCTCATAGTTCAACCTAAGCAGTTATGCTATACGAATGATTACATTTTTCAAACATATTTATGCCCTGAGGAGATGAGTTACACCTCTCATACTCCAACCGACCATTACTAAATCGCAATCGGTACCATACATAGGTCATCAGAAGAGCCGGATTCCTATGACCTCATCCTCCTCAGTCAGTATGAGGAACAACATGCAGGACATCTTGTGTCTCTGCTATAATAGCTTTCCAGGGTATTCTGGAAACTTCGCTATTAGAGTTACAGTGGCATGTTGTACTCTCTTCGCCATCGAGGGATTTCTTGTTTATCTCACATCGATGCGGCATTAACAACATCATCAAGAGATTAGTGATACATCATCCCGGCATAAACATATAATGAAGGATTGAGAGATTAAATGTACATCTCACATCAATTCCCTCATTAGGACGTAAGGATATTCGCGTCCATAACCCCCACATACTCAAAAGTATGCTCTCCAGGAGTTCCCTTAGGAAAACCTATTTTACCATCATTAAACTTCTGACAATGATGGATCTATGGTCAGGGCTCTACATGATATCATTATACTTGATTATTTAAGTACATTATGGCATTCTTTTAGCATCAGGCATGTTTCCACACATAAATTAATAAGACAATTGCTATAAAGAAAGAGTACTAATCATATCAAGTTTAGGTCACATATTGTTAACACTGGGATATCAATCCCTAACCATCTTATCATTGTGATTCAAGAATATGGGTGTTCAAACCCTTAGATCATCAAAACACTTGTTACCAAGTAACATATTGCCATCAAATCATTTCACAGTATGAACATGACTGTAGCATTACATGTATTTCTCATGGCTCATACAGCCTATCAATCTCATGTGTTACCTCTCACTAGGCAACATCTCAAATCATTACTTTCAAAGCTCATAAAGTGCTTTCAATGAATATGGCATCATAACCCTTACCTGGTTATGCTCACTTCTTTATAAAGACCTGCATGACTAACACAATTGATAACATACACATTATATCAATATCAGCACAATACAATTTATTTCCAAATCAAGTATAGAACACCACGACCGTGCTATCTTACACGGCCGTGCAAAGGAAAACCACCACGACTGTGTCACATCACCACGACTAGTTTCTAGGGTTAGGGTTTCCTATTTAATTCAATTAGGGTTATTCAACCCCTTTAACTTAAAGGCATAATGATTCTTCATTTCATACTCAAGTATAGGGTTTCATGCTTAAAAGCATAACCCAAAATTAGGGTTTACTGTTCACAACATAACATTTCCCTTGATTAGGGTTTACTATTCACATTACATCACCTTACCCTAGATTAGGGTTTACTATTCACATTACATCACCTTACCCTAGATTAGGGTTTACTATTCACATTACATCACCTTACCCTAGATTAGGGTTTACTATTCACATTACATCACCTTACCCTAGATTAGGGTTTATTATTCACATTACATCACCTTACCCTAGATTTGGTCACCAAATCATCACTTAATCATTTGTCAACTTGTTATCATTGGACCCTCAATTGGTCAACCCTACTTAACCCTAGACCTCCAAATGGTCTTGGGTGATCACCAAAGGGTCTTGAGACCGTTTGGGTGATCCCCAAATGGTTTTGAAACCGTTTGGGCCACTCAACCCAAACTTCAACATGAATCTTTATTGAAATCAACAATTAACCCGATTAGGGTTTAGGTGGTTGATGGGCCTTCAATTGGTGATTTTCTTGGAATTAGATGATGATTTTTGGTAGGTGATTAGTCCACAATATTTACAACAGACCTCCAAATGGTCAACGCTTGGTCAACACATCCAAACAGTTTTAAACTGTTTGTTTCTATGCGGTTTGTGAAACTGTTTGCATTCAAACGGTTTGGGAAACCGTTTGTGCAAGAGGTGGAAGACCATTTGCTAAAGCAAGATTGTGGATAAACTTTGGAATTAACGTCATCATCTTCTACCTCAAGAATAGGGGCTGTTCTTCATGGAATTGCTAGCAAGAACACACCAAAGTGTCTAAAGAAGAAGAATAAGCAATTATACCAGGAGAAGAGGATGCATTTAACAAAGTTTAAGGGTTAGAGTTATAAAACCCGCCTTAAGATCTGATCTAGAGCTCCAAGCTTTGTAGCTTTAATGGTGGATGAGGATCCAAAGGTTTTCCAAGGTCCGTTCTTCAAGATTTGGATGGAGAAGATGGCTAGAAAGAAGAGTTGTGTAAGGAAAACTACTAAACCAACCTTGTATTAGAGTTTCCACCATGAATTCGAGCTAGGTGATGGTCCAAACTTACCAACTTAGCTTGGTCATCTTCCTATGTTCCAGAGATTCCTCTTGGTCGGTCCAAAGCAAGAAGATGAGAAAATAGACTAAGGGAAATGTTCCCTTGCTTTGAGGAAAAAGGATGCTTATATATTTTTGGGTATTATCAAGGCAAAGAAAAAGATAGTTATTTCTCTTATTTCTTAAACCCGTCCACTCATGCTTGCTCCACCCTTGGCCACGTTTCTTCCTCCTTTTCACATGCAAAACCTCTCTTTTATCCAAGGTTAAAAAGGAAAAGAAACCAAACACCTTATTAAGTTATACATGTATAAGAGGCCATTTGCTTAAAACTTGGTTATTTGAATATTAAGGTCATCTTTCTTACTTGATCATTCAAATGAGGTGCCCCTCTCATTTTAGTTTCTCTAATTAATTCCAAGAAACATTAGAGATACTCTAGAGGGTATATTTTACATGTTTCACCCTATGTTTTGGGTAAATTGCACTTTACACCAAAACTAGGTTTTAAAGCATAAGGATTGCTCTACAAGCTATATCTTGGTGCTCAAGCTTGTGGAAACCATACCACTACATCATATTCATTCTTATGATGTCTCATCATCAAAGGAACATCTTAACATGTGCAATTTGCAAGTTAACCCCTTTATTTGGGTAATTTGCACTTTAGTCCAAAATTAACAAAACAATATTGCAACATTGTTAAAAAAGGACTGAAATGGAAATATAAGTTCCTCAAAAGATTTAATTACATTCCATAAGATAACCATGAGCATCTAGCCACATATTTAAACAAAACACCTAGGGTTAGTTCATAACCCAGGTCAGGGATGTTACAAATTATCCACCCCTTACAAGGATTTCGTCCCCGAAATCAACAAAACATATTAAGAGAAGAGAGCAGGGTATTTCCTTCTCATCTCTTCCTCTAGTTCCCACGTGGCTTGTTCAATACCACGGTGATTCCAGAGGACTTTCACAAGACTTATGTCTTTTTTTTTCATCTTTTTAATTCTTTTATCAAGGATCGATACAGGTCCTTCCACATAAGATACATCATCTATCAATTCTACTTCCATAGGTTGCAGAACTGATTCTGTATCAGGGTGACATTTCCTAAGCAAGGAAATGTGGAACACAGGGTGTAACTTTTGTAACTCTAGTGGTAACTCTAGCTTATAGGCTACTCTTCCAATCTGTTCAATGATTGGATATGGCCCCATAAACGTAGGAGCTAACTTTCCTTTCCTCCCAAATCTAAGAACTCCCTTCCAAGGTGAGACTTTGAGATACAATTTGTCTCCAACTTGGAATTCTAAAGGTCTACGACGCTTATCAACATAAGCTTTCTGCCTATCCTGTGTAGTCTTTAACTGTTGTTGTATTACTTTAATCTTCTCGGTAGTCTGCTGCACAAGATCAGGACCTAAGAGTTGATATTCACCAGTTTCATACCAACATATAGGAGATCTACAATGTCTACCATACAAAGCTTCATAAGGTGCCATGCCAATGCTATGTTGATAGCTGTTGTTATAGGCAAACTCTATCAAGCTTAGGTGCAGATCCCAACTCCCTGTAAACTGAAGAACACATGCTCTAAGCAAGTCTTCTAAAGTCTGTATAGTCCTTTCTGATTGTCCATCAGTCTAAGGATGAAAGGCTGTACTAAACCTTAACTGTGTGCCTAAGGATTTATGAAGTCGCTCCCAAAAACAACTCGTAAACTGGGGACCTCTATCAAAAACGATGGTAACTGGAACTCCATGCAATCGCACTATCTCATCGACATATAACTGTGCTAGCTTCTCAGCATAATAGGTTGTTTTGACAGGCAAGAAATGCACTGTCTTTGTCAACCTATCAACTATTACCCAAATGGAATCATGTCCTTTGGCTGTCCTGGGTAGACCAACCACAAAGTACATGGTTACATGATCCCACTTCCACTGTGGTATGGGCAAAGGTTGCATTGTTCCTGCAGGCTTCAGGTGTTCAGCTTTAACTTGCTGACACACAGGACATCGCATAACAAACTCAGCAATGTCTTTCTTCAAACCAGGCCACCAATACATATCTTTCAAGTTTCGATACATCTTGGTGCTTCCTGGATGCATAGCATACATTGAAGAATGAGCTTCTTCCAGGACTAACTTTCTCAAGTTATCCACATCAGGCACTATCATCCTACCATAATAACAGGCTACTTGGTCATCTGAGTCATGGAAACCATATCATTTCCCACTACCATACTCCGATCTAATTAGTTGAACTGCATCATCAGCTTGCTGTGCCTCCTTGATCTGCTGTCTCAGAGTAGGTTTTATGTGCATCTCAGCTAACAACCCGGCTAACAATGATACTTTTAACTGTACATTGTCTTGCCTTAAGGAGATAAGCATATCCCTCCTAGAGCATACCAAGGAATTCAGTTGTGCTCTATCCAGGGCTGGTGTTGCTGATTTCCTACTCAAAGCATCAGCAACCACATTGGCCTTCCCTGGATGGTAATCAATCGTACAATCGTAGTCCTTGATTAACTCCATCCAATGGCGTTGCCTCATGTTAAGCTCATGCTGAGAAAAGATATACTTAAGATTCTTATGATCTGTGAAAATCTGGAACGTTTCTCCATAAAGATAATGTCTCCAGATCTTCAAGGCATGAACTACATCAGCTAGTTCTAGATCGTGTGTCGGATAATTCTCCTCGTGTTTCTTAAGCTGTCGGGAAGCAAAAGAAATCACTTGTTTATCCTGCATCAACACACATCCAAGTCCATTCTTAGAGGCATCACAAAAAACTATATATCCTTTCCCTTGCTCAGGTAACACAAGCACACGTGCACTTGTCAACCTTTCCTTCAACAACTGAAACGATTGTTGACACTTATCACTCCAAATAAAAGGAACATCCTTCCTGGTCAACTTAGTCAAGGGTAAAGCTATAGAACTAAAGTTCTTAATGAACCTCTATTAATAGCCTGCCAACCCTAAGAAACTACAGATCTCTATCGGTGTCTTCGGCTGCTCCCATTACAGAACAGATTCTACCTTTCTAGGGTCAACATGAATACCTGAGGCAGATATTATGTGTCCAAGGAAAGATACTTCTGGTAACCAGAACTCACACTTGCTAAACTTATCATATAACTTATGTTGTCTTAGCAAAGTTAGAGTCTAACGAAGATGCTGCTCATGCTGCTGAGCATCTCTACTAAAGATCAAAATGTCATCTATGAAGACAACAACACACTGATCGAGAAAAGGTCGGAAGATTCTATTCATGAGTTCCATAAATGCAGCTGGTGCATTAGTTAGTCCAAACGACATAAATGTGAGCTCATAGTGACCATACCTTATCCTAAAGGAAGACTTAGGTCTATCACCATCCTTAATACGCAACTGGTGATATCCTGACCTCAAATCTATCTTTGAGAAGACGGTTGCACCACGCAACTGGTCAAAGAGATCATCAATCCTCGACAGAGGATACTTATTCTTTATTGTTACTTTATTTAATTGTCTGTAATCAATGCACAACCACATTGACCCATATTTCTTCTTAACAAAGAGGACCAGAGCACCCCAAGGAGAAGGACTCGGTCGGGTGAAACCCTTCTCAAGCAACTCTTGCAGCTGTTTCTTGAGTTCTGCCATCTCAGTAGGCGCAATCCTATACGATGTTTGTGCTATAGGTTGTGTGTCCGGGATTAGATTAATCTCAAAATCAATCTCCCGAGGCGGTGGCACACCTGGAAGTTCTTCAAGAAATACATCTTCAAATTCCCCGACTACAGGAACTTCGGCAGGGTTAGGACTATCCATGGTAGTATCTACCACATGGGCCAAGAATGCATAACATCCTTGCCTCATCAGCTTTTCAGCAACCATGGCTGACACAAGATAGGTGGGTAGAATCTTTCTTTCTCCTTGAAAGATCCACATGTCACTATCATCAGCAAACATAGCTTGCTTGGATTCACAATCCAAGACAACCTTATACCTTTCGAAGGTATCCATCCCAAGGATTACATCGAATCCAAGCATCTCAAGTGGTATAAGATCCACTTGAATGCGATGTTCAGAAAAGAAGAGAATGCAGGGAGAACATATCTCCTGCAACACAGCAGATCCCATCAATGAAGTTTCTGGAAACAAACTATATGCTCTATGACTTATAGTCAAGTTGTAGTCAAGAATCACTCTTCGAGTGATAAAGGAGTGTGTAGCACCCGGATCAATTAAAATAGATACAACACAAGATGTAGACATATTAGAATAAAACAACTCCATCTGACCTGCCACAACCCGAGGGTTGATCACTGCATCAGGTGGATTCATCGCATAGAACCTTGCCGTCGCCTATGGTTGATTCGGTGCTCGATGGCTGGGTGCTGACGATCCAGCTTGGGACGCTTGTCCACGTCCTCTAGCGTTACCTGGAAGCTGTCGCCTTTGGGATCCTTGCTGGCTTTGCCTCTGAGGTTGAGTCACACTCACTTCTCTGGCTCTACAATCCTTCATCAGATGTCCCATCTTTCCACATATATAACAACTTATGTTTAGTTGTTGTAGTTTGGGTGGTCCTGTAACCGACATAGATGCTGAGCTACGAGCTCCTTCCAAAGGTAAGATTCGTCCTCTACCCCTATTTGACATTCATTGCGTATGGGTATTGGATCTAGGTGGTGGTGTAGGTACAGAAAATCTAGGTTTCTTGAAACCTTTAGATGAGGATCCTTGGAACTGGGGATACATCCTCTTGTTCTGGGTCTGTCTCTTCTCTACCACATACATTTCTACCCTTCTGATAGATTCCATGAAGGTAGAAAACCTTTCTCTATTCTCTAGAGCAGACACGGGAGTAGTCAACTCATCGTTTAACCCTTTCTCAAAATGCCTAATCCTTTCTTCATCTGTAGTCACCATGTGCGGACAGAACCGCAAAAGCTCCATGAACTTAGCCTTGTATTTGCTAATGTTCATTAGACCTTGTCTTAACCTCTCAAACTGAGAGATTCTCTCGTACAGAAATGTCTTAGGGAAGTATATGTTGATAAATTCCCGTCGAAAAGCTTCCCATGCAACCTCCACACCGGGCCTCTTCTGTTCTTCCATGGTCCACCAATGACCAACACTCCCCTTGAGAAGATACACTGTATGTCTAACCTTCTCAACTTCTGGGATGTTCAGGATTCTAAAGGCCTTCTCTAGTTCAGTTAACCACAAGTCAGCATCTGCTGGATCAGCTGTTCCAGCATACTCTGTGGCACCAACTCGGTGAAGTCGTTCAAACGTCTTGTCAGCTCCTTGTCCTTCAGGATGGGTAGGTGCCCTAGGTGCATGTATAGGCATCCTATCAGTCATACGTGTCATGGAAGTCATAAACTGCCCAAACATGGCTTGAATGGCTGGGTTCCCCATGTCAGTTGGATTGAATTGGGGTGGTTCAGGCACATGTTCTTCTCTATCTGGGTCTCTTGCACCTCTTCTGGGTGCAGCAACACTACTCTCTGCAACGTGTTCTTTGTGAGATCCAGACATCCTTAGTTTTATCTTCTTCTCCTAAATGAGTAGAAGACACTATCATACATACTGGAAGACACTAGAACAGACTCAACAACCTAATTCCTATGTCTCTGTAGACTCAGCAAACCTATAGCTCTGATACCACTAAATTGTGACGTCTGTCTCGGGAAAACGAGATCAACGGATGTGGAAGCGACTAATTAGTAGCGGAATTACTAAAAATCACTAAAAATTAAAACTTTTTGTAAAGAGATCCTCAAACGGTAAAGCTCTTCCATAAAGAAGCAAGTTAAGTTATTTACAACTGATCCATCATTACATCTCTGTAAAATCACATCTCGAGAGTCATAAGCATCAACTGCCATGTTAAACTGTACATGAGAAGTGTACAAAAATCATGAGGCATTAAGCCAAAATATTAGATCTACATTAAACATCTACTAACTCCTAGGACCTGAGAGTACAGAGACAACACATAGGACATTCTATCTATAAGGCTTGACAGCCAGTGTCTCCACCTGAAGATCACTACTATCCCTGATGTTGTTGCTGCTGCTGTTTCTCACCCACTGATGGGTTCCTTTGTCCTCGGCGTCTACCTAAAAAGTCGAATTCCACGGGGGTGAGACAATTGAATAATTGTCCCAACGAGAGTTATAACTCTCCGCCAGAAGCATTGTTATTGCAATAATGGAATAACATTGAGTAGTGGAACTATAAATATACAACAACAGATAAAGCATTGAATAAGTTAAGTAGAACAATATTTCATAAGCAATCATTTCAATTATAACTTGATTGAATGACATGACATATATCATTAAGGAATATAAAGAACATGTATACTGGTTATTTAACTAGAACACTATAAACAATGTATCATCAATCATTGTTTCTCATAGTTCAACCTAAGCAGTTATGCTATATGGCTGATTACATTTTTCAAACATATTTATGCCCTGAGGAGATGAGTTACACCTCTCATACTCCAACCGACCATTACTAAATCGCAATCGGTACCATACATAGATCATCAGAAGAGCCGGATTCCTATGACCTCATCCTCCTCAGTCAGTATGAGGAACAACATGCAGGACATCTTGTGTCTCTGCTATAATAGCTTTCCAGGGTATTCTGGCAACTTCGCTATTAGAGTTACAGTGGCATGTTGTATTCTCTTCGCCATGGAGGGATTTCTTGTTTATCTCACATCGATGCGACATTAACAACATCATCGGGAGATTAGTGATACATCATCCCGACATAAACATATAATGAAGGATTGAGAGATTAAATGTACATCTCACATCAATTCCCTCATTAGGACGTAAGGATATTCACGTCCATAACCCCCACATACTAAAAAGTATGCTCTCCAGGAGTTCCCTTAGGAAAACCTATTTTACCATCATTAAACTTCTGACAATGATGGATCTATGGTCAGGGCTCTACATGATATCATTATACTTGATTATTTAAGTATATCATGGCATTCTTTTAGCATCAGGCATGTTTCCACACATAAATTAATAAGACAATTGCTATAAAGAAAGAGTACTAATCATATCAAGTTTAGGTCACATATTGTTAACACTGGGATATCAATCCCTAACCACCTTATCATTGTGATTCAAGAATATGGGTGTTCAAACCCTTAGATCATCAAAACACTTGTTACCAAGTAACATATTGCCATCAAGTCATTTCACAGTATGAACATGACTGTAGCATTACATGTATTTCTCATGGCTCATAGAGCCTATCAATCTCATGTGTTACCTCTCACTAGGCAACATCTCAAATCATTACTTTCAAAGCTCATAAAGTGCTTTCAATGAATATGGCATCATAACCCTTACCTGGTTATGCTCACTTCTTTATAAAGACTTGCATGACTAACACAATTGATAACATGCACATTATATCAATATCATCACAATACAATTTATTTCCAAATCAAGTATAGAACACCACGACCGTGCTATCTTACACGGCCGTGCAAAGGAAAACCACCACAACCGTGTCACATCACCACGGCTAGTTTCTAGGGTTAGGGTTTCCTATTTAATTCAATTAGGGTTATTCAACCCCTTTAACTTAAAGGCATAATGATTCTTCATTTCATACTCAAGTATAGGGTTTCATGCTAAAAAGCATAACCCAAAATTAGGGTTTACTGTTCACAACATCACATTTCCCTAGATTAGGGTTTACTATTCACATTACATCACCTTACCCTAGATTAGGGTTTACTATTCACATTACATCACCTTACCCTAGATTAGGGTTTACTATTCACATTACATCACCTTACCCTAGATTAGGGTTTACTATTCACATTACATCACCTTACCCTAGATTAGGGTTTACTATTCACATTACATCACCTTACCCTAGATTTGGTCACCAAATCAACACTTAATCATTTGTCAACTTGTTATCATTGAACCCTCAATTGGTCAACCCTACTTAAACCTAGACCTCCAAACGGTCTTGAGTGATCACCAAACGGTCTTGAGACCATTTGGGTGATCCCCAAATGGTTTTGAAACCATTTGGGCCACTCAACCCAAACTTCAACATGAATCTTTTATTGAAATCATTAATTAACCCGATTAGGGTTTAGGTGGTTGATGGGCCTTCAATTGGTGATTTTCTTGGAATTAGATGATGATTTTTGGTAGGTGATTAACATACCTCCAAACGGTCAACACCTGGTCAACGCATCCAAACGGTTTTAAAGCGTTTGCTTCTATGCGGTTTGTGAAACCGTTTGCATTCAAACGGTTTGAAACCGTTTGCTCCCAAACGGTTTGGGAAACCGTTTGTGCAAGAGGTGGAAGACCGTTTGCTAAAGAAAGATTGTGGATAAACTTTGGAATTAACGTCATCATCTTCTACCTCAAGAACAGGGTCTGTTCTTCACAGAATTTCTAGCAAGAACACACCAAAGTGTCTAAAGAAGAAGAATAAGCAATTATACTAGGAGAAGAGGATGCATTTAACAAAGTTTAAGGGTTAGAGTTATAAAACCTGCCTTAAGATCTGATCCAGAGATCCAAGCTTCGTAGCTTTAATGGTGGATGAGGCTCCAAAGGTTTCCCAAGGTCCATTCTTCAAGATTTGGATGGAGAAGATGGCTAGAAAGAAGAGTTGTGTAAGGAAAACTACTAAACCAACCTTGTATTAGAGTTTCCACCATGAATTCGAGCTAGGTGATGGTCCAAACTTACCAACTTAGCTTGGTCATCTTCCTCTGTACCAGAGCTTCCTCTTGGTCGGTCCAAAGCAAGAAGATGAGAAAAGAGACTAAGGGAAACGTTCCCTTGCTTTGAGGAAAAAGGGTGCTTATATATTTTTGGGTATTATCAAGGCAAAAAAAAGATAGTTATTTCTCTTATTTCTTAAACCCATCCACTCATGCTTGCTCCACCCTTGGCCACATTTCTTCCTCCTTTTCACATGCAAAACCTCTCTTTTATCCAAGGTTAAAAAGGAAAAGAAACCAAACACCTTATTAGGTTATTCATGTATAAAAGGCCATTTGCTTAAAACTTGGTTATTTGAATATTAAGGTCATCTTTCTTACTTGATCATTCAAATGAGGTGCCCCTCTCATTTTATTTTCTCTACTTAATGCCAAAAAACATGAGAGATACTATAGAGGGTATATTTTACATGTTGCACCCTATGTTTTGGGTAAATTGCACTTTACACCAAAACTAGGTTTTAAAGCATAAGGATTGCTCTACAAGCTATATATTGGTGCTCAAGCTTGTGGAAACCATACCACTACATCATATTCATTATTATGATGTCTCATCATCAGAGGAACATATTAACATGTGCAATTTGCAAGTTAACCCCTTTATTTGGGTAATTTGCACTTTAGTCCAAAATTAACAAAACAATATTGCAACATTGTTAAAAAAGGACTGAAATGGAAATATAAGTTCCTCAAAAGATTTAATTACATTCCATAAGATAACCATGAGCATCTAACCAAATATTTAAACAAAACACCTAGGTTCAGTTCATAACCCAGGTCAGGGATGTTACACCTTTGGTCTCTAATCACTTTACCTAACCTCTAGCTTTGATTTCCACCGTCCATCACCACCGATTTCTCCACCTACAAGAAGACTCTGCCCCTACAGCCTAAAGTTGCATTTTTCCAGTTCTAGCCCAGTTTTCACCAAAGAGCCTTGCAAGAATGAAGAGCATGGGCAAGGCCCTTAAGAGGGGAGTAGAGAAGACTACAAACATCCTCTCCAGTAGCAAAAGATGATCCAAACGGGTGCCCAGTTCACAGTAGTCCGGTAGCGTCGCCTCGTCGTCCAACTCCATCTCACGCTCCTTTGGACGATCGGCGCCAATGAGTGCCTCCCGACTCCACTCTTCATCGAGCAATCACACCTCAGATCCAAGATACAACAACCCCAAGGAAGAGGAGGAGGAAGAAGAAGAAGAGCTGGAGAACATTGTAGATTCTATTGAAGTCAATGCACCGACTCATGAGCGAAGAACTAAGAAAACTAATGAGGCATCTTACTCATGGTTGCCGCCACGACCAACTCCAGTGAGGCATTCCACATCATCATCCTGACCTAGTGGAAGCCATGAGAGGGTGCCCTTGAACTTGGACACAAGTTTGGGGTCACACACCTATGAAGAAGAAGAGGTAGACGACACCGAGAGTGAGGAATTGGAGGATGAACCAGTGGACATCGTGTCAAGGCTAGAGGAGGACAAATTGACATGGGTGGGAAAGCAACCAGAAGGAACCACTTATGGAAGAGGAATAGCAAGAAAGGCGGCAATGAGACCTCTCCACCCCGAGTGCATGATAAGAAGGGTGATTCCCACCAGATATGCATGTTTGCCCACAATGCAAGCCATAGCGGTCAAGTTTACATTTGATAGTCATTTACGACGCTGTGGATTATACACGATTTTAACTAAGGTTGAAGAAACATACTTGGAGATTACTCATGAGTTCTTTGCAACCTTAGAGAAGGTTTAGTATCAAGGAGAGGATGCTATTAGGTTCAAGTTAAACTACTCAACACATGTCCTCAAAGCTTCTCAGATCAATGCAATCTTTGCCCCCAATCCAGAAATGGCAAAGAAATTTGAAGAGGGAAGATTTGACAAGAACAATAGAGCAGATTACTCCAAGATGTGGAACAAGATCATGGGCCAATCTACCTTTTCTGCAGGGAAATCCAAAACGAGCAAGATCTACAACCCTTTCTTGAGATACTTACAAAAGGTCCTAGCAAAAACCTTGTTTGGCCGATATGATAATCAAGGATCTGGTTCTCAGAAAGACTTATTTCTTATGGCCACAGTTGTAAGTGAGGGATTTGTGAGCATTGGTGCCATGGTGATTGATCACTTGAATACAATCCCATCCAAGAGTAAAAATCCATTCATCATGGGAGGGATTGTCACCACTTTGGCAAGGGTAGTGGGATGCACTCTAGAGGGACTTACCATAGTAGATGGAAACAAATATGTGGATCTAAACTATCTTGTAAGGTCCCAAATGATATCCCTCAAAGATAACAAAATTTTCTATGTTTTGAACCCCGACTATCCTGGTGTCACCCTGGAACTCCCATACCACACCGGCCTTCTTACCAGGGATGTGGGGCCTATGGATGACTTTCTAGATTTGTTATCATGCTATGAGGAAATGAACCCTAGAGAGGGGTATAGAGCACCAAGTGTAGCCTTACATCAAGAAGAGGGGGAGACAAATGTGCCAGAGTAACATCGTTCACTTGAGCAGCCACGCCGTACTAGACTGAGAATGGAAGATTTTGATGCACAACTGCCTCCGACAAATGCATATGACATGTCATCTATTCAGGCACAGTTGGAGGGAATTCAAAAGATACAACAGGACATGTGGTTGGATCAACAGTAGATGCATCATCAAATCAACCAAATGTACCACTACCAACATGCGTAGACACAGAGAAACCCCCAATGGGGGGATGATTTCTGGGGATCAATTTCTGGTTACCAGGAGACGTACTCGCCTCTACAGGCAGACTATTGGGGCCATTACTACCATCAGCCTCCTCCACAGTCTGGCCCACCGTAGGACCCCACACCACCAGAGCCATGACTTCTACCCTATCATCCCTAAGCTTTAGTTTCATGCTGAGGAAAACATGGTTCAAAAGTTTGGGGTGGTAGGGCATTAAGCCCTCAGTTTCAGCTTATTTTGATAGTTTCCTGTTCCGCCTGATCGCTATTTGTTTGATTTTTAACCCACCTAGTGTAGATTTTCTTTTGCTTGCATTCATGCATACATGTAGTTTTATTTCATGCATTTTTGTGTAATTTTTCAAAAAAATTTCTCTTTTTGCTATTCCATATCATGCATTGCATTCTCATGTAGTTTTTGGTAATTTCTTGTGCATTTTAACTAGGATTTGCTGCTTTATGTTTTAAATTTCCCTAAAGTAGGTTTAGATGTAATTTAATGCAAATTGGCACCATTTTGACCAATTTTGCCCAAACTTAAATGTTCTTGCTCTAAAAGTATGTTTTGACTTAATCTCCACTGTTTGAAATGAAATGGTTTTAATCCTTTGACAAATGCATGCTACTTTCTTAGATCTTATTGCTATATGGTCTTTTTTGTTGACTTTTTACATATGCACCACCTCTCTTAAGTTTGTGAATGTTTTGGTTGAATCATGAATTGAGCAAGCTACAGGCGCTTAAAGCCTATGGAATCACTTGGTAGAAATGTGAATGCTATGTTGTTCTATCATGTGGTGTGATATCATTTGGTGAAGTGTTGGATTAGCTTTCATGCAGAAAGTATTATGTTGGAAACTACACTAATGACCCCTCTTTGATCCGACTATTCTTTCACCACCTTCATACCTCTCTGCCTCATGAAAAGATGCCAAAGTGCACATAGCAGCCGTGGCCACCCCCAAAAGTTTGGGGTGGCCACATCTCAACCTCCCCGCTTCACTCTATCCACCATATGCCCTATCTACACCAAGGGCAAAGAAAAAGAAAAGAAAAAAAGAAAAGCAAAAATAAAATGAAAGGACGCTCCTATTTAAGAGCATTCAAATAAAGAAAAGATGAGTGTGTAAAAGCACTCCAAAATCTTACCGCAATCCTTTCTTCCTCTTTCATACCCATTGAGCTAGAAAACATAAAATCTAGCTCATTTTACCCTTTCTACAGCTAAGTGGGCCATCTAGTGTGGTTTGGAGCATAAGAGTGAATGCATGAAAGTGAAAAAATACTCCTAGTCATCTTTGATTAACACCAACATGAAACGGTTTACCCCAAATGACATGAAGGACATATGGACAACTTGTGTTTCTATGCTTTATATTTGAAGTTTGTATGCTCAGTGCTCAGTTCATGAATGGTTTGCGAAAGAGGAGAGGAGAGAGGTGAAGCACATGCACTTAGTCACCCCCAAGACCATGTATTTAATAATTATATGTTGCTATGCATTTGTCATTCATTTTTGTTGAAAAGAACCTAAAAAGAGAGATTGAGTTGGAGCATACTTGAGGACAAGTATGTTTTAAGTTTGGGGTGGTGATGTAGCCATATTTTAGGGCTCCATCTTGTGCCTTTTTGTACTTTTATCACATCTAAACAAAGTAGATTGCAAGTTACTTTCCCCAGTATGTTTATCATTGCCAAATGAACTTATGGATGATTCTTTGCGTTATTTTTAGGTACTTGAACCATACTTTGGATGGACGAGAGAGAAGGAAGGAGTCCTAGGGTTCCTCCACTCATGGAGGGGTCCAAAGAAGGCCACAAGAGCTCCCTCAACATACCCCAATGGCCAAGATTCGGCATCAAGCAAAGAAGTCCTTTGATAATGAAGTCTGAAGCCATTTTAGTACTTGAAGACCCCAACACGGCCGTGGTGCCAAGGAACGGTCGTGTTGGTAATTGCACAAAGTTACATGTTGAATTGAAAAATCTTGAAGTCTCAGCAACTCAGCCACTACGGACATGCTACCCAGCACGGCCATGCCACGAAGCCCCCACCATGACCGTGCTACCCAGTACGACCGTTCTAGATGAAGGATAGAATGGGTGTGCTCTGGGGAACAACCTCCTTGCAACTCCACCACCACAACCATTCTGTCCAGCACGGCCATGCTACCTAGCCACCACCATGGCCGTACTGCCCAACACGACCGTGCTACTAGCCTTCATTTCACCCATCCAACCTGTGATTTCACACTTCACCTGAATGGCTGTTCTCCTCCACCACAGCCGTTCTCACCTCTACCCACCTCGGACGTGCTGCCACCTAAAACCTAGCACTTTTCACACTGATTTTCCCACAATACCCCTACTTATCCTAGTGCTTCTACCACCACCTATATATACATGGGCAGCGGCCACAACACTATGTTAGCTTCTCCTACAACTGCTCGTAGCCTCCATCACTCCTCCTTGAGCATCTAGTGCATTTTACTTTGCATTTGTGCTCTCCATCCACCATTTCCGCCTCCATTCCACCTTGGAAACCTAGTTTTCTAAGTTTCCATCCATAATCCCCCATATCTTCATGCTCACCTGCACCCTTGGAGGAGAGAGGTCATCCACAACAATAAGGAGGTGAAGAAGAAAGCTACTTCCCCAAGCTCCATGGCGTTTCTTCCCCTTCTTCCCCTTTCTTTTACTATTTCTTTAACTATGTGTAGCTAAGCCGCTAGTAGTGGTCTGTTTGGGGTTAAAATGTGACTTTGATACCATGTTGGGGGAAAATAGCTTGTAATGAACATAATTTCTATCTATGATAATTGCCTCTTACTTCTATCTCATTTCCTATTTTATTACATGTGGTTTGTGCTTATAACATGAATTGCTTGCTTTGAGATGTTTGAAGACACTTAGCTTCTAGGAGGAATTGGAGTGTATGTGGCAATCTTAGGAATGGCTCCTAGGTCCAATTAGTGGATCCCTAGCTAGCCCCCTTTGTTCCTACATACACATCCCTCCTCCTACAAGTGAGTGTGTGATCTAAGTAGCTAGTGTAAGTGTGATTAGTGCAATTGCCTAAGGCTTCCTAAAGGCTAGAATGACTAGTGGCATGAGGTTAAATATCCTCATCTCTACTCCCATCTCTACCCTTGGCTCTCAATTGACCTAATGCCACTTACCCTAGAAACCTAGACTTGACAAGTTCTACTAGAATTACACCTAACCCTAGTTACCCAACTAGTAGTATAGGGTATATTCTCCTAGCACTTGCCTTGTTGTTTGGTTTGGTAATCTAGATAGAATTGTGATGGTTGCTTGCTATGTCGAGATCCCCCAACTAATATCAAACCACATCCCCAAACGTCCCACCTACCTTAATCATCTTGCTTAAAACCTATCTTGCTCTACTTGCTTGTTCATGCTAGTCTAGTTTAGTTTCTTTTGCTTAACCTAGTTAATTGCTTATTTTTGCTCTTTAGTGTTAACTTAGGTTCTTGCTCTTGCTAGTGGTTAGTTTAGTTCTTAATTACTTCTTGCCTTGCTAGAGTAGTGTAGTTTCTCTTGCTCTTGCTTAGCTAGTTTGTCAACCTAGTTTGCTCTATTTGCTTTTTCAAGATAACTTAGGTTTCATTCTACTTTTCTTGCTTATTTGCTGAGTGTAATCACAACCAAACCCTTTTAAACCCCTCAAACCCTAATCTCCATACTAGGAGCATAACAAACACTACCCTATCTCTAGTGCCCCCTCTATCCCTGAGGACCGACCCATTTTCTTGCCAATCACCTATACTACAACAGTACCCCATGTGCTTGCAGGAGACCTGTTTAGTTTTGTGATCGACTTGGTTAGGGCCAATACACATTTTGAAAGTGAATCCCATACATGTGTTTCGATCTCGTGGGGGCGCATCTAGTCGAGTCAAATAGGCTAGTGTGTAACACCTCTAGCGGACGCATCATCTTACCTTTGCTCTCAGAGAGTTATATTTGATAAATGACCATAATAAGTGGGTGTGTGTAACTTCAATGTGATATAGTTTGTTATACCTAACCTTAATGTAGCTAAATGATGGTGATTGGTTATAATCACCCCTCTTGCATTATTAGTGTGAAAATGAATTACGCTCCTCTTGTGTTTAAACCACCATGTAGTGCTATTTGAATATCATAGTGCCTTGCAATAATAATACCTATGGACACATAATTGTTGATGATGAGGATGACCTTGCTATGAATAATGTGATGGTCTTAATGACATTTGGGCATGTTGAACCCTGATTGAGGTGAAATCCTTTTCATGTTCCAATAAGGGTTCAAACCCTCGAACTTGAGATAAGAAATGAATATCTTGAAATGATATGATGATAATGTGGTTCATTACAATGCAATGGATGATATCATATTGTAATGTGATTAAGATATATACTTCAAACGTTCTAAAGTTGCAATGCTTATACACTTGATAGAAATGAATTAGGGTGTGTATGTCCATTTGTATGATGAAGCCTTAATTCACCCACTTGGCAATAACTAATCAAGTGTAACCCTAATCATGTAGTGCCCTGTGCCATAGATCCATCTGAGTGTCAGGACTTGCTAAATGCTGAAATGAGTATTCCTAAGGGAAACTTGGAGTGCATACTATTGAGTATGCGGGGTGCTTGTCGTACTGACTCAAAATGTTTGGGAGGATGACTGTGGTCATACCTCGATAGGATAACAACTATGGTCGTGTCTCAAATATGTATATATGATAAGATTTAAGGACAACTACGGTTGTACCTCAGATAGTAGGGTTTGTATTCCCACCTCCTTTCACTAGTTTCGTGACCTGTACCAAGAAAGGTCTAGGTTGTTAATAGCTTGATGTGATGGGTCGTTGTGGCAGACTCATACTGACCGAGGGTGGAGAAGATTTTAGGAATCCAGTTACCCTAGATCTTGTATGGCACCGATTTCAACTTAGTAGTGGTCAATTGGGACTTGAGTGGTATTCCTCAAATGCCTTAGGGAAACATAATAAAAGATGGAATCCAAGCCATGTAGTATATATATGTTAGGGTTAAATATGTCTCACATTGGTTGAGTAACCCTTGTTTTATCTTTATACTACATAGTTCTTATAAATGTAGACTTATGCAATTTGAGTAATTCTACTTGTTGCTAAAGCTTATTTGCTTAACTGCTTAGTATGCTTATATTATTCAATCTGCTCAATTGCTTATCCAATACCCTATCTGCCCAATTTATTTACTATTTATTAATCTGTTGTAATCAATATTAGTTGAAGAGAGTTATATCTCTTGCTGGGACTGGGTCTCATTCATGGGTAACCACATTTTTTTAGGTGGTTGAGGGCAACGAGGATGAGGTCATGCCATGGAAGAAGATCAACATGATGATTAGTAGTTTTAGAAGGTTGGTCAGTTGTAGATGATAGTAGTAGAGTCCTAGTGTCGTCCCTATACTCTTAGGTCTGGGTATGGGATGTGTTTTCTAGATGATATGCTTGCATCGACACGAGTTTCTAGCAGCATGTAAATGTTTGTAAATATATGACATGTACCTATGAAATATCTTTTGTATACAGGATGTGGCCGAGGCCATTGGATGCAGATGTAAATACTTGTTATAGTATATGAGAATGTAAGAATGGACCTTCATGTAAATGTTCCAGAGTTTGTTTACATTGTTGAAATTGGTTTTAATTATTCTGCATTTTTGGCTATGTGATTAATTAGTATTTGATCATGTTTTGTGTTTTGAGTAATCTCATTTAGTGTGATGAGGTGTCACAGTTAAGTGGTATCACAACTCTAGGTTCACTATTGTGATGCCCCGATCCCCGAGCCATCTCTAATGACCCCGAAGACCCAAGAGTCACACTCGGTAAACCACTCTTAACTTTTTCTTTTCTTGTTCACTTAAAATTAGCTTAAAGCAAAAATCTTTTAACTTAGAATAAACTGAAACCTTAATAATTGTGGAATCAAACTTACTATTTCTAAATCTTGAAAGATACCATAAAGTTTAAACAACATATTACAACTTACTTGCAAAATATAAAGTGCAACAGTTAATTGAAAACTAAATTATAGATTACTTTTACATTCTCTCTCTTTCTACAACACCATGTCTGAAGGACCGAGGGGAAAGGACTAAGAGACCTCTAACTAACTACGTACTACCTTCTAATTACTTGGGTGATACAATCCTTTAGCTTCCTCGTGCTGACGCAGACCTTAAAAAAATGTTTCATTAGGTTGGTGATCAGCTACTGGCTCAGTGAATAGAATTTCACCCAACCATCGTAGATAACCCATTTATGTTTATTAATTGGAATAATATGCAAGAAATACTACACTGAGCAGGTCTAGAATAAAATATCTTAAATATCAGGAAATATCAACATCTCATTAAAATAACAACTGCTTCAAGCTATAGTTACAATTAAATAACATGGATTATTAACATTTCATTTAAAGAACAACTGATACGAATTTAAACTCCATATTTCTTAACTCTTTAACTTATAAGAAACTCTATGAACCTATATGAACATATTTTATCTTATGCCCTGATCATATGCAGTGTAATCTACATATGAAGACTCATAGCAAACTACGATCCCACCGTACAAGACTTAGCTGACACCCCGGGATAGCTAAGTCTGATTGCTGTCCTAGTCTGCTACAGGAAAACTGGCTCTCTAGCCTCGACACTCCTATGGTGCCGTAAACTAGACTCCTCCTGTAAGCTGAGTACATAGGTGGAGGGTCAAGCCATCTATTACTCTAGTGCCACCATGATCTTGTCTCTGGTTGATGTTGGACACTACATGGCTTTTTTTGTACGCTAGTGCCACCATGATCCTATTTCTAGTTGATGTTGGACACTACAAACTGTATTCAAGGAGACTTCCACTAGGGTTCGTCCCCCATGCCACCTAATATCACGCTTCGACCCCCGTATACTGGATACTGCCAAGGTTAGGTCATTTCACCCCTAAGGCGTAGGCCTCACATAGGGGTTCTACGGTGTTCAGGGCCTTTAAATCTATTATTTTATTATTCTAGAAAATCTCTTACTACTTTGCATCTTTCTCTTACTTATTCTTGGTTTTCATATCTCTATAGTACCTCATCTATTTAATTGTAGTTCAAATCACAATTTGAATATCATTCTAGAACTGACAAAGCAGTATACTCAAAAACATTATAAATACTGAGTAATCCATATACCATGCATGCAGACAGATTGAAAATTCATAAATAACCCAAACTCATCTCAATTTGGAACATACATACTGAATTCATGAAATTGAACATCTTATTGCACTGATAAGAGTAAATTACTCCACATATGAGAAGTCATTAGTACCATTTGTCAATTATCTGAAATTTCTCGAAAAATGTGCACATTAACCCTAGTCCTGGTTTGTGCATCAGATAACTCAATTAAGAGTTACTTACGCATCATAACATGAATTATTAACAATAATTGAGAATTTCAAATAATATCTCAAAGAAACGTGCCAATTCGTGTAAATACTAATTCACTCACATTAACATAATAAGAAGCATGCAACTAGGGTTTCATTGAATATTTTCATGTTACCGTACTTTCTTTGAAATTGTGCATCTGATAATTTACTAAAATCTGTACTGCCTGGGTTTATACTCAAACCGTACCATTATTGGTCGTGTATTACTAATTTCAACATTCACACTGAGCAATTTAGGTTTCGATTAACCATACAATTCCATTGGTCCAATCCACACTGATTAGATGCTAAACTAGATCATATAAAAGCGTAAAGAAGCGATTTATGAAATAAAAAGTCGGGCGATGCCAAATACTTTCCAACGCCTGATAACTGCTGTTATCAGTGAAAAACACGCAATTAACCAAAAATTTCCAATTTGCAGAGTTAAAATCTTGGATAGTGAGTGAAATTCTGCTCATAGTGGTTCGGGATGTCCGGATTCGTCCGGAAATGCATCCAGAGCCTATTTTTGGGCGAATTTTGGTTGTCTTCAACCTTTGGTTTACACTGTTCATGAACCAACAATCCAACAATGATCGCTCCTTCATGTACAGGTTGGAAACAACTCGATCGATGGCTGAATCGTGGCTAGGAGCTACAGAACCTTGCATGGATCTCACGACCGAGCTCAAGGACAACTTCCACTGCTGCCAAGCGCGCCCTAGGCGGTGCCCTCCTAGCCATGCACAATAGCTGCAACTGCTTCTGCTTGCCGCTGGCCAAAGTCGCTAAGCGGCTGGGCTAGGGCAGCTAGAGGAGGAAGAGAAGATAAGAGGAAAGGTGGGCGGAGGTCAACGGAGCTTGGTGGCTAGCTAATCCGCCCTCAAATCGCCCTATGCGGCCTCCTTCAGCTGCTCTCGATCACATAGGTCAGGCGATGCTACAGTACACCGCCTTAGATGATTGCTTAAATCCATCGGGTAATAGATAAGGGAAAGGGAAAGGAATAAATAGCCAGAAATTTGGGAAAATTGCAAATTCGACATTGGAAATTGAAATGATCACAACTTTCGCCTCATAGGTCCAAAACAAGCATTTTCTTTTGCAACTTTTCTAGCGCAAGATCCTCTACAACCTCAAGGCATAAAAACATGCCAATTAGCTTTTCTCAGCTAATCAAAACACTAATCGCATCTTAAGCACTTAGCTTAGCTTAATTAACTTGATGATGCACTAATCACCACACGAGCACATAACTTATCTCAATTAACTTAATGATGTTGTTATCATGATACTTACTAATTAATTGTGGTGTGGGTCATAACAATCTCCCTCCCTTATAAGAATTTCATCCCAAAATTCCTAAAAGAGAAAAGGAAACTTGTTACACATCTCGGACTCAAGCACCCACGTAGCTTCCTCTAAGTTGTGATTCCTCCACAAAACTTTTACTAATGGTATCTCACAATTCTTAAGCTTCTTGATCCTCCGATCAACTATATGTACTGGTCCTTCAACATAGGACACATCTGGTCTGAGCTAAGCAAGTTCTGGATCCACTATCTTCTCTGTACTAGGGTAACATTTCTTCAGCATCGATACATGAAACACATCATGTAAATTAGCCAACTCAGATGGAAAATCCAACCTGTAGGCTACAGATCCAATCCTCTCAATGATAGGATACATGCCCATAAACCTAGGAGTCAATTTTCCTCTCTTACCAAACCTCAACACTCCTTTCCATGGTGAAACCTTCAAATACACTTCAACACCAACCTCAAACTCAAGAGGTCTACGTCTCTTCTCAGCGTAACTCTTCTGCCTATCCAGTGCAGCTTTCAACTGCTCTCTGATCACTGTTATCTTTTCTGTAGTCAAATCAACTATCTATGGTCCAAGAATCTATTTATCACCCACCTCGTACCAACATATGGGTGATCTACACTTCCTGCCATATAGAGCTTCATATGGGGCCATACCAAGACTGGAATGGTGATATTATTGTATGAAAACTCTATAAGTCTCAAGTGTTCTTCCCAACTTCCACTGAAATACAAGACACATGCTCTCAGCATATCCTCAAGAGTTTGAATGGCCCTCTCTGACTGACCATCCATATGCGGGTGAAAAGCTGTACTGAACCTCAAACTTGTGCCTAAAGCTCGATGCAACTGATTCCAAAACCTGGATGTGAACTTAGGATCTCTATCTGATATAATTGAAATTGGAATACCATGCAGCCTGACTATTTCATCCACATATATCTTGGCCAACTTTGGGACATCAAAGGTTGACTTAACAGGAAGAAAGTGAGCAGACTTAGTCAGTCTATCCACAATCACCCATATTGAGTCACACCCTCTAGGTGTCCTGGGCAACCCTATCACAAAGTCCATTGTGATATGTTCCCACTTCCATTCTGGTATAGGAAGAGATTGCAAGGTACCTGTAGGTAACTGATGCTCAGCCTTAACCTGCTGGAACACACTACATCTAGCCACATACTGAGCTACATCCTTTTTCATACATGACCACCAGTACAACTCCTTGAGATTCCGGTACATCTTAGTGTTGCCTAGATGCATAGTGTACATCGATGCATGCGCTTCCTCAAGAATCTGTTCTTTCAAATCACTGTCTCCAGGCACACACAACCGGTCATGCTGATACAACAAACTGTCATATGAAAACCTAAACTCTGGTCTTTTTCCCTTTGTCATATCCTCCATGATCTGCTGTAACTCACTGTCACTCTGATGAAGTTCCTTGATCTGATCATAAAAAGTAGGCTTGACTTGCATCTATGCAATCAAACCACTCTTCTCTGTTACCCCTAAGTCTAAGTTCAACTTATGCATCTCTACTAGCAGGTCTCTCTTGAAACATGCCATAGAGAATGCATCAGTTGTTGAACTAGACGTCTTGCTGAGGGCATCTGCTACCACATTCGCTTTACCAGGATGATAATCTATTGTCACATCATAATCCTTGATCAATTCTAACCATCTCTGCTGTCTAAGATTCAAATCCTTCTGGGTGAAAATATATTTCAATCTCTTATGATCCGTAAACACTTGGCACGCCTCACCATAAAGGTAGTGACGCCATGTCTTAAGAGCATGTACTACTACAGTTAACTCCAAATCATGCATCAAATAATTCTCCTCATTCTTCTTAAGCTGTCTAGATGCATAAGCTACTACTTTACCTTCCTGCATCAACACACAACCTAGACCTCTCCTGGAAGCATCACAAAACACTGTGTAGCCTTTATCTGCCTCAGGCAGGATCAACACTGGTGCTGTAGTCAACCTCTTCATCAATATCTGAAAACTCTTCTCACAGTTGTTTGAACAGAAAAATGGTGCATTCTTCCTCGTTAAACATGTCAGAGGTGACACTATAACACTGAAGTTCTGGATGAACCTCCTATAGTAACCTGCCGATCCTAAGAAGCTTCTGATCTCAGTAGGAGTCTTAGGCTGCTCCCACAGTAGAACACACTCGGCTTTCTTAGGGTCAACACTTACTCCATCTCCTAAGATGACGTGTCTGAGAAAAGATACCTCAGCTAACCAGAACTCACACTTACTGAACTTAGCATATAACTGATGTTGTCTCAACAACTGTAATGCTATCATCATATGTTGCTCATGCTACTCATCATCTCTAGAAAAAATTAGAATGTAATCTATGAAAACCACTATGAACTGATCCAAGAATGGCTTGAAAATCCGCTTCATCATGTCCATGAAAGATGATGGGGCATTAGTCAGTCCAAACGACATGACCAAAAAATCATAATGCCCATATCTTATTCTGAAAGCCGATTTAGGAATATCTGAAGCCTTTATCCTCAACTGATGATACCCAAATCTTAAGTCTATCTTCAAAAAGATCGTCGCTCCACACAATTGATCAAACAAATCATCTATCCTTGGCAGCAGGTACTTGTTCTTGATGGTGATCTTATTCAACTGTCTATAATCTATACATAATCTCATAGTACCATCTTTCTTCTTTACAAACAAGACTGGAGCTCCCCATGGTGAAGAACTAAGTCGAATGAAACCCTTATCCAGTAACTCCTGTAACTAGATTTTGAGTTCCTTCAACTCTACAGGTGCCATTCTGTAAGATGGCAGTGCTATAGGTTGACTACCTGGCAACACCTGGATCTCAAAGTCTATCTCTCTTTCAGGAGGTAGACCTGGAAACTCATCTGGAAAAACATTTGGGAACTCACAGACCACTGGCACATCCCATAGGCTGACTGTGCTCTTTTCTGCTCTAGTATTTACCACATGTGCCAAGAACGCCTCACAACCTTTATGCAACATCTTATCAACTACAACAACTCATATGATACACGTAGGTAAGACTTTCCTATCTCCAGAAAAGACACAAGAAAATTCACCTTATTGAAAGACAACCTCCTTCCAACAGTCGAGTTGAAATCGATACGTCTCTAGGCAATCCATACCCAATATAACTTGAAAAGAGTTAATATCCAGGGGTATTAGATTAACCGCAATGGTGTAACCACCAAAATTCAACAAACATCCAAGACAAAACTCTGTCAACACTGTTGGTTCACCTAACGGAACTCTCAACAACAACTCAATTGGTAATTCTTGTGTTAACATGTTAAGCTTACAAGCTAAAGAACATTGTATAAATGAGTGAGTCGCACCCGGATCTATCAAAACTATAACTGCCATTCTATTAAAGAAAAACATTTCTCCTATAATTACTCGAGAAGAAACAATACCTTTTTGTGGTGTCAGAGAGAAGAAGCGTCCTGAAGATCTTCCTCTCCCACGGTGTCCACGTTGTCCTTCCCTTCCACTGGGTGCTGCACCACCTCGGGAACTTGAAGATACAGAAGAATTGGGTCCTCCAGCTGGAGCCTGTCTCGGGACATTCTGGTACTATGACTGGGAACCCTGTGATGCTGTTTGCTGAAGCTGAGGACATTGCCTTCTAAAGTGTCCCACTTGTCCACAGTTGTGACAACCTTGGAAATCTGCACCCCAACACTGACCAAAGTGTGGCTTCCCACAGATATCACACCTCAATATCTCTTTCTTTGGCAGTCCTGTCACTGAAACTGAAGATCCTGAAGACCTAGTTGGAGGTGTCCAAGTAGACTGTGTACTCCATCTTCTGGAATTAGGTCTTCCTCTGCTTGATGAAAAACTAGATCATTATCTACCAAAATAGCCAAGTCCTCGTCCTATCTTTGAAAAGAAACCACCACCACCTCTGTATCCACCACTGCTTTGTCCCCTTATAATAAAGTCTCCAGATCTTTTCTTACTCTCAGTATGCTTATCAGCATTAACTGACTCTTCTATACGTCTTGCTGCCTCAAGAAACTCTCTGAAGCTCTCTCTTTTTCTTCGGCCAATTACAGATACAATATGCCAGATTTCAGACCTCAATCCCTCCGGGAACCTTCTACACTTTTCCACGTCATTTGGGATGAGCTGCGGGCAGAAGTTTACCAACCTGGTGAAATGTGCCTCATACTCTCCTACTGACATATTCCCTTGTTTGATATTCAACAGTTGCCTTATTTTCTCATTCAGAATGGTAGGTGGGTAGTATGTAAGATGAAATTCATCAACAAAATCCTTCCAAGTCAGCACCATGTTTCTCCTTTTATCTTCCACTCCATGCCACCAGAGTTCTGCATCACCTTTAAGCAAATAAACTACATGATTGATTTGCCTTTCCTCAGATAGCTCCATGAGATGGAACACTTTCTCAATATGCCTTAGCCATTCATCTGCCACTGCGGGATCTGTTGTTCCAGTGAACTCAATACCTCCAAGCTTCTTAACCAACTCATAGGATCTCATTAGATCCTTGCTACTCGAGGTAGAAGTTCATCTATCCGAGTTATATTTTTCCTTAGTCTCAAGAAACATTCTGTACATTCTTGCTACTTCATCAACTTCTTCACCACCACCTGGACCCATCTCCTGAGGATCAGGTCCAATGTGGATCTCAACTTGGTCCTCATGACCACATCCTCTTTCTGCCATCTGCAATAATATAACAGAACATTTCCTGTTAAACAATTATAGTTAGAAGAAAGACACCTAAGTCCTAATCCTATTGGTCTCTTATCGTCCCCTGACCTTGACTTAGAGTAACCATGTACTCAACCTATGCTCTGATACCAAAGCTGTTGTGACACCCCAGTCCCCGAGCCATCTCTAATGACCCCGAAGACCGGGGAGTCACCCTCAGTAAACCACTCTTAACTTTTTCTTTTCTTGATCACTTAAAATTAGCTTAAAGGAAAAATATTTTAACTTAGAATAAACTAAAACCTTAATAATCGTGGAAGCAAACTTACTATTTCTAAATCTTGAAAGATACCACAAAGTTTAAACAACATATCACAACTTACTTGTGAAATATAAAGTACAACAATTAATTGAAAACTAAAGTACATATTACTTTTACATTCTCTCTCTTTATACCACACCATGTCCCAAGGACCGAGGGGAAATGACTAAGAGACCTCTAACTAACTATGTACTACCTTTTAATTACTTGGGTGATACAATCTTTTAGCTTCCTCGTGCTGACGTAGACCTGAAAAAAATGTTTCAGTAGGTTGGTGAGCTAGTAACTCAGTGAATAGAATTTCACCCAACCATCGCAGATAACTAATTTATATTTATTAATTGGAATAATATGCAAGAAATACTACACTGAGCAGGTCTAGAACAAAACAACTTAAATATTAGGATATATCAACATCTCATTAAAATAAAAACTGCTGCAAGCTATAGTTACAATTAAATAACAGGGATTATCAACATTTCATTTAAAAAACAACTGATACGAATTTAAACTCCATCTTTCTTAACTCTTTAACTTATAAGAAACTCTATGAACCTATATGAACATATTTTATCTTATGCCTTGATCACATGTAGTGTACTATACATATGAAGACTCATAGCGAACTATGATCCCACCATAAAAGACTTAGCCGACACCCCGAGATAGCTAAGTCTGACTGCTATCTTGGTCTGCTGTAGGAAAACTGGCTCTCTGGCCTTGGCACTCCTATGGTGCCGTAAATTGGACTCCTCCTCTAAGCTAAGTACATAGGTGGAGGGTTAAGCCATCTATTACTCTAGTGCCACCAGGATCCTATCTCTGGTTGATGTTGGATACTACATGGCTTTTCTGTACGCTAGTGCCACCATGATCCCGTCTCTGGTTGATGTTGGACACTACAACCTATATTTAAGGAGACTTCAACTAGGGCTTCGTCCCCCATGCCACCTCATAGCATGCTCCAACCCCCGTATACTGGACACTGCCAGAGTTAGGTCGTTTCATCCCTAAGGCGCAGACCTCACATAGGGGTTCTACGGTGTTTAGGGCCTTTAAATCTATTATTTTATTATTCTTGAAAAGCTCTTACTACTTTGCATCTTTCTCTTTGCTTATTCTTGGTTTTGGTATCTATATGGTACCTCGTCTATTTAATTGCAGTTCAAATCAAAATTTGAATATAATTCTAGAACCGACAAAGCACTATACTAAAAACCATTGTAAATACAGAGTAATCCATATACTATGCATGCAGGCAGATTTAAAATTCATAAATAACCCAAACTCATGTCAATTTGGCACATACATACTGAATTCATGCAATTGAACATCTTATTGCAGCGATAAGAGTAAATTACTCCACATATGAGAAGTCATTAATAGCATTTATCAATTATCTAAAATTTCTCGAAAAACGTGCACATTAACCCTAGTCCTGGTTTGTGCATCACATAATTCAATTAAGAGTTACACATCATAACACGAATTATTAACAATAATTGAGAATTTTGAATAATATCTTATAGAAACGTGCCAATTCGTGTAAATATTAATTCACTCACATTAACATAACAAGAAGCATGCAACTAGGGTTTCATTGAATATTTTCATGTTACCATACTTTCTTTGAAATCGTGCATCTGATAATTTACTAACATCTATACTGTCCGGGTTTATACCCAAACCGTACCATTATTGGCCATGTATTACTAATTTCAACATTCACACTGAGCAATTTAGGTTTCGATTAACCATACAATTCCACTGGCTCAATCCACACTGATTAGATGCTAAACTAGATCATATAAAAGCGTAAAGAAGTGATTTATGAAATAAAAAGTCAGGCGACGCTAAATACTGTCCAATGCCTGATAACTACTGTTATCAGTGAAAAACGCGCAATTAACTAAAAATTTCTGATTTGTAGAGTTAAATCTTGGATAGTGAGTGAAATTCTACTCATAGTGGTTCAGGATGTCCGGATTCGTCCAGAAATGCGTCCAGAGCCTATTTATGAGAACCGACAATCCAACAGTGATTGCTCTTTCACGTACAGGTTGGAAACAACTCGAACGATGGCTGAATCATGGCTAGGAGCTACATAACCTTGCTTGGATCTCACGGCCGAGCTCAAGGGCAGCTTCCACTGCTTCCAGGCGCACCCTAGGCGGCGCCCTCCTGGCCGTGCACTGCAGCTGCAACTACTGCTGCTTGCTGCTGGCCGAAGCTGCTAAGCGGTTGGGCTAGGGCAGCTAGAGGAGGAAGAGAAGAGAAGAGGAAAGGTGGGTGGAGGTCAACGGAGCTTGATGGCTAGCTAATCTGCCCTCAAATCGCCCTGCGCGGCCTCCTTCAGCTGCTCTCGATTGCATAGGTTGGGCGCTGCTACAGTACGCCACCTTAGACGATTGCTCAAATCCATCGGGTAACATATAAGGGAAAGGGAAAGGAATAAATAGCCAGAATTATGGGAAAATTGCAAATTCAACCCTCGAAATTGAAATGATCATAACTTTCGCCTTGTAGGTCCAAAACAAACATTTTCTTTTGCAACTTTTCAAGAACAAGATCCTCTACAACCTCAAGGCATAAAAACATGCCAATTAGCTTGTCTCAGCTAATCAAAAAACTAATCGAATATTAAGCACTTAGCTTAGCTTAATTAACTTGATGATGCACGAATCACCACATAAACACTTAACTTATCTCAATTAACTTAATGATGTTGTTATCATGATACTTACTAATTAACTGTGGTGTGGGTCATAACACGTTGAGTCTACAGGGATATAGTACTTAGGTTTGAGTCTGTTCTTATGTATCCGACATATCTGATCAGAGTTTATGCTTATGCAAATGTGTTTGGAGGACATGTAGAACACACAAAAAGTAGCTATGTTGCACCAGGAAGTGGTGCTAGGAGGCAAGCACATGAAGATTGAGTGCCAGAGATAGGGATAGAGCAGCCCACAATGCCTCAGATAGACCTGACAATGATGGCCAATCCTGAGTTTCAGTATATGTTTAGATAGATGATGGCTACAATTACACATATAGCAGACCCAACGACATCACCTAAAACTAGGGTAGCCGTCCCTAATATGGAATACCAACGTGTCAGGAAGATGTTTGAACATCTTTGACGTGTTGGGACGATCAGATATGTTGGTACTTTTGACCCAACAGATGCCGACACGTGGCTTACAGAACTGGAGAAGGCGTTCAAAATCCTAAACATCCCTGAATAGGACGAAGTAAAACATGCTATCTACCTATTGAAGGGTAGTGCTAGCCACTGGTGGGCCATAGAAGAGGAGAAAAAGACCAGGAATGGTGATAGGTTGGGAGGAGTTTTGACGGGATTTTGTCAGCGATATTTTTTGGAAACTTACTTAGATGAGAAAATTTCTCAGTTTGAGAAGATTCGTCAAGGAGCTATGACTATTAATGAGTATGAGTCAAAGTTCATGGAACTTCTGAGGTTCTGCCCTCACATGAAATACACTAACAAGGAAAGGATTTGTAGGTTAGAGAAGGGCCTAAGTACTGAGTTGACTACAACAACATCATCCCTAGAGAATTGGGAAAGGTTTTCCACCTTTGTGGAATCTACAAGGAGGATTGAGAGGTCTACCATAGAAAAGTGTGAAGCTAATGCTAAGAACCGATCGGTTCAATTCCAAGGACAATCATATGGAGGCTTCAAGAAGCCAATGTTTTTTTCCACTACAATAGCAACTAAGGTCAACCTTCACTGAACTAAGATCACACACACCTCCACAATGGACCCTGAGTAGGGGTAGAGGTCACAATTTTCCATCAATAGGAGCTTGAAGCTCACCATCAGTCTTAGTTACATGGCCGTTTATACCACAGAGTGATAAGCGGGTGTGTCACCAATGTGTACAAACATGATATATTAGATGGAATTTCTCTATGAAGGTTGAGGAAGTGACTCAGCAACCAAGGCATAGTCAGCCTGGATCATAATAGAGACATTTTAATGGTAGTGGTAGAGGATGCGATCAAGTATCACATACAAGATCCTTTGGATAGGCTAGTAGAGGATGTGGATGATAGTAAGTGACAACGAGGTTCTATGCCATGAGCCAGCTAGAAGTAGTAGTCAATCCACAAGTCGTGACAGGCTAGACAGAGTTATTTCATTCTGATTTGTCTGCTTCTTATTTCGTATCTGTGCTAGTAGATCTAGGTGCAACACACTCTTTTTTTACCATAGAGGTGATAGATAGTTGTTATCTACCTATTAGTCATACATCTGATAGCCAGCGACTAGAGACCCCTTTGGTTGGCTCCACCAAGTTGTCTCTAAGTGTGCTCTTCTTGTGTTATTTCTTTTTCTAGATGTAACATTCAAGTGATCTTTTACCACTTGACATGCATGGTTTTGATATGATCCTAGGGATGGATACCTTAGAAAAGTACAAGGTAATATTGGACGGTAGCACTAAGGTAGCAACATTCCATGATGGAGAGGTACAATGGGTTTTCCAAGGTGATAGGAAGATTCTTCCTACCTATTTGATGTTAGCTATGACAACATAGCAATTGATGAAACAAGGATGTGAAGCTTTCTTAGCCCATGTTATGGATACCAAGGCGAGAGGTCCCAGTATCCAGGAGGTACCAATGGTACATGAGTTTGAATATGTTTTCCTGATGACTTTCCTGGAGTTCCCCCTCCTAGAGATATTGACTTTGAGATCAACATTGCTCCTGGAACACAAGCCATAACACAATCACCATATAGAATGGTGCCAGTAGAGATGTAGGAGTTTAAGAAATAGTTATAGGAGCTATTAGAAAAGGGTTTTATTAGGCCGAGAACTTCCCCTTGGGGTGCTCCCATGTTGTTTGTCAAGAAGAAAGACAGTTCCATGAGGTTGTGTATAGACTACTGACAGTTAAACAAAGTGACGATAAAGAATAAGTATCCTTTGCCATGGATTGATGATCTTTTTGATCATTTGAGAGGTGCCACTGTGTTTTCAAAGATAGACCTCAGGTCATGTTACCATCAATTGAGGATTAAGGCAGATGGCATACCTAAGTCAACCTTTAGGACTAGGTATGGTCATTATGAGTTTGTGGTTATGCCATTTAGTCTAATCAATACAGTTGCATCCTTTATGGATCTTATGAATAAAGTGTTTAGACCATTTCTAGATCAATGTGTAGTTGTATTTATAGATGACATCCTGATATACTCCAAGATATTCAACAACATGAGCAACACCTTCACCAGACGTTGACTTTGTTGAGGCAATTTTCAGCTATATGCTAAGTTCAGCAAGTGCAAATTCTGGTTATCTGAAGTGTCTTTTCTAGGCCATGTTATATCTGCTAAAGATGTCTATGTTGACCCCAAGAAAGTGGAGTTTGTACTAGAATGGGAACAATCAAAGACATCGACAGAGATTTCCTAGGTTTGGCAGGCTACTATAAAAGGTTCATCAAGGATTTTAGTTATGTAGCATTACCCCTAACTAGGTTAACAAGGAAGGACGTTCCTTTTACTTGGAATGACAAGTGTCAATTTTCTTTTCATCTTTTGAAAGAAAAGTTGACCAGTGCACCAATGTTAGTGCTGCCAGAGCAAGGGAAAGGCTATATTTTCTTTTGTGATGCTTCAAAGAATGGGTTGGGATGTGTGTTGATGCAGGAAAAGAACGTAATTTCTTTTACTTTGTGACAACTTAAGAAACATGAGGAGAATTACCCAACACATAATTTGGAGCTTGCAGTGGTGGTCTATGCCTAAAAGATTTGGAGACACTACTTTTATGGAGAAAAGTGTCAGATCTTCACTGACCACAAGAATCTACAATATATCTTCTCAAAACAGGAGCTGAATATGAGGCAAAGGAGATGGATGGAGTTGATTAAGGATTATGGTTGCACAATAGACTACCATCTAGGGAAGGAAAATGTGGTAGCTGATGCTTTGAGTAGGAAGTCATCTTCATCCACATTTTTAGATAATGCACATATGTATTTCTTATTTAACACAAGAGGTATATGCTAGTGTCTCTTCACTAGATGAATGTACAATTGGAAGTTTCCTTGTTGGTAGGTCTGTTGGTATAGTTACAAGTCAAACATACCTTGAGACAATAGATCTGTGATGCACAACAAAATGATATTGGGATACATAATATCCAATCAGGGATTGGCAGTGAAAAGTATGATGACCTCCATGAGGTAGATGACGGAACAATTTGTTTCCACAACAGACTAGTAGTTCCTGATGGTGAGGGGTTGAGGAAGATGGTACTTGAGGAGGCTCACTCCTCAATGTATGCAATGCATCCTGGAAGTACCAAGATGTACCAAAACTTAAAGGACTTGTATTGGTGGCTAGGTCTAAAGCATGATGTAAGAGAGTTCATTGCCAGATGTTTAGTTTGTCAGCAAGTGAAGGCTGAAAACCAAAAACCTACAGGAACATTACAACCCTTGCCAATACCACTATGGAATTACCATGGAATTTGTGGTTGGTCTTCCTAGGACAATCAAGGGTCATGATTTGATATGGGTGATAGTGGACAAATTGACTAAGTTAGCTCATTTTTTTCCATTTAAGACGATGTTTATAGCAGAGAAACCGGTACAAATATATGTTGATGAGATAGTCCGTCTGCATGGCATTCCAATGACTATAGTTTTTGACAAAGGTCTACATCACAAGTAATTTCTGGGAGCGTCTGCATTAAGCAATTGGAACACAACTGAGGTTCAACACAACTTTCCATCCATAAAGAGATGGCCAGTCTGAAAGGACTATTTAGACTTAAGAAGATCTTTTGAGGGCATGTGTGTTACAATTTCTTGGGAGTTGGGATATACACCTAAGTCTAGTAGAGTTTACTTAAAACAATAGCTACAAGAGAAGCATAGATATGGATCCTTATGAGGCTCTATATGGGAGATGTTGTCAACCTCCTCTTTGCTGGTATGAGACTGACAAACATCAACTTTTAGGCCTTGAGCTAGTACATCAGACTACAAAAAAGATTAAAGTGATACAACAATAGTTGAAAGCAGCCCAATATAGACAAAAATCTTATGAAAATAACCGACGCAGACCACTTGAGTTCCAAGTGGGAGACAAAGTATATCTCAAAGTCTCTCCTTGTAAAGGTGTGCTAAGGTTTAGAAAGAAGGGTAAGTTGGCTCCTAGATTTATGGGACCATACCCGATCTTAGTTCATGTTGGAAAAGTGGTATACAAGTTGGAGTTTACATAATGTTTTCACATCTCCATGCTAAGTAAATGCCATCCAGATACATATAAGATAATCCAACCAGTAGAGGTTGAGTTAGATGAGGATATCTCTTATGTTGAAGGTCCAGTGTTGATCCTGGACAAGAGAGTGAAGAAGCTAAAGAAGAAATATATAGTGTTAGTAAAGGTTTTTTGGCATCATAATGTCATAGAGTAATAAACATTGGAACTAGAGAATGAGATGTGTAGAAAGTACCCATCTCTCTTTGCGTAGGATTTTAGGGTGAAATCTTTGTTAGGGGTTTATAGCTGTAAGGCCCTTAAACTTTCTTAAAGTGTTGAACAAGATTAATGGCCATAATTGAATTTTTATAACCTTCACCTAACCTTTGTATATGCTTTGTAATCATAAGATAAGATTAAGTTTCAAATTTGGTCCAATTTGGACATTATTTTAGCAAGTTATACAATTTCATGTACATTATGGACTTTTATGAAATTTACCCAATTGAGAGGTTTTCTTTGTATATTTTCACAATTATTATGATCCTTATAGGTTTCCTTATCATTATCAACTATTTTGGGATATGGGGCTCCTATTTGTTCTTGGTTTGCAGGTGTTCCTTTTCAAGGACATTTTAGGGGTTTCCCCCTTTATGGATGAGCTTATCTTTAGGAGTTACCAACTAATGGGGTGATCTAGAATCTTCTTCTTGTCATGTCAACCATGGATATGCTATTAGTCATTTTATGAGGAATTGATAGGGAGAAGGAGAGTAAGGATAAGGATAATGGTATGTATAAGGATCAAAATAAGGGTATGGATAAGGAGAAGGATAAGAGTAATGGTAAAGATAAGGATAAGGATAAGGGTCAAGATAAGGATAAGGATAAAGATAAGGAAAGGGTAAGGATAAAGGAGAGAAAGTGTGGGTGGTAAGTGAGGGAGGTGTTGCATGGACATAGAATCTCTAGACTATGGACACATGGAAAACTCCATGGGCACCTCATGCTTGAGCCCTTCCTCATCCATAAAGCTATATATACCCCTTCCTATTTCGAAATCGAAATCATTGCTCCCTCCCTCTTTCCTCTAGCTTAGAGAACTGACCTTGCTCTATTTGGATATAGAACAAAGTGGTCTAAGGTATAAGACAACCTCTTTTTGGAGAAGAAAGTCTCCTAGAGCTCCATCTAGCCCTACCCAGGGTTTCTAAGGTCATCTTCTAGGGTTTTCGACCAAGGCAAGTTGTTTTCTTCCTTCCTTGTCCATTTGTTTTTCTCTTCCTCTTCCTGAGACCTTCCTCCAAGTTGTAACTCTATTGTTCCATGGTAAAATTTTCTTTAGAGCTCAGGATCCTACCCTTTTTGCTTATTTTTCTAGGGTTTTTGATTCCTTGTGAAGAAGAGTGCCTGTTTGGCCTAGTTTAGAGCTTCCTCTTGGGTTTTCTACCTTCTTGGATCGAGTTTCTTGCTGCTAGAAGTCTGTTCTTCTCAGTAGAGGTGAGTTTTATAACCCTCTTTACTTATATTGGTTACTATAAGCTTGTTAGCTCATGTTCTTGCTTAAAAATAGTGATTTAAGCATTAAGAAGCTAAGCTTGTTCGGGATTTCAATTTTTATGGTGTTTCCTATTTTGTTTGTAGTTGTGAATGAACCTATAATTATGTGCACATTCTTCCTAAGGAAGGATATGACTTAGTTCAGGTTGGTATCACGACCTATTGTGCTAAAACCCATCAAACGATGGCCCATATTAGGGTATCTAGGTTGTTTCTTCTCTAAACACATGACCCGATGGTGTGGTCTTCATAACAACTGAAGGTGGTGACCAAGGGTGATGAATGATGGTGTGGTCTGATAGCCACACCTTAGGTTAGTGTTACTTTCTCTTAGAATCTCAATGAGCAATGGTTTGATTCTCTAATGATGCTATCAATCAATGATGACATTATCTTATTATCCGATGGTATTAAATGAATACACTGCTAATCTAACAACCGATGGTGACTTAATGATCAAAACTAATAGTGGATCAGGTCATCACCACATACAATAAGTTAAATATGTAGTTGTAGATTCAACTAAACCTTAAACTAATGGTTCCTTGGTTCAATTGATCTAATAGTTAGACCAATACTTTAATTGATAACTTTGAACAATGAACCCAATTCAATGAATAAGATTGGATGCTTCAACATCCAATGGATTAGAATGAATCCCATGATGTTATTGGATGATTCAATATCATTAATTTGTCTCTCAGATAGTTATATTTGATAAATGACCATAATAAGTGGGTGTGTGTAACTTCAATGTGATATAGTTTGTTATACCTAACCTTAATGTAACTAAATGATGGTGATTGGTTATAATCAACCCTCTTGCATGATTAATGTGAAAATGAATTACACTCCTCTTGTATTTAAACCACCATGTAGTGCTATTTGAATATCATAGTGCCTTTTCATAATAATACCTATGGACACATAATTTCTGATGATGAGGATGACCTTGCTATGAATAATGTGATGTCCTTAATGACCTTGGGCATGTTGATCCCTGATTGGGTGAAATCTTTTTCATGTTCCAATAAGGGTTGAAATTCTGGAACTTGGGATAAGAAATGGATATCTTGAAATGATATGATGATAATGTGGTTCATTACAATGCAATGGATTATAACATATGCTAATGTGATTAAGATCTATACTTCAAAGTTTTACATCTTCTAAAGTTGCAATGCTTATATACTTGATAGAAATGAATTAGGGTTTCTATGTCCATTTGTATGATGAAGCCTTAATTCACCCACTTGGCAGTAACTAATCAAGTCTAACCCTAATCAAGTAGTGCCATGTGCCATAGATCCATTTGAGTGTCAAGACTTGCCAGATGGTGAAATGAGTATACCTAAGGGAAACTCAGAGCATATACTATTGAGTATGCGAGGTGCTTGTCATCTTGACTCCAAATTTTTGGGAGGATGACTGTGGTCATACCTCAGTAGGAGAACGTCTATGGTTGTGTCTCAGATATGTATATGATAAGATTTGAGGACAGCTGTGGTTGTACCTCAGATGGTAGGGTTTGTATTCCCACCTCCTTCCACTAGTGCCGTGACCTATACCAAAGACAGACTAGGCTGTTAGTATCATGACCTCATGTGTCCCTGTGGCAGACTCATACTGACTGAGGACAGAGAAGATCTTACGAATTCAGTTTTCCTAGATCTTATATGGCACTAATTTTGAGTTAGTAGTGGTCAGTTGGGACTTGAGTGGCATTCCTAAAATCCCTCAGGGAAACATAATAAAAGATGGAATCCAAGCCATGTAGTATGTATATGCTAGGGTTAAAGATGTCTCACATTGGTTGAGTAACCCTTGTTTTATCTTTATACTACGTAGTTCTTATAGAGTGCAGACTTATGAGATTTGAGTAATTCTACTTGTTGCTAAAGATTATTTGCTTAATTGCTTAGTATGCTTAAACTATTCAATCTGCTCATTTTCTTATTCAATACCCTATCTGGCCAGTTTTTTACTATTAATTAATCTGTTGTAATCAATATTCATTGAAGAGAGTTATATCTCTCGTTGGGACTGGGTCTCACCCGTGGGTCACCACATTTTTTTAGGTGGTCGAGGGGAATGAGGTCGAGGTCATGCCGTAGAAGAAGATCAACATAGTGATTAGTAGTTTCAGAAGGTTGGCCAGTTGTAGATGGTAGTAGTAGAGTCCTAGTGTCGTCCATGTACTCTCAGGGCTGGGTATGTGATGTAATTTCTAGATGATATATTTGCATCGACATGAGTTTTTGGTAGTATGCCAATGTTTGTAAATATATGACATGTACCTGTGAAATATCTTTTGTATATAGGATGTGGCTGAGGCCATTGGACCTAGATGTAAATACCTATTATAGTATATAACAATGGAAGGATGGACCTTTATGTAAATGTTCTGGAGTTTGTTTACATTGTTGAAATTGGTTTTAATTATTCTGCATGTTTGACTATGTGATTAATTAGCAGTTGATCATGTTTTGTGTCTTGAGTAATTTTTTTTAGCGTGACGAGCTGTCACAGTAATATTAAGACTTGTGTTATACTGGATCAATGCATGCATATTTGACATGATGTGACTATACTTGAACTATATGATACCTAGGTTTAGGAGAACATGCACATGACACGTTTCATGTTTATATTAACTAAAACCCTTTGAACTAAGACACCGTTCTATATCTTTTCTTTATAAGGTTCCCTTGGTTTGGATCATCTCTAGGGATCTTACTCAAGAAACATATTTATACTCTACTCGCAAGGTACACTTAATCTCTTGACCCTAATATGATATTGGCTTGTTTGTATGTATAATTGGGTAGATAATTACTTGTTTGATCTACTATTACCTATGAAAACTACTTCCATGTTGATTATAGTATGTTGAAAGACCTTGAACATAACATATAGAAATCCATTATATACCATGATGCACTTGCTTGAAGTTTTGGGGCAAGGAAACCAAGTTGGGCATCTTACTTGAAATGTCAAGATAAGGTGGACCGTTGCGATACAAGGGTCAACTCTTGGAAAAGGCCTTGAGGTCCCTTACAGATAGGTTAGCTAATATTGAGCACCATTACAAACTCTTCCAATGAGAAGTTAGTCTAAAGGCCTACGGTTGATATAATGGATGAAGAAACCTAAAACATGCTTTGTATAAAAGAAGGTCGTTAAGTGTTATCTCCTTATTTCTAGTTCTTTTTTATTATGATGTTTCTAACCAAGCAACTTTTATACACTTGAACTATTATTACATGTTTTTCATAGCATACTCAATGCACTCGCTTTGATATATTTTGTTTATTGAATTTTTAGTTTCCAAATGAAGATCCACTGCACTCGAGACTCTAAGTGAAACACCAATGGGTACTCTTGATATAGAAATGGGTACATATATCTTATCTCCATGTTTAGTATCTTGTTAACTCTTATTCTTGTTGTTACTGGTTATATATATATATATATACATATACATATATATATATATAATGTGAAATATTGTTCCATTCTACGGATGGATGCCCAAGTCCACTTGCCTTTGGCTTTATAGTCATTAGGAGGGTGAATCTGGGGTAACAAACATTTCCGTGACAATTGGTGTTGGTATGTATGCCCAGAGAGACAATCAGATGATGATTTTAGTGGCATATCCTATAAACAATTTGATTAATAATAAAGGCAATCTTCCAATTTATTATGTTTTATTAAATTATGAGATAATTATGTAATATAATAAATATCTAAAGAATGATATTACTCAATGATGTATGTGTTCGGGTTGAGGAGCCGAATGATGAGATCATGCATATGTCAAGAGTATATGCATTCATGTTATGCCCCTAATCATATGTCACTGTGGAAAGCTAATGGACAACAATAATACTTAAGACTAGAGTGTGTGTTAGTTGATGACACAATCTCATTACTCATGATATGTGAAATCAAACCAAGCACATAGATACTTATTAGAGAACAATGTATCAGATAGACCCACCTTGAGAGTGACACATGAAAATGATAATTGGTAGTCAGAGTCATCTCTCATAGTGATGGTGGTGATTGTAGTTCTTAGACCTGAAATCACTATACTCATCACATCTCATTCTGTGCAATTTGACATCATCCACCATGATCCTAAATAAGGGTTACCATAAAGATGGTGCTTGGGTGTACTGTGACACATGAGTATGAATGTCAGTGATGTAGATGGGATTTGTCCCTCCTACATTAGTTTGATATCCTAGCCACTTGATAAGAGAGACTAAGAAATGAATGTCCATGATAGTGTGAGTTAATATGCAATATTGAGCTTACACATATATCAGACTGCTCTAGTTCAGGGAACATGGATTGAATGTTATAGAGGATGATGATTCCATGCCTCGAGTTCAATCTAGATATTAGAGATCAAAGGAACTATGAAATCACTATAACACCAATCACATATTGTAGGTTGAAGATGCTCTCCAACTTCTCCAATTACTTGGGTAGCAATGACATCTTTCTAGATACCAATCATTGCTTATGAAATCATAATATTATTATGAATATCACTTCCAACATAATTTGGAGCCTACTGGGTCACACACATAGGATGTATTGGAATAGGAGTATAATTGTGGATGTGATTGGAAATGTTTTGAATCAAATTGATTACTAAAATGTTTAGGTAATGTAATAGAATAATATTGGAAGATGATTTGAGTTAATTGGTTAAAATGTTTAAGCCAATTAATTATATTTAAATTGTTGAGACTTTTGGATCAAAGGGATTTATAGGGGGTGAATAGAGCTAAAAAACACTTAAACCAAATTCATTAGACCTTCAAATTTCTTCAAGAAGTATGATTGCAAGTATGGAATTTGATGTGAAAATAAACATACATAGCAATGATAAGAGAGATTAAAAGAGATCAAGAACAATCTATGTAGAGTGGTTCCAAACTCCAAACTAGGAGAGTGTACATCCACTACCAAGAGAGGTCAAACCCTAGGATTTTGCAACCATTGCCTGCTTACATTCCATTATAAGATATATAATAAGACCTTCCTTTTGTAGGGCAAGGATGCCTAGCCTTCCTTTTTAAGGACCAAAAGGATCCAATAAACCTTACAAGGTCTTACCTATCATTTGAGCTAGAGTCTTCAACCTCTAAAAGGGCTTACATACTATTGCACGAGATGAACACCTTCACCAAAGGGCTCCCCTCTTGCATTGAGTCTTTTGACTTGAAGGAGTTACCTACTCTCCTCAAGGATCTTCATCCTTCACCTTAGAAAATCTTTCACCAACTTTTCTCTTGATAAAGGGATTGGGAAAGAGAAGATTTGAGAGTTTTACCAGAGTAAAATGGAGTATCTCTCTCACACATAGCCTATCTCACTCATAATGACATTTTGATTAGTAAGAAAGAGAGAGAAAGAGGCTCTATGTTGACAAAATCACTCAACTATAGCTAGGAGCAAGGTGGCAAACTTGGAATGAAGTAAAAGGGCCCCTATTTATAGTTGGGGATGTTCACTAGCCACTAGAAGCACTTTGGAATGAATTCTAGTTGTTTGGGGTTTTGCAATAGATCTGTTTTGATGTTTGCAACACTCCAACAACTATAGACACTTTTTCTGCACACTCCATACAATATATTCGATCGAGTTTCAATAAAACAAACTTGACCTATAGCACTATGCGAAAAAGAAAAATTTGAAGTGTCAGTCGAGTTTATCCTAGATGAAACTCGGTCAAAGGCTTAAATTTGATATACTTAGTGCCATTTGTCAGTCAAGTTTGTCCTGGGGAAACTCAACGAATGCTGGTAGTTCCCAAAATCCATCAAGGATGTTGGTCGAGTTTATTAAGGATGAAACTCGGCCGACAAAAATCCATATTATGAATTTTGGAAATTTCCGTTTGAGTGCTTAAATATTTGTTTTAAGTTCTCCTAGTTTTTTCACATCTTAATTACAAGTCATAGCATCAACACAAATGATTATAAAAATTATCCTAATGGTTTTAGGGCATATTTCACAAAAGTGCATTTTGCATTGACTTTGGCTTGTATTTGGTCAAGCTAGGGCTTGATTGAATTGATCCTTTTCATGTACCTAATACCTGAAATCAATCTTAAATAGACATATTAGACACATATGAATGGAATGGTTAAGTCATCATCAAATTATGGATAATGTATAACTGTTAGGTCAACATTATCCCCCTCCTTGAAGATGACAAGCCATTCCTCAACACATTGAAAAGGAATTGGAATTTAAACTTTTACCTTGTGAATTGTAAAGGATACATGAATGAACCAAAGCAATATGCTCCCCCTCAATTCATGCTTACCTTTACCTATATGGTTTGTTTCCGAAAAGCATAACCATATACCATATATAATGTTGAGTCCTGTTACATAGTCACATGATATTTTAGAGAATTAAGTAGAAAACAATCACAATTCAATATGTACCGAGCTCACTTCTTCCCCTTTGTCCTATCAAAAAGGTAGGGGGTAAAAGAGCTAAAAGCAGAAGTGTTATCCAAAGCACAAACTACACAAGCAACCACCATATGCAATCACCAACCAAAAGCAGGAGAAAACAAAATATACTAGAGTCATAATCAAAATATGGAAGAAAATACTCAGAACTCATGAGATATAACCAAGCATAGAGTTAAGGTACATATAATTAGATTACAATAAAAGGTATGACATCTCTAGATGAAAGCTACAAAAGAACAAAGAAAAGTGACGACATATAAAAATAATAAACCTCAAATACAATGCCCAAATGTTCATTACATGACAATCTATAGAAAAGATATAAATATGAGCACTCTATAGACCTAAGAACTAAGCGTCTAGGGCATCTATGTCAATAGTCTCATCATCATTAGGTTGGTAGTCTTCATCTTCATCAGAGGGTGCATCAGGGGCATTAATTATATCATCACCACCATCTTCATCACTGTCACCATCCTCGACATCATCCTCATCCTCATCACCAAAAACATTATCATCAACATCCTCATCATCCATCTTTGTGTCCTCCTCAAGAATAAAAGAGCGAGATTGGGCCATCTACGATTTTACACTTCCAGGAGATGCCACAATCTCTCAATGCATTAGCTTGCTCGTAATTGGGTACATAAACCCAATCAAAATCAGCAAGAAGGGTATAATAAGGGCCAACATGAAGTGCAAGTGGCTGAGAGGTAACAAGGGTATGTCCACCATCAGAGGTAGGGGGTACAATGGAAGCAGCAGGCTGGTAGTCTGGGTGGAATTGACTGTATGCATAAGAGGCATAGTTAGCAGTTGGTTAGGGCTGATAGGTGGGGTAAGGATGGTTGGAGGATACGTTCATGTTAGACATTATCTAAACTAAATCTTGGTGGATGTGCTCCTGAACCTATAGTTTATATGCCTGTTGGTGCATCATGTAGCCCATAAAGGCTTCGCTAGACACTGAGAAAGAGGCACAATTAGGTCTAGACGGTGGTGGAGGAGCTTGGGTGGAGGTCGAAGCACCAGGGATAGAGGTGGAGGTGTGAAATGATTTCTTTACTGTGGTGTCACTGATATAAATTCCTTTTTGACTGCCGATATAACCAAGATCCTTAAAAAGGGATTGACCAAATGTGGTCTTAAAATACACCACAGATCAGGGTAGGGTAGGGTGGGTGGGAGTCTCCAGTATTCTTCTTAGTGAGATCTGGGAGCTTGTTTGAGTCCATAGAGAGTTTTTTTGTAACAAATAAACATGGTTAGGAAGCTTGTCATGTTCAAAGCCGGGAGGTTGAGCCACATAGACTTCCTCTTCTATTCTAGCATTTAGAAATACACTTTTAACATCCATTTGGTATAGTAAGAAATTTTTATGACTCATAAAAGAAAGTATCATTCTAATAGATTCAAGTCTAGCAACAAGTGCACAAGTTTCATCAAAATCAATACCTTCCCGTTGATTGTAGCCTTGAGAAACTAACCTTGATTTATCCTTACCACTTTGCTGCTTTCATCTAGCTTGTTGCAGTAGACCCATTTGGTATCAATGATCTTCCTATCATTTAGTCTTGTCACTAAGGTCCAGACTTTGTTCTTCTCGAATTTCTCTAGCTCCCTGACATAGCTAGGATCCATTCATCATTTTTCAGAGCTTCTTTGACGTTCTTTGGCTCAAGTTGTGAGATGAAGGTGTTGTTGGCATGTTCCTTGCTAAATGCAGCCCACGTCTTCACCCTTTATAAAGGATTGCCTATGATGAGCTCTTTAGGATGATCTTTAGCAAACTGGGGAGTTGGATCCTTCTTTTCTTCTTATTTTTCTTCCTCATCTACTACCACCTCTTTTCCTTTGTCAATGATATTGAGATCTTTTAATCTAGGAATCACCTCATCTACAACATCATCATTTACAATATTCTTGGAAATAGAGGGGTTAATTTCAACAAATTTAACATTGATAGATTCTTCTACTTCAGACAACTCAGTGTTAAATACTCTATATGGTTTACTAGTAGTGTTATATCCAAGAAAGAAAGGCTTGTAAGATTTTGCATCAAACTTGTCAAGAGGACAACTCCAAACATGAGAGAAATTGATAGAGGGCTTTCTACCATGCCATAACTCATGGGGGGTTTTCTTAGACGAAGGGTGAGTGAAAACCCAATTTTGCACAAAACATGAGGTGCTAACAGTGTCAGCCCAAAACTTCTTTGGAGTATCATACTTTAGAAGCATGGTCCTAGACATTTCATGTAGAGATATATTCTTTCTCTCTACAATCCCATTTTGTTGAGGTATACGAGGGGAAGAAAAGTTGTGCATATAACCAGATTCCTCACAAAACCTTTCAAACATATTATTTTCAAATTCTCTCCCATGGTCACTACAGACAGAGATGATTCGACAAGAAGCTTCATTTTCAACTCATTTACAAAAAGTAGAGAAAACATCGAGAATACCACTTTTTGGAACTAAGAAGAAGGTCCAACTAAAGTGGTAAAAATCATCAACAACCACCAGGCAATACTTGCTACCACAAAGAAATTGAGTTCTCATTGGTACAAATAGACCAATGTAAAAAAGTTCAAGAGCTCTTTTAGTACCAAGGACTCCTTTGGATTTAAAAGAAGATTTGGTTTGCTTCCCTTGTGTACAAGGCTGGCATTCCTCATCCTTCTCAAAGTACAATTTAGGAAGCCTTTTGACCAAATCTTTTTTTCTCAACTTCTTTAGCTGGTGCATATTTACATGACCAAGCCTATGGTGCCACAAGGATATATCACTTTTATCAACAACTAGGAATTTACCAAGAACATGCTTAAGATAATCAAGAATAATAACATAAATGTTTCCATTTCCAGTTCCCTTATAGATAGCATTGTAGGAGAGGGAATCTAGAAGCAATCATTCAAGAGAAGTAAATAAAATAAGATAACCATTATCAAATAATTGGATAACACTAATTAAATTGTGATATAGTCCATCCATAAGAAGTACATTCTTGATGCATAGAGAATCACCCACATCACCTCACCTATCACTTTACCTTTTTTGTTATCACCAAAAGTCACCGATCCTCCTTTCTTCTTTGTGAAATTGTTGAAGTGGCTTATATCATCTGTCATGTGCTTGGAGCATCTAGAATCAACAATCGATTTTTATTTTACCTATAATAAAGGAAGATGTCATTGCACAATTCAAACCTTCAGATCTAGAGTTAGCTTAGGGACCCATTTCATCTTTGGGTTGGTCTGCTTCTCTTTGTATGGACATTAAGTATAATAATGATCATCACTCTTATAATGTGCACAAACCACATAGTTCTTATAGCCGGATGACTTTCCATGGAAAATAGGAGGTTCCTTTCTCTTTTTCTTACCCTTACCCTTGCTTTTGGGAGATCCCTCATATCCCAAACCACTTTCACCATTTTTTTGGTGGTGTTATCTAATACTTCATTGAGGGACTTTTTCCCTTTGGGGAACTTCTGCAAGGAGACTCTAAGCTTGTGGTTATCATCACTAAGAGTAATAATTTTAGAAGAAAGACTAGCTAAATTTTCTTGAGCATGAAGCAAGTAAGCCTCTAGATAGAGAGCTTTAGTCAAGTAAGAATCTCTCGCAAGAGTTATACTAGATACTTCATTATTAGGCAAAAAAGGTATAGAAGAAAGATCATTTACTTTAGTAAGAAATCTAGCATTTTCAAATCTAATCAAAGTAAACTCATCAAGATAGATACTATTTTCATCCTTAGTATCATCACAAGCATGTCTAAGATCATTAAACTTGGCAACAAGCTTATCATTTTTAGTTCTAATCAAAACAATCTCATTAAGGTGAGTTTTGATTTTCATCTTTTAAGAGCATTGATATTATTAAGATAAATACCATTCTCTACCTCAACAAAATTATATTGCAACTCAAGCTTAAGAAATTGACCTTGCAATGAATCAATACTATCAAGATGAAGTTTTTCATTTTACTCAAAAAAATCAATTTTAGCATATAAGTCATCAATAATTTCCCTAGCCTTTTCTTCTTAGATTTGCATTTGTAATAAGAAGAACAGGAAACATTAAGCATGTCAATGAGGTCTTCTTTAGATAAATCATTCAAACTTACCTCACTTACCTCACTTGCCTCACATATGTCTTCACTAGTTGAGACCATTAGAGCAAGGTGAAATTATCCCTCATTGGGGCTAGAATCACTAGAAGAAAACTCCTCCCATGCGGCACGGGTCACATCTTTGATTCTTCTTTCCTTCTTGTCCTTCCTCTTTCTTTCTTTCTTGTAGTCCTCCTTTATCACATCCTAAAATTTTGAGTAAAATAAGTGTAGGGTCCTAATAGAAATCACTCCACTGACTTAGTTGAAATTTTGAACTTAAGTGTGGATAAACTCTAATTAAAACCCAAAATTTCAAACTTATAACTAAATGCTTCAATTGAAAAGCTAAGGTGAAAATAAGACCTAATTATAATGTTTATAGAATGTTATTCTAGCTTCAGAGATAATTGTACATTATCAATCCAAATATAATTTGATCACATTGAACATAACCCTAATTAGTGAATAAGTCGCACATGGAGGTTAAAGAATGAAATTGACCTAAATAATGCCTTAAAAATGACCTAATAGAAGTTACATGGGCCAAATAGAAAAATATTTTGCTTTGCTCAAAATTTGAGACCTTAATCCTTTTTGGACAATTTTATATAATTAAAATGAGTTTTATTAGATAGTCTTAGTTTAGATAGATGTAACCCTCAAAGCTTGAAACCAAGTGGAAATTCAGATTCTCCACACTAAATTTAGGTAGCATACAAAATTTGGTCTCGTATGAAGAACCTTAACTAACCCAATTGGTTTAGGAAAGAAAGTAATATAGTTGTAATCCTATATTAGAAATGATTTGATATTGATGACTGCTTTCCAAATGATTTTTGTGTCATGTTATGTCACATGCTCTCTTTGGGAGAGAGTCCAGTCTGGATCGGACTGTTTGACCTGACATCTCCTTGACCAGGAGTCATCCTCCTCACCCGCTCCCGCCTCTTTGAGAATTTCTCTCCCTCACTGACTCCTCTCCGCTTTGATCTCCCTCTCTCTGTGCATCCCAATTACAAAAAGCTCACTAGAGCCTTCATGAGTGTGCGCCTATAAGTATAAGACCTTGAAATGAAAAGTCATTGCCACCTTACCTGATTTTAATCTATTCCTCATTTGCGACAGATTACCTTCACCTATCACCTACCTGGAGGTCGTCTTAGGGTTCGAGACAACAAACACGATCAGGGAAGGTTGAGTTCATCTCTGCGCACACTTGAGAAGCATTTCTACCCTCTAATTCCCCCCAAAGCAAGGTCTTTTGTATTTCCCCCTTTTGTTTGGCTTGTTACAGTTTCTAAAACCATGATCATTTTAGGTGTTTGGGCAATTTTTCTTCATGGTTTTCTCATCTTTGTCTCTGCCCAGACATATGGTTTTGATCTTCAAGGCTTCAAATCTTTGTGTTTCTCTTGATCATCCTTCGGGTCAAGTTTTGGTTATTGGGTTCCCCTCCTATATTCCTCCTCTGCCCCATCAAGGTGGTAGGGATTTCTTGGGCCCCTAACCATTGAACAAGCCAAATTTGGGCTCTTTGGTTCTGATCGGCGATGATGTAGAGGCCTGACACTTTGTTTCCGATGATGAGGAGAATGAACGTGGTTCCAATTTCAAGTTTTCATCAAGGATAACTGATTCAACCCTATTTTAGGGCTTCATCTTGTGTCTTTTTGCTCTCCAATCACATCTATACCTGCTAGATTACATGTTATTCCTCTCAATATGCTTATTTGTATAAAATGCACTTATGGACATTATTTGCATGTTTTTTAGGCATTTGGACCATACTTGATGGAAGAGAGAGAGAAGGAATGATCCTAGGGTTCCTCTACCCTTGGAGAGGCCCAAAGTGAAGTCTGATGCTCCCTCAACATACCCCTAGTGTCCAAAGATCCATTAAAGCAAAGATGTCCAAGAAAATCCAAAGAACAAAGTCAAAGTGCTGATCCAGGACCTGACACGGCCGTGGTACCACAAAACGGCCATGCTAGGTCCCTTACAAATCAACAGAGTCACCCCCAAGTCAAGCAGACAGCACCACAGATGTGCAAGGGACAACCACCATGGCTGTTCCACCTAGCATGGCCATGCTACATGACTGAAGAATAGGCGTGGAACAACACCACAACCACTATCACCTGGCTCACCACGGCCGTGCTAGCCACCACGATCGTGGCACCCTTACCCCACCACGACCGTGGTGACCCACCACGACTGTGCCAATTTCAACCCAAAACTAACCAAAACCCTATGATTTTGCCATTTAAATTGCTACGACCGTTGTATCCTACCACAACTGTGTTCACCCCTACCCACCACGGCCGTTCTACGCACAAAACCTACCCATTTTTTCATTGCTTTACCTATTTTGCCCCTACTTAACCTAGTGCTCCCCCCCACACCTATATATACCTAGGTGGCAGCTGGGGCATGAGGTTAGCTACCTTCCACCACCTCCTATCTCCCCATTTTCGCCCCTTAGCCATTCCACTCCATTTCCACCTCCATTCCACTTCATTTCACCATTTCCACCACCAAAACACTAGTTTATACTAGTTCCTACCCATAATCCCCTTCATTCCACACCCTTTCACCTTGTAGGAGAGAGGAGGTCATCTTGCAATAGCTGAAGAGGAGGATTCCTTCATCTACATCAAGCACCATGGCTTCTTCTACTTCTTTCTCCTTTCTTTTTGTATTTTCCATTTCTATGAGTAGCTAGGCCCCTTTTGGTGGGCTATTTGGGGGAAATTATGTTACTTTGATACCATATTGGGGGAAAATGACATGTAAATATTATAATTTCATTTTCTAATGATTATGTGCTATTTGCATCTTATTCTCCATGAATTTCTTGTTGGTTTGTGTGTGAAATCACCTAGGAATTTAGGGAAACTGCTTATATATATGTGAATTTTGGGTTTTGCCCCTAGGTCTAATTGTTGGATACCTAGGTTGCCTCCCATCTTCTTATATCCGAATCAATCTCCCTAAACCTAAGTGAGAGATCTAAGTATCTAGATTATATAATTCTAGTGCAATTAGCATGGAGCCTTCTCAAGGTTAGAATGTGGAGGAATTGGGGTCCAAAACCCCAATTTCACCTCCCCATTACTACCCTCGACACCTAATTTCCCTAGGAATGTCTAATATAGAAACCTAGATTTGATTGGACTCTAATTGAATTGAACCTAATCCCTAACCCAATTGAGCCTAGTAAGGGTAATGGGAGTTGTTAGGGACTAGTTCCCCTATGCATATCCCATCTCATCCATGGCCAGTTAGTAGCTTAGGTCAATTCATTAGATTTTAACTAGTTGTTTGGTTTGGATAATGTAAATGGACAATTAATGCTTGCATGTTATCACCCCCAACCTCGTTGACAAGTTCATACCCCTAAACAACCCACACCTCACTTTACTGCTTAAACCCCTAGTTTTGTGCTTCCTTAGCTTAATTAGTTCTTTTCTTGCTTAGTTAGCTTCTTGCTTTGCTCTTGTCTTGTTCATGCTAGTTTAGCTCTTTAGTTTCTCTTTTGCTTCTATTTCTTGCCTTAGTGTAGTTTGCACTTTCATACCTAGCTTAATCCTTTCTTTCCTGCTTAGTCTTCATCTAGTCTAGTGTTAACTTAGATTTCATTCTCGCCTTTTATTACTTTCTTGCTCACCTAGTTTAATAATAAAATCACCTTCAAACCCTTAACCCTAGACTCCACAGTAGGAACCTAGCCAAACTAAGCCTATCTCTAGTGCCCCCTCTTCTCCCTATGGATCGACCCTATAATTGCCACCTTCCTATACTACGACACGACCCCGTGCGCTTGCGGGTGTAGCTGTTTTAGTGTGAGTAGGTGTTGAGTTAGGTTTTATAAATATAGAAAGTGAATCCACACTGTGTTCTGATCTCATGGGGCACATCTAGTCGAGTCAGATCGACTAGTGTGTAGCACCAGTGGCGGACGCACCAAGGTTTCTCGCACCGTTTCCGGGGAGAAAGGCGCTCGGCCTAGCTCATTAGTTTTGCTTTGACTATTCCTACTGCGCTCATCATTTCTATTCTTTATTCATTATTCTTTGCATTCTTTGTGTATATTGGTTTACTAACTTGTTCTCTTTTGTTTGATTGTGCTTTGTGCATTTGACAAGCCATTCGGGGGAAGTCAAGATGGAAGGCAAAAATGCACTTCACAAGCCACTTTAAGATTACTTCATGCTTAGCAACTACAAATTGCCAATTGCTAGTAGGGTTGATAAGATGCCAGGGGAGCAATTCTCCATCCCTCTAGGTCTCCTTGGGCTCCTGCCCATCTTCTATGACTCGGAGAGTGAGAACCTCTACAAGCACTTAGATTCCTATCTTGAAGTATGCTCCACATTCAGGACGCCGATAGCAAGTGATGATACAATCAGATTGACTTTGTTCTCCTTCTCCCTCAAAGATAAAGCCAAAGAGTCGTATGATTCAAGAAGGGACATCATGAGTTGGGGAGAGATGAAAAATTCCTTTTTGAGGAAATTCTACTCTATAGCAAGGTTGACACAAATGCAGAGTGCCATAGCAAGTTTCAGCCAAGTAGATAATGAGCGATTTTATGAGGCTTGAGAAAGATTCAAAAAGATGTTGAGAGAATGTCCACATCATCAGATCCCTTTGTGGCAGCTAGTTCAATCCTTTTACTCCAGTCTATCTCATGCAAGTCAAACTACAGTGGATTGTTCTTGTGGAGGGGTTTTTATGGCTAATTCACTTGAGGAGACATGGCCCTTGTTTGAGAGTTTGGCAGAAAGTTCAAGGACGGAAGCTTCTAGCATGGTTAGTGGAAGTGACCTATCTTTTGGTGTGACATCTCCAAATCACAACGATTCAAGCCCACAATTGATGAAATTGGTGAAATGGTGAGCTTCATGAGAAACTAAGTGACCAAACCTCCTTGTCATTCGGTCAATGCTATTGAACTCTATGGGGAAGAAAAGAAAACACCTCACTCCTATAGCTACCAGGAACCACAAAGTCCAACATATAGCTCAAGGTTTGAGGAAGAGGTTATCTCTAGGTTGAAAGTTTTTGATGATGTTCAAAGAGATGTTGCAAGGTTGGAAGAGAGAATAGAGCAACTATCTTCCATAATTGCTCTCCAAGAAGAAAAATTGCCTTTGAAACCCATCATGAGCCACCATGAAGCAAGTGGACATATGCCTTCCACCCAAGTTTTCTATAGTCCACCCCTATGCAAGTACATCCTATTCACTCCTTCCAAGGCTATACTAAGCCCTACACTCCTCCACCACCTCCCTCATCTCAAATTTCCCAAAACTTCACTTTCCAACCCCAATTCTCTCCTCCCCCTCAATTCTCTTCTCCACCTCAATTTCAACATTAAGTGTCACCTCCACCTCCTCCACAACCACAACATGCTCCCCCTCTCCATCATGAGCAAGGTGGTGCTGTGATAGTTCTAAGGAGTGGGAAAACTCTTGAGCAGCCCACACGTCAAAGAAAGGTTGATAAAGCAAAGCAAAGGCAGCCAAGTGGTGATACTGTGATTGATATTGTTGAAGATGATGTTGTGATACCGCATGTTGAGTTTGGGATTCCATGTGATCCACCACATATCCCTTTTGCAGGTCCTACCATCCCTAGTGTTTCGCCTCATGTTCATGCAAGTACAACAAAAACTAGTGATTCTCCATTCATAGAAGTACTAGATGAGGCACCAGAATTGAAAAGGAGGAAAAAGCACAATGTTGATATTCTTGAGGTGTTTCACCAAGTGAAGGTGAATATTCCACTTTTGGATGCTATCAAGCAAATCCTATCATATGCCAAGTTCCTCAAGGACCTATGTACTGTGAAAAGAAGGTCAATCGGGAGGATTCCAAAGAAGGTGAGATTAACTGAACAAGTGAGCTCCATCATACAACACTCACTTCCCATGAAGAGAAAGGACCCAGGAGCCCCACTCATATCTAGTTACATAGGGGGGCATTGCATAGACATGTCCTTACTTGATTTGGGATCTAGTGTGAATTTGATGCCATACAATGTCTATGTTGAGCTGGGCTTAGGCAAGTTGAAGCCAACAAATTGCACTCTCCAGTTGGTGGATAGATACATAAAAGTGCCTAGGGGTAGAGTGGATGATGTTTTGGCAATGATAGATAAAGAAAAAGGCACAGTGTTCCCAGTGGATTTCATTATACTTGATATGGAGCCAGAGGATTGGAAGATTCCCATTATCTTGGGAAGGCCGTTCTTATCTACAAATAATGCCAACATTCATGTGTGCAGTGGCACTATGATAGTCTCATTCATGGACATGAAGATCAACATCAATATGTACAAGACCCCAACCCGGTGAGTCCGAGATAGGGGTATTGGACATGATCACTTCACAAGCCCAAATGGGCATTTGAGAGAAGGATACCGAGGTGAAGAAATTGATGATGGTTATTGTGATGAAAGGGATGAGGAACCTAGGTTGAGTGTAAAGGAGGGATGCATGCTTTGCAAGAATGGACACATGAGAATTCCAAACGGATGAATGAATGAATAATCACCAAGAAGCCTAGTTAAAGGCAAGAAACTCAGTGCTTGTGGGAGGCAACCCACATAGGTTTGGGAATTTTTGACCCAATCTCACATTTTTGATACTTATTGCTTGTTTTTACATTTTTCCAAACACACACACACACACACACACTTGTATTTGATAATATTTGTGTAGTTTTGAGATGTGCAGGTGAGAACAAAGTAAAATGAAGAAGAATGGATGAAAATTTGACAAAGAATCAATGGAATATCAACTTGAGATCAAAGTATTGATGTTTGAACAAAATTTGAGTGTAATACTATAGTTACAGTGCCCACAACGACTATGGTGATATGGAACGGCCATGGTGGTGCACTCACTTTCAACAGAGAAATCGTCATAAATTGAGAAAATCAACTAAGTATAGGATCAGAGCAGAACGGTTGTGCAAGGTAGCACAACCATGGTACCTGAAGCCACCACGACCGTGCCACACAACACGGTCGTGCTGCAGCCTGATTCCAACAACTTAAGTCAGAATTTTGTAAAATTACAGTTCACTTGCTCATTTCTCTGAAGAACAAAATGGCCGTGCTCCGCACCCTAGCGCCCGTGTAGCCTTCCGCCCACCCTCTCCAGCCCTTGAATCTTCACTAAATCACCCCCAAATCATTCCTAATCATTCCCCTACCATTTCCACTACCTTAATCTCTAGATTCCACCAATTTCCATCTACAAAATCACATTTTCTCTCCATTCCACCCCAACATCCCCATTCTTCGGAGAAATCCAAAATTTGTTAATTTCACCTCCATTTTGAGAAAGAATGAAAAAGTTTGCAAGGAAAGTAGTGGAGAAGACTAGGGGTGTCATCCCCTACAAAGGGAACTGAGAAACAACAACTCCCAGTTGATGGATGCCGAATTGGATGCAATGGTAGATCCTATCACAGAAGAGGTCTCCGTACAGCCATGGCGGGAGACACCGTCATCGTTGAGAGCATCACAGCCACTGCCGTCTGCTTCCCGGCCCTCTGTCTCATCTAAGAGACCTCCAACTTCAGTTGCATGACCGTCAGTCTCAGCCGCACGACTATCCATTTCTTCGGTAGCACAACCGCAACCAGAGCCACAACTACGACCACGTCTGCGGCTCATGCTAGATGATGAAGAGGATGCAGATATTCCAGTAACTGAGCAGTAAGAGATACCACAACAACATCCCCGTCCACAGCTTGAGGTCACTAATGGTAGGGTAAAGGAACCTAAGCACACATAGTGCTTAACACGCGAAGTGATAACAACTCGCTATGCGTGCCAAGAAACAATGGAGGCTATGGGCTTCTACACCTATTTCTAGGGCCTGATGGAGAAGATGGGATTGTTTGAGATACTAACACTGTAGCAAGAGTCATATATTGAACTGAATTGATAATTCTTTGATACGCTAGAGAAAGCAACTTATGATGGCGAGAATGCCATTAAAGTGATAATTGGGGACAAGAGGTGGAGGATAACCTCATAGCTTCTAAATTAGATTTTTGCCCCGAGTGAAGAGATGTCAATCCTCCTAGATGGAGGAAAGACAGAGAATGATTCCAGTTCCACATATCTAGCAATGTGGAAATACTTCACCGGCTAGAGTACCTTTGTAGCGGGGAAGTCCAAGATGAGTGCTATCCACAATCCGTTCCTCTGCTATGTTTAGAAGGTGTTAGAAAACACCATCTTTGGTAGGTATGAGGACCAAGGTAGCTGCACAAAGAAAGATATTTTTGTACTTGGTTAGATGAATAAGGAGAAGCATGTGAACCTGGAAGAGTTACTTATTGAGCATATGAGGACAATCCCGTCTAAGAGCACAAATCCTTTTGTAATGGGAGGGATAGTGACGTTGATAGCCACTGCCTTAGGACATGACATGACAAGTTACACAAAGGCAGATGGAGGAAAGTTGGTTGACTTGCATTACTTGGCTCGCTCTTCCATGATTACAGTTGTGGATCAAAAGATCATCTACCAAGTCAACCCACGATACCCAGGAGTCCCATCGGAGCTGCCTTACCATACTCCACCCCTCATGGAACAATATGGACCCATGTAGGATTTTCTGAAGAAATTGAGGAGGTATGAGGAAGAGAACTCTAGAGGAGAGGACATCCCTAAGGTGAGTTTTGTAGAGGGTCTAGGAGAACCCTCATAGGCAGCTTAGCAGAGGCAGGTGGTGGAGGAAAGAGTGGCACGATGAGTGAGACAGAGAGAGGAGAGGATAGGGGCGTCAGAGCCACATCAGCCTTCAGTGAATGCATATGATATGGGTACTATTCATGCACAGCTGGAGAGCATTCAAGAGATGCATGATAGGATATTACAAGCACAGGAGGGCTTTCAGCAGACATAGGATTCCATGTGGTTGGACCATCAACATATGCATTACCAGGTCAACCATCTTTATCAGTTCCAGAATGCCCAAGCCCAGAGGACCCCACAGTGGGGTGAAGACTGGTGGAGTTCTTTAGCAACTTTTCAAGACAACTATCCACCTCCATAGTCAGACTACTGGGGTTCCTACTACAGACAGGGAGGAGCACCCCCACCACCACCACAGTGATCGTCTACCCTATCATCCTAGACTTTAGTGTCACGCTGAGGACAACATGATTCAAAAGTTTGGGGTGGTAGGGCGGTATGCCCTTGTTCCATTTTCACTCATTTTGTATCTCACATGATGTTTACTTTTTGTTTGTTGTTTTTCTCCTTTTTTCTTGTTTTTCTATCTAGTTTAGAGTTTACTACTTTGCATACCTGCATACCATGTAGTTTACTTTCTTGTCATTTTTGCGTAATTTTCAAAATTTTTACTCTTTTTGCCATGCATTGCATATCATGTAGATTTTTGGTAATTTTTGCATGTTTTAGCTAGGATTTGCTTGTTTGCTATTTTAAGTTCAATAATATAGGTTTAGATGTGATTGGAGGCAACTTGGCACCATTTTGGCCAATTTTTCCCAAATTTGAGATGTCTTGTCTAAAAAGTTTGTTTTGACCCAATCTCTACTGTTTTGAGTAAAAAATGACGACCTTTGACAATTGCAAGTGAAATGTCATGATTTATTGCTAAGTGGTATCAATGTTTGACTTTTTACATGTGCATCACCTCTCTTATGATTGTGATTGATTTGGTTGAATTGTGAGTTGAGCAAGCTTTGAACGCTTAGTGTTTGTGGAATCACTTGTTTGATATATCAATTTCATCTTGTTCATTCATGTGGTGTGATATCTAGGATGAAGTATTGGATTAATTTTCATGCAAGTTGTCTTATGTGGAGAATCATACCAATGACCCCTCTTTGATCCGACTATTCTTCCACCATCTTCATACCCCTCCGCCTCATAAAAAGATTCCCTAGTGCACATAATCAGCCTTGGCCACCTCCAAAAGTTTGGGGGTGACTGTATCTTTATCTCCTTGCTTCACTCAATCCACCATATGCCCTATCTACACCAAGGGCAAGGAAAAAGAAAAGAAAATGTAAAGCAAAAACAAAATAAAAAATGCTCCTATTTAAGAGCATTCAAATAAAGAAAAGATGAGTGTGTAAAAACACTCCAAAAATCTTACCGCAACCCTTTCTTCCACTTTCATACCCATTGAGCTAGGAAACATCAAACCTAGCTCATTTTGCTCTTTTCCACAGCCACGTGGGTCATTTGGTGTGATTTGAAACATAAGATTGAATGCATGAATGTGAAACAATGCTCCAAGTCATCCTTGATTAACACCACCATGAAACGGTTTACCTAGAACTTTATGGAAGAAATATGGATAACTTGTGTATTCTATGTGCTATATTTGAATTTCATATGCTTTGTGCTCTTTTCATGATTGGATTGTGAAAGAAGGAGAGGAGAGAGGTGAAATGCATGCACTCAGTCATTTTTGATCCCATTCAACAATAATCATCTTTTACATTGCATATGTCATTTCTTATTTGTGGAAGATTTGTAGAGAGATTGAGTTGGAGCATACTTGAGGACAAGTATGTTTCAAGTTTGGGGTGGTGATTCAGCCCTATTTTAGGGCTTTATCTTGTGTCTTTTTGCTCTTCAATCACATCTATACCTGCTAGATTACATGTTATTCCTCCCAATATGCTTATTTGTATAAAATGCACTTATGGACATTATTTGCATGTTTTTCAGGAATTTGGACCACACTTGATGGAAGAGAGAGAAGGAGTGATCCTAGGGTTCCTCTACCCTTGGAGAGTCCCAAAGTGAAGTCCGATGCTCCCTCAACCTACCCCTAGTGGCCAAAGATCCATTGAAGCAAAGATGTCTAAGAAAATCCAAGGAACAAAGTCAAAGTGTTGATCCAGGACCCAACACGACTGTGGTACCATAGAACGACCCTACTAGGTCACTTGCAAATTAACAAAGTCGCTCCCAAGTCAAGTAGACAGCACCATGACTATGCAGCCAAGAACGACCGTGCAAGGGACAACCACCACTGTCGTGCCACCTAGCATGGCCGTGCTACACAACTAAAGAATAGGCGTGGCACAACACCACAACCACTATCACCTGGCTCACCACGGCCGTGCTAGCCACCACGGCCATGGCACCCTTACCCACCACAGACGTGCCAGTTTCAGCCCAAAACTGACCAAACCCATGTGATTTTGCCATTTTAATTACCACGACCGTTGTATCCTACCACAACCATGTTCACCCCTACCCACCATGGCCGTGGTGACACACCACGACCATGCTACTCACAAAACCTATCCATTTTTTCATCTCTTTACCTATTTTACCCCTACTTAACCTAGTGCTCCCCCCACACCTATATATACCTAGGTGGCAGCTGGGGAATGAGGTTAGATACCTTCCACCACCTCCTAGCTCCCCATTCCCCCCTAGCCATTCCACTCCATTTCCACCTCCATTCCACTCTATTTCACCATTTCCACCACCAAAACACTAGTTTATACTAGTTCCTACCCATAATCCCCTTCATTCCACACCCTTGCACCTTGGAGGAGAGAGGAGGTCATCTTGTAGATGTTGGAGAGGAGGATTCCTTCATCTACACTGAGCTCCATGGCTTCTTCTACCTCTTTCTCCTTTCTTTTTGTATTTTCCATTTCTATGAGTAGCTAGGTCCCTTTTGGTGGGTTGTTTGGGGGATTATGTTACTTTGATAACATGTTGGGGTAAAATGACATGTAAACATTATAATTTCATTTTCTAATGATTATGTTCTATTTGCATCTTATTATCCATGAATTGCTTGTTGGTTTGTGTGTGAAATCACAAAGAATTTAGGAAAATTGCTTATATATATGAGAATTTTGGGTTTTGCCCCTAGGTCCAATTCTTGGATCCCTAGGTTGCCTCCCATCTTCTTATATCCTAATCAATATCCCTAAACCTAAGTGAGAGATCTAAGTAGCTAGATTAGATAATTCTAATGCAATTAGTACAGAGCCTTCTCAAGGCTAGAATGTGGGGGAATTGGGGTCCAAAACCCTAATTTCACCTCCCAATTACTACGCTCGTCTCCTAATTTCCCTAGGAATGTCTAGTCTAGAAACCTAGACTTGATTAGAATCTAATTGAATTGAACCTAATCTCTAACCCAATTGGGCCTCGTAAGGGTAATGGGAGTTGTTAGGGACTAGTTCCCCTATGCATATCCCATCTCATCTATGGCCAGTTAGTAGCTTAGGTCAATTCATTAGATTCTAACTAGTTTTTTGGTTTGGATAATCTAAATGGATGAGTAATTCTTGCATGTTATCACCCCCAACCTCGTTGACAAGTTCATACCCTTAAATAGCCCACACCTCACTTTATAACTTAAACCCCTAGTTTTTTGCTTGCTTAGCTTAATTAGTTCTTTTCTTGCTTAGTTAGCTTCTTGCTTTTCTCTTGTCTTGTTCATGCTAGTTTAGATTTTAGTTGATATTTTTCTTCTCTTGCTTGTCTTAGTGTAGTTTGCACTTTCATACCTAGCTTAATCCTTTCTTTCCTACTTAGTCTTGATCTAGTCTAGGGTTAACTTAGATTTCATTCTCACCTTTAATTGCTTTCTTGCTCACCTAGTTTAACAATCAAATCACCTTCAAACCCTTAACCCTAGACTCCACAGTAGGAACCTAGCCAAACTAAGCCTAGATCTACTGCCCCCTCTTCTCCCTATGGATTGACCCTATACTTGCCACCTTCCTATACTATGACACGACCCCATGCGCTTGCGGGTGTAACTGTTTTAGTGTGAGTAGCTGTTGAGTTAGGTTTTATAAATATCAAAAGTGAATCCACACGTGTGTTTCTATCTCATGGGGCACATCTAGTCGAGTCAAATCGGATAGTGTATAGCAGCACTAGAAGATGCACCAATAATGCTTGTGTGTCTCACCGACTTACTTGTTCAAGGAAGAAGACCCTTGGCACTGATTTCACTATTTTACCCTTTATTGTTGATGTTTATGTCACGCCTGTATGGTCAAAGCCGTCTTTTTGGTTTTATTTTTCTAAGTAGTCAGGCTATCTTGGCCAAGAAGGTCTCTGCCTTCTTTCCAGTCTTTTGATTCATCCACGTAAGTAGGGCCCATGTGCCTCATTGGATTTTGTTTCACCTGTATGGATTTCCTAATATTTTTGATTGGTCGACTCTTGTAAAATTCGTGACTAATTCATACGTGGTCAGAAAAATTCGAGTAAATACTCAACGGAAAGATAAAAATACAAGAAATAATATTATCCTAATCTCAAAGCCTGTTTTGAACTCGTTTTCTCAATTAACCCTTAATGAACCCTAAAACCCTAGAAATCTAATTTAATATTAATAATTAATGAAGATTAATTGTTTGAATAGGGTAACTAGGGTTTTCTTAATATTAAGAGTCCATTAGGACTTTCTCCAATGTCTATTAATGGTCCATGCACTTTGAAGATAGTTATTGGATGTTTACATGTTATTGTGTATAATGTACATGTTATTATGTGAATGTATTATTCAGGCTATGATTTTACAGATCAAAGTTAAAAGTTAATGGATAAATGAAATATGTTTTACTATTTATTTTCAAGAATTATCATATGATATTATATTCATGTTTAAGAGCAAAATAAAGAGTATTCAAGAGTAAAGAGTAAAGATAATGAATGAACCTTGTATAAGATCCTCATCATGGGCTTTCCTAGCAAACAATCTACTTTGGTACAAATCATGGGATTTCCTAGCATGCAATTCACTTTAGTGTAAATCATGGGCTTTCCTAGCATATAGATCACTCCGGTGCAAAGAGAAGAGGCACTTCGTTGCAAAGTTTGAGGACTCTTATATAAGTCAGATAAAAGATGATGATAAAATGCAAAGTTTATTTTCATGATGTTACATGCTTTCTCTTCAAATAGTGTATGTTATTTCAATTTTATAATATGTTCAATTCCACTTATAAACTATTTTATGCATGGTTGGGGGCACGATTCTTGTAGGAAAGGAGCAACATCAGGGATAAAGCTATCTAAGGACCAGCTGAAGAAGGAGCTCAAGGACATCTAAGACCAGACCTGGTGGGGTGACAACTATCAATAGATTATATTTTATTTATGCTTATGAGACATGTGTTTTAGTTTAGAGCGTGAGTTTTATGTTATGAGTTTAAGATATGAGAAACTATGCAATGTATTCTATGTTGGTTTATCAAACTTTATTTTTATGCAATGATTATCATATTTGTGACATTCCTAATAAGATTATGCTTCCACTCAATGAATTATATGTTTTAGAAATTGGGATGTTACATCCTTTTTCTTGGAGCTACTCTTATGGTAGGAATTCTTTGACTTGGGCAATAATTCTTGTAGTGGCCCTTTTGGACACACTCATAGCACCTTGGAGTAGAAGAGAAGGATGGTTTTCCTTTGAAGTGATACCCCTTGGAGTAGTTAGCTTCATGATCACTAGGGGATTCATCTTCACTTGGAGAGGGAGTAGCCTGACAAGAAATTTGTTGTTGAAGAACAATGGTCTCCACATGAACTTTGAAGGCATTTTACTTCATCTTCTTTGACTCCTTCTCTTCAAGTTCTTCTTCTTCTTCTTATTCTTCTTCTTCTTTGTTGTCAAGTCTTGGCTGATAAGATTGAAGGTTCCCAATGAGCTCTTCGGTAGCAATCTCACTAAGGCTTCTTATTTCTTCAATGGAGGTCACATGGATTGGCACCTCTTAGGAGAGACCTAAGGATCTTGGATTTGATGGTGCCTTGATCCATGGGTTGGCCCAAAGAAGCAAGTCCATTGATGATGGTATGGAGCGTTAAGTATATTTTAGCCACTCTCTCTTTCTTGCACATCTTGAAGTTCTCAAGGAGACCGTTGAGTAGGTTGGCCTTGGAATCCTTGACTTGCTTGGTTCCTACATTTGTGATGCATAGGTTGTTCCATATCTCATAGGTAGTGTCTTAAGAAGAGATCTGATTGAATGCGGAAGGAGTGAGGGCTGCATAGATGATGCTTATAGCCTTTGCATTCAGCCGGGCCTTCTTCAATGTAGATTCATCCCAAGTAGCCACATCTTCAATTGGATCCTTGTAGGGGAGGATGACCACTTTCCACATGTCGTATCTCATTCCTTGCAAGTAGAACTACATCCTTTGCTTCCAATAGAGGAAAATTGTGTTGTTGAAGATTAGAGGTCTCATGGAGAATCCACCCTCCAAGTTGATTGAACCTAGAAGGTTGTCACCCATCTTCTCTTCTCATGGGAGATCTCATGGGAGAAGACTGTGACTCTAATACCACTTGTTGGATCAAAGGCTCTAGAGGGGGGTGTGAATAGAGCTAAAAAATACTCAAACAAAATTCATTAGACCTTCAAATTACTTTAATAAGTAGGATTGCAAATATGGAATTTGATGTGCAACTAAACATATATATCAAGGATAAGAGATATTGAAAGATATCAAGAACAAGTTATGTAGAGTGGTCCCAAAATCCAAACTAGGAGAGTATACATCCACTACCTAGAGAGGTCAAGCCCTAGGATTATATACTTCATACTTATATTCCATTATAGGACATACAATAAGACCTTCCTTTTGCATGGAAAGGATACCTAGCTTGCCTTTTTAAGGACCAAAAGGATCCAATAAACCTTACAAGGTCTTACCTAACCTTTAAGCTAGAGTCTTCAACCTCTAAATGGCTTACCCACTCTTGCATGAGTTGGACACCTTCACCAAGGAGCTCCCCCATTGCATCGAGTCTTCTTCCTTGAAGGAATTACCTACTCTCCTCAAGGATCTTCAACCTTTACCTTATCCTTCATCTTGGAGACGCTTTCACCAACTTTGCTCTTGAGAAAGGGATTGGAAAAGAGAAGATTTGAGGGCTTTATAAGAGTATAATGGAGTATCTCTATCACACATAGCCTATCTTACTCATAATGATGTTTTGATTAGTAAGAAAGAGAGAGAAAGAGTTCTATGTGGAAAAATCACTCAACTATAGCTAGTAACAAGGTAGGCAAACTTGGAATGAAGTCCAAGATTTATAGTTGGGGGTGTCCACTAGCCACTAGAAGTACTTGGGGATGAATTCTAGTCATTTGGGCTATTGCAAATGATCTATTTTTGATGTTTGCACCACTTCAACGACTAGAAATAGTTTTTCTGCACATTCCATACAATGCAGTCAGTCGAGTTTTAATAAAGCAAACTTGGCCGATAGCACTATGCAACAAAGCAAATTTGAAGTGTCGGTTGAGTTTATCTTAGTTGAAACTCGGCCGATGGCTTAAATTTGATTTGCTCAATGGTAGCTGTTGGTCAAGTTTGACCTGAGGAAACTCGGCTGACGCTGGAAGTTCCCAAAATCCATCACGGGTGTCAATCGAGTTCATCAAGGATGAAACTCGACTGACAAAACTCCCTGAATGAATTTTTGAAATTGCCATTTGAGTACTTAATATTTGTTTTAAGTGTTCCTATTTTTTTTCTCATCTTAATTACAAGCCATAACATCAATACAAATGATTACAAACATTATCCTAAGGGTTTTAGGGCATATTTCACAAAAGTGCATTTGCATTGACTTTGGCTTGTATTTGGTCAAGCTAGGGCTTGATTCAATTGATCCTTTTCATATACCTAATACCTAAAATCAATCTCAAATAGACACATTAGACATATATGAATGTAATGGTTAAGCCATCATCAAAATATGGATAATGTATAACTGTTAGGTCAACAAAGACGACTGGCTAATCCTGAGCGATTGAGTAGATCCAGATGATGAAGATTAGTTAATTAATTAATATGATTAATTGGTTATTTTTTGAGATTTCAATATAAGTTATTTCTTATTCAAATATGTGAAAGATGACATACAAATCCAACATAACTCAACAAACAACTTGGAACATACCATATAAAAAGCTAGTAGAAGTCAAAGAAACTATCTTTACCATCAACAACCTGCAACATAACTAACTACCACAAAACCATTTGTATTTCACTTTGTGGTGAAACTAGACCCTATTCACTTGCATATTCTAGTGGTGATTAAACACCCATTGAATGCCTCAATAGTGGAAATGAATTTTTTGTTTGCCTCCACAGATCTTACACTCTCCACCACGACATGTGGGCTTACATGAATCGTTACAACACTTATTATCTGGTGAATTTAGATTAGTTGACACCTCACAAATACCATTTGGGCGATGATCCATGCAACACATAGATTTAGCAGGAAAAACTAGATCTTCCATTGTTGTTGTGCTCATTTCAACACACATAAGAAGAAGAAGGGTAACTCTAGCCCTCAACATGATTTCTCAAAATTACTGATTATTTTTTTGGTGACTGAGAGAACCCACCCCTGGCAAGCCTGACATGGTAAACTCTTGAGTCATGAGAGGGTGTGGTCCGATCACCCCTCCCATGCCAAATCAATGTGGATTGTCATTCACAAAGTGCCTTCAGTGAGATTTGAACCTAGGTCCTTCATTGGGACTTACTGAGCTCTTACCACCTGAGCTACTCTGGCCGGACCAAAATGACTAATTATTGAGTATAGTTTCTAATAATATTGAGGCAAAGGATCGATTAATTGGTTATTTAATTGATTCTAGAATATTATTTTAATAGTTATGAGCGGATCATTTTAAATGCAGCCACTCCCCTTTTATTTTCTAAGGGTTTTGGGAAACCATACTTCCTTTTTCTCCTATTTATAGGAGCATGATGGCTGGACCATATAGAGACGCTCTTGTACGTAAACCCTAGCTGTCATCATACCCAATAGAGAGAGAAGGAGACCAACCATGATGCTAGCACATCATCAAGCAAAAGGCTACTCCTTCCCGCCGGCTTGAGAAGCGTGACGTGGAGTTCCAGTCCATCCACGTAGATGAAGTAGAGATGCATACATTGAGCATCTACATTCAGAGGATTTCAATGATGACCGTCTGTGCACACAAGGGGTTACACATGTCAGCACATGAAGGGATGTTGCTGGACTTGCTCCATGAGGAGGTATATCCCACATATCCTCTTTTGAATGTGTTATTATCAATGAGATCTGCTAGTAGGGTATATGGAGAATTTTTTTATTGTTTCTGCTCCACTTGTTGCCTCCACAAAACCCAACTGTGGTATCAGAGCCACGCCAATCTATGGTATATTTGGATTTATTTCGATATGACTAGATTTCTATTTACTGTTTTCTATGAGTGAATGTGATGCGAACTTAAAAATGTTAATGTGCATATCTGACTAAATTCCACATACACCACATACCTATTTTTTGGACCTGGAAGACGGGGTCGACTATAGAAAAATATAATTTTTTCTAGTGCACGAAAGTGAAATTCTGTATACCTTTCAGGGGTTATTACCCTGAGACCCCACATAGTTTGTGTGGGAGTCAAAATTAATTGGGAGTGTCCCACATTAAAAGGATCACATTTTAATGTATACATATATATACCTATAATATCATACACTTCGCCCTTAAAAATACTTCATGTGGTGAATCCATGCATGGTTATAGCCTAGGACCGTTACTGTGAATGTTGTGCTTGGTTGTATATCTTGTGCTTGGATGCAAATAGTTATTCATGTATCCTTTGTATAAGTATTCGGTTTGCATGTTGAGCCTCATCTATTATCTCAAAGTATAATTAATTCTATTCCCTCTAAAGTCCCCTCAAATGTAACTCGAGGTTCTACTTTTTAGACATAATATAATAGAGATAGGAATAGATTTAGTTTTGGAAGACTTGTTGTGAAGAGGAAACTTGAAGATCCAACTCCATGGAGCATCCATGGAGAGGAAACTTGAAGATCCAACTCCAAGGAGCGTCCATGGAGAGGCAACTTTAAGATCCAAGACCAAGGAGAGTTCATGAAGTTATCCACCTTGATGCTGATCAAATGCACGTTCATGTGATATATACAGGTTGTCGTTGCATGAGATGCAAAAGACCATAAATGGATAATAGTCCTTTATGGCTCCAAAGGATTATAGTAGTATGGCCATAACCAATGCTTATGTGTTTCTAGATTGCATGTCTGTGAATTGTGATATGTGGATATAGTATGTATATAATACATATTATAAGTATGTGGTGTTTGAATATGTATGTGTGTATATATAAAATCCCTCAATATAATATTAAGTCTTAGATGTTTTCCATAAGAAACACATATGAAAAACTTGACCGACTAATAATTGGTTAGGACAAAGCGTGATGTTATGTCCATCTCATGGAAGTGTGATGGTAGATATGTAGATCTACAAAAGTAGGGTGCATATTCTATCATGTTGGCTTTTAGGTCTGGCTTAACTACATGATCTTAATGAGATTAAGTACCTAGAAGCATGAAGATGAATTGTGATAAAGATTTGTGCACACCATCTATCAAGAGTTGCATATGATGCAATTGGCAAATGTTGCCTACTTAAATAATTAGGTTGTGAGCGACCAACCAAAGCTGACTCATGATTTGATAAAATATGGATCTTGGCTCACTAAAAGATTGAACAATGCAATCTTCTTAATTGATAAGTGATGGTTGTTAATTTGAACAAAATAGTGAGAGAGACGATTAATTAAATGTATAACTAAATGTTGTCAAATTTTATTTTAATCAAATAAAATCAAAGTGTTTAACAAATTGCAAACTTCTCTTGTAGAATTAAATGATAACAAATCACACATTTTTCTCATGATAGGTCCTTGAGAAGGACAAGTTACATGGGAATAATTTCCATGACTGGTTCAGGATGCTGAGAATTCTTCTCACATAGGAGCACAAGCTCTATGTCCCAGAAACACCAGAGTTAGATGAACCTGCTCCCACTGCACCTAAGGCTGTTAGGGATGCTTACAAGAAGCACTCTGAAGATGTTGTGGATGTCAAGTTCCTGATACTATGCTCAATGAACTATGAGTTGTAGAGATAAAATTAAAACATGGATTTGATTCAGATGGTAACACATCTTAAGAACATGTACCAAGATTAGACAAGACATGAGAGATATGATGTATCCAAGACATTGTTCAAGTGCAACATGGCAGAAGGAGATCTAGTAGGTCCCCATGTACTCAAGATTATTGGGTATGTGGAGAACCTTGCTAGACTGGGATTTCTCTTAGGTTAAGAGTTGGCCACAAATGTGATTTTACAGTCACTGCCAGAATCATATAGCCAGTTTGTCATGAACTATAACTTGAGAAATTTTGACAAGTTGTTGTCAACATTTCTTGGCATGTTGAGAGCACTTGAAGAGTAAATGAATAAAATCAAGCCCAAGTCTGTGATGATGATCAATAGAAAAGGAAAGTCAAAGTGAAAGGCAAAGCTAAGAAGTGTTCTAAAGCTGAAAAAAACCCAAGTCTTCTACACTCAAAGCAAAGGGAGGGGTGAACAAGGGAGGCAATTGTCACCACAATCACCAACCTAGACATTGGAAGAGGAATTTCCCTCTCTACCTAGAGGAATAGAGGAGGAAGTAGGGGACATAGACCTCCACTTCAAATATATACATTATTGAGATAAATTTGTCTGCTTCTTCATCTTGGGTACTAGATACTAATTGTGGATCTCACATATGCTCGAATATGCCAGATTTGAAAAAAATAAGCCATTACAAAAGGGAGTGGTTGAACTGTGGGTCACAAATGGAGCAAGAGTTGCTGTAACTATAGTTGGAACCTATAATTTATCTCTACTGATGGAGTTTCCAATAGAGTTAAAGAACTGCTATTTTGTACCTGTCACAAATAGAAACATTATTTCTATATCTTGTATGGACAAAGATGGATATTTTTTTTGTATAAAGAATAGTCAATGTTCTATTTCATTAGATGGTATCTTTTATGAAAGTGCCCCGATGTCCTATGGTATTTACTTAGTAGACCTTAAACCAAATGTATATAATGTAAATACCAAGATGTTAAAACTTGATAACCCAAACAAAACATATCTTTGGCATTTTCATCTAGGGAACATCAACGAGAATCACATTGTACGGACCCTAACCCACGTTTTGGGATAAATCTATTTGTTTTGCCTAAGTATGTTGTTTATGACCTTGATCTAATCATTGACATGTAATTAGGGCTTGTAGAAATCTTGGAGTTTCTTGTTTGATCTTGTTTGGTTGATGCTTGTGTTTTGTGGTGAAGTTTTGGTGCAAATTGCAATTCACCCAGAGTTAGGGTTGATATGCATGTTTCCCACCTCTCGAATGTTCCTTCTGTCTCTTGGCACCATCTAGAGGAGAGAGATACATGCACCTTATTTAGGTCTTGGTTGTGTGGTAACATCCTTGGTGATGTTTTGGACACATGTTTGAGGTGTGACTTACAACTAGATGTGTTGTCTCAGGCTAGAGAGCCCTAGAGAGGTTGCCTATCAGTTTGTGAGTGTGTAGGGTTGCACCCTATCAGTTTGTGAGTGGGTAGGGCTGCTCCCTATCAGTTTGTGAGTGTGTAGGGTTGCACCCTATCGGTTTGTGAGTGTGTAGGGTTGCAACCTATCAGTTTGTGAGTGTGTAGGGTTGCACCCTATCAGTTTGTGGGTGTGTAGGGTTGCACCCAATCGGTTTGTGGATGTATGGAGATTTGGTATCGGGCATGACCTTGGTAGGAGAACAAGTAGATGAGACCTTGCCTAGAGATTATCACCATGTCTTGCATGATGTTGTATATGTGACTCTTTCTCATTAATAAGTGGCACCTAAGCTCCTAAGGTGATGACACCTCTTCCATGATCTCTCTCTCATCCCTCTTGTATATATGCTCTTTTATCTCCATGCAAGAGGATCCTTTTGGCCATCTTTGGTTTTCCTCTTCCTTGGTGGATGGCCTTGAGAAGATTAAGGAGCATGAGAATCCCTCTTGGAGCTTGGTGGATGAGTTCCAAGTTGTGGTGTTCTTTGATCATCTTCCATCTTCTACCTTCATAAGCTATGCTTCTTAGCTCTCTTTTCTTCTTCCTTCTTCTCCTCAGACATGGATGTTAGATACCTTCTTTCCATCTTGAACCATCCTAACCTTGGTATCATCTTCTTCCTTGGAGGTGTGGTGGTGATAAAGTTTGGTGGATCATCTTATACCTTGAGCTCGTGACCTTGAAGCTTGACCTTGGAGCTTGGATCTTGGTGGTGATCTTTGAGGCGGGTTATATAACTCTTAACCTCCTTTATTATTTTCACTCTTCATATGTTTATGTTGTTCTTCATATCTAGATCATTCATCTCTTATATGATAGTAGTTGGTAGTGGTTTTAGAACTATTTTGATGAGGGAATCTCATTTGCTTTACTATTCATGTCTTGCACCTTCTTGTTATGTTAGTTGATGGACTAGTGGCTAACCTTTCTAAGGTTGAAGACAACAAATCCACACACATACATGCACCATGTTGAGATTAGGTCATCATGACTTGTAGTGCCATAAACCGACACACTATGTGGCAACTCGTCATGACTTGTAGATGCTTGGGTCAACATGCCTTGTGGATGCTTAGGCCGACATGTGTTGGGAATGTTAGATTGTCATGGCTTATGGTTTCTATATTTTAGAGAAGCTAGTCCGTCATGACTTATAAGTACCAAAATCGATGGGTGTTGCTAATCCTTTATGCCTTGAGGGGTTATCCCATCACGGCTATGGATGATCTTGTGGAGTTGGTATGTTTTGAAGGCTAACTGTGACACCCTGGTTGAGTGGAGGTAGACACACCTTTAGGGTGGTGTTTCCCGATACACCTTGACCCATGATGCCTAGCTAAATCCTAACCCTAATAACTGATACACCATGGGCTGCCCGACATGCTTCGGTTGCCTGACACCTTTAGGTGGTGCTGGCCATCACACCTTAGGATGGTGTTTCCCGACACCTTAGAGTGGTGTTGCCCGTCACACCCTTAGGTGGTGTTGACCGTCACACTCTAAAGAAGTGGTAAACAGATACACTATTAGTAGGTTATCCCTTATGCCTTGGATAGTGGTAGTCGACATGTTGAGATGATGACAAGTTGACACCCTATGACAAGTACTAACTGATACACTACATGATAGTCTTAACTGTTACCTTGTGATGGTGGTTATGTTACCTCATGTTGATGATAGGGTTACATGATATAATGTGTTACCCTATGGTGTGGTTGTGTGAATAATAAGGAGTGTTGTTTTCTATAACCTTTATATCATGATATACCTTATAGTGATGATGGAAGTAATGGTATAAGGGTGGTTGTTAATATAACCTTTTAAACCCTAATTGATTAGTAGAAACCCTAATCCTAATGATGTGATGTGAATGGCATGAATCTCATGAGATGGTAGTATTGATGATGTATTGTTATCCTTTTTGCAAGTCTCTAACCATGTAGGTAACACCAGTTGATACACATAACCATGTATGAGCTATGTTGCTTATGATATGTTTGAATGGGCCTTGTGAGGCATATGTGGTGTTGGTATCATTGAAAGAGAAGGTGAATGGTCTTGTGAACTAATGATGGCTTATTGCCTTGTATGAGATTATGTTTTCCTCAATGATGAGAGGAGGGGTTGTTACCCAAAGATATGTGGTCATTGTGATGGAAAATAAAGTGAATGACAAGCATCGAGTGATAATGTGATGAGATCACACCTTATATTCTCAATTATGTTTTGGTGATGTGTTATGCCTTGTTTATGTAGAATTTGTTTAGAGGTTGTACGTTGTAACCTAGTTGATTATAAAAGATACTTAAATGACCTATCTAATCAAGTGGAACCTAATCATGTAGCTTGCCCTATGCCATAGATCCATTCAATGCCAGTATTGGTTGAATGGTGAAACGAGTTTAACTCAGAGCACATAGTTTTGAATATGTGGGGGTGAGGATGAATATACCCTTACTTCTAGGAAAATGTGACATAGGATTGGCTATGGGCCATACCCTAGAATGAGTGTGGCTTTGGACCATAGCTCAGTGATATGTGATATAGGATTGGCTGCAGGCCATACCCTAGAAGAGTGCGGCTGTGGCCGCAACTCAATTTCACTAGTGTCATGACCTGTACTAAGGTGGGCTAGGTTTGCACAGTTGGACTATATGTCGCTGGAAGTAGTCTGACTAATGATGTCATTGTATGATTCACTCGTAACTAACCACAAGGTGGTGAGGTCGTGGATTCTGACATCCACTAGACCTGGTATGACACTGATTTTGACTTAGTATTGGTTGGTTGGATCTGGGTGGTATGACTCAAATCCTCTGGGCATAATAAAATATGTAAACAGCTGTGTAGTATACTTGTATAGGATCAAATATGGAAAATTTGGATGAGGCCTTGCTTGCTTTTATACAATAGTGTTGGTAGAAAATATACATGTTCTTCATATTCCTTTTATAATGTTAAGATGTTTCATAATTCAATAGTAATTGCCCATCCTGTTAATAATGATAACCTACTTCTTACAATTGTAACTTTACTGTTGCTTTAATTATCTTATCTTTGATAATAATAGAGTTGGTGGAGAGTTATATCTCCCGATGAGATTTGGAATCTCACCCCTTGGGTTTCCTACATCCTTTTTATGTGGACGTGCATGAGGTGGTAGAGATCGTGTAGCTGAGGTTGAGGAACAGTAAGAGAGGTAGTAGCTGACAAGGTTGGGAGTGCTGTTGGATGTCTTTTGTTCTTAGAGTCCTAGAGTCATCCCTATACACTCGGATCCTTGAGGATGTTTTATAGATATTTTGCGATCATGCTTTTGATATGTGTATGGTTTGTGTGCCCTTTTGTATACAGAGGTAGTGGATATATGTATTTATGTTTTGGAATAGGTTCTCTGGTAATAGGTTGATGGAACACACAGTAAGTTCTTTGAGGCACGAAATGACTCATATGTAAAGGTTCTTGCTATTTGGTAGTTTTATGAAAAAGTTTTTTAATTTTTAGTATTTTTAGGTAATCTTCTTATTAATCCTTTTTTTGCGATTGTGTTTTGAGTAATCTCACTTTGTGTGGCAACAGTTGTCACATTTGGTGGTATCAGAGCTTTAGGTTCGTTGAGTCTATAGGGACCTAGGACTAGGGTTTGTGTCTATTCTTGTATCCTCTAGTCTATCTTATAGTGACTTTTTCTTATGTAGAAGAAGAAGAGAAAGCTTAATGATGTCTAGAGAACATGAAGAATATGCTGCTGAGAGTAGTGTTGCTACATCAGAGGGTGGTGCAAGGAACCAAGCGTGAGAAGATTGGGTGCCTGAAGTTCCCCAGTTTGACCCACCCATTATTGAAAATCCTACCTTTCAATATCTTTTTGGGCATTTTATGGCTACTATGACTCATATGGCAGACAAGATGCCTGCATCTCAGCCTAGGGCACCGGTTCCCCATACTGAATATTTGGGTACTGGGAAGACTTTTGAGTGGCTTTGCTGTGTTAGGGAGGTGGAGTATGCTGGGATGGCTGATATGGAAGATGCAGATCCATGGCTTACCGAGCATGAGAAAGCCTTTAAGATCTTGAGTATCCCTAAAGAGGATAAGGTGAAGCATGCAGTGTACCTTTTGAAGGGGAGTGTTGGCCATTGGTGGGATATAGAGGAGGATAAGAGGCCAGGTGTTGTGATCAGCTAAGAAGTGTTCTAACGTGAGTTCCTTAGTAAATACTTTCCTCAGACGTACCTTGACAAGAAGATCAACCAGTTTGAGAGGATTCAATAGGGATCCATGACGCTCAATGAGTATGAAGCAAGGTTTATGACGTTATTGAGGTTCTGTCCTCACACTGCTGTTATGGAGGATGAGCAGATTGATCATTTTGAGAAGGGGTTGAATGCTGAGTTGTCTACCCCAGTAGTTGATTTGAAGAATCTAGAGAGGTTTGACACATCTGTGGAGTTTGTTTGGAGGATAGAGTGATATGTAAAGGATAAGTGGGGGACAAGTGCCAGGAAGAGGTCTGCACAGTCCCATGGGTAGTTGTTAGGAGGCTTTAAGAAGCTGAGGTTTTCCGCACCACCAGCACCACAGAGGTACAATGCACCAATCTAGTGTTCACTGAGTAAGGGAAGAGGCCATAGTTTTTCACCTACAGGAGCCTAGAGTGCTGCATCAGTATCAGTGACAGAGCCGTCTAAGCCATAGTATGGGAATTGGGCTTATCCTAAGTGTGGGCAGATGGGATATCTAAGGTGAGAACGTCTAGTGAGAGATGATGAAGTGACCCAGCAACTGAGGCAGAGCCAGCATGGCTCACAAAGGCAGTAGAACAGTGGTGCAGGAGGATGAGGACGTGGCCAAGCATCATAGGTTGGATCGTATACTCAGGGAAGTAGAGGATGTGGATGACAACATGCAATGACTAGATTCTATGCTATGAGTCAACCAAAGGTCGTGGTCAACCCGCAAGTGGTGGCAGGTCAGATGGAGTTATTTCATTCTGCTTCATCTTCTTCTTGATTTGTATCTGTTTTGGTTGATCTGGGTGCAACACACTCTTTTATCGCTCGTGAAGTGCTTCCAAGTTGTATTTTTCCTGTTAGTCGTAAGAAGAATAACTTATTGTAAGAAACCCTGTTAGTCAGTTTAGTAGTGTTGCAGGCTGTGTGTCCTTCCCGTGTCCTCTCCTTTTTGAGACACAACATTCAAGTGGATATCATACCACTTGATATGCATGGATTCGACGTAATCCTTGGAATGGATACCTTGGAGAAGTATAGAGTAGTATTGGATTATAGGTCCAAGCAGGCGACATTTATAGATGATGGTAAGATGTGGATCTTCCAAGGAGATAGGAAGATTCTTTTGATATGTTTGGTATCAACTATGGTTGTAAGGAAGCTTTTGAGATAGGGTTGTAATGAATTCCTAGCACATGTGATGGATATCGAGGTGAGGATTCCTAGTATTCAGGAGGTGTCAGTTGTTAGAGAGTTCAAGGATGTGTTCCATGAGGAGTTTTCAGGTGTTCCCCCACCCTGAGAGATTGATTTTAAGATCAATCTGGTTCCCAACACGCAACAAATAGCTCAGACACTGTACATGATGGCTTCAATAGAGATGGTAGAGTTGAAGAGATAGTTGCAAGAACTGCTTAACAAAGGTTTTATCAGGTTGAGTACATCTCCGTGGGGTGTTCCATTGCTTTTCATGAAGAAGAAGGATGAGTCTATGAGGCTGTGCATATATTACAGACAGTTGAACAAGGTGACAATAAAGAATATGTATCCCTTGTCAAGGATAGATCACCTGTTTGACCAGTTGTGTGGCGCGATAGTGTTCTCAAAGATAGACCTAAGGTTAGGATATCACTAGTTGAGAATCAAGGAGGATGACATACCTAAGTTGGCATTTAGGATGAGGTACGATCACTACCAGTTTATGGTTATGCCGTTTGGGCTGACCAATGCACCATCAACGGTCATGGATTTGATGAACAAAGTGTTTTGGCCATTTCTTGATCAGTTTGTGGTGGTCTTCATAGATGATATCTTGATGTACAATCGTGACGGCCAACAACATGAACATCATCTTTGTCAGGAATTAACCGTGCTGAGACAACACCAACTTTATGCTAAGTTTAGCAAGTGCGAGTTGTAGTTGAAGGAGGCAATTTTTCTTAGGGCATGTTATATATATAGGGCATGTTATATATATATATAAAGATTATGTGACAAAATGGGAGCAGCGTAAGATGCTGATAGAAGTGCACAATTTTCTAGTTCTGGCAGCATGCTACAGGAAGTTCATCAAGGACTCAGCGCTATCGCCTTACCCCTAACTAAGTTAATAAGGAAGGATGTGCCATTCATTTGGGACAACAAATGTGAATGTGCTTTTTAGATGTTGAAGGAGAAGTTTACAAGTGCACCGGTTCTGGTCTTTCCTGAGAAAGGAAAAGGATACATAGTCTTTTGTGATGCATCGAGGAATGGTTTGGGATGTGCACTGATGTAGGACAAGCAAGTGGTTACTTTTTCTTCCAGACATCTTAAGAAACATGAGGAGAATTACCCGACCCATGATCTAGAGTTAGCAGTGGTAGTTCATGCTTCAAAGATTTGGAGGCACAACCTGTATGGGGAGAAGTGTCAGATCCTCACAGATCACAAGAACCTAAAGTACATCGTTTCACAACTTGAGTTGAATATGAGGCAGTGCCATTAGATGGAGTTGATCAAAGACTATGATTTTACAATTGATTATTATATGGGAAAGGAGAATGTCGTGCCAGATGCATTGAGTGGGAAGTCTTCATCTTTGCCTATGGGTAAAGCCCAGTTGAGTTCTTTGATGTGCCACAAGTGAGACATGTTGGTCTCCTTACATCAGATGAATGTTAAGTTGGAGGTTTCCTTGTTAGTGAGTTTTTGGCACATCTATAAGTAAAGCCTATGCTGAGATAATAGATCAATAAGACACAACATCTTGCTACCGTGATACAATAGATTTGATCAGAGTTGGGCAGCGAGAAGCATGATGGCTTCCATGAGTCAGATGATGGATAGTTTGTTACCATGGCAGGATAGTGGTTCCTGATGCTAATGACCTAAGGAAGATGGTGATGGAAGAGGCTCATTCATCCATGTCCGCTATGCACCCAAGTAGCACCAAGATGTATCATAATCTAAAAGATATGTATTGGTGGCCAGGCTTGAAGAAGGACGTGGCTGAGTTCGTTGCAAGATGTGTTGTATGTCAGCAGGTTACACCCGAGTGCCAAAAGCCTATAGGGACATTGCAACCGTTTCCTATACCACAATGAAAGTGGGATCATGTAACTATGGATTTTGTGGTTGGTTTGCCTAGGAAAACCAAAGGCCATGATTCCAATTGGGTGATCGTTGACCAGTTGACTAAGTCAGTGTATTTCCTTCCCGTGAAAATGATGTTCATAGCAGAGAAGCTTGCCCAAATATATATGGATGAGATAGTGCATCTGCATGGTGTTCCAGCAACTATCATATCTAATAAAGGTCCCCAGTTCACAAGTCACTTTTTGGAGTGACTACACACAACTTTGGGTATGCAGTTAAAATTCAACATTGCTTTCCACCCACAAACAGATGGTCAATCTGAGAGGACCATTCATACCTTAGAGGATCTATTGAGAGCTTGTGTTCCTTAGTTTTTTGGAAGTTGGGACATGCATCTCAATTTATTAGAGTTCTCCTACAACAACAACTATTAGAGAAGCATTGACATGGCACCTTATGAGGTGTTTTATGGGAGGCGTTGTAGATCTCCATTGTGTTGGTACGAGACATATGAGTATCAATTTCTTGGCCCTAAGCTTGTACAGTAGATGACAGAGAATATCAAGGTGATATAACAACAATTGAAGGTAGCACATGACATACAGAAGTCATATGCTGATAACCATCATAGACCCTTGGAGTTCCAAGTGGGAGACAAGGTATATTTGAAAGTCTCTTCTTGGAAAGGTGTCTTGAGGTTTGGGAAGAAGGGTAAGTTGGCTCCCAGGTTTATGGGACCCTACCCCATGGTGGCACGTGTTGGAAAGGTGGCCTACAGGTTGGAGTTTCCACCTAAGTTGCATAGGCTGCATCCAGTGTTTCATGTGAGTATGTTGAGGAAGTGCCATCCATATACAGAGTTAGTGTTGCATCCTGTGGAGGTGGACCTGGATAAGGATATGACCTATGTGGAAGGCCGAGTGTTAATTCTTGACCGGAGAGTGAAGAAGTTGAAGAGGAAGGACCTTGTGCTTGTGAAGGTTCTTTGGCATCATCGTGGTGTTGAGGAAGCCATGTGGGAGCTTGAGGAAGAGATGAGGAGGAAGTACCCCTCTCTTTTCTCTTAGGATATTGAGGGAAAAATCCCTATTAGGGGTATATGGCTGGTAAGGACCCTAATCCACGTTTTGGGATAACCCTATTTGTTTTGCTTAAGTATGTTGTTTAGAACCTTTCTCTAATCATCTGAGGTGTAATTAGGGCTTGTAGAAAGCTTAAAGTTTTTTTTTTTGAACTTGTTTGGTTGATGCTTATGTTTTGTGGTGAAGTTTTGGTGCAAATTGCAATTCACTTAGAGTCATGGTTGATATGCATGTTTGCCCCCTCTTGAGTGTTCCTTCTCTCTCTTGGCACCATCTAGAGGAGAGAGAGATGTGCACCTTGTTTGGGTCTTGGTTGTGTGTTAACATCCTTGGTGATGTTTTGGACACATGTTTGAGGTGTGACTTACACCTAGATGTGTTGTCTCGGGCTAGAGAGCCCTAGAGAGGTTGCCTATCGATTTGTGAGTGTGTAGGGTTGCACCCTATCAGTTTTTTAGTGTGTAGGGTTGCTCCCTATTAGTTTGTGAGTGTGTAGGGTTGCACCCTATCGATTTGTGAGTATGTAGGGTTGCACCCTATTGGTTTGTGAGTGTGTAGGGATGCACCCTATCAGTTTGTGGATGTGTGGTATCAGACATGACCATGGTAGGAGATCAAGTGGGTGAGACCTTTCCTAGACCTTATCACCATGTCTTGCATGATGTTGTGCATGTAGATCTTTCTTGTATACAAATGGCACCTAAGATCCTAAGGTGATTACATCTCTTCCATGATCTCTCTCTCATCCCTCTTGTATATATACTCTTTTTTCTCCATGTAAGAGGATCCTTTTATCCATCTTTGCTTTCCCTCTTCCTTGGTGGACAACCTTGAGAAGCTTAAGGAGCATGAGAGTCCCTCTTGGAGCTTGGTGGATGAGTTCCAAGTTGTGGTGTTCTTTGATCATCTTCCATCTTCTACCTTGGTAAGCTATGTTTCTTTGCTCTCTTTTTTTCTTCCTTCTTCTTCTCGATATATTGGATACCTTCTTTCCATCTTGAACCATCCTAACCTTGGTATCATCTTCTTCCTTGGAGGTGTGGTGGTGACCAACTTTGGTGGATCATCTTCTATCTTGAGCTCATGAGCTTGAAGCTTGACCTTGGAGCTTGGATATTGGTGGGGATTTAGGGGGGTTATATAACTCTTAACCTCCTTTGTTATTTTCACTGTTCATATGTTTGTGTTGTTCTTCATCTCTAGATCATTCATGTCTTATATCATAGTAGTTGTTAGTGGGTTTAGAACTATTTTGATGAGGGAATCTCATTTGGTTTACTATTCATATCTTGCACCTTCTTGTTATGTTAGTGGATGGACTAGTAGCTGACCTTTCTAAGGTTAAAGACAACAAGTCCATACGCATACATGCACCATGTTGAGATTAGGTGATCACGACTTGTAGTGCCACAAACCGATAGTTACAACCCCAATTTTGGGTTTATATGGTTGGAAATGCAATTTTACCAATAAATGTATGATTATGGGAATTGTATGAATTATATTTATTGAATGGATTCCCTTTGCAATATTTCCTTTGTGCATGTGATTTCATGGATCATGATATGTTAATGAGTCCAATACGATTAAAAGAAAAAGAAGAAAGCAGGTGATGCATTATTGAGAAGGAAATTTGATATAATATGAGAAATATGTGGAAATATGGATAATGGAATTATCATGGATGAGATTTTGAGTCCACATGGTTTATAATGGTAAAAAGAATCAAAATAAATGATATAAAAGAAGAGGAGAGAGAAAATATGCATAAAATATGCCTTAATAAGTAATAACTTGCATCTAAAGAAAAGTATCTCATACTTTCGAGTTTGAGTACCAAACTTGGCACACAGGTAGTTTAAGTAATTATGGACTTTCCTTTAAAATTTGGGATCAATTGGGTAAAAGAGGAGAGAGATATGTATTTAGTAAGTTTTCATAAAGTGAGGGATTAATAAAGAATTTATGTTAAATATCACACACATTCTTTTCCTTTTTGGAAAGGGATTTTTGCATAATGTGTATATGGGTGCATTTGGGTAGCCCTTGGATCATAGATTGATGGCTGGTAAGCCATCTTCTACCTTTGAACAATTGTGGCAAATCCCAAATAGTAAAGTTTCCTTTCCTTCTCGGATTCCCTATGTTTGTGATCAATATGGATAGAATTAAATTCTCCCATCAAGTTGGGGAGGTAGATCTGAACTCAAACAACCTTGGTTTTAACTACTTTAGAATGGATCGAGACTTTTCCCAATTTTATCGGACAGACAGGCCTATGAACAGAGGACCCTGCTCGCCCATGCCTATATAAGGCTCCTTAGTCTCCTGAAGTCTGTGTTCAAGATCCCACAAACTCAGAAAGTGACCCCCTACTGTCAATTTGACCCCATGATCCTTTGGTTTGCTCCCGTTTCCTTAGATCTGTTGCAGGTCAAACTTTGGCTTTTCTTCCTGCTCTCTCCTCCCCTTGGCGATTGGCGCCCACACGCGTGTTCGTCGAGGTGGGGAAGTGTAGTTTGTGCCTTCTCCCACCACTCAAGAGCCCAAGCTCGTAAAGTCAATGAATGGGGTTGACTCGCTTAAGAGCATGCTGCTCGCGAGCAGAAGGATCGAAGGAAGGAGATGATCAAACATGAAAAGTCCTTCCTGCCCCTGACTCAATACGGGCGAAGTGAGGGCATAGAGGGGTTTTTGCATGGGAAGGTGGGCCTAGACTTGCAAAAGTGAATTGCTAGGTGGCACACATCCATTGGTCTAGCTGGGTTCGGCATGGGCCCAATGAATTTGAGGCAAGCGTACATGTGGCCTCATTTAATTGGTCTATAATTGTTTTACCTTGCAAAAATCATAATGAATTATTGGTAACTCTAATTAAGATGAATAATATATGGATCTTTCTCAAAAAAATACTCGAAATCTAATAAAATTACAATTGAAGCCTAATTCCTCTTGCAATTCCAAAAGTGTGTAAAGTTATCATCTTTAATGGTTTAATTAATGAAAAACCCTTAGATTTGATGATAGTTGGATCTAATAATTTTCTTTGAATGTTTTGAGCAAATGTTAACCTATTGTTAATAAAAGGAAGAATTAGATCTAAAAAGATGATCTTTATGCATAATGACTTGATTTAGGGTTCCGTGTACATGAATATGCATTAATGGTCTTAGAAACCCTAATTTGGGTAATTATGGCTTTTAATGGTTTTAATTGTGCAAATCCATGAATAAGATAGAGATATGATGATCCTAAGACAATTTGAGTATAAAAGATCCTTAATGTGGATAATTTGAGTAATTATGGTTTTTATGAGTAGAAAATGCAATTTTAGGGTTTATTGACCTAAAAAGGATAAAGTTTGAGAAATTATCTAAGAAGCCCTAATGAATCCTAATGAGACTTAGAAACCTTAGAAAGGTGCCTCAAGTCAATAAGGAGTTGTTTGGGATATGTTTGGGACAATTAGACGTTATACATATTTTCAAGATCAATGTTTGCTTGATTGATTGATTGGCTTGCTTGATTGGACATCTAGTTGGATTTGGATGTATATTAATTCTTTGAGATCTCCAAAATAGGTATGTGGCTATGCTTATGGTTAAATTGCTCTAGTTTTATGGTGATTCCCGAGGTTTTATCAGCTTCTTGGAAATAATTGCTTGATTGACTTTTATTTCATGCAACTGTAAAGTGACTATGACTATCACCATAATTATACATGCATGACTAGCTCAGATCCTAGTCCTCCTATGTAGCTTTGATGATAATGAGATGGATGACCTAGTACATGGTATACCCGTGAGGTAGGATCATCAGGTTATCATGAGTTGATGTGTTGGTCTACCCTTGGGTAGGACCATACGACTCCACAACCCTATGTATTGATCTACCTATAAGGTAGGATCATGGGGGTTAGTTGATATCCACCACGTAGTATCCATGTCCACTGTAGGGACAACACAGAGGCTAGGGTATGTAAGGATTGAGTAGTCATGTTTAAAACATAATGTTTTTTTTGTTAAACCATAATTGCTTGCAATATTTTGTTACAATTAGATGCAAGATTTTGGTTCCTCCACATACCATTATAATTCATTATACTGGCCACCGTTTTGTTTGTCAGTGTTTTAGGTAATATCTAAAATTGGACAAATAGTAAAGTGGCACCTGTGAAGATTAAAGTTAAAATCTATTAAAGGAGGATTTAGTTAGTTAGAACTCTACAGTGGGTAAAAGTTCTAGATTCCAATTTTTGAAAGGTATGTGAAAATAATTTTTTTATCATATTTCAAGCTTAGTTGTGGTAGAATTTATTAATTATTTTTGATTATTTGCAAAACTATTGATCCTATTTTGGGATAGCGACTCTGACTTCTTGGTCTTACTTAATTGGGAAATACCGGGAAGCGAAGTCATTACACTGACACACTATGTGGCAAGTCATCATGACTCATAGATGCTTGGGTCGACATGCCTTGTGGATGCTTATGCCGACATGTGTTGGGAAGGTTAGCTTGTCATGGCTTATGGTTGCTAAAATGACGTGGTTGATAGATCTTAGAGAAGCTATCCCGTCATGCCTTAGAAGTACGTAAACTGATAGGTGTTTCTAATCCATTATGCCTTTAGGTGTTAGCCCGTCACAGCTATGGATGCACCTCATGGAGTTGGTATGTTTTCAAGGCTAACCGTGACACCCTAGTTGAGTGGAGGTCAACACACTTTTGGGGTGGTGTTTCCCAATACACCTTGACCTGTGATGCCTAGCTAAACCCTAACCCTAATAACCGATACAACACGGGCTGCCTGACATGCTTTGGTTGCCCGACACCTTTAGGTGGTGCTGGCCATCACACCTTAGGGTGGTGTTTCCCGTCACACCCTTAGGTGGTGTTGACCGTCACACTTCCAAGAAGTGGTAAACCGATACACTATTAGTAGGTTATCCCTTGTGCCTTGCATAGTGGTAGTCGACATGTTGAGATGATGACAAGTCGACACCCTATGGAAAGCACTAACAGATAAACTACATGATAGTCTAAACCATTACCTTGTGATGGTGGTTATGTTACCTCATGTTGATGATAGGGTTACATGATATAATGTGATACCTGATGGGGGTGGTTGTGTGAATAATAAGGAGTGCTATTTTCTATAATCTTTATCTCATGATATACCTTATAGTGATGATGGAAGTAATGGTCTAAGGGTAGTTGTTGATCTAACCTTGTAAACCCTAATTGATTAGTAGAAACTCTAATCCTAATGATGTGATGTGAATGGCATGAATCTCATGAGATGGTAGTATTGATGATGTATTTTTCTCCTTGTTGCAAGACTCTAACCATGCATGTAACACCAGTTGATAAGCATAACCAAGTATGAGCTATGTTGCTTATGATATGTCTGAATGGGCCTTGTGAGGCATATGTGATGTTGGTATCATTAAAAGAGAAGGTGAATGGTCTTATGACCTAATGATAGCTTATTGCCTTGCATGAGATGAAGTGGAACCTAATCATGTAGCCCTGTGCCATAGATCCATTCAGTGTTAATATTTTCTAAATGGTTCAACAAGTTGAACTCAGAGTGCATATTTTTGAATACACAGGGGTGAGGACGAATATCCCCTTACATCCAAAAAACTGTGACACATGATTGGCTACAGGCCATACCCTAGAATGAGTGCATCTTTGGATAGTACCTCAGTGATATGTGACACATGATTAGCTACGAGCCATACCCTAGAAGAGTGTGGCTGCAGGCCGTAGCTCAGTTTCACTAGAGCCGTGATCTGTACCAAGGTAGGAAAGGTTTGCACAGATGGACTATATGTCACTAGAAGCATTCAAACTAATGATGTCACTACATGATTCACTCATGTACTGACAATGAGGTGGTGAGGTCGTGGATTCCTGCTCTTCCACTAGACCTGGTGTGGCATCAATTTGGACTTAGCAGTGGACGGTTAGATTTGGGTAGTACAACTCAAATCCTCAGGGCATAATAAAATATGTAAACAACTGTGTAGTATACTTGTACAGGATAAAAAACAAAAACATTGGATGAGGCCTTGCTTGCTTTTATATAATAGTGTTGGTAGAAAATATACATGTTCTTCATATTCCTTTTATAATGTTAAGATGTTTCATAATTTAATAGTAATTGCCCATCCTATTAATAACGATCAACTACTTCTTATAATTGTAACTTTACTGCTTATTTAATTATCTTATCTGTGATAATAATAGAGTTGGTGGAGAGTTATATCTCCCACTGAGATTTGGAATCTCACCCCGTGGTTTTTTCACATCCTTTTTAGGCGGACGTGCACGAGGAGGTAGAGATCGTGCAACTGAGGTTGAGGAGAAGCAAGAGAGGCAATAGTTGATAAGGTTGGGAGTGCTGATGGATGTCTTTTGTTGTTAGAGTCCTAGAGTCGTCCCTATTCACTTGGGTCCTTGGGGATGTTTTATAGATGTTTTGTGATCATGCTTTCGATATGTGTATGGTTTGTGTTGCCTTTTGTATACATAGGTAGTGGATATATGTATATATGTTCTGGAATAGGTTCTCTGGTAACAGGTTCATGGCACACACAGTAAGTGCTTTGAGGCATGAAAGGACTCATATGTAAAGGTTCTTACTATTTGGTAGTTTTATGAAAAGGTTTTAATTTTTAGTATTTTATAGTAATCTTCTTGTTAATCCTTTTTCCGTAGTTTTGTTTTGAGTAATCTCACTTTGTGTGGCAAAGGCTGTTGCACACATATCTAGACTCCATAAAAATGGTTATCTGGACTCTTTTGATTTCGAATCAATAGAGACATGTGAGTCTTGTTTGTCGAGCAACATAACCAAAACTCTCTTCAGTGGTAATAGTGAGAGGGCTACTAATCTATTAGGAACCATACATACTGATGTATGTGGACCATTTAGAACAAATGCTAGAGGTGGTTATCAATACTTCATTACCTTTACTGATGACTTCAACAATTATGGTTATGTTTACTTGTTGAAACATAAATAAAAAACTCTTGAAAAGTTCAAGGATATCATGAATGAAGTACATAACCAACTTGGTAAAAGTATTAAGGCACTTCATTATGATCTAGGTGGAGAATACTTAAGACAAGAGTTTGAGGACCTTGTATGATCCTGTGGTATCGTATCACAATGGACTCCACCTGGAACACCACAACACAATGGTGTACCAAAAAGAAGGAATCACAAATTTCTATATATGGTGAGATAAATGATGAGTTTTTCCGATCTACTGACTTCCTTCTGGGGTTATGCTCTAGAAACCACAACATTTACTTTTAAATATGTAGATTTTGAATTGATTCGAAAGACACAATATGAGATATGGACTGGAAAATGTCCCACAATGTCTTTTATGAGGGTTTGGGGATGTGAATCTTATGTCAAGAAAATGTTTCTTGAATATCTTGGACCTAGATCAAATAAATTTTATTTTTTTGGTTATCTCAAAGACATCAACGAATACTACTTGTATAACCCAACTGACAACAAAGTCTTTTTTTCTAGGGATGTTGTAGTCCTAGAAAAGGAATTCATTTGCAAAGGAATCAGTGGGAGGAAAGTAGAACTTGAAGAAGTTTGAGACCAACAAGAAAACATTGAACATGTAGAGTTTCAAGAGGAATATAAAGAATCAGAAACCATTGTGGAATCTCAAATTCCCCATGTGATATAGGAACCTTGTAGGTCTAGTAGGACACACCTTGATCCATATATATTTGGCTATCTACTGACTCAAGAAGGTGATGGGTCAGTCATTGATGATGAGCCAACTACCTATCTAGAAGTTGTTAAGGGACCACAGGTCAAGAGATGGCTTGAGGCCATGAGATATGATATGGATTCCATCTACACCAAAAAGGTATGGATGTTGGTGGATTCACCTGAAGGGGTAAACCCATAGGGTGAGGTGGGTCTTCAAGAAGAAAACTGACATGGATGGTAATATACAAACTTACAAAGATCAATTGGTTGCAAAGGGTTTCAAACAAGTTCAAGGTGTTGACTATGAAAAAATGTTTTCTCCAGTTTCCATGGTTAAGTCCATTAGGATCATGCTTGACTTTAAGCTTATGATGACTATGAGATTTGTCAGATGGATGTTAAAACCACATTCCTTAATGAGAATCTTCTTGAGGATGCATACATGACACAACCTGGGGATTTTATACATCTAAAGGATGCAAATAAAGTCTGTAAGCGACAACAGTCAATCTATGGATTGAAGTAGGCATCTCAGAGCTAGAATATCCAATTTGACAAAATAGTCAAAGAGTTTGGCTTTAGTCAAATTGAAGATTAACCATGTGTTTACAAGAAGGTAACTGGGAGCATGATTGTATTCCTCATATTGTATGTGCATGACATAGTATTTATGGGGAATGCCATCCCTACTTTACATGTGGTAAATACCTGGCTAGGAAATACATTTTCTATGAAAGACTGAAGATAAGCATCCTACATTCTAGGAATAAAGATCTATAGAGATAGATATAGAAGGCTTCTTAGACTAAGTCAGAGAAGATACATTGACAAAGTGTTGAAAAGTTTCAACATGGAGAACTCAAATAGAGGCAACCTGCCCATGTCTCATGGTGTTACCATCTCTAGAGCTCAATGTATTAATTCTTGTAAAGAAAGGGAGAGCATGAATAAGATTTCATATGATTCTGCAATTGGATCTATCATGTAAAGAATGTTATTTACTCGTCTAGATATCTCGTATGCCTTGAGCATGATGAGAAAATATCAATCAGTTCCCAGTGAAGCTCACTGGACTGCCATGAAGAACATCCTTAAGTACTTGAGAAGAACTAAGGATTAGTTCCTTGTATACACTGACACAAGCTTCCAAACTGAAAAAGATGACTACATACTACAGTCTAGATTTGTGTTTTATCTCAACAATGGAGTTGTGAGCTGGAAGAGTTCCAAGAAAGAAACAATTGTGGATTTTACAACAGAGGCCGTATGCAGCTAAGGAGGATGTTAGCATTCCAAGCATATACAAAGGTGATTCCATCTCATATGAGAAATCATACAAGAAGGAGATGCAAAGATTTGCAGAGTACCAACCGAGAGCAATGTGGTTGACCCCTTGACAAAGAAATTTCATAACAAGAGCATGAAGGCCATGCTAGATCACTTGGGATTAAGTTCATGGGTGATTGGCTCTAAGTGAAAATGGGAGTCCTTTGGTATGTATGCCCAGAGAGCCAATCATATGATGATTGTAGTGGCATATATTACAACCAATTTGATTAATAATAAAGGCAATCTTTCAATTCATTATGTTTTATTCAGTAATGAGATAATGATGTAACATAGTAAATGTCTAAAGAATGATATTACTCAATGACGTATGTATTCGGGTTGAGGACCTAAATAATGAGATCATATGGATGTCAAGAGTATATGCATTCTTGGTATGTCCCTAGTCAAATGTTATTATGGAAAGCTAATAGACAACAATAACACTAAGGCTAGAGTGTGTGTTGGTTGATGACAAAGTCTCATTATTCATGATATGTGATATCAAACCAAGCACATAGATACTTGTTAGAGAATAGTGTATTAGACAGACCCACCTTGAGAGTGATACATGAAAACCATGATTGGTATTCACAGTCATCTCTCATAGTGATGATGGTGATTGCGGTTCTTAGACCTAAAATCACTACACTCATTACATGTCATTCGGTGTACTTTGACATCATCCACCATGATCTCGAATAAGGATTGCCATAAATGTGGTTCTCAGGTGCACTGTGACACATGAGGATGATTGTGAGTGATGTAGATGGGATTTTTCCCTCATACAAGAGTTTGATATCCTTTCCAATTGATAAGTGAGTCTGAGAAATGCATTGCCATGCTAGTGTGAGTCAATATGTGATATTGAGCTTACATATATATCATACAATTTGCTCTAGTTCAAGGAACATGGATTGAACATTGAAGAGGATGAAAATTTATGCCTTGAGTTCAATCTGGATATCAGAGACAAAGGATCTATACAATCACTCTAACAACAATTACAGATTGTAGGTTGAAGATGTTATCCAAGATCTTCAATTACTTGGGTAGCAATGAATTCTTGCTAAATACCAATCATTTGTGAAATCATAATATGATTATGAATATCACTGCCAATGTAATTTGAAGCCTACTAGTTCACACACATAGTATGTATTGGAATAGGATTATAATGAAACAAGGACCAAGTACCACAAACAAGGTAATAAAGAAACAATGATCAGGTCAATCAACCGCAAATCAATGAATAAGTGGACAGGTGTCTCCCCTCACTAGTATATTTTTGACCTCTGTTGTCAGTTTTCTTAATGTATGTTTCTATAGAAAACCAACAATATAGACATAAGACATTGGTTGGTATAACACAAACATCACTACTGGTCAAGTCTTTCCAATTCATAAAAAATACAGGTACTTCTTTTACTATAACATCAATTTCTTTAAAAAGAACCGATGTCTATGATAGCCTACAAAATTCAATTTTCAATGAAAAAATTTGATATAGGCCCACTGCATCGGTTGTAAAAATAACCTACGAGAAATCCCTTCTTGAGAAATAATTTTTTCCTCAAAAAAGTCTTTATCGTTGCTTTTTTACCATAGAAACTGATGTCGTAGGTCAAGCACAACACGAAAAATTTTGCCTCCAAAAATCATGCATCGTCGATTTTTACTAAAAGAACTGAGAACAAAAGGTTCATGTCACGTTCCCTGAGAAAAATATTTCCCCCAAATTATCTTATGACGTCGGTTTTTCTCATGCAATCAACGAGTAACGTGTTATCAATTCAACTTTTTAGTAGGGGTAAGTACATGTGGCATCGGGTTTTTGGTGGGAAATCGATGATATAGGTTGACCTGTAGCATTAGTTCTTTAAGGAAACCACTGCCTAAACTCTTATCGAGGTTGGGTTTTTGTGGTAGGGATAAGTACATGTGGCATCTAGTTTTTGGTAGGAAATCGACGATATAGGTTGACCTTTGGCATTGGTTCTTCGAGGCAACCACCACCTAGTCTTACTGAGGTTGGACTTTTTTAGTAGAGATAAGTACATGTGGCATCAATTTTTTAGTTGGAAACTGTCGATATAGGTTGACCTATGGTGTCGTTTCTTTAAGGTAATCGACACATAAAGTCTTAGTCATTGATTTTTTGCAACAACATATGACTAAGTTCCACTTAACAACACATGCAAAGTAGAATATACCCCATTCTCTATTTCATCACATGATTATCCCCTGCTCTAGAGATTTCAGCCCTATTCTCTACCGCCACTCCTTCGTTGTTGCAGATGTCGTCATTGTTGTTGTTACTATGAGCATCGCCATCATTGTTGTTTCCACCACTACTACTTGTATTGTCATATGACTTCAATGATGTGATGTTGGTGCTTGAGCTTTCGTTTCTACTACTACGAGTGTTTCCGCCACCACTTCTTCCTACTCTCTGTTGCTCTACCTCTGGTAGACCAGTGGACACTACTGCCACCACTGTTTTGTTGGGACACTGCTGCTTCACCTCCGCTGACTAGTGACACTATTGCGTTTGTTGAGATGAGCCTCTCCTGCAACTTCTTGTTGATGGGAACCCATACTAGGGTTTAGGTTAGCTATATCACCTATTTCTCCATGCCTAGATAATTTAATTGCTAATGCCTAGTTGCTTAATTACTCTAGTTGCCAAGTTAAGTTTGTTAAATATGTTTCTAATGACATTAGTTGAAAAAGTTGAATATGTTCTTAGTGAATATGTTGAATTATTGCTTAATTGCTCTAACATCATCCAAAATGTTGAATATGTTTTTAGTCAATTGTACCCTACATGAATGTTGAGTATGTTGTTAATTAGTGAAATGTACCCTAAATAAATGTTCTGAATAATGGTATTGGCCTAGAAACATGTCCATGATTTACTCATTAGGAGTTAATCTTAGATAGTATTTGGGTTGAGACTATTGTTGAGCACTTAATCTCACTTAGGATGTAAGTGTATAATGTTTATTCGGTTCTCAAAATATTTTTTCAGCACTTCCCCTTTTGTTCTCTAAATATGTATGTAGGTGGGTATTTACCCATCTACATTGGTGTACTTGGATAACAGTGGGTAACTACTGCCAAAATATTATTGAACATGTAATACACATTATACACTTACTAGTGAGATTAGGTGTTCAAGAACAGGATAAGTGGTACACATTCATTACTAAACCCTAAACCTAATTTCTAAACCCTAATCCTTAAAACTATAAACCATAAACCCTAAATGATAAAACCTAATGTTTAACCATAATCAGTAAACCCTAATCTCTAAATCCTAATCTCTAAATATTTGATTTGGTTCTTATTTTCTCTGTGATCATATAATGGATCGATCATGGATGTCCATTTCACATTGCTACACTATGGAGTTTATTACTGGTCTTGATGAGTTTATAAGATTTGTAGAGGAATATAGGAAACAACATGTAAATAGGTTCTATTGTCCATGTAGGAATTGCAGTAACAACTTGAAAGTTGACACAGTTGGCAGAATCAAAATCATGTCATGTGCAATGGGTTTGTATAGGGCTATACATAATGGTACTTGCATGGAGAGATTCCTACTATGATATTAGTAGATGTCGGTAGTACTTGTCTTGAAGAAGAAATTGCTGACAATGATGTAGATGTGAAAGAACTGATTCTAATTGACATGGTTGATGAAATGCTAGATAGTTGAGAGGTAAATTGTACTGATCCACCTTCCTTATCTAGAAACATTGTGCATGATTCTAAGAGACCCTTATACTTAGATTGTACTAAATCTACAAAGCTGAGCGATGCGTTGAGATTGTATACTCTGAAGGCTAACAATATGGAGTGACAAAAGCTTCACATCTCTATTGTCTTTATTGAAAGAAATTCTTCCTGAAGGCAACGAGCTTCTAATCTCCACATACGAATTAAAGAAAATGTTGTGCCCAATGGAAATTGTGCATAAGAAGATAAATGCATTCCCGAATGGTTGTGCGTTATATAAAAGGACTACATCGATTTGAAAGATTGTCCAAAATGTGGGGCATCAAGTACAAATGATGACTTCAAGTAAGCCCTAAACTGGCTCTCCTACCAAGGTGATGTAGTATCTACCTATAATGCCATGGTTTCAAAGATTGTTTGCCAATACCATGGATGTGCAAAATTTATCTGGGCATACAAAATGAATGAAAAACAATGATGTGATCCTACGGCATGCGTCTAATTCCCCATAATGGAAGAAAATTGATTTATTGTATCCTAAATTTGGTGAAGAAGTTAGGAATCTAAGAGTCGGGCTTTGTACTAATGGGATGAACCCATATGACACATTAAGCAGCCAACATAGCACTTGACCTGTTATGATTGTTATATACAATCTTCCTCCCTAGTTGTGTATGAAAAATAAGTATGTCATGTTATCCTTGTTGAAATCGTGCCCCAAACAACCTGACAATGATATTGATGTTTTCTTGAACCTCTGATCAATGACTTAAAAGGAATTTGAGGGAGAAGGTGTGATGATCTATGATTCTTCATGTAGAGAGACATTTCATTTACATGCTATGTTGTTTTGGACTTTTAATGGCTTTCCAACATATGGAAATTTGTCTGGATACAACATAAAAGGATCCAAATCATGCCATATATGTGAGGAGAACATTGATTCAATATGATTAAAACATGATGTCAAGATAATATATCTTGGTCATTGAAGGTTTCTTCCAAAAGACCGACAAAAAAAAAGGTTTCTTCCAAAAGTGCATCCTTACAAAAGGTTGTACAAAGCATTCAATAGATCAAACTAGGAATGGAGTGCCCCTAAACCTATATTTGAGGAGGTTGTTTATGAAAGAGTAAAATAATTTATCATTGCATTTGGTAAGAGATCACAATGTACTATTCCCACGTGGAGTGATAAATCTTTATTCAAGAAGAGATCAATATTTTGGGATATTCCTTATTGGAGTTCTTTGGTAGTTAGGCATTGTATCGATGTCATATATGTTGAGAAAAATGTATGTGGTGGCATCATTGGTACTCTATTGAATATACCATGTAGGACTAAAGATGGAATAGAATTTTGAATGGACCTACATGGAATGGGTATTAGGAAAAAATTAACAACAAAAGTTAGCAGTGATCAAAAAACATATTTACTTCCGCTCGTTACAAGTTGTCTAGACAGGAAAAGAAAACTTTTTGTGAGTGCTTGTTTAGTGGTAAGATACCACAAGGAGTCCAATATCTGTAGATTGGTATCTATGAATGATCTGAAGCTGATAGGTCATAATCTCATGATTGTCACACTCTAACACAACAAATGTTTCTTGTGGATATTTGATCTATACTGCCAAATCATGTAAGGTTTACAATCACGAGACTTTGTTTCGTCTTCAACACTATGTGCAACAAAGTTATTGGTCCTAATAATCTTGATAAGTTGCAAAGAGAAGTGGTCTTCACCCTATGCCAACTTGAGATGTATTTTCCTCCTTCATTCTTTGATATCATAGTACACCTTTTTGTCCATTTGACTAGGGAAGTGAAAATGTTAGTTTAGGTTTTCTTGCATTGGATGTATCCTTTTGAATGGTACATGAATATTTTTAAAGGCGATGTTCAAAATTTTTATCATCCTGAAGGAAGTATTATTGAGGGTTATGTGGCTAGGTAGGTTATGGACTTTTGTAATGACTTTTTGAGTTGTAATGAAACTCCTGCTAAGAAAAAGAATGTTGGTCTCTATTTTGACAAAGGAACTTTAGGAGCACAAGTGAAAGTAATTAGTCGTGAGTGTGGGTACAACCAGACTTGCATGTTTTACACAACATCGATGAAGTGGATATTTATATCACATAACATACCAATTTTATCAAGTCAAAATATGCTCAAGCTAGCGCAATGTGGCTTGGTAGAGAGCATAATAGGACAATTATTAGGTTGTTTTGAAGATAATTTCTTCCGTCAACTATCTCAAATACTAAATAATGTTGCTAAAAATATTAAATTTCTTGCCTTAAACCAAAAATGAATGTTATGTATTATGAAGGGTTTGAAATAAATGGAGTTTTATTTTACAAAAAATGTCAAGATGATACGAGTCTCATCCAAAACAACACTGTCACCCTTCAAGCATCTTCATTGTATTTTTCTAGTGTGAAGGATGAGAGTACATGTGAAGCTAAAATGTCATATTATAGTGTCATTGAAGATATATGGGAGTTTGACTACACATATTTTAGAGTTCCCGTCTTTAGGTGTAATTGGGTTGATAAAATCAAAGGAGTTGTAGTGGATGATTCAGGTTTCACATTAGTGAATTTGAAAATATTGGCGAGAAGGGTGAACCATTCATACTTGTATCACAAGTGAAGCAAGTATTCTACATTGAAGATCTTGCAAATGAAAAATGGTTTGTCATTCTTCATGGGAAAAAGAAGTTCATTGTTGATCCTATAGATGAAGAAGAGTACTATGACAAATATGATGACTCCAATCTATTCTCTGGTGGCTTGCCAACACCAAATGTTGATGCTAATACTAACTTATATCTGTTTGGAGATCACACAGAATAACTAATCAATGATCCAACCAATAGTAGAGGCATGCATTTTATTTTTAATATGCTAGACATGCATTTTACATTCCTTATTATAGTTATATAAGTTCCATATGTGACATGTACATTTTACATTCTTTATCACTTAAATTTCATTCTTTAACTATTTTTAGATGGAGTATGACCATGAGGATGAGCACCATGATGATGTTCACCGCATGGATGAGAACCATGATGGTGGAAGTTGTAATGTTTTATTACATATATGTGCACTTTACATTATCTATCACAATTGTTATATAGAAGTGCATTTTACATTTTCTATTACTTATATGTGTTTCTTGACAATTTTAGGATGAGCATCCTGAGGCACCCTGTGGGTCTTGCTGGATTTGTATAGGAACAACATGATTGTGCACGTAGAAGAGGCATTACCTTGATGAACAAGTTAGTAGCAAAAAGAGGTAAAGAACTAAAGCTATTTGTTGACTTTGATGATGTAGGAAATCATATTGGGAAGAATTATAGTACTTCCATGCAATACCTAGGGGTTATTTCTTATAACAAAGTGGATATAACAATAAAATCTTGGCATAAAGTTGAACATTCTAAGAAAAACTACATAAAGTTGAACATTCTAAGAAAAACTACACACGAAAGGACTTATGTGTGAGATATTATATTTTTAAAGATATTAACAATTATATTTTCATAATATTCCTTAAAGTATATGAAATCTTATGGATAATCTTTGATCTTGATGAAAAAGTACAGCGTAAAGTTGTGATGCAACACTGTGGGAGGCAATTAAGGAATTATAGGACAAGTTTGACAAGAGAATACACAACGAACAACAAGAAGAAGAAGTTTGCCACTGAGCAATGGGAATATCTTGACCTGAAGGTGTGGGAAGCTTTTATTTCTTCATGACAAACATATGATTCAAAATATTAAGCCTCCTTTATTTGTACATATTATTCTTAATGACAAGCAAAATGAATTCTATGTATTATGTAATTAACATATGGTTTGTATTAACCAGACTTTACATGGTGCTAAAAAAGAAAGGTGCACAAAGAATGTGCACAATCATAACTTAGGTCCAAATGGCTAGAACATGTAGAGGTAAAAGAGACTGGAAGCATCTTCTTTAGAGCATTCTACTCCTAGGTTTGTTGAGTCTTCTACAACTCCTGCACCTTTACTTCACTGTGACAGGTGGATGGCTGTGAGGACAAATCGATATGAAGAAATACACCCCACAATCTCCAAGGTGGCTACAAAAATGGTAAAACTCAACTTTGCATGTTATATGTTCATTTTTAACCTTGATTACCAATTGTTATGTTTTACTTACTAATTTTTGTTATTGATGATTAATGGGAGATCTATGAGCAAAGAAAAGAAGACAAGTTCATCCCCGATGTCCAAAGTCATGAATTAATAGCTTCTATAGATACTCCAAATCATCCTAGCCGTGTTAGAGCCCATGGGAATGGCGTCAGTATAAGATCCTTTTTTGGGTCATTAGAGAAGTAGAAATCTATCAAGATAGGATTCTGGTCATGAGAATAGATGCAAGATACGATTTCAAAGGAAATAGAGGATGCAATGAGATAATATCATGCTTCTCATTCTCTACCTCCTCAAATAGTACATTTGTCATCCCACTCTTCATATGAGGTAGATTCCTCCTACGGGAGAGGTGGTTAGAAGTAATCCCATTGACCCTCCAGCTAGCACATCTGATGTACGTCTTTTTGTGATATAACAATATTTTAGGTGAATTTATAATATGTTTGTGTTTAGGTGTATATAAAACTATATATACAAATTTGTAGGGGTTGGGGCCATACCGTCTTTTACTAGAAGATCAATATGTCTTTCCACTGGGAGAGGATTACCCACCCCTTCTATGTGACATGATCTATGGTCATCCATTTCCTGCCAATGTGGTTCATGTGTGTATCACGCTCGTCTATCCTATTTGGAAATAGATGCCTGCCACATGCTCACCCCAACCATGAGACGATATGTGATGTAGAAGTAAGCATGGTTGCATGGCTAATAACACCTCATTTTCTATACTTATCACATATATTTTATACCTCCCCTAGAATACCTTTTATATATTTTCTCCACTTATTTTAGCACTTTATGCCAAGCATCTCACTTACACACTTTCTCCATGGTCACAAGGTCACATCAAGCTAAGGTCAAGGTTGACACCTCAACCGCAGCCCATTCGACCATCAAGGACCATCCCACCATGATTGAGGTCTCTAGATCATCTCAATGACCCTCACACCCATGGTGCCTCGTGCTCCTCACACCCGCGGCCTAGACACCTGCAGTGTGAAGCCCGCGATCAAGATTTAGATTGTAGTTTGTCCAAAGGATGTAGCATCCAGACTGCGACTGAGAAGGTGACTCAACCAACCTCGACCGAGGAGAGGATGGCAATACAACCTCGACCATGATCAAGCTTTGACTAAGACCAGACCTCAACCGCGATTGAGGAGTTAAGTCAATGGAGCACGCCTATAAATAGGCCACTTACATGTCTTGTCAAAGGAGGAGATCTCGAAGGACCACGAAGTGCTGCCATTTTCCAGACTCATTTCCATCCATCCAATTAGTCTTGGATCTCCTAAGGTGGAGCTGAGGAGAGAGAAGACTGATGGCTCCATCTTCTTTGAGAGAAGGAGAACGTCCACTACTACAGAAATGGCTTATAACGTCACATTTACATGCGTCAGTTGTATACAAGAAACTGACGCCTAAACCCTACAACATCGGTTGAATACACAAACTGACATCTATCTGTGAAGAGCGGCCAGACATAGGTATCACTTTTTATTTAGCGTCAGTTCTTCAATAAGCAACCGATGCCTAAAATCGCCCGCTAAATCTAATTTTTCCAATCCAAAAAAATTACCTCCAAAAGTTCACATACGGCGTCGGTTGTTTACCAAATAACTGACGACTATAGGTTTTTCAGGGGACAGAAATTGGGCCCACTTTTTTTGTCAGCTTTCGTAGAATAACCGACGCAGATGTGTATTCGCGCGCTGTCCCCAAACATTTTTTTACCCCCCTTTGACATCGGTTTTTTATAGTAACCGATGCCTATTGTTTTGCGCATCGGTATTTTATAATAACCGACATCTATAGTTAACTTAATAGTGCCCTCACGATCCAGACTCTTCCCCTTTCTCTATTTCAATCCCGATTAGTTTAGGGTCTAGCGATTCCTCCGCCGATCTCTCTACTGCTCGCCTACTGCTCCGCCGCCGCTACCGCCCGTAGCTGCCACCTACTTCTCTGCCTGCTCGCCTGCTCACTGCTGCCTACTACTCCGCCTACTCACCTGCTCGCTTGCCGCCTAGCTATTGCTCTGCCTGATCGCCGCTCCTCCTGCTCGCCGCTCCGCCTAGCTACTTCTCCGTCTGCTCCGCCTAGCTACTGCTCTGCCTACTCCTATGTCACCTAGCTACTGCTCCACCTGCTCTAGCTGCTCGCTGCCTAGATACTGCCGCCGCCGCCACTCGACAGGTACCCTTCTTCCTCCTCTTCTTCCTCCTCGCATAACATCGTGGTAGGTTTATACAAGCGTAATAAATGAAACTGTTTGTTATGCCTATACACAATTTGCTTTGGCTGCTAAATGTTGTGTAGCGTAATGGATACGCTATATGTAGTATAAGTAATATTATACTGCGAGAATTGATTAATTTATAAAGAAGCTTGCCCATGACAATTTAAAACATAAAATTGTAGTGATTGAGAATAGGACATTGATGTTATGACATGTTGAGTTGTTTGCTATGTTATACCCACCATGGTTTGTGTTATAAACAAGGCTTTGATTAATTTAGCAAGCATTGATATGTTGTTATGGCTGTCCACAAGTGTTTTTATAAGAAAATTGTGGGTCGTGTTGAATGGGGTTGTGAACAAGGGGCTGGTGTTATATTATGTGTTGCATATAGATGGAGTGCATAACATTGTGGTAGGTGTAGGCAAGGGTAAGAAATGAAACTATTTGTTATGCCTATACACAATTTGCTTTGGTTGCTATATGTTGGTAATCTAACTCCTCTGGAATAAATATTAATTCATTAATCACCGTAGGTATCTAATACTATGAATCACATAATCCCCTAGCTCAAACCTAGAATCTAATTATAATTTTGGGTTCTTCATAGTCCAATTAGCAAATCTACCAAACTTGAAGTAAATTAGGTAATTAACCCTAGCTATATGTAATATTAGCAGCGAAAAGAGTGAATAAGCATAGACAAATAAACCTAATTAGATGATGATGTAGTAGATCTAAATCATATTGGACTAAGTTCCATCCTTAGGTAGTGTGTCAAGCTCAATATTTTATCACAGTCTCATTATGAACCATTAGATCTAGATCTTAGGGTATCTCTACCCTCCTAACTATCAAATTGGTAACTTGTTTCCTTATTTAGTATATTGAGAATCCTAATCACCCTTATTGCTTAATAATGAACTCTAATGCACTCATGTGACATGCTTGGAATGTAAATGATGAACTTTGCATTTGTGTTGTTGCAGGTGCTGTTGACTTGCTATTGATTTGCATATATTTCTTCTTCAACCTTCAAGGGAGGTATAATATTCTCACTCTCCCAATGTGCCATTAGGCTTCATTTTGATTCAAATATTTGATATATGGAATCATGGTTTATTTACTATTTAGTATTTATTGACAAGCATGATTAAATGATGTTACACAAAACTTAGGATATGAATGATGAAACTAAGATTGTAGGTATAAGAATGACAACATACATGTATTTGTTGGCCTAGAAAGCCATCCAAGGTATTGAATAATTAGGGTTAATGATGCATTAATGAACTTAATTAATTAGTTTGTACTTACTTTCTCTAAGATTGTGTAGTTGATTAATATTGATTAATCAGGGTTAATGATGCATGAATGAATTTAATTAATTGATAGTGCTTTATTTATTTATTTATTTATTTATTTCTAATGATGATGATGACAACGACAATGATGATGATGATGACCACGATGATGACGATGATGACGACGACGACGACGATGACGATGATGCTCCAGTCGCTGCCACTGGCCACCGCCTGCACCTCCTCTGCTTCACCTCCAGCGCCGACCACCTTCACCTCTAGCCCGACCACCTCCACCTCCAGCCCGACCACCTCCACCTCCGGCCGCTGCCACCACAACCTACTCGATCCACCAGTGTGGTGAGTGGTTGATTAATCAGTACTAGATTTGAACTTAGGATTAATGATGCCACCATATAGTTGATTACTATTGAATAATTAGGGTTAATGATGCATTAATGAAATTAATTAATTAGATTTGTACTTAGTTTCTCTAAGATTGTGTAGTTGATTTATATTGATTAATCAGGGTTAATGATGCATGTATGAATTTAATTAATTGATAGTGCTTTATTTATTTATTTATTTATTTATTTATTTATTTCTTTCTGATGATGATGACGACGACGATGACGATGACGATGACGACAACAATGATGATGATGATGACAATGATGATGATGATCACGACGATGATGATGATGATGCTCCAGTCGCCACCACTGGCCACTGCCTGCACCTCCTCTACTTCACCTCCAATGCCGACCACCTTCACCTCCAACCCGACCACCTCCACCTCCAGCCTGACCACCTCCACCTCCGGCCGCCGCCACCACAGCCTGCTCGATCCACCAGTGCGGTGAGTGGTTAATTAATTAGTACTAGATTTGAACTTAGGATTAATGATGCCACCATATAGTTGATTACTATTGAATAATTAGGGTTAATGATGCATTAATGAACTTAATTAATTAGATTTGTACTTGGTTTCTCTAAGATTGTGTAGTTGATTTATATTGATTAATCAGGGTTAATGATGCATAAAGGAATTTAATTACACTATTTTAGCAAAATAATTAACAACTAAGAACTAAGCTGAGCACTAAGGCAAGCAAAACCTAAATTAACCCTAACTAGCAAGACTAGGCAATTTAATTGAAGGAAGTAAAAGCAACTAAGCTATACTAGAATTAACTAAGCAACAAGGAAAATGCTATAAGAATATACCCTATACTATTAGTTGGAGAACTAGGGTTAGGTGTAATTATAATAGGACTTGTCAAGTCTAGGTCCCTAGGGTAAGTGGTAGGGTGGAGGTGAGAGTTGTGCCTAGGTTTAATTCTAATAGGATTTTTCAGGTCTAGGTCCCTCTGGTAAGTGGTATGGTGGGAGGAGGGTAGGGGTGGGGTAGGGTGGAGGGCCAGGGGAGGGGGAGGGTGAGGATGGAGGGTGGTGTAATTCTAATAGGAAGGTACTAACAGGAAACCCCGTATACACCCATAAGCTCTATTTTCGACATTCAAAACTAAAAGACGGAGTACTACAAAGCAGTGTGGTAACATGATAGAGAAGGAAAGTAATAAAGAGGAGGTTTTACTGGGCAGTCGTTGTTTGCAACCATCTGAGTTGTATGGACGTATGCTTCATCCTAAGGTGTTTGCAGCCATCTGGGTTGTATGGACATATGCTTCGTCCCACCTTCATTTTCTTGCCGGCGGTTGAGGCTGATAAATGGTAGCACAGAGAGAAAAGAGTGGAGCTCAAAGTAGGGAGAAGCAGAAAGGGCTAGAGAGACAGAGGATGTGACTGGGTGAAGGCCCGATGTGTAGGAGTGGGAAATGAGAAGAATGTGCAAAGAGGCGGGAGAGAATTTCAACGTTGGTACTTTTGCCCGCGTCAGCAGAGGTTTACTGTTGGAGGCTTCCGGACACGGAACATATTACTCGAGTTCAAAGTTGGTGCATGCAAACCAAAGCAGCACGCAGGCACAACTCTCACCTCCACCCATGACTGCCGCTGACTACCAACCACCTCTCACGCCTCAAGCACCACTTAGGTATGGTGTAATTCTAATAGGACTTGTAATTCTAATAGGACTTGTCAAGTCTAGGTCCCTAGGGTAAGTGGTATGGTGGGAGGAGGGTAGGGGTGGGGTAGGGTGGAGGGCCATGGAAGGGTGAGGGGTGTGGTAGGGTGGGAGGAGGATAGGGGTGGGGTAGGGTGGAGGGTCAGGGGAGGGGGAGGGTGAGGAGGGAGGGTGGTGTGAGGAGGGTAGGGGTGGGATAGGTGAGATGAGGATGTTCACCTCATGCCCCAACATGGTATCAAATTAATGGGAATATGTTCATTACAAATCATCCTCCCCCAACAATGTATGAAAGTCACGTTTTAATCCCAAACAACCCACCAAGAGGGGCTTAGCTACACATGATCTAGGAAAACACAAAAGTAGAGGGAAGAAGGGGCTTTTATTAGTATCTCTTACATGGTGCCCTAGTTTGACATAAATGGTTAATGTAAGGATTAGTGTAGATAGTTTAACAGATACAATGAATAACTTAGTGCAATGAATAACTTAGTCATCATCATCATCATCATCAATTATTTATCCGACATGAATATGAAATAACCCATCGTTGTTGTGTGCTTCTAGTATTTACATTTATATTACTTTTTCTCAATATTTTACATTGTTGTAGGAATAATGGATTGGGCCTCTACCCCAATGTTACTATTCCCTGTTGAAGAATAGTTGGACATCATTCTAGACGATCGTTCATTAGCACAACTCACTAAACCTAAACATTGGCGTTATCTAAATGGAAGACGCTGCACAGCTGGTGAAGTGACCCTAAATTTTGAAATTTCAACTTCTGTTATCGAGGTTAAGTATGATGTTGATGAAAATCTTATATCCACATCTATTTGGTGTGAGTGGATTCAGAAGATGCTATTGGGTCATAGTGACAAGATTTTTCTTCATCCGGTTGGCCATAATACCACCAAGGTTTGGATAAACAACATCAACAATGAGATGCCTGATCATCAGGTCCGATTTGAGTACATCATAGAGGATAGCGATGACGATGATGATTGCTGATTTCGGACCATGTTGATGTTGTTTAAGTTGTGTATCTAGTCTAATGTTTCTCTCTTCTCAGTTTAGGGGTACAAAAACCCCCTTGTTTAGTTACTGTTTTCTAAATTTTCATATGTGTCAATGTGAAGATGATCAATACATGAATGTTTCTACATGTGTCTGAATGTAAAAATAGATGAAATGAATGGAACTGCAGGTTACTAAATGAGTGTAATTGAGGAAATTTGAAATGGAACTACTGGTTTCTACATGTGTGTGATGAAAAATAATATTGAATTAAATGTGCTTATACATGTGTGTGAATCACATGATCCATATATAATATTGTCCATCTTGTTAATTTTGTAGGTTTGTGGCATGTTGTTGGCTGTTATCAATGGATGCTATAAACCTATAGTTCAGAACTGAACTGTAGGTTCTACATCCTGCTGACCAGCCATACAACAGGCCTACAAACTGATAAGAAAAAGAAATCAAAACATAGGTGTCAGTTATTTGAATAAAACTGACAACAAAGACATACGACGTCAGTTGTTAGCCAAAAATTGACGTCTTTATCCCTTCTTGGCGTCGGTTGTCGGCAAGAACTGATGCCTATTATGGCCAGGTACCACAACCGTGCTGACAGGGATATGGGCATCAATTTTTGTTTAATAACTGACGTCTGTAATCATCCCATAGTGTTGATTTTCATAAATAACCAACGCCTATAGTTCCATTGCTGGTGCGTTCTCAGTGGCGGGAAGCGTTTTGGCATCGGTTATGGAACCGACGCCAAAGGGGTCGACCTTTAGTGGAACCCACTTGGGTGTCGCTTGGAAACCGACACTAAAGGCCTTAATTAACCGATGCCAAAGGCCTGTTCTATAGTAGTGGTCCACACCATTGACCACCTAGATCTAGACTTGAAGAAGTACTATGTTGTATCACATTCTTCTCTCTCTATCTAGATCTATCACTTCCACTTCGCTGTACTTTCCTTTTCTCTTCATGGAGCTTGATGTATCTATCATTTTGTCACGCCGTTATGCTGCCCATAAACATGTGTGGCGGAACACTTAACTTGGGTTGGGAGTAGCTACTAAGGCTCTCCCAACATGTTTATTCTCTCCCTTTTGAATATATATGTACTCTTGTCAAGATTATCTCCATGCACCAATTTTAATGCTTGACTTGTATGATTATCTACCATCTTGTGATGTTTGATCATTGGTACCTCAAAAGAATAGTATCACTAATATCTTGTGCTATGGAGTAGTATGAATGCATGAAAATGTTGGAATGCTAAAGCTTATGATCATATGTTCTTCTTTGTAGTTTTTGGATAGTCATCTTTAGAGAGAGGCTACCCTTGGACATAGATCTATCCTTATCTTGAGAGAGAGGAATGGATGCTTAAATGATTGCTTGTAGTCTTGATAGGAGTATATGAGAGGGAGAGGTGGTGTTTTCATGTTGGTGAGAAGTCTTAGTAGGTGAAACCCAATCCAAGTTTCCTTTGCATATCTTTGTTTCCATCTTATTTTGTTATGCTTTGTTTTTATTATCTCTGGTTTATTTCTTTTATTTGGCTTGAGCACTATCGTTCCTTTGGGAACACCCTTTTAAGCCATCTATTATCTAGAGCATATGAGTGTGAGACCCTGTGTGCCTAACACATGCTAACCTTATCCCTATGGTTCGACCCCAATTACTATGTCAGGCCCCATATAATAGTTGTGGGGGCATGAAATTATATCATTAAACGAAATCCATTTATTCAAAACAAATTATAACATTATTTGTTCCAATATCTTTAATAAAAATATATATACTGATTAGTTTTCTTGTATATTAATGCATACATATACATTTTGTAGCCACTTATGTAGGGGGTGTGGTGAGTTCACACTAACCAATGTCACATTTTTAGTTCCGTCATTGATTAGCCATGTAGATAAAGACTCAAAATATGTTAGTGATTACTACTCTACTACATTTAAATATTTTGGTAATGCAAGAAAGAGCGTGATTATAGATCCTTTCGGTGTTGGGTAAGTTTCAGGCACTTTGCTTATAATTTTGACTTATAAATTACATTTTGTTGTGGCTTTTGAGTTTTCTTTTGTTTACTTTTTTCATTGAGTAATAATCATTGGGTGTTGTTGATAATTGTCCCCAAGATGCTAATTGCTTATTATCTTAATATTTTCAGTGAGGAAGTAGACTGTGGAGAAAACACAATGAAAAAGACATTATTTATGTGAGTAGATTTTTATATTCGTTAACAATATTAATGTCCGCATGATTAACCACATGTCTATTTACTAATCCAGTTAAATGTGTTACTTTAACTTATAGGACTATGAAAGAATTCAAAAAGGTAGGTGGAAAGTTAGATAAGAAAAAAAATTATTATCTTGGAACAATGTTTCGGTAATTTTTAACTCCAATACATATATATGCCAACTATGCTTACTTTTATTTATTAACGTCTTTGCATTACTATAAATTTATAGTCCCTATACAAGACAATGGGGGTATGTAGATACTATATGATGCAGTATATGGACCTGATTGTCAGACATGTGACATTAAACGTCCATTGTATACAAAAGGTAAAATGTATAGTCTTGATCATCATAAGTAAATAGTCCCATTTATAATATAAAAAAAGAAAATCAAACTCTTGAATCATGTCATTCTCATTGCAATTGTTTTATACGATCGAGTCCTATACAAAAGAAGAGATCTATGCGATACGAGAAGGTGGGTACATGGCTTTATTAAAGAAGTCGACTTTGAATATGGTTGTGATAATATATGAGTTTTTTAAACCTTGAAGTCATTTATTTCTATATACATAAGGTGGATATGACTTTCTGTAATTTTAATTTTGATACGAGTGAATTCTTAGTGTATGTTAATGATGTGTGTATACATGCATGTGCTTGAATGAATGTGAATATAAATAAATACAAAAAGAAGTGAACTGCTCAGTTTAAAATATGAATCACCCAGTTCACAAGTGAACTAACCATTTCAAAATGTGAATCGATCGTTTCAGATGTGAAACAACCGGCTGAGCTATCAGTATGACTGGATTAAGGATTGATGTTGACGTCATATTGTGCATTAATCATCACATTGAAAGCTAATATATTTGTGAATAGAAAATATAGTGAACCGACCAGTTCAAATGTCGAATCAACCAGTTCACATGTGAACCGACCAGTTCAAGTGTTGAACCGACCAATTCACGTACGAACCAACCGTATAAAAAACTGACCAATTAGTTTGTGAGTATCCATCTCTTCATCTCTCGATTGATCATGGAACCTTGCCCACAACCATCCTATAAGTAGGAGGTGTACTCAAGGCTTTCAGAAGACCAAACGATAAGCTCTAACAATTGTTGTCCTCTCATAGTTGTGACAACGTGAGAGCCCAAACAAGTCTTACCCATAAAAGCGAGAGACAATGAGGGAGAGCAAGTCAACACTAGAACGTTGATGTTCAAAGGGACAATTCCTTCTTGTTGGTTTTGGTAGCACAACGTGGACTTTTCAGCAGTCTGTGTGGACTACGTAGAGGTGTAGAGGCTGTTTCCGTCATGCTAGGAGGACAACAACCACCGCCGTCCATGATGCTACACCAAGAGGCCGTTTTCAGTTGTTCATGTGTGTCTTACGAAGAGTGCACTTCACCTTGCAAGAGTAATCACTGGACTTGCTGCAAGACCAAGTATCTCTTGCTACCCCTCTTTCCCAGATACATTATTATTGACGCAATTTCAAGTAAATGAATATTGGTATTTTTTTAATTTTTGCTGCCTCCTCTACTGTCCCTATTTCCTAACATCAAAGACACATGTTAGTGACATGACTTTGTTTCTACTGCATCACGCCCTAGAATACCATGGGTTGTTTGCCAATTTTCCCCTCCACCAGCAGGCTTATTGTTTTTGGTAGTCTTAACCTCATCTGAGGCTGCGACGGCTTCAAGGCTGGGACCAAGGGTGGCGGCAAGGATGGAGTTATGGAAGGCCTTGGCGTCCAACAACACACCCTTCCCTAACTTCATCATGGCAAAACTACTACAAGAGTAGGAAATGAGTTGTTAAGCAGTGGTGGTGGTAGGGTTGATGGCCACATTTTTCTTCTTCACCACATTGGCAACGTTGGCGGGGCAGAGCCTTTTGTGCAGGTTGCCAGGAGGGCACAATGGGACTTGCTGGAGGACTGGCCTTGGTTGTTGATGCAGTGAGTGGTGTGTTTATTGCCACTAAACTTGGCAGAACTATGTTGAGGTTATTGTGCATGTCTAAAGGAAGGAGCAGGCGGAACCTACAATAAACATTTTATATCCGTTGTCAATGAGTTAGAGATTTTGACTTTGTTGTTGGAGACAACAAATACTAACATGGCCATTCTCATAAGCAAATTCTCGTTGTGGTTTCCAGGTCGTTAACGACCTGATCAGATGGACACATGTCTGTTGTTGCCAGATAGCCGATGTCCCAACAAATTTCTGTTGAATGCCAATGCAACGTCACCGACAACACAGTCTCAGATGGTGGCTGACCAAGGCGGAGACCCAATGTGGTAGTCATGTCGTCCTCAAAGTCCATGATCATCTTGTGCAAAGAAAAAGGCCTTGAGGTGCGAGTCGACATCATGGAGTCATTTGGCCAGAGCTGTCTGCATTTTTTGTTGCGCTGGTATATATTTTGATTTGGGGTGTTATGTGACTCGAAGTAATGTCCTGACCCGACTGCATATCCGATTTGGAAAATTAAATAGATTTTCGCCGACCCGTTTACGGGGCATTGTACGGGCCTTAGCCCGCCAATGCCAAGCGGGTGCGGGGGGCTTCGCCCCCCGCGGTATGGTACGACTTGGATTTCGGATCCAATTAGGAATCCGATTACTCTTTCTATATCTATATATATGTACACCCTTGTTAGAGTTCGACAATAATCCTGCATTCTTCTTTGACGGTTGCCGCCGTACACAGGGTGTCCCTTTGTAATCTTTTTCGTGAAATAGTGGAAATCTCGCCCCCTCCCGTGGACGTAGGTCATCTCGACCGAACCATCCTGTGTTTTGGTTGTGTGATTATTTCTCGTTTTTTGTTCTTCCGCTGCGAAATCGTCGTATTCTCACGTTCAACTCTTAATATGGGGAATACAAATATTGAGTTGGCCAAAACTTTCTCTCAATCACAATTATTTGTTGCTAGTGAACACCACCTTTCCCTCATTAATTACGTCAGTTTGACTTGCAAGGTCACAAATATGATTCGTTTTGTCGTTAATATGTTGAGATCTCATATAGATTGTTTATGTGATTCATTGATTATCAAAAAGTGAGGAGAAAATTCAAGATTATATTGGTTGCAACATATATGATCCTTGACTTACAAGAGGTAGTCGAGATGATTCATGTCATTGTGGTTGCAGATGTGAACCATGACCTCCCTTCACTCTTGCAAGAGGAGAACCTCGTCCTGTATGGTGTCGTGGTAGAACACATTCATAAGATGGCAACCCACTCCTCCTCTTACACCATTGTAGTACTGGTGTTGGGGGCTAGAAGGGTCAATATGCTCCCTATATATGACCGAAAATACATCGTTGGGCACAGAGGAACCCATAGGGTACATTATGTAATCCTCTTTCTTTGTCAACTTGGATATGACGACTTCAACTCAGTGGCGTAGCCACAGCCAGACACCATTAGGCAAGTGCCCGACCCAGTTTTACAAAAAAATTTGTAATTTACATTTAAGAAATCTATTTCCGTGAATTTAGATAGTCAGTGCCCACCCCAATAAATGCTCGTGTCCAGTTGAATTGCCTCGTTCTTTGACTTGTCCTTTATGCGTGCCTTTTCCTTTTCCTATCTAACTGATCTTGTATTCATTTGTTATTCACAACGATGCAATCACATGGCTTTTAATTGTGATAGCATCTTTCTGTTTTCTTAGACAAAGAATTAATGTTGACTAACTATTGAATGGTAAACAACTTTCCGTTTTGTAGTTTCCAATTAAATAGTTGTGCATATTATTAATATGTATTCTACCAAAATAGTTGTGCATATTATTAATATATATTGTGCCACATTTCTTCTAAATAAATTATAGTTTCCTATAACTATTACCAAGTACATACATTTTCTTTCGAACAAAAAATTTATAATTATAATATTGGAAAAGTTACTATCTCATTATTATATATACGAGACGATTCTACCATTTCTAGTATAGCAAGTTTGACTCATAAACTTCTAACTCTGATTTCTATGTTACTATTTTTGCAGTTTTATTTTTCTCCTGTGTAGAAACTGGAGACTACAAAGATGTGTGATTTATTCTTATCGGAGTAACACTAGTGTATGACACATATCTCTCGCCGCTAAATGATGTCGTTATAAAGGATCTGTGTTACAACAATAGAATTGATCCTCACACTCACAATGTTCTAGTAGCATCTAAAGACTGCGTATTGGAAGTATTGTTGTTTGTTTGAGAAGTGCACAAAGTTCTTCATACGGTAACTACTTTTCTATTTATATTTTGTTGTTTACACTTGTTTAAAGTTACTAGTTGTGCCTACTACTATACACTAAAGTTCCGTTAAAAATATTTTATTCATCAAATATTTGTAAGATGATATTTAAAAGTTTCTTAACGTGTATGCTATTTCTTATTTCTTGCATCATTCATTGTCAACATTTGCAGTTATTTTAGTCTATCATGAGAAGATTTTATAAGAGAAAGTCTCCTCATGAACAACAACCAACTGAGAATTCTAATAACAGTTGTGATGTACATGCATAAATTTCTTCAAAAACCCATCAAATAGAACTGGACTTAAAAGAAATGATTTTTGATCCGGAGTTGAGGCCAAATATATCAAGTTTTGATGTCAATGTTCAAGATAATATTCGTAAGGCTTACTTACAGAATGGTCCTTGTCAACCTAAAGGCGATAAATTCCCATCTACTCAATTTGGAAATAAATCTCGTTATTTTAATCCATCATGGTTTAATGAGTATCCTAACTGGTTGGAATACAGTATAGATAAAAATACTACTTTTTGTCTTTATTGTTATCTTTTTCCCCAAACTGGACATGATCCGGTATTTGTTAGCAGAGGATATATGAATTGGAAAGATAAAAAGGGATTAGACAGACATGTTGGTAACTTTTCTAGTGCTCATAATAATGCAAGAACTATGTGTGAATGTCTAATGAAACAAGATCAAAACATTAAAGTTGCATTGTTTAAACAAGATGAGGAAATCAAGAAAGAGTATCGTACACGATTACAAGCATCAATTGATTGTGTTCGGTATCTTTTGAATCAAGGACTAGCATTCCGTGGCCACAATGAAATTACAGATTCACTAAATAGAGGAAACTTTCTAGAGCTACTACAATTTTTGGCTTCTCACAATGAAAATATTGATAAAGTGGTTTTAGATAAGACTCCTGGGAATATGAGGTTAACTTCTCCAGACATCCAAAAAGACATTTGTAATGTCATTTCCATTGAAATAAGAGACCGAATCATAAAGGAAATTGGAAATGATTCATTCACCATTTTGGTTGATGAAGCGCGAGATGTATCCATAAAAGAACAAATGACCATAGTTTTAAGACATGTTAATACAAGAGGAGAGGTGATTGAGAGGTTTGTTGGGATTCTACGTCTAACCGATACAAGTTTCATATCTCTTAAGACAACAATTGATTCATTTATTAGTACAACAAAACTTAGTATTTCACAGTTACAAGGCCAAGGATATGATGGAGCTAGCAATATGAAGGGGGAATTCAATGGGTTGAAAAGTCTGATCTTGAGAGAAAACACTTCTGCATTCTATATCCATTATTTTTCTCATCAGCTTCAATTATCTCTTGTTGTTGTAGCTGAAAGTCATCCACTTGTAGCATCATTATTTGAGTCTATTTCAAACATTTTAAATATAGTGGGTGGCTCATGTAAGAGACGTGACTCTCTTCGAGTGAAAGAAGTTGAAAGATTGGATGCTGAGTTGAATTCTGGGGAGCTCAGAACTGGTAACGGATTAAACCAAGAACTTGGTATAAAAAGAGCAACTGATACACGGTGGAGCTCACATTACACATCTTTAATCAACTTTATTCGTTTATTTTCTTCAATCATTGGGGTTCTGGATATAATTATGGATGACGGAAAAGATGCAAAACAAAGAGGCCTTGCAAATATCTTTTCTTGTCAAATTCAAAGATTTGAGTTTGTCTTTCTTTTACATTTGATGAAATTAGTTTTGGGGAAAACTCATGAATTGTCACAGACGTTACAAAGAAAAGACCAGAATATTGTAAATGCCATTACACTGGTAAAGTTGTCAAAACAACAATTGCATTCTTTAAGAACTGAAGATGATCAGTGGGAGATATTTATTGGAATCGTTGTTGAATTTTGTAAGAAACATGAGATAGATATTCCAAACATGGATGATGTTTTTTCTCCATCTGGGAGATCAAGAAGAAAGTTAGAAAAGGTTACCAATCTGCATCATTATCAATTTGAGATCTTCAACACCATAATTGATTGGATGCTAACTGAGTTGGGTGATCGTTTTAATGAGACTAATACCGAGTTACTTCTATGTGTTGCATGCCTCGATCCAAGTAATGAATTCCTCTCATTTGATAAACAGAAATTGTTACAGCTTGCAGAATTTTATCCTTCTGATTTTGCTGAATTAGATCTTGGGAAACTTGATACACAATTGGATACATATATTCTAGATGTCCGGTCTTTTGGTGATTTCTCACAATTGAAAGGAATTGACAAACTTAGCTCAAAAATTAGTTGAGGTTAAGAAAGATAAAGATTTTCCTTTGGTGTTTAAACTTTTAAAATTAGCTCTACTTCTCCCAGTTGCAACGGCTACAGTGAAAGATTTTTCTCAGCTATGAAGATTATTAAAAGTCGTCTACGTAACAAGATGGAGGATACTTGACTTAATGATTGTCTGATTCCTTACATTGAAAAGGACATTTTTTCTACCATTGACAATGACACTATTGTCAAACATTTTCAAAGAATGTCTAGTCGTCGAGGACAACTTTAATGTATCTATTATAGTTGTTCTATTTTTATTATTTCAAATATTATTTGGTAATCTTGAATTTTTTTTCTTTTTATATTGATTTTAGGATTGTGATTTTTTTCATTGAAAAATGATCATATTTGGAGTATCACATTGTATGGTGCCCCCTGATAAAAATTCCTGACTTCGCCGCTGCTTCAACTCACAACTGCTTCTCGTTCTGCCCGACCGAACACCACGATCCCCTCGATCTCGTCTCATACTCCATGGCAACCTACCGGACTGCGGGGTGAGAACCCAAAGTAGGAAGCTTTTTGCTTAAGAATGAATAACACCTATTTGTTGACGTGGGCACTGCCACCAAGAATCCTTTCCTGCTTCGCCTCTATCAGTATGTAGTCCTGCATTGCCATACACCTTGCCATCGACGCGGGCGTTGCAGAACATGACTAGGATGGTTTCAGAATGGTGACGCACGGTAAGGTTCACGACTTGGGGTCGGATTTCTGGAAGGCAACCTCAGCGAGAGATGAAGAAAATAGAAGAAATTTGGAAGGTAGAAAGACAAACGTGATTGTATTGATAAATGAAGAAAAAGGTGAAGAAAGGAGTGTGAACTGAAAAGTCATGGTGGACGAGAAAAGAAATATGTGGTAATAAAGGAGTAAGTGGGGAGTGAGGTGTGATTATTAAATATAGAAACAGACAGACAATGAACAATACTGGGGCGGGATGAGCGAGTTTTATCTCTAACAAGTTAAACTTAGAAATTATGACTTAAAATGAGATAATAGGATATATTCTCCAGAAGTTAGCGAGTATATTGAAGAACATTAGCAACAACTCTATTGTCGTTTTTTCTTTTGACTTCATAAACAACATGAGACTAGACCTTGCGATTTCTTTTTGGCTGGAATAAAGACGGATGTGGTTTCTAATTTGGTGGGATAAAATGGGTGACGTGGGAGTTAGAATAGAAGGAAATGTGGTTAGTGGTGAGAGGAATTGAGTAAAGGATCATTTAGTGGAGAAAACTAAGGATGAGTTATAGATGAGGAGAATTAGAGAGACACAAAGCGAGTGGGGAAATGCGGGGACGTCCATGTTTGTCGTGAAGGGGAACCAATACTAGAGTTAAAAGAAGAATAAAGAGTTTAAAAGCTTCAAAAAAAGGAGACATAAGGAAAATGTAGGATTTTAAAAATGGCGTGGTCTGATTGGTTGATGGTATATTTGTAATTAAAGAAAAAGATTGACTATTTTTATATTTTATAGTCTGATTGGTTGATGGTATATTTGTAATTGTAGAAAAAGATTGACTATTTTTATATTTTATAGATATTATGGTTAAACTTTTCAAATAGGCTAAGGGCTTGTTTGGTACAAATCAATATAAAAGGCGCGTAGTTGATTACTGTTCCTTTTTAAACTCTTTTTGTTCGGTTTTGCATAGTTTATTTGTCAAAAATGAATTGGAACTCCACAACAACCAGTGGGGGAAAATAAACTGCATTTTTTTGGGCATAGTTCATTTCCCTCATTGCAGGTGGCACGTGGCACAGACCATACTTCAACTTGCTTTGACTTTCATACAAACTCATGCAAAAAGAACAACAGTAGAACTAGTTGGTGCAGGGTTTTATGTTGAACCAAACAAAGACGGTGCAAACATGAATTGCAACTAATTCCAACCAAATATTAACATAGTATGTTGTTTTTCTAGAGTTCAAATTCCTATTTTGGAATTTATGGCGTGGATTGATTTTACGTGGAACCAAACATTCACTAAGCTAATTGTTGTTTGCCATCATAGTTTATCATCCAATCGAATTGAATTGTTGTTTGGATTTTGATTTGATTTTGTTTTGGTTCTACCTATAATGTTTTATTGACCTACATTTTTGTTACCTAAGCTAAGAATACCATTGAATACAACATGTTTGTTTTAATTCAAAATTTCCCATATTTCTTTTACTAATTTTGAATTGACCCAAACGAACTTGGCATACTTGGAGTAGAATAAAAAACTAATCAACACTTTCAAACATAGCAAAAACAACAATAGATCTTCCTTTTATAATAAAAATATAAAAATATTATATTATATCATTTATTGAAATAAATGTTAGGAATGTGTATGTAGGTTATTTCCATATGGTAAACTAGAACGTAATGAATGGGTATGGAAGCATAATACACGAGCGTGCAAAATTAAAATAAATTAATAGTAGATAGAGCAAGCATTAGATATAACACATAAAACACTCACAATGTGTGAGGGAAATATCATAGAGCTAAGAATGGAAAATATTCTATAAGAAACAATAGTACAATATTCTTCTCGAGATTTACCCCAAATCCAAAATAAATACAACTAGAGAGAGATATAAAAGACATTGATGTAGGAAGAGGTCCCTACAACTTCATTGCACTAAGACTTCTAGGGGAATCACCCTCTGCAACAATGTTTGACATCCTAAAGAAGAGCTTGAAATGCCACAGTAGCACAATCCTTCTTTTCTTCCTCCTTCTTTCATTTATTTCCTCCTCTACTTTGCTTTTCTTTCCTCTCAGTTAATTTTTAAAAAAATGGATGCTTTTAATCATGTTTGACTCTCCCATCTCACATACATGAGAAAAGGGGGTAGAAATACCCCATGTGCAACAACGACTAGCCATAATTTGGCTTTAGCAAGAAAAGCTCGCTTGGGCTGGAACATTGGCCAATAGGCCCAACAATCTCCCCCTCCAACCTAATGATGAGACAATCATCACATTATCTTCATTGTGGTGTATGCCACTGAGTTCTTTACAAAGCTCCAACTTATCATGCATCATCACCTTGTTCATCATAGAAGCAATCTTCTCAGTATGGATCCACAAGAAGTGGCTCAAGTGATCAAGCACAACATCCTTAACAAAGGGATTCAGGTTTGAGTCCCAATTACCGCCTTAGTTTACCACCCTATCGAGCATTCTGTTTCCACCACATGCATGGGAGAGGGGGAGAGAGTTCCTCTCTTTATCCCGATCTTCTTATAGTGTTGATCTTTTTCAATATCAACAACTTCTTTGATTATCATATCACAAAGACATTGATATATCACATCAATGTGCTTTCTCCATACATGATGAATTATTCCTTTGCTCAAATCAATACCACTTGACTATAAAAAATCGAGTCAACTTGATTCATACCCAACTCTCTCATAAATGTTGCATTTTAGAGTATTTCCTTTCCTACTTCTATTGCTACAATGTACTCTGCCTCTATCATAGAATGTGCAACACACTTTTATAACATGGATCTCCAACATATGTCTCCCCCTATAAAAGTGAAGATATACCTAGAGTTAGATTTCCTTTGGTCAATGTTGCGTTCATGTTAGCAATGATGAAGCCTTTCATTATCACCAAACATAATATATGTATTGTTAGTGCCTCAAAAATATTTAGAGATCCACTTGACCGCCTCCCACAATTATAGAGAAAGTTTTCTCAAAACACTAGCGACATAAAAAATATTGCAATGACTACACACAATTTTGTACATAGAACCTTGCTAGTAGAATAATAGGATATTCTAGCCATCTCATCTGTCTCATAAATCACTAGATGGACATGAATTTTTTACTTATCTTGAAATGACAAGTAGTGGAGTACTCACAACACCAGATTTTCTCATGTCAAATTGCTCAAAAATTCATTCAACATAGCTCTATTATGACAGCCACAAACTGGGATTCTTCCTATCATGTGTGATGCGCATCCCAAAATCTGTCATCTTGGTCCCAACTCCTTCATCTTAAAGGATTTGGAAAGATTTATCTTTGGTTTTCCGATTAAATTGGAATCTTGTCCCACTATTAATATGTCATTCACATTGAATAGTAGAATAATGAACTTGTCACTGGAAAATTTCCTAGTATAGACCCATGGATCTACACTTGTCTTTGGTAATTGTAAATTGCATGAAAGAACCAAAACTTCATGTACCATTGTCTGGGCACCTATTTCAACCCATACAAACTCTTATTTAGTCTATAGACTAAATATCTTTTCCTTTGACCTGGAATCCTTATGAGTTCTTCATGTATATATCTTATTCTAAGTCACCTTGAAGAAAAGTTGTCTTAAGATCCATCTGCTCAAACTTTAGTTCTAGTCTAGAAATCGAGCATAGAAGCAATCTTATAGAAGTTATCTTCACAACATGAAATAATATCTCATCAAAATCCGCCCCTAGTCTTGGACTGAAGCCCTCAACAACTAGTCTAGCTTTGTATCTGACATCCTCAATTGTTGTCATCTTCCTTCACCCGATAGACCTATAAATAGTGCCACCCAAGAGGGGATCCACTCCTTTCTCAATTGAATATAAGGAATACTCCCAATGCCAAGATCAAACGTAATATTTCCAAAAAGGGATATGATCATATGTATTCGAACAATATGTTCAAAATACCAATATAACATTTGTCGGGACCCACTCTTTTGATCAACACAAATACCAATCATTAGAGGTAATACCAAAACCTAAACCCAGATTATGAAATAAAACAATAAATTCTCGACAAAGGCGATTAAACAATATATGAAAAAGACAGATACATTTTTCCTTTTTCTTTCTTCACAAACTCATAAATCAATGTCACATCAAGGACATTGATGCAGCCCTATTTTAGGGCTCCATCCTGTGCCATTTTGTACTTAAGTTGCATCTAAACATGTTAGATTACAAGTCTTTTCCCCCAATATGATTATAATTGCAAATATGCTTATAGATGTTCTTTGCACTGTTTTTCAGGTACTTGGACCATGCTTAGATGGAAGAGAGAGAGAAAGGGAGTTCTAGGGTTCCCCCACTCAAGGAGAGGCCCAAATGAAGGCCCTAAAGTCTCCCTCAACCTACCTCCAGTGGCCAAGAATCATCCCCGAGCAAAGACATCCGAAAATGACAAAGTTAGAAGAGAAATCAAGAAGTCAAGCCTCACCACGGCTGAGGCCACAATGCCGCGGTCGTGGCTTTATTTCCAAGTACCAACAGGTTGCAACAGGGAATTCCATAGATCGCCCACGACCGTGGCCTCCCAGCCATGACCGTGGCCTGTGAAGACAACACGACCGTGGCCATCAACACGGTTGTGGTCAGGAGAAGAGAACACGGCCGTGGCACCCTACCACAGTCATGGGAATTAAATTGCAAGAAGTCAGTTGCCAACAGGGAATTTGCCTCCCATCCACGACCGTGGCCAAGTCACCACGACCGTGGCCGATGCTGATCAAGACACCCGTGGCCCCTCCCCACGGTCAGCTCCAACTCCTCCAAAACAGCCGTGTTACCCAACACGGCCGTGGTGCATGCTACCCACCACGACCGTGGCACTTCGCCACGACCGTGGCCACCATCATATTTTGTTTTTTTTCACCACTTCCTTCACCCCATGACCGTGTTCACCCCCCACGGCCGTTCTCCACTACCCTCACCACGGCCGTGGCACACCCACCACGACCATGGTGATCACCTACCCTATACAACTTTCCACTATTTTTCCTATTTTACCCCCCACTTAGCCCTAGCTCCTATATAAGCACTAGATGCTTCTAGGGCTCGAGGGAGAGCACCCCCTGGCCGCAACCTAGCTGCTCCCTTGCCTCCATTACTCCCATCCACCTACTTCCTTGCATTTAATCCCATTTCCACCCACTTTCCACTCATTTCCACCATAGAAACCTAGTTTCTCTAGGTTTCTATCCATCCATTCCACCATTTCCATGCTCTTGGGCACCATTGGAGGAGGAGGATCATGGCTGGCAGCAAGGAGGTGAAGAAGTCAAGCTTCATCAAGCATCCATGGCGTTTCCTACTCTCTTTCCCTTCTCCTTTGTTTTTGTTTTGACCATGTATAGCTAAGCCCCCCTTGGGTGGGCTGTTTGGGACAAAAATGTGACTTTGATACCATGTTGGGGGAATATAATTTGTAATGAACATATTTCACTTCTATGATGATTGCCTTTGCTTGTATCTCATTTCCCATTACTTGTGCATGTGCTTGTTGTTTAATTACATTAATTGCTTGTCTTGTGGTGTTTGAAGACATTTGCCTCTAGGATGTTTTGGTTTCTATGTAGCTATCATAGAATTGGCTCCTAGGTCCTTAATTCAGATCCCTAGCTAGCCCCCTATATTCCTACATAATCACCTTCTTCCTACATGCAAATGTGAGTTCTAAGTGACTAGTATCAATGTGATTAGTGCAATTGCCTAGGATTTCCTAAAGGCTGAGGTGGCTAGTGGCATGAGGTCAAATATCCTCATCTCTACTCCCAACCTTACCCTTGGTCCTCAATTGACTAATACCACTTATCCTAGAGACCTAGACTTGGTAAGTCCTATGAGAATTACACCTAGCCCTAGTTCTCCAACTAGTAGCATAGGGTACATCCTCATAGCACCCACCTTGTTGTTTGGTTTGGTAGTCTAGAATGGAATATGTTAATTGCTTATTATGGTGACATCCCCCAACTAATGTCAAGGTCACATTCCCAAACGGCCCACCTTCTTCATCTAATTGCTTAAAACCCTAATTGCCTAGTTTGCTTGTTAATGCTAGTGTAGTTCAATTGCTTTAGTTAACTTAGTTGATTGCCTAGTTTTGCTAGGTAAGTGTTAATTTAGGTCTTTGATCTTGATTAGTGGATAACTTAGGCTCTCAATTGCTAGTTTCTTGCTTAGTCTAGTATAGTTTGTTCTTGCTCTTGTTTAGATAGCTTGTTAACTTAGATTGCTAACTTAGCCTTTCGATAACTTAGTTTCATATTGCTTTTCATACTTGCTCTCTTAGCTTAATCAACAACCAACCAACCTTTAAACCATAAAAACCTTACTCTCTGCAATAGGAACGTAGCTCACGCCATCGAACTCTAGCGCCCCCTCTATCTCCGTGGTTCGACCCCACATCTTGCCCTTGATCTATACTACAACAATACACCATACGCTTGTGGGCGGACTGTTTTAGTGTTAGTGATAGACTCGATCTGGGACCATACAAATTTTGAAAGCAAAGATCCCACATCCCATGCCTCCCAACCTCGTGGATTGCACTCGGCCACCCTAGTTGGCCGGTGTTGTAAGCCTCTAGCGGGAGCGCACCAAGCTTTCTGACGCCGTTGCCGGGGATAGAGGCACTCAACCTAGTTAGATAGTGTAGCTTAGCCTTTCCTTTTGCCCTCACCATTGCTATTATTTATTCTTTGTGTTACTTTTGCATCTTGGTTTGCTAACTTGTCCTCTTCTGTTTGGTTGTGCCTGGTGCATGTGACAAGCAACCCTTTGGAGTCAAGATGGTGGACCGAGATGTGCAAGCCCCTTCAATCCCTCAACCACCCTACCACCCCATGCAGATGAAGATGTTGCAAGACATGATGTATCTCATGCAGATTCATGTGGGGGGTTATTCTCATCACTCTGCTGACTCTATGGTGGCTCATTGTGGAGAGATGGTTCTACAATCCTATGAGACCCAAAGTCCCATGTCAAGCTCATGCACTTCAGAATGTAGAAATGGTCCAAACTTCTCATGGGAACCACAAGAAGATAGTGAGCCAAGAGATAGCTCCATGTTTGAAGAAGAAGTTCTTGCAAGATTGAGAAGCCTTGATGAAGTGAAGAGAGAGGTGTCCTTTCAAGGACAAACCATTGATATGACACCACCAAGTTCTCCCGTTGCTGATCCAAGACATCCCCATGTGATATTTTTAGGATTGCAAGTGTCCAATAGGATGGAAACCCCTCTCGTTGATGCCTATGAAGACCCATTCCTTAAGGGAAGGCCAAACTATGGCATGCAAAGTTTGAATGTCTTAAGATTGACTATGGCAGACAACTCATTGCTTGCCATCATCAAGAAAATACCAACTTATGTAAGGTTCCATAAGGGTGTTTTCCTCTTCAAGAAGAAGATGAGAGGGAAGATGCCTAAGGAGTTCATCTTAAATGAGCTAAAAAGTTTTGTTGATGAGGATTCTTACTTTGGGACCTATGATGATGACCCCAGAGGAGAGACAAATGAAGAAAGACAATTGAGAAACTCACATAACCCTTGGGAGACAATGAAGGCATTTGAGAGGATTGCGTATGATGAGGAAGAAAACATCTTTCTTTTGGACAATGGTTGATTGATGAAAAAGAGCAACAAGCCCGGATGAAGGTGATAAATTTAGCGCTAGTGGGAGGCAACCCACATGGTTTTAGATTCTCGAACCTTGTTTTACCATACTTTCTTTTATTTTCCAAGAAACACACACACACACACACACTATACTTGATAGTTTTTCTGTTTGTGAATCATTTTAGCACAGGCACAAGAAAGAAAAGATGAGGCTAAAGGGTTTAGCCAAGGCGGAGGTCAAAGTGGAAGAAGAGATTGCAAATCAATGGAGGAGCTATAGGAAGAAGGCTAGACCGGCCGTGCTTCTCAGCACGGCTGTGGTGGCCCTGTCCTGATCACCTAAAATTACTTTGACCACTCCAGTTCTTGTCGGTTGCCTTTCGCAACCCCACACCTTGTCACCCTACTAGTCTACACTTCTATTTCATGATGAGGACATCATGATTTAAAAGTTTGGGGTGGTAGGGCGGTAAGCCTTCTTTCGCCGCATCTTTCCCTATGTGCCTTGTGCTAAATTTTTGCAAGATGATCAAACAGTTTGACTGACTTACCATACTCGATTACCCTGACCTTGTGTGCCTGCTTGCATTCATGCATTCATGTAGTTAATTTCTGCATTTTTGAGTAATTTTTCAAAATTTTTGCTTCTTCATACCATGCATTGCATTCTCATCTAGTTCTTGATAATTTCTTGTGCATGTTAAGTAGGATTTGCTGCTTTATGTCTTTAAATTCCCTAAAGTAGGTTTAGATGCGATTTAGTGCAAATTGGCACCATTTTGGCCAATTTTGCCCAGATTTGAATATTCTTGCTCCGATAGGATGTTTTGACTTAATCTCCAATGTTTGAAATGAAATGGTTTACTCTTGTGGCAAATGCATGCTACATTCTTAGATCTTATTGATATATGGTCTTGTTTGTGACTTTTTACATGTGAACCACATCTCTTAAGTCTGTGAATGCTTTGGTTGAATCATGAATTGAGCAAGCGACAAATGCTTAAAGCCAATGGAATCACCTGGTAGAAATATGAATATTGTGTTAATTCTATCATGTGGTGTGATATTACTTGGTGAAGTGTTGAATTAGCTTTCATGCAGGGAATCTTATGTTGAAAACTACATTGATGACCCCTCTTTGATCCGACTATTCTTCCACCATCTTCATACCCCTCCGCCTCATAAAAAGATGCCAAAGTGCACATATTAGCCGTGGCCACCTCCAAAAGTTTGGGGTGGCCACATCTTTATCTCCCCACTTCACTCTATCCACCATGTGCCCTACCTACACCAAGGGCAAAGAAAAAGAAAAGAAAAGCAAAAATAAAATAAAAGGATGATCATGTTTAAGAGCATTCAAATAAAGAAAAGAGGAGTGTGTAAAAGCACTCCAAATCTTACCGCAACCCTTTCTTCTTCTTTTATACCCATTGAGCTAGAAAACATCAAATCTAGCTCACTTTACCCTTTCTATAGCCAAGTGGATCATCTAGTGTGGTTTGAAGCATAAGACCAAATGCATGAAAGTGAAACAACACTCCTAGTCACCTTTGATTAACACCAACATGAAACGGTTTACCCGGAATAACATAAAGGACATATGGACAACTTGTGTTTCTATGCTTTATATTTGAAGTTTGTATGCTCAGTGCTCAGTTCATGATTGGATTGTGAAATAAGGAGAGGAGAGATATGAGACACATGCACTTAGTCGCTTCTAAGACCATACATTCAATAATTTTCTGTTGCTTTGCATTTGTCATTTGTTTTTGTTGAAAAGAACAGAAAAGAGAGATTAAGTTGGAGCATACTTGAGGACAAGTATGTTTTAAGTTTGGGGTGGTGATGCAGCCCTATTTTAGGGCTCCATCCTGTGTCATTTTGTACTTAAGTTGTATCTAAACATGTTAGATTACAAGTCTTTTCCCCCAATATGATTATCATTGAAAATATGCTTATGGATGTTCTTTGCACTGTTTTTCAGGTACTTGGACCATGCTTAGATGGAAGAGAGAGAGAAAGGGAGTTATAGGGTTCCCCACTCAAGGAGAGGCCCAAACGAAGGCCCTAAAGTCTCCCTCAACCTACCTCCAGTGGCCAAGAATCATCCCCGAGCAAAGACATCCGAAAATAACAAAGTTAGAAGAGAAATCAAGAAGTCAAGCCTCACCACGGCCGAGGCCACAATGCCACATGAAGGACATCACATTCAGATATCAAAAATCATATTCAACTCCATTAAATCTAGAATCAAATATTGTTCTCATATGCAGTTCAGTTTACATCAGATACATGTACATTGATGAACAAACATAATCTACAACCCATCACGGGAAAGAGAGAGTACATGAACATTCTATTCTATCTAGATTATACTATTTATATCTTCTTTGTCATGACCTCTCCGTTGGATAGAATTATACCTAAAAACATTTGAAACAACCTCATGAGACTCATATAGAGACCTAGTGAGTGGATACCTCCCACTCAAGCTAGGTACATGCAACATCATCAGATTAAGTATAATAAACTTAACAGAAACATGCAGATATTGAAAAGTCTAGAAGATAGTTCTATCATGAGTCAAATATATCTTACAATGGTAATCTAATACAAAATATAAGTTAATCACTTAAACCAATTATAACTTTTAAACATCTGTTAAAACATGTCTATGAACAAATCAACAAATACTTCTTAGTTCAGATTAAGAATCCTACTGCATGAGTAATAAGTCAAGTTCTAAGCATTTTGAATCAATACATGACAATAACATTATATTTGTGACACTCCACCAGTCAGACCAGGAACACATCCTGCAGTCCTGAAGTTGAAGTACACATAATATATATCTACCAAACAAAACTATCAAATAGCAAGCAATCCAACTCATATTCAGAATAGATATAAATTCCAACATTTATAACTTGTCAGCATGACAGATCATAATATGAAATAGGAAATGTCCAAAGCAACATGATTACTTTCCACAACATGAAGCTTAATCAACAATGACAAATCATCAACTAGTAGTACAAGGACTGTAATAATCATTCAAATCATGTTCTACACGACTTATCATCTTTTATTCATTTTCCCTAAAACTACTTGGCTTGTACCTCACCAAGTAGAAGTCACCACACCTGATTCTCGTGTCAACGACTCACCGTCACTATCTTAGGGTTTAGCCAGTCACCCTAAGATATCAACAACAGACCCTGGCCACCTCAGGGTTGCCTAAAGAGGCTCACGTCCTCATCTCGGGTACACGAGATGGGAACCAACAAAACAGTATATCACATATCACAATATTTCACATATTTTTCATTTCACATTTCACATATTTCATTTCATCAAAGTCTATTCCATCTGGACATAGACTTTCACAGCAAGGATTTTGGGCCAGAGCCACTCCAGATGACTCACTCTTAAATCCTGGTGGTCTAACCTTTAAGGTCTCGATCCACACTCCAGAAATTCTTCTCATAATTCATCGATTACTACAAGGAGACCCGTTTTGTTTCCCCAGTGTGGTCCTCGGGGGAAACTCACGGTGTTCAGGGCACCTAACTAGATGTTCAATCATTTCACTTGCTATTAATCTCTTTCAGTCATCTTAAAAGAATTCAAAACATCATATATCATATCTGTGTATTCTCGCGTAACTATAATAACATGAAACAGATTAAGTTTATCAATAAGGGCATTGATCAAAGCAAGAAGCACAATAAGTCTATAGATTGCAAAAATATGATTATTTCTGTCTTCTACATAAACTCATAACAATCATCAATAGTGGGCTTTCTGCCCGAGACATAATCTTATTGTCCAACATTTACCCCATCAGGGTTTTATCATAATCAGTGGGCTTTCAGCCCTAGACATGATCTCATTATGCAACATTTATCCTTATCAGGGTTTCTCAATGTAAGGAGTGCATATTAAATTCAATTTCAACATAAATCTTATCAGTTCATTGTATATCATAGTTTTGAACAAATATTAGCAGAGGCATTAGAACTAGCAACAGTAAAAGCATATAGATATCATGTATCATTCCTCATACTCAGAATAGATTTATCATATGACATATGCCTGTCCCATCCAATATGAATAGATGCCAATAAATTTCATGCATATACATGCATACTAGACTTAGTTCTCTTCTTTTATTTCACATTCTTCATATGGGGTTACTAGTCAACACATGTTGATTATCATTTGAATTCCATCAAAATATTTCATTCTCATAATACAATTATTCTATCAAACAATCACAATACAAGAACACATTCTTGTAAGTCAAATCAAATACTTGAGTTTCATCATTTAGTTGAATTCAACTACGGTTATGTACATCTCTTAATCACCCATTTGAGATTGTCATTCATTAGAATCATCAAACTCATCATTTTAGGGTAAAAGTTACATTCTTAGAATCATCTACTAATTCCTATCTTCTTCCATCATTTTATACTCAGTAGTCTCAACTTCTTACATTTCATGTTCATTACATTATCTGGACCGATCTTTCTTGATTTACTTTACATACAATGCTTCTCTTCTACATAATATTTATCAAAGTACAGTTCTTAGCATATTTCATTTAATTTGGGTTAAGCCACATTTAATTAAAATAAAAGATAAAATACTTCATCATACTATCTTCATTAGTTTCATCTTTATCTTGCAATCACCATTAAGTACATCTTGTTCATATTATCTCTTATATTCAGATAAGTGTACCTTGTCATTGACTACTAATGTCATTCCCATAATCAACAATGATCATTCTTTATTATATTAAAACAAATACATTAGAACTAAATGATATTAGTAAGACTCATCATATTCAATTGAAGTATTAATACTTTCAACTTCAACATTTGATCACATTTCAAACATCATATACAAGTTCTAGATTTATCACTGATAATTGTCTTAGTAATAAACTTTTAGGGTTTTCAAGAAGTCATTCCTTAGTTCAACATATCATAAGAATCACATCATTCAGTAATCCAATCATGACCCAAGGGTTCATTAGGGTTATTCACAAACATGGAAACCCTAGTTTCCTTTTTCACACATTTCATTCATCAATCACAAGTATACATTGATTAATTGACTCATTTGATTCACTTCCTCAACACAAATCCTAATCACGATATGTGGTCATTCAATTCCATTAACATTCAACAATACACTTGTATCATACAATCTAGTACAATTCAAATATGATTTTACTCATGCTAATTCAATTCCAAGCATATCGACCATTGGGCTGGTTTTTAGGAAAAATTCACATGAAATAGCATAGTCATCTACCCATAAGAATACCCATGCATCCTCAATCAATATAACAGGAACTAATCAAGTTTCAATCACTAAGAAATAATCAAAATCCATAAAAATTGGATCCCCCAATATCTTTCCCAAATCAAATCCAATCACATAAATATACAAACAAGGTTTCTGATTGTTTTAGCCAGATTGAATTAGGCTTTCAACATGAATACAAAGCTTAGGAGGGAGAAAAACACTCACCTTAGGTTCCAAGCACCTTAAAAATGGAGGTCAACCTCTGAATATTTGGAAACCCAATCAAACTCTCACAAAAGAATCCAATTCTTTCTCCTCTCAACTCGGAAACCCTAGAAATGGGGATTAGAAGAGAAAGAGTGAGAAAAGGTGGAGATTTTATGTGATTTCAAATCAAATCAGGGGAGGGACGGAATCTTGACATGTGAGAGAAGATTCACCATAAAATTCTATGCAAAGAAGCTAAACTTACTTGATTTCATCATATCTTGGATAGAGAAACCCTAGGTCATCATCTCCTCCACTTTCTCTACTCAAAACCCTAGCTCTCCTCTCTCTCAAGAATTTCGTTTCTTTGACAGGAAGGACAAGTTATGAGAGCTTCTTGTGTGTTATTTTAGTGATATAGATGAATTGAGGTGCTTAGAACATTTGCAAACAAGCCCCTCAATGTATTTTTATTTTGCTCAGACTGGTTGGTCGGCTGAGTTATAAACTCGAACGAAACCACATGTTTTAGAACTCAAACCTTATCTAAAAATTATCAAACTTTAACAAAATGTCTAAAATTGATTTTTTAAGATACAGTAAAATTTTTAGATCATTTTGAGTTACCAATAAATAACTAAAAATCAAATACTACACTGCTATATTGCAGTCAGCAGCATGGTCGGCCGAGTTTGTCCTTCACAGAACTCGACCGACACCCTCTCTGTAGAGATCAAAGGTCATCCAAAAATTACACCAATTTAACAGGGTGTCTGTAGTAGAGTTTGTCAAGCACAGTTAAAATTTGAGATCAATTGGATATTCCAATAAAAATATAAAATTCAATTACGACACTGCTATGTCAATCTGAAAATATGATCGGTCGAGTTTGAAACTCGACCAATAAACAGGTCATAACATTCTTAAAAAATTCTGATATTTTTCAATGTTGTTCAAATTTTATATATAAAAACCATATCCAAATTTGAATTAAATCAGAGTAACTCATAAAATACTAAAAATCATTTAGAGAGACACTATATTTATCAAATTCTGTATTCATATGTCATCAAAACCCTAATTTGGGCCGATTAGGGTTTCTGAAACGTTAACCCTAATTAGGTGGATCAAAGTATGATTAAAACGTCTCATTATATTTAAAACATGAAAATTTAACTACCATCACTAATCAAGCTTTAAACAATGATCATCTTAATTAAGCATACAATCATCCAAGTAAACCCTAATTAGATGAATAATTTGAAAACGGGTCATTACAAATTCTCCCCTCCTTTTAGGATTTCGTCCCGAAATCCAAGAAAATATATGGAAGAATATCATACCATCTAATCATTCACCTCTTCGAGCACCAAACTATAAAGACTTTCAGTTTATCTTTCTTTCATATGACATTTTGTTTTTGCATTAAATGAATATTTCATCCCTTGTAATCATCATATCTCTCCTTCAGTATTATAAACATTTGAATCACTATTATCAGTAATACATCATTTATCAAGATCTGATTCACATCACCTTTCACATATTTTTTTTTAATTTGATTGTGTATCTCATGGATTAAGATTATGACTCATTCACATATTATCATCCGCATTCATCAAGTTCCTTTATAAAGAAGATCATCTAGTGTGCATCTTAGTTTATAGCTTTTTCTCACAATTTCAGATTTCATACTCAGACTCAAACTCATTAGAGATTATGTTCATAATCCATTAAGATTTCATCTTTCTTATATGAAATTTCATGCTTTCCATAGGTTCCATATTGAATTATAAAATCCTTTTCTCTTTCACCATTTTATCGCCATTCTTCTCTTTTTCATCATGAATCTTATTATACTACCAAACTATGTTCATCTGGATATTTGGTCAGGGCATCCAGAAGAAGTATAGTCGGCAGTTCCATACTAGCTTAGCTCAATACCCAAATACTTGACCAGAGTATCTTGATACTGAGTTCAATCAGTACGCACATCATTCAGGTTATATTTAACATCAACATTATCAATTAGTCCTAGATCCTATTGTCCCTGTAGAATCATCTAACCTAGGCTCTGATACCACGTCTGTCGGGACCCACTCTTTTGATCAGTACAAATACCAACCATTAGAGGTAATCCCAAAACCTAAACCCAGATTATGAAATAAAACAATGAATTCTCGACAAAGCTGATAAACAATATATGAAAAAGACATATACATTTTTCCTTTTTATTTCTTCACAAACTCATAAATCAATGTCACATCAAGGACATCACATTCAGATATCACAAATCATATTCAACTCCATTAAATCTAGAATCAAATCTTGTTCTCATATGCGGTTCAGTTTACATCAGATACATGTACATTGATGAACAAACATAATCTACAACCCATCCTGGGAAAGAGAGAGTAAAAGGACATTCTAATCTATCTAGATTATACTATTTATATCTTCTTTGTCATGACCTCTCCGTTGGATAGCATTATACCTAAAACCATTTGAAACAACCTCATGAGACTCATATAGAGCCCCAGTGAGTGGATACCTCCCACTCAAGTTAGGTACATGCATCAACATCAGATTAAGTATAATAAACTTAACAGAAACATGCAGATATTGAAAAGTCTAGAAGATAGTTCTATCATGAGTCAAATCTATCTTACAATGGTAATCTAATCCAACAGATAAGTTAATCACTTTTTTTTTTGATAAACAGATTGCATTACATTAATAAGGCCGTACGACATCTACAAAAGAGTATGTGGTTACACCATCTCGGGAACAAGAGAAAAGCCATCTTACAAGGTGAGATTGGAAATAAATGGAGACGCTTCAACACAGATTCCTGTTTTTCGCGCACAGAGGCAGCTTTTTGATAGAATCCCTCCTCAATCTTGATCATCTTCTCAGAAGGGAAAACTCTGAATTTCCGAACATAAACTGGAACTACAAACTCAAAAGTATCAACAAAGACCCTAATCAGAAAGTCATCCCAGCGAAAGGATTTATTCCAACAAACTGTACCCAGATAAAAGTGACCAGGGGAGACCTCGTCACTGGTCATGATGCTAGGGGAAACCCAGATCTTGACAACCTCCAGATCCGGAGGAGAAGCCATCCAAAAAGATGGAGATAACGGCCGCTTAAGGCGGCGAGCAACAAGGCAACTAACAGCCTTAGCAGCTAAACAACGCAAACCAAAGAAAAAAAACTAGAGCAATATAAAAACGGGAACAGTAAGAAGCGGGGGTAAAGAAAGCAGCCCCGATCAAGCCAGAACGGCACCGAGAAAGGGTGTGAGAGGAGCCAGCGAGGCCAAATACGACTCCAGGAAGAGTCACACCACCAAAGGAAACAAGGACAGCCGCCAAGGGAGCCTGGGAGCACGCAAACAGACCCACAGTCGTCGCGGCCGACTGAGGGGAAAACACTATCACTCGGCCCTGTGATAACATCACCGACGCTCGGACCACCACCCAGACCGCAGCACCGCGGACCGATCACAGGCTGAGGAAGATCCCAGGGGGAGACCAGCAGGGCTCACCGGCCGCCGCCTTCCCCCCCGGGAGGGGATGCTACCGAGCCGCTCGCGCTTTTGCTAAATCGCCAGAGCACTCATGACCTAGGAGCCGGAATAGCTTTGAGGTTCATCAGATAAGTTAATCACTTAAACCAATTATAACTTTTAAACATCTATTAAAACATGTCTATGAACAAATACTTCTTAGTTCAGATTAAGAATCCTATTGCATGAGTAATAAGTCAAGTTCTAAGCATTTTGAATCAATACATGACAATAACATTATATTTGTGACACTCCACCAGTCAGACCAGGAACACATCCTGCAGTCCTGAAGCTAAAGTACACATAATATATATCTACCAAATAATACTATCAAATAGCAAGCAATCCAACTCATATTCAGAATAGATATAAATTCCAACATTTATAACTTGTCAGCATGACAGACCATAATATGAAATAGGAAATGTCCAAAGCAACATGATTACTTTCCACAACATGAAGCTTAATCAACAATGACAAATCATCAACTAGCAGTACAAGGAATGTAATAATCATTCAAATCATGTTCTACACGGCTTATCATCTTTTATTCATTTGCCCTGAAACTACTTGGCTTGTACCTCACCAAGTAGAAGTCACCACACCTGATTCTCATGTCAATGACTCACTGTCACTATCTTAGGGTTTAGCTGGCCACCCTAAGATATCAACAACAAACCCTGGCTACCTCAGGGTTGCCTAAAGAGGCTCACGTCCTCATCTCGGGTACACGAGATAGGAACCAACAAAACAATATATCACATATCACAATATTTCACATATTTTTCATTTCAAATTTCACATATGTCATTTTATTAGAGTCTATTCCATCTGGACATAGACTGTCATAGAAAGGATTTAGGGCCAGAGCCACTCTAGATGACTCACTCCTAAATCCTGGCGGTCTAACCTTTAAGGTCTCGATCCACACTCCGGAAATCCTTCTCATAATTCATCGATTACTACAAGGAGATCCGTTTTGTTTCCCCAGTGTGGTCCTCGGGGGAAACTCACGGTGTTCAGGGCACCTAACTAGATGTTCAATCATTTCACTTGTTATTAATCTCTTTCAGTCATCTTAAAAGAATTCAAAACATCATATATCATATCTGTGTATTCTCACGTAACTATAATAACATGAAACAGATTAAGTTTATCAATAAGGGCATTGATCAAAGCAATCAGCACAATAAGTCTATAGATTGCAACAAATATGATTATTTCTGTCTTCTACATCAACTCATAGCAATCATCAATAGTGGGCTTTCTGCCTGAGACATAATCTTATTGTCCAACATTTACCCCATCAGGGTTTTATCATCATCAGTGGGCTTTCAGCCCTAGACATGATCTCATTATGCAACATTTACCCTTACCAGGGTTTCTCAATGTAAGGAGTGCATATTCAATTCAATTTCAACATAAATCTTATTAGTTCATTTTATATCATAGTTTTGAACAAATATTAGCAGGCATTAGAACTAGCAACAGTAAAAGCATATAGATATCATGTATCATTCCTCATACTCAGAATAGATTTATCATATGACATATGCCTGTCCCATCCAATCTGAATAGATGCCAATAAATTTCATGCATATACATGCATACTAGACTTAGTCCTCTTCTTCTTTTATTTCACATTCTTCATATGGGGTTACTAGTCAACACATGTTGATTATCATTTGAATTCCATCAAAATATTTCATTCTCATAATACAAGTATTCTATCAAACAATCACAATACAAGAACACATTCTTGTAAGTCAATTCAAATACTTGAGTTTCATCATTTAGTTGAATTCAACTACGATTATGTACATCTCTTAATCACCCATTTGAGATTGTCATTCATTAGCATCATCAAACTCATCATTTTAGGGTAAGAGTTACATTCTTAGAATCATCTACTAATTCCTATCTTTTTCCATCATTCTATACTCAGTAGTCTCAACTTCTTTCATTTCATGTTCATTACATTATCTGGACCAATCTTTCTTGATTCACTTCACATACAATGCTTCTCTTCTACATAATATTGATCAAAGTACAATTCTTAGCATATTTCATTTAATTTGGGTTAATCCACATTTAATTAAAATAAAAGATAAAATACTTCATTATACTATCTTCATTAGTTTCATCTTTATCTTGCAATCACCATTAAGTACATCTTGTTCATATTATCTCTTATATTCGGAGAAGTGTACCTTGACATTGAATACTAATGTCATTCCCATAATCAACAATGATCATTCTTTATTATATTAAAACAAATGCATTAGACTTAGATGATATTAGTAAGACTCATAATATTCAATTGAAGTATTAATACTTTCAACTTCAACATTTGATCACATTTCAAACATCATATATAAGTTCTAGATTTATCACTCATAAGTGTCTTAGTAATAAACTTTTAGGGTTTTCAAGAAGCCATTCCTTAGTTCAACATATCATAAGAATCATATCATTTAGTAATCCAATCATGACCCAAGGGTTCATTAGGGTTATTCACAAACATGGAAACCCTAGTATCCATTTTCACACATTTCATTAATCAATCATAAGTATACATTGATTAATTGACTCATTTGATTCACTTCCTCAACACAAATCCTAATCAGGATATGTGGTCATTCAATTCCATTAACATTCAACAATACACTTGTATCATACAATCTAGTACAATTTAAATATAATTTTACACATGTTAATTCAGTTCCAAGCATATCGGCCATTGGGCTGGTTTTTAGGAAAAATTCACATGAAATAGCATAGTCATCTACCCATAAGAATACCCATGCATCCTCAATCAATATAACAAGAACTAATCAAGTTTCAATCAATGAGAAATAATCAAAATCCGTAAAAATTGGATTCCCCAATATCTTTCCCAAATCAAATCCAATCACATAAATATACAAACAAGGTTTCTGATTGTTTTAGCCAGATTGAATTAGGCTTTCAACATGAATACAAAGCTTAGGAGGGAGAAAAACACTCACCTCAGGTGCCAAGCACCTTAAAAACGGAGTTCAACCTCTGAATATTTGGAAACCCAATCAAACTCTCGCAAAAGAATCCAATTCTTTCTCCTCTCAACTCAGAAACCCTAGAAATGGGGATTAGAAGAGAAAGAGTGAGAAAAGGGGGAGATTTGACGTGATTTCGAATCAATTCAGGGGAGGGATGGAATCTTGACTTGTGAGAGAAGATTCACCATGAAATGCTATGCAAAGAAGCTAAACTTACTTGATTTCATCATATATTGGATAGAGAAACCCTAGGTCATCATCTCCTCCACTTTCTCTACTCAAAACCCTAGCTCTCCTCTCTCTCAAGAATTTTGATTCTTTGACACGAAGGACGAGTTATGAGAGCAGATTGTGTGTTAGTTCAGTGATATAGATGAATTGAGGTGCTTAGAACATTTGCAAACAAGCCCCTCAATGTATTTTTATTTTACTCAGACTGGTTGGTCGGCTGAGTTATAAACTCGACCGAAACCACATGTTTCAGAACTGAAACCTCATCAAAAAATTATGAAACTTTAAAAAAATGTCTGAAATTGAGTTTATAAGATAAAGTAAAATTTTTAGATTATTTTGTGTTATCAATAAATAATTAAAAATCAAATACTACACTGCTATATTGTAGTCAGCAACATGGTGGGTCGAGTTTGTCCTTCATAGAACTCGACCGACACCCTCTCTGTAGAGATCAAAATTCATTCAAAAATTACACCAATTTAAAAGAGTGTATTTAATTGAGTTTATAAAGCACATTTAAAATTTGAGATGAATTGGATATGCTAATAAAAAGATAAAATTCAATTACCACACTGCTATATCAATATGAAAATATGATCAGTCGAGTTTGAAACTCGATGGATAAACAGGTCAGAACATTCTTCAAAAATTCTAATATTTTCCAATGTTATTCACATTTTATATATACAAATCATATCCAAATTTTAATTAAATAATAGTTACACATAAAATACTAAAAATCATTTAGTAAGACACTATATTTATCAAATTCTGTATTCATATGTCATCAAAACCCTAATTTGGGCCGATTAGTGTTTCTGAAATGTTAATCCTAATTACGTGGATCAAAGTATGATTAAAACTTATCATTATATTTAAAACATGAAAATTTAACTACCATCACTAATCAAGCTTTAAACAATGACAATCTTAATTAAGCATACAATCATCCAAGTAAATCCTAATTAGATGACTAATTTGAAAATGGGTCATTACAACATTGGATGAATATTAATGATATTAGAATTTTTTAATATTATAATGTTGAACCCTACATGAGAGAATACATGAGGCAAACATATAACACTAGTACTATATGTAGGGGGTAATACAACTACTTCAACTCTATCTCCCAAGGGCCATTAACTACCCATGCTCACTTTCATGTCAACCAATTGATCCTTTGAAAGTCATCCCTACATTAGGGGTTGGAGGCAAACCCCACAAAAGAAGAAAAGTGAAAGATTACCATCAAATAGTGGTATGTGCATACAATAGGGAGTCACGTATTAAAAATCTATGGGACAAAAAATATACAAGACTCCCAATAAAAGAGAGAGAAATTAAATTATGGAAGTGGATGTCAACTTTTTTTTCTAGAAGATGATATTCAATTGTAAATGGATAAGTTATATCTTGTCATACAATATAATGCACAACAGACTTCCAATTTGACATGAAAAGACTAGAATAAAATAAAAAAACATGTTCATGTCACCATCACCATAGACTAATGGGTATCGCCACCCAATATAAAATAGAAGAGACATCACCAACTCAAACAATGTGCATCATCACTCAAAAAGGAGTAAAGGGCATCACCACTCAATTATTGGGTAACATACAACACCACCTAATTCCAACAAGAATACAACATAAATCACCATCACATATATAACATAGGCATCACCATCAAATTCCACACTATAAGATCCACCACCTTAATTGTAACCATTAATTACATTATGCTAGTCATCATAAATGCATGCTTACAAAGAGAGAATTAATATTAGAATTTAATCTGACTTTCACAAAGGGATCCATTGTAGGGTCACTCTGTAAGACCCATGACCTTGATTTTTGGTTGGACATGCTTTCTTATCATAATTGGATACTTAAAACCTTAATAAAACCTTATGATGTGATTTGATATCATGTGACAAGCTTATGTTCCAACTTTGGTCTACTTTGGACACTATGTGATCTAGTTATGTATATATGTGCTTGTTTTGGACCAAATTGCAATTTACCAACTTCTAGGGTTTTTGTTGCAATTTGTCACATGCTTGTTGTTCTTCACATGTTCCCACATCATGTTTATGGTTGAGATTTGGGGATCCTTGTCACACCTTAGTTTGAGTGGTGACATCCTGTGTTGAGGATTAGGGTTTGCATGGATGCCCTAAGTTGATGGTTGAACTTGGAGTGTTATGACCCTATCTGAGCTTAACCAGTAAGTTAGGGTTTATGTGGATGATTACATGCTTTACTAGATTGATAATTACTTAAACATGATTAATGATGATATCTCAATTAGGATATGTTAAACCTAATGAGAACCCCAAGTATGCTATCACTTTGTATAATTAGGGTTTGAGAAAATATAAATCTTAGTCATCTGAAATTAGAGTTTTCACCAAATAAGCTCATGTTGGAAAGGAATGATAGAGTTAGGCATAGGAAAATATAAATGGTAGTTGGAGGCTTGGATAGCACGACCGTGGTGGGTAACACAGCCGTGCTAGGTCAATGGTGGCACGGGCATGCTAGGCTACACGACCGTTTTGAAAGAATTGATCTATTAACTAACTTTTGTACTCAAATATGATGAAACCAATGTACCACGGATGTGGTAGGTAGAACGGATGTGTTGTGTCCATCTTGGCACGGCCGTGGCACCTTGCACGATCGTTCTGGGGCATTTTTGCTTCAATTAACGTTTCTGCAGAATTCTGGATAGTAGTTCACTATTTTATTTTTAGTTATTTATTGGTAAATCCAAATGATCTAAAATTTTAACTGAAGCTTTTTATCTCAATTATAGACAACATTATAAATTTTAATAATTTTTGTATAATGTTTGATCTCTAAAATAAACGAATTACAGTAACTTTGTTATGACAGAAAAATCTGCTGAAATAAGAGAAAATATAGTGAGGGGTCAATGTGCAATTGACCCAAGCAGCTCAATTGCTCTATATGGTCAACCTAACACACTAGAAGCTCTCATAATTCGTAATTCATTACAGAAAAATGAAATCCTAGAGAGAGAGGGAGAGTTAGGGTTTGAGAGGAGAAAGTGGTGGAATTGCTGAATTAGGGTTTCTCTATCCAAGATATGATGAAATCAAGTAAGTTTAGCTTCCTCGCATAGACTTTCATGGTGAATCTTCTCTCACATGTCAAGATTCCATCCCTCCTCTGATTTGATCTGAAATGGTATCAAAATTTCCCCTTTTCTCACTCTTTATTCATAATTCCTCATTTTTAGGGTTTCTGAGTTGAAAGGAAGAAGAATAAGGTGAATTGCTAGGGATTTGATATGAAATCAAGATTTTTAGGGATGTGCTGTGTTTTTAAGGTGTTTTCACATGTTAAGGTGAGTGGGAACTCCCTTGAAATAGTATATTGAACGAAAATTTGTTAAATCATCCATAATCTTCAATTTTCTCAGTAAGCGACAAACAAACCTTAAATTCTCCTTTTGATCTACTTTTTGCAAAATGATATGAAATGGATTCTTCTTCTGTTTTGATGAATTTTAGATGATAAAATCATATAAGAAATTGATACAATCCATCTTAATGAGAATTCCTTAAGTATTTACAGAGGTTATAAGAGTAAACTGAAATTTAGGATTTTCGGCTATGATTGAAATTGATGTATAATTAAATAGAGAAATTTGTCTATCTAAATCTCATTGATTATGAATGATTGTTTATCTGAATGCATAGTACATACATGTTAGATACTATCTTGGATTTCATGTGAAGTGAACAATGTTTTCTTGCTATCTCAGTAGAAAGGGTTGAAACCCTAGATGAGTGAAAAGTTGGAAATTTGCGAATAGATATTATGAAATCCATTTGAAGTGTTTATCTTGACATCTTAGAATTTATTTATACAATGTTATTATTGATGCATGATATCTCAGTGAATGGTATGGAAACCTAAATTCAACTCAGTTCTAAGGTTTCATACATATAGTTATTGTATATGATTTAAGCAGTCTTTATTCTGTAAATGTTTATGTCATATGAAATCCTTAAGAGAGCCATGTGATAAGTGAATGAGGTAACTGAAACCCTAAGGATAGGGTGTTACCAAGTGATAAGATAATGAGGTAACTAAAACCCTAAGGATAGGGTGTTGCCATGTGATAAGTGAATGAGGTAAATGAAACCCTAAGGATAGGGTGTTCAATGAATCAAGTGTTGTGATATCAAAGTTCTCAGTATGAGATGTGGTGATGCTTAACAGTTCAATTGCATGATTCTAGTGTATAAAGTCCCAAGTTGACATGTATTCTGTTTATTTAATAATTTTAGTCTGCCTGTATGTATAGTATGATGATTACTCAGAATATTATAGTGTTTTGAATTAACTGCTCTGCCAAGTTTATATGTGTGAAATGTTTGAATGAGAATACTTGTTTAGTAGACATGATATATGTTTAAATACATGAGAAATGCTATATGTGCAAGAGTAAGGAGAAACCCTAAGAAAAGGGTAAACAATATGTTAAGCCTTTAGTTCAGTATTATCAGTGAATTTAGTTCAGTAGTATGAGTAGTAAGTAAGATACAAAGTTAAAAGAAATCAGTCTAAGAGAAAGATATAAAAGTTATAATAGACTCAGGAGCCCTGAACACCGTAGAACCCTCTATGAGGTCTGTGCCTTAGGGGTGAAAGGGCCTAACCTTGACAGTGTCCAGTATACGGGGGTCGGATCGTACCAACAGTTGGTATGGGGGATGAAGCCCTAGTGGACGTCTCCTTAAATTACAAAATGTAGTATCCAACATCAACTAGAGGGCTTGGTGGCACTAGAGTACAGAAAAGCCAATAGGTGGCTTGACTCTCCGCCTGTGTGCTCAGGTTAGAGGAGGAGTTCAGAGATCAGAGTGCCATTACACTGTTGCAGACCAGTGAGTAGTCAGACTTAGCTATCCCGGGGTGTCAGCTAAGTCTTGTATAGTGTGATCATAGTGCACTGCGAGTCTCATATGTAGAGTACACTGCATATGATCATGGCATAAGCTAAAATATGATCATATAGGTTTAAATAGTTTCTTATAAATAAAAAGAGTTAAGAAATATATGAGTACAATTTCGTAGTAGTTGTTCTTTAAATGCAACATTTACATTCTCTGTTATTTTAATTGTATTTTTTTAGATCTACTCAATGTAGTAATCATTGTTGTTATAATTGATATCAGTTGCTCAAAGGTATAACTATAATTATATCAGTGCTTTAGACTGTTTCTTTGAAGTTCTCATTCACTGAGCGAGTAGGCTCACCCCTCTACTCAAAATTTTTAGGGAAACCACATGGACTTGAAGAGGGTCAAAGCATGATAGTAGATCTACCACATGAGTTAAATATGAGATTAGTTAAGTTCAGTCGGTCCCTGTCACTCTAGGTCCTTGTATAGATGTGAGAGAATTGTAAATGATGTTTTGTATCTTTGTTTCCTTGATAAAAGAGAATGTATATGATTATCATGTCATATGTACATGGAAGTGTGAGAAATAGAATGAATGTATGGATGTGTATCATTAATGTTGAGATCATATTAGAAAAATAAAAGTTTAATTCTCTTATAAAGTTTGTTTATGTGATTGAATGCGAGAAAACAAGAAGTTTGAAATAAAAAGAAAAAGTCGGGAGTGAACTTTGTATTTAGTGTAATCCTCATAGTCATGCCCTAATCTCATGATTAGCGGTAATCGTGGGATCTGGGTGTGACAACTTTGGTATCAGAGCTTAGGTTGAGTCATCAGGGACCATTAGGATAAAAAGTTAGAGTTATAAGTGTGGTATTAGGAGTTGATGTGTTAATATCTCTGGGAAGTCTGGGTATTTGGATGCCCTGACCCGATATATGAATACTTAGATTGACCAAGATCAAGCTACTTTGTCTGTTCTTCTCTGGATGCCCTAGCAAGGTATGCAGAGGAAGAATGGTCTAGAGAGAGACCCTACAAATCTTAGGGTTAAGAGACCAGAAAGTAATGAAGAAGTAAGAGATTAAACATAGAATGTGATACAACTCTTGCTTTATATTGCTTCTTTGATTGGAGATCAATAGAAATTCTCTTATATGTATGAATTTAGATTATTGGTTTGTAGAATATATATGGTTCTTTATTATTGTTGTGTGTCATGAAGTGATTTAGTTATTGTTATTATTATTTGTATCAAGTAGTTTAGAAGTTATGTTTAAATGAGTTTGCCCTAAGTGGATATTCTTTCCACATGTTTGAGATTAATAGGATTTGGTTAATCCTGAGTAGCTCTTGGCTTCAGGACTACAGGTTCAGCCTGGTCCGGCTGGCAGGATGCGTTACTGGGATCTAATGACTCCTATTAATAGTATAATAAGAGTAGACTCTGGATAAATTAGACCCACATCATAGTGAGAATTTACATACACTAAGATGTTGAAACATATGGGAAAGATTAGAATAGCTAAGAATCAGTTGGAACTGAAATATGAGATCCAACTTTGGGGCCTCATATGAGAAACCCTTAATTGGGAATAAAGGAACATGACATAAGGTTCAAATTAAGTTTAATGATTAGTCTTATATGAACTCAAAATATGAAATATGGAAAAGATATGAGAAAAGTATGTAAGGGCCAAGGTAGTAAGAATCAATCATGAGGAATGGACTATATGATCAAGTACATTGTTTTTATGTACTCCAGAGCAAAGGGAAAATAAAGGAAAGAGTTAAGTAGACAATAAGTAAAAGTGAAGAGTCTTCAAAAAAGTTAAAGTAAAGAGAATTAGATGAACATGTAAATTATAAGACTAGGATAACAAACTTAGTTGAAACAATGAGAAATGTAGAAATGATGAGCTTGACTAAGGAATGAGGGTTATGATATAATTGAGAGCATGAAATGTATACCTTTATTATATAGTTTAATACATTCATCCTTACTACCTTTGGATTCCAAGTCTCTATAGAATAGCAAACTAGTTTCTAAAAGAAGAACAAAAGTGTAGCTTAACCAATGAATAAGTCATACAAAGGTAAACTGTATTCTGGAAGGAAAAACTTGATTGAAAGAGATACTAAGTTTGACCCAAGCATGAGCCGTTTGATTTAAATTGAAGGATATGTAATGTATTAAACATGAGTTAAAACTAGTAGAGAGATTATTGATTTAAAATTTCAACTTCACATTATTAGAAGGATGAAAAGAAATATATGAGACATGGTATACATGATCATACACATAAAAGAAGCAACATGATCATAAGAGAAAACTAGAAGTTAAAGATGACAGGTGGAATAGTAGTATATGGTAAGGGGATTATGGAAAGTAAGGAAGGGTTTGAAACATAATGGAGTAATATAGATTATAAAAGAAAGAGGTTGCGAGATTCAAGCAAGTGCTAATTAGTCAAGTATCGTTGTTGATGAGTAATCAAACCTACATACGAGAAATGTATTAAGGGAATGTCTAAATATAAGAATTATAAGCCTTACAATCATCTTCTCTTTCATATCTTCCTTAATGAGAGCAATGTGGGAATGAAGTAATAAGAAAATGAATCATATATGATGCATAACCACCATGTTAGAGACATCTAGTAAATGTAATAATGACACACAATATGATGATGAAACCCTAGTAGGGTAAATTGAGAATGTAATCTATGTGAATGGCCAAGTAGAGAAAGGAAATTCAATTGACAATATAAGGAAGACTTTAGTAAAATTGTGAGATCCAAAGTTTGAATTTCAAATTAAGGGAGCAAAGTCACATCACAATGACATCATGCTACTGATAAGGACCAAACCCTAGAATGTTTAGAGTTGTAGTAGTTCAAGGGATATCACTAGTGATTTGACCTTGAATACTAGCATCTCTATAAAACAAGATTATGAGATTTACACTATGAGAAGTAAACTAGCACTGATAGTAATCCAGGGTTTACAAGTAGTTAATCTGAAATGTAGATAAACAATATGGAAATGATTCAGAGCAAGGGATAAGAAATAGATTTGAAATATAAGAGGTGTGTTTTGAACAAAAGGAGAAATACAATATGAGTGAAGTGCGATATAAAATAAATTCTTGCAGTGATAGCAAGAATGATGAATAATCTATTTGTACCTTGTATGTTTCAATTTTGGGGATGTTTATTCTATATAATCAAAATGAGAATGATAGTAGCAAAAAGTTAGTAGTAATGAATGAGGAGAGAGATAAGAGAAAACAATGGCTTTTAGTAATATGTGAATTTATTTTTAGAAGTATAATTTGTTAAAGGTATACGATGTAAATTTGTTTTACATATGATTTCAGTTGTACATGTGCAAGCAATATGTTAATTAAAGGTGTCTGATGGTTGTAGTCATTCATACTAGTAATCCATATTAGTATTGTACAATTGTGGTATGGTGATATGGGTTGAATGATGACGGAGCAAATGGAGAGTTACCCTGAATAAGGTAGTCTTACCTATTCACTCATATGAATAGAAGGGATGATAACCATATTGTATTGATATGTAACCCTAATGAGGTATAGCTTGTTATACCTATCTTTAATATAACTAATTGATGTTAAGTGGGTATGAATAGTCTTTGAATGACTAATACAATCATGGAGTACTCTGTTACTGTTGTTGAAATCCTAGTATGCTATAACCTGATGGTTACACCTTAAATTATGTGTGGGTTCATACTTGAGAATAGTATGGAATGTGATGGTAATGCTTCACCTTATGCATCGATGATCCAATGGGGATGCTGTGAGTAGTATTGTACAATTGTTGTTGAATCTAGTCTTCCAATTCAAGACTGAATTGCTATTTGAGTAGGACAATGGTAAAATTCGAAACAACATGGTGAACTCTCTTTTGTGGCTTTGAGGTAATATAGAATAATAGTACATATTGAGCCATATGAATTGAGATAGTTGGATCAGATTATCAATGTTGAGGTAATACCTCAAGATTATGAAAATATTGAAATGGTTGTTTATCTCTCTATCCTATGATTGATTGTGGCATAGAGAATTTGTTTGTTATCATTGAGCAGTCATGATTTAAACATGTTGTGACTAGAAAAGAAATAAAGGACTTAATGTTGAAAGATACATTCAGGTATGTACTTTTCTTGCACGTTTATGTTTCGGGGGTGAAACCTTTTTAAGGGGGGAAGAATTATTATGACCCTATTTGAGCTTAACCAGTAAGTTAGGGTTTATGTGGATGATTACATGCTTTACTAGATTGATAATTACTTAAACATGATTAATGATGATATCTCAATTACGATATGTTAAACCTAATGAGAACCCCAAGTATGATATCACTTTGTATAATTAGGGTTTGAGAAAATATAAACCCTAGTCGGCTGAAATTAGGGTTTTCACCAAATAATCTCATGTTGGGAAGGAATGACAGGTTTAGGCATAGGAAAATAGAAATGGTAGTTGGAGGCTTGGATAGCACGACCGTGCTAGGTCATTGGTGGCACATGCATGCTAGGCCACATGGCCGTTTTGAAAGAATTGATCTATTAACCAACTTTTGTATTCAAATATGATGAAACCAATGCACCACGGCCATGGTAGGTAGCACGGCCGTGTTGTGTCCATCTTGGCACGACCGTTCTGGGGCATTTTTGCTTCAAGTGACGTTTCTACAGAATTCTAGATAGCAGTTCACTATTTGATTTTTATTTATTTATTGGTAACTCCAAATGATATAAACTTTTGTCTAAATCTTTGTAACTCAATTATAGACAACATTATAAATTATAATAATTTTTGGAGAATGTTTGATCTCTAAAATAAACAAATTACAGTAACTTTTGTATGACAGAAAAATTTGCTGAAATAAGAGAAAGTATAGTGAGGGGTCTTTGTGCAATTGACCCAAGTAGCTCAATTTCTCTATATGGTCAACCTAACACACCAGCATCTCTCATAATTCGTAATTCATTCCAAAGAAACAAAATCCTAGAGAGAGAGGGAGAGTTAGGGTTTGAGAGGAGAAAGGTGTGGAATTGCTGAATTAGGGTTTCTCTATCCGAGATATGATGAAATCAAGTAAGTTTAGCTTCCTTGCATAGCCTTTCATGGTGAATATTCTCTCACATGTCAATATTCCATCCCTCCTTTGATTTGATCCGAAATGGTATCAAAATTTCCCCTTTTCTCACTCTTTGTTCATAATTCCTCATTTTAGGGTTTCCGAGTTGAAAGGAAGAAGAATTAGGTGAATTGCTAGGGATTTGATATGAAATCAAGATTTTCAGGGATGGGCTACGTTTTTAAGGTGTTTTCACACCTTAGGGTGAGTGGGAACTCCCTTTAAACATTATATTGCACGAAAATTTGTTCAATCATCCATAATCTTCGATTTGCTCAGTATGCAACAAACAAACCCTAAATTCTCCTTTTGATCTACTTTTTGCAAAATGATATGAAATGGATTATTCTTCTGTTTTTATGAATTTCAGATGATAAAATCATATAAGAAATGGATACAATCCATCTTAATGAGAATTCCTTAAGTATTTATAGAGGTTATAAGAGTAAACTGAAATTTAGTATTTTCGGCTATGATTGAAATTGTTGTATAATTAAATAGAGAAATTTGTCTATGTAAATCTCATTGATTATGAATGATTACTTATCTGAATGCATAGTAAATACATGTCAGATACTATCTTGGATTTCATGTGATGTGAACAGTGTTTTCTTGCTATCTTAGTAGAAAGGGTTCAAACCCTAGATGAGTGAAAAGTTGGAAATTTGCGAATAGATATTATGAAATCCATTTGAAGTGTTTATCTTGACAGCTTAGAATTTATTTATACAATATTATTCTTGATTCTAGATATCTCAGTGAATGTCATGGAAACCTAAATTCAGCTCAGTTCTAAGGTTTCATACATATATTGATTGTATATGACTTAAGCAATCTTTATTCCGTAAATGTTTATGTCGTATGAAATCCTTAAGAGAGCCATGTGATAAGTGAATGAGGTAACTCAAACCCTAAGGATAGGGTGTTACCAAGTGATAAGTGAATGAGGTAACTTAAACCCTAAGGATAGGGTGTTTCCATGTGATAAGTGAATGAGGTAAATGAAACCCTAAGGATAGGGTTGTGGCAACACATCCCGCTATCACACAGACAACGAGGTGTTACGCGAAAACATGTGGAAATCACCATAAACCACGGATTACCAAAAACACGGGTTAATTAAAACCGATTGTAGAAAACTGGTAAATGGAGAAACTATTACAGTTAAGTCCTCATCCTGCAAGCAAATAGGTTATATAAGCATATACAAGCCTTGATACGTGTCCAAAGCTTAGAGGAACATCTGTCTAACCATCACGTGAGTTAATCACCTGTTTATACATACATAAGGGCCCACATCCAGCCAACAACAGGATATACAAAACCTCAGCAACTATACATCATGAAACAACGTCAAAACATTTCCAAGGACCTGAGAGTACAGGGATGACTCTAAGACTCTACTACAAAACATCCAAAATAGCAGCATATCCATCTCTTGCCTTCTACTGCTCGTCTTGCTGCTCGGCCGCAACTCTGCGACCACCACTACGTCTAGCTCGAACACCTAAAAAGGGTGTAAACCAGCAGGGTGAGACACACAGTCCCAGCGAGAAACATAACTCCCCGCCAAAACTATAGAACCTCAGAAAGATAAAGCAACAACAACAGATATCTCATAAAGAGTACAACAAGAGCAGTTATAAAGTAAAGTTGTTCATACCGTCAAGCTTACCAGATGTACGGAAGGCATATATCCAAATATTTCTTTATGAAACATGATTAACAATATAATAATTATAAGGGATTACCACATAACATGAGGAACATATAAGTAGCTGCAAGGTATAACAAGATTAACTACATAAACAAGGCCTCAACCAATGTTCCATGTTTTGCCTTAAACAGTAAATACTATACGGCTAGATTACTTATTTTTATGCCCTGAGGAAGTGAACCGTACCATTCAAATCCAACCAACGACTGTGAAACCCGGAGCCGGTGCCATACAAGGTTAATGGAAGAGCCGAACTCCATGACCTCCCACCTCGTAGTCAGTGCACGAGAACCAAAGCAGGACCGTAGTCTCTTGCTTAAGTGGCCTCAGCCACAGGTTCAGGCTACCCTCTGCCTAGCTTGCCTCGGTACAGGTATCGGCGCTAGTGAAACTGAGCCACATGCCTATTCACCGTGCTCTGAGCCATGAACGCATTCATGCTCCCATATCTAATATCCTGAGCCATGGGCCTGTTCACCATGCTATTCACATACTTGGGCTACGGGCCTGAATCCACACCCTGGACTCTACAACCGAAGTTGCACTCATACCTCCTCACTTTAGGCTAGGAGTAACCTCGCATACTCAACAATATGCGCTCTGGTTTAACCCATAGAAGAACCCATTTCACCATCACCAGCTCCTGACGATGATGGATCTATGGCCAGGGCAACTACATGATGTATTCCACTGTGATTAATTAGTATCTTTTATATGGATTGCAAGATTTAACCAAGTTGTATAACATGCAAACTGTAATAGGAATAAACAACATAAAACTCAACATTATGCTTTTATTGTAGTCAACATCATCCTGACCCATCACGAGGATCCACTTTACATGTTATCACTTGGCTTCTTTCCAATCATCCAGATCCATCTCAAGGATCATCACATTGCCATGCGATATCAATCCCTTATCACATAGTGTCACTGCCTCTCAAGGCTTACATCATCAACATGGAATAGCAGTCCCAAGCACTTTAGTCAAATACATCATACAGATTATCTGAATATCAAGAGTAACCATCACAACAGAGTTACTCAACATATAAATTTATACCTCATAGCCTTTCACCTGGCTATGCATGAGACCTGCATGGTTAATATACATAATCATCATGAATAGCTTAAAAGTTCATATTATGATTGTATGCTTTATCAATCATGCCTCAACTTGTGATCATAAGCATAGGTTACATCATTAAGAAAGGCATTCTACATGCTTATCATTTCCTCAGCATAATACGTAATATCCAGAGGATCACATACATATGTCAAGACATGTAAGTTACATTAATGAGCTATTCCATAACAATTACCATTAAGTATATCAAAGGCCACCATCATGACTAAACGTGATACATGCACAATACTTAGCCTAGATGTGGGATACCATATCGTACACATTCAGGGCTACTATAAAAAATTAATCGTGATGCAAGATTAGCATATCGGTTTCTATAGGGGATGAAACCCTCACTAAAAGCATCCACTACTCTCACTAGAGGTGGTATCGGGAAACAAAGAAACCAGACCATCCCATGCATTCAAGTGTAACGTGCAATGCATGCCGTGCACATTAATGTCACACAACACAACGTCGTGTATCAGGGATAACGGCCACAAGGCCTGCCATGCAGCCAGGTGTATCGGGTGACAGGGTGCCGCACAACGCCCATCAGGTGCAGGGCTATCGGGCATCCAGGTTATGACGGGCAACGCTACGTTGTGTAACCACTATGTCGTGCAACACAGGCACTGTGCACCCTAGTGCCGCACACCAGATAACTATCTCGGACTAAGTGTATCGGCCAACACCCAAAGCAACGCAGGTCCAGATTGCAACGCCCCAACGCCCAAAGGTGTAACAACATTAGGTAGCCACCTGAACTAGGTATATAGGGCAGGAGTCAAGTATAACGCCCAACGTGTATCATCCAAGGGCATATTGGGCACAAAAGACGGGAAACCAAGGGGGTGCAACAAGGATAACGTAACGTCCAACATCACATGCTAACGACCAACACATAAAGAGACCAGGGGTATCGGGCAGAACATGTAGCATAGAGTGATGCCCATCACACACAGGTTCAAGGACCAAGGTGTCGTCCATCACAACCATCACAACAAGCCATCCAAAGCTCAAGGTCAAGAGGATATCGAGCAACACATCTATAACACTATAACGACCAAGAAACAACTCCACAAGGTTGTCATCAAACTCAAGCACAAGGGCACCAAACCCTAAAGGATCAAAGAGATGGCTCACCTCTCAACAACTAAGAGAGAGGGGTCTTGCACATCACTTGTCACCAATCGGGCAACACAAAGAACAACCCTAAACAAGGTCCACAACTACCACCAAGCTCACCCTTCAAGTCCATGGTGAGAGGAGAGTGTTACTCAAGCTACTAGAACACAAGCTCACCTCTCAACTAAAACGAGAGAGGAGTGTTGCTCATGATACTAGAACTCAAGCTCACTCCTCTAGACCAAGGAGAGAAAGGAGTATTGCTCACCAAGAAACCCTAGAGCATAGGTTCGGCCAACAAGGTGCAACTAAGCAAGGAAACCAAACTAACAACAACATAGCCGATCATAACAACAAGAACAAGAACATAGAAGATGGGAGTACTATAGTTAGGGTTAGGAGTTATGTAACCCGCCTTAAGCAAGCTCCAAGCTCCTAGAACCACCAAGGAAGAAGGAGACTCGAAGGAAGGATCGGCCACCAAGCTAGCTCCACCAAGGGTATCGGCCACCAAGCTTGCAAGAAAGGGAGTGTGTCGTGCACCAAGGTAGAGGAGAAACTTTAAGGAACTAAAGGGATCCTTAGCAAGGGAAAGGAAACACATATATAGAAGGGAATGGAGGAGAAACCAAAGCAAAGCAAGGCAAGGTGTCGCCCACCTAGGGACACTTGTCCATGTGCAAGAACACCACTCTAGCAAGCCCTAAACACATGTCCAAGGCCATTGCCACATGCAAGCATCAAGCACCAAGTGTCCACTAGTGGTGACACAAACGCGGTCAAGGAAGGTCAAAGGTCCTTGGGCGACACACTTGGGCGATACATCACCACCATGAGTGACACATCCTGGGCGACACAAGCACCCCCTTGCCCGACACAAGGTCCAAAGGAACAAAGGCAAGGCACCACAAGGCCCAACAAGCTGAACCATGCCCGAAGGAACTCAAGAAACGGGCCCAAACCTTCCCCTCAACACTAGAGGAAGCAAGAAGAGGGAGGCACACCTCACAAGGTGACAAACTTGCCCACAAACCCTAGACTTGGGTTAATTGCAAGTAGCACCTCCAACTCCAAACAAAGCACCAACAAACCCTAATCACCACTAAAGGTGATTAGCAAGCAACAAAGCATCAGGGTTAAGCAAAACAAACAGGGTAAACCCTAAACGGAGGTCAGGTTCCTTACAAGCTAACCCCCTTCAAAGGGATTTCGTCCCCGAAATCTGAAGAGAAAAGCGAGGGATACTTCCTCCTCATCTCTTCCTCAAGCTCCCACATGGCTTCCTCAATGCCACGATGATGCCAAAGAACCTTCACAAGAACCATGTCCTTCCTCTTCAACTTCTTAACCCTTCTATCAAGGATTGACACAGGACCTTCTTCGTAGGTTACATCTTCATCAAGCTCAACCTCAACTGGCTGTATCACTGATCCTGAATCTGGGTGACTTTTCTTCAGCATACTGACATGGAATACTGGATGTAACCTGTGCAATTTTGGTGGCAACTCTAACTTGTAAGCTACTTTGCCAACACGTGCTATGACTGGGTAAGGCCCCATATATCTGGGTGCTAGTTTACCCTTTCGACCAAACCTTAACACACCTTTCCACGAAGAGAATTTAAGATACACTTTGTCTCCTACCTGGAACTCAAAAGGTCATCGGTGATTGTCTGCATAAGACTTCTGCCTGTCCTATGCCGCTTTCAACTGTTGCTGTATCACTTTGATCTTTTCTTTTGTCTGCTGCACTAACTCAAGACCCAAAAGATGATATTCACCAGACTCGTACCAACATAAAGGAGATATGCACTTCCTGCCATACAAGGCCTCATAAGGAGCCATGCCAATGCTCCACTGATAACTATTATTGTAGGCGAACTCTATCAGACTGAGATGCACGTCCCAACTGCCTAGGAACTGCAAAACACAAGCTCGAAGAAGATCCTCCAAAGTCTGAATAGTCCTCTCAGACTATGATACATCTTGGTGACACCTGGATGCATAGAATACATCGACGTGTGAGCTTCCTCGAGCACGAACTTCCTCAGATTATCAGCATCGGGAACCACCATCCTATCATGATAGCAAACTAGCCCATCCTCGGACTCATGGAACCCATCACACTTTTCACTGCTAAACTCTGATATGATCAACTGTACCACATCATCTATTTGCAATGCATCTTTGATCTGCTGTCTCAGCGTAGGCTTGACTTGCATCTGTGCTAAAAGTCCAGCTAGCAAGGAAAATTCCATCTGTACATTCATCTGCCGCAAAGAAACAAACATATCTCGTCTATGGCATACCAGAGAACTCAACACTGCCTTCTTTGGAGAAAGAGAAGAAGACTTTTAGCTAAGCACATCAGCTACCACATTTTCCTTACCAGGATGATACTCGATGGTGTAGTCGTAATCATTTATTAGCTCCATCCATCGACGCTGTCGCATGTTTAACTCATGTTGCGAAAAGATGTACTTCAGATTCTTATGATCTGTAAAGATTTGACACACCTCCCCATATAGATAGTGTCTCCAAATCTTTAACGCATGAACCACTACCGCCAACTCCAAATCATGAGTCAGATAGTTCTCCTCATGTTTCTTAAGTTGTCGCGAAGCAAAAGAAACCACATGATCTTCCTGCATCAGCACACAACCTAAACCTTTCTTGGAAGCATCGCAAAAAACAACATAGCCTTTTCCAGGCTCTGGCAGGATCAACACCGGAGCACTGGTCAGCTTCTCCTTCAAACATTGGAAAGCTTGCTGACAACGGTCATCCCAGACAAAAGGTACATCCCTTCTAGTCAACTTTGTCATTGGCAATGCAATCGCACTGAAGTCCTTAATAAACCTCCGGTAATATCCTGCTAAACCCATGAAACTACGAACTTCTGTCGGCGTCTTTGGTTGCTCCCAGTCTACAACGGACTCCACCTTCTTTGGGTCCACATTGACTCCTTCTGCAGATATCACATGACCCAAGAAAGTCACTTCTTCCAACCAGAACTCACACTTATTGAACTTGGCATACAACTGATGTTGGCGAAGAAGAGTCAACGCTAGATGCAGATGTTGCTCATGCTCTTGCCTGTCCTGACTATAGATCAAGATGTCATCTATGAAGACAACGACAAACTGATCTAAGAACAGACGAAACACTATGTTCATCAAATCCATGAAAGTAGCAGGTGCATTGGTTAGCCCAAACGGCATAACCACAAACTCGAAGTGACCATACCTCGTCCTGAAAGCTGACTTTGGTATGTCATCTGCCTTAATGCTCAACTGATGATATTCAGACCGTAGATCGATCTTTGATAACACTGAAGCACCATGCAACTGATCAAACAGATCATCTATCCTCAGTAACGGGTACTTGTTCTTGATCGTGACCTTGTTCAACTGTCGGTAATCTATACATAACTGCATCGATCCGTCCTTCTTCTTGATGAACAATGATGCGTGCTATTTCAGCACATCTTTTCTGTGAATTATTAAGCTTGTCACATAGAAATACTCCATTCATCTCTTGAAAATTGCACAAATTGATATTTTCTCGTTTTTATCACAAATCTGACAATCATTTACATTTTATTGCAATTTCAGGACCTGAGCCGATCGAATGGTACTTTCAACCAACTGTCTCACCACATCAAACCGATCATTTGACAATATGAAATGCTCGGTTCGCCTTCAAGCGTCGATCATTGCTCTCATCAGACGACGGCTGAGATCGCCCGATTCCTAAACCAAACGCTCAGCTGATGCCCATTACATGGATTGGTTCGACTGTGCCGCCACCCTAATTAGGGTTGGTAGCTGATCGACCGGCTGCTGAATTCCAGAACCTTCCAACCGATCAATTGGTTCCTGAACCGCTCGGTTGGAGGCGCTCAGACAGCAAAAATCCCAACCGCCAGCCTCAAAAACCCCTAAACCTAAAGTATTCCCCCCTCCTTCTCCTATAAAAGGAGGGGCATTTCCTCCTCCTCAGGGCATCTTGGATTTCTTTGTATTTGGATTCTGAAGCAACTAGTCTTGTAATCATTTTCTTATTATGCAATAAAGTAGATTTTAGTTCAATCATAGTTCTTTCATACTTGTTCTTATCTCTTCTTTCCGCCTTCATCTTAAGCTTCTCCGTTCATTAATTCTGGAGCAAGGAATAAAGAACTAATCCATTTCATTGTCTCTAGCATAAGGATTAATTTCCTAATTTTTGGGCTAGACTATGGCTTCATTTCTTTCTTCCTCCATCTCCCCTTTCTCCATGAGTGAGTAGACTTCTATCGAGGCAAGGGGAATAACCCCTTAGCCATGGTTTTAATGACTTCTTCTTAAACGACTAGATGGTAATCGATTTTAATTAACGGTTGATCTTCAGATCGCATGTTAATCCGGATGGAAATGACCATGGAAATCCGGATTTAGAACAATAAAATCAATTACATAGACATTTTGATATGACCGTGGATTTTCGTCTTTTAGGATGATAAACTAGGAAGCATGAGCACCAAGACCAATGGGTTCATGTGGAGTTTATCTCTTGTGAGTTTTTAAATTCGCAAACCTTCATCAAATTTTCATTTAAGAATTAGTTGTTATCGCCTAGGCTAAGGTGGTGAAAACCCCTACGAGCCTCGATTTCCTTCTCTTGATTTAATAACCGCATCCTTGTTTTATTTAATTCTTATAGTTTTGCTTGTGTTAACAATCTTTCTATTTTTTCCTTGTGCATGTTTATTCTTGTTAAGTGCATTTCTTCTTGCATTAGTGTAATCAATCAAATCCCCAACTGGACTTTACTTTCTGCTTTAATAAAAAGAAAAATACCAAAAACAAATAATAAAGTTCTTCAATCTTTGGGTTCTAAGAACAATATCTTAAAAGTTGTCCTGTGGGATCGATCCTTCTATACTACCCTTAAAACCGGAAGTAAAAAAGGTTTAAACTCTAGGATTAACCATCTTAGTGATTGATATTGCAAAACAACGAGTATCAAACAACACTGGAGCACCCCAAGGTGACGTACTCGGTCGTATGAAACCTATCTCCAACAACTCTTGCAACTGATTTTTAAGCTCAACCATCTCTACTGGAGCCATCCTATACGGTGTCTGTGCAACTGGCTGCGTTCCTGGTATCAGATTGATCACAAAATCAATCTCTCGGGGTGGAAGAACACCAGGAAACTCATCCGGAAACACATCGACAAACTCTCGGACAACTGACACCTCCTCGAGACTAGGACCTTTCGCCTTAGTATATACAATGATATCCACAACGTGAGCTAAGAATGCCTCACACGCTTGTCGTAGCAACTTCTCTGCCACCATAGCTGATACTAAACACGTCAGAAGAATCTTCCTATCTCCCTGGAAGATCCACTTCTCTCCAGCTTCATCAAACACCGCCTGCTTGGAACCATAGTCCAAAACAACCTTATACGTTTCTAAGGTATCCATCCCAAGGATAACATCAAAACCATGCATATCAAGTGGTATAAGATCCACTTGTATGCTGTGTCCCGAAAAAGACAAGATACATGATGGACACTCTTCTCGAAGCATCGAGGAACCATCAAGAGGGGTTTCTAACAACAAGCTATCCTTTTTACAGCTAACATGTAAACGACAGTTCTCAAGCATACTATAGGCGATAAAAGAGTGTGTAGCACCCGGGTCAACCAGAATAGATATAAAGCAAGAAGAAGACATATCAGAATGAAATAACTCCATCTGACCTGTCACTACTCGCGGGTTGACTATCGCCTCTGGCTGACTCATAGCATAGAATCGAGCCATTGTTTGTTGTCCACGTCCTCTACTCCCTTGAGCAGACGATCCCACTTGAGACGCTTGACCGCGTCCTCACCCTCTGCTACCACTGGGATGCTGCCTATCTGACCCTTGAAGATTATGCCTCGGCTGCTGTGTCACTTCAACATCTCGGTTTGGGCAATTTAACTTGAAATGCCCGGTATGACAACACAGATGGCATACTCTATCTTCGAACCGTGGCCTAAATGGCCCTGTCATTGCCACTGAAGCTGTACTCTATGCTTTTGACGGTGAAGAAACATATCCTCTTCCCTTACTCGGAGACCAGTGCGACGGTACATTGGAACCTCTCATCACAGAAGGTGCTGAAAACCTGGGCTTCTTGAAGCCACCAAAACTCTGTCCCTGAAACTGAGCAGGCCTCTTCTTGGACATAGATTCTCTTTTCTCCCTTACTGACCTTTCAATCCTCTGGACAGATTCCACGAACGTAGAAAACTGCTCTCAGTTCTCCAACACAGAAGCAGGTGTTGTCAACTCAGCACTCAGACCTTTCTCAAAGCGTCTGATCCGCTCTTCATCTATCACTGCCATGTGAGGACAAAACCTTAACAGATCCATGAACTTGGATTCATACTCGGTGATGTTCATCGCTCCTTGTCACAGGATCTCAAACTGACTGATCTTCTCATCCGGATACATCTTCGGGAAGTATCTACTGACGAACTCGCACCAGAACACTTCCCAACTGATCACCTCACCAGGTCGCTTCTCTTCCTCGATGGTCCACCAGTGACCAGAACTACCTTTCAGAAGGTAGACATCGTGCTTTACTTTGTCTGCTTCGGGGATTTCGAGGATCCGAAAAGCCTTCTCAAGACTTGTCAACCACAGATCTGCATCCGCTGGATCAGCCGTTCCAGCATAATCCGAAGCTCCAACTCGCGAAACCACTCAAAGGTCTTCCCAATACCCGATGCCTCTCCATGGGGAGCCTGTGCTCTCGACGGAGGCACTGACAATCTTTCAACCATGAGATTTATCGTAGCCATCATCTACCCCATAAGCTGTTGATAGGCAAGGTGTTCAAGAATGGTTGGGTCAGGTTGGGGGACCTCAGGCACCCGATCTTCATGTGCCTGCCCTATAGCTCCATCAAATGATGCAGCATCGCTATGCTCAGGAGCATGTTCTTCATGATTTCCAGACATATTGGCTTTTCTTCTGCTGAGAGCAGAAGATGATTGTAAGAAAATCTAGAAAACTCACAAGAACAGACACAACCTAATCCTAAATGCCTGTAGACTCAGCGAACCTAGAAATATGATACCAAAACTTGTGGCAACACATCCCGCTATCACACAGACAATGAGGTGTTACGCGAAAATGTGTAGAAATAACCATAAACCACGGATTACCAAAAACACGGGTTAATTAAAACCGATTGTGGAAAACTGGTAAACGGAGAAACTATTACAGTTAAGTCCTCATCCTACAAGCAAACAGGTTATATAAGCATATACAAGCCTTGATACATGTCCACAACTTAGAGGAACATCTGTCTAACCATCACGCGAGTTCATCACCTGTTTATACATACATAAGGGCCCACATTCGGCCAACAACAGGATATACAAAACCTCAGCAACTATACATCGTGAAACAACGTCAAAACATTTCCAAGGACCTGAGAGTACAGGGATGACTCTAAGACTCTACTACAAAACATCCAAAACAGCATCATATCCATCTCTTGCCTTCTACTGCTCGTCTTGCTACTCGGCCACAACTCCGTGACCACCACCACGTCTAGCTTGAACACCTAAAAAGGGTGTAAACCAGCGGGGTGAGACACACAGTCCCAAAGAGAAACATAACTCCCCGCCGAAACTACAGAACCTCAGAAAGATAAAGCAACAACAATAGATATCTCATAAAGAGTACAACAAGAGCAGTTATAAAGTAAAGCTGTTCATACCATCAAGCTTACCAGATGTATGGAAGGCATATATCCAATTATTTCTTTATGAAACATGATTAACAAGATAAGAATTATAAGGGCTTACCACATAACATGAGGAACATATAAGTATCTGCAAGGTATAACAAGATTAACTACATAAACAAGGCCTCAACCAATGTTCCGTGTTTTGCCTTAAACAGTAAATACTATACGGCAAGATTACGCATTTTTATGCCCTGAGGAAGTGAACCGTACCGTTCAAATCCAACCGACGGCTGCAAAACCCAGAGCCGGTGCCATACAAGGTCAACGGAAGAGCCAGACTCCATGACCTCCCTCCTCGTGGTCAGTGCACGAGAACCAAAGCAGGATCATAATCTCGTGCTTAAGTGGCCTCAACCACAGGGTCAGGCTACCCTCTGCCTAGCCCTCCTTGGTACAAGTACCGGTGCTAGTGAAACTGAGCCACGGGCCTATTCACCGTGATTTGAGTGATGAATGCATTCATGCTCCCAGATCACATATCCTGAGCCATGGGCCTGTTCACCATGCTATTCACATACTTGGGCTACGGGCGTGAATCCGCACCCTGGAGTCTACAATCGAAGTTGCAATCATACCTCCTCACTTTAGGCTAGGAGTAACCTCGCATACTCAACAATATGCGTTCCGGGTTAACCCGTAGGAGAACCCGTTTCTCGATTACCAGATCCTAACGATGATGGATCTATGGCCAGGGCAACTACATGATATATTCCACTGTGATTAATTAGTATCTTTTATATGGATTGCAAGATTTAACCAAGTTGTATAACATGCAAACTGTAATAGGAATAAACAACATAAAACTCAACATTATGCTTTTATTGTAGTCAACGTCATACTTACCCATCACGAGGACCCACTTTACATGTTATCACTTGGCTTCTTGCCAATCATCCAGATCCATCTCAAGGATCATCACATTGCCATGGGATCTCAATCCCTTATCACATAGTGTCACTGCCTCTCAAGGCTTACATCATCAACATGGAATAGCAGTCCCAAGCACTATAGTCAAATACATCATACAGATTATCTGAATATCAAGAGTAACAATCACAACAGAGTTACTCAACATATAAATTTATACCTCATAGCCTTTCACCTGGCTATGCATGAGACCTGCATGGTTAATATACATAATCATCATGAATAGCTTAAAAGTTCATATTATGATTGTATGCTTTATCAATCATGCCTCAACTTGTGATCATAAGCATAGGTTACATCATTAAGCAAGGCATTCTACATGCTTATCATTTCCTCAGCATAATACATAATATCCAGATGATCACATACATATGTCAAGACATGTAAGTTACATTAATGAGCTATTCCATAACAATTACCATTAAGTATATCAAAGGCCACCATCATGACTAAACGTGATAAATGCACAAGACTTAGCCTAGATGTGGGCTACCATATCGCACAGGAGTCTAGTAACCACTGTTTCATGCAACACAGGCACTGTGCACCCTAGTGCCGCACACCAGATAACTATCTCGGACTAAGTGTATCGTCCAACACCCAAAGCAACGCAGGTCCAGATTGCAATGCCGCAATGCCCAAAGGTGTAACAACATTAGGTAGCCACCTAAACTAGGTATATCGGACAGGAGTCAAGTATAATGCCCAAAAGGTATCGTCCAAGGGCATATTGGGCATAAAAGACAGGCAACAAAGGGGGTGCAACAAGGATAACGTAACGTCCATCAACACATGCTAACGACCAACACATAAAGAGACCAGGGGTATCGGGCAGAACATGTAGCATAGAGTGACTCCCGTCACACACAGGTTCAAGGACCAAGGTGTCGTCCATCACAACCATCACAACAAGCCATCCAAAGCTCAAGGTCAAGAGGATATCGGGCAACACCTCTATAACACTATAACGGCCAAGAAACAACTCCACAAGGTTGTCATCAAACTCAAGCACAAGGGCACCAAACCCTAAAGGATCAAAGAGATGGCTCACCTCTCAACAACTTAGACAGAGGGGTCTTGCACATCACTTGTCACCAATCGGGCAACACAAAGAACAACCCTAAACAAGGTCCACAACTACCACCAAGCTCACCCTTCAAGTCCATGGTGAGAGGAGAGTGTTACTCAAGCTACTAGAACACAAGCTCACCTGTCAACTTAAATGAGAGAGGAGTGTTTCTCATGATACTAGAACTCAAGCTCACTCCTCTAGACCAAGGATAGAAAGGAGTATTGCTCACCAAGAAACCCAAGATCATAGGTTTGGCCAACAAGGTGCAACTAAGCAAGGAAACCAAACTAACAACAACATAGCCGATCATAACAACAAGAACAAGAACATAGAAGATGGGAGTATTGTAGTTAGGGTTAGGAGTTATGTAACCCGCCTTAAGGAAGCTCCAAGCTCCTAGCACCACCAAGGAAGAAGGAGTCTCCAAGGAAGGATCGGCCACCAAGCTAGCTCCACCAAGGGTATCAGCCACTAAGCTTGCAAGAAAGGGAATGTGTCGTGCACCAAGGTAGAGGAGAAACTTTAAGGAACTAAAGGGATCCTTAGCAAGGGAAAGGAAACGCATATATAGAACAAAATGGAGGAGAAGCCAAAGCAAAGCAAGGAAAGGTGTCACCCACCTAGGGACACTTGTCCATGTGCAAGAACCACCACTCTAGCAATCCCTAAACACATGTCCAAGGCCATTGCCACATGCAAGCATCAAGAACCAAGTGTCCACTAGTGGTGACACAAACGAGGTCAAGGATGGTCAAAGGTCCTTGGGTGACATACTTGGACGATACACCATCACCATGGGTGACACAGCATGGGCGACACAAGCACCCCCTTGCCTGACACAAGGTCCAAAGGAACAAAGGAAAGGCACCACAAGGCCCAACAAGCTCAACCAAGCCCGAAGGAACTCAAGCAAAGGGTCCAAACCTTCCCTTCAACACTAGAGGAAGCAAGAAGAGGGAGGAACACCTCACAAGGTGACAAACGTGCCAACAAACCCTAGACTTGGGTTAATTGAAAGTAGCACCTCCAACTCCCAACAAAGCACCAACAAACCCTAATCACCACTAAAGGTGATTAGCAAGCAACAAAGCATCGGGGTTAAGCAAAACAAACAGGGTAAACCCTAAACGGAGGTTAGGGTCCTTACAAGGGTGTTCAATGAATCAAGTGTTATGATATCAAAGTTATTAGTATGAGATGTGGTGATGCTTAACAGTTCAATTGCATGATTCCAGTGTATAAAGTGCCAAGTTGACATGTATTATGTGTATTTAAGAATTTTAGTCTGCCTGTATGTATAGTATGATGATTACTCAGAATATTATAGTGTTTTGAATTTACTGCTCTTCCAAGTTTATATGTGTGAAATGTTTGAATGAGAATACTTGTTTAGTAGACATGATATATGTTTGAATACATGAGAAATTCTATATGTGCACGAGTAAGGAGAAACCCTAAGAAAAGTGTAAACAATATGTTAAGCCTTCAGTTCAGTATTATCTGTGAATTCAGTTCAGTAGTTTGAGTAGTCAGTAAGATACAGAGTTGAAAGAAATCAGTCTAAGAGAAAGATATAATCAAGTTATAATAGACTCAGGAGCCCTGAACACCATAGAACCCCCCTATGAGGTCTTCATATTAGGGGTGAAATAACCTAACCCTGGCAGTGTCCAGTATACGGGGGTCAGATCATACCAACAGGTAGTATGGGGGATGAAGCCCTAGTGGAAGTCTCCTTAAATTGCAGAATGTAGTGTCCAACATCAACTAGAGGGTTTGGTGGCACTAGAGTATAGAAAAGACAATAGGTGGCTTGACTCTCTGCCTGTGTGCTCATGTTAGAGAAGGAGTTCAGAGGCCAGAGTGCCATTACACAATTGCAGACTAGTGAGTAGTTAGACTTAGCTATCCTGGGGTGTCGGCTAAGTCTTGTATGGTGTGATCATAGTGCTCTGTGAGTTTCATATGTAGAGTACACTGCATATGATCAGGACATAAGCTAAAATATGATCATATATGTTTAAAGAGTTTCGTATAAATAAAAAGAGTTAAGAAATATTTGATTGCAGTTTCGTAGTAGTTGTTCTTTAAATGCAATATTTACATTCTCTATTATTTTAACTGTATTGTTTTAGACCTGCTCAATGTAGTAATCATTGTTGTTATAATTGATATCAGTTGCTCAAAGGTATAACTATAATTATATCAGTGCTTTAGACTGTTTCTTTGAAGTTCACATTCACAGGGCAAGTAGGCTCACCCCTCTATTAAAATTTTTTAGGGAAACCACATGGACTTGAAGAGGGTCAAAGCATCATAGTAGATCTACCACATGAGTTAAGTATGAGATTAGTTAAGTTCAGTCTGTCCCTGTCACTCTAGGTCCTTGTATAGATGTGAGAGAATTGTACATGATGTTTTGTATCTTTGTTTCCTTAATAAGAGAGAATGTATCTGATTATCATGTTGTATGTATATGGAAGTGTGAGAAACAAAATAAATGTATGGATCTGTATCATTAATGTTGAGATCATATTAGAGTAATAAAAGTTTCATTCTCTTGTAAAGTTTGTTTATGTGATTGAATGCGAGGAAACAAAGAGTTTGAAATAAAAAGAAAATGTCGGGAGTGAACTTTGTATTAAGTGTAATCCTCATAGTCATGCCCTAATCTCATGATTAGTGGTAATCGTGGGATCTGGGTGTGAAATAGAGTGTGTTGACCGATGAGCCCTAGTTTTGGTGATCACCAAGCTTTCACTTGGCCATATGCTTTGGCAGCTGATGATGTTCCCTTATTCTACCTATGGTCAATAGCCAATGAGGTTCCCCACTCATCTTGGTCACCAATCTTTCCTAGGGCTAGCGATCGATTGAATTTCTGATCCATGTTGGTCACCAAAAGTCTTTACCAGTCATTTGCTTTCCTTATGCCTCTTGGTTAATGTATTTTCTTGGTTGGGTTGCGCTTGTTGCATGGTTGAGTGTGATGCTTTCATGGATGAGATCTCTTGGACACATGGCAATCTTAGCATGACACCTAACCTTCTTTCTCTCTCTCCAACCCTATGCTATATAAACCTCTCTCCTTGCATTAAAACAACATATTTACACACTTAGTCTTCTATCTCTTTCCCTTCCTTTCTCTTGGTGCTCATCCCATCTTGCTTGGTGGTGAAGGAGGAGCTCAAGGTTGAAGAAGGAGGTCGATCTACCTTGAATGCTGATCTAGGTTTTGGATCTACCCTTCTTGTGATTGTTTGGTGCATCCTTACTCTTCTTCTAGGTCTTGTTAAACAAGATCTCTCTCTACACCTTCACTTTCCTGTCTGTTCTACCTTCTTTTTTCTCTTCTTCTCTGAACCCATGGTTTCACATGGTGGTGCTTGAGTTAAAGCTTGAAGAACATCTCCTTCTTGCTCCTTGACCTAGGGTTTTCTCTCTTTTTAGAGAAGGACTAGCTTGGCCAAAAGGAGTGCTCAAGCTAGACTTTATACCTTCTTTTCTTCGAGCTACCTTGCTATTTGGAGTTTCTACATTATCTCTAAGGTGAATTAAATAACTTTTGTCATGATTTTGCTTACTTCTACCTTACATGCACATGATATTGCCCTAAAATGTTGTTCTAAGTAGAAAGATAATATCCTTTACCTAGGGTTTGTATTTACATGGTAATTGTGTAGAAATCTCTTCTTGAATGAATCCTAATCCTTGTTCATGAATCCTTCTTTGGTGATATAAGTTTTAATGCATGCATGGAATTAAGAGAGAAATATTTCTCCCCCCTCTCCCATGCTCGTGGTGGAAGCCGAACGCCCATGAGGGTAGTAAATCAAGGAAACAACTGGTGATAGAAGTTTTGATGCATGCATGCTTGTGTAAATGATGGTTTTGTTATCTCGCATGATGGTTTGTAAATTAGGGTTTTGAGGTGATATTCTCTCTAGTGATGCAACTCGATGACCTTTCAGATTCTTGTGATGACCAATGCGATTGGATCCTTGTGGTCAATGAGTGCTTGGTCTCTCCATGGTCACTAAGATTTCTTTCTCTTGATGGGTTGCTAATTTTTTATTACATAGTGGTCACCAATATTCTAGACTCATGATTGGTCATAAGGATTTTAATCTTGCATGTTTACCACAAGTTCTATTTCAAAGTGGTCGATGAGATTTCATCCTCTTTGGTCTCCAAGTTTTCACCTATGTGGTCATTGAGGTTTTGGACTCTTAGTGCTCGATAAGAGTGGTGATTTCAATCGGTTGCTAATGTTTTATGTTCTCTTCAGTCTCTAATGTTTGATGTCCTCATCAGCCACCAATATGATCTAACCCTAGCGGTTGTTGTGTTTCTGATCTTTAGTGGTCATTGAGGATTAATAACCATAGTGGTTGTTGAAGTGGATAACCTTAACAGTCGCCAAGATGGTGAACCCTAATTTTAGTGGGCACAAACTTTTCAAATCTTATGTGGTCGCCTACCTCCATGTTTCTTGGTAGTTGATGACACCACTGACCTAAGCAACTGATGAAGTTTTCCATATATATATGGTAGTCATGTTTTGTTGACCCTATGATGGTGATGTTTGACCCAAGTGCCTTCATGATTAATGGAGATGATAAGAATTGGGGTTTACTTTTAATTGCTATTTTGAAACCCTAATTTACTTACCTTGTTGAACCTAACCCTAATACAAGTAAGTGATGATGTTACATAGTTTTGTGTGTTACTAGTAAGATGATGGAATGATTTCTCTCTCTTTGTTATTATAGCCCTAGTTTGTTGTCATGAACATCATGGCTCTTATATGTAATGTTGTATCAACTTATGTGTCTCATGTGTGGTGATGGCATGAGGAGCCTTGATGAGGCATGGAAAGATAATGAAGTTCTTGTAGAGAACAATGTGAATGGTCTTATGACATTGGACATGGCTTTGTACCCTAATTGAGGTGTTATCCTAGATATGATGTGACAAGGATTTGATCTTGTGATGGTACAATGATGAGCTTGACTACATGTATGGCAATGGAATAACACCATGTGGTGATGTGATAAGCTTTATGTCTTATACATTTTATATCTTATGAGGTTGCAATCTACCCATGTTTTTGTATAATTTGTTTAGGGTTTGTATGTATATGGATTGCTGTAGTTAAAATATACCCAACTGACATTAACTAATCAAGTGAAACCCTAATCATGTAGTGTCCTATGCCATATATCCATTCAAGTGTCAAGATTTGCTAGATGGTGAAACGAGTATTCCTAAGGGAAACTCAGAGCACAAACTGTTGAGAATGTAGGGTGCTTGAGACTGTGTGTGCTTATCATCTTGATCCCAAGGTTATGGAGGATGGCTATGGTCATACCTCGACAGGATAACGACTGCGGTCGTATCTCATGTTTTTGTACATATAATGAGATTGAGGATAGCTATGGTTGTACCTTGGATGATAGGGTTTGTATACCCTGGTTACTAGTGCCGTGACCTATATACAAGGCAAATTTGGCTATTTTTTAGTTTGGCTATATATGTCACTCCGAACGACTCATAATGATTGAGGACAGATTAGACCTTAGGAGTCCGACTCTCCTAGATCTTGTATGACACTAATTTCTACTTAGCAATGATCAGTTGGAGTGAGTGGTATACCTTAAATTCCTTAGGGATTAATAAAATACATAATTCAGCCATGTAGTATATATGTTTAGGATTAAACACACTTCACATTGGATGTTAACCCTTGCCTTGTTTCTTATACTGCTTAGTTTTTATATAATGTGGTAAGAGAAATTAACAATTTAGTAGATGATAGTGTTACCTGTCCATTCATATGCTACTTTTTTACCCATTTCTATGCCTATTTGATTAACCGTCTTAGTGTATTTAATATGCTCAACTTTCTTAGCCTACTTAATTAGTTGAACATGCTTAATCTATTTAGTAATAATGATACCTACTATATCAATAACCATTGGTTTGGAGTTATATCTCTCGTTGGGACATGGGTCTCACCTCTAGTGGGCTACCACATCTTATTAGGTGGCCGTCAGTGGCTTGGTATCGTGGTGTTGAGGAAGAGCAACTTGGAGAGTAGTAGGAGCAGAAGGTTGGATAGTAGTTGTAGAGTCCTAGAACCATCCCTGTTGTCACATGACAACCCGATGCCACACAAATGATATAACTCAAAACAAAGTCCTGAACTAACACTAACATTCCAGATTACCATAAAACATGTTACATTAAAACTGATTCGATATAACCACAGGAGCGGAACCATATTACATCTGAGTCCACACAATGTCACATGTATTACAAATAATGTCACAATATGATACATATCGTTGTTCACTTGGCCAACTTACCACAACCTATTACATATGGTAACCTATTCATATATACAAGCCATATATGTACAACCATGGCCTACTTTTGAAAACTCATATCAATGTACAACATGCACAAAACCCCAATGACCTGAGAGTAAAGGGACGACACATAGGACTCTACTAGAAAACATTAGCAACATATCAAACCTTTAACATCTACTACTCCTCTTTCTACTCATCCTCAACCACATGATCGCTATCTCACCATGCACGACCACCTAAAATATGTAGAAACCAACATCCCAACGAGAGATATAACTCTCCACCAACAATAATTATAAGCATATATAAACTATAGCATGAAGATAGTTTTGGTATGTATGTACAGAGAGCCAATCATATGATGATTGTAATGGCATAACATGTAAATGATTTGTTTAATAATAAAGGCAAGCTTCCAATTTATTTGGTATATTTAGTTATGAGATAATGAATAGCATAATAAATGTCTAAAGAATGATATTACTCAACGATGTATGTCTTCAAGTACATGACTTGGAAGAAATGAGATCATACAGATGTTAAGAGTACATATACATATTCTGATTATGTCCCTGATTGGTTGTTATTATGGAAGGTAGATAGACAACAATAACACATAAGATCAAAGTGTGAGTTGGTTGATGACAGACTCTCATTAGTCATGATATGGAAATATCAAACCAAGCACATAGATACATGTTAGAGAATAATGGATCAGACAGACCCACCGTAAGACTGACACATGGAAGCCATAATCATGGAAGTCATAGTCATCTCTCACAATGATGGTAGTGGTGTGGTTCTTAGACCTACAATCACTACACTCATCACATGTCATTGGGTACACTTTGACATCATTGAACACAACCATGAAACATGGGTTGTTATAAAGGTGATGATTGGGTGACTTTGACACATGGGGTCTGAGTGTGAGTGATAGAGATGGAATTTTTCCCTCCTACATGAGTATGATATCTAAGGCCTCTTGATTAGGGATACTGAGAAAAGTATGTTCATACGCATGTGATTTAATATGTGATATCGAGCATACATATATCTCATGTAGTATGCTCTGGTTCAAGAAACCAGATTGAATAATTATGAGGATGATTGCTCCATGCCTCTAGTTCAATCTAGATATTAGTGATAAAGGAACTATACAAACACTATAACACCATGCACATATTGTAGGTTGAAGTTGTTCTCCAACTTTCCATTTAATTGGGTGGCAATGACGTGTGACTAGGCGTTGCTCATTGCTTGTGATGTCATAAGCTGTTATGGACATTCACAACCAATGTAATACGGGACCTATAGGGTCACACATATAGGAACTCATCTAGAAGAGGAGTTTGATATTGAATGACAATTGGATTGAATACTACATCATTTAGGTATTCAATTCATGCAACATATTAGGATAATCAAAAATTGATTTGGATTAGTTCTTCCTTATAAACTGAGTACTGAATCAAGTTGTTGAACCGACCAGCTCGACTTGACTCACCAGACGAGCATCTAGGTGAGTGATACAGGCATCTCGCATGGGTGAGATGCCTTGATTGGGTAGAATGAAGGTTCTGGATGTTTTCCAAGCTTGTTTCAATTACACACTACTTGTGGTGCAAGGAATTAATATGTGATATTAATTGGAATTGAATTACCAAATTCATGTGTGAATGGGAAATTTCCAGATGACCGTCTCGCACACCAAATGACCATCTCCATTTGGAGTGTTGTAGGTGGTGAAACTTCCATAATGTTTGTGAAAATTCAAGATCTTCCGATCCATTCCACTCCCGTACCGACTGCGAACCCTGATCCTGGCATCTACTATAAATAGAGGGGTACTGGGGGATTCCCAGAGAAGAACATAGACAATTGAGAATTAGTTGCTCTGACCGTTTTTGTCCTCTCTGGTTGTGGTAACCAAGAGATCCCAAGGAAGACCTGCCCGACTAGGGTGGGATAGCTATGAGAGAGACAACTGAGGGTCATTGTTGTGGGAGAGTAAGTTGGTGACTAGTACACCAACAGGAGGGACAACTCCTTCCTATACATTCTACTAGGATGACATGAGTTCTAGTTGGTGCGTGTGGACTAGTCTAAATGTAGGAGTCCTTTGGCTGCCTCTAGGAGGGCAACATCAACTCGTAGTCTGTGGCAAGATATGAGGTACTGATGCAGTAGTTGTCTGAGGCTGGTGTCTATGGAGGAGCAATTAGATGAGTCCCAGTGCAACTAGGAGTTGCATAGACACCATCCAAGAAAGAGTGCACATCTATATCGACAAGGATTGTTGCTGGACTTGCTCTAGGACCAGGTATATCTTTGTTAAACCATCCTTTCTATTGCATAGTTACTGACATGATCTGCTGGTTACTGATAAATGTGAATAAAATTATTTTTCCGCTGCCTATATGATGTTGTATTTCCCAACATTGCTATGAGAGCCACTACAATTAATTATGTTTTGCAATAACTAATATGGGATTTTGGTTTTACTGTGTTTATTTATTGCATGTGATGTGAGTATTTAAACTGGTTAATGTGCACGTCTGTCTTATAACCACATAAAAAACCCAAATGAACACACACACAATATATATATATATATATATATATATATATATATATGAAATTTACACACGTCATCATAAAATTGGTTTTGATGGTTGATATGAAGCATGGTTATGGAAAAAACCCCAGATCTATGTGTGCATGGTTGTGGTTATTTTTTTCCTATCATTAATCGGTCTATGTACCGAGCCTCCCTCTCCTTTCAAAATGTAAATTGATACTCTTATTCATATTTCCCCTCGAATGCAACTTGAAGTTTTCCCCATATACAATGTAATAAGAAATAGGATAGTTTTAATTTATATATTAACGTGAGATGATGATATGCACAAAGACAAAACAAGCGACTCGTGAGATGACCCTAATGACTAGAGAACCAAGGAGGCCAGATGACAAGAGGACAAACTAATTGACTTGTGGCCCAACTGACCACCTGGAAGTGTCCAAACGCTACTTAGACCTGAGAACTAGATGACCATTTTAGAAGAGACCAATCGAGTGACCAAGAGGCAAGTCGACTGGTTCAAGAGTTGAACCAATCAACCTAGATTGGTTTTAGCACAGATCTCACCAACAACATGTTGCATATGATGTGAACCATATGTGGTAGTATTTCCTTATGGATCTAAGGAATTACATTAGTATGGCCATAACCATCGCTTGTGTGTTTTATTCATTGCATGTTCTCGTTTGTGGTTATAGCATGTATATGATACACACTATATATGTGGTGATTGGTTAATATATATGTATTATACAAAATCCCTTAATATAAATATTAAGTTTGAGATGCCTTCAATAAGAATCACACATGAAAAGCTTGATCGACCAAGTGTAGTTTATGCCAAAGCATGGTGCACCATCTATCTTGTGGAAGTGTGATGGTAGGTATGTAGATCTGCCAAAGTAGGGTCCATATCCTCTTGTGTTGTCTTTTGGCTCAGACTTACCTGGTGATAACTTGGTGAGTCCAGGCACCGGAGGCATGTAGGTGATTATGGCAAAGAGTTGCACATATCATCTATCGATGAGTTGCATTCATATGCAATTGGCAAATTGGCCTACCTAAATAATCAAGTTGTGGGTGATCAACCAAATCTGAGTCATGACATGATGAAATATGGATCTTGGCCCACTTGAAGATTTTACACTATGATCTTCCAAATTGGTAGTAAGGGATATCAGTTTGAATCAAATAGTGGGAGTGATAGTTAATTAAATACCTAATTAATATCATCAAATTTATCAAATCAAACCAAATAAAAAATGTTTTAAAAAGTTGCAATATTTCTTTGTAGAATCAAATGTCAAACACAAACATGTTCAAATTGTGATCAGTCCTCAAGAAGGGAAAAATGGGATAAAGTTCCACATTTGGTTAAGGACTTTGAGAAATATTCTCATCAATGAGAGAAATCTTTATGTCCTTGATAGACCAATGCCAGAGGAACCTACTCCAAATGGGCCTAAGGCTAAATGGATGCTTATTGGAAGCATGCCAATGATGCCATAGACAATTAAATACCTAATGCTCTATTGTATGAACTATGACTTGCATGAACAACATGAAAAACATGGATATTCTTGAGATGGTAACACATCTTAAGAATCATGTAAAGCATAGAAGGTATAATGTCTCCAAAGCGCTAATTGAGTGAAAATTTACAAAGGTAGGTCCGATAGACCATGTGCTCAATATGATTGGACATGTGGAATGATCAAGATTTCTCTTAGGTCGAGAGTTGACTATAGACATGATTATGCAAGTGTTGCATGAATCATATAGTCAGTTTATCAAATGCTTGGCATGTTGATGCTAATGCAAGAAAGAAGAAGGACAAATCTGTGATGGTGATCACCGAAAATGAGTCCTAAGGGAAAAGTAAGGCTAAGAAGTGTTCTAACGATAAGATGAATCCCAAGTCTTCTACACTCAATATATGGAGAAGGGTAAGTGTAATAGGAATCTATCATTTTCACTTAAAGGATAAAGAAAAAAAGTGCCACCATTGTCACTTGTCTGGACATTGGAAAGGAATTATCCTCTTCATAGAGGATCATAAAGAGAAGATAGAGATATAGATCTCCACTTCAGGGCCTGAGAAGAAGTAAGCTAGAACTGTGTGGAGAAAGGGTTGCTTCCACTATAGTTAAAGGTTGTCATTCATGGGCACATAATAGGTTAGTGATTTGCTACTATGTACTTGCCATTAATGAAAATGATATGTCTTTTGTGACAAGAATATTATGTTTCATTTTAAAAGATATGATATTTTATGGCAATGCCATATGTATCACAAAATATACTTGATAGTTGTAGAGAAAAATGTCTATGACACATTGAATGTCTTGATAACTCTAAAAAATGAATACCTATACACTTCCATCAACATCACATAAATGAGAAATGCATTTCTAGAATCCATATGATGGTTATCGAGACTCTTTTGGTTATTGAACCAATATAGACATGTGTGTCTTATTTATTGGGAAATATGACAAGAACATCTTTTCTAGATGTAGTGGGAGATCGACTATTCCATTAGGACTAGTACATGTAGATGTACATAGACCTTTTAGAATGAATGCTAAAGGTAGTTACAAGTACCTCATTATATTTCCTAATATGATTGGTAGATATTTGAATTTTTTATTTAAGGAAATACAAGTATGAATCTCTTGAAGTGTTCAAAGAGATTATGAATGAAGTACAAGCTCACTTGGTAAAGTATTAAGATACATTGATGTGATCAATGCTGAAATATTTTAACCAAGAGTTTGAAGACCTTCTAGGAGATCCTGATAGTGTATCATGATAAACTCCACTCGATACACAATGATAATGTATCATTAGAGTGTATCGGAAAGAAGGAATAACACTGTGTTAATTCATGGTGTGATTATCAAGATATGTAGCTATTCTTCTAATATTCTTTTTGGCACATACTTTACACTAAAACAATGTACCATGTAAATTGGTTCAAAAGAATTATATGAGATATGGCATGGGAAGTGTCCCGATATGTATTTTATAATGCTTAGGCTTGAAAGCTTGTATAAGAAATAATTTCTTAATAGGATTTATCCACAAATCACATGAGTTTTATCTTGTTGAATACTACTTATATTCCAGTCTGACAACAAAGTGTTTGTTGAATTCCTGAATGGAAATTATTCCAAAGGAATCACTGGGAATAAAGGTAGAACTCAAAATGTTCAAGACAAACAAGAAAACATAGAATCTAAAGAGGTGAAATAGGAACAAGGAGAATCAAAAGTTATTGTGGAATCTTGAGTTCCTTATATAACACACAGAACTCATAGTTCTAGTAGAACACACCTTGAGTTTGAAAGATTATAATATCTTATAACTCAAAAGGCGGAAAGTTGATCATAGAGATGAGTAAACAACCTACCTCAAAACTATTGAGGTACCATAATATGAGAAATGGCTTGAGGCCATATGATCAAAGATGGACTCTATGTACACCAACAAGGTATGACCTTGCTGGATCCACCTGAAGGGGTAAAACCCATAGGGTGCATTTGGGTTTTTGTAAGAAGAGCAACATGGAAAGGTAAATTGGTTGCAAAGAGTTTCAAACTAGTTCAATATGTTGAACATGATGAAGTGTTTTCACCTATTACCATGGTTAAATCCATCTGGATCATGCTTGCTGTTGCAACTTAGTATGCCTATGCGATTTGTCATATGGATGTTAAAGCCACATTCCTTAATTAGAATATTCAAAAAGATGTGTACATGAAACAACCTAATGGTTTGATAAATACATTAATGCAAATAAAGTCTGTAAGATACAAAGGTCAATTTGTGGATTGAAGCAAGCATCTTAGATCTGAAATCTTCTATTTGACAACACAATCAAAGGGTTTAACTTGAGTCAGAATGAAGATGGAATCTATGATAAAATAAGATTTAGTGGGAGCATATTAATATTCCACATAATGATGGGGATGTCGTCCTTATCCTGCAAGTGTTAAAACCTGACAGGGAAAGTACCTTCTATATGAAGGGTTTAGGTGAAGCATCCTATGTGATAGGGATCGAGGTCTATAGAGATAGATCTGGAAGGCTTCTTGACCTAAGTAAGAACACATACATTGGTAAGATATTGAAGGGTTCAACATGCAAGACTCATTGACAGAAAACGTGTCCGTGATCCATAGAGTTAGTCTCTTAGGAGTCTAGTGTCTAGATTCTTATGAAGAATAGGAACATATGGATAGATGCCATACGCATTCACAATTAAGTCTATCTTGAATGTAATGATATGTACTTATCCCATTATCTCATATGTATTGGATACAACAAGAAGATATCCAATAATATCATATGTATTGGACATGACAAGTGGATATTCAACCATCTCATATGTATTTGACATGATGAGAAGACATATATATACCTACCTACAATCTCATATGTATTAGACCTGATGAGCGGGTATATGTCAGATCCCATTGAGGTCAATAAACTACCATAAATAACATCCTTAGGTGCTTGTGAAGCACTTAAAGGATTGGTTCCTCAGTTATGGTAATAAGGAAGAGTTGGATGTAAAGGGTTACACCCATGCAATCTTCCAAACTGAAAAAATTATCACAATTTATGTTCAACAAAAAGCAAGAACTGTAAGCTAGAAAGGATTCTGAGCTAATGAAAGTTGTTCAATTTTACAAAAGAGGCTGAGTATCTTTTCATTATAAGAACATCAGAGGATACTGTATGGATCAAGAAGTTCATGTGGGTGAACTTGTGTGAGGTTCCAACCATTGATGACATACTAGAAATGCTAATGATAATAATGGAGCTACTAGATAGGCTGGGAATCTCATATATAATGTTACAACACTTCCATCTCATGCGAGTAGTCGTACACTAAAGATATGTTAAAATTACAAAATACTGACTTAAAGCAAACATTGCTAAACCCGCTATAAAAGCACTTACGCAGTAGAAGCATGATTGTCATGTTAGGTCACTCAGGATGAGATCCGTGGGTGATCGGCTCTAAGTGCAAGTGGAAGTCTATTGATATATATGCCCAGAGAGCCAATCATATGATGATTGTAATGGTATAACATGTAAATGATTTGATTGATAATAAAGGCAAGCTTCCAATTTATTTTGTATATTCAGTTGTGAGATAATGAATAACATAATAAATGTCTAGAGAATGATATTACTCAATGACATATGTCTTCAAGTACATGACTTGAAGAAATGAGATAATACATATGTTAAGAGTACATATACATATTCTCATTATGTTCCTGATCGGTTGTTATTGTGGAAGGTAGATAGACAACAATAACACATAAGATCAGAGTGTGAGTTGGTTGATGATAGAGTCTCATTAGTCACGATATGACAATATCAATACAAGTACACAGATACATGTTAGAGAATAGTGTATCAGACAGACCCACCATGAGACTGACACATGGAAGCCATCATCATGGAAGTCATAGTCAACTCTTATAGTGATGGTGGTGTTTGTAGTTCTTAGACCTCAAATCACTACACTCGTCACATGTTGTTGGGTACACTTTGACATTGTCAAATATAGTCCTGAAACATGGGTTGTTATAAATGTGATGATTGGTTGAATTTGACACATGGGGTTTGACTGTGAGTGATAGAGATGTGATTTCTCCCTCCTAGAAGAGTATGATATCTAAGCCCTCTTGATTAGTGAGACTGAGAAAAGTATGGACCTACACATGTGAGTCAATATGTGATATTGAGTTTACATATATCTCATGCAGCCTGCTCTAGTTTAAGAAACACGATTGAATAATTATGAGGATGAATGATCCATGCCTCTAGTTCAATCTGGATATCAGTGACAAAGGAACTATACAAATAATGTAATACCATACATAGATTATAGGTTGAAGTTGTTTTCCAACTTACCATTTACTTGGGTAGAAATTATGTGTGACTAGGTACCAGTGATTGCTTGTGATGCCATAAGTTGTTATGGATATTCACTGCCAATTTAATATGGGACCTATAGGGTCACACACATAGGAACTCATCTAGAAGAGGAGTTTGATCTTGAATGACAATTGGATTGATTACTAAAGCATTTAGGTATTCAATTCACACAATAGATCCACAAATTGGCTGATTGTACTGCCAAACGACCATTTCACTGGGTGAGATGGCCACTTGGGCAGCCATACAGGCGTCTCAAGTGTTGAGATGGCCTTTTAGGTTGTTAGGATAATTGGAAATTGAATTGTCTTAGTTCCGCCTTATGAAATGGCCGGTTCAAGTTGTTGAACTGATCGACTCAGCTCAACTCACTATACGGGTGTCTGGGTGAGAGAGACGGGTGTCTTGCATGGGTGAGATGGCTTGGTTGGGCAGAATGAAGGTTCTGGATGTTTCCCGAACTTGTTTCGATTGCATATTACTTGTGGTGTAAGAAATTAATATGTGATATTAATTGGAATTGAATGTCCAAATTCATGTGTGATTGGGAAACTACCAGGATACCATGTCGCAATGTGAGACAACCATCTCATGCACCAAACGACAGTCTGGGTGTGTCAGATTACCATTTAGAGTGTCACAAGTTGCAAAACTATCAGAAATGTTGTGAAAATTCGAGATCTTCCAATCCCTTAGATGCCCACACTGACTGGGAACCCTAACCCTATCCTCTACTATAAATAGAGGGGTATTGGTGGCTTATTAGAGCACAACATATATAATTGAGAATCAGTTGCTTTGACAATTGTTGTCCTCTTTGGTTGTGGTAACTAATAGAGACCAATGAAATCTTACCCAACTAGGGAGGGATAGCTACCAGAGAGAAACAACTGAGGATCATTGTTGTGGGAGAGGAGGTTGGTGACTAGTACATGAATGGGAGGGAGATATCGTTCATGTCCATTCGAACAGGATGAAAAAGAGTTCTAGTTGGTATGTGTGGACTACTCTAGAGGTAGGAGTCCTTTGGCTACTGCTAGGAGGGAAACATCAATTCACACTCTGCTGCAAGAACTGAGGAGTTGATGCAACAATTGTCCAAATGAAAGATGTAACCCAAGAAGAGTAGAATTCCGGCTTGAGGACAAAATTCCACTCCTTTAGCTACTCCAAACCAGACAAACCTCTCTCCCGAGAAGCCTTGTGGAGTGAAGAAGCTCTGTTGCACCTTCGGAGAAGAAAATGGAGAAGAAAAGAAGAAGAATGGGGGTTCTTTGGCAAGAGACCACCTTCTTCTACCACAAAATCACCCTCCTTGCTCTAGACTTGCTCTGGGATGAAAGAGTTTTGAATTATGACCCAATATAACTACTCCATAGAGTGGTTTCATCTTTAAAAGTGAGTGGAGTCGTATTTGAAAATTGCTGAAACTGATAGGCACACGACGTGTCTTCACATCGTGTCTTGTCTCCGACAGTTGTTCTGAGTGTAAAGTGCACGACGTGTCTGAACTATTACACACCGTGTACGTTAACAGAAAGGCAAGTATTGGTTCTAAATTCCCAGGTACATGTCGTGTGTATGACACACACACTATGACTTTTCTTCTGCGTCTGAACTGTAAGGACAACTGGAAATGCACACGCCGTTTCTTAAATAGGACACATCGTGTACTTTGCTGTTTCAGCAGAATTATAACTCTGAATGTTTGCATGGCCTGGGGAAGTCCCAATGATGATGAATTTGAGTTGGGATGTCTTCAATTTGATCCTTTTGAAGTATATCTACTAGACACATCATGTGATAAGCAAAATAACAAAAAGGTGGCAAGAATAATATGAATAAAGGCTAAATGAGAACAAAATGAACTAAATTTGTGTGTGAAATCATGTGAAAAGTTGATGTGGAAAGCACACAACAAATTCCCCTAAGCTTGAACCATTGCTTTTCCTCAAGCAAAAAGAGCACGACCACACAAATGAAGGAATTTTCAAGCTCATGCATGGGTTAAATGAAATGAAGATATGTAATAAAGTCAACCAACCATGTACATTAGGATTATTTTCATAGCCATCATTTCAATTTAAACATCAAATATAGAGAATTTTTGGTTCAACAATGGTGGTCACAAATTAAGCGAAACAATCAAATAAACAACACTAAACAAAATTTGGATAATCAAACCAAACAACTAGTGGATATACAACACAAAATTTCAGCTATTATGGATGTAAATGATGAAATCTTAGCTAATTTTAACAATCTCAGTTGAGTTCTCTTCTTAAAACGATATGACAATTGATTTTTTGGGTTTCGACACTTGGCTGCTAATTTAGGCTTACGTGCACATGGAATGCCAGTTGGGGTGTTATACTTACCCTCTTTTAATTTCATACCACCTAACCATCATTTCTGGATTGGATTCACACTAGGCTAGCATGATATGTGGGTTGTTTGCCATCTTTTATTGGGAAAAGTGAGAAAAGGATAAAGGAAATGTTTGCACAACACAAGAGAGTCAACTAGAAAGTTAAGTTAACAAGATTTCATTCATAGTTCTTCAAAATTTTCATTGAAAAATCGATTGTATATGCACTAAGGGTTTGGCAAGAGTATCTCAAATTCTAAATAGTGTTGTAGAGTTGGTTTATTCGCTAAAATTTTAGACTGTTACATGAATTTAGCAATCAAAGGTGTGAAAATTGAGAGTTCAGGCTACAATTACAAACCACGATTATGTACATGGGGAATTTCATTTTTCATTTGATTCATGTATGCTCTTTACTAATTCTTTCATATGGCCAAAAGAAAAACAAGGTACAAGATGGTTCAATAATACAAGGTACAAGAGTTCATTCCATTGCAATAGCCTCATTTAATATTAAACTTGCCATGAAGGGAAATATAGAACATGAAACATGATGAAATAAAAGACTGAAATAAAAGAATGACATGACTAAAAAAAGCAAATGACAAAAGCAAATGAAAGAAAAAACTAAATTACGGGCCGGTTGCACCCCCCTAAGCTTGAAATATGTAGTGTCCTCACTGCATCAATAAAACTCATGGAGGAAACAACTAGATACCTATCATGGAAGATATCAAAAAGAGGGGCCAACACCCCCGTGGTCAGGTGGGAAGAACTGACTGACAAGATCATCTTCTGGAACATCCATCAGTGTGGGCTGTGGGACAGACTTGGGCAGCTGTGGTTGTGGCTGATACGACTACGGGATGGAGTAGTGGCCCTGTGAAATGTGCCATGAATCCACGCGGTGGACTATGTCGTGCATCACAGTATACTACATGCCCATATGATCCAAGCATCCATCGATATGATCAAATTGCTACTGCACATAGCCGTATAGATGCCTGACATCACACATCACCTAGGAGTACTCCATTTGAGTGCTGGTGGAGGGAGGTGGTGGAGCAGAAGGAGTAGAAAGAGCAAAAGGAGGTGCCCCAGTATCATCAGCTACTCTATTTGCCTCTATCTCTTCATCAATGTTCAACACGACCTTCTAGTTGTCCTTGTTCTCCAAGGTGACATGCTCAGGATTTGGAATGTCAATGTACTGATCATCATCGAAAAATTGCCGAAACTTGGTGTCGCTGTTGGGAATTTTTGTGATCAACCTTGTAGAGAAAAGATATTGAATATCTACTAGGTTTCTACCTGGTGTAGCCTCAAGTCCTGTTAAGTCAACCTCAAGTTTCTGTGCTAGAAGAGTAATCAAACCACCACACATGATGTCACAATTGTCGCTCTTCTTCACCTTCTTAATCTCTAGGAAATGTGTAAGAATATAGAAAGCAACGTTAATCGGGTGCTCATACATCATTCCCCATAAGAAGAAAAGATATTGCTTCCCAACAACCCCTTGGGTTTCCTTCTTGGCAAAAACTCTGGTACTAAGAAGGCAGTGAATATATAGAAGATAGGGTTGTGGGTTAGAAGACACTCTGGCTTGCTTGGCTTCATGACGTTCCACATTAGAAATCTCAAACCAAAACTCGTCGCTATGAAAAATAGGTGGGTAACTAATCGCTCCATCATAATGGCACTCCAACAACTCAAAAAAATGCCTAAATGTTATCTTAAAAGCACGACCCAAAATCCTAAAACGAATAATACCATAGGGCTCGAGCTTCTTCTGTGGGTCTTGCTCAGTGGTGAGTGTCATAAAAAACTCATAGACTAGGTGGGGGTAAGTATTTGATACCGTAAGGTAGATATAGCTTAACCCCAAGTCCTGCAGGCACATGAGAACTTCATCCTTGAAGCCTAGAGTCGTCATTGTCTGCTGGCAAGCAAAGTGAAATGGAAGAACTCTCCTTGCAATTAGGAACTGGTACGTCGAGTCTTCTTCAGGGGTGACCCAAAATTGAGTAGTTGAGATGCACCCAGATGCTTGGGAGGAGCTGGAACCATACTTGCGGTTGGAGGTTTGCTTGACAGGTGCCATTCTACTACTAACTACTTGAGATACGACTTGTGCTAAGCTGGACATGGCGTGTGGCCGAGGCAGAACTTTGGCTGAAGCAGTGATGCACATGGCGTATTATGAAAAGTACACAATGTGTGTCTGGAGATATGCGGCAATCTACAGATGGGATGACGACTATTTTGGGAGGATTAGAAGGGGGAAGTCGAAGGCGACGGTTGGATTCTCACTTGGTGATGGACCGTGCATGGTGGAGGAGATCCACAATGCTTATTATTGGAATTAGAGATGGCACTTGGAGAAGAGGACGGTGAGGCCTTTTGTAAAGACCAAGTCTCTACTATTAAATGTGATAAACAAATACATCAAATGTGTGGCAGCGGCAGAAATAAAACTTGACTTTATTCAAAATGTATAAAGAGTACATTATAAAAATTTCCCAAATGGGAGTACAACTTTATACAAGTATAAGATCTAGGTAGAGGAAGACTTAAACTAATACAACTTGTCTCCACAAACAACATAAAAAAAGTTTATGCAACTAGTCCAAGCTATCTAGATGTGCAAGATCTCCTTAGCCTTAGGCAGGTTCACCAAGCTTCCATGCACACTCTGATCCTAATCTGGGTGGTTGGGATCACCCAGCAAGAGAGAGATAAAAATGTATGTGTTAATCAAGAGAAATAGGACAATAATCTAAATCATTGCAATATAAAAGATTCTCTACACTAAGAGATTTTAAAAGAAATGAGGAAAGTATATGAATAAGAGAGAGAAGACTGCCATAATCAATCACCCCAATAATAATCACATAGCATGAATATATTAAGACACAAAGTCATCTCAATGTAGGGTGAGGCACCTACCGAACCTCACCAAGTGGCAGGGGGACTAAAACCCCAGTGCCTATATAAAGTGGCAGGGGGACTAAAACCCCAGTGCCTAATATAAAATGGCAGGGGGACTAAAACCCCAGTACCCGGCAGGAGGACTAAAACCTCAATGCCCTATGGGTGGTTTGTACACATGTACACTACATTGTGATTTGGCCTAAAATACATCATGCTTAATAGTTCACTTGGTAGTAGTGAGAAATATAAAAGTAACATTTGCATCATAGCATTTGGGAATAAAACCCTTGAATAAACCACATGAAGGATCCAACATAGGATATAGCAAGATTTAAGCATTTCTAAGTAAATGAGCCAACATATGTAGTAGCAAGTTCCACATGTTTCAAATGAATGAGCCACAATGGAATTAGAAGCATCAAATAAGTAAAGATCCAAATAAATGCATTTAGGAGGATATCAAGGCTAGCACAAAATGTTTGTAGGGTTGGATAAGACCCAACTGAAGGATTAGGATTGTTTGCACATAGATTTCACATTCATGCATTCCACTCATATAATAGAATAACATACCAAAATAGGATCCACATACACAAATAGGTATCACATACACCAATAGGTTCTCACATACCTTTTAGAAGATTCATATTCAACCCATTTCACCAAAAGCTTGTTATCCGATTCCATTTTCCCTAGGTATAAATATTTCACATGAATTAATATATATTAAGGCATAACGCATAGGAAAAACCCTAATTTTGGAACTTATTTTCAAAACCACGATTTAAGGTTCAAAACCTAGTCCAATCGATTAATCACATTCTCCTGATTAAGAAAACATATTTTATTTCCCAATTTGGAGTTAAAATAGATTATTTACACATTTTAGATCATTTAAGGTGATTAAAATTATAGTTAAGATAAACTTTGAAAAAGCATTTGGAAACAGGACCAAGTGATTCCTAATATTATTCTAATCAATAAAACATATTTATTTACCAAAAACAGAGTTAAAACACTTTAATTATCATTTTATAACATTTTATACATTTAAATTGAGGTTCGAATTAATTATCAGATTTGGGATGGAAAACAGGACTCAAAAACTGGAAATTCGGATTCTACTCAAAAAATTCTTTCCAACGACTATTTATTTGTATTTTTCAGATAAACGAGTGATTTTCTATGAATTAAACATGATTAACCAATCAAAAATTAGATAGTTGCTATGTGGGCCAAAGACCAAAAGGGCAGCGAAAGAAAAGGGTGAACTGAAGAGCACGGAGGGGAAAAACCATAAAAAACCACTCGGCCTTCTTCTGCCTTCGGCCAGTGACATGGCACCGAGGTCCCAACTTGCGAAGTTGGGCAAATCCACAATTCTCAACCAAATTAAGCGTATAGGTACTCGAAACGTAGGGAATTGAACAAGGAACGTACGTACGGGTTCAATTTCACTTATGGTTGCTCCTAGCTCCGTGAAAAAACTCCGCAATCTCAGGGTGAAAAGCTCCTCGCCGGCGGCCACACACACTTCTTTGGACCAAATAGAGTGGATAGAAAGGTTGCTAGGGGGATGACGAAGATGTGGAGGGTTTTATTTATAGGTGCAGATGTGTATGGAGCCGAAATGAAGGTGGAGGTGAGAAGCCATGGTCGGCCAGGTTGGGCGTTTCACATACGATGCACGGGAGGCAATGAGGTTTGGCTCAAATGATGCGGGAGGGTACCACGAGTTCGTAGGAGAAGAAATTTCTAGAAACGACGAAGAGACGAGGAAGGAAAGGTGGAGAGGAAGCGAGCGGCAGCTGCTCGGTTTCTGCTTCGGTTAACCGAAGGTAGGAGACAAAGCGTCGACTGTAGGATGAGGTCCACATCCATCCTAGACCATTGGATTGTGATCCATGATGGGCCAGGCGCGCATGAAATCTATTAAAGGCTGGACTTTGGTTTAAATGTGCATGTAACATTGATATCTTAATGTTATAATGTCATACTTTATTAGGAAATTGATTAATGCATTTGGGAGGTCAAATGAACTCCAAATGACTTCAAATTGTAACCCTAGGTTGCTAATGATGTCTAGTTTCATGCTATATAATTAGATTTGCATTTCACCCAACCTTTGGCCTCCAATAATTATGTTTCTTATTAAAGAATATATTAATATGATATTTGGGCAAATAATTGCATATAGCTTTTATAAGCAACCCTTGGTTCCCAAATCCGAGATATGGAGTCCAAGAGTCCTCCACTCACTAACAGAATGCATTTTCAAGTTTAATTAGCCCATATTAAGAGTGAGATATGAATGTGGGTCATTATTCACCATTTTAATTTACACTTGCATATTAATTCACTTCTTAACCATTAATATTTATTCTTGATCTCCAACATTTTCCATTATTCAACTAATTTGTGGTTTAGTGGAGTTTTGCATAATTACCCTATCAAGTCTTATTACCCCATAAGATGAGAGAGAGAGGGAGGTGGGTTATTATTCTCCATATTAACTCTACACTTACATAATTATTCATTTCTCATCCATTAATCATTAAACTTGTACTTTAACATTATCCATTGGTCAATTCTTATTTGTGCAACTATTATTTCGTTTTTAGTGATCATTAGCATCATTTCCCTTACTAATCATATTAATTGTGGTAGTTGTGCAAACACCCCTTCATTATCATAAATGGGGGAAAAATGGAATTTCACCATCATTAATGCTCAAATTGCATATAGAGTCCAAAATGATTCAAAAGGATGGGAAATTTATGAAAAAGGTCCAAATGGACTAGAAGGCAAAGAAAAGCTCAAAAGTGGGTAAATTGTAGGAAAGACCCTGAATTTTAGTATGTTACACGTTTCTCATGTCTCGGTGGCACAACATGGTGTGAGCTTGAATAAGATGATAGCTTGAGATTAAAAGAGACAATGGTGTCAATCCGGTGCTCAGAGATGGGGATGGCAGCTCAAGCTTGATGGCGAGAGCACCACCTTGTGCTAGGGCACACCGTGAGCAAGGGAATACGTCGGGAGAAGAACACGATGATGACAACTGGAGCTTGAAGAAGACACACCGTGAGTAAAGGAAAATGACGATGACAACTAGGTGTGCTCGAGCACACGACAGCTATGGAAGCAAAGGCTAGGGTGCATGGAAGCTCTGAGATCTCACACACCTCGAATGAAGGTGTGAGTGAGAGGGGCGTCCGTGTGCTAGGTTAAGAATGTGCATTTTTGATAAAAGACATGACCTGTTCAAATAAAGACACACACTGTGTCTCTTTAGAACTTCCTTTCTATATAATAAGACACGTCGTGTCTAAATTAGTACACGTCGTGTGACTTTCTATAAATTCAAAATGCCCATTTTCACTAATAACTATATGGCGTGTTCAAATAAAGACACATCGTGTTCCTTTTCCATATAGCTCATTCTTTCCCCTTTTGTTGTGATACACATTGTATCTAATTTAGGACACGTCATGTTTGTATTCTAGATTTCTTATTCCTCCCTTTTCTGCTTGGGTACATGATGTGTCTAAATTAAGACACATCGTGTAGTTTTCCAGGACGAGAAATACTTTGTATCTGCTAGATTGCGACATAGCGTGTCTAAATAAAAACACATCGTGTATTTAGAGATATAGCTCATCTGCTGTATTCTGAGAGTAGGGACACACCATGTCTAAGTAAAGACACACCGTGTCTTCTGTAGTTCCTATAGAAAACAACTTCTCATCAACAAAGAATTAATAACAAATATGGCAATAGAATTGTCTAAATTATTACATTCATCCATGACAAGCTTATTTATGAAACTAAAGAGTGTTTTTGGCTCAAATGACTTAAAAAGAAATCTATCCTAATGTGGGTTCAACACCCACAAGGTCCTCCATTTAGAGTCTAGAGTGAGACTCTTCAATTGTCCATCATGCATCTTGAAGGGAGAAAGAAGCTCCCTTGTGAACTTCATCTCCTGAGGTATATAGTTTGCAACGTTGGCCATTTACTTTGAAAACTCCATCCTTTCCTTGTAGCTCAATAGTACCATAAGGAAAAATATTCATTACGAAAAAAGGGACGGACCACTTTGATTTTAGTTTTCCAGGAAATAGCTTAAGTCTTGAGTTGAACAACAACACTTTGTATCCTTCTTTGAAGTCTTTCCTCTGGATTATCTTGTCATGCCACATCTTGTTTCTTTCTTTGTAGATATTTGCATTTTCATATGCATAAAGTTGGAGTTCTTCCAGTTCTTGCAGTTGCAATAGCCGCTTTTCACTAGCCTTCTTCATGTCAAAGTTCAAGAACTTGATGGCCCATAGGGCACAATGTTCTTGCTCCAACAGAAGATGACAAGATTTACCATATATCAACTTAAAAGGAGTTGTGCCTATGATGGTTTTATAAGCTATCCGGTATGCCCATAGTGCATCGTCTATCTTCAATGCCCAATCTTTCCTTGATCTAGACACAATCTTCTCTAGAATGTTTTTTAGTTGTCATTTGGAGGCCTCTACTTGCCCGAAGGTTTAAGGATGGTAGGGTGTAGATACTTTATGAGTGACTCCATATTTTTATAGAAGGTTATTGAATTGCTTCTCAATAAAATGCCTGCCTCCATAAGAGATTACAACTTTAGGAACTCCAAATTGAGGGAAGATGATTTTTAGAAATTGCTTGACTATGGACTTTGCATCCGGTTCTTGGGTTGGGATGGACTCAACCCATTTAGAGACATACTCACAAGCAACTAGGATATATTGGTAGCCACAAGAAGATGAGAATGGTCCCATGTAATCAACTCCCCATATATCAAATACCTCAATTTCCAAGATAGAGTTAAGAGGCATGTCATCACATCTAGAAATTCCTCCAGTCCTTTGGCATTTATCACAAGCTTTGACAAAGAAATTGACATATTTGAACAATGTTGGCCAATAGAAATCGGCATGTAGGATCTTTGCTACAATCTTCTCTCCTCCAAAGTGACCTTCATAACGAGAGGAATGGCATTCATAAATAATGGTGGCAATCTCTTCTTCAGCAACACACCTCCAGATGAGGCCATCACTCCCATGTTTGAACAACAAGGGGTCGTCCCAATAGTAGAACTTTACATCATGGAAGAACTTCTTCTTTTGTTGGTATGTCAAATCTGGCGGTAGCTGTCCTGTAGCAAGAAAGTTTGCAATGTCTGCAAACCATGACACTTGTGTGGATGATAATGCATAAAGCTTTTTGATAGGTAAACGATCCTCAATAGGCAAATAATCTCCAACATCTATAGTCAATCTAGAAAGATGGTCATTGATATTGTTCTCTGTCCCCTTCTTATCACAGATTTCAAGATCAAACTCTTGTAAAAGTAGTATCCAGCGGATGAGATGAGTCTTAGCACCAAGTACTATCGGAATTTTTCAAAGCATACACTATAGTGAGCATCTCCTTCTCTGTGGTTGTGTAATTGATTTGTGCTTCATCTAGGGTCTGGCTTGCATAGTATATGGCATGAAGCTTCTTGTCCTTTTGCTGTCCCAAAACTGTCCCTACTGCATAGTCACTTGCATCACACATCAATTCAAAAGGAGAATTCCAGTCCGATGGCTAAATGATTGGTGCAGAAATAAGAGCTTCCTTGAGCTTGGTGAAAGTTGTACGACAATCATCATTTAATATGAATTCAGCATCTTTTGCAAGTAAAGAACATAATGGCTTTGCAATTTTAGAGAAGTCTTTGATAAATCTTCTATAGAACCCTACATGACCAAGGAAACTACGGATGTCTTTGACTGAAGAGGGTGTAGACATCTTCTCAATAGCTTCCACCTTATCCTTATCAACTTCAATACCCTTGTTAGATACAACATGGCCTAATACTACACCGGATTGTACCATGAAATGGCACTTCTCCCAATTTAGTACTAGGTTAAACTCTTTGTAACCGGCTAAGACTAAAGACAAATTGCATAGGCAATGATCAAATGAATCTTCATAAACACTAAAATCATCCATGAAAATTTCCATTATGTTTTCAATGAAATTGAAAAAAAAGCCATCATGCATTGTTGGAATGTCACAGGAGCATTGCAAAGGCCAAAGGGCATGCAACGATAAGCATAAGTTCCATATGTGCATGTAAAAATGGTTTTCTCTCAGTCGAGATGGTAGATAGGAATCTGGAAAAACCCGGAATACCCATCCAAGTAACAAAAATAAGAATATTTTGCAAGACGTTCAAGCATCAAGTTGATAAATGACAACGAATAATGATCCTTACAGGTCGCTTTGTTCAAACACCGGTAATCAATACACATACATCAACCCATGAATATACATGTTTGTATCAACTCATAATTATCTCCCTTGATGATAGTTGCACCCCCCTTCTTAGGTACCACATGGATGGCACTAACCTAAGGAATGTCACTTATAGGATAAATGATACCGACATCAACCAACTTAAAGATTTCCTTTTTAACCACCTCAAGCATATTTTGATTTAAATGTCTAGGTGGTTCAATAGTGGGATTAGCATCATCCTCCATGTTTATTCTATGCATACAAATGGAGGGATGAATGCCTTTCAAATCATCGATAGAGTAACCAATGACATCTTTGTACAAATGCAATTCAACAAGTAGTTTATTTTCTTGTTCATTAGTTAACTCATTATTAATTATGACAGGAGAAGTAGAGACAAAATCAAGAAATGCATACCTCAGCCCTGGTGGAAGGGCTTTAAGTTCTACCTTTCTCCCGCCTGCATTTTCTTTAGCTTTATTGTCAACAAGTGGAGTGTCTTCTTCAGTTGTATCTGATTGAGCAATAGAAAATACCCCAAAATTTTCAGATCCATTATTTATACCTTCATCATCATCACAGTAGTTCAGTATCAAATTGGCAACATCATGATCTTCTTCTACAAAATAATCAATAAAGTCCATAAAATAGATTTCTTCTACATGAAAGGGTGCTTTCATGGCATCATATATAGAAAACTACATGGCTTTCTCACCAACTCAGAGTGTGAGTTTGCCTTCTCAAACATCAACAAGGCATCCATCAGTTTTTAAAAAGGGTCTCCCAAATAGAATGGGGTTGGAAGGAACTTCTACCATATCTAGCACAATGAAATCACATGGAATGCAGAGTTTACCAATCTACACTAGCACAATTTCCATGATTCCTTTAGGGTATTTGATGGAATGATCGACCAGTTCAATGGCCATATTTGTAGGCTTCAGATCTCCAAGATCTAGCTCCTTCCACAAAGTAGACGGGATGAGACTGATACTGGCTCCAAGGTCTATAAGACCTTTGTCAAATGTGGTGTTGTTGATCTTGCATAGTAGAGTGAAGGCTCCCAAATCATCTAGCTTCTCAAGAAGTCGATTTTGAATGATAGAACTGATTCTTTCAGAAAGCATCACGGTCTCCACTTGGTCTAACTTTCTCCTCTTGGTGAGGATGTCTTTAAGAAACTTAATGTATGATGGCATCTCTGCTATAACTTCAGCTAGTGGAAGGTTGACATGGAGTTTGTTTAGAATGTCCATAAAATTTCTAAACTTTGAATCCTGCTTCGTGTTTGCAAGCCTTTACGGAAATGGTGCATTTGCTTTGGTAGAAGATGTTACCTCATCTGTACCTTTACCTTTGTCTCCCATAGGGGTGTCAAGATTCTCTTCATCGGCAATCTCAACATTCTTCTCCTTGGGTGGAGAAGGTCTGTGGATTTCAGCTCCGCTCCTCAAGGTGATAGCATTAGCCTACTATCTTGGATTCACCTCCGGTTGGCTTGGAAGAGAACCAGATTGAATGTTCTTTTGCTACGTCAAGGCTTGCTGGGCAATTTGACTTTCCAACGTCCTTGTATAGGTGGAAATGCCATCCACCTTTTGAGAGAGTTGGGAAATTGCATCTTTCAAGAGCTTGTCATTGCCCCTGAACTTTTCATTTTGTTGCATCTGCATGGAGATAAATTTCTCCATCATGGCCTCCAAGGAAGAACTTTAGGGTTGTTGTTGCTGTTGGTAACCCCTATTGTTGTTGAAGCCCGATGGATTCCCATTGTTTTATCAGTTGAAGTTCTGTTGTTGCTGCGGTTGCTACTGTCCATGTTGGAAGTTTTGCACATTGCTTGTGTTCTGGTAGGAGAAATTAGGATGATCTCTCCATCCCAGATTAGGGATTGTACTACTTGTTCCCCTACATCCCAATGACATTGACTTGTTCAAGGCTCCCTTCATTCACATTAGGAGCAAATCATGAAGAAGAATTATGTCTAGAATTCCCACAAGCTTCACATATCACTTTAGCTGATTGGATTTGCAATTTAGTCATCTTCTCAAACTTTTATGTAAGATCATCAAGTTTAACAACAATTAGATCAACGACATGAACAATATGCTTCCCTCCTTGCTTCCTAGTTGAAGAACTAGTTGTAGAGGATGATTGTGCCTTCCTATCTGACCCCCATTGGCAATGATTGAGTGCTATGTCTTCAATGATGTAATAAGCCTATATGTAAGACTTATTAATCAATGCTCCATTAGTTGTGACATCCAGTGTCATGCTGGTATTGTAGAATAGTACATTATAAAATGTTTGGAGTAGCATCCAGTTGGTCAACACATGGTGAGGGCAAAGGCGTTGAAGGTCCTTAAACTGATCCCATGTATCATACATAGTTTCTCCATCAGATTGAGACAAGTTGGTGAGTTGGTTCCTTAGTTGGTCTGTTTTGCTCGGCTGAAAATACTTTGCAAGGAAAGCATTTAAGAGTTGATTCTAGCTTTTGATGGACTTCTTAGGAAGATATAAAAGCCATGCCTTGGCTCTATCTCTCAAAGTGAAAGGGAACATCAACATCCTTACTCCATCGGGGGAAACCCCATTGACATTGAAAGTATTCATGTACTCGAAAAATTCAGCCACATGAAGATTCTGATTTTCATTGACTGTACCCCCGAACCGGTTCTGCTCGATCATCTGCATCATAGAAGGAGCAATAGAGAAATAGTTCACTTCCATTGCAGGTAGGTCAATGGCTCGACAAATGTTTGTGGCAATCGACATGGAGAAATCCATCAAAGGACGGTCGTCCTCCATGGTTGGATCTTCTTGTGTGACTTCTTTAAAAGGAAAAGAAGATGGTGATGGTGATGATGGTGGAAAACCTCCTAGAAATGGTTTCTCTACCCTTCTTGCTCTTCTTAAGCTTGAAAGAGTACACTCAATCTGAAGGTCTAACAACGCTGATGTTTGAAGACCTCTTTGCGAGCGACGCATACAACCTGAAAAATAACAAGAGATATTGAGAACACAACTAAAAGGTATATGGAAATTTGAAAATGGAAATGATGATCTAGTCTTGCATACTAGTTAGCACTTGTTACTCTAATTAGATTAACTTTAGCTCCCCGACAATGATGCCAAAAACTTGTTGGCTTTTTACACTTATGAGTTTCAATATTAAGAAAGATCTTTTACTCAACTAACCAATTCCCGCAAGTATATAGAAATAGTTGTAGTCAAGGTCAAACACAAGGAGCTTTAGCAATCAATTAAATGCAACAGTGCTAAGGTTCAACAATCTAGACCGTTTTAAAAGTGGATTTGGTTGATTAAGCTAAAATTTCAGAATTAAGAAAAATAGTAGATGAATTACTAAAAGAGATTTAAATTCAGATATGGGAGTATCTTGGACTTAGAATTTCACCAACATATCATATCACAACATGGGAGCATGAAATTTAAACATGCTAAGCACTTGTTTTAAAGGAGAGTTGTATGTTGCACTTCACCTCTCGGTGCAAGTAAAATGATCCTAACTCAACTCAACATTCCCATGAATGAATTTTATTTTGGATCACAAACTTACTCCTCAACTCCATAATTTCTACTCTCATGGTAAAGAAAGAGTTTCCAAGAGAGTATGTACTTACTCTCCTACCTATCTTCTCAGATCAAGCAAAAGAGCATAAAACATACACATAAGGTGGCCATCCATACATGCGGAAAAGAAGAAACCAGTACTCACAAGGTGGAAAAACAAGAAACATAGCATTTAGTATGAAATTACCATGTTTCATACATGCTATGAAATGGGAACTACTCTCGCATGTCCAAGAAAAGGAAACTACTCATCCATGATGGTGTACAACAGAAAATGCACATAAATTTCAGAGTTCAACATGATTTAGAGAAGGAAAAGCTAAGAGAACCAAAGATGCAACCCAAGAAGAGTAGAATTCCGTCTTGAGGACAAAATTCCACTCCTTGAGCTGCTCCAAAACGGACAAACCTATCTCCCGAGAATCCTTATGGAGTGAAGAAGCTCTGCTGCACCTTCAGATAAGAAAATGGAGAAGAAAAGAAGAAGAATGGGGGTTCTTTAGGCAAGAAACCACCTTCTTCCACCCCAAAATTGTCCTCCTTGCTCTAGCCTTGCTCTGGGATGAAAGAGGTTCGAATTATGACCCATGATAACTGCTCCATAGAGTGGTTTCATATTTAAAAATAAGTGGAGTCGTATTTGAAAATTACTGAAACTGACAGGCACACGACGAGTCTTCCTTTGGACACGTCGTGTCTTGTCTCCAACAATTGTTCTAATTGTAAAGTGCATGGCATGTCTGAATTATTACATGTTGTGTACGTTACCAGAAAGGCAAGTATCGATTTCCGAATTCCCAGGTAACATCACGTGTATGACACACACACCATGTACTTTTCTTCTGTGTCTAAACTGTAAGGCCAACTAGAAATGCACACACCGTGTCTTAAATAGGACATGTCGTGTACTTTGCTATTTCAGTAGAATTATAACTCTAAACATCTGCATGGCATGGGGAAGTCCCAATGATGATGAATTTGAGTTGGGTTATCTTCAATTTGATCCTTTTGAAGTATATATGCAATATACATCATGTGATAAGAAAAATAACAGAAAGGTGGAAAGAATAATATGAATAGACAAAATAAACTGAATTTGTGTGTGAAATCATGTGAAAAGTTGATGTGGAAAGCACACAAAAGAGAAGATGTCAGAAGAGCCCCAATATAACCAGGTGTTGTAAAGACATCATCCAAGATAGAGTGCGCATCTATATCAACAAGGACTATTGCTGGACTTTCTTCAAGACCATGTATATCTTCGTTAAAGCATCCTTACCATTGCATAGTTATTGACGCGATCTGCTGGTTAATGAGAAATATGTCAGTAAAATTTTGTTTCCACTGCCTATGTGATGTCATATTTCCCAACAAATAACATCATTATTAGGATGAGAAGATTCAACTAAAAGATATGAGTAAAGTAGTTAACACTATTTAAGCAATTTAGGCATCTAAAACTGAGCAATAGAACATCTTATATTTTTAGAAAGAATACAAAGAACATGCATAACAATTGATTTCTCTTACCACATTATAATTTAGGTAATCAATACAAGAGACAAGGCAAAGGGTCATCCAATGTGAGTTGTGTTTAACCCTAAGTAAATATACTACACGACTGTATTACATCTTTTATTATGCCCTGTGGAGATGAGGTATACCACTCATGCTCCAACTAACCACTGCTAAGTTGAAATTAGTGCCATACAAGATCTTGGAGGAGCCAGACACCTATGATCTCCCACACCCTCGGTCATCCTGAGTCCTCCACAATGACATATAGAGTCCAACTACAAAATAGCCTAGTCTACCTTGGTATATAGGCACAACACTAGTGAAAAATGAGTTATGACCGCAGCCACACTCCTACCAAGGTATGACCACAACCATCCTCAAAATATATCATATATATATGATGAATCACATTGTCTGACATAAGACCTCAACCATTCTCCTGCCAGGGTATGACCACAACTAATCATGTGAAAATGCATATACTCAACAATATATGACTCCGAGCTTCCACTAAGGGAGAACCCGTTTCACCATCTAGAAAATATTGATGCTGAAGATGGATCTATGGAACATGGCAACTACATGATTAGGGTTTCACTTGATTAGTAAATCCAATTGTGTGTCTTTTAGCATCAATCAAGTTATAGCATACAAATCTTAAATAAATTGTACAAAATAGGGGTAAAGGTACAACTCTAGAAGATATAAACGTATGAGGTATGAACTTGTCACATCATCTCTTGATATCACTACCATGTAAGACCATCAATAATATCACATCACTAAGGGATAACAATCCCTCATCTCATCACTAGAGGATATCACCTCACATTAGGCATAAAGCCTCTACCAGGTCATAAGGTCCAATCACATCGTTCCTACACATCATCATTATCTCATCATGCCTCATAAAGGCCCACAACCATCAGCCTATGTCATATCAATCACACCAAAGAAAACACTAGCTATGATACTCATTCCACCTACAAGCTTAGGATTATACAAGTAGGAGAGAGAAAACATCAACTCATGCTATTCATTCAAGAAAGATCAACAAGTACATCATACACTTGGAATTAGGGTTAGGGTTTCTAATATAACCTATTAGGGTTTCTATTTCAATACTTGTCATTAAACCCTAGGTACGTCATCTCCCACACTCTTGCAACACATTAGGGTTAAGCATAATTATTATCATGATTGTCCAATCATTCCAAACAACACCATGTATCGACCATTCAAGAACCAAGATGTAGTGACCAACCTTCATAACACGTGTAGGGACCAATCAAAGCTCAAGGTGTAGCGACCAAACAAAGCACAAGGTGTAGCAACCATAGGTGATTAACACCATGTTGCAATCAAGATAAGCATGTGTGGAAACCAAACAAACAAAAGTAGGTGTTCGGACCACAAGAGATCATATGTAGTGACCCTTGTATTGACCAAACCAAGATCAAGAAACTGTAGCGACCACCCTGTCAGGGTAAGGGTTTGTTTCACATGCTACATATTAGCAGCATGTAGTGACCTCGAGCACCAAAGTGAGTGTATAAACCTCAAGGACAATACACTCCAAACAACACATAAACAACTCCAAAATAGAAATAAACCATGATCAAAATAGATGATAAGCATTAAGGAAACTAAGCATCATCAAGGGGAAAACTCCATGTAAAGATGGTCACCAAAAACCCTAAAACAAACATCACCAAGGTTAACATGGAAAACCATGATGATAGAAAAACCATGCGTCCAAAATATATAATGAAAGATCCAAACCTCCAACATCACATGATTGTCAATACATAACATGGTGATAAAACCAAGGATCAAGATGCATATATAAACAACAACTCCATCACTTAGAAATCGGGTGCATGAAATTAAGGTTTAGGAGAAAGAGTAATCTATGTAAGAACACTTCATAATATTAAACCCTAGATCATGATAACATCATATAGCATTGTAGGATCACATATTAGAGATAAGATAGTGTTGGGTTTTAGGGGAGACAGAGAAGGCAGCAGAAACAAAAATTTTCTCCCCCAACCCATACCGAGGAAACGCGTCAACGTCTATATAATAGGAAAGGATGGTTTGCGGAATCATACCTTGTCCCGAGGCTTGCTCGGCGACAATACCTCGCGCAATGCGTGGTCTTCAACTCTGGACTTTGACGGTGTCTGTGCAGCTCCTGGTCGCACCGGGACTGACAACTCCTACTCGAACCGGACTGTCGGATGACAGTTGTCCTCCTAAGCGGCAGTGTCCTCCTGCCTCTGTAGTAGTCCACACGGACCACCTGGAACTCCACTCTCCTTGTCCCACAAGGAAGTGGAAGGAGTCACACCCTCCTCTTGACGTACTAGTCGCCAACACACTCTCCTGCCTCCTGTTGCAACTGCAGTTGTCCTTCCCTTGCTGCACCTCCCTTTTGCGGGAAGCACTTGCTCGGGCTCTCTCACGGTTACCAAAACCAGAGAGAACGACAACTTGCAGAGAAACTGGTTGCACTGAGCTGTACTTTGAGAAGCCCCCAATACCCCTATATATAGGAGAGTCATGGGACAGGGTTCTCCATCCCGGGCAATGCGTGACTAAAGCAGGAGTAGAAGGGTTCGAGAATTTTCCACAAAAAGCAACCGGTTCGCAACTTGAAATGATCGGTTCACAACTGAACCGATCGGTTCGGCCATTGAGCCGATCGGTTGGACCTGAGCAGATCGTTTGGGGCACTCCAACCGATCGGTTGGTGCCCTGAACCGATCGGTTCATGGTCCTAATCCGGCTCAAAAAGACTTTCTTTGTTTCTTTCCCAATTGGTATCGAATACCAATATTATTCCCAATCGAATTGGGCAATTTGAAACCAAAGGAAAATTCTTGCCGACATGACTTTCCCAACTGGTCGGTTGCACCAGTTGAGCCGATCGGTTCAACCCTTGAACCAGTCATTTCAACCTGGGCATGAGCCGATCGGCCTGGACACTCCAGCTGACCAGTTCAGCAACCTCAGCCGACCGGTTCATCACATGAACTGATCGGTTGGGAGCACAGGTTGGGCAAAATCAGTCAATTGCGATTTCAATCAATCCGATACTCCAATCAATGCGTCCAACACCTTGAACCATACGATATTGAGATATCGACTGATTGAGTGTTTAATTTAACTACTAAACTCCTTTAGTAATCAATCTAAACATTGCTTTGTGGACAAAACTCCTCTTCCAGGTTAAATCCTATGTGTGTGACCCTGCAGGTCCATTTCACGTTGGCAGTGAAAGTCCATAACACTTATGACTTCACAAGCAAAGAGCGGTGCCTAGTCACACATCAGTGCTACCCAAGTGAAAGTAGAAAGTTGGAGAACAACTTTCATCCTACAATCCGTGAATGGTGTTATAGAGAATGTATAATTCCTTTGTCACTGATATCCCGAATGAACTCGAGGCATGGAACAGTAATCTTGTCAATGTTCATTCACTTCCTTGATCTCAGAGTAGACTGGAAGATATATGTATGACATCGGTATCATATACTGATTCACACATGCGTGCACGCCTTTCTCAATCCTACTCATCAAGTGGCCATGGATATCAAACTCCCTCAGGAGGGACAAATCCCATATCTATCACTCACCCCTCAAAAGCCCCATGTGTCAAAGCCACCCAATCATCACCTTTATAAGAACCCATGTTTTAGGACTGCGTTTGATGATGTCAAAGTGTGTCCAACGACATGTGTTGAGTGCAGTGATTTCAGGTCTAAGAATCACACTCACCACCATCACTGTGAGTACTGACTGTGACTACCATCTCATGGTTCCATGTGTCAAACTCACGGTGGGTCTGTCCGGTACACTTGTTCTCTAACAATTACCTATGTGTTTGGTTTGATATCTCTATATCATGACTAATGAGATTCTGTCATCAACCAACACCACAATCTAGTCTTGTGTGTCATTGCTGTCTATCTACCTTCCACAATGACATCCAACTAGGGACATATCAAGAATGTACAAACTCTTAGCATCCATATGATGTCATCGTTCAGGTCATGAACCTGAAGGCATACGTCATTGAGTACTGTCATTCTCTAGACATTCAATCTGTTCTATCACTATCTCATATGACTGAACCAGAAAGAATTGGAAGCTTGCCTTTGATGTTTATCAAATCAATCTTAATGTATCCCACCAATCATCCCATGATTGGCTCTCAGGGCATACATACCAACAGACTCCCACTTGCACTGCGAGCCAATCACCCATGAATCATATTCATAGTGATCTTCAAACATGTCCCACATGTTACTGTGCTCTTAGTGCAAACATAGTGAGTAATGGCAACACATTGCCAAAGTCTGTATAAATTGCATGTCTCTCATCTCTTCGCTGTACGTCACACGTATGAGATGGAGTTGCCGTAATATGCGATCTTGTATTCCATTTGCTAACCTTTAGCCACATTGCATGATCAAGGATTCCAGACTTGTCATCAATGAGTGGAATATAAGTTCATCTCATGAACTTTCAGATCCATATAGTATCCACTGCTGTTTACTAATACATAGATACTTGGCATTTCCCTTTTTCAAATGGCTTTATTGGAACATTTCCAATTATCAACAAACTTTCACTTTTATACATCTTATGTATATATATTGCGATTAATTTTTTTTTGTCCTTTCGGAAGTTCGCATCAATGTAACTCTTTACATTGAACTCTTCTCCATAGAACTAGTGCTTCACAAGCACTTATCAAGTTCTCATGGTATTCCAGTAACCCTTACTGGAAGCAGACAGACATCCACTCATCATGTCCCACATACGAGTTATCAGGATGAGCACATCATATTGCCATGTCCTACATACAAGATGATGAATGCATTTTATTCTTGCCATGTCATACATGCAAGACAATGGGATGATTACATACATGATAGATCCATATCTATTCTTAGTGTTCCCATTCTTCATAAGAATTGGACACTTGGCCTTGGGATACTAACTTCATGTAACATGGACAAGTTTTCTCCCACTGAATCTGTGCATACTGAACACTTCAGTACAAATTTCCAATGTATGCTCTCTCTTTCCAGGTCAAGAGATTTTCGAGAACTATCTCTATAGATCTCTATTCCTATCACATAGGAAACATCTCTATCTTCCTTAAAGATAATTTCCACTTTTGGATTTCCAATCTAGAACATTTCCATTTCACATCAATATGTGGAATGTGAACACGCTCCCACTAAATCACAGATCCCTTCTTTATCTTTGACATATCAGTCAAACCCTTTGACTATATCATCAAAGTAAAGATCCAATTTTGAGTTGCTTGTACTCAATCAATCACATTGATTAGTCCATTGTAACTTATAGACTTCATTTGCATTAGTGGATTCATAAACCTTATAGGTTGTGTCACGTACACATCCTTGTTTTATTCCTCATAGGAATGTTAGTATCCATATGCCAAATGTCTTAGTCATTAAGTTGCAACAAGCATCATCCTTCTCAAAATGTTATCCATGTGTCTTAACACTTAAGACTCATCTGCACTTATGGATATGATCCAATGAGTGCTACCATCAAGGTCATACCTTATGGTTCACATGGAAGTCATTTAGGATGTAATGGTTTTAAACCATAACTCAAGATTCAGTTCCTCATATTCATCTTGATAGTTGACTCATCACATGAACAACTCATCACATAGATAATTGAGGTGTATCTGTTAAAGATATAAGAACTCACAACCCTTGTGATTCTTAATTTCTTTTATTAGTGTGGGGTATTCTTTTATTAAGAAGAATTCAGTTATTTGATAATCATTCTATAACTCCTTAGAGTATGATTCCTTCTTGATTCAGACATCACCATGCCTTAATCATGAGTTCACTATGATACACTATCATAATCACTCATAAGGATCTCAAACATTTGGTCCAAGTATTTCATTCATTGATCTCATCAAGAATTAATACTTTACCAAATTTGTACTTCATTTATGATAATCTTGAACACTTCAAGATATTCATATTGGTATTTCTCTAAACACCATTTGAAGTATTAGCATTTATTCCAATAGGTATGCAAATACATCACATGTATTATACCTAATATGATAATCATTCTCCCACTACATTAGTGAAGATTGATTAATCATGTCCAAGATATTCATGTCCCTTACTGGTTCTCTAACCAAAAGAGTCTAGTTTTATCCATCACATGGAAACTAGAAATGAATTTCTCATGATTAATGCTAATTAAAAAAATGTTTGAGTTATCTATAACTTTTAGGTATCGTCTTATCTCATGCATATCAAATATCACAAGATAAATAAGGCATTGCCACAAAGATCACATCTTTATAAATTGAAACATCTCTTTATTAATTGCCATCATACAATATGCAAAAATAAAGTGTTTCTATCTATTGGCAAGTATGAAATAGCAGTTCATAACTGTATTACATGCCTTATTGGCTGAAAATAAACTAAAGTATTCCTATCTATAAAGGCAACACTTGCCCCAAGTAAGAATGTTGTACACTTTACATCTTGGTATCATATACCTCAAAAAGTGTTACAAGTTTATTTACATGACACCTTCAAGTAGAGGCTTCAGTCGCCTCCTTCTTCTTTGGTTCTTCCAGGTAGAGAGAACAATTCCTTTTCCAATGTCCTGGCTTTTGACAATGGTGGCAATTTCCTTTCTTTGTCACGCCTCCCTTGGCCTTGAGAGCTGAAGATGGCTTGGACTCCTGGCTAGCTTCAGAACCTTTCTTAGCTTTGCCCTTGCCCTTGCGCTTGGACTTGCCTTTCTTGCTCGTGATCACCATCACAGACTTAGGCTTGTCCTTCTTCATCTGTAACTCGGCTGTCCTCAATATGCCCAACAACTCTGACAGTGGCCTATCAAAGTTGTTCATGTTGTAGTTCATCACAAACTGACTGTAAGATTCTGGCAACGATTGCAGTATCATGTCAGTAGCCAACTCTTGGCTCAGTGGAAATCCCAGTCTCTGCAGGTTCTCCACATACCCAATCATCTTGAGTGTGTGAGGACCAACTGGATCTCCTTCTGTCATGACGCACTTGAACAGCGCCCTAGAAACATTGTACCTCTCTTGCCGTGCCTGATCTTCATACATGTTCCTGAGATGCATAATCATCTCTATGACACCCATGTTCTCATGTTGCCTCTGCAACTCATGGTTCATTGAACATAGCATCAAGCACTTTGCATCAATGGCATCATCAGAATGCTTCTTGTAAGCATCCCTTTCTGCCTTTGGTGCATTAGGAGCGGGTTCCTCTGGAATTGGAGTATCCAGGACATAGAGCTTGCGCTCTTGAGTGAGAACAATTCTCAATGTCTGATACCAGTCGTGGAAGTTTGTCCCATTTAGCTTGTCCTTGTCAAGGACCGATCGCAAAGAAAAGTTGTTGTTGTTTGTTGCCATTTGAACTACAAAAAGGAAAATATGCAATTTTAGTCCAAAACTCATTTTTGACTTATTTGATTGATTTGAAAATTTGACGATATAATTAGGCCTTTAATTAATTATCGCTCCCACTATTTTACTTCAAATTGATAGCCCTCACCATCAATTCGGAAGATTGCAGCGTACAACCTTCTAGTGGGCAAGATCCTGAAATCCTCTAAGTCATGAGTCAGCTTTGGCTGATCGCCCACAACTTAGATCTCTCAGGTAGGCAACTCTTGCCAATTGCATCATATGCAACTCTTGTTGAATGAACATGCACAACACCTTGCCATGAACATTCCTTGCCTCTGGGCTTAGACGCTCTAAGAATCACCAGTTAAGTCCAACCCAAAAGCCGACACGGTAGAACATGTACCCTTCTTTGGCAGAACCTACATGTCTACCCTTCACACTTCCACAAGATAGACGGCGCACCACGCTTTGGCGTAACCTACGCTTGGTCGATCGAGCTTTTCATGTGTGCCACTAATGGAAGGCATATAAGACTTAATATTTTAATGAGGGATTTGGTTTTATATACATATACATATCCAATCACCACAATACATAGTATGTATCATATACATGCTATATCCCATAGAAAACATGCACAAAATGATAAAAAGCGATGATCATGGCCATCCTAATGTGATTCCTCGAGCCAAGAGGAATCACGGTCATCTAGGTCTACATCACATGCAACCTGTACAAGATGAACTCTGTGCCTTGCCTTCCGAGTTGATCAACTCATCACATGAATGATCTGTACTCTCCAGCCGGTCGTCTGGGTGCCACCAGCCGATCGGTTGGCTCCTCCAACCGATCGGTTCGTCTGGTCGTTGTGCATCTCGTCATGTCCGCCACCTGCTCGTCTCGCTCCTCGAACCGGTCATCAACCGATCGGTTCACTCCTTGAACCGACCGTCTTAACAGTCGTCTTGATGTCCGCTGGTCTTTGACATAACAGGAAATAAAATCCTATTCTATTTATTACATTGCTTTTAAAAAGGAAACCCCGAGTTACATTCGGGGGGAGCAAAGGTAGGAAAGAATCTCGAATTATTTCGAGTTACATCAGGAATAAGAGAGGGAAGATCGGTGCGCAGACTGAGATGCAAGCAACCACACACAACCAATCACAGATAGGGGTTTATAGGCCATAATCACGCTACACACATCCACCACAAAACTCGTTTAAGGGCGACGCGTATCGAGTGCATTAATAATACATATCATATATGTAATTAGGGATTTTTGGATTTAGGATTGGACATGCATAAAGCCGATATTATTCACATTGTATGCAATAAATAAAGGCGACAAACCAAAATCGATCATATCGTTATTCCGAAAATATAGAACAGCTGACGTGGCTCTAATACCACTGTTGGGTTTTAGGGGAGACAGAGAAGGCAGCGGAAACAAAATTTTTCTCCCCCAACCCATACCGAGGAAACGCGTCAACGTCTATATAATAGGAAAGGATGGTTTGCAGAATCATACCTTGTCCCGAGGCTTGCTCGGCGACAATACCTCGCGCAATGCGCGGTCTTCAACTCCGCACTTTGACGGTGTCTGTGCAGCTCCTGGTCGCACCGGGACTGACAACTCCTACTCGAACCGGACTGTCGGATGACAGTTGTCCTCCTAAGCGGCAGTGTCCTCCTGCCTCTGTAGTAGTCCACACGGACCACCTGGAACTCCACTCTCCTTGTCCCACAAGGAAGTGGAAGGAGTCACACCCTCCTCTTGACGTACTAGTCGCCAACACACTCTCCTGCCTCCTGTTGCAACTGCAGTTGTCCTTCCCTTGCTGCACCTCCCTTTTGCGGGAAGCACTTGCTCGGGCTCTCTCACGGTTACCAAAACCAGAGAGAACGACAACTTGCAGAGAAACTGGTTGCACTGAGCTGTACTTTGAGAAGCCCCCAATACCCCTATATATAGGAGAGTCATGGGACAGGGTTCTCCATCCCGGGCAATGCGTGACTAAAGCAGGAGTAGAAGGGTTCGAGAATTTTCCACAAAAAGCAACCGGTTCGCAACTTGAAATGATCGGTTCACAACTGAACCGATCGGTTCGGCCATTGAGCCGATCGGTTGGACCTGAGCCGATCGTTTGGGGCACTCCAACCGATCGGTTGGTGCCCTGAACCGATCGGTTCATGGTCCTAATCCGGCTCAAAAAGACTTTCTTTGTTTCTTTCCCAATTGGTATCAAATACCAATATTATTCCCAATCGAATTGGGCAATTTGAAACCAAAGGAAAATTCTTGCCAACATGACTTTCCCAACTGGTCGGTTGCACCAGTTGAGCCGATCGGTTCAACCCTTGAACCGGTCGTTTCAACCTGGGCATGAGCCGATCGGCCTGGACACTCCAGCCGACCGGTTCAGCAACCTCAGCCGACCGGTTCATCACATGAACCGATCGGTTGGGAGCACAGGTTGGGCAAAATGAGTCAATTGCGATTTCAATCAATCCGATACTCCAATCAATGCGTCCAACACCTTGAACCATACGATATTGAGCTATCGACTGATTGAGTGTTTAATTTAACTACTAAACTCCTTTAGTAATCAATCTAAACATTGCTTTGTGGACAAAACTCCTCTTCCAGGTTAAATCCTATGTGTGTGACCCTACAGGTCCATTTCACGTTGGCAGTGAAAGTCCATAACACTTATGACTTCACAAGCAAAGAGCGGTGCCTAGTCACACATCAGTGCTACCCAAGTGAAAGTAGAAAGTTGGAGAACAACTTTCATCCTACAATCCGTGAATGGTGTTATAGAGAATGTATAATTCCTTTGTCACTGATATCCCGAATGAACTCGAGGCATGGAACAGTTATCCTGTCAATGTTCATTCACTTCCTTGATCTCAGAGTAGACTGGAAGAGATATGTATGACATCGGTATCATATACTGATTCACACATGCGTGCACGCCTTTCTCAATCCTACTCATCAAGTGGCCATGGATATCAAACTCGCTCAGGAGGGACAAATCCCATATCTATCACTCACCCCTCAAAAGCCCCATGTGTCAAAGCCACCCAATCATCACCTTTATAAAAACCCATGTTTCAGGACTGCGTTTGATGATGTCAAAGTGTGCCCAACGACATGTGTTGAGTGCAGTGATTTCAGGTCTAAGAATCACACTCACCACCATCACTGTGAGTACTGCCTGTGACTACCATCTCATGGTTCCATGTGTCAAACTCACGGTGGGTCTGTCCGGTACACTTGTTCTCTAACAAGTACCTATGTGTTTGGTTTGATATCTCTATATCATGACTAATGAGATTTTGTCATCAACCAACACCACAATCTAGTCTTGTGTGTCATTGTTGTCTATCTACCTTCCACAATGACATCCAACTAGGGACATATCAAGAATGTACAAACTCTTAGCATCCGTATGATGTCATCGTTCAGGTCATGAACCTGAAGGCATACGTCATTGAGTACTGTCATTCTCTAGACATTCAATCTGTTCTATCACTATCTCATATGACTGAACCAGAAAGAATTGGAAGCTTGCCTTTGATGTTTATCAAATCAATCTTAATGTATCCCACCAATCATCCCATGATTGGCTCTCAGGGCATACATACCAACAGATAGTAGCATGCAAGCAAGAATATGGTGCAATAATAGAAGAGGGGAAAGTTATATAACCCACCTTAAGAAGAAGATTAAGCTCCAAGGCCACGAGCTCCAAGAGAGAAGAGGAACTCCAACATGGATCAACTCTTCATCCATAAGGTCACCTCAAGAAGAGTAAAGCATACCAAGGTCAAAGGAAAGATTAAGAAGAAAAACACAAACCCTAGGATGAAAAAAGGAGAAGGTAGACGAAAGGAGAAAGCTTCAAGATATTCACCACGGTAGAACCATAGTCTCATGGCCAAGAGGGGAAAAGAAGAGGTAGGGTTCAAAGGAAAAATGAGATGAAAGGTATAGAACCACTTACCAAGAAGGAAGATCACCAAGGATCACCATCAGGAAGATGATGAAGCTCAAGACCACCACATCCAAGGGTGATCGACCACCAAAGATATAAGATCACCACCTTCTCTAGTTCCACCAAGCTCAAGGCTGAATACAAGGAAGAAGAGAGGAAAAAAAACTAAAGGAGATACTTGGATGTGAAAGAGAGAGCATATATACTCAAGGGGTAGGAGGGAGGTAAACATATGAGGTGTCAAGGTAACGAGAGCACCAAAAGGAAACTTGTCTACCAAAGGATCATCCGTGCAAACACACATGCAAGAAGTTGTTAAAAACTATGTGGTGTAGCAACGAATGTGGTCCTCACCTCATCATGGTCAAAGCAAAACAACTAACTAAGGTCACAACACAACCAAGGTCACAACACATCTCCACAAGAGCAACCCTTGTGAACAACACAAGGAACAAAACATCAAGGTCACAAAAAACATCAACCAAGGGAGTGTTGTGGTGGAAACAACTCAAACACCAAAACACAAGGTCAAAACACCCATCAAACTGAAGCATCCATGCAAAGCCATGCAAACCCTAATATCATCTCATGATGCCATTTCATCAACCAAGGTCCAACAAGGTGCCCCTAAGCATCATTATATCTCCGATGATGCTAAGGAACAAAAGGCACAACCCACATGTGACAAATTGCAAGATAGACCCTCAACATGGGTAAATAACAACTTGGTCCAAAACAAGCTTAACTAGCTCAAAATTCTACCAAACATGACCAAATTGAATATAAACTTGTCAAATGTTATTAAGGCATGTCAATGGATTAGATTAGGGTTTAAGCAACTTATTAAGCAAGGAAAATACCATCAAGCATAAAGCTAGGTCAGGGGTCTTACACCTGTACTCTCAGGTCGGGCATGGGATGTTTTGTAAATGACATGTGCATCATTTTGAGCTTTTGGTAGTGTGCCTATGTTTTTTATATGGCATGTATATGTGGAACATCTATTTTATATACAAGTTATGGCTGAGGCCACTGGACAAACATGTAGATACGTGATATGGTATGCAATGATATACATGTTGTTCGACCTTTATGTAATGTTTTCAGAACATGATGGTAATGTTGGAATCAATTTTAATTTACTCTCTTTTATGGTAGCATGGATGATTAGTTGTTGATTGCATGTTTTATTTTGAGTAATCTCATTTGGCATGATGGGTTTCCATAGTTTAAGGTTGGTATCAAAGCTCTAGGTTCGTTGAGTCTACACGAACATAGGACTTAGGTTTGTGTATGTTCTTATGTAATCCAACATATCTGATCATAGCTTATGCTTATGCAAATATGTGGTTGGTTGGGAAGAGTTTTAGTTTGAGTTTGTGAGCTGATACTTCCTCGAGACATATTTGGATGAGAAGATGATGTAGTTTGAGAAGCTATGACAAGGTTCCATGACCATCAATGAGTATGAGGTGAAGTTTATGGAGCTTTTGACGTTCTGTCCACACATGGCAGTGATAGAGAAGGAGAAAATCTGTAGGCTTGAGAAGGGTCTGATCATGGAGTTCTCTATGATGACATCCGCTTTAGAGAACAAGGAGAGGTTCTCTACCTTTGTGGAGTCTGTGAGGTAGATTGAGAGGTCTGCCATCAAGAAGTGTGAAGCTAATTCTAAGAAGAGGACAACTTAGTTTAAGGGATAATCATCTGAAGGATTTAAGAAAATAAGGTTTTTGTCACTACAGTCACAATAGAGGTCATATTTTTCTAAGCAGAGATTAGGAGTGCCATCATAGTATTCCCCGAGAAAGGGTAGAGGTCATAGTTTTCCACTAGAGCTAGGTTTGCAACAAAAATACTTTAGTGGTGGTGGTGGCAGAGGACGTGGTTAGGCATCATATGAGAGATCTTCTGGACCACCTAACAGAGGATGAGGGAAACAATAGGCGATGGCTAGATTCTATGCTATGAGTCTACTAGAGGGAGTGGTCAATCCATGGGCGAGATGGAACTTTTTCATTCTTACTTATCTACATCTTCTTTTGTATCTATTTTGGTTGAACTTGGTGTGACATACTCTTTTATCAATAAATATGTGATAAGTAATTGTAATCTGCCTGTTTTTAATAGATCTGATAGTCTTCAACTAGAATCCCCTTTAGTTGGTTCCACTGAGTTGCAGGAGGTGTGTCCATCCTATGTTCTTTCTTTCTTAGGACACATCATTTAAGTGGACCTTATGACACTTGATATGCATGGCTTTGATGTGATCCTAGGGATGGATACCTTGTATAAGTACAAGGTTGTTTTGACCTATAGTTCCAAGGTGGCGACATTCTGGGATGGAGATGCTTCATGGATCTTACAAGGATATAGGAATATTCTTCCTACATGTTTGGTGTCATCCATGATAGTAGATAGGTTGATGAGACAGGGGGTGTGAGGCTTTCTTGGCCTATGTAGTGGATACCAAGAGTAGAGGTCCTAGTATCTAGGAGGTGCATGTAGTGTGTGAGTTTGAATATGTCTTTCATGAAGAGTTTCCTAGTGTTCCCCTCATAGAGATATTGATTTTGAGAAAAATCTTGTTCCTAGAACATAACCCATAGCACAATCACCCTACAGGATGGCACCAGCAGAGATGTACGAGTTGAAGAAACTATTGTAGGAGTTGTTAGAGAAGGGTTTCATTAGACCTAAAACTTCCCCTTGGGGTACTCCAGTGTTATTTGTTAAGAAGAATGATGGTTCTATGAGGTTGTGCATAGACTACCGATAGTGAAAAAAGGTCACAATAAATAAAAAGTACATGGTGCCAAGGATTGATGACATGTTTGACCAACTTAGAAGTGCCACAATGTTCTCAAAGATCGATATGAGGTTAAGATATCACCAATTGAGGATCAAGCTAGATGACATACCTAAGACAACTTTTAGGACTAGGTATGGTCACTACAAGTTTGTAGTTATGCCATTTGGGCTAACCAACATGCCAACAACTTTTGTGGACCTAATGAACAGAGTGTTCAGACCATATCTAAATCGGTTTGTGGTAGTGTTCATAACTGATATCTTGATACACTCTAGAGATAGTCAACAACATGAGTAGAACCTTCGTTAGGCTTTGACATTGTTGAGGTAGCATAGGATGTATGCCAAGTTTAGTAAGTGTGAGTTTTGGCAGACAGAAGTAAATTTTCTTAGTCACATCATATCTGCTAAAGGTTCTTGTGTGGACCGTAAAAAGGTACAATTAGTGTTGGAATGGGAACAACCCAAGACACCGATAAAAGTTTGTAGTTTCCTAGGTTTGGCTGGCTACTGTAGGAGATCCATACAGAATTTTAGTGTTGTCGCGTTACCTCTAATTAAGTTGACCAGGAAGGGTGTCCCTTTTGTCTGGGACAAAAAGTGTCAATGTTCTTTCTAATTGTTAAAGGAGAAGCTTGCAAGTGCACCAGTGTTAGTTCTACCACAGAAATAGAAAGGATAAATCATCTTTTGTGATGCGTCAAAGAATAACTTGGGATGCATGCTAATGCAGAACAAGAATGTGATTTCTTTTGCCTTGTGACGTCTTAAGAAATACAAGGAGAACTACTAAGCACATGATCTGGAACTTGCAGCTATGGTCCATGCCTTGAAGATTTGGAGGCACTACCTATATGGAGAGAAGTCTTAGATCTTCACCGAGTATAGGAACCTTAAGTAATCTTCTTGAAGTAGGACCTGAATATGAGGCAGAGAAGATGGATGAAGTTGATCAAAGACTATGATTGCATGATAGACAAACATCCAGGGAAAGTGAATGTAGTAGATGATGCTTTGAATAGGAAGTCATCTTCATCTTCATCTACAGACAAGGCACAATTACATGCCTTGGTTTTCCATAAGTGGGATATGTTGGTGTTTCTTCATCAGATGAACATACTATTGGAGGTTTCTCTATTGGTAGGGCTACTATCACAATTGTAGGTGAAGCCTATGTTTATGCAACATATCAAAGGTGTGTAGTAGAATGATACCGTGATATAGAACATTCCGGAAGAGTTTTGCAATAAGAAGTATGATGGATTTCATGACTTTGAGGATGGGACAATTTATTTTCATAACATGATAGTGGTTTCAGACACTGATGGTCTAGAGAAGTAGGTGCTTGAGGAAACTCATTCCTGGATGTAAGTGATCATCCTGGAAGTACTAGGATGTATCCTAATATGAAGGATGTGTATTGGTGGCCATGTTTGTAGAGTGATGTGGCAGAGTTCATTGCTAGACGTCTAGTCTTTTAGCAAATCAAGGCTAAGCATCAGAAGCCTACTAGAATGTCACAACCTTTTCCAATACCACGATGGATATGGGATCATATCACCTTGGACTTTGTGGTTGGTCTTCCTAGTATGCCAAAGGTCATGATTCCACTTGGGTGATAGTTGATAGGTTGACCGAGTCAGCTCACTTCTTGTCTGTCAAAATGATGTATATGACAAAGAAGTTGGTAAAGATCTACATGAATGAGATATTTTGTTTTCATGGTATTTCAGCTACCATAGTATCTGACAGAGGTCTAGTTCATGAGTAGGTTTTGGGAACATCTGCATAAAACCATGGGTTCACATATGAGGTTTAGCACAACTTTTCATCCATAAACATATGGCCAATCTAAGAGGACCATTCAAATTTTGGAAGATCTTTTAAGGGTAGGTTTCTTTCATGTTCTTGGGATTTGGGTTGTACAACTGAGTTTGATAGAACTAACCTACAACAATAGTTACCAAAGTAGTATAGACATGGCACCATATGAAGATTTGTATAGGAGACATTGTCGATCCCCACTTTGTTGGTATGAGACAAGTGAGTATCACCTTTTGGGTCCTGAGTTAGTGTAGCAGACTATAGAGAAGATCAAGGTGATACAACAACAGTTGAATGCAGCTCATGATAGAAAAAAGTCATATGTTGATAATTGCCATAGGCTGCTTGAGTTTGAAGTTGGAGACCGAGTGTATCTTAAGGTCTCTGCATGGAAAGGTGTGCTGAGGTTTTGGTAAGAAGGGTAAGTTGGCTCCTATGTTTGCGGGACCATACCCTATTTTGGAACATATTAGGAAGATGGCATACAAGTTGGAGTTACCACCAAAGTTGCACAAGCTGCATAATGTCTTCCATCTCTCCATGTTGAGGAAGTGTCACCCTGATACATAGCTGACTTTGCAACCAGTGGAGGTTGAGTTGGATGAGATGTTTTGTATGTCAATGGTCCTGTGTTGACCTGGATAGGAGAGTGAGAAGCTGAAGAAGAAGGATATAGTCTTAATTAAGGTTTTGTTGTATCACCGTGGCATGGAGGAAGCCACATGGGAGTTAAAGGATGAGATGAGTAGGAAGTACCCGTCCTTGTTTGCATAGTATTTTGTGCGTGAAATCCTTGTTAGGAGTTTATGGTTGTAAGACCCCTAACCTTAATTTTTGGTTGAACATACTTGCTTATAATAATTAGATACTTAAAAACTAATTCAAGCCTTGTGATGTGCTTTTATATCACGTAACAAGCTTATGTTCCATGTTTGGTCCAGTTTGGACACTATTTGAGCTAGTTACATATGAGTGATTTTTTTTGAACTAATTACAATTTACCTACTTCTAGAGTTTTTCTTGTGTTGAGAATTAGGGTTTGCATGGATGCCCTAAGTTGATGGTTGACCTTGGAGTGTGTTGATAGATGAACCTATGTTTTTTGATTGTCAAGTATTCCTTTGGCCCTATGTTTTGGCGGTCGATGATGTCCCCTTGTGTTACCTAGGGTTGGCGGTCGATGAGGTTCCCCACTCACCTTAGTCACCAAGATTTCCTAGGGTTAGTGACCGATTGCATTTTTAATCCATTTTGGTCGCCAAAAGTCTTCCACAGTTGTTTGATTTCCTGATGTCTCTTGGTCGATGGCTTTTCTTGGTGGGATTACCCTTTTTTCATGGTTGAGTGTGATGCTTGCATGGATGAGATCTCTTGGACACATGACATGCTTAGCATGACACCTAACCCTCTTTCTCTCTCTCCAACCCTATGCTATATAAACCTCTCTCCTTGCATGCAAACAACCTCTTTATACACCTATCTCCTCTCTCTCTTTACCTTCCTTGCTCTTGGCGATCATCCCCTCTTGATTGGTGGTGAAGGAGGAACTCAAGGTTGAATAAGGATGCCAATATACCTTGCATGCTGATCTAGGGTTTGGATCTACCCTTCTTGAGATAATTTGGTGCATCCTTGCTCTTCTTCTTGGTCTAGGTAAGTGAGTTCTTTCTCTACACCTTCATTTTCCTTACTGTTCTACCCGATTCTCTCTCTTCTTGGCCGAACCAATGGTTTTCCATTGTGGTGCTTGAGTTAGAGCTTGAAGAACATCTCTTTCTTGCTTCCTTGACCTAGGATTTTCTCTCTTTGAGGAGAAGGAGCTATCTTATCAAAAAGGAGTGCTCAAGCTAGAGTTTCTACCTTGCATGCACATGATCTTGCCCTAAAATGTTGTTCTAAGTAGAAAGATTATATCCTTTACCTAGGGTTTGTATTTACATGGTAATCTTGAGTAGATAAATCTTGTTGGATGAATCCTAATACTTTTGCACAAATCCTTATTTGGTGATGGAATTTTTGATGCATGCATGTTTGTGAAAATGATGGTTTTGTTCTATCTCATGATGGTTGCTAAATTAGACATTTGATTTGATCTTCTCTCTAGTGATGCAAGTTGATGACCTTTCAAATTATTGATGATGACCAACCTACTTGGATCCTTGTAGTCGGTGAGTTATTGCTCTCTCCGTGGTCGCTAAGATTTCTTTCGCTTAATGGGTTCCTAGGTTTTGATTACACAGTGGTCGCTAATATTCTGGACTCATGATTGGTCGCAAGGATTTTAATCTTGCATGTTCATCAAGAGTTTTGTTTCGAAGTGGTCCATGAGATTTCATCCTCTTTGGTTACCAAGATTATACCTATGTGGTTGTCAAGGTTTTGCACTCTTAGTAGTTGCTAATAGTGGTGATTTCAATCAATCACTAATGTTTTATGTTCTCTTCATTCGCTAATGTTTAATGTCCTCATTTGTCTCCATTATGATCAAATCCTGGCAGTTGTTGATGTTTCTGACCTTTGGTGGTCGTTGAGGATTGGTAACCACAATGGTTGTTGAAGTGGCTTACCTCAATGGTTGCCAAGATGGTGAACCCTAGTTTCAGCGGTTGCCAACTTTTTTGATCAAATGTGGTCTCGAATCTCCATGTTTCTTGGCACTCAATGACACCACTGACCTAAGTGGCTGATGAATTTTTCTAATCAATATGGTAGTCATGTTTTGTTGACCCTATGGTGGTGATGTTTGACCTAAGTTCCTTCATGATTGATGGAGATGATAAGAATTAGGGTTTACCTTTAATTGCTGTTTTGAAACCCCAATTTACTTACCTTGTTGAACCTAACCCTAATACAAGTAAGTGATGATGTTACATAGTTTCTTGTGTTACTAGTAAGATGATGAAATGATTTCTCTCTCTATATTATTATAGACCTAGTTTTTTGTCATGTGAACATCATGGCTGTTATATGTAATGTTGTACCAACTTATGTGTCTCATGTGTGGTGTTGGTATGATGATCCTTGATGAGTCATGGAAAGATAATGATATTCTTGTAGGGAACAATGTGAATGGTATTATGACCTTGGACATGGCTTTGTACCCTAATTGTGGTTTTATCCTCTGTATGATGTGTCAAGGATTTAATATTTTGATGGTATGATGATGAACATGGCTACATGTATGGCAATGGAATAGTACCATGTGGTGATGTGATAAGCTTTATGTCTCATTCATTTTATATCTTATGAGGTTGCAATATACCTTTATTTTTTTAGAATTATTTTAGGGCTTTTATTTAACTAGATTGATACAATTTAAATATACCCAACTGACATTAACTAATCAAGTGAAACCCTTATCATGTAGTGCCCTGTTCCATAGATCCATTCCAATGTCAGGACTTGTTGGATGGTGAAATGAGCATTCCTTAGGGAAACTCAGAGTGTATACTATTGAGTATGTAGGGTGCTTGAGATTGTGTGTCCTTGTCATCCTAATCCCAAGGTTATGGAGGATGGCTACAGTCATACCTCGAAAGTAGAACGTATGCGGTCATATCTCATGTTTTTGTACATATGATGAGATTGAGGACAACTGCGGTTGTACCTATTACTAGTGCCATGACCTATATACCAAGGAAGAGTTGGCAATTTTCCAGTTTGACTATATATGCAACTATGGATGACTTGTAGTGATTGAGGGTGGATGAGATCTTAGGTGTCCGACTCTCGTAGATCTTGTATGGCAATGGTTTCAACTTAGTAGTGGTCAATTGGAGTCTGAGGGGTATGCCTTAAATTCCTTAGGTCTTAATAAAAGACATAATCCATTCATGTACTATATTTGTTTAGGAATAAACATGCTTCACATTGGATGTAAAGCCTTTCCTTGTTTCTTATACTGCTTAGTTTTTATATAATGCAGTAAGAGAAATTAACTGTTTAGTAGATGATAGTCTTACCTGTTCATTCATATGCTTGCTAGTTCTACCCATTTCTATGCCTATCTGATTAACTGGCCTTGTGTATTTAATATGCTCAACTTGCTTAACCTTCTTAATTAGTTGAACCTGATTAATATATTTAGTAATAATGATACATGCTGTAATCACTAACTATTGGTTGAGAGTTATATGTCTCACTGGGAAATGAGTCTCACCTTGTGGGTCATCACATCTTTTTAGGTGGTTGTCAGTGGTGTGGTAAGGATCATGGTGCTGAGGAAGAGCAGCTTGCAGAGTAGTAGGAGCAGAAGGATGGATAGTAGTTGTAGAGTCCTAGAGCCATCCCTGTACTCTCAGGTCTGAGAACATGATTTTTTGTAGATGACATGTACATGGTCTTGAGCTATTTTCAGTGTGCCTACGTTTTGTATATGGCATATATATGTGGAACATCTCATTTGTATATAGTTTGTGATTGAGGCCACATACAAACATGTAAATGTTGATATGGTATGTGATGATATACAGGTTGTTAGACCTTTATGTAAAGTTTTCCGAACATGATAGTAATGCTGGAATCAATTTTAATTTACCCTCTTTTCTAGTAATATGGATGATTAGTTTTTGATCATATGTTTTGTTTTGAGTAATCTCATTTAGTGTGGTGGCGTGTCACACACTCTATGAGAATGGATCGAGTAAATAATATTCAAAATTTGGATGCACTTAAAACAATGATGTGTCATCATATGACTATTAGGGTTTTTCCAATTTACTAATGTAACATAACTTAATTTCACCAAATCATATATAACTTGATAAAGGATGTAGAGGATATAGATCACATATAAATTGCTATCTCAATTGAGAAATGATAGCATATGATCAATGACAAGATTTGAGACTCAAAATAAGTCAAATAGATCCCAAAAGATAAATTCCACATACATATTTCAACTAAGTCAAAGGATAGAGAAAACATAGGTGATTGCCTAATTATGATTCAAGAAGGATGAAACATACATGCTATAGTGTCAACCTAGATCAACTAAACCGTATTTAAGGATGGTGTTAACCTAGGTTAACCATTATCACAATTTATATCAATTCAAGTGTATTGAATAAACCTCAAAATCACTTCTTTATCATATTGGACATTAGATGCAGAATAATGTTCTATTTCCAAATCATTCTGTACTTCAATTTCTTGAGCCTTGGATAATTACATATGCTTTATTGATGCCAATACTTTTCCTAGATTTTAAAATAAACACATTAGGAAAAAGGACACAAATGCTCCCACCTCTAAAATCTCAACCTAAAGCGTGGCGTGGGCAAAATTGTCAGATATACTTCTCAAAATCTCATGCAAATTTTCAATAAAACACTGAGAAAATTCGATCTTACCCATTAGGCACATGACAAGCATGCAAAAACAAAGGGAACAACAGAAAAATTAACCCCATGGTTTCATATATTCTAAGGAACACAAATAACAAGCCTTAAGAGGTTGCCAAAAACTCAACATGATAGTCAAAACTGGTATCTGAGTGAAGATCAAGGTTTGAAGATGATCCCATTTACTCCCCATGTAGCTAAACCAATGACCTAAAAACATGTCTAGGTGAACATTAGAGCAGACCTCCTTCTTTCTCGAGCAGACCACCTTCTTTCTTCCATGACTGGATAAAATCAAAGAAATGGAGAGGGGTACAAAGGGCATGAAGCAAAATGAATCATTGTGACAAACTCCCAGGGTTGTGGTGGGGTCAACCAAGCCATGACTAAGTAGAAACATGAGTTGGAAGCCAGAGATATAAAGGTGAACCATTAATTAAGGGGAAAGGGGATAAGATGGGAAATGTGCATTACTAGTTCTTTGTTTGAACTATGGGTATTTGTAGCTTCATGTGGATGGGGGTCCAAGTTTTCTCAATGAGTCTTGATGGTCAGGGCAAGACTCTAAAACTTGGTGTGTTGTTCAGAGGCCGATTCAGTTTGGAGGCCATGTTTCATAATAAATAAAGCAAAGGTAATGTGGGGATAAGTTTTTGAAGGTGAAGAGATGGTGAAGCAAGCATATAATATAGGATTTGTCCTGTGGGTTGATAGTAGGAACCATTGGAGATATTATGGCTAAGAAAATAAAATCTAGGGTTGACAAAGGGTTATGTCGATATAAAAACTAGGTTAGTTTAGTATTTCTAGGTTTGTAAAATCACAAGGAAGGTGGTGAAGAAATGATCAGAGCATTAGGATGATAGAAGTGAGTGATCAAAATAATATGTTGAGAGTAGTTACTTTAGTAACATAATTTGGGGTGAGGGGTGAAGAAGAAGAAAGGCAACAGTATAATGGAGCCCATCTATCAAGAATAGAAGTGAGAACTTCTCAACTGTAGGACATGCATCCCTCACACACATAAAGGTGAGTAAGGGTGTGATATTGCAAGTATATAAGGGATGAAAAATATAAGTGAAATCAACCATATACTAATCTATTTAAGGTTTATCTACTAATTATGCCCATCTCTACTCAAATTGGGTTAGTTAACATTGTCTGGTTATCATGAAACTCCATACCTATATTAATTAAGGCATATATATTTCGGTTTTTGTGTTAGTTTTTCTTTTCAATCATACTCCTAGTTATTTAATATGTTGAGTTTGATGTTGTTGTTTCCATATATATTATTCTAATTAATAGATTTGTCTAATAAATTGGATTTTTGTTTATTTTGGGTATATCGCTCTAGGGAAAGACTTTCCTTAAATCTTGATACATAACCATATCCATTATTTCAAGATTTTCTTAAAGTCAATTAGTGAAATTATCACTCACTTAAGAACTAACTAATCCTCCACTAAAATATATGTATATATTCCTTTTTATGCTTATTAAGGTGTATCCCGTCATTATTGTTGATATAAAGATGTTCCATCATATTTTAAGCACTATTATACTCATTATTGAATTAGATATATTATTAGAGGTAATGGCATTTAAATATCATTATGTATTTATACTAATGAATATCTTTTGATAACATTTTGGAATGTAAGTTGTCTTATCATTATCCCTCATGACATGGTTTGTTCTATTCCTACCTAAAATATTCTACTGATTTTATCAAATTCCCATTTTAAGTCATTTGAAACTACTAATATAGATTGTTCTCCTTTGTGTCTATCCATATATTTTGCATCATGCTCACACATATGGGTATGTTCGACCTCATCCTTATCATTATTAGACTTATTAGTTAGATTAGTTGTTATACTAAATGTGGTTAGACATTGACATGCATCAATTAATATTATTCATCAAAAAGTATGTCGTTTATTAATATACAAGTCACCAAACTATATTGTAGACTTCATTGGTGTTTTATCAACTTTTATTTAATAAATACTTACATCACGTGAGCTAGGGTCTAATATGTGAAATGTCAAATATTATATTTCCATTGATATTAGTCTTCTACACTATCTATCCTCATCCTATTAAGGTCCCTGAAGGTATAACTTGAATCATATTTGGGGTTTTCTCTAGAACTAAACCTAAAGGAATATAACCCTTGAGATTAGGGTATTTAGGGATAGGGAGCCAGGTTATAGTATGTTACAATACACACTTGTTCATTAATCCTCTTGTCAACATGGAATTCCAAAACTTTAGTGAATTTCAATGTAACCAACAAATCTTTTGTCTTGTATTTGAAGTCCCTGAATTTGATGTATTATGTTATAAAGAAGTTCATGAAACGTAATTGTGCCAAATAAATATTTTGTGTATTTTATATCAATAATGGATTAAGATGATTTATAATAGAATTATGATTTTTTTATGAAATTCTAAAAGTTTCCAAGTTATTTGATGACGTGGATAATAAATTAAAGAATGATCCCCTCTTGCCACAAACCCAAAGTTTTGCAGATAAAATTAGTTTTTATAAGTTCTATTTTGATCCAAGGATGAACACTGGTCATAGTAGGATAAATCTAAAATTATAATTGATGATGTATTATTACATGACTCGGGAAACTAAATGAAGTAACTACTTGATAGGAAAGAAAAGTGCAGTTATCATTCATGTTTTGGTCTCAACTTTGTCCTAAGACAAGATAAGGCTAAAGAATATAAAAGCATGGATTTTTTGGGAGAAATTAGATGGTTCCAAAGACCTAAGTGATTTTCCAAAGATTTGTATAATGTTGGAATAAGGTGAATAAACTGAATGTAACTTTGATTTGAATACAATAACCAACCCAAAGTCTGAGACAAGTTGAGACTTTGAGTCATGATGAGGGATGCAATAATTAGCTTTAACTATAAATCCAACATTAAATGGCTCACAACTCATTTTTGAACCTCATGCCAGCAATCCTGCATGACCTAGAACTGAAGTTAACCCCACTCTCTATCATATCTTAAAGATTTTCCTCTAAACTAAATCTCTTGTCTTTGGGAAGTCAATCCAGACTCAACGATCCCGAACATGATCATTATATACTCATGTGTATATGATGCTAAAAATCCTTGCGACTTTGGGAATTAAGGGCTAGTAGTTGGAACCTCTCCTCACCACCCTAGTCCTATGTAAGGATCCTAGTAGATACCCTGAGAGTCCCTCATCACAAACCACCACCCTATTGGCTATGAGAGCACCTATGAATCATTAATGTGTTCCACCATCATATTTGGCAATAACAACGTCAACCCAATGAGTCAAAATAGCTTCAACTAATTGACCTGGCCAGAAGCATCATAAGGAAGCCATGAAGGTATTTTAGACCCTAGAATAATGTTAGGAAAATTAGAGATCCTTCTCGGCTTACTGGCTCCTATCGAATGGAACTCCTCATCGTAGATTGAGATGTGATTCAAAACAAAGCCTTATGAGTGGTGGAAACTCTCTGCCTAACTCCTAGGAAGCTTTTTCAAAACCCTAATCACCCCAAATAGAGGAAACTCTTCCCCTTTCTTCTCTAACTACATTCTTCCTTCCCTGACCCCTAAATGCCACATCTGGTCACCTAGACGAGAATCAATGGGATTGTTGGTAGTAGGGAGTCCTTACAGAGTCAACCCAACCCATGAATGCATTTGTTAATGCCTACAACATGAGTAAACCTTAGAGTTAACTCTATGTCTTGTTTCTCGCATGAAAGCTATGGAGAAGACAATCCTTGAGGGGAAATTACTCCCTTTATCTAATTTACATGACCAAGATAGGTCACTAGGTATGTGAAGAGGGTTAATTACCCCCAACTTATAATCCCACCAAGCTAGACCCCCACTTGGTGACATGGCAAGATGTGATTGGCCCATGCATTTTTTAATAGAAATTTTAACAAATTAACCATTGCTAAAAAAATAGAATATATATAGATATACATATCAAATTAATCAAGGAAATATTTAGAATATGAAAATAAGGGTTTTGAGACCTAACTCATCCTCATATACAAAAATTACACTATGATACATATATCTATGATAATGAATATGTGCATACCCTAATTTCAAGAAATAACAATGTAAATAATGTTCAATAAGATATTAGGTGATATAATATGATCTTGTTTAATAATGCTAAAAATGGATGGTGTCCTAAATATTAGGGATCCTTGTGTTTCCTAGTTAGAGTTTCTTTTTCTAAAGGATCACAACATGAAATATTTAGGGTTTTGAAGGGCAACCAAAAACTAACTGTAATTTGACCTTGAGCAAGACCCCTAGGACCAAGACTACACTTGATCAATGTTATGTGAATGATATGGTGACACTTTAGTGTTATGGAATATTTTTAGATTGATTGATTGGGATATGTCTTAAGTGGATTTGCACTTTCTTGCTTGGATTGATATTGTTTTAAAAATGCACCTCTACTTGAAAAGTTATGTGGTTATATAATGAAAATATAGTTATATCACTCCTGATGATTTTATGATGGTTTGTTGATGATTTCTCCTATACCTAAATTGTTTTATGTTTATTTAAATTCTAGTTCAATTGTACTTCCCTATGTGTATCACTTAAATAGGTTAATTTTCTAAATCCATCATGTACTCTCTTAAGGATAGTTTTAAGGAGATTCATACTCCCAATAACTAAGGGAAAGTCATTAAGAAAATGATTTAAAATATAATAGTGATATTGTGATTATGTTAAATGATGGAAAGTCACCACATAATCCAATGTTGGATAGAAACTTTAAATTTGTACGGATAAAGGGAATTCATATAAGACATAGAAGAAAAATGGGCTAGAGAATTAAATATATATTCCAAGTTTAATATGACAAGTTTAATTACTATTACTAATTGTTTGATATGATTCATATGTTGTTATCCATATGTGCACACCTTTTTTTATGCACCCACATACTCATTATAGAAATGTTAGGACAACATTTTGTTTTTTGGTTCTAGAGTAGCTACATTATTTACAACATGGAAGAATGGACATCTAGAAGATGGCATCAAAAGATCATAAGGCTAATGATATATAGCGGATTAGTTAGATAGTATTATTTCTTTCCGTATACAAATTTCCCTTTGACATACTATGTATCTTTTTTGAGTAGTATTATCTTTCGTTATGTTACCAAAAAAGTTTATGAATGAACTTTTTGAATATTATTGGTTACTTGTTAAATCTAGATCTTGGAAATTTTATTAATGATCCTTACCTCATTAGTCCACCTTAAATGGGGATTAGAGGGGAAGGGAGTTATTGCATTTTATATTGAAGCTCAGATTTATTATCTAACCCTTAATGATTAATATTTTAAAGTTTTTCTTAGATTCATAAGGAATTATTAGGACATTATCCTAAGGAACTGGTGTCTAGAAAGGATCATAACCTAGGGACCTAAGGTTTCCCTCCACACCACTAGCTAGTTTATGAGAAATCTCAGACCACTATGAATCTGGTCTAGCCATATCCTAAAGTTTTTATCCAAAATAAAATACATGTAAGTTTTCTCGTATAATATTTTGTCTCTTTCTTCTCATCATGATTCTTTCCTAAACCCTAGGGAACTAGTACTAATTCCCTACATCAAATTAGGGTTTCAAACAATTAGGTAATGACATCCTCTATTTATTATTAATAATTATACATGTAACAACATATATTTTCAGCATTAATTTACTTATGTTTGTTGCATACATGTAAAGCTAAATTAAACATATCTATGTTATTGAGTATGGCTACTACCAAGACGATTATGATCATGAATAAAGTCCTCTAGAGTGACTATGAGAAGAGGTCTCCCCACAAGAAGAACTTCCCCTAGAAAAGAAGAAGAGGGCCATGAAAGATGAGTCCTCCACAAACAGGAAGAGGTTAGAAGAAGCCTTCAATGAGGGTGGCTCATAACTCGATGATGTCCCTGATGCGATGAATTTGAGTCGCATTTATAGACTTGTTTTACTTGTGTTTTATGCATTTATTGGTCATTTTGATGGTTAATATTGCATAATTCATTTACTTTGGTCTATGATCCTTCTCAGTATCAATTCTCCCTCATTTTAGTATTTTGAGCATAAATTATTACAATGATATGTTTTATCTCGGCTTATGTGGGTTTGTGTTGCAATTTTAGGAAAAATGCATATCTACAACCGTCGATACCATCGACGGCTGTCGATACCATCGACACAGCCACAGGTTGCCAGCCTCAAGGGGCATCACAAAGTCGATACTATCGATACAAAAGTCGATACTATCGACCGCAGAAGATTCAGCGACGGTAAAGGGATAAAACCGATGCCTAAGAATGTCGATACCATCGACCCGCATTGATGGTATCGAGTCAGCATCAGGCGCAATGACGAAGGAAAAGAAGACTTGCTGATGTCGCGCAAGGTCGATACTATCGACCCGCTTCAATAGTATCGACTCCGTCAGATACAAGTTTGCTTCAGATTGATCTAAATCCGACAGTTGTGATATTTTGGCGACCTAACTCGGTGATTATACCTAATTACAGCTTCCAAGAGCAATCTATCACGTCATTAGCCGCTGCACACGTCCCGAGGAGGTGTGGAGAGAAGAACGGAGCCCAGAAGCACTCCCCAGCAGTTCCGAAAGATGAAGAAGACATTCTCCACTGTCGTAAGGTTGTAGATCGCGTATTCCACGCCGAGGAATGCTTGGATCTCCTCCGTTCAGGGATTTCATTACTATTTCACGTTTTTCTCATGTTTCCCCTTTTCTCTACCATGTTTTTCTCTAAGATGAACATGCGGGGCTAATCCCCTTTGTCTTTAGGACCGGGAGTAGCCCGGGGAATCATTGTATGCCAATTTTTATCATAGTAATTCATCGTTTATCTCTTAAATCCGTGGTATGAATTCGTTTTCTCAATTATATTGTTATTCTTGATCACCATAATAATAATCTAATGCCCTTAATTTCTTTGAAAGAATAATTAACGGTTGAAAAGAGGCAAAATTCACATTAATTAACAAATCCCTTGAATAAGACGATGTTAGGTTAATGGTGGAAACCCAGAGGTCGTTTCTAATGCACCTAGTTTAGAGTATAGGTTAATACGACGGTGGAACCGACCTAGACATAGGTAGTGAATTGTACCATGACTGTGGGCAATTCTGACTACAGGCCACTACCCGGATAGAGAGATAAACCTGAGTTGCTATATAGAGATTCATACAATGAAAACCTACGGTGAAACTGCAATCCTAAAGATCTCCACTTGAATTGATTAAACTAAACACTTAATCGATTGTTTTGTTTGATTTCATTTTCTATAAATTTTACAACAACTTCCAACTTTTTAACCGGTCTAGCTGATTGTCAGTAGTTAGTAGTAGTCTCTGATAATTTAGTGTCCCTGAGTTCGACTCGGCCTTCACAAAGGCCTATATTACATTGAGACGTACACTTGCGTTCTACGCACGGAAAAATCGTGTCAGTCCCTAACTCCAAGGACAACACAAAACCTAATGATGAACCCAACATTGAGGAAGGACCATACCATATTGATGACCCTAATCTTCATGCTGAGGATGAGTGGGTCAAGACACCCGAGGTGATCTAGTTGTCACAACACAAGGTGATATTGGATATCATCAGTGGACTAGCCCTTAGGGACATATCTTGAGAGGAGAATGGGGCACCCTAATCACCCAACCTTACCTCAAAGATAACATCCTGAATTTCATCAAGTGGAACATCGATAAGTTCTAGGGAGAAGACAAGTCTGAAGTCATGGATAAGTCAGATGCCTAGCTACTGGAAATGGAAACTGGTTTTCTTATTCTGGAGGTACAACCAGACAAGACGGTGATCTTCATCACCCATATTTGTGAGGGAGAATAAAGGCCCTAGTGGGAGAACTACACAACAATAGAAAATAAAACCAAGGACCCAATGACATGGGAAGACTTTCAAGCCATATTCACCCCTATGTTTTTCCAAATCTTTGTCTAAAAGGAGAAGGTGAAGCAGTTCATGAATCTTTACCAGGGTGAAATGCTTGTCACAGACTACTCTAGGAAGTTCAGACTCATCGAGTGATTTGTTCATATGTTAGATGAAGAACATTGAGTGAAGCACTTCGTTGACCACCAGAATCCTCTACTTCAACTATATGTCATGTCTAGCAAGCCTATAAAATTTACCAAGGCTCTCAACTCCACCTTGAAGATAGAGAATATTGTCATGATCTCAAAGAAACACCTTGGCGATATACATGGTTCATAGAAGGCATCTCTACTACAAGAAATGATGGAAGGAAGATGCAAAGTTCCAATTGCAACAAGGGTAAAGGAAAAGGAGGAGGGAAGCCTTGTATTGAAGTTTGTAACCTGGATAGTACACTGAGATGTAAATACTATGAGAGGAGAAACACATATAAGTGCCACATCAAGAACTATGTTTGCTATTAGTGCAAACAATAGGGACAATTTTGATGCGACTGTCCTCTCCCAAATCCATAGAGTTTGGCTCATTGTAGCCAACTGGTGGCTACAACCCACCGCTTAGCTGCCCAACTTGTTGTAAACCATTGAGATGCTTAAGTTTTTGTCATAGATAATAAAGAGTCCTAGGCCAATGCCAATTGGATTATATATGGTACTATCCTTATAAAAATATATAGATTAATTTTATATACATTAGAATAAGATAATTTAGGACTTCAATATTATGCATCAAATTGTAGGAATGCTTGATATAGTAGGCCACCTAGTGAAAGTTTTATTTGACTCTAACTCCATGAATACTTTCATTTCTCAAAATCTTGCAACTATAATAAATTTGGATTCAAGGATTTGGGTTATGTATTTTACATAACCATCTCAAGTGGACACATTTTTCATCTTTGTTGAAACACACAACCTATACCTGTGAAATATCATTTCTTGAACTCCCCATCAATATCATTACCTGGGTATGAATGACTTTAATATCATAATGGGAATGTATTGGCTCTATAATATCATGCAAAAATAGTCTGTAGGCAAAAGAAAATAAGGGTAGTGTGGCATGGATACCCACCTTTCAATATCTATGTAGGAAGGATGCCACCACTAATCATCACATTTTCACCTTGAAGGAATATTGGATGATAGCTAAGGGTGGTCTAAATTCCCTATACATAGTAACTAAAACAAGTTGTAAGAAACGCCCCCTTGAGAAAAGAGAGGTAGTCAAGGACCATACCAAGTTGAATTCTCCATTGTGATAGCTCCCAAATGAACCCAATTTCTAGGCGCCCTTATGGTACTTTTAAACAATAACTTCATCAACCTAGGACCTCCCTTTATAGAGCCCCTATTCTCTTTGTAAATGAGTAAGATGTTTCACTTTTCATGTGCATCAACTATCAAATGTTGAATTAATCCACTAAAATGAACAAGTATCCATATAAATGACTACCTCTTTGACCAATTGAAGCCAACTACAATCTATAAATGAAGATATCTCAAAATTTTCTTTCTAAACTTGGTATAACCATTATGAGTTCTTAATAATTCCTTTTGGGTTATCCAATTTTCTAAGTGTATTCATGAACCAACATGTTCCAAACCTTCCCAGGTATCTTCATCATAGTCTTCATTGACGAAATCATAATTTTCTTAGAGAATATAGATGAACATCATGACCATATCTCTAAGGTCCTTGATATTTTGAGAGAGAAAAAGATTTGCAACATATTCTCAAGATGCAAAATCTAGATCGATTGAGTAATGTTCCTCAGGCGTATTGTTGAAAAAACTACTACCTAAAGTCTTTAAAGCATAGTAGATAACATGGTGGTTCATATTGATCTACCATTCAAGTATAACTGCTACAATGTAGTTGGTTGCGTCACACATGATCTCAAATAGTATCGACCAATCCGACACACGGATGACTGGAGTGAAGGTGAGTGATTATTTTAGTCTATTGAAGTTAGTCATGCAAGCCTGATCAAAATCAAAAGCTGCCTCTGTTAGTAGGAGATTAGTGAGAGGCTTGGGGATTTTGGATAAGTCCCATATGAATCTTCTATAGAATTTGTAATGCCCAAGAAATTCACATAGTTCCCTAATAGATGAGGGAGGTGAAAGTTAGGTGGTGACTTCAAATTTTACTCTATCAACTCTATTCCTCTAAAACTCAACCTGAGGCCAACAATAATGCCTTTCTTTACCATAAAGTGGCATTTATCCCAATTTAGAACCAACTATTCTTCTTCATTTTTTTCTCATGAGAAATAAGTGATGCAAACATGAATTGAAGCAATCTCCATATACAAAGAAGTCATCCATGAAAATCTCCATCATTGTGTATGTCAACCTAGAAAATATGGCAGTCATTGATTGCTAGGAGATGGAAAAAGAGTTGTAGAGGTTGAAAGGAATTCTCCTAAAGGTGTAAGTGCAAAGGGGTAGATAAAAGTGGTCTTTTCTTGATAATTAGGATGAATATGAATATGGTAAAATCTTGAGTAATCATCAAAGTAGAAAAAATACCCTTGATGCTCAATCCGCTCCAACACTTAATCATGAAAGGGGAGAGTGAAGTGATCTTTCATTATGGCCTTGTGTAGTTTTCTATAATCAATGCTCATTGTCCACCCTGTGATAGTTCAGGTGGGGTTGAGGTCATTGTTATCATTTTTCACCATAGTGACCCCCCCTTCTTTGGCACAACTTGAATTGGTTTGACCCAAACAAAGTCGGAGATAGGGTGAATGATAGCCGCAATTAGAATTTTAATAACTTCTAGGCAGACAACCTCCTTCATATTTGGATTTACCTTGCACTAAGGGTCCCTAGATTGCTTGTAGTCTTTGACCATCTTGTGCAGGAATATAGCTTGGACAACCCCTTAGGTCAGTCATTTTATACCCCATGACAATTCTTCTTTACTTCAAATTGGTCATTTCTTGAACATATGTTGGAGTTGATGATAACTCAAAAAGTCTCTTGTTTCAACAAGGAAAACATAATTGATCCCTTCAAGTAGGCCTTCATTTTTGGAGCTTTTTGTGGTTTAGATTTTTCAACAATACAAACCATCTTTAGGTATTCAAATGCAATGTCAGATACAATCTCAAATGCGTCCAGATGGACCCTATACCAGTGTAACAACCTCTCTTTTTAGCATTCCTCAGTTAAGGAAAGACCCAAAAAGTTGAGAGCCATTACCTTAAATTCCCAAGGATATAGATTTAGAAAATAACAAATAATAGAAAGTAATTTATGTTGATTAAAATATTGTTTACAAGATGGTCCTATATGAAGTTACATAAATTTCTATCATCGAAATTGTAAATATGAGAAGAATCCTCCTATACTTAGCTTTAATGCCCTCAAGTAGATTTCATGTGGTTTATTAACATCTTATCATCTTCATGTATTGCATGTACCTTAAATGACATCAAACAAATCATGGATCAACATATCAAAATATATTTGTGTACATGGGGTGTGTAAAAAAGTGTGCAAGTAAAATAACAACGTATAATCAATCAATTACTTGCAAATAAGAACTACATTTTCTTTACATATTCTTAAACATTCTAGATATGCTCTCTGGGGTGTGATCATTATCCCTCTAGGCCTTGTGTGGATCACCCCTCTATACATATCATCCTAGGGTTCAAAATACAATATTTTATTTTTTTGATACTCATAGTTGCATTATAACTGAACACAATGTAAATAAACACTCAACAATTTATTTCAACAATCCTCTAGAAATCCTTAGAAAACACTGACAGATTATATTATGGGTAGTCATAAGTGTAACCACATACCTTTTATAGAACCATGCATATTATCATGTATAATATACTTCAAGTATGTTCAAGCAATCCAATCAACAAAGACGAACCCTAACAGTCAACATTAATCTACATTTATGTAAATCCTAAATTGTCACCAACACATTAATTATATTAAACACTACTTGGTCCTATTCTAGGGTTGGCTCATGTTTAGGACATGGAATAAGGGCTCAAATGATATATCCATAACGTATCAACATTAAGTAAAGAGCCTAATTATTTTATCCATTTATCTTTTCATTGTGATCACCTAAATTCAATTCTATTTATTGACAACATAGAAAGATATGACCTTTAACCCTAATTTTTCATATGTACATCTATACATATTACGAAATATACTTATCATAATTATGCTCATAATCATGTTAAATTACCATTATATTGCACATTACATCTCAAAGAATCATATTTAACTTGATTAATAACCTATTCATCAAAGTTAGGGGTTTCATGCATTAATCACCAATTTAGCACATATTAGCACCACTTTGAGAATTAGAATTAAAACTAGGTCTGAATTATATTTTATTCACATTCCTCTTTTTTTAATCAATATTTGTATATAATTTTTTTTCATCCATACCAATATTTTTCTAGAATATTTCTAGGATTGGAGTATTTAGGCCAATCAAAATCTGCCACATCATCATAATAAACCCCATCCATACCTTAGGATAATTTAAAACATGAGAAAATACCTCCATGCCCTTATGCCCTAAATGTGCGTCGGGGGTCATGTGAGTCATTTGATTCTAACCCATTCCCTTCCTCACAAAGGTTGGGTTCCGTCTCCCAATAGGTACATCTACCACGATGACGACTCCACCTATGGTCTTTGCAAAGCCGATGTATGTTTTTTTTATTTCATGTACCAATACGACCTTGATGACCTCATTAGTTTATCTAGATGCCACATAGGATGGTGAGATGAAGACCTGCTTTGTCTCTACATTGTGTTGTTGAGCTGACAGACTAGAGATCCTGTGTTGTCGTCGCCTTGTCCTACGTCGAATAGATAGGAACAAAGGGAAACTTTACCGCATGCCCAACTGTGAGGCAAGGTGTCTCTTCCCTAGCCCACCTCAGTAGGGTACTTTCAGGGTCCCTTCCTTTCTCTACTTGTGTGAGGTCCGTCATGTGTGCGACACTGATCTTCAGTGTTGCCAGTGAGCCGTCCCTCCCTCCTTTGTCTCCTCATCAGAAAGGCACCCAAGCTTGCCTTCTAGGCTTTCGCCTCCTTAACCCAAAGCTAATCCACCCTAGCTTCCTACTATTCTACCAGACCATCCTCATGGGAACAAGGATGGATCCCCTAAAGGTTCAAAGAGCAAGTTTTGAGCATCTTATGGACAAAAAGGAATATTTGATCTGTCTAGGATCAATGCAATTATCCTGGGGTCCTGATTAGGTCCTAGGTCAAACCCTAGGGTTAGACGGATGACAATGGGGGAGAGATATATGGGTGAGAAATTGGGACTTGTTTCCTTTCTCTTACACACACGGGCCAAAGACGTTCAAGGTCAAAATCTTTTGATATGGAAGGGGTTTTACCCACTTTAAGCACCTTCCTATAAGCCATTACTAGATAGTCCTAACACAAAATCTATCAAGAGAATAAAACACTCTTTCCTATCTTGAATTGGCCAAAACTCTTCCCTCATTATGGTAAAATTTGGTGCAAACCGAAACTACTAGGGGCAGTATATAACTTGTATGACATATATAAGACTATTGCTCATTAGCTTCTTAGAAAAACTCTTCATGACATGCAATCTAGATTGTTCTTTTATTTATCCCTCTGATATATCATCTAATACATTTTAACCTTTCCAAACTCCTACCTAATTCATTGGTATACCTTTCATATACAAAAATGTACTCCTTATGAATTTATTTAAATCAATCATTATTATCTCATGGAATCTCCTTTTTCTTCCAATTTCTAGAATTCTCTTCTCTTCATTATTATTTCCAAGTATGCCAAAATCTAAATGGAAATATTCTTGTTTCATGCCTCAAACATTTAGGTTTCCATTCTTGATTAGAAAACTACCCCATTAATTATCTAAAACACTACATATTTTATTTTCTTTTGGAAACTTTTCAAATATTTCATAATTCTTTTTGCAAACAAACGATAAAGCCATTATATTTTGTTATGCATAAACTCCTTTAATTTCTTTCACTTGCCCCACACGACATATTTTCAAAACAAATAGTCTCATGGGTCTCACTTGGGACTTGGGTTGCACCCATGCAACAAAGTGGTCACCATTGATATTCTATTAAATATAATTTGGGAATTGTCTTATTACATCAATCTTATATTTATGTATTTCAAATTTACCAAAATAATTTAACATTCACCCCTACTTAAAAGTAATTTTGTCCCCAAAATTCACACCCCGCAAGCTTAAGGTGAATGATAACTCAACTTAGTATCAAACTGTGGGGTTAGCAACCCTTATGAGATGTATTTTAACAACTTTTATTGACTTGCAAACTTCTCACATTATTAGTAAAGTTGGTAATTGAATTTGATTCAAGGTATATCCACATCCTTAGTATTTACATGATATCATATCTTGATTATTACATTTTCATTTGTGATTTCAATTTTACTTGGTGACCACCTTTTCAATGCGAGAAACCTAACTTTCCAACCTATTATTTATTTTTCTTCAAATAAGGGTGAGGTAACACCTCAAAACCTAGGTCAAGTCATTAACCTAAACTAGGGTATTAATTTTCATAGGTCAACATTAACCATAACATGTGTCTACCCCAATCTCTCTCAGTCATAATAAGATGAAATAAGCACTTGACTGCACCCCAGATACAAAGTTCATCCAATTCTAAGAGCAGAGATGGTGTACTCACACATTATCTAAAAGTCTCACATTTTAGGTTGAATCATTATCATCATGACTCTGAACCATATGTACTTTTTAAATATGAAACTTTCTTATATTCATGAAGTCAAGTTCTGTTATTACTCTTGAGTGTTTGCACAACTCCCTTGAGTTTTCATTATTACATGACTTCTTGTATCTTTGACCGTTAATCCTAATGTCTCATTAGTCTTAGTCATTTCCTCGATATCTCTAGAGGTATGTGTACCTTTGAAGTGATCTTCTCTTGTCCTTATGGACCTTATGCACTTATGGAGTGCCTCATAGATTTACCCCTTGGGTCTCATGAACTCATGAAAGTGGCCAAATCTCATGATCCTAATTCTTAGGATACATGGATGGCCATCTCCTGAACCCATGGTCTAATGCATTTAGGGCACGATCACCTCCTAATCTCATTGGTCTTATTTACCATTAATCCTCCCTACTTGACCTTAGGATTGACTTCATGCTCTACCCTACCTAGGGTTTATATTACAAATTTGAGATTTCCAAGCTTTAGGTGACATTTAAGGTTACCTTAATTCTTATAACTAATTTGTGAACTCATCCTTCTAGGGAAGGTCCTAACCTAGGGTGCCTTCTTGAATCACAAGAGGAGGTTAGGCTCTCTAGACACAACTTGACCCCATGAGGTTTAGGGTTTTCCCTCCTCCTTGGGTCCTTTTCTCACTCTTGGGTTGAAGCATCCCAGGTCGGGGCACCCATCTGAAAAGTTGAATTGAGGGTTTCATATATTTAATTTTATGCAACCTAAATCCATGTCTTATTATAGCTTCTCAACCCTTATTTGCTCAATCTCTGGGATACCCACTCATGGGGTTTTGTGCATGCAACAGACTTAGGCCACCTTCCCAATCATGGGTTTGTTGCCATGTTGTCCTTTCTAATCATGATCTTGACCATCTGTGACCTTCCCTATCCAGGGCTTGGTCATTTACACTACAATCTTAGGCCACCATCCTATTAATGGGCTTGGTGCCATGTCATCCTTCCCATCATGTACTTGAACCTTCTTGACCTTCCCGTGAAGGGGCTTGACCTATTGAAACTTTCCCCTCACGGGGCTTAATGTTTTGTGACCTTCCTCTTAAGGGGCTCGATCTTTTTGACCTTCCCCTCAAGGGTCTTGATCATAGTCATCTTAATGAATTTCTTTCCTTATCCAACCTTCTAGAGATAGCATGGGGGGTTCGAGCATGTTATATTATATAATGCTTTACACTTAGGTTGCTTATGTTTCTTAAAACTATTTACATTAATGCCTTGCTCCACATACATAAATGTGTAAGAAAAAACAACATCAAATAGGTGGAGGAAACAAAAATTTTACTGACATATTTCCCATTAACCAGTAGATATCGTCAAGAACTATGCAATGGGAAGGATGGTTTCACAAAGATATACTTGGTTGTAGAGCAAGTCCAACGACAATCCTCATTGATACAGATGCACACTCTATCTTGGATGGTGTCTGTGCAGCTCCTGGTCGCACTCAGATTCGTCTGACTGCTCCTCCATGGACAACAAACTTAGACAACTGCTGCATCAACTCCTCCAATCTCACCATAAACTGCAAGTTGACGTTGCCCTCCTAATAGCAACCAAATGACTCCTACCTCCAGAGTAGTCCACACAGACCAACTACAACTCCTGTCATCCTACTAGAATGGACATGAAGGAGTTTTCCCTCCCATTGGCATACTATTCGCCAACATGCTCTCCCACAACAATGATCCTCAATTGTTTCTCTCCCATGGCTATCCCTCCCTAGTCAGGTAGGACTTGCCTAGGCTCTCTTGGTTACCACAACTAGAGAGGACAACAATTGTTAGAGCAACTAATTCTCAATTATTTGTGTTTTAGTTGTGTTTTGGGAAGCCCCCATAACCCCTCTATATATAGGAGGGGTTAGGGTCTGGGTTCCCAGTCCCCAACTAATGCGGGACTAGAGTGGGAGTGGAAAGGACCAGAAGATCTTTAATTTTTACAACAATTATGGAAGTTTCACATTCTGCATGCGCCAAAACGGTCATCTTACCCAGCGAGATGGTTGTCCTCCACGTGAGACGACCGTTTCACATGTGATACAGTTGTTTCTCACCTTCTAGTTCTGCACATATGTCAGAAATTCAATTACAATTAGTACTCAACTTGATGTCTGTACCAATCTTTTATGCAATCGAATTGCACTCCCAAAACATGTGTATGGGGTAAATAATATGGGAATCCCACACCATCCCAGATGACCATCTCACGTAGGTGAACTAGGCATCTTGTAGCCCAGGTTAGGCAGTATTCCAACCAATATACAATACAATCAACCTGACACTCCAAATGGCTATCTCAACACTTGAACCAATTGTTTGGTAGTCTAGTCAGTTGATCTGTTGCTTGAATTGAAATACCTAAACACTTTAGTAATCATTTCAATTATCATTCAAGATCAAACTCCTCTTCTAGATGCGTTCCTATGTGTGTGACCCTATAGGTCCCATATCACATTGGTGGTGAATGTCCATAAGCAGCTTATGACATCACAAGCAATGAGTAGTTCCTAGTCACACAACATTGCTACCCAAGTGAATGGAAAGTTGGGGAGAAAATTCAACCTACAATATGTGTATGGTGTTATATTGTTTGTATAGTTCCTTTGTCACTGATATCCAGATTGAACTAGAGGCATGGATCTATCATCCTCATTATTATTCAATCTTGTTCCTTGAACCAGACCAGACTGCATGCGATATATGTAAGCTCAATATCATATATTGACTCACATGCGTACGGACATACTTTTACAAGTCTCTCTAATCAAGAGGCATTAGATATCATACCCCTATAGGAGGGAAAAATCCCATATCTATGACTCACAATCAATCCCTATGTCTCTAAGTCGCCCAATCATCACCTGTATAACAACCCATGTTTCTGGATTGTGTTTGATGATGTCAAAGTGTACCTAATGACATGTGATGAGTGAAGTGATTTCAGGTCTAAGAACCACAACCACCACCATTAGTTTGAGACCTAACTATGACTTCCATGATGATGGCTTCCATGTGTCAGTCTCATAGTGGGTCTGTCAGATACACTATTATCTAACATGTATCTGTGTGCTTGGGTTGATATTTCCATATCATGACTAATGAGATTTAGTCATCATCCAACTCACTATCTGATCTTATGTGTCATTATTGTCTATCAACCTTCCACAATGACAACCGATCAGGGACATAATGGGAATATTTATATGTACTCTTAACATATGTATGGTCTCATCCACAAGGATAGTAACTTGAATACATATGTCATTGAGTAATATAATACTCTAGACATTTATTATGTTATTCATTATCTCATAACTGAATATACCAAATTAATTGGAAGCTTGCCTTTGTTATTAATCAAATCATTTATATGTTATGACGTTACAATCATCACATGATTAGCTCTCTGGGCATATATAACAAGAACATGCATAGGAGACTGGGTCACGTAAACTCATTTTTAGCTTTCTTATTCCTTTTCACACTACTTAGGGTTCTCATGGATAGGGTTAATATATCACCCACACTACTCCCAATTTTTATGATTAGGGTTTAGGGTTCGGGTTAGAGACTACACCCTACCTCTTAGGATTTATATGTCCCATAACCGTCTAGGGTTTTCCTAACCAACCCTATCTCCATCTAGGATTACCCTTTCAAGGAAAAAATCCATATAACATTTTTCTATAATTATCATTATTTCCACATTACATATACATTAATTAGAAGAGGACACCTTAATCCTACTTATTCTCAAAAACCCTAACATGAGATGAGGAGGGAAGTATCTTTTAGGGTATATTTTTAAGAAACATTATGAGAAGTGGATGAAATGTGAGATAAGAAGACCTAGAAGAAACATCACTTCAAGCAAACCCTAGGTTCCTAGCTAGGTAGGAATCACTATGGCTAAGGGAGTCCCCGTATACCAACTCAATGGAGAAGAAAAAATATTGACATCCCCCAAAACCATGACCCCTTCTAGATACCATTTTCATTAGGTCATGCCTTAATAAGTTTCCTTATATTTCTACATATTACTTGAAATTACAAACTATTAAATGTTATCTAAAAAATATGGGGTTTTGATACCAAATGTGACGATGTCAGTTTTTAGCATCCTCTAATTAAGGAAAGACCCAAAAAGTTGAGAGGCATTACCTAAAATTCCCAAGGTTCTAGATTTAGTAAATAACAAATAATAGAAAATGATTTCCATTAATTCAACTATTATTTACAAGATGCTCATCTAAGGAGTTATATGAATTTCTATCATCAGAACTACACATATGAGAAGAGGTATTTATCTAATCCTCCTTTGCTTAGCTTTAATGCCCTCGGGTAGATTTCATATGGTTTATCATATCTTATCATCTTCATGTATTGCATGTACATTAACCGACATGAAACAAAGCACATATCACATATCAAAATTGACTGTGTGTGCGGGGTGCATACAAAAATGTGCAAGTAAACTAACACTATATAATCAATCAATTACTTACAAATAAGAACTGGCATTTTTTTACTTATTATAACCCATGCAAGATATTCTCTCTTGGGTGTACATCATCCCTCTATACATATCATACTAGTGTTCAAAATATGATATCTTTATTTATGTGATACTCATAGTGGAATTATAATTGAACAAAATGCAAAAAAACAATGAACAATTTTTTTCAACAATCCTCAAGAAATCCTTAGAAAACACTGGAAAACTATGCTGTTGGTGGTCATAAGTGTAACCACATACCTATTGTAAAACCATGAAGATTATCATGTAGAATATACTTCAAGTACGTTTAAGAAATCCAATCAACAAAAATGAATCCAAGCAACCAACAATAATCTATATGTACGTAAATCCTAAAATGTCACCATCACGTTAATTCGATTAAACCCTATTCGGTCCTACTATATAGTTGTCTTAGGTTTAGGACATTGAATAAGGGCTCAAACCCTATTTCCATAACATACCAACATTAGGCAAAGACCCTAATTATTATGGCCATCTTATCCTTTCATTATGGTCACTTAGATTAAATTGTGTTTATTGACAACATAGCAAGATATGGCATATAACCCTGGTTCTTCATATGCATAATTATTAATATTAGAAACTCTAATTATCATCATTATTTTCACAATCATGTTAAATTATCATTATATTCCGCATTACATCTCAAAGAACCATATGTAACGTGATTAATAACCTAATGATCAAAACTAGGGTTTTTATGCATTAATCACCACTTTAACACATATTAGCACCACTTTTGGTATTGGAAATAGAATTAGGTCTCAACTATATTTTATTCACTTTCCTGTGAATTTTGTAATCAATTTTCATATTTAATTGATTTTCATCTGAGTTACCGATATTGTTCTAGAATATTCGCAAGATGGATTATCTAGGCCAATCATAGGTTGCCATGTCTCATAATAAATCCTATCTATACCTTTATACAAGACAACTTAAAACATAGGAAATGACTTTTGTGCCTTATGCCCTGATCATGCATCAGGGGTCATTCGAGTCATTTGTCTCTAACACATCCCCTTCTTTGTGAAGGTTGGGTTCCGTATCCTCCTGGTACATCTACCAAAGTGACTCCTCCACCTATGGTCTTTGCAAAAGGCGACAGGTTTTTGTTTGCTTCCATGTACCCCTGTGACCCTAATGACCTCCTCAGTTTAGCTAGAGGCCACCCAGACTGGAGATATGAATCCCTACTTTGTCTATACGTTGTGCCCTCGAGCTGACAGTCTGGAAATCTTGTGCCATAGCCACCTTATCCTATGTCGAATAGTCAGGAATTGAGAGTGATTGTGGGACCTACCCAGCTATGAGGTAAGGTTACTCTACACAAGCCCACATCAGTGGAGAACTATCATGGTCCCTTCCTCCCACTGCTTGTGTGAGGTTTGTCATGTGTGCGTCTTTGATCTTTGATGCTTCCAGAGTCATCTCTCCTCCCTTTGTCTCCACATAGGCAAGGCACCAAAGCTTGCCTTTCATGCTTTAGCCTCCTCCAACCAAAGTGAGTCCTTCATGGTTGTCTATTGTTCTACTAAACCATCCCAACAGGGACAAGGGTGGATCATTGGGAGGTTCAAAGAGTAAGTTTAGAGCTTCTTATGGACAACATGGACTAGTCCATCTGTCTAGGATCAATGCGATTATCTTGGGGTCCATATATAGGTCCAAGGAGAAACCATAGGGATAGGAGGATTACCATGGGGGAGAGAGATGGGTGTGGGATCATGACTTATTTTCTTTCTCTCTCACACACACAGAGGTGAGAGACATTCATGATTAAAATATACTGGTATGGAAGGGATTTTACTCACTTTAACTACTGTCCTATAAGTCATTACTAGATAGTCCTAGCAAAAAAACTACAGATAGAATAAAGCACTCTTTCCTATCTTCAATTTCCTAAACCTCTTTCCTCATTATGGTAGAACTTGGTTGGTAAACCAAAAATACTAGGGGAGGTATATAACTTGTATGGCACATATAGGATTATTGCTCATTAACTTCTTAGGAAAACTCTTCATGACATGCAATCTAGATTGTCTTTTATGGTTTAATTATCTAAAACACTACATATTTTATATTCTTTGGGAAACTTGTCTAGTATTTCCTAATTCCATTTTCTAACAAATAATAAAGACATTATCTTTTTTCTATTCACAAATTTCTTTCATTTCTTTAACTTACACCACAAGGACATATTTGCAAAGCAAATAGTCTCATGTGGCTTACTTGGTCCATGGGTTGCACCCATGCCACAAATTGGTCACCATTGTTACTCTATTAAATATAATTTGTGTATTTTCTTATTCAATCAGTCTTATATTTATGTATTTCAAATTTACCAAAATTGGAGGAAATAACAACTGGCGAATCTTCTCATCGTTGAAGTCCGACTCGGTCAAACCTGTGAGGGTTTTGTATAGTGGATCTTCTGATAGTTCCAACTCTTATTTAAGTAGGGAGATCTTGTCCATGAAGACAAGCATGTAAACTTCCTCATGGATTATTAGGCCCTTCATAGTTTCAAAGATGTGAAATTATAGATTTTGCCTACCCATTCGTAAGAGAATGCTACCAACCTGCACATTGAACAACACTAAGTTTGTTGATAGAAAATTGATGGAAAAAAATAATTGGATATAACAGGTCCCCCTTAATGTCCATGATTAATAAACCCCAAGGGACAAAAGCTGCCTTCCCTAGTCTCACTGAGATGACCTCTATGATGACCATGTGTTTTGTCATAGATTAATATGCAAGTTGGATGGTCATTGGTGTGGGCGTCATACCTCTAAAGCCTAATCCCCTACATAGACTGTAAGGCATGATGAATATACTTGTGTCTAATTGTGCAAGTCCTTTTTTACAAGTATTTCCCCCTAGATAACACCCGATCCCAAAGGAACAAGGGTCCTTCTAATTCTGAGGAATCTTGTTCAGAATAATATTAGAAGTAGTTCTCACAAGCTTCATGGTATCATATTCTTTCATGGTATATTTCTTGACCAGTAGAGTTTTTCAAGTATTTTGATCATGCATGCATTTCGATAAGGGAATATAGGAAAGGGATGTCACATGAAGCTTCTTCATGGCTTCCTTAAATCTCATGAGTCTAGCATCTATCCTCATTTTCTTAAGGTGATCCTAGTAGGGAGGAGTGGCTTGTAGACTAACACATCAGGCTTCATGGCCCAAAATTTTGGAGCATCAACATCAGGAATCTTCCTTGTACTTGGATCAGAAAAAGCTTCATGTATTTGATCTTTCTCAACCATCACATTATCATCATCATCGAAGTCTATGGACACACAATATGACTTCTCTAGAGGGGGAGGTGGTACATACATGTTACCATAATGTGTGTAGATGACATTTAGCTACTCAGGGTGATTGGGGTTGTACTTGGGTTGTCCACAAAAGGACCATTATGAGGAAATTGTTTGTCCAAGAGATGGGCCGAATGAGAATATGTTGCCTTTTGATGGGCTTGTTGAGACAATATGATGTTCTAGAGAAACAATCTCTTAATGTATGGATGGAATGGGGGTGGATTGATGCATTTGCGGTGCTTCATTTAGGTTTTGGAATTACTACCCATGATTTTAGAAATCACCTTGATTGTTGACTTCATTCCTCAAATTTTGTTTATTTTTATATTGGAACCCTAGGGGTGGAAGACCTTGGTTGTTCATTTGAGAAAGTCTCTATTTTGCTACATTCCCTGCATCTATTGAGTTTCCATACTGAGACCATGAGGATTTTAGATTTTGTTTGGATTGTAATAGGATTTGTTAAGAATGCTATTGATACAATTGAGATCCTCCATGTGCTTCCCATCTTCAGGTAGCATGGGATTGTAGTAAAGGAGTTGGCATTTTGGAATGAAATGATCATAGCCTGGGTAGTCCTTGTAATGAAATTCTATAGATCTGACTTGCTATTATAGGTACCGAGGTTGTGGAGAATGTCCCCTCTTTCATAAATATTAAAAGAGGAACTAGATGGTCTTACTTCAAGATGAGCATATTGAGGTATTCAACAAGAGATCTTCAGCTTAGGCTACCTTGAGAAATCCATATTTTCCTCGATTACATATGGCTTGGGCTTCAAAACTTCTTTTAATGACTTCTTAGGCGCTATCAAAAACTTGAAACATATTACCTTTAGATGAGGTGTCAAGGAAAACCTTTGGTGTTATCATCAAAACCCTTGTAGAAAGTCTCAATCAATACCCTTGATGCATGAGGTCCTTAAATTCCTCCCAAGATTCACACAAGGTTTTGTTAGGAACCATGGAAAACTAGGTAATCTACCCCTGATTTGACAGGTCAGGGATGGGAGAATGTATTTTTCAAGAAACTTAGCCTAGAGAGATTCCCAGGTGGTGATGAAGTCTCCTTCCATATCATTATACCAATTACTGGCTTGATCTGATAGGGAATATTTAAATAGCCACATATTGTTGGCATCTTTAGAGACGATACATACCTTGTGCTAGCACATAAGTTAGGAAAGCGTCAGAGGTGATCTTGACAACTATCACCTCTGTTATGGGGGAATGCATTGTTCTAAAGTATGGTGATCCACTGTGTGTTGATCTCATGTTGTGGAGGGGTGATGGTAAGCGACACAGTATGATGTTCCACATTGGAAGACATAGGTACTGAGAAGTCCTTAATTTGCTTCTACTATTCTACTTCATGTAGCACAGTGTCGCGAGCTACTAGTTTGGAAGCTGCGACTACCCTTGACTCAGCCAAGATATCCTCTCTTTGTGTGACAAGGGCTCATTCAATCTAATGGCTGAATTCCTCTTTGTCCATTATGTATTGGTGGATCTGGTTTAGATGACAGAAGGTTCTGTCCATCTTTTCTTCAAACACAAACGATGTACAATCAACACTTTGGGAGCAACCCATAAACTACTAGTACCTGAAAAAGAGATCAGACACCATTTAAGTTCAAAGGAAAAATGAATTCAATTAGATAAGAGTGATTACCAATTGAAAATAGAAAGTTCTAATTATTCAAAACAATGTGGTTTGAAAGAAACTCTGTTGTCCCTAGAAATCATGAAAAATTTGATATGTGTAGTTTCCACAACAAATTCAATAGAGAAAAGCATTCCCTATAGTTTAGCCTTTTAAGTGGTAATCAACTCGCCCACAAGTGAACAAGTTAATTATAGTATAGGAAAGGGTTGATACCATGGAACAAAGTATTTAATAATTTTATTCAAACCAATTGCTAAGAGTAACATTTAAATTCCAGTTTTGGAGAAAGAGATTACAACTAAAATAGGAATTTAAGATTGAAAAGAAAAAAACTAGTCAAATATAAGATTCAATCAATTAGTAAGAGATATTGGAGGTCTAGGGGTTCAACACCATAGACCACATATTTATTTTAATCAATTAAACTCCTTAATTTTTATAAATTACATTTGTATCAAGTGGATTCACATCCTTTTAGATCGCAAATCACGTGGGGATTACACTTCTGACAAACCCATGATCTCAACGTATGAGGATCATTGATGAACCATCCAATAAAACTCCTTAAGGGACATCTTATAGAGTTCTATGAGTTTCATTCGATGTTCCAACTAGTGGATCGAGGATCTCATCACCAAATATGTTTCAAGTAGTGGATCAAGGATCTCATTTTATCTTCCAACTAGTGAAATGCATATAAAAGTAGATATGGCGTATGGGGATACTCTCTATGCCCTAGTATGGAAGTTTTGCTAGCTCATGGTAATAAAAGAAAAACTCAAGGGTATATGAATCATGTTGATAGAATCTGATTGAACTTTGATGGTTGTTGTAAGGAAAATACCTGATCCTCTCTATTCCTTTCTCTCTACACCCGATAGAGGCTCTAGAATGATATGATATAAGATGGTATGGTTTGTCACTCCCCCATCCCTTTATAGAAAAATAATTGAAAAAAACTCAAAAAACACATCTGGCTACGGCTGGATAGTATGAATCCGGTGCTCCAACTGGTTGGATGGTGGTCCAACTAGTCGATTGGGTTGGTTGGACATGCAAAATTTATGCATGTTAGCTAATTGGTTGGAGATCAACCAGTTGACTGAGAAGAATGGTGCTTCATCCTAAACGCAAGTCAGTCTACTGATCAAGGTGATTTGATTGGTTAGTCTATGAATTTGATTCTTCATAATTTGGGTTAAGTTGGTCGATTGGTTGGCTAGTTGACCGATTTGATTATTGGTCCTTCCAACTCAACTATTGAGTTAGTCGATCAGAGTGGTCCAATCATCTGACTAGTCTCTAGTGCTATGAAAATATGCCACTAAGACCTCCCGATCTTCTAATTTTTTAGTAATATTGGAGGTTCTTGATCTTTGGTATTGAAGGACTACAATTGATTTATCCTTCCGCAATAAATGAAAAGAATTAATCTAAGTTCTATTTAAGGAGACAAAACCAAAATGAATGAGTTAAATTCTAAAACTATGAAATAATTATACCATGTTCTAAATAAATGATCTAAAAGTTGGTTTAAAATGGCTGAGTATGAATTTATCAGTTTGCAAATATGAATAATTATGAATATAAAAAATTAGAGAAAGTGATTGTTATTGATACAAATATAATAGAGAAATCAATTATAATTGTTGAGTAGCCTACTAGCATTTGCAGAGAAATTAATTGCAAAGGAAGGTTATCTGAACACATGTAGAAAATAGAAGGGAGAGGTAGTTGTTTCTCTGGCTTCAGAAGAAAAAAAAAGGGGCCTGGAATAGGTACAATGTGGGGGTTTTACTTATAGGTGAATTTTAGGATTTGAGATTTCCAACTAGATGATTCTGGAAAAGGTGATAGATCATGTCAAGAGCACTAAGACATGGCATACTAATCGAGGTCATACACCACGTGGCACACGACAGATAGCTCAAATCCTCGGGTGGCCCACACTGGATGATGTCAATTTTTTGATCATTTGGATATTTCAAGAATGTTATGGACAAAATCGTGGAAAAAGAAATTTTTGAATAAAAGTCAATCAAAATAATGAAGGAGAGAACAAAGACATGAACTAAGGATCATCCTTTTTATCCAAATTATTTGTATTTTGATATGTATAAAAGCCACAAAATTATGTGTGGGGGAAAAGAGAATATTTAATTCAAGATAATTCAACTGGGCAATTTATGAGAAAATGCTCATAAAAAGCAGAAATAATAAGAAAATTGTATTTAAGTCCAGATAAAGTATTTTCTTTATAGAGATCCCCAAACTGGGTTAAAGTGGGTGAAAGGGGTGGTTTAAATAGGTGGAAAATGTGAGAAAATATACAAAAGGTGCAAAATGGATATAATTTGTAAAATGTGACGCGCTTTGTCATTCACTAGAGAACTAATTTATGCCTAAAATTCTGCTAAGTGAGAAAAATTGGGGTTTCAACAGTGGGCACCTTTTTGTACAATCATTTGACATTATGAAAATTCTATGAAAACAACACACTCATTATTTTTTTACTTTTTCTATCAATTCTTCTATCAAGAAAGCTAGTGTTAGGTGTAGTGGGTTGGTGCATACATACAGTTAATTGTTTTTAAAATGGATTGTAGTGTTAGTTGATGGATATCATTGTGTTCTTGTGCGTCTAGATTTGCAATTAATTGGTGCATTTCATTGAACATTATGTAAGAATTAGGAACTTGGTATTACATTGCACTCTTTTTTATCTATGATTAGTCTGTGGAACATAGCATGCTCTATTTGTAATGTTATGCCAATAGACCTCTGTAGTAATGCATATTTTATTTGTCAAATTAGCAAACACAATTATGAGAAAAGACATTTTAGTTATCTCAGCCATTTCGCAAATATTCTTATAAAAAATCTCCATCAATGATATAATTAAATATTAGTCATGAAATATGTTAGTTTGGATTACACTGTAAACATTCGTCCATTTCATATAGAAATATTTTAAACTTTAATGCATTGATTTCTATTGTAGATAGAAAGACATTATATTTTCATCAATGTTCAACATCATATAGAGGAACACGGGTCTCCTTCAAAAAGTTTTAAAGTAGAAAGTTTTTGACAAATAATTATATGTTTATAAAAGACATGATAGAACTCCACTATCTACTTCTATAGATTGAGAGAGACATGCTACCTCAGTTATTCTTGCTGAAACTAGCATGCTAAACCACACTACATGATAATTTTTCCATAAGAAAATGTTTTCATGTCTTTTCTTTCATTGGTACACACCCATGTCTTACTTTGATTTGTTACAATGCCAACCTAAGATTTAGTGTTTCTCCAATGTCTAGCTGCCAACTGAGGTACATTTCCAATAGCAGTTGTTGAAATCTTTATTTTTATGTTAAGGAACAACTTTTAATTACTTGAATTAAAGTTGTTTCAATCTTTCCACTTAACAAATGCTAAAAGAATAAAATTTGGAAGGGAAACACAAAGAAGTTATTCCACCCTTTCACTAAAGCAATGACAATATTTAATAAACTATTGTATCAAAAATGATGTAAAATTAAGTGTTTATATACTTGAATATGAATGACATGATAATCACCATATATAACATAAACTATTTATATTTCAAACATGACTTGTATAAATAAAATATAAAGCACACATAATCCTGAGAGTCAAAACAACAAGATGCAAATATCAGAATTAGTATATGAAAAACACCTAATTCAAATTAAAATATGCACTTATCATTTAAGGCATGGGGATTCATTAACAAAAACAATCAGACTTTTAAGGAGAATGACAATCATATTATTATCAATGAAACTAACATAATGACATGATAATTGGGTTGTTGAGCAAAGCATCTCTCAAAGTAACCCTCACATATATGTTGGTCTAGATGATGGGAAGGTATCTTTGATGTTTGGTAATTATGACAATTGGGATTGGGACTTTACACATCATAACCACCAAGCTCAAACTTGGAACAATATTGACAAAAATGTTGGTATGTATGCCCATAGATTTAATCACTTGATGATTATATGAGCATCATGTACTTTATTTGATAATATTAATAAAGGTAAATCCATTTGTTATGCTAGTCTCAGTTATGAGATATTGACACAAGCATAATAGATGTCTAAAGAATGATGTCAGTTGATGGCATATGTTTACATGTTAAGGACCTAAAGAATGAGGTCATATGTAAAATAAGAGTACATACATTCTTGTTATGTACTTGGTGAGATATAATTGTGGAAGGAAAATAGTTGACAATAATATACAAGACTAGAATGTGTGTTCACTAATAATAGAGTATCATTAGTCCTGATATTGGATATCAAGTCAAACATATTGGTACGTGTTAGAGATCTGTGTACCATATAGACCCACCTTGAGAGTGATACATGGAAACCATAAAATGGTAGTCAAAATCAACTCTAAAAGTGGTAGTGATGATTGTAGTTCTTAAACCTGAAGTCACTACACTAATCACATGACGTTCAATGAACTTTGACAACAACCAACATGATCCTAAATAAGTGTTTCTATAAAGATGGTTATTAGGTATGTTGTCACATATAGGGATTGAACAGAAGTGATGTAGACAAAATGTGTCTCTCCTATATAGAGTTTGATGTCTAGGGTTCATGATAAGAGAAATTGAGAAATGCATGGCCATGCTCATATGAGTCAATATATAATATGCAAACTCACTCTATCTCAATAGTTTACTTTAGTTCAAGAAACATAGATTGAGTATTAAGAGGATGATAATTCTGACCCTTAGATTTAATCTGGATATCAGGGACAAAGGAACTATATAATCATGTTAACACTGATCACACATTGTAGGTTGAAGTTTTTCTCCAACATTCCAATTACTTGGGTAGAAATGATTTTTGCTAGATACCTCTCATTTCTTGTGTTGTAAAAATGGTCATGGACATCACTTCCAACATAATATGGGACCTATAGGATCACACACATAGGATATATCTGGAATAGGAGTTTACTCATGTATAAGATTTAACTTGGCTATTAAAAGTGTTTAGGTTGTCAAATTAAATTTAACAACACTATACAAATAAATTGAATGCAATATCTAGTGGACCGACCAGACCTTACTAACCCTCACCAGTGGAACTAACATGTCGACCAGTTGGAGTGTCTAGCCAATCGATTAAACTAGGTTTCCAGTAGATGGTTAAAATACCAAGTCGACCGTCTAGATATTAACTGACCAGTTTGATTGAGTGAAAGGTCTAGTTTGATTGGGTCAAATGATTATGAAATGTGTAACGACATGCATTAATTTCACATTGAAAGACAATGTTATTGTGCCACTGACTACAAACCAATTGACCGACTAGATAGTCCAATCAATCGAATGGATGGTCCAATCGACTGACTGTTTGTTCGTAGCAGCCATCAAGACATGAGATTTGACCGTACATATCCCCTAGGTTTTGGAAACCCTAGCCCATTAATTCATGTATAAGGAGGGGGTATCCAAGGCTTATGTAACGACCCCACCCCTTGACAACTCCCAATTAAGGAAGGCCAAGAAGCTATAGCTGTTATCCCAAAATAGGATCATATGATTTTGTAAATAATAAAAAATAATTAATAAATTCTACCACAACTAAGCTTAAAATAGGATGAAAATTTTCTTTTCACATACCTTTGAAAAATAGGATTTCATAACTTTACCCAAGGAAAGAACTAACTAACTATAATCCTCCAAACATTGTTTGGCCTTGTTCTTTTCAATGTCACCTTTTATTGAACATTCTCTTTCCCTAAATGTAATTGCATATTTCCCTAAAATGCCAAAAAACAAAATGTCAGTTAGTATAATGAATTATACTGGTATGTGGGAGAAAAGTTTACATCTAGTTGTATCAACATATTTCAACAAAATTATAATTTAATAGATCAAACTATACATTTTAAACATAACTAATCAATCTTGACATATCAAATTACCTAGTATTGATGGGGTTATCGGGGGTCTTGGGGAGCGGCAACACAGGCGACGACACGGAAACCCTAAAGGACGATGGCAGATTGGTGGGCGGAGGCAAGGAAGGAAGAGTCCTATGAGGAAGACAGTAGGAACGTAAAGGTTAGAAAAGGAGACCAGATTGAATATCACATATCAAAATATGCATAGCCCTTTCCCTAACAGCAGAGCAGAGGGCTTACCGACGACTGACTCTACAACAAATGGATATGGATACAAACTTTGAAGATGATGGGAATCCGTCCCTACCAACAAATGTGCCGATGAAGACCCTGAACTACAGAAAAGCTTCTACTCGAGGAAGCAACAGGGACACAGCTAACCTAGTATTCATCGAAGACGAACCAGAGGAAATCCTAAACCCTGAAGATATATAACTCATCAACGTCCATGGCTACCCAGAGATCTACGTGGGACCCGAGGCAGAGGAAATTCTGAGAAAACCTTTCAAGTACTCAGTTATAGTGAAACTGATAGATAGATCAGTGGGTTTTCTAACTATGGCAGAAAGACTTATACTGCTATGGAAGCCAGTGGGTAGATTTGAACTCTACAAACTCACAGATCAGTACTACGTGGTGCAATTCTTCAACAAAAATGATCACAGAAATGTACTCACAGGAGGACCCTAGTCGTTATTTGGAGGTTGTCTAATGGTGTGGCCATGGGATGGGTATTTTGAAACTTCCCAAGGGTTACCAGACCACATTGTAACCTGTGTTCAGGTGATTAGATTACCAATTCATTACTACAACATGGAGATCCTCAACAAAATAGGACAAGATATGGGAAAACTAATCTGTGCGGACAATCACTCAGTGAACAGAATGAGAAGCAGATTTGCCAGGTTGGCTATAGAGCTTCATATGAGACTTCCAATCAATCCAGCAATCCTTATTAATGGAAGGGCATATAAACTGGAGTATGAATCACTACTGAACTTCTACATCAAATGCGGTAGGTTGGGACATAATAAGGAAGACTGCAAGGGTCCATCAGAAGCACCTGCTACAAAGGAACCTAGTCCTATGGAGGAAGACGCTGGAGTGAGATGGGTCGATGAAGAGGACAAATGGGAAGTATACTATGGAAAGAGAATCCTAACGAGCAGACCACCTAGAAAGAAAGACAAAGAACCATGCCAAAAAGACAAAGCTCAGGGGAAAGAACAAGGAAATAGATACCAAGTCCTAGATGATGAGGAGGAGCAATCTGAGGCCCAGGTAGGGGAAGACTCTGAAGCTACGGGGGTGAAACAAAACAATGAAACCAGCCCAAAAGTTTAGCATAAGAAACAAAGAAGGGAGAAAGATGATGATGTCTCAGGCAAAGGTCCTAAAGAGATGATAGATCAAGTTGTGACAAAGAATAACAAAAAGATAGCTCAGGGTAATGATGAACCTATTGTTGCACCAAAGCACACTTTGGTGGTACCTGTTGGAGTTGAGGTTGTTATGGGTAAACATTCTGTCGACATGGAGACGAATGTCAACTCAAACAAGGGAGAACTGGAAAATACTAAGGAGGTGGATGGAAATGTAGAACACACGGGCAGAATAGCAAACAAGAAGACCACCATGACAAGATGGAAAGCTAAAGAGAAGAGTGATTCCATGATAACAGGAAACTCCCAAAAGAGTCATGCTTACAATTTTTGTATCAAGGAGATGAGGGGAGGTGATGATAAGGACGGGACATGGGCTGATATGACCGAATAATCATTTCCACCCACCTATTTTTATTTTATTCTTAATACGCTGGTTTGGAATATCGGGGGTGCTGGTAAGGAGAAAGCCAGACAATCCCTCATACACATTATTAGGAAGCATGATATCAAAATCGTTTCCATCTCTGAGCCTCAGATATTGGGTGCACAGGCAGAAAAAGTCATCAAGGAAACTAGATTCTCCAGTTCACACAGAGTTGAAGCTACAAGCTTCTCTGGCAGACTATGGGTTCTATGGAATGAAGAAGAATGTGACATCCAAATTATCCTCAACAACTGATACTTCATACACTGTAAGATCAATAACAATATCTACACTACCTTTATCTATGCTTCTCCATCTCTGGTGCACTGTCCTATACTGTGGGAACATTTAATCAACCTCACCAAATCCATTAAGGAACCGTGGACCGCTTTAGGCAATTTTAATTACATGTTGAGTCTGGACGAGAAGATTGGGAGTAGCCAGTTCAATCTCTGCGAGGCTAACAACTTCAGTAATGCCCTCCTCCATGCAGGTCTCACTAACATTGGTAGTACATGGTTCAAGTTCACCTACAGGAAAGGTATTCTTCATGAGTGCTTAGATAGGGAAGTAGCTAATGCTGCTTGGATCCAGGTGTTCCCGAATTGTGTGTGTGAAAACTTATTGCACATAGGGTCTAACCACAACCCCATCACCATTCTGAATAGGAAAACCGGGCCACATAAATCTAGATTTTTTACCAAGGCTAGATGGAACCAACAACCTCAGTTCACTATTTTTCTCAAGAGCATCTGGAACCCAGAGAAACACTTCCACGAAGCTACAAATGAGATTAAAGAACCAGTCACATGTTGGGATAAAAGACTAACTAGGAAACAATACATAGAAAAGGAGAATCTTATATGGAGAATTACGAAAGCCGAAAAAAATATTGAATCACACTATAATGTGGATGAAGACAGACACTGTATTGAACATGAAAACGAACTAGAAAGAGTCATGTTAAAGGAAGAAGAAAGTTGGAAACGACGAATCCATATTAACTAGCTACATCATGGAGATAACAATAGTAAATACTACCATGCCCATGTTCACAATGGGCGTAGAGCAAACCATATCAGCACCCTACAGAATAGCAACAGTGAGTGGATCTCAAACAAACTAGATCTCAGTCTCCTGATCCAAAATCACTTCAAAAAGATGTTTATTGCACCCCTTAACCAGTCAGGTAACCAGATGAACCACATGCCAACCAAATTCAAAAAACTAAACCTCCTCTAGCAACGACAACTTGCAGCAACCCCTACGGAACTTGAGATATAGAAAATTATTAAAGATGTGGAACCCTACAAGGCAGTGGGGCCAGATGGAACAAACAATCTCTTTTTCAAAAGGCAATGGAAAACTATCAAAACTTCTATTATCAGGACCATCCGCGACTTACTGAATGGACAACCCATTGATGATCAACTGGCTAACTCCAACATTGTTCTCATTCCTAAATATAGAAATCCAACGGACTGTAATCAACTATGCCCAATTACTTTGAACAATACCATTATGAAACTGGCATCCAAAATAGTAGTTGAGCGAGTTAAACATTACCTCCCAACCTGGATCTCAAATGCACAAACTAGTTTTGTACCTGGAAGGAACATATCGGATAACATCATTGTTGTCCAGGAAATCATTCATAATATGAGAAGAAACTCCAGCACACCCTACATGGCAATCAAGATTGATCTCTCAAAAGCTTATGACAGGCTATCCAGGGATTTTATAGAGGATACCTTAAAACATCTGGATTGGCCCAGAAATATTCACCAGTACATCACAAACTCCCTCCATGCAGGACATACCAACATCATTTTGAACGGCAAAGCCCTACCTCCGTTCAAAGCCTCTAGGGGCCTCAAGCAGGGAGACCCCCTATCCCCGTACTTGTTCGTCCTCTATATGGAAAGACTTACTCAACTCATCAATATTTCTATTGATACCCACAGATGGAAACCAGTCAAGATGTCCCAAAAGGGCCCGACTATCTCACACATTGTCTTCACTGACGACATTGTCATATTTGCTCATGCTTCACTCGAGTAAATGGAGAATATTAACAGATGTTTCCAATTGTTCGAATCGGCCTCAGGTCATAAAATCTCTATTGAAAAATCAAAGATCTTTTTTCCAGGTCTGTAAGCAGAGCTACTCGATCAGAAATATGCTCAACCAGCGGTAGAGTTGAGACATCCAATTTGGGAAGATACCTGGGTGTACCCCTTCTACATAAAAGGGTCAACAAGGAGACATATGCTTATCTAACCAAATATATCACTTCAAAGATCAATGGTTGGGCGGCAAAGATGCTATCACTAGTAGGAAGGATATGCTTAACAAAAGCCGTGCTCACATCCATGCCAACCTACACTATGCAGACAGCTAAGCTCCCTATCACAGTGTGCAAAAAGATAGAAAAAACCATTCACAATTTATCTGGGGAGGAGGACACAAAGAGAAATCCATGTCTTTATTAGCATGGCATAAAGTAACCATGAGTATGGAGAAGGGAGGGCTGGGAATCAAATCCATGGTGACTTGGAATGCAACAATCCTATGGAAGAACATGTGCAAAACCTTCAATTGGAGGGAGGGCCTGCTGAACAAATACAAGAACTATCGAGAAGGGAGAGGTTGTAGATCAACTCCTTTCTGGAAGGCCATTTATGCAGGAAAAGAGTTCATCATTTTGAACTGTACCAGAGCTATAGGTAATGGATTGGACCTCAGTCTGGTGTGATACTTGGGTGCTAGGTATGGGAAAGCATGAGAACATTTGTATAAAGCCTATACCTGAGTAGATTAAAGATTTGAAAGTATCGAGTCTTATCAATCTAGACAAAACCTGGGATACAAATTTCCTCACTGAATACTTACCTGCTGAGTGCACAGAGAATATTAGCAAGCTAACTATCTCTCAAGGTAGCAAGGGTGATGACAAATGGAGCTGTAAACATGACCCCAGGGGAAAATTATCAACTAGTAATGCGTATGATTTAATCCAATTAGAGTATGTTGATCAACCAAACGATATATGGACTAAAATATGGAACATCCAAGCTCCCCTTAAAATCTGCACTTCCCTATGACTTGTGGCACATGAAGCTATCATGACCAATCTTAGGAGGAAACAACGCGCCTTTACGGATTATGCAATATGTCCAAGATGCCATAGCAATGAAGAGTTCACTATGCATGCCCCAAGAGATTGCCTATACGCAGCTAAAGTATGGCATGGGTTGAATATCCAAAACATTCCCTTACCAAGAACCGATGTAGACATTAAAACTTGGATACTCTCAAATCTGAAGGAATATAAGAACATTCAATGCGCCTTTGCGGTCACCTGTTGGAAAATTTGGACAGCCAAAAACTCAGTGGTCTTTAACAACATTAATATCCGAACGAGTCAGAAAATCTTACAAATAACCTACCTGTAGAATCACATAGCTCAGGCCTAGAATAGCACAGTACAGTCACATAGAGCAAAGGTGGATCTGGACCAGGTGATCCAAGTAAATGAAGAGAGAAGACCTTATGGTTGGCTGATGCTTCTGTGCACGGGAGGGAGGAAGCAATAGCAACAATTGCCATAGATAGTAATGGTCAATGGCTGGGAGGAAGCGCAAGGATAATTAGAGTTCAATCTGTAGTAGAAGCTAAAGTTCGAGCACTATATCTAGCTGCTAAAGCATGTAAGCTGAATCACAGTTCAAAAGCTCTTCTTGTTTCAGATAGCACACTAGTAGTCCAAGCACTCAAAGAAGGAGCCGACAATGTGCCGACCATTAGCTCTTGGGTACTAGACACCCAAGATTTACTTGCTGACATAGAGGACAATACTGTTATGAAGATCTCCCGTGAGAAACTACACCTGGTGGATGGGCTTGCCAAACACCATTTCAAAACCTACCAGAATGATTGGCTATATGCCGATCCTCCCCTCGACCTTGTGGGTCAACCTATCCCCTTCTTCTCCTGTAATGGTAGGATTCCTACCAAATTTAAATTTCCAGTAGGTACACCTCGTAATATCCGGGTATTCCCTACAAGAGGAGAGCAGGCTGAATAAGATTGTCTCCTGGCTTATTTAAAAAAAAATCAATCTTGACATATCCAAGCCTCTATGTTGTCCCTACAGTGGACATGGATACTACCTTTCTCATATGGTAGATCCCAAATAGCCCCTATTTATCCAACCCTAAAGGTATACCAAGACATAGAGTTGTATAGTCGTATGATCCTACCCAAAGGTAGACCAAACATCAACTCATTATAATCTATTGATCCTACCCCAAGGTAGATCAATACCTAAATCATCAATTTCACACATATACTCAAAGCTACTTAGGAGGAATATGATCTGATCTAGTCATGCATATATTTATGGTGATAGCCATAGTGACTTTATAATTTCAAGAATTAAGGTTCATCCAAGAAGTTCATTTCAAGCAACCAGTAAAACCTCAGAAATTGTTGTGAAACTAGAGCGATTAGCTATAAGCATAACCACATACCTGATTAGGAAGCCTCAAAACCAAGCAAGACAACTAATCCAATCAAGAAGTCCAATCAACCAAGCCAAGAAATAAATCAAGCAAATCTTGATCCTAAAAAACATTTACAACACGTAATGGTTACAATCTCATTCAAACATCTTTTATTGACTTGGTATTCCACTCTAAGGTTTTTGAGCCTTATTAGGGTTTCCAAACTTTTGCTTTCCAGTTTTACCCTTCATAGGCTAACAAAACACAAAAAATATTCTTCTATTCATAAAAACCCTAATTACACAAATTATCCAAATTAAGGGGTTTTCCACAATTAGTTCAAAAACATCATCTTCATGTCTTCTAGATTGATTTCCACCATTAGAACCACTATACCTCCCAAATATCAAAATTAAGGGTTTTAAGTCTATTAATGCACTTTAACAATCATGGAACCCTAATTAAGAAAAATATGCACAAATATTGTCCATGTAGATCTAATCCATCCTTTTTATATCAACAAGTTACACTTTAGTCAAAACAGTCAGGTAACATCATTAGATCTATTTATCATCAAAACTTAGGGTTTTGAATCAACTAAAACCATTAATGATGGCATATTTATATACTTTTTGAACTACAAGTAGATTCATGCCTTGATTATATTTTTATTGGATTCTATGTATTTTTCTAGTTAATTTTCCTATATAACTTATTGTAATCCGAGTTACCAATAATTAATTATGAATTTTGCAATATAAAGTACCTTTGGCTAATAACAAAGTGTCACATCATTATTGGTTGCCTTTTTCTTTTCCATGCGGATCAGAGCTCCGCGAATATGATTTGGCCACGTGAGCGACACACTCTATGTGAGTGCGGTGCAGGATCGAGGTGGAAAGTCACCTTTACCCTCGTGATCTTGAGTTTGAAGTTACGCACGATGGGGTAGGGATGTAATTTCCCTGATCCTCATCTTCTTCTTCCGTTCCTCTGATTTCTCATGAACCAGTGCCCGACCATGGTCAACTCCTCGATTGACTTCATGACTCTACCCTCCTTACCACAAGGTGAAGGAACGACCACCCTTGAATCGCTCTGGCGGACTCAACCACACTGTCAATTCCACTGAAGGTGATCTGGGCTGTTGGGATGATGAGGACAATCTCCGGTGAGGTAGGTAGATGAGGGTAGGGGTGTAGATTGAAACCTACAATGAAATTGGTTGCAGGGATGTAATTGAGAAGTCAAGCAAAGCGTCATGGAGGTGTTTGTGTCCCTACTGAGGGTCAAGGACCCTCCTTTTATAGGTGGGATCCCCTAGTTTGGTCCTTTTGCTATGGTGGTTTGGGAAAAGCTTCTAGGGCTTCCCAAACTACCTCAAACCTAGGTTGATTCAGTGCAAATTCGCTCCTGAAGCCATTAATGCCATTTCCATAACTGCACATGAAACATGGTGTGAGAGAAATCAGAAAATAAAATCTCATTTGTTTCCTATTTCGTATCAAACTAGACGATGATTGAGCATCATCAGATTCAAGATCAATGATGCATGTTATTCACACAACCAAAAGGGGTTGGATTTTCCTAATCATTTATCATGACATCAAAGATATACATTTGATAATGGAGTCACTTTATATTTCTAGAAAAATCCTTATCTCTCAATCCTTTAGTCCGTTTGCTTCCAATTTTAAGGGAAACTCCTTAATGACCTAAACTTCGTGTATGCCAAGTTTGAAACCAAAATTAAAAAATAAAAATTATTTTCTTCATATGTAAGTTATCTACTCAAAAGGCATATTTTGTTCATATTTTTTCTTTCTTTTTCTTTTATTTTCTTTATTTGAATTTCTTTTCTTATTAGAAACCAAGTGGAATCAAAACCTAATCAACCAAGGTCATCCATACCACTTTATAAATAATTCTACATAATTCTCACCATTATCTGTATTTCTTTTTCCTTTTATTTATTATGAGATTTCTTTTATCTTTCCTTCCCTTTTATCACATTGGTCTTATCAAATTAGTATGAACCATGACAGCTTACATTCACTGGAAATGTTGCAAAATAAATCCAAATCCAATCAAATCATACAATTTCCATTCATATACATCTTATTTAAAAAATTACATTTCAAACCTTACAAACAAAATTGAGGTTATAACATCCTTCCCCTCTTATAGAAATTTTGCCCTCAAAATTTGAATAATCAAACAATTCATGAGAACACTTCTCCATGTCCATCTTCAGCCCTCAAGTGGCTTCATCCTCTCCATGGTGCTTCCAAAGAACCTTTACCATATCTATCTTTTCATTCCTGAGCTCCTTAACCTTGGTATCCAATACCCTCATAGGTGACTCAGGGTATGTCAACCTCCCTTGGAGTTCAATAGGTTCAATTCTTATCAAATGGTTTGAGTCCTTCACATAGCGCTTAAGATTGGACACATGAACACATCATGCATCATACCATACTAAGGGGGGTAAGGCTAAATGATAAGAAACTTCACCAATCTATTCTAAAATCTCAAATGGACCCACGTATCAGGGTGTCAACCTTCCTATGTTTTTAGTTATAGCTCAGAGGGGTCAGATTTTCAGAAACACATGCTCACCCACATTGAGGTGCAAGTTAGTCTGCTTCACATCAGCATATGACTTCTATCAATCATGGGCTCTCTTCAGCCTTCGTTTGATCAAAGTGACTTTATCAACATACAACTATAGTTCCTCTGACCTCAACAAGGTCCTTTCACTGACATCATCCCAATGAAGTGGTGATCGACACGACCTCCCATAGAGAGCTTCCTATAGAGGCATTCCGATACTTTCTTGGTAGCTATTATTGTAAGCAAACTCTGCTAGGGGCATGTACTGCTCCCATGATCCACCCCAATCAAGCACACATGCTCTCATCAAATCATCTAACATTTGGATCGTCCTCTCTAACTGTCCATCAGTCTGGGGGTATAGGCTATGTTAAACTTTAGTCTAGTGCTGAGTTCTTCCACATCTTGGAAGTGAACTTAGGATCAACATTAGAAATAATTAAACTCAGAACACCATGCAGTCAAACTATCTTTATAATATATAGTTCATCTAGGTCTGTCACCTTGGTAATGATCTTTAAGGCTAGTAGAAATGCTGACTTGGTAAGGAGACCTACCACAACCCATACTGCGTTGTGACCTTTCTTTGTTATGGGGAGACCCACCACATAGTCCATGGTGATATGTTCCCATTTCCACTCATGAATCTCAATTGACTACAGTAATCCACCAGGTTGCCTTCACCATATGGCACCTGAGACAACTGGCCACATATGCCTCTATGTCTCTCTTCATTCTAGGCCGCCAAAAGTACTACTGCAAGTCCTTAAACATCTTGTTCGTTCCAGGGTGTACGGTGTATTTAGAACCACATGCTTCTTGAAGGATATGGTTCTTCAAGGGCGAATCTTTAGGAACCCAAATACTACTCTTGTAGCAGATTATACCATCTACTCCAATTGAGAGACATGTCTGAGGTTTCTCTAACAAGCCCTTCATCTTGTCAAGCTATGGACTAGCTAACTGGGCAACTACCAACTCTATCAGTAGGTCTGGTTTTATCTGAATGTTAGCCAAACGGATTTGGTCTTCTAACGGTTGTGGAGCCCAATTAGCAAACTCTTCTAGTTCTCTACACTAACTATACATGACAGGTGCACTCCTGAGTTGTTTTCAACTAAAAGCATCTGCTACTACCTTAGCTTTCCTAGAGTAATAAATGATAGTGAAATCAAAATCCTTCACATACTCCATCCATCATCTTTGGCTTAGATTTAGGTCCTAATGAGTGAAGAGGTACTTCAAGCTTTTACATCCATTATTTTGGTTACCATATCCAATCTTATACCTATAGATTTCGAATTCCATTTGATAATTGTATCCTCATTTGAAATCTTAATTTGGTGATTACCTTGCTCACCTCATCTTCCAAACTCTTTATCCATATTTTCTCTTAAGGGTGTGGTACTTCCTCCATTTCTCAATTATCATAATAGATTCCAAGTTAAGCATTTATTCCTCATATCACTTCTATCTCTGGTATGGCATGCTTTTGTCCCGTCTCTCACACCCATAACAAGATGAAATAAACATTTGGTTGTAGTCCAAATACAAAGCTCATCCTATTCCAAGAGTAGAGACAGTGCATCACACATCACCATTTTATTTTCAAACCTAGGATGAATAATTCTCCACATCACTCCAAACCATGAATACCACCATTCCCTCAATCTCACATATACACATGTAGGAAAGACTTTTCTCATAACCTTTGAGTCTTATCATAGCTCCATTTTACAATCCTTAGTCAATTCCTCAAGGTCTCTAGGGTACCAGTACTTTTGGGGTGATCTTACCCTTCTGCATCTAGGGAGTGTGCCTCGCATTTACCCCTCAGGCACCATGAACTCATGAAGGTGGCCAAGCTCCTAACCCATGGGCCTCGGGAAAACATAGCCGTTACCTCCTGATCATATGGTCTTGTGCATTCAACGAACAATCAACTCCTACTCCCATCAATCCCATCCCTACTTGACCTTAGGATTGACTTAGGGTTCTATCATAACTTTATTTTATTTCACCACACATTTTTCTTGTGGTTTCTTTGATGATATGCAAGCACATTGCATCCTCTAGAATCCTCACCCATATTTCCATCATCTCCCTGGTAACTCATTGTTTTCTTATGTCCCTTCATGAGAAACATGGTGACCTACCTATCTTGGCCTAGCCCCATTCTACCGGTCAATTTTCATGGTGACTTTTCTTTATGTCCCTTGGAGATGGTCATACTTGGGTCTAAAGATTCATGCTCAATCTATGTGCTTTTGTGTTTCAGGTACTTAATCTCTCAAGTTCTTCTAAGTGACCTTTAAGGTTACCTCCATTCTTAAACAAATTTTTGGTACTCACTCCTTTAGGAAGAATCATTTCTCAGGATAGGAGAAAACTATCACTTGATAGCGTTAAGGGTCACAAAAACTTTCTTGAATCCAAAGTTTACATCATCACATGTAGGCATATATCCTATCATTTAACCCATGCATATGTCTGGTAAGTACATAACTTATTAAACCACTTCTAAGTTTTCCATATGTTGTATTTTGTTCATCATTTCTCATGGTTGGACTGATTTCATACATATGACACCAACTTGTATGAGTGACTCATAAAACATATACCTCAATCCAAGTGGGGTTTCCTTTTATCCAACACATGAGGGGGGTGCCATGCTTAATTCCTATGAACTTACTCAACCTTGTGAGAATTATATGAACCAGATACCGCTACTTCACCTATATGATCTAGGAACCTCAGGCTTACCTCCTTTGCATTAGTTATCTACACTGCATGACTTAGCTGCTCAAGCATGTACCAAATCAAAACATGATATGGCATATTCTTTCCAACCTTTCTTCCACATGAACAACCCTTAAATTCCTATACAAGGCATGTAACATCCCATGATTTGAGGCCTCAGATAACATGATCTTAAAATGAATGATTGGACTACCCATATCACCAAGGTGCACCTCCTTTTCTGGGAGCCCATCACTAAAGAACTCCATAGTTAAGCGTGCTCAGCTTGGAGTAGTACTGGGATGGGGGACCAGTCGGGAAGTTGATCCTGGCTTGCACGTGAGTGAGATTAAGACGCGGAGTTAAGGCTAGTGGTGGTCTGTGGGGCCAGTCGTCATTCCTGAAACTCTACTAGAGCCTTGGGCAGTGGGCCCGGACGTTACAAATGGTATCAGAGCCATAACCCCTCCAGTATGTGGGGCTCGCATGGGCATGTGGCATGCCAGTCTTGAGCTGTGCGGTTTACGAATGTAGGAAAGGGTTGTCCATGGTTGACGTAGCCACCCATGTGCTGGTATTCCGTGATCGGGAGCTGGGTGTCCATGGGCCATTGTGGGTACACACTGAAATGGGGTCAGATTATGAAGCCATATAGTTGAGCCTTGACGAGGACGTCAAGATTCTAAGTGGGGGAGATTGTAACATCCCATGATTTGAGGCCTCAGATAACATGATCTTAAAAGGAATGATTGGACTACCCATATCACCAAGGTGCACCTCCTTTTCTGGGAGCCCATCACTAAAGAACTCCATAGTTAAGCGTGTTCAGCTTGGAGTAGTACTGGGATGGGTGACCAGTCGGGAAGTTGATCCTGGCTTGCGCGTGAGTGAGATTAAGACGTGCAGTTAAGGCTAGTGGTGGTCTGTGAGGCCAGTCATCATTCCTGAAACTCTACTAGAGCCTTGGGCAGTGGGCCCAGATGTTACAAATGGTATCATAGCCATAACCCCTCCAGTATGTGGGGCTCGCATGGGCATGTGGCATGCCAGTCTTGAGCTGTGTGGTTCAGGAATGTAGGAAAGGGTTGTCCATGGTTTACGTAGCCGCCCATGTGCTGGTATTCCGTGATCGGGAGCTGGGTGTCCATGGGCCATTGTGGGTCCACACTGAAATGGGGTTAGATTATGAAGCCATATAGTTGAGCCTTGACGAGGACGTCAAGATTCGAAGTGGGGGAGATTGTAACATCCCATGATTTGAGGCCTCAGATAACATGATCTTAAAAGGAATGATTGGACTACCCATATCACCAAGGTGCACCTCCTTTTCTGACAGCCCATCACTAAAGAACTCCATAGTTAAGCGTGTTCAGCTTGGAGTAGTACTGGGATGGGTGACCAGTCGGGAAGTTGATCCTGGCTTGCGCGTGAGTGAGATTAAGACGCGCAGTTAAGGCTAGTGGTGGTCTGTGGGGCCAGTCGTCATTCCTGAAACTCTACTAGAGCCTTGGGCAGTGGGCCCGGATGTTACAAGGCCTCACAACTTGTCACCATCCCATACCTCTCTAGGATCTTGGAACTCTCTTTCCCATACCTAGATGGTAGGCACTCATATCATCTACACATATGTATAAGAAGTCTCTTTCTCTTTTCTAGGGTTTGGTTCCTCTAAAGACATCTAGGGTATGACAAGCCTCCATAGCTCATGCATGAAGCAACAAAACTCATCCATTGAGGTCAGTCTATTCTAGGATACACCATACAAAACTTTCTCATGATTCCTCATGTCTTGGGGTTTAGATTCCCAATATTCTCCTTATGGATCTCACTCTCTTCTGAGTTAACCCTATACCCAGTCCTAGCACTAGAGGTTTCCACTTTGTAGATGAGGTTGAAGCTCCTAAGATTCACATCTTACCTCAACAAGATTACCTTATATGATGAAACATACTATCAAAACTTATGTCCAACTGAGGTCATCATAAACCACATTATCTCATTACGTAATATGAAGATACTCATTCATTTCCTCTAGTATGCCTATCTCCTATTCATGTCAGAGTGGGAAAACACTGGTAAGGGTTCTGGCCTGGAGAAGTTTAAACTTTTTGGTCACCACTAACCTTCCAATTTAGGGTGTTATATCTCGTATAGATATTTTCTCCTTTTTAGGGATGTTAGGTCGGGTGTGACGACCCCGCCTCCCGGTAACCCCCAATTAAGGGAGACCCGAAGGATAGAGCCGTTATTTAATTAACAAGATCAAAGGTTCGACAAATAATCAATAACAATTAATAAATTTTACCAACTAAACTGAAAACTGGTATAAAATAAACATTTTCTTACCTTGGAAAAACTGGGATTTCTAAACTTCTATCCATGAAGATGCTAAACTAACTAATCCTCATGTGCACGTTATTTCTCATTTAATTCCACATCTTCCACTTTACTGTTTGTTATTTTCATTTGTACCTAAAACGCCGACAAACAAAACGTCGGTCAGCGAGAAGCTGGTATGTGGGGAAAACAATAATCGTGCAACTATAATAACAACGTAATCAACCAATTATCATTTAACATCCAAGATTATGTTTTAAACCATACTACTCAATCCTTTCCTATCCCCTATCTCTGTGTTGTCCCTGCAGCGGACTGAGATACTACCTCTCTCTAGGTAGCTCCTTATTAAACCCTGCATGACCCTACCTAATAGGTAGATCAATATCTAGGGTTGAGTCACATGGCACTACCCATAGGTAGTCCAATCTCTAACTCAATGTGACTTGATGGACCTACCCCATTGGTAGCCATTTACTAAGTCATCCAATGACCTGATGGGCCTACCCCATTGGTAGCCATTTACTAGGTCAACTCATTAAGCTACAGAGGGGACTAGGATCTGAGCTAGTAGGCATATCTCTTATGTGATAGTCATATTCACATTATACTTTGCATGAATTAAACATCCAACAGTTTAATTCAAACCACAATGGAAACATCGATAAAACCCCGAAAAACTAATTTGGGTAGTCATAAGCGTAACCACATACCTGATCTAGGGCAACTTGATTGTCCAAGCAATAAGGATAAATAACAAGCAACAACCAATCAACCATATCCTGAAATTAATGCATGGCATCCACGTGTTATAGTTTATCCAGAACATTCTAAAACTAGACTTGGATTCCATCTTAGGCTTTCTAGGCCACTTTTAGGGTTTCCATTGCAATTAGGGTTTCCTTTTATCTTTTACTATTTTAAACCCTAATTTAACACAATTGATCACAAACCCTAATTACTTCCAAATCTAATCCTCGATTCCGAATTAAAGGCATAATTAACCATTAATCAAGCTCATTAAGCCTATTTTATTAAAGCTACTATTTTTATCTTTTCAATCCATGACAAGATCATTATACACATTTATCATTAATTCATAGTTCATTATGGTCCAAATCCCATATGAACTCGATTTGTTATCAAATCCATCTTTTATTCATCAGAAAACCCTAATTACTATATTTAGGGGAATTTATCCACAAATTAGGAACTTAATGCTCAAAATAGCTTAGATTCAGCATATTCCAACTCTCATCATGGAATTAACCAATTAAAGCCATCAATAGTCGAATTAGTCAACATTAGGGTTTCAAGGCCCATTAAAGCCTATTTATGCACATAAACTCAAAATTAAATGGGTTATGTGCAAAGACTTGTCTTTTTCGATCTTAAAGTATCTCTTTATGATTAACATGTTAATATCAACTTTAATCATCTATTAAACCCTACTAAACACTTTAATCATACCAAAATAGGGTTATTTAAACATTAACACATTAAAGTTGATATCTTCCATTATTTTTCGAATTTCATAAGGAATAAGGTTTCATTTATATTTTTATTAGATTCCCCTCATTTTTCTGAGCAACTTTCATATTTTATGCGTGCTAATCCGAGCTACGAATAAATAGATATGATTTTAGCAAAATTACCTATTTTGGGCCAATGAGGAGCTGACACGTCACCTCCTCCATGCAATACATTGCTCAGCTTTTTGGGAAAACATTTCAAAATGACATTTTTACCCCCGCTTTAAGTCAGCGATTCTTCACATGCCAGAGGGGCATTTCTGTCCATCGTGCCCCTAGGTTGTCTTCAACCTTGGCTCCCGCCCTGGCAGTCGACGGCCGCCGATCTGCGCACCACGAGGGTGCGCCCTCCCCTCCTCAAGGCTCAGGGGTTGCTTCCAAGGACCACCCCAACTCCGCCGCACCTGGGCGCAGCCCGAGCACCACATAAACCATGACATGTCTGGTCGTTTCCATGCACGACGGACCTGCAACTGCGGTCATTGTTGCAGCCATCTAGCGGAGATGGCGCACGATCCAGAGCACGAAATGATGGCCTTTTCTTCTGGCGTTGTCGTGGGAGAGTCCTGGTTCCAACCAGACCTCAAAACTACTCCTTGGTGTCCTCTGGATATATCTACATCATCCACTAGGGTTTGCACAGAAAGAAGATGAAGAGAGAAAGAGAGAAGTGTGTGGAATCCTTTTCAAAAATGAGCCAACAACCCTACCCCTTATATAGGGGAGGGTATTGATGCCTTACGGTGCTTGCCCATGAAGCAACAGGGCTCTTTCCCATTAGGAATTTAATTCCTTTATTGGAAAACAAGATTCTCCCTCTCATTCCTTATCCTTTTGATATTCCCTTTTATTTTCGAAGAAAAATAGGAATTCGAAATTCCTCTCCTTCACTCTCTCTATATTTGCCTTTTAATCTATTAATCACGAAATCATGTTTTCTTTTAATAGAGAATACTTCCTTTTCTCAATATTACAAAATTCATCAATAATATATCACATTATGCTCTTATTTTGCAATCTTGGTATTCTCTCTCTCTTTCCTATTTATTGGGGATCCTTGGACCGCAAGAAACTCAAAGAATTCGAAATTCCTTTTAAAGGAATACTCATTATCCTTAAATGCATCAATATGCATTAATTCACATTATCATGTTGAGTTCTTATTAAAATATCTCTCTTTGAGGATTTCCCTTTATTCCTCTTTCATTTTCCTCATTAGTATTCCTTTTAACATTAGGAATCCTTGGGATACGAAATCCCACTAAGGATAACTCAATTATATCTCCTTATCACTTATTTCCCATATTTTCATTATTTTCAATTTCTTTCATAATAAAGAAATACTTAATCGATCTTTTCTTTTCTTATTGCCTTTTCCTTGTAACCTTGGACTCCTTAGAGCCCAAGGAACCCAAGAGGCACGAAATCCACCTTTGGATTATATTTTTTTGCCTTCTAAAGGTTTTCCCATCTTTCTTTTCTTTATTTCCTTATTTACTCAATAATAGAGTTTCTTTTGTTCTTTCTTTGTTACTGGGCCTAATAGCCAATAAAGCGCACAAATCATATAACAAGGCTATTTTCAACGAAACTCATTTATTCAACACAAATTGTATCATCATTTGTTCCAATATCTTTAAAATCAGAAATTAAATTTCTCTCCTTATGAACCCAAGATTGGGGTTGTAACATCCTTCCCCTCTTATAAGAATTTTGTCCTCAAAATTCGATCAAGCAAGCAAACAAACAGGATAAGCCTTTCATACGTCCATCATGGCTCCCATGTGGCTTCACCCTTTCCATGGTGCTTCCCAAGAACCTTCACTATCTCATATTCTTCCATCTGAATTCTTTCTTACCTTGGTATATCGTACCCTCATAGGTGACTCAGGACATTTCAGCCTCTCAAAAGCTGAAAAGGTTCAGGGCTCAACACATGGCTTGGGTACCTCACATAGTGCTCTAGATCAGACTCATGTAACACATTATACATCATGTTATCCTGAGGGGTAAGGCTAAATACAACCATTTCCACCCATCCATTTGAAATGGACCCATATATCGGGGACTCAGCTTTCTCAGTTGTATCTTAGAGGGGTCGGATTTTCACATTATATTCTCCCACAGTAAACTGCATGTCAGTCTGCTTTGCATCAACTCGTGACTCATGTCACCCTTGGGCTCTCTCTCAGCCATTGCACGATCAAGCGACTTCATCTGCACACATTGTGGTTCTTTCCTGACCTTCACGAGGCCTCCTTCACCAACATCATCATAATGAAGTGGTGACCGACACAACCTCCTAATAGCACTTCTTGCATCCCGATAAAGGCTATGTTGGTTAACATCACATCTTAAGAACTGTGTCTTTGTATCACCCTGAACAAGCACACTTGCTCTCATCATACCCTCTAGTCCGGATCATACTAACCATTAGTTAGGGGTGATAAACTATACTATCATCGAGTTCTTCATGTATCTACTTCCATCTCATGGAAGTGAACCTTTCAGTCATACTCAAGAACTTTTGAACTCGCATCCTAGTATAGTTGGACCATATCTCTCTCTTATGTAGTTCAACAGAATCTGTCCCTTGACAATATTCTTTCTTTCTCATGTTATCTAGGTAAGGTGATCTACCATAACCCATATTGCATCTTGACCTTCCTTGGTCAAGGGGAGACCTTCCACAACTTCCATAATGGTGAACTCCCACTCCCTTTAGGAGACTCTTTATCCTTTATGTCAAAGCATTGGGTTATTGGTGTTCGTCCTTCACCTACTATCATGCATGGACACAAGCCACATGCATCTTCATCTTAAGCATCCAAAATGCTACTATCTCTTACTATCTCTGTAGTATCACGGTGTACGGTGACCTTAAAATCATGATCTCATGTACATCACGATTCTTCAAGCTTGGTACCTCGAAAACCCTAAACCATTCTAATCAGGGTTTCATCACCTTCCTTTCCAATGAAGTGTATCCGAGGTCCTATCACCATCCTTTCGCTACATCAAGGACTAAACTGGCTAACCAACAATCATCGTCACATTTAAGTGTTAGCCAAACTTATCTCTTTCCCAACTTAGGGTTAGCTGAACAACCTCCACTTCTTGTAGCCTCTAGCTAAACTAGGAAGCGGTATCTTAACCAGAGCATCCATTACCACTTCACCTCCTTAGGTATTAGGTATTGTTAAAGACATACACCTCCATGTATTCCACTTATCACCTCATCTCAAACTCTAAGTTTGTCTTCATTAAGAAACTCTGAGCTCATCCTTATGGTGATCAAACTCAACCTTGGTTAACTTGCAAATTCCACATAGCTCCTGATAAAACATCCTCTTAAGCTGACTACACTACTTCTTTTAGTGTTTGTAAACCATCCATGTATCAGTCACTCCACCAAGGTATGTTATCATCTTTGTCCTCATACCTCTTAGCAACATTCCAACTCACATCATCTTTATCCTTGGTGTATGGCATGCGTACTGTCCTATCTCTCACTCCCATAACAAGAGGAAATAAGCATTTGGCTGCAGTCCAAATACAGAGTTCTTCCTGTTCCAAGAGTAGAGATGGTACAACCCACCTTGCCAGTACACTTTCAAATCTAAGTTGAAATGCGCAACTTATGTCTACACATCACCAAGCATCATGATATCAAAATTATTTCCATGGAAAACTGGTCTCGAACCCACTTGGTTTACTACATAATCCTTTGTCATCTCCTCTAGGTCTATAGGGTGCTGGCACTTTTGGGGTCATCCCTCTTCCCTTATGCATCCCGAGAGTGCCCTACTCATCTGCCCTTTGGGCCACATGAGTTCACGAAGGTGATCAATCTCCCAACCCATGTCCCTCAAACAATGATAGCTGTTACCTCCCGACCCAATGGTCATGTATAACTAGGGAATTAGGCAAGTCCTTCTTTCATCAGTCTTATCCCTACCTGACTCTAGGATAGACTTAGGATTCCATTATAGTACACGTTCATCTTAGAACCTCACCAAATCCTTCCTCATCTCTCATTGCATTCATGACTGACTTTCATCCCTTCATAGGAGTCATGGCAACCGGCCTACCTTGGTCAGGCCCCATACCGGTTACCTCCATGGTAACACATCCACATGCACTTAGAGATGGTTATCTATGGGTCTACAGGTTAGTCCTCATGCCATGTAATTTTCACTTAGCTTCACAAGATCCTCTGAAACCTCTTTAGGTTACCTCAAAACCAACAAACTGGTATACACCCTACCAACGGGTCCTTCTCTCAGGATGGGAGGAAACTACATCTGGATAACAAAGGTCACAAGCGTCCTTATGTTTAGGGTCTGCATCTACATGAGCTTGCTTAGCCCTGGCAAGCTACTAAGGCATGACCAGACACCTACAAAGCCAAGCTAGGTCACACCTGTTCTCATCCTCAACATTAGATCAACTTAATTGTGAGGGGTTCATCAAACATACCTTTAACTTAAGGGGTTTCCTTTACCTTTACACATGAGGTGTATCATGATCGAAACTATAGCGACTCAAAACTCATCATGTGCATGGGGTACACTGCTTCCCCTCTTAGGCCTAGGAACCCTAGGTTCACCTTTGGGTGTCCGACTGCATGCTCAATCTCTTACCCATGAATCAAGCATGTACAAGGTATGTCATGTACTTCCATGATCCTTCTACTTGAGCAACACTTCAGAGTTGAGTCCTCTTCTAGGACAACCAACTAGGTATAAAGCCTCACAACTGGTTACCAACCCTCTCCAGGTCTAAGGAACTCTTCTTCCTATCTCATAAGGTAAAATCCTATACCACAGGCACATAGGTAACAAAAGCATCATCCTCTCTCTAGGGTTTGGTTCCTCTAAAGTCAACCAAGATATCATATGCCTCCAGGGATCATGCATGAGGCAACCACTATCATCCACATAGGTCACATCATTCTCGACTCCCCACTGTTCCTCACATCTCGAGGTTTTTGGTTTCCAACCTTATTACTCGGTTCCTTCTTGCTCTCTCTCTAAATCTAACTCCACACCCAGGCATACTACTAGAGGTAATCTCTCCATGAAGGATCAAGCTCATAGGTATACCTCTATGTGGGTGAAGCCTATGCTCGAACTTATGTTTGCTCAAGATCATTCATAGCCCTTTATGCTCATTTTACAAGCCATCCATCACGATCTCTTAACTAGGGTTTCATCAAGCTATACCCTACTAGCCTAAGCCCATAGGGTAACTATAGGTTCTCCTCTAACCTCATCCATGAAGGAGCTATCCTTCACTCTAGCATGCACGACCCTCTCCAGGGTTGGGTCGCCAAAGGTACTAGGTCATCTACCCTCTTATGGCATCCCAAAGGCATGTCCAACCAAACACATGGTCCACCATGACATCTAACTCATCATGTCAGCTCTCTCTCTTCACTTAGGGTTAAGGTTAACATCATCCTCAAAGGATGTGCCATGTCTCTACCTTTAATGGAGGTCCCTACCTCCAAGACTAACTCTCTCGACACATCCTCCTACCAAGGAGGTCTATCCTCAGATCTCTCCTGAGGGCAATGACAACTCATGTGATACGACCTAAGCATGTATCTATTCCTTTACGCTTACTCTATTGAGCTTATGTCCATGACATCTTATTTACATGCTTTTTATTAATTTGATGGAGGATTCCTTAATCCTTATCAACCTTACCCATACCTCAAGAGGGTGTGGGAAAGAGAGAAAACCCTAATCCTTAAGGTCCTTAATAGAATTTGAATTGAGAAGGGATGAACAAGATGAGAGAGTCCTAAAGGTATCTTATTTCGATTCATACCCTAAGACTTTGGCCAGGCAGTCACACGGATTCGGGAGTCCTTGTATTCCGACTAGCGGTGCGGAGGAAAATATTTCCAGCCCCCAGTCATGATCCTTTTCTAGACACCTCTGTCTTTCGGATAATCCTCTAATAACTCCCTGGGGTTCTACAGAATTTGTAAAATTTAATAATTATTAAGGATTAAATGAGGAACCTATGCTCTGATACCAATTGTAACGACCCCGCCTCCTGATAACCCCCAATTAAGGGAGACCCGAAGGTCAGAGCCGTTATTTAATTAACAGGATCAAAGGTGCGACAAATAATCAATAACAATTAATAAAATTTACCAACTAAACTGAAAACTGGTATAAAATAAAACTTTTCTTACCTTGGAAAAACTGGGATTTCTAAACTTCTATCCATGAAGATGCTAAACTAACTAATCCTCCTGTGCACGTTATTTCTCATTTAATTCCACATCTTCCACTTTACTGTTTGTTCTTTTCATTTGTACCTAAAACACCGACAAACAAAACTTCGGTCAGCGAGAAGCTGGTATGTGGGGAAAACAATAATCGTGCAACTATAATAACAACGTAATCATCCAATTATCATTTAACATCCAAGATTACGTTTTAAACCATACTACTCAATCCTTTCCTATCCCCTATCTCTGTGTTGTTCCCACAGTGGACTGAGATACTACCTCTCTCTAGGTAGCTCCTTATTAAACCCTGCATGATCCTACCTAATAGGTAGATCAATATCTAGGGTTGAGTCGCATGGCACTACCCATAGGTACTCCAATCTCTAACTCAATGTGACTTGATGGACCTACCCCATTGGTAGCCATTTACTAAGTCATCCAATGACCTGATGGGCCTACCCCATTGGTAGCCATTTACTAGGTCAACTCATTAAGCTACAGAGGGGACTAGGATCTGAGCTAGTAGGCATATCTCTTATGTGATAGTCATATTCACATTATACTTTGCATGAATTAAATACATCCAACAGTTTAATTCAAACCACAATGGAAACATAGATAAAACCCCAGAAAACTAATTCGGGTAGTCATAAGCGTAACCACATACCTGATCCAGGGCAACTTGATTGTCCAAGCAATAAGGATAAAGAACAAGCAACAAGCAATCAACCATATCCTCAAATTAATGCATGGCATCCACGTGTTATAGTTTATCCAGAACATTCTAAAACTAGACTTGGATTCCATCTTAGGATTTCTAGGCCACTTTTAGGGTTTCCATTGCAATTAGGGTTTCATTATATGTTTTACTATTTTAAACCCTAATTTAACACAATTGATCACAAACCCTAATTACTTCCACATCTAATCCTCGATTCCGGATTAAAGGCATAATTAACCATTAATCAAGCTCATTAAGCCTCTTTTATTAAAGCTACTATTTTTATCTTTTTAATCCATGACAAGATCATTATATGCATTTATCATTAATTCATAGTTCATTATGGTCCAAATACCATATGAACTCGATTTGTTATCAAATCCATCTTTTATTCATCAAAAAACCCTAATTACTACATTTAGGGAAGTTATCCACAAATTAGGAACTTAATGCTCGAAATAGATTAGATTCAGCATATTCCAACTCTAATCATGGAATTAACCAATTAAAGCCATCAATAGTCGAATTAGTCAACATTAGGGTTTCAAGGCCCATTAAAGCCTATTTATGCACATAAACTCAAAATTAAATGGGTTACGTGCAAAGACTCATCTTTTTCAATCTTAAAGTATCTCTTATGATTAACATGTTAATATCAACTTTAATCATCTATTAAACCCTACTAAACACTTTAATCATACCAAAATAGGGTTATTTAAACATTAACACATTAAAGTTGATATCCTCCATTATTTTTCGAATTACATAAGGAATCAGGTTTCACTTATATTTTTATTAGATTCCCCTCGTTTTTTTGAGCAACTTTCATATTTTATGCGTGCTAATCCGAGCTACGAATAAATAGATATGATTTTAGCAAAATTACCTATTTTGGGCCAATGAGGAGCTGACACGTCGCCTCCTCCATGCAATACGTTGCTCAGCTCTTTGGGAAAACATTTTGAAATGACATTTTTACCCCTGCTTTAAGTCAGCGATTCTTCACACGCCAGAGGGGTGTTTATGTCCATCGTGCCCCTAGGTTGTCTTCAACCTTGGCTCCCGCCCTGGCAGCCGATGGCCGCCGATCTGCGCACCACGAGGGTGCGCCCTCCCCTCCTCAAGGTTCAGGGGTTGCTTCCAAGGACCACACCAACTCCGCTGCACCCGGGCGCAGCCAGAGCACCACAAAAACCATGACCTATCTGGTCGTTTCCATGCACGATGGACCTGCAACTGCGGTCGTTGTTGCAGCCATCTAGCGGAGATGGCGCACGATCCAGAGCACGAAATGATGGCCGCTTCTTCTGGCGTTGTCGTGGGAGAGTCCTGGTTCCAACCAGACCTCGAAACCGCTCCTTGGTGTCCTCTGGATATATCTACATCATCCACTAGGGTTTGCACGGAAAGAAGATGAAGAGAGAAAGAGAGAAGTGTGTGGAATCCTTTTCAAAAACGAGCCAACAACCCTACCACTTATATAGGGGAGGGTATTGATGCCTTACGGTGCTTGCCCATGAAGCAACATGGCTCTTTCCCATTAGGAATTTAATTCCTTTATTGGAAAACAAGATTCTCCCTCTCATTCCTTATCCTTTTGATATTCCCTTATATTTTTGAAGAAAAATAGGAATTAAAAATTCCTCTCCTTCACTCTCTCTATATTTGGCTTTTAATCTATTAATCATGAAATCATGTTTTTTTTTAATAGAGAATACTTCCTTTTCTCAATACTACAAAATTCATCAATAATATATCACATTATTCTCTTATTTTGCAATCTTGGTATTCTCTCTCTCTTTCCTATTTATTGGGGATCCTTGGACCCCAAGAAACTCAAAGAATTCGAAATTCCTTTTAAAGGAATACTCATTATCCTTAAATGCATCAATATGCATTAATTCACATTATCATGTTGAGTTCTTATTAAAATATCTCTCTTTGAGGATTTCCCTTTATTCCTCTTTTATTTTCCTCATTAGTATTCCTTTTAACATTAGGAATCCTTGGGATACGAAATCCCACTAAGGATAACTCAATTATATCTCCTTATCACTTATTTCCCATATTTTCATTATTTTCAATTTCTTTCATAATAAAGAAATACTTAATCGATCTTTTCTTTTCTTATTGCCTTTTCCTTGTAACCTTGGACTCCTTAGAGCCCAAGGAACCCAAGAGGCACGAAATCCACCTTTGGATTATATTCTTTTGCCTTCTAAAGGTTTTCCCATCTTTCTTTTCTTTATTTCCTTATTTACTCAATAATAGAGTTTCTTTTGTTCTTTCTTTGTTACTGGGCCCAATAGCCAATAAAGCCCACAAATCAAATAACAAGGCTATTTTCAACGAAACTCATTTATTCAACACAAATTGTATCATCATTTGTTCCAATATCTTTAAAATGAGAAATTACATTTCTCTCCTTATGAACCCAAGATTGGGGTTGTAACATCGGGTCTCCAAAAAGTTGCACTAGGGATCATGCAACCTCTTATTGTCTATGTTTCCTATGTATACACTAGTCCTCCATGTATATAATGCATTCCTAACCTACATACTTGCATGATGGATAAACTAAGGTATCAACTTATTGGGTTCTCTCTTTCTCTATCCATTGCTTATGTTTTGGGTTGAGGTTAGGGTTTACAACCCACACCTTAGGTTTTTGCAATTCCTGTGACCCATGAGGTTGTTTTCCCTTACCAGCCCTAGTCCATCTAGGGTTTACCTTTATAGAGGAGAAACCCATCAAACATTTTCTATTTATCATTATGTCCACTTTTATTATTTGGCGGAGGATGCCTTAATCCTTAACACTCTTATCCCCAAAACTCAGGAGGAGGTAAGAGAGAAAACCTTAAGCACTTAAAGTTTGTCCCGTGAAAGGGGGTAAAGAAGGGATAAAAGTAGATAAGAAAACCTAGATTATCATATTTTGAGTCAAATCCTTAGATTTTGTCCAGGAAGTCACATGGATTCTAGGAAAATCTTGCTAGCCCCGAGATCGTGATATCTTTCTAGACATCTCAATATTTGGAAAATTCTCTAATAACTCCCTTTAGGTTCTAAAGAATTTGTAAAACTTAATAATGATCAAAGATTATATGGAAAACCAGGTTGTGATACCAAATGTAATGACCCCACCCCTCGACAACCCCCAATTAAGGAAGGCCAAGAATCTAGAGCCATTATCCCAAAACAAGATCATATGATTTTGAAAATAATAAAAATAGTCAATAAATTCTACCACAACTAAGCATAAAATAGGATGAAAATTTTCTTTTCACATACCTTTGAAAATTAGGATTTTAGAACTTTAACCAAGGAAAGAACCAACTAACTATAATCCTCCAAACATTATTTAGCCTTATTCTTTTCAATGTCACCTTTTATTGAACATTCTCTTTCCATAAATGTAATTGCATATTTATATAAAATAGCAAAAAACAAAACATCATTCAGTATAATGAATTATACTGGTATGTGGGGTAAAATGTTTACATCTAGTTGTATCAACATATTTCAAAAAAAAAATATTGTTTAACAGATCAAACTTTGCATTTTAAATATAACTACTAAATCTTGACATTTCCAAGCCTCTCTGTTGTCCCTGTAGTGGACATGAATACTATCTTTCTCATATGGTAGATCCCAAATAGCCCTTTTTGATCCTACCCTAAAGGTAAACTAAGACATAGAGCTGTATAGTTGTATGATCCTACCCAAAGGTAGAACAAACATCGATTCATGATAACATGTTGATCCTACCCCAAGGTAGATCAATACCTAGCTCATCAATTTCACACATATACTCAAATCTACAGAGGAGGACTAGGATCTGATCTAGTCATGCATATATTCATGGTGATAGCCATAGTCACCTTATAGTTGCAAGAATTAAATTTCATCCAAGCAATCGGTAAAACCTCAAAAATCACTACAAAACTAGAGAGATTAGCCATAAGCATAACCACATACCTGATTAGGAAGCCTCAAAACAAAGCAAGACAACTAATCCAATCAAGAAGTCCAATAAACAAATCCAAGTAATAAATCAAGAAAATCTTGGTCCTGAAAAGTATTTATAGTACCTAATGGTTACAATCTCATCCAAACATTATTTATTGACTTGGGATTCCATTCTAAGGTTTCTAAGCCTTATTACGGTTTCCTTAGGGTTTCCAAACTTTCACTTTCTAGTTTTACCCTTTATAGGTCAAAAAACCCCTAAAAGCATTCTTCTATTCATAAAAACCTTATTTACTCAAATTATCCAAATTAAGGGTTTTTATCCACAAGTAGTTCAAAAACATCATCTTCATATCTTATATATTGATTTCCACCATTAGAAAATAACATTTTGTTTTTGCTTCCTACTTTGTTCCTATATTTCCCTAAAGTGGTATCAGAGTCAGGTGAATTTATGGTGGATTGGGATTTAAATTGATGTGGTCAGATTTAGTTTTGTTATTTATTTATTTGCATACAATGCAACCATTTGAATGGTTAATGTGTAAATCTGATTAAAATCCACATATATATGGGAATTTCCTATATATATTATGATTTATATATGCAATCCATACATGTCACCCTGAAGTGGTTTTGATGGTGGATGTATGTGTGGTTATGTCCAATACCCCTTAGATTCTTGTGTGGTTGTATGGTTTATGTCCTATCTTATAAATTTGGTTTGCATACTGAGCCTTCCTATTTCTTCTCCAAATGTTTTTAATGCTTAACCCACTATGCTCCCCTTGATTGTAACTCAAGGTATTGATAACATTCATTTTGTGGACATTTGTTTGCTTATTTTGCCTTCATAATTACATATCTCTTATGATTTATCTAGTCAATTTTAATTTACTTAGGCAAAGACCTAATGGAACTACCAAAACTCACCATCCCTTTCTACTTTACATAGAATTACCATCAGTCGCTACACCTGAAGCAAATATAACAGTCGATGACGGTAAACCAAGTTAACATGGAAGTAGTTACTTATATAATGCTCCTTTTGACTAAAGGGGAAGGAGGTGGTCCTGTGACCGATAGACTAGTGAGGTAAGTTCTTTATTAGTTGCTACAAGAATTTCAATCCAATGAACGATAGATCATTAAGGCCAATTCCACTATAGTCGCTACGTGCCCCACTGTAGCGACCGAAGGCAAAGCCAACGTAGAGACTAATGTCAATGCCATTGTTTTGACCACAGGTAAAGAAAATGTAGTGATTGAAGCATGGACATGTGTAGCGATGACATGTACTATTACATTGGTTGCCCCACATCTTTAAATATACCATGACCTCATCCATGCAAGGGTTAGTGAAATTAAGGAGATGACAAAGTGTTGTCACACTGTAGATTCACCCATCATCCTCTCTATTGATCTTAGATCTCTAAAGATGAGAGTTTGAGGAGAGAAAAGATCTGTGTTGCCACCATCATTCCTGACTTGTCATTTGCAAGGAAGACTAGTCATTCCCTATCACCCACATTAGATCCAGATCTTAAGACAAAGTGCACCAACCGTGGTTGTTTGAGATCATTGTTGGTGTATCCCATTTCTTCCCTTCTATATCTATCCATCTGTGTTTTCTACTTGATTGTCATCCTTAATGTCTCTTCATTTGTATTAAACCTAAAATATTACTTGCTAACATGAGTGGATAAACTCCTTGCTTGGGTTGGGAGTAGCCAATAAGGCTCTCCCAACATGTATATACTTACATCCGTTTGAATATATATGCTCTTGGCAATGGATATCTCTATACACTTGTTCTTATTTCTTTACTTGCATGATTAGATACCATCTTGTGTTGTTTTATTGTTAGAGCATTTAAAGAGTAGTTCTAACTCTATCTAAGTGTTATGGAGTTGAATGAATGCATGAATATGTTGGAATGCTAAAGCTAATGATCATATGGTTATTATTGTGAGTATTTGTTTGCCATCTCAAAAAAGAGGCAACCTTATAATCTAGATCTATGCTAAGCTTAAGAGAGGACAAAATAGTCATATATGGTGATTTCCTATAACCTTACTAAGGGCATACAATGGGTTGGAGTATTCCATGTTGGTGAGAGACCTTAAATGGTGAAACCCGATCCAAGTTCCTTTCCATATTTGTTACCACACACTTTCTTGTTTTTGTTCTCTTGTTTTGCTTTCTTAACCTTTCTTTTACTTGTTTTCCTTGTATGGAGTAACATCATTCCATAAGGAACACCATATTAATCCACCCCTTTCATTAGGTGTACTGAGTCAAGGTTTTAAGTGTTTTTAGCACTTACTATTACTTTTCCCTATGGTTTGACCCTATACTACCTCATACCTCATATAATAGTTGGGGGGGATGAGTATCGGGTTATAAATTCAAGAGTCAGACTACTCTAGATCCACTCCTTTTCAGATGTATGATTTAGGCTGATCAACTTTTTGGCATTGTTGCCGGGGACAATGCTAACATAACTATTAAGAATCCAAATCTACTCACTATACATGAGTGACTCGAGTCTAGCAATAGATTCAACTACACTACTTCTAAACCTGATATATCTAACTGCTTGGAATACTTTATTTAACATGTCTAGTTTTCTAACTTGATTATGTGAACTATTTTCGTATCTTGGAGAGAAGCAAATTTTGATGATCATGTTACTGTTCTCTCACAATACCATGTTGCGTCATAGAGAAGGACATAATGGAAATGACTAGAATGTGAGGGTGGAGAACATTCAACCCCTTCCAAAAAATAAATCTGAACATGAGGATGGTAACTTTAATGGGATTGAACAAGATCACATACCAATACCTTGCGACGAACCTCATGGAGAATATGAATGTGAGGAACTATGTGAAGACGAGGAGCGTGAACAATGATGCCATGATGAAAACCATCGCCATCTAGCAAGAAGAAACTAAAGGAACCATATGAGCATGAAGATAATAATCACCACAATCAAGAAGATGATGATGAAGGAGGCCCTTCCCTCTGAGACCTAGTTGCTATGAGGGAAAATGAGTCAAGATGCCCCATTGTCATTCCAAGATGTGATGCACCCAACTTTGAGCTGAAACCCACCATCATTTCCATGATTCAAAACAAGTCTTTTGGTGGAAATTCTAGATATGAGAACCCCTACCATCATGTTGATGCCTAAAAGAACATTTGTGACATTGTGAAGATGAGGTGAGTTCAATAAGAAGTAATATATTACAAGGGTATCAACTTCTCCTAGAGAAACAAAGCTTTGTAATGGTACTTGACACAAAACTGTTTGTTACCCTCCTCCTACCCCCCATGACTATAGAGTTAGTGGTAGTAGGGATTTGGTGCCCGTCCATAGAACAACTGTAATATACTAGATCTCAGACCCTACCTTGGAAGTTGAAATTTTGGACTTAGCCAAACAAGGTTGAAGTTAGACATAGATAGATGTTTAGTATAACCCCAATGAGCTAATGTATGTATATATCACCTTAATTTAACCTAATGTTCTAACATTAATCTTAGGTTTATAATGGATACATAAAATATGCCACATAACTCATTTTGGTAGTAATATGAAGATAAGAAACTTCATCAAATGAATAATTTAGATAATGGGTCGTTAATGGGCCATATGACATATCTCATAAAAATAAGTCTCAAAAGTGGAAAAAAAACTTCAAATTCGAAATCTACATATCAAAATTAGCCTACATGTCAAATTTCATCTAATTTGGACAACCTTGAAATATTAGGATAAGTTTAGGAGAGAGAAAATGAGTAAAAGGAATAAGTAATGAATAATGTGATAATATAACTTCAAAATATGGAAATAATTCCAAATTCATATTCAAAACATCAAGTATAACTTGTGGATGAAGTTTGGTCCAATTTGGATGTTGTTTGTGCAAGTTATGCAATTTTAGGTACATTCTGGACTTTTCTACAATTTACTCAATTGGGAGGTTTTCTTTGCAAAATGTCACATGCATTATAATCATTATATATTCCCTTACCATTATCAAGTTTTTGAACCATAGGGAGCTTAGTTTCACCTTGGTTTGAAGGTGTTTCTTTCCAAGGGCATTTTAGGGATTACTCTCTTTATAAATGAGCTTATCTTTAGAAGCTATCAACCAATGTGGTTATTTCTTTGATTGGAGGTTAGTTGGTATGGACCATAACTGTCCATAAACTGACATTTGACATTCAAGAAGCCTATATGAGCTTTCCTCTTGCATGTCCATGAAATCCCTAGGCTAAGGACACATGGAAAGCTCCATGGACACCTTATGCGTGACTTCTTTCTTATCCATAAAGGTTTGCATCTCGATAGGCATCCTTAGCATTGGACACATGGAAATTAACTTGACACCTCGTGCTTGACTTCTTCCTTATCCATAAAGGCTTGCATGTCCATGTACACCCTTATACATGACACATGGAAAGTCTCATAGACACCTCATAGTTGACATCTTTCTTTATATAGCCATATATATCCCTTCCCAACTCCCAATTCAAAAACTCTTGCTCTTTTTTCTTTCCTCTATCTTAGTGCATAACTCCTACTTTTTTTGGCCATGAAGGTTCTGTCCCATGGTAAAATAAGGTGCCTATCTTGGTGAAGAAGGCTCTTATGGTTCCAAATTTGCTCTATTTAGGGTTTCTAAAGCTCCTCCTTAGTTATATTGACCAAAACTAGTAAGTTTTCTCCTTTCCTTCCCTATTTTCATGTTTTTAGTCTTCCTTCCACCTTCCTCTAGGTTGGAACCATGACCTTCCATGGTGAAACCCCACCTATAACCCATAAACACCTCATCTCTAGGATCTTTTGTTAGGGTTTTTCACCTCTAAAATTGAGAAGGTGCTTCTTGCTCAAGATAGGAGCTTTGTTGGAGAAACTAACCTCTCTTAGTTTGGAAACCTTACTTATTGGACCTTTCCACATTCCCTAGAGGTTCTTTGGAGGCCTAGGCTTGATCTAGGACTGACTTGGACTGTTTCAACTTTGAAGTTGAGGTATGATGTATCCCTTATTCTTCTATGTTGAGCAATTCACCTATTCTTATTCATTCTCTTTGTCCTATGGACATTAGCCTATACACAATATCATTTGTTTTTAAAATCATGGTTCATGTGAACTACCTTATTTGATATTTATCATGCGATCATGGATATTCTTATGAACTCTTATCTTATGCTTTGTTCATGGTGGAACTCTAAAAGATGACATGTGATGTCTTTTGACCACTTATGACGTGGATGTATATGTTGGTCACTTATGTGTGACTAGTTTATATATTCTGACTATACTAACTACTTTCCTCTACATTTAACATGTTATGTGATTCAGTAGCACTAGAGTGGTGTAATTGCATTGGTTTTTATGGCAGATGTGTTATTTCCTGCCGAGCAGATGTGATATTTCCTTCTCTTTTGGGATGGAAAGGAACCTCATACCCAGGGCAAGATGTGTGATTATTGGCCCATGTTTTATATATTTGGGAGATTGGTAGTATTCCTTTCTCTACCAAGTTTCAAGATTATGAGACTTGGCTGCCTTTATGTTTATATTGTTCTAGGTCTATCCTTATCTCACATGCATCCAGGTTGATGATATGGGGTGTGTGCCCTAATTCTTTACATGTGCTTGGCACAATCTTTATGTTTTATTAATCACAAGTATTCTTTTGTTATCATATGATTTCAAATCCTTTTCTCTTGATACACATTTGGGTGGTCCTTATCCTTTCTATGGGAAGCCTTTTATAATTTATGTCCTTTATTCCATATATTGCTCAATTTCCTATTTAGTATGTACCAAATTTTACTGATGTCATCTATTTTCTCTTCTTGCTGGGATATGCTTCCAACCCTTGGTGAAGGACTTGGATAATAAGGCATGAAGTTTTGGACTAGCTTAAGGAGTTAAATCTTGGAGACAAAGTTGTTATGGTTTAGATTACCCTCTACTTAGATCCTTATGTTGTATCATACATGTAAACCCTTATGGGATATTATGATGTACTTTTGTAATCTTTTGTGAAAATTGAATATCGTCAATATTTTTATTCTGTTGCTATACTTTGGTTTGTTTGAATACCATTTATTTAAATTTGAAAATGTTACACCTATTCCAGCATACCTTTGAGTGTGTTTGGAATGGATGTTTTATTCTTCAAATTTTTATTTTGGTAAGGGGCTGATCCTGCCTCCTTACATCATGGTATCAGAGCCCATGGTAGTCGGAATCTGACTATTTCAATTTTTTCAACCTAGTTAGAATCCTTTCCTTACCTTTAAGTGACATGTTTGTCCTAGAGTTGATCAATAGATGATGAAGGGTTGATTTAGGATCATATAGTTTCACATTAGAATAGTGATGAATAGATCCTTAAAATACTTACAAGTAAAAGATGCATAAGTAACCATAGTAACTTGAGGTTGTTTTCAGCCTTTAGGCAGCTACTAGGACATGAAGTTGAAAGCAAAGGTGTCTAGAAAGGATTATAGTTTGGGGGCTGGAAAGATTTTCCTCTGCACCACTAGCTTGGTTTACAAGGACTCCCAAATCCATATGATATCAGCCAGGCCTGAGCTGATATGAATTGTTCAAAATAGCATGCTTTTAGGCAACAATTGCCTTAGACAACTATATGGTTTATCTTTAGGGACCATAATATGTTGAACTAGTCTCCCAGGTGTAAAGACTTATTTGAGGATGGACAAGAGCAAGTTAACCCATAGTTCATAGTCAATATTTACAAGTTATGTATTTTTTTGCATGATGCTTATGTAGTTGGATGAAAGGAAATGTAGTTGAACCTTTTGTACCTAAAGAATAGTTTTGACTTAATAAGATGAATCCTTTAAGGGGTGGTGAATAAGTTATTTCTTATATGTGCTTGTTTTGATTTCAAGGAAAAAATCCCTTTAAGGGGTGATGTGCTGTAACATACTAGATCTCAAACCCTACCCTGGAAGTTGACATTTTGGACTTAGACAAACAAGGTTGAAGGTTAGACCTGAATAGATGTTTAGTATAACCCCAATGAGCTAATTCATGTATATATCACCTTAATGTAACCTAATGTTCTAACATTAATCTTACGTTTATATTGGATACATAAAATTTGCCACATAACTCATTTTGGTGGTAATATGAAGATAAGAAACTTAATTGGATGAATAATTTAGATAATAGGTCGGTAATGGGCCATATGACATATCTCATAAAAAGAAGTCTCAAAAGTGGAAACAAGCTTCAAATTCTAAATCTAGATATCAAAATTAGCCTACATGTCAAATTTCATCTAATTTGGACAAACTTGAAATATTTGGATAAGTTTAGGAGAGAGAAAATGAGTAAAATGCATCAGTAATGAATAATGTGATTATATAACTTCAAAATATGGAAATAATGGCAAATTCATATTCAACACGTCAAAGATAACTTGTGACTGAAGTTTGGTCCAATTTGGATGTTGTTTGTGCAAGTTATGCAATTTTAGGTACATTATGGACTTTTCTACATTTTACTCAATTGGGAGGTTTTCTTGGCAAATTGTCACATGCATTATAATACTTATATTTTCCCTTTCCATTATCGAGTTTTTGAACCATAGGGAGCCTAGTTGTACCTTGGTTTGAAGGTGTTTTTTTCCATGGGAATTTTAGGGATTACTCTCTTTATAAATGAGCTTATCTTTAGAAGCTATCAACTAATGGGGTTATTTCTTTGATTGGAGGTCAGTTGGGATGGCCCATAAGTGTCCATAAACTGACATTTGATATTCAAGAAGCCTCTATGAGCTGTCCTCTTGCATGGGCATGAAATCCCTAGGCTAAGGACACATGGAAAGCTCCATGGACACCTCATGCTTGACTTCTTCCTTATCCACAAAGGTTTCAATGTCCATAGGCACCCTTAGCATTGGACACATGGAAATTAACTTAAAACCTCATACTTGACTTCTTACTTATCCATATAGGCTTGCATGTCAATGGACACCCTTATACATGACACATGGAAATTCTCACAGACACCTCATAGTTGACCTCTTTCTTTATATAGCCATATCTACCCCTTCCCTACTCCCAATTTGAAAACTCTTGCTCTTCTTTCTTTCCTATAGCTTAGATCATAACTCATAGTCTGTTTGTCCACGAAGGTGCTATCCCAAGGTAAAAGAAGGTGCCTACCTTGATGAAGAAGGCTCCTAGGGTTCCAAATTTGCTCTATTTAGGGTTTCTAAAGCTCCTCCCTAATTATTTCGATCAAAACTTGCACATTTTCTCCTTTCCTTACATATTTTCATGTTGTTAGTCTTCCTTAAACCATCCTCCATGTTAGAAACATGGCCTTCCATGGTGAAACCCCATTTAGAACCCATAAACACCTCATCTCCATGTTCTTTTGTTAGGGGTTTTCACCTCTAAAGTGGAGAAGGTGCTTCTTTCTCGAGATAGGAGCTTTCTTGGAGAAACCTAAAACACACTAGAGGGGGTGAATAGGGTTCTATGATGATTTTAAAAATAATTCATCCAAGCAACCACAATTGAAAATTTGGAGAAGGAGACACGATGTTTATAGTGGTTCCACCCTTAGCAAATACTAAGGGAGTCAGTCCACTACCCAATTGTTTCCAAATTGGGATTTTGAAAGAACTTGTATTTTATGACCTCACAAGGATGTTACATAAGATACAAATACCTTCACCCTTATGATGGCCTTCACCTAGAAGTAGTCTCACCAACCTTGAAGCAGCCTTCCTTGAAGTAACTCCAAGCTCCCCCTTGAAGTAGCCTTCCTCTTGAAGTAGCTTCCCATTCAGATAGCCTTCTTGAAGTAATCCTAAGTCCGCCGAGCTACTTTCACCACCTGATGAAGCTCCAACAACCTCCTTTCCGTAGCCTCCAACCTAGGAGTAGCAAAGGAGAACAAAACACAATAAAAGGAACAATATTGGAAGATGGAAACAATGTTACCAATTAAGTACAACACTTTGATCCTATATCAAGCATTTGATATCCTAACCAAAGTTGATGGACGTGGATGTATATTGGATAGGAGATATCATCCTATAAGACACTAGTGTAGAGCTCAAGGAAAATAGATTACAAGTGTAGCTCAACTTGTTTGCTCACAAGGATTGAATCTGAAGGGTAATTGTATATGCAAGTTGTGTACTCAAGTGTGTTTAGGTGTCCTAAGGCATGTCCTATTTATAGGAATGGCCTATTAGTGCTTAGGGATGTTCTAGACATTTTCTAGGGGGTTTTTAGTGCTTAACTAGCCATTAGGTATCCACTAATTGCATTAGTAATGGCTAGTTAATTACTTCTGAAAAGTACAGACAGACACCTTCTCGGTCGAGAAGTTTTTTGACCGAGTGTCTCTCGGTCGAGGAAATTGTCGACCGAGGGAGAGTCTAGGGCAACGTTCAACTCAAATTCCAACCACTTTTTCCCACTAACTTTAATGGCTATAGAACTAAGTCTAACGACTATAGAACCTGCTCGAGACATTGAGTCGGTCGAAGTAAAGTTCGAATGAGCCCTTCTCTCTGATGACTTATAGCAGGTTTTGTAAAGATGTTCGTTCTTTAGACTTGGGAGTTTCTCGGTCGAGAATATGTTTGACCGAGAGTATCTCGGTCGATAAGTTTGTTGACCAAGACAAACTTTGTTTCAAAACTTTAACTCATGTGCTAAGTGTAAGAAATGAATGTGCAATTGTGATGCTCACTTAGGGATGACCTATCTAAGTGTTGTGCGTGAATAGGGAAGATCTAAGTGCTTGATTTACATGATATCGAAGTACTTGTACATTATAAACTTGTACAAGTTTTTACATTGATTACAATCATGAAAATAAAGCAATTGTAGCAAATTGATCTTCCAAGTCTTCTCTATCCACCACCTTATATGCTTGTCCCTGAAACACTCAAATAGCAAGTTAAAACCACAAGAAAGAAATGTTTGTCATCATCAAAACAAAGGGATTATGATAATGTCCAATTTAGCCAACAATCTCCCCCTTTTTGAAGATGACAAAACATTTCATAAATATAAATTAAGGCAATAAAAATCATATGAGTTTCATACCTAAAGTTTACATGTTGCAGCCATTCTTTTATTTGCAAGTATGTGCTAGCCGAGAGATTATGAAACTCATTTTACTTTATGTTATTGATTTTATATTATTTTAATTTATGTTATGAAACTCATTTTACTTTATGTTATTGATTTTATATTATTTCTCCCCCTTTGTCATTTCAAAAAGATAACCAAGCTAAACATTAAGTATGACTTTTATTTCTCCCCCTTAATTTGATAATTTGATACTCAATTGAAACCACTTATTTTATGTCAAATTTAGCCACAATTTATTTCTCAATCATTTTCAAAGGATGTTAAGCCTTGAAATGATATGAGATCCATTTAGGCTCATGATGGATACATATATTGATTTCTCATCCATTTTACAAGGGATGTTAAGACCTGAAAATGACATGATAATCCTTTTAAGCTTATAGTAGAATCAATGAATGTATCTCTAACCAAATGCAAAGGATGTTAAGCCCTAATTTGTTTAGAGAATTCCATTAAGGTCAAGATATACATTATATTCATAAATATTTTAGGCTCCTTTTCATAACCAAGATTACTTTTAAAAATACTAAGGTCATAACTAGTTTCAAATTTTCTTTTTAATGTTTACAAAGTTTTATGAACTTCCTCTTAATATTATAGTCAAGATAGGTTTTGGGAGCTTCCCCTTAATCAAGATAATTTAAGGATTCTAAGGTCATAATAAGCATTAGATCATAATAAGTTAACATTTTATGAGAGATATGCACCAAAATCCTTATTTTCAATATACTAAGATTGAGTGCAAGGAAATGATTTACAATTAAGCATTTTGTCAAGATTATTTTAGGTCGACCTTGACTTTGACCAGGGCGCCCCTTGGTCAAACTTGATTTCGACTGAGAGGCAATTTCTACAGATTTCCAATTTAAGCATTCACAATGATCTACTTAATTGAATACGGAGTATAATACAAAAAGTATTCATGTATAACATTGTCTTTATGAGCTGAATCACTATGATCACTTTTAAAACAATATCCATTCATGGTTTATATACATATAGATCAAAGATTATTTTAGGCAAACTTAGTAAAATATGAAACATAATGATCATAGTGAAATAGGAAAGGCATATCCATGATTACAATGATCATGATCATTTAAAGGAAAATTTCAAGACACATGATATCTATATAGATAAACCAAGGAATACTTAGGACAAACCATGTGGATTATTATAAAATAGTAATTTCCTTGATTAAATCAACATGGTTTATAATTTTCAATTTTAAGGAAAACCATGTAGGAGATTATAGCAATTAAAAATGAACATGCAATCTATGCTATATATGTATTGATTCATTTTTGCAAGAAGGCATGTCCAATTTTAGTTTGCAAAAAGTATACATGTTTTTAATCAACATGTTTTGTAACAAGTTAATAAGAATGTTATAATCAAAGTATATTTAATAAGTCATGATGCAAGCTTATCAATATGTTTAAAGAATTGTCTCCAAGATTCATTCTTGATTTGCAGATTAAATCAATCATTAATAGCCAATTGATAGCAAACTAGACCAATTAAATAGGTTCAACAGAACTTGATTCGGTCGAACTTTTCTTTGATAAAATTTATCCATGTCGAAGATTTTATCGACCGAGTATTCTACTATTTGTATAGGTTTTATCAGATTTTTGCAAGCTTAAAATAGTAACCTTCTCGGTCAACTAATTCTCGACCGACAGTGTCTCGGTCGAATATTTTCTCGACCGAGTTTGTTTCTGTATTATATTTCAATAATTATTTGCAGGCAAAGTATAAAGCAATACAATTTTGCAAGAATATGAAAGTTAAGGCTTAGTTTTGTTGAGATAAGACATTTGAATATTAAAGTAACATTTTAGGTCAAATCTCAACTCATCAAATTAAAATATCTAAGTTTTAGGAACCCAAACTAGATCAACATCCTTTTTCTTGTATGGGCAAGAGAATGAATAATGTCCAAGACGTAAATAGTAATGACAACATATAGAATCAATTTCATTACTCTTCTTAGCTGGATTGGCTTTAGGCACATACATAACTTTAGTCTTGGGAACTTGTGTCCTTCTCATTCTAGGTTTTTGAAAAGATTTACCTTTGGGCTTATAACCTAGTCCTCTTCTTCCAATCTGACCTAAAAATTCTTGTAGAATTTTATCAAGAATATCATTGTTTCTCAAGCTAATAATTTCTCTTTGTAATTTGGCAATCTCATCCATTTTCTTTTAGATATCTAACTTTGCTTGATCTATATTATATGATAAAGCATCTCTTTCCTTAACAATGGCATCATAATCTAGATGATTACATAGGATACGTTGAGTCTGAAAATTATGCAGTTTTGCAAGCAAATCAACCTTTTCTTGAGAAAGAAGACTTTTCTTGAGAAAGAAGATCATGATTTGTTTCTAAAGTAAGCAACTTCATATTGCAATCATTTAAAGATGATTTCAAGGTAAAGTTTTTAGAAACAATACTATCCTTTTCAAAAGAAATATTATTTAATTTATCATACAAATCCTCATTAGTTTTAATAGATTTCTTTAGTTTCTTTTTGCAGTCAACATAATTCTCACGTGTATCTTGAAGACTAGCAATTAGATATTCTTTTGGCAAATAAATAAGGTTTACCTCTTCTTCTTCTTCATTTGTTGTAGCAATAAGGCACTCTACTTCTTTTTCTCCATCTTCACTATCATCACTTGAATCATCCCATGCAACTTTATATGCTCTTTCTTTCTTCTTGTGAGATGATTTCTTCCCCTTCTTAAGTTTTAGACAATCACCTTTCAAGTGTCCCTTTTTGCCACATTCAAAACACCTGGAAGATGAAACACTAGAAGTTTTGTTAGTTTTAAAACTTCTATACTGCTTACCATTTATAATGAGAGTTTCTTCTTCACTATCATCTTCACTTGTGTCATGACTAATCTTGGTTGATGCTTTGAATGCAATGTCCTTTCTTTTATCCTTCTTGTGTTTAGCCGCTAATCTTTCTTTTTCCTCCAAGGTTACCTCATGTGCTTGTAAGTTGCCAATGAGTTGCTCCATCCTTAGTTGAGTGAGGTCATTGGCTTCTTCAATTGTAGTCACTTTTGGTTTGTACTTTGGAGGCAAACACCTAAGGATTTTAGACATTTGATCCTCTTCACTAATTGCTTTACCTAAAGCATTCAAACCATTAACAATAGAAGAAAACTTTGCATACATTTCACTAATAGACTCATTTGGTTCCATACAAAACTGTTCAAACTTTTGTTTAAGCATACCAATTTTGGAATTCTTCACTTGAACAGTTCCTTCATAAGTCATAGAGAGTCTATGCCATATTTCATATGCAGTTTCACAATTTGATATTATATTAAACTCACCTACGGAAATTGAACAATAAAGGATACTAACAGCTTTTGCATTCAATTGGACTAGCTTTACCCTATTAGCATCACATGTAGCATAGTCCGTTTAAGGAAGAGTGTAGGCATTTGAGACCATTATCCATAGATCCCAACTTATCCCTTGAAATTAAAATTGCATCCTCCTATTCCAATAGGTGTAGTTGGTGCCATCAAATGGTGGAGGCCGAGCTACGAGTGTTCCTTCCAAGTTGAGGTTTTTTTTTGAGAGAAACTGTTCTGATTCATTACTTGTTGGCCATACGACATCTACAATTGGGGAGGAAAATACAACCAGAACACACACATATCAAAACCAGTAAAGCAAAATCACTACAACTCATATTGGAATGAGAATGGAACATTTCTTCCTTGATTCTTCTTCCCTGAGGCTGACATAAACAACTTTCTTTGAAGAACTCCTTCAACTTGAGCATCGAGTAGTGATAGAGAGGCTAGACTAAGATGGTGTTCTCATTGTATATCAACCCAAACAACGCCATAAAACCAAGAAATAAGATCAAACAAGAGAAAAAAAGAGTTCTAGCCATGGATGAGAACTCAGCACTCTCCCTGAGGTTGTTTAGTACCCCATCACCCATTTTCTTCAAGACTAGATTAGAGCTCCTTGAAGCTTGCTCTGATACCAATTGAAACACACTAGAGGGGGGTGAATAGGATTTTATGATGATTTTAAAATTAATTCATCCAAGCAACCACAATTGAAAATTTGGAGAAGGAGACACAGAGTTTAGAGTAGCTCCACCCTTAGAAAATACTAAGGGAGTCAGTCCACTACCCAATTATTTCCAATTGGGATTTTGAAAGGACTTGTATTTTGTTTCCTCGTAAGGATGTTACATAAGATACAAATACCTTCACCCTTAGGATAGCCTTCACCTAGAAGTAGTTTCACCAACCTTGAAGCAGCCTTACTTGAAGTAGCTTCCCGTTGAGACAACCTCCTTTCCGCAGCCTCCAACCTAGGAGTAGCAAAGGAGAACAAAACACAATAAACGTAACAAGATTGGAAGAAGGAAACAATGTTACCAATTAAGTACAATGCTTTGATCCTATATCAAGCGTTTGATCTCCTAACCAAAGTGGATGGACGTGGATGTATATTGGATAGGAGATATCAGCCTATAGGACACTAGTGTAGAGCTGAAGGAAAACAGATTACAAGTGTAGCTCAACTTGTTTGCTCACAAGGATTGAATCTCAAGGGTAATTTTGTATGTAAGTTGTGTACTCAAGTGTGTTTAGGTGTCCTAAGGCATGTCATATTTATAGGAATGGCCTACTAGTGCTTAGGGATGGTCTAGACATTTTAGGGGGTTGTTAGTGCTTAACTAGCTGTTAGGTATTCACTAATTGCATTAGTAACAACTAGTTAATTACTTCTGAAAAGTCAGACAGACACCTTCTCGGTCTCGAAGTTTGTCGACCGAGTGTCTCTCGGTCGAGGAAATTGTCGACCGAGGGTGAGTCTAGGGCAACATTCAACTCAACTTCCAACCACTTTTTCCCACTAACTTTAATGGTCATAGAACTAAGTCTAACGGCTATAGAACCTGCTCGAGACATTATCTCGGTCGAAGTAAAGTTCGACTGAGCCCTTCTCTGTGATGACTTATAGTAGGTTTTGCAAAGATGTTCGTGCTTTAGACTTGGGAGTTTCTTGGTCGAGAAAATGTTCGACTCAGAGTGTATCATTCGAGAAGTTTGTCGACCGAGACAGACTCCGTTTCAAAACTTTAACTCATGTGCTAGGTGTAAGAAATGAATGTGCAATTGTGATGCTCACTTAGGGATGACCTATATAAGTGTTGTGTGTGGATAGGGAAGATCTAAACGCTTGATTTACATGATATCTATGTACTTGTACATTATAAACTTGTACAAGTTTTTACATTGATTACAATCATGAAAATAAAGCAATTGTAGCAAATTGATCCTCCAAGTCTTCTCTATCCACCACATTATATGCTTGTCCTTGAAACACTAAAATACCAAGTTAAAACCACAAGAAAGAAATGTTTGTCATCATCAAAACAAAGGGATTATGATAATGTCCAATTTAGCCAACAAAACCAACCTCTCTAATCTTGGGAACCTTACTTATTGGACCTGTCCACCTTCCCTAGAGGTTCTTTGGAGGCCTAGGCTGGAATCTAGGACTGACTTGGACTATTTAGACTCTGAAGTTGAGGTATGATGTATCCCCTATTCTTTTATGTTGAGCAATTCACCTATGCTTATTTATTTTCTGTCCTATGGACATTATCCTATACACAATGTCTTTTGTTTTTAAAATCATGGTTCATGTGAACTACCTTATTTGATATTGATCATGTGATCATGGATATTCTTTTGAACTCTTATCTTATTCTTTGTTCATGATGGAGCTCTAAAAGATGACATGTGATGTCTTTTGCCCACTTATGAGGTGGATGTATATGTTGGCCACTTATGTGGTGACTAGTTTATATATTATGACTATACTATCTACTTTACTCTAAATTTAACATGCTATGTGATTCAGTAGCACTAGAATAGTGTAATTTCATTGGTTTTTATGGAAGATGTGTTATTTCCTACCAAGCAGATGTAATATTTCCTACTCTTTTTCGATGGAAAGGAACCTCATACCCAGGGCAAGATGTGTGATTCTTGGCCCATGTTTTATATATTTGGGAGATTGGCAGTATTCCTTTCTCTATCAGGTTACAAGTTTATGAGACGTAGCCGCCTTTGTGTTTATATTGTTCTAGGGCTATGTTATCTCACAAGCATCCAGGTTGATGATATGGGGTATGTGCCCTAATTCTTTACATGTGCTTGTGTGGCACAATCTTTATGTTTTATTAATGGCAAGTATTCTTTTATTATCATATGATTTCAATTCCTTTTCTCTTGATACCCATTTGGACGGTCCTTATCCTTTCTATATGAAGACTTTTATATTTTATGTCCTTTGTTCCATATATTGCTCAATTTCCTATTTAGTGTAATGATCACCACCAAACCAAAATACAAATTGTTACTAATTATGCGTAATAATCATAAGCAGTGGATTAACAAAAATTACTAAAAATTAAAACCATTTTGTAAAGAGATCCATTTCAAAATTTTATAACATCAGGGTTCACCTTGTACATACATTGTACCATCTCATCTCGAGGTTAACATATAACATTTGCTTTGTCAAAACATATACTAAAGTAACAACAAAACTTGAGGCATACAAGCCAAAATCTCATATTTTTCAGCAAAACTATCACGTACTAAATCCAAGGACTTGAGAGTACAGAGACGACACATAGGACTTCTATCTACTAGACATGAAAGATGGTATATTCAACCTGAGCTGTTACTGCTGTCCCTGCTATTGTTATCCTTCCTCTGTAGAATGGTCTCTACCTCCTCGTGCTCGTCCACCTAAATTTTTTGGATCCCACGGGGTGAGACAATTGTCCGAGCGAGAGATATAACTCTCCTCCACCAATGTTATTATCATAGGTAAATAGTATAAAACTGAGTAAAGATTCTTTTATAATAATAAGCAAGGTTAATCGATGTGGATAAGTAGTTTAGAACATTCTCATATTTTAAAACATTATAACTGTCTATAATAGAGTAGTAAATCATCTACTCACTTTATAAGGAATACGAAGAACATGTATATAATTTACCAATCATACTATATCAACATATCAAGCTTATCATGTGATACTTATTATCATGGTATGACATCCACGAATCTTTCTTATTTCTATCTGTTGGCCTCAGCCAATCTGCTAGCCAAGTATTGGATCGTACCAGTCATGTGAATATATAGCATCATATTCTGTCTAGGTATTGGGCTTTGCAAATCCTATGAGGTTTGTATCCATGTATTGGAATATGCCAATCCTATGAAATTATTCCAGGTATTGGATTATGCCAATTCTGTGAGTGTTGCATCCAGACATTGGGTTATCCCAATCCTATGAAATTATTCTAGGTATTGGATTATGACAATCTTGTGAGATTATTCCAGGTATTGGATTATGCCAATCCTGTGAGTGTTGCATCCAGAAATTCAGTTATCTCAATCCTGTGAAATTATTCCAAGTATCAGACTATGCCAATATTGTGAGATTATTCCAGGTATTGGATTATGCCAATCTTATGAGTGTTGCATCCAGGCATTGGCTTATCCCAATCCTATGAAATTATTCTAGGTATGGGACTATGCCAATCCTATGAGATTATTCCAGGTATTGGATTATGCCAATCCTGTAAATGTTGCATCCATGCATTGGGTTATCCCAATCCTATGAAATTATTCTAGGTATTGGACTATGTCAATCCTGTGAGATTATTCCAGGTATTGGATTATGCCAATCCTATGAGATTATTCCAGGTATTGGATTATGCCAATCCTGTAAATGTTACATCCATGCATTGGGTTATCCCAATCCTATGAAATTATTCTAGGTATTGGACTATGCCAATCCTGTGAGATTATTCCAGGGATTGGATTATGCCAATCCTATGGGTGTTGCATCTAGGCTTTGGGTTATCCCAATCTTGTGAAATTATTCTAGGTATTGGACTATGCCAATCCTATGAGATTATTCCAAGTATTGGATTATGACAATCCTATGAGTGTTACATCCAGGCATTGGGTTATCCCAATTCTGTGACAATATTCCAGGTATTGGACTATGCCAATCTTGTGAGATTATTATAGGTATTGGATTATGCCAATCCTGTGAGTGTTGCATCCAGGCATTGGGTTCTAGGTAATGGACTATGCCAATCCTATGAGATTATTCCAGGTATCAGATTATGCCAATCCTATGATTGTTGCATCCAGGCATTGGGTTATCCCAATCCTGTGAAACTATTCCAGCTATTGGAGTATGCCAATCCTGTGAGATTATTCCAAGTATTGGATTATGCTAATCATGTGAGTGTTGCATCCATGCATTGGGTTATCCCAATCATATGAAATTATTCTAGGTATTGGACTATGCCGATCCTGTGAGTGTTGCATCCAAACATTGGGTTATCCCAATCCTGTGAAATTATTCCAGGTATTTGACTATGCCAATCCTATGAGATTATTCCAGGTATTGGATTATGCCAATCCTGTGAGTGTTGGATCTAGGCATTGGGTTATCCCAATCCGGTGAAATTATTCCAGGTATTGGACTATGCCAATCCTGTGAGATTATTCTAGGTATTGGATTATGCCAATCATGTGAATGTTGCATCCAGGCATTGGGTTATCCCAATCCTATGAAATTATTCCAGGTATTGGACTATGCCAATCCTATGAGATTATTATAGGCATTGGATTATGCCAATCCTGTGAGTGTTGCATCTAGGCATTCGGTTATCCCAATCCTATGAAATTATTCCAGGTATTGGACTATGCCAATCCTATGAGATTATTCCAGGTATTAGATTATGCCAATCCTGTGAGTGTTGCATCTAGGCATTGGGTTATCCCAATCCTGCAAAATTATTCTAGGTATTGGACTATGCCAATCCTGTGAGATTATTCCAGGTATTGGATTATGCCAATCCTATGGGTGTTGCATTCAGGCATTGGGTTATCCCAATCCTATGAAATTATTCCAGGTATTGGACTATGCCAATCCTGTAAGATTATCCTAGGTATTGGATTATGCCAATCTTGTGAGTGTTGCATCCACGCATTGGGTTATCCCAATCCTGTGAAATTATTCCAGATATTAGACTATGCCAATCTTGTGAGTGTTGCATCCAGGCATTGGGTTATCCCAATCATGTCAAATTATTCCAGGTATTGGACTATGCCAATCCTGTGAGTGTTGCATCCAGGCATTGGGTTATCTCAATCCTGTGAAATTATTCCAGGTATTATACCTTGGCCAAGCCATCATACTTATTCACATCCTTTATGTAATAAAAGTATTCCTCTTATTTCATTTAAGCATATTCAAAAAACTATAGACCTTATTTGGCTATAAAGCATATATGATCAAGATTTCATTATTATTATTGTAACCATTTATTATTATTATTATTATTAAGTTACTGAGTTTCGATTTCCCAATTTATTTTTAACATTTATCATTTCTTACATGAGACTTTTATAAACATCTTGTTACCTCTCACTAGGCAAGAACTATTCTCATGGCTCACAAGGCCCATTACACATCTTGTTACCTTTCACTAGGTAACAACTAATCATATGGCTCACAAGGCCCATTAAACATCTTGTTACCTCCTAGTAGGCAACAACTAATCACATGGCTCACAAGGCCCATTAAACATCTTGTTACCTCTTACTAGGCAATAACCAATCACATGGCTCATAAGGCCCATTAAACATCTTGTTACCTCTCACTAGGAAACAACTATTCTCATGGCTCACAAGGCCCATTAAACAACTTGTTACCTCTCACTAGGAAACAAATAACTCTAGGTCAAAATACATATATAATTGGTATTATATGAAAAATCATAGCTCATGATTAGCTATGCTCATTATCTCATGCTACCAGCATGGTTTCAATATGGTTAAGGTTTCCCTTTTTTAACCAATTGTAGTTTTAAATCATATCATTACCCTTCATTAGGGTTAGGGTTTCCCTTTTTAAGCCAACTAGGGTTTTCAAGTTCATTCATCATGAATAACAACCCAAATTCAGACTCCACACATATTAGGAGTATCAATGTATACTCATAACATGAATATTAAACAAGTATAAGCTTATCTTTCATCCTCACTAGGATATTGATTACATCATACTCCATTAGGTTGGATCAATCCTTCTCTCAAGGTACATTGGCCCAAATTTATCAAAATGCATTAAACCCTTCATGTCTTAAAGTATCATTTGACATAACATACTACATGTATCACTCAATCAAGTGTATTGGATTGAGGTGCTCCCTCCATATCGGTATAGAGGTGTAGGTATGCATCCATATCAGGTATAGAGGTGTATCCTCATCACCTTACCATGCATCCATATCAGATTACTCAACCTTAGGGGTTTGCATATCGGGTTTCACAACCCCATGTTGAGTTTCAACATCATATCGGGTTAGAGGTGTATATTCAACACCATATCGGGTATAAGGTGTATGCTTAACCCCATATAATGCACAAGGTGTGTGTATGTGTCACTCATATCATCCATGAGGTATAAATTCATCACCATATGATGCTAGTGGTTGTGTTCATATCATCATATCGGGTCACCGTATCACCATCTAGGGTTTCAACACCATATTGGGTAAGAGGTGTATGTGTATTCACCATATCAACCTTGAGATGTATGTGTGTGTCACTATATCGTGCAAAAGGTTTATGCTCATCACTATATCGTTCTAGAGGTGTATAAATATCATTATCTAAGGTTTCAACATCATATCAAGTAAGAGGTGTATCTTTCAACACCATATCGGGTTAGAGGTTCTTCAACCCAATATCGGGTTGCACCATGATGATGTAATCATAATCAACCTCTAGACTCTTGTTCTTACTATTCTAGTTCATGGAAAACAGTCCTAGATTACTACTAGATCTCATGGGTTCATCATTTATGCAAGAAAATTTTATTTGAAAGTAAATTATTTAAATAAGGCAAGATTGATAGTAAATAATAACATGATTGAGTTCAAGTTATATAACCCACCTCAAGAGAAACGTCAAATATCCAAGATCCAAAGCTTCACATTCCCAAGGTTTAATATGAGCTTCTCAAAGGTCCAAGACTTGATCTCCTCATCCCTATGCATGATGCCTCTCCACTTGTGGTTGATATCCCTCACTTATGGCCAATATCCCTCACTTGGCCAATATCACTTTGCAATGGGTGATATCACTTTGCTATGGCCGATACCAAGGTCCTATGTACGATACTCCTTCACGTTTGAACGATAACAAGACTATATGCATGATATCTAGGATCAAGGGGGTGATATAATTTGAAAAATTCTACTAATAGGTGAAAGGAAGGGTATATACACTTGAGGTTCATGAAAAAGTGTGCATATGAGGTATCACCATTTTAAGATACTAGGTGCCACATTTCCATGCATGGTTGACACATGTACTTTAATGCACTAATATTTATATTAACATTCAAAACACTTGAGGATAATCTAGAGATGATATTTCAGCCATTAGTTATCTTGTTTGATAAGATATCTCATCTTTATCTCATAAATTATGCAAACTGATACAACTTTTCCAAGGAAGTTGAAAACAGATACACTTCACCTCTTTGAGGTTCTTATCTCGTCATGTAGAAAGCCAAGAGTTCAAAAACTGATATGGGATCCCCTCAATGGCTCCTTGTCTGATAGGCACTCCCATATGGACTCTACAACCCGATACAAGCTCAAATTAGGGTTTCTCATTCAACACTTTCGTAGTCTTTTCATCACCACAAATACTATCATTCAAATATGATTTAAACATGGTGACTACTTATATATATATCCTCTAAATGATACTAGGAGAGATTAGGGACACTATATAGGTGGAAATTCGCATATCAACTCGATATTTTGAGTAAATTACCACTTGCACCAAAATTGGCACACAAGTCACCAACATTATTCAAACAAGTTCAAACTTGGAATTTAGGCTTCCCACAAGCCACCAACTTTCATAATTCTCTCTCTAACGATGCTAAAACACATGAGTTATGTTCAAAATATGAAATATTGCACTATAACCCCTTATCTTTGGTAAATTGCATTTCAGTCCAAAATAAGAGAACGTTGCTCAAACATTATTCAAACATGACCAAACTTGAAACATAAGTTTGTCACTTGATATCAAAAAACTTTAGAGGGTTATATTAAAGTTCTAATAAACTTATTTAGCCAAAAAACAGGGTTAACTCATAACCCAGGTCAGGGTCATTACATTTAGTATGCACATACCAGCCTTTACTGATGTCATGTGTTTTCTCTTCTTGTTGGGGTATGCTTCCAACCCTAGGTGAAGGACTTATATGATAAGGCATGAAGTTTTGGACTAGATTAAGGAGTTAAAGCTTGGAGACAAAGTTCTTATGGTTTATATTACCCTCTACTTAGATCCTTATGTTGTATCATACATGTAAACCCTTATGGGATATTATGATGTACTTTTGTAATCGTTTGTGAAATTTGAATATAGTCATTATTCTTATTCCGCTGCTATACTTTGGTTGTTTTGAATACCATTTATTGAAATTTGAAAATGTTACACCTATTCCAACATACCTTTGAGTGTGGTTGGAATAAATGTTTTATTCTTCAAGTTTTTATTTTAGTAAGGGGGTTATCCCGCCTCCTTACAACGACACATAGTTTCACACAAAAAATATATATGAAAAGGAAATAACAAACTAATTAGATAAAGAGATACTATAGGAGATAAAGACATGTAACCATTTCATTTCTAGAATCCCATTGGTGTTTCATTCATAGTGTAGAGCCTTGAGTGCAACATATCTTCAATTGGAAACTGAAAATTCAATAAAAAAAACATATAAATGTTAGAGCATTAAGTACGCTATGAAAAGGCATGTAAACAATTTCAGAATAATACAAAACTTGCTTGGATTGAAACATGATCATAGTCAAGAAGAAGAAACAAAGCAAGAACACTTAACGATATCATTTTATACAAAGCATGTTTTAGGTTCCTTTATGCATCATGTCAACATTAGGTTGCATAATGGATTCCTATATATTAAGATATGTTAATGTAGAATACTCAAACATGCAAGTAATAATCATAGGAACACTAGCTCAACCAAGTAAGTAAGTATCCAAGAATTCATATGAGGATAGATACAAGAAAGCCAATATCATATTAGGGTCAAGAGGAAGACGTACCTTGCAAGTAGAGTACAAATTGTCCATTTTGATTAAGAAAATCATATATAGCAAGCTTGACTAGATCTTGGCAATTCAGTCAACATAGAGATCCTGACATTTCAAATAAGTGCAATTGGATTAAAAATGGCAAGATTAGGTATCATCAACTTGGCAATCTATAGTCATTATCAAGCATCATAATACGTCATGAGTTCATCTAGAACCTAGGGTGACACATCACAACTAAGATAGGAATCATAATCCTATAAATTGTCACCCCTAAATAATATATGGGATCTATATGAGTTAGGTGTTGCAAACATCATCAAAATACTAATATGAGACAATTAAATAATATGGATGATTTTAGGGCAAGATTTGCATATGATTAGAAACTAGTTATCAAAGTGCATGCTAGATTACATTTCAAGTCAAGAGTAGGGAAATTAATCACATAAGAATATACATGATCTATATGAGTTTGGTGTTGTAAATTGTCACCCCTAAAAAATATATGGGATCTATATGAGTTAGGTGTTGCAAACATCATCAAATTACTGATATGAGACAATTAAATAATATGGATGATCATTAGGGAAAGATTTGCATATGATTAGAAACAAGTTATCAAAGCGCATTCTAGATTACATTTCAAGTCAAGAGTAGGGAAATTAATCACATAAGTTCAAAATAAAGTTCCATACGACACATAGGGATCCAAGCCATGTAATGTTACTGATTTCTGGTCCATATAAACATCTTGAGCATCAAAGATCCACATAGGAGCAAGGGTTAATGTTCAACATCTATGTATCCACATAAGGCAAGTTTCAAGGTTCAAGGAACACAATCAAACCAAGATAGGATGATAACATGAACAAGTTCGAACCATAGTCTAAAATACATCAATGTTTAATAATTTTGGTTCAGGCATGAAGATTGATGCACATTCAATCAAGGTTAAGCATTTAAAGAGGAGATCTTTAGAATATAGGTCCATTTAAGGTCATATGGAACACGAGACCATTTAAGGATATAAGGATAGTTAAACTTCAAATATTGATGTATGAGTTTGTAGAAGTTACTGATATAAGTCTAACATCAAAGTTTGGGGCATCAAGGATCAAGATCATGAATTCAAAACCATAAGCCATCATAAAAGACATAAAAATCATATATTTTGAGATATCATTAGAAGTGAGAGAATAACTAGTCCTAAAACTTAGTTCATAGGGTAGATTTCATTTTCTAGGTAAAGATTCATATATAACATGTCCAAAAAGAACCAAGGGATCATTAGATATAATTTTTGTAAGAAAAATACCAAAACAGGTGGTTTTGGATCATCAGATCTTGATCTAGTAGCCATGGAGAGTCTAGGATGCTCCCAAGTGAGGAGCTCCTGACCTAGGCCTATGACTATTGGGCCCAATTCATGCCTGGTCACCCTCAACCAATTCTCTTCGCCCTGGCTTCTATCAGTAATCTGTGAACTTTGAGCCGGGTACACACCTCCACCCACAACCACTATGTAACATAATGAATCTTAGATGTAATCTCCATGTAAACCTTTTATCAAGTTTCCCTTTCATTTATGTATGTCATTCATGTTTAATTAGTGGAATTTATAGTGGTTTAGTGAACATTTATTCACTAATTATACCAATATAAGGGTCTATGTGCAAATACCTCAGTGAAAGCTTAATTACCATAATTGAGTGCTATAAACCTTAATCTGATTTTTTATGTGAATTAAAAACATAAAATGAGCCTATGTTTTAAATTTGGTTCAATTTGGATGTTGTTTTTGCAAGTTATACAATTTTAGGTACTTTTTGGACTTTTATGCAATTTACCCAATTGGGAGGTTTTCTTTGCAAATTATCACCTGAATTTTAATCCTGAGATATTAAATTACCATTATCGAGATTTTGAACCATGGGGCGCCTGGCTGCACCTTGGTTTGAAGGTGTTTCTCTCCAATGACATTATAGGGATTATACTCTTTATAAACGAGCTTATCTTTAAAAGCTATCAACCAATGGGGTTATTTCTTTGATTGGAGGACGGTGGGGATGTCCTAGAAGCCTCCATGGGATTTTAGGACCGACCTTGGATATACAAGAAGTCTCTCTGAGCTGTCCTCTTGCATGACCATGAATCCTTATCCTAAGGACACATGTAAAGTCCCATAGACACCTCATGCTTTCCCCCTTCTTTATAAAGCCATGCCTACTCCTTCCCACCTCCCAATCCAAGAAGAAATCCTCTCCTTCTCTTTCTCCCAGCTTAGAGCATCATCCCTTCTATGTTTTGACATGAAGTTTCTATCCCAAGGTAAAAGAGGGTGCCTACCTTGGTGAAGAAGGCTCCAAGGGTTCCAAATTTCTCTATGTAGGGTTTCTTAAGCTCCTCCTTGGTGATTTTGACCAAAACTAGTAAGTATCCTTCTTTACTTCCCTATTTTAATGCTATTAGTATTATATATACATATAAATATAAAAATATATATATATACAAATATATGTATATATGTATGTATGTATATATATATATATATTTATAAATATATATATTTATATATATATACACACACATATATATGTTTATATGTATATATATATATATATATATATATATATATATATATATATATGTATACATATATATACATACCTTCTTCTAGGTCAGAACCATGACCTTACATGGTAAAACTCCACCTAGAACCCTAAAACATCTCATCTCCATGCTCTTCTGCTAGGGTTTGCACCTCTAACGTGGAGAAGGTGATCTTTGCTCAAGAAAGGAGCTTGTCTTGGAGCAACCAGACATTCTAATCACAAGATCCTTATAGTTTGGACCTTCTTTCCTTCCTATAGGTGAGTTTTTTTAACCCCATTCTCATATATTTCTTACTACATGCTTAAAACTCATGCTTCTATGTTTAAAATCGATGATTTCCATCTCTTTTTACCATGTTCTTCTAGGGTTTTGGTTTCTTGCTGTTTTACCTTCTCTAGAAGCTCTAATTTGGTTACCTATGCAACTTCAAACCTGATATTGGGTCAAATGGTGTTTTCTCCCTCTCCCTTTCTCTTCAATTATCTCGAGCGGTTTGATGACGTGGCAATTTTGTATTGGTCAGTGTTGAAAAATTCATATCTTCTAATCTACTTATCCAAATTTGACAAATAAATATGTTTTGGAATTGGAAAATTAATCTATATCTAATAAAAGTATTTTGAAGGTCTGATTTCATGGTTTGAAGAAGGGTGGTTTTGTAAAAAGAATTTGATGCATAAAATCCATAAAAATTACATCTTAATCATCATTAATCCAAAATTAACATAAAAATATGTTTTCTTCATTAGGAGAACCTAAAAAGTTCATTGGTGATATTTTCAAAATCTAAATATGAGTTTTGATAAAAGGATCTAAAATTAGGGTTTGTATACATTAATGTGCACTATGTAATCTAATACATGTTAATACATTGAAAATAGGCAAAGTGGAACTTAGATTCAATTAAAGTGGTGAAAGTTAGTAATTGATATCAGTAAGATAGGTATGTGCATTCCTTACACCCTATGTTGGGATAGTTGCAACCAAATCCTATATTTCCCTAATGAGGCTTAAATGAACCCTAAATATTCTATTCTTGAATCCTAATGTTGTTCATGCCTCAAAATAGATTATTATTTCTTCTTATTTGGGTCTTATACCCCACTATCATGCTTATTGAATATTATGACTACTCTTGCCATGACTACTTTTCTAGCATGTAGATTTATGTTCTATTTAATTTAAAGTAGCGGTACTTATGTACAACCACCCACAGAGGGCATGTATTTAATCACCCTAGGGAATGTTTTTATTCTCCACTATATAATTGTGTAGGTGATTGGGAATGTCTTATTCTCCCCTCGCCTCTAGATTAGAGGTATGGTAGGTCCCTCAACCCTACTTAGTTAGGTAGACATAATTATCTTACATACAAATCCCTTTTAATATAATTGTTAATGGCAAGTTTCTTTTGAATATAGCATCATACTCTTGTTATCTTCATCTTATGATGAACCCTAGCCTATTCTTATTTTCTTTACTTATCTTGTTATCCTAGACTAGTTTTGTGACACATACCTTGTTTTCTTTCCCCTTTTGTTGGGTGCTTTCCCGACCACCTAGGTGCTGGTGCTGAGCAAGGAGAAGGACAAGTTTGAAGGAAGTCATCTCAGGAGTAGATCTCAAGCTATCTGAAAGGATGTATAGGTTGCTATAGCTAGATACTTTTTTTTATTATCATTTTCTTTTGGGAACAATCATGTAATGAATAATGAAAGCCATGTAATAGGCTTAGTACTTTTATTTCCATTACTATTGATATTTTATAATATATTTGGTGCATACTTATTTACTTGGAATATTATACATGCATCCCTCAATATCTTTTGTCTTTCTAAAAAGATGGATGTTTTGTACTTCATTTAAATTTTATAAGGAGTTGATCTCACCTCTTTATATCAAGTCAAATAAATAACCCCATTGGTTGATAGCTTTTAAAGATAAGCTCATTTATAAAGAGTGTAATCCGTATAATGCCCTTGAAGAGAAACATACCAAGGTGCAATAAGGTGCCCCATGGTTCAAAATTTTGAGGATGGTAAGGGAATATCTAAGGATTAAAATTCAGGTGATAATTTGCAAAGAAAACCTCCCAATTGGTTAAATTGCATAAAAGTGTAGAACGTACCTAAAATTTCATAACTTGCACAAACAACATCCAAATCGAACCAAATTTAAAACTTAGGCTCATTTTATATTTTCAAATCACATAAAAATGTTAGATTAAGTTTTATAACACTTAATTATGGTAATTGAGATTTCACTAAGGTATTTGTGCATACACCCTTATATTGGTACAATTAGTGAATATATGTTCACTAAACCACTATAAATTCCACTAATTAAACATGAACGACATAAAGGACAGAATGATAGGGAAATTTGGGAAAAAGGTTTACAGCAATATTACATCTAAGATTCATTGTGTTACACACTTCTTGATGCCACCGATCGCTAGAGGTCCACACCAAGGTGGACCCATAAGAAAGATAAACATATTCTCTATAACATGAGGTGCATTTCACAACAAGGGGAATTCATTGGAGAAGTTCAATTCTTATTGCAAGTTGGTGATATATAATGGGCATGATACTTAGTTCAAAAATCCAATAAAAGTCATATCTAAGTACAAGGCGATACTTAACCAAATCCAACCCATAAATTGAGCAAAAGGAGACTCAAATTCATCAATTGAGGGTTAGGATATTGTTGAGTTAAAATAGAGCATCTAATGAGTCAATATGTACACAAATTGAATGAGAGAAAACAAAGGTTATCACATCCTCAACACCTGAAAAGAAATTTTGTCCCTAAAATTGCATCAATCGTCTATCGAGATTGAGTTTTCATACTTCATATCAAAATTAACTTGGAACTCCTTTAACATAAATCGTATCGAGAAATTGAGGATCATAATCAAATGGATCATCGAATTGGGAAGGTCATCATATGAGGTACAAATTGGGAGGGATCATCCTATAGATCACAATTTGGAGAGATCACATTTTTAGGTCAAACAAATAGATCTCTTTGAATTAAGAGTCAAGAATGACTTTCATTCCTAGAAATTAGGGTCCTAGATTCTACATTGGCCTAGGTGGGGATATACATCCATGATCAAGAATTCGTATTTCTGCAATTTGAGACATACATCATATTTCAACGTTGTAGATTCATGCTCAAAATGAATGTAAGGTCCCACCCTAGTCCACATGGATCCCACCCTTAAGACATAAATCTAGTGAATCAACATAGTCAAAATTTCAAAACCTTTGATATTTGGCAACACGAAAGTCATTATCATATATAGAGGGTGATCTTGAGATCCAAATAGGGAGATGTTAAGAGTCAAGTCAATATCAAGATCGTTTGATTAAAAGTCTAGATTTCATTAATAAGTATGGAGAGTCAAATTTGGACATCAAAGTCATAGTCCAAACATTTCAAAGCTAGGGTTTAGACTCTTATTTTAGACCTTACGTGTGACTTATGGCTCTATCCTTCCTAGGGTTTTTATTGAGGTTTCTTCAACAACATTCGAGCATATTATTTTTTGGGGGCTTCTTTAACCTCTATTTTCCGCATCTCTTAGGGTGCACCTTATTTACTTTATGTCCCAACATTGGGCTCATGGAGACCTTCCCTCCTGGGCTTGGTCTTCACATTGGCCTTCCCTCCTAGACTTGACCTCTTGCTGACCTTTCCTCTTGGGCTTGGTCTTCATATTGGCCTTCCCTCCTGGGCTTGACCTTTTGGCGACCTTCCCTCCTGGGCTTGGTCTTCATGTTGGCCTTCCCTCCTGGGCTTGGCCTCTTGGTGACCTTCCCTCCTAGGCTTGGTCACCTATTGTCACCCACATCCTTGGTGACTTTTCCTTACGTCCCATAGAGACAGCATAGTTGGGTTTTAGAGAATTATACTCTATATATATTCTTTCATGCTTTGTATACTTAACCCTCCAGACATTTAGTGATATTCAAGGTTATATCAATTTTTAAACCAGTATGTCAACTCACCCTTCTAGGGTGATCATTCATACATATACAATAATTGAGAAACAATCAAGCAACATTTTGAGCATTATTCAACATTTTGTGGCATCAATTTCACATTTATTTTCATGGTATTCATGATTGATGAGTGATCTAGACCTAAGTCTTCCTAGGAACTTGACCACTAGCTATAGTCAACATCATCATACTCCATGATCATAATTAAATCTTGATTTTGAGACCAAGTATCAACATAATCATACACAGACGCCATTAGGGACTTTGGTCAAGAAATCAAAGTTGTATGGAAGGGGTCTCCTTTCCAAGCTCTAAATAACCAACAAGATGACAATTTAGAGGTATTAATAATGGGGGTGTGACCTTGGTTAGGAGAGTCACAAGTAAACTACCACCCTAAAATAGCACACTAGTCTACATTGGTCATGAGTTATCAAGCATATCTGAATTGGGTGAGTGTCAACAATGAAACATGTATTTCACAAGGTCAGGAGTCAAACGTCTAGATCATAATAGGGAAACCATACTTCAAGATTTTTGCAAGATCAAAGTCATAATTTCATTCCCTTCCTTTTCAGATCAAGGTTCAAGTAGATTTTGGAAATCGATAAGTCAAATTGGGGACTCAAGAGTTTGAGCATAATAGGGATAGAGTGATGTTCATGTCCATCATATTTATTTAAAATTGAGCTTGTAAAAGAGCCATGGAATTCAATAGGGAAATGCCTCATGTATAGTCATATCAGAGTATGTAACATGATACATATCAATAGGGCAAGTTTTACTTAGGTATTTTCGAAGTTTGATCAAAATAGGGACAACATATGTTTAATCAATAGGTACTCTATCAAACATGGGGTATAGAACACAAGTTCCATCTTATATTGCCAACATCAAGGATTTACCTCAGACATAGTACACACTTATATCCAATTGGTTACATTGAGTTTGTGTGAAGTTCGCTCATGCACATTACTTTCACTGGTACTTTCATTTATCAAATAGGGTTTTTCATTCAAAATCAGATCATGGCATTATCATCTAGATAAACTTTCATGAGTTTAAATCAATTTTAGTTTTCACATGCATAAACTACCCATAATCGAGAAATTATGTGATTAATAGTCATGAGAGAAGAATCACATGAAGAGAATGAGAAGACTAACTATTCATTATCTACCTGGGTAGCTTAGGTAGTCCTTAAGGAATAGGTGAGATTTTAGAAGACTCTCTAAGCTTTAGGGGAAGATGTTTATGTCTTACACCTATAGAGACATGTGTGTTTGGCTCTGATACCATTTTTCACAGAACTATTTGTTACCCTCCTACCAACATTGACTACAATGTCAGTGGTAGTAGGGAATGGGTGCCCATCCATAGAATATCACATAGTTTCATGCAAGCAATATATATGAAAAGGCAATAACAAACAAAATAGATAATGGGATACTAAAGGAGATAGAGACATGTACCCATTTCATTTCTAGCATTCGATTGGTGTTTCATTCATAGTGTAGAGCCTTCAGTGCAGTGGATCTTCAACTGGAAACTAAAAATTCAATATAGAAAACATATTAATGCTAAAGCATTAAGTACAATATGAAAATGCTTGTATACAATTTAAGAATAATATAAAACTTGCTTGGCTAGAAACATGATCATTGTCAAGAAGAAGAAACAAAGTGAGAACACTTATCGATATGATTTTATACAAAGCATTTTTAGGTTCCTTTATCCATTATGTCAACATTAAGTTGCATAATGGATTCTTGTATATTATATTCTAGGTATGTCAACATAGAATACTCTTACATGCATGTAATAATCATAGGAACAATAGCTCAACCAAGTAAGTATCCAAGAATTCATATGAGCATACATACAAGCAAGCCAATATCATTGTAGGGATAAGAGGAAAACGTACCTTGAAAGTATTGTACAAAATTTTCCATTTTTATTAAGAAAATCATTTATAGCAAGCTTGACTAGATCTTCGTAATCAAGTCAACATAAAGATCCTTACATTTCAAATAAGTGAAATTGGATTAATACCAAAAAATATGTATCATCAATCATTGTTATGGTGGTTGGATTTGTAACTTAGATGTCGGTATCATGTCTTTCATCATTGATTTCAACATCTCAACTAGGTCATGCATAGGCATTATTAAGCATCATAGTACATCATGAGTTCATCATGAACCTAGGGTGACACATCACAACTAAGATAGGGCTCATAATCTTGTAAATTTCCACCCCTAGAGTGTAGATGGGGTCTATATTAGTTAGGTGTTGCAAACATCATCATTCTACTAATTTGAGACCATTAAATAATATGGATAATCATTAGGGCAAGATTTGCATAAAATTAGAGACTAGTTATGAACGTGCATGCTAGATTACATTTCAAGTCAAGAGTAGGGAAATTGATCCCATAAGCTCACAAGAAAGTGCCATATGGCATATAGGAATACAAGGCATGCAAGATTGTTGATTTTAGGGCCATATAAACATCATGGACATCAAAGACCAACATAGGTGAAAGGGTTAATATTCAACATCAATGTATCCACATAAGACAAGTTTCAAGGTTCAAGGCACATAATCAAACCAATATAGGATGCTAGGATGAACAAGTTTGAACCATAGTCTAACATACATTAAGGTTTACAGATTTTGGTTTAATCATGAAGATTGATGCATATTCAATCAAGGTTAAGAATTTATAGAGGTGATCTTTATTATATAGGTTCATTTAAGGTCATTTGCAACATGAGACCATTTAAGGGTGTAAGGTTAGTTAAACTTCAAATCTTGATGTATGAGGTCTTTCAAGTTACTGATATAAGTCTAACATCAAAGTTTGGGGCATCAAGGATCAAGATTTTGAATTCAAAAGAATAAGCTATCATAAAAGATATAAAAAGAATATATTTTGAGATATCATTAGAAATGTAAGAATAATTCGGTCTTGAAACATAGTTCATTGGGTATATTTCGTTTTCTAGATAAAGATTCATATACAACATGTCCAAAAAGACCCAAGCGACCATTAGATATCATTTTTGCAAGAAAAATACCTAAATAGGTGGTTCTGGATCATTAGATCTTGATCTAGTGGCCATAGAGAGGCCACAATGTTCCCAACAAAGGCACTCTTGTCCTGGGCTTGTGACTATTAGACCTGGTTCATGTTTGGTCACCGTCAACTGCTTCTCGTCGCCTTGGCATTTATTTATGGTCCGCATCTTCGAGCCAGGTGCACACCTCCACCCGCGGCCGCTGCTTGATGCCACCGATCTCTAGTGGTCCACACTAGGGTGGACCCTCAGATCACGGTCCACCATGGACCAACTGGGGAATCAACATTTGGGGACCGTGTCCCTTCTTTTGTGAACCCAACGCTGGAGTAGCCTCCCAACAACAGAACTACTCACTAAAGAAGGAGACATGAGATAGGACAAGGCCTTCCCACACCCAAGAAGGATACCAGTTAGTGCTGCTGAGATCTCCTGGTGTCGATGGCATAGCTAGGAGATCTTAGATAGGGCTAGGGCACAAAGCCCCAAATGCATGTTGTAGCTATGCCACCATGAAAGGAAGGGGAAGAAGTAGGAAAATGGGTTGTTATGGTCTGTAAATGGTGAAGAAAACAGGGGCAATGACTTAATGGAGGAGTAATATAGGCAAATAGGGTGGCAATTGGTGCCAAAGTGGCAGGAAAGGTGAGTGGTTGGATGGTGCAACACCATGTCGGCCGACCATGGTACGGAGGTGCAGAATGATGCCTTATCCATTGAATGGGAGGCTCAATCTGGGGCTAGATGATCCAAAGGTTGAGAATCACAATCCATGAGATTGAGGTTAGTGATTGGCCCCTAGAGAATGAGCTGGATTGTCAAGAGAGAGGGAAAAGGGGGGTTATGAGCAGCACAAACACACTCATATTGGGCCCAATAAGGGCATAAAATTGATTTAAATCAAATTAAAATCAAGAGAAAAGGAGGTACACTAGAAAGGCCATAACTTGGGCTCTAAAAGTCTGATTAAGGCATTCCTTGCTCCATTAGAAGGATACCAAAATTCTCTAAATGAGGTACTTTTAATAACAAGGGAAGTTCATTAGAGAAGTTCAATTTTGATTGCAAGTTGGTGATATATAATGGGCATGATACTTAGTTCAAAACTCCAATCAAAGTCATATCTAAGCATAAGGTGATAACCAAATCCAACCCATTAATTAAGCAAAACGAGACTCAAAGTCATCAAATTGAAGGTGAGGATGATTATTGAATTCAAATAGAGCATCTAATGGGTCAATATGTATACAAATTGAATGAGAGAAAATCAAGGTTATGATAGTACCTTTCTTTACCCAACAAGAAGATTAAGGGTTGGGGACCTTTGGTTGATGCTTTTGTCACCAAATTCTACCCAGTGGAGAAGACCCTCAGAAATAGGAAAAAGATAAATGGGTTCATACAAAAGCCCGAAGAAAACTTGTATGAAGCATGGGGATGATTTCAGGATTATAAGAGGGACTGTCCACCTAGTCACAAATTTTTGTAACAGTCTCACTTCTGTTGAGAGAAATTCACTGAACACTGCTACAGGAAGAAATTTCCTAGGTAAAAAAACCAAAGAAGACTATGAAGATTATTGACAACATGGCTGCTCCACAGACATGAATGAACATTGATAGTGGAGGGAGAGGTTCAACAAAGATGACAACATCTGAAGGACCTTGTTCAATCAAAGGATTTAGAAACTATCACTAACTAGATTTAGAAAATTGCTATAGATGTCAAGCAACTATAGGATTTTGGAAGCAAGAGCAAGAAAGCTATAGAGAAAGTAATGAAATGTGTTACATGTGGTGAGGTAGCCATGGAATCGATAATGGCATCTATACTCAACCTAAGGAGGAAAATGAGGAAGCAAAAGAGATGGAGAATGTCTCCTATGTTAATATTCAGAGGCCCGATCACGTTGATTTCAATTATGGAAACAAGGATGTCGTGGATAATTCCCATCAATTAAGTAGTTTATCGAAAACATCACTAGGATTTGGAAGAGGGGGAGGACCAACCACATCTACTAGAACCACCAACTACCAGCAAAATAGAAATAATTACCAGAACCAGGCACAAGGTCAAGGCCAAAATACAAACACATATCGGCAAAATCAAGATCAAGGCTAATCTAAAAGTAGCAACGAGCCTGACATGGATTAATTGTTTGATTTCACAAAAAGGCAAGTCTCAGAGAATGACCAGCTGACCCAAAGTGATATCACCAACTCTGGTGTCTTAACCTCAATTCAGACCCAAATGGTTGATTTGCAGACGCATCAAAGACAAGTTGACCAACAACTGGCACAACTATCTAAGCTAATAAAGAACCCTCAAGGAAAGATCCCCTCTAATATAGAGTCTAAAAAAATGGCCACCTTTTGCTCTGGAAAAGTACTAGAAAACCAGTAGGGGGAAGATGACAAAGAAAATGGCGTTGATAGCAAGACGCAACCTAACCAATCACAATGGAAGAAGTTTCTAAAGAGGAAGAGTCTACCAAGAAGGACACACCTAAAGAGAAAGGAAAAGGAAAGAAAGATGCAAAAGAAAATGGATCAGACCTAGAAGAAGAGGGTTTTGCCAATAAAAACCCATATTCCCCAAGGGTTCCCTTTCTGTATAAGTTAATCATAGCCCATCTTAAGAAGAGGTATGAGAATTTTATGGAAGCCATGAAAAAAATACACCTAGATGTCCCTTTCTTGGATTCCATTGAAGAAATGCCTACCTATGCTAAGTTCTTCAAGGACCTCATCACAAAAACAAGGGGAGGAGATCATGTTGAGATAGTGTAATTTTCCAAGATGTCTAGTGCCTTCATTCAAGCAAAGATGTCGACAAAGAAAAAGGACCCTGGTGCATTCACTATCTCTTTCAATGATGGGGACAATGTGGAAAGAAAAGGACTCACAGATCTGGGAGCAATCACTAGTCTGATGCCTTTCACCTTGTCTTAGAGGCTTGGACTCTCCAACTATTAAAGACATGAATGAGAATTCAACTGGCATATCATACTTTCATAAAACCTATGGGGATAGTAGAAGATGTTCCTATTTTTGTAGGGTGTTTCTTTATACCTTGTGATATCATCGTGATTGATACTGTAGAGGACCCCACATTTCTAATGATTTTTCAAAGACCTTTCCTCACCACTGGGAGAGTGATAATCGATTGCATGAAAGGGATCATCACTCTTCATGTCAGAAATGACCATATTGATTTCCATGTCTAAGATGCTATGAGGGGACCTTCTCTATTTGAGTCAATCTACGTCATGGATAATTACACCCAATATTGTAAAGAAGTACAAGAAGACCACACTATTGTCAACCCTCTCATGTGAGCTCTGAATAACCCAGACCCTAGAATGGAAGATGCTGAGGCAGTGTCAATTCTGGATTATCTCAACTAGCCAGAGGAAGACTACAATGACAAAGAAGACACTATAGAGACATCAAGATATGCTTCACTGGTGCAAACTCCAGAACAAAAGGAAGCACCTAATCCTAAACATGAGTTGAAACAACTCCCTGAGGGCTTAGAGTATGAATTTCTTAATGATTAGGAAAGAAATCCCATCATTATAAATTCTACCTTGACAGAAGACCAGGAAGGGAAGTTGATAAATGAGCTTAGGAAGCATAGAAAAGTGATTGGATACATTGTTGAAGATATCAAGGGTGTGGTGCCAACGATTGGGAGTTACCCTTTGAAATTATGTGTGATATAACGATTTGGCTATTGGTTTGATAGCGGTTGTTACAAGTTTGGTATCAGAGCTTAAGGTTCATTGATTCTACAGAGACATAAGACTAAGGTGTTGAGTCTGTTCTAGTGTCCTCCAGTATATCTTATAGTGACTTCTGCTTATGCATAAGATAGAGTAAAGTTTAAAGATGTCTGAAGAAAATAAGGAACACATTGCTAAAAGAAATGTTGTTGCACCAGGAGAAGGTAAAAGGGATCAGGCGAGAGAAGAATGACTGCCAGAGAACCCTCAGGTTGATCCAACCATGATAGAGAACCCTACTTTTAATGCTCTCACCGGATTGGTGATGACAACATTGAGGTGTATCGAGGATCAGATACAAGTATACAACCTAGATTACCAGCCCACAATGATGAAATCATGGGCTCTAGCATGATACATAATCAACATCATTATGTTGAAGCAATGGAAAATGACGAAAGAATTAGGTTACAACACAAAATTAGAGTTTTCTACAAGTGTAGGCAACCAGGACATCTTATAAAAGAATGTCTAGAAAAGGATAATGAGGTAGGGGTTAAGAAAAGGATAATGAGGTAGGGGATAATGCGTGTATTGACCAACTATAATAGCTAATGTGGAGTATGTAAATCAAATCCAACCATATAGATTAATTCGATACTATACATATTAGATATTTTTTAAAAATTACAACAATATATCAAATAAATCATGTGATCTAGAAGTATGTAATCCACATATTTTCACAATTTCTTCAACTTACCATTGATTAGAAAATATGCATACATTCATTGGATGATCTATGCATACCAGATTGTGGATTGTAGTGATTATCAATACATTTCTTATGTGTATACATCGCATCCATCAGGTTCGATTGTCTAGTAGAATTTTACAATCATCATAAATGAAATAGGTAAATGTAATATACATGTAGTTAGGGCCACAATTCTTTTAGTCTATATATGTATATAAACATATATGCATATATGTGTATATTTATATATCTATAAATACATATATACATATATATATATATATGTATATATATATATATATATGTATATATATATATTTATATTTGTATATATGTATACTGGTAAACATACATGTCCCATGCATGTAAAAAAATAGAAATAATGTTGTTATAATAGTTTAAAATGATTTTCTACTACATGTAAATTGATTTTTTTATTTAATAATGCATACAACAAGTATATTTACTATATTTATTGGTTAATATCATATATTATGTGATAAAAAAATATACACATCTCTTACGAGACATATGAAAAATATACATACCAATCATAATATACTATTATGGTACTATCTATATTTGTATGAATAAATTAAATAAGAGTGTATCGAGGTATATATATAACACAATCTATTTTAATTGTCATGTACGTTTATAGAACATGTTTTATTTTTATAGTTTTCAGACTTGAAATATTGTTCCAAGTCTGTGGAATGCATTTTCTATTTTGCTTGTCACCACAATTACACATGCTAGGGTTATATAGATAGTATGTGTTAGATATTACACTACATGACTTTAATATATACATACTTTTTGTGATAGAAAAGCTACATCTTTATACTACTACAAAAAGAGGGATCTTTTTTAACTAATTATAAAACATGTAATTTTATATTTCTTTGTGAATTTAAAAGTTGACTCTGGAATGCTTCTCTCTCCACAATCTCTCTTTTAAAAAATATTCTCATATTTAGTTTTCTATTTTCTTTTTTTATTGTAGTATAGATATAAACTCGTTAGACCCGTCAAACGAGTGGGTGGATTGGTTTTAAATTGGGTCATTGCGGGTTTTGGGTCTCGCGGGTGTGGGTTAGAAAGATGCAATGTTAAATGGGTGGAGCAATAGCACACCAAAACCTGACCTAGCTGGTTGTGGATCCACCGCGGGTGTCCATTTAATTTATGTACAACAAAAAGTATGTTTCTAGTTTCCTCTCTACAACAACAAGTAGAATAGTTCATAATAAATTTTATTACAAACATAGGATAATGAGAGGAACAATCCATTTTGTTTTGATGCCAAGAACAATAATATCCATTGATTTGTTTCAACATAAAATTGTAAGGAAAAAAAGGCCACTAATGACATGTAAAATTAAAAAGTAAATGACCTAGATGCTGCAAATAGAAAATATTATCAATGTGACATCACTATTATTTTTCACAGCATGTACTTTTGGTTATCTACTACACAAAATAAATATAAAAGAATATAATTGATGCGAATGAAATATAAAATACACAACATAGTCACTTTATGTTCATGAACGAAAACAACAATGTAGAATATAACTATTTTATTTCCATTATCATAAAAGTTTAACAAAAACATATCAATCATGTCCTTTAAGATTTGTCTTTTTGCATTATATACATTCCACATCAAACATTTAACTGCTTTATACATGTATGGATGTTGCATGTCTTATTAGTCATATATGTATCATGTTTATTATTATATATTTATGTTACTTAACTAGTTCACGCACGGGAGCTCGCGTGTCACTCTTGAATCCCTTTATTTAGATAGTTGGGTATGAGTTTGTATTATTTCTATAGTGTGGAAAATTTCATCACTCAAATCCAACTTAAACGGGTCAACCAGTGGGTGCCCCTGGATATTGACCCAATTTGATAGGTCTTATATTAGTTTTCTCAAAATTTATTTTCCTATTTATCTCTTTCTATATATCCTCTCCATGTTCTTTCCATAAATATATTTTTCATCACACACAAACCATTGCATAGAGAATAAGAAACCATTCAATTTACATGTAGTAAGAAAATCCAAAGAGAATGGTCAACCGAAAAATTTACTATATAATGAGATAGAAGAACAATTAATGAGAATAAAGTTTCAAATAAGAATAGATTTTGAGATTCTAGTTGATTGTATTTTATAGAAAAGGAAAGAATTAAAACATGATCAAATTTGATAGTTTAGGAGGATTATAATTATCATATAGGATACAAAATTCATATTATGACATAAATTTATCAATGACAAGATAGTGCGTCAATCGACTCATGGACCACTTTACATGCAACAATGTTAACCATCGTATACTTATATGTCAAAATTTTATTATGATCTTCTTCCAATGAGAAAATAATCATCAATCTTTCACTTATCAGTGAATCAAGTAATACAAAACATTAGTGGGGATGCTTACCCAATCTATATGTTATGAATGGACTTCTATTTTTTGTACAATTGTCTTGGAAAAATGAAAAAAGATAATTGTATGGTGTTAATATATAAATGCACAATGTGATTATTTATTTGGAGTCCATAATTTATTATTTTATTGTAAGGTTTTCCCTATTAAAAATCTACATCCCTTTAAAGGAGTGATCAATCATCTAGATAATGATTTTCTTGTCAAGAAAAGCAATTCAGGAACAATATGTGTATATGAATATATCATGTGTCAAGACTTACATTAGGTTGATTTGGTATTCTATTATGAATAAGTAAGTTTTACACCTTGAATACAATCACATTCATCCTTCTACATATGGAATCATAGTAAGTTACGATGTATATTTCTATATTTGATATTTTTTCTGGCATTTTTTGATGTTGTTGTTGGTTTTACTTGGAAAAGTCATAGTGAAGGCTTGTAGTGAAGAAATATATGGAAACTTCTCTATCTTTTAAATAATATACGGAAGCTTCTCTATCTTTTAAGTAATGTCACATCCTTTCACATTTCAATCCCAACAAGTACCCCATATGAGCATGAACCATTCATCTAAGCATTAGAAAATTATGTTCTAGATTTCTACAAGAAAAACCTCCTCGACCTCATCATCCTTTTCCTCGTGCTGCTCATCTTCTTCGTCGTGGTGTTGGTGGTGTTACTTCTGTATGCATGTTAAAAATAGACCACCATAGACAAAAGCACAAAAAATATTCTTGTAAAATGTCAAAACACAACATATTTGAGAAACGATATGAACATACAACAAAAACAATCCTTTAGAGTCAAGTTTTTAGATCCTATATACTTGTTTCTGAGATACTATAGAATACCTACTTTAAATAACAAAAAAATGTCCATTTTTTGTTACAAAGGCTCAAAACAACTAGCGCCTTGACACTTGTAATGTTGAGTTCTCTGAAATTTTTTACTTCATGTATTCTTAGAATAACCACTTGGTATTACTATTTATTCAGAATTTTTAATTCCTTCTTTTAGAAATAATCTAATGAATTTGAACTACAGTTCTCTCTTATAATTGTAGCTAATTTATTTCTATTTATGTTACATTCATTTTATACAGTATCTAAAGCAACCATACAATAAAAATTGTGGGTATTCTGTGATGAAGTACATGAAAGAAATCCTTCAAATGAAAGTTAGAAATATTCCTAAAATTGTAACATAGTTATTATATATTTTCTATATGGATTAAACTTCTATATACATTGAATGATTTACGATATGCTAATATATAACATATAATTTTAGTATTATTAGAAAATGTGTTGGAAATTGTTTCAAATAAGAAGAGATTGATGAGGTCAAAATGAGTGGGTGATGTGTGTTCTTCAACATAACTCTATTCAAATGCAATAGTTAATGATATGTTATAATAGGTGTGGTATTAAAACAAACAATGCATGTTCTGCAAATCACCTTATTACAACGGCTATGTCATGGAAATGTACTCCTATTACAATGGGTGTGTTTATTGAATTGCATCAAGCAACACCTATTAGAAATATACATACTACAATAAAAAAATGGTGTATAAAGTACTCTATTATAGTGGATGATTCTAGAGAAAGACAACATGCTTCAACTGTTGTATATATATATATATATATATATATATATATATATATATATATATATACACACAACAGGCGCACCGCATATTGTATAGAACATCCCTACTACAATGATTGTGTTTATTGAAAGATTCAATTGTTGTATAATATATATATACTACATGAGTCCCACCACATGTTGTATAAAAAAGGGGATATTAAAATAGGTGTGTTTAGTAAAAGAAAATATGCTTCAAATATTGTATAAACATATATATTTCAATTTTTATATAAAGTAACGCCCATAAGACCACATGATCTAATATAATGGTTGATATCTATTGTAAAATGAAAAAAAATGAACTTTTGTAAAAAGCATTTTCTGTAGTAGCATTGTTGTATATGAAACATTCATGATCTATTTGAAACATTTTTCTAACAAAACTCTTGATTGTTACATGTTCAATTTATACAATTAGCAAATAGACATATAAAAAAAAGATGCTCGCTTTGTTGTCTACTTTGAAAATATGGCCATCGTAATATTTGTGAGAATTTGTTTAATCAAATACAATCAATTTGACAAGTCTTATGAAATATATCATTCAAATTTAAATCATATTTGTCTCTTCAGTCCACATTAAAAATAAAACATTAATGTCTAGTGAGACCATGTCTATTATAGAAAGCAAGGTGGCTTTTGTTCATCAATATACAACAACATATTGAGGAGATAGGTGGCTTCTGTACATCTGTACAACAAGATATTTAGGAGCTATTCTCAAAAATACCAAAGTAGAAAGGTTATGACAATCATTATGTCTTCATAAATGAATGTGAAAGACTCTTTACAATGTGCTAGTATAGATTGAGATACACATGTTACCTCACTTGTGCCTATTAGAACTATCATGCATAACTTTACTGCATGATTTTTTCATAGCACAATCTTGTCATGTCTTTACTCACATTGGTATAGAACCAAGTCTTAACTTTGATTTGTACCTAAGCATTATTTTTGTACCCATGTTTAGTTGTCAACTAAGGTCCCTTCCTCAATTATAATTATTGTAATCTTTTTTAATATTAAGAAATAACTTTTGTATATTTGAAGTGAACTTTTTTCTGTCTTGTCACATAACAAAGGTTGAATAAATAAAATATAGAAGGTAAATATAAAAAAGTATTCCACTCTTACATTAAAGTAATAACGAGATTTAGTAAAGCTATGTGTATAAACTTTAATGTAAACTCAAGTGTCTATCTACTTGAATGTAATGAAATAATAATCACCACATATAATATCAACTATGTATATTCTCAAACATAATCTCATATAAAAGAAAATATAAAACACATAATATTGGGAGTTACAACAACAAAAAATATATTTCAAACTCAATATATAAAAACACCGTATTCAAATATTGAACCATAGCGATATTGCCGCATGTGCATCCATATCCTTTGTTGCAATCCAAGAGCTGCTATTCAGATAGGTAAATTTGGTTTCATATATGGATTTGTATGATTGACTACAAAGTTTCTATACCAGGATTTGAGGTGTTGTCCTAAGAAACAAGAATGCCATATATCAGATAGTCCCAGTGAACCTAGACCGCACTAGGGAAAATGAAAAAGCAATTGATCCTTCTGACATCAACAAGGTTGGTGAGGCCAGGAGGTTATTCAGTTCAGATGCTAATGTGGCATAGGACATGGAAGAATAACAAGTCGAGCTTGTTCGTCGAGTTTAACCAGTGATCACCTTAGTGATATGCCTTTCTATAATTTATCATGAACTAAATATCTTGGAACATTCAATGTGTTTGCCTTGATGACAAGATAAATTGTGTTTATCATTGGAAGAGAACTATGTTTATCATTGGAAGAGAACCCATAATATTTTCCTCATTAATGTTGAATCTATAGGCAACTAAAATTAAGTAAAGAAGTTGAATTTGGCATATGTTCTACTATTTTAGATGTTAATTTACAAGAATGTAGACGTTCTTAAAATCATCTATTGGGTCCCTTTAGCAGAATTGTTTTCATAATTATGAAAAAATCAACCAAATAGTGTACTCAATATTTGTTGGATTTTTTTGGCATTTTTCATGCCAAGAAAGGTGGTGTTTGTTGCAATGGATTCATATGTCCATGTAATTTGATGTTCTGGAAATGTACTGTGGCATTGGTTGGGGAATTTGATTGAAATATTGTGGTATTCGAATAACCAATTTATTTGTATATTTCATTGATTTTTGTGTAATGGAATTATGAATTCCATCATAGATTTTCTCTTTCTCCTTTCCACATCTATTGCATGTGAAACTATTTATGGTCGATTGTAAAATTTTGCTAATAGAAGTCTTGAGTGCTACAGGTTCAGTTTTATAGTTCCCTTTTTGACCTTATATCATGTGCTAGGATAAAGGCCTTAAAGGAAGCCCCTATTGCTTTCCTTAGCACATGTATAAATGGTCTCCATTCACAATGACCAGTTGATATCTTATTGTTTGATTGGACAGATGGAAGACACATATGTCTTGACCTCACTCATGTTTCACCATTGACAAGCACCCTTTTAGATAAATTTAAAGTTGGCCAAACAAATTCTCACGTTGCTACACAGAAGGTTCATAAACATAGAGCTTCTTGTGAGGCAAATCATCATCATTTTCTACCTTTTGCCTTTGATACTTTTGATGTTCTTATTAATAACTCTATTTCTATCCTTCAACGCCTTCAACATGTAACTAGTATGAATCTTATACTTCCTGCATCTACATCAAATAATTTTTATTTTAGATCTATTAGTGTAACATACCGAATCTTAGGTAAATTACTAGTTTAACCCTTAATCTAAGTTCTTCTTATCATCTATATCCTGTTTGTTCCTTGATGTTTAATTTGTGGAAATAATAATAGTTTGGAATGAAAAACATTAATTATTTCAATGTAAGGTCATATACATAAATATCTTGATGGATGTTTCAATGATGGGCTAAAATGCAATTTCACCACTTAAGAGGGATAATAGTAAATATTTCATACTAGAACCTTCTAAGGCCTCTTGGAATAAGAAAGAGAAAAAGAAATAAAATATAAAAGGCTAAAGTCAATTAAATAATGCATTAAATGCTCTAATGTGATTAATAGTGGAAATATGAGTAAAATTTGCCTAAAATTCATAAAACAGAATCTTAAACAATAATTCTGAGCCCAAATTCGTTTTCTTGGGGTTAAAGTTTAGTTAGGTGACTAGCTTCACAATTTTGGAAAATTAATAATTATCTTTGCATTATTGGAAGTGGAAAATATGAGTTTTTCTCCAAATTATTAAATAAATTATTAAACTATTTCAAAAGTGGAAATAAACCTCAAATTAATAATCTATATGTAAAAATAAGACTAGGTGTGAATTTTCATCTAATTTAATCTATGTTAATATTTTATTTTATTCAGGTGAGAGAAAATGATTTAAAGACCTAAAATATTAATTATAAGTTGAAATAAATCAACTAATGTGAAAATAGAATTTTCACATTTTGTATTGCTTATAGGCCAAGTTTCATATTTTTGAAAAGTTTTTAGATGCCTCAAATAAATTAAAAGGATAAAATAAGTGATAAAATTTAAATGTGTTAAATAAAATAACGAAAGTCTTAAAAAAAATTCCATATTCGTGTTCTACGAGTTAAAATATATCTTTGGATGAATTTTGACTCAATTTGAAAAATATATGATGCGAAGGTGAATTTAGGAGAGAGAACAAGTGTAAAATCTTCAACTCATTTTTTAAAATAACAAAAAACTTCAACAAATGAAAATAATGGTAAATTCGTATCTAGCACATTGAATATGACTTATAGGTGAAGTTTCATAATTTTTGGAGAATCATAGAGGCATTAATGCATGAGGAAAGAGAAAATAAGATTTGTTAAATTAATAAATCATAAGTTTTCAAAAGGCAAATTTAATTTGTATATTCAGATTCTACACCTCAAAATTAGCTAACCAACCAAATTTGGGTTTACTTGGAGTTCAGTTGAACCCTCAAAAAAGGAATGAGAAAATTTTAAATGATTGAATAACAACTATACTCCAAATTGGATTGGCAACCACTTACATGTCATCTTCCTCTTTGAGTCGGACGCGTATTGTAGAACCGTGAAAGGTAATTTTTCGATTCATGGTTTCTCATTCATTTCTCAATGAAATCGAATGATTTCATCGCCCACACATTGCATTTAGGATTCCACATCTTTTGATATATTACTTAAACCGTTTTGTCAAGTTTTGGAGAAATGCCCAATGCTGACATCTAACCTCTCTCACGGCTATGGTGGGTTCTCACTATAACTCTACTTTATTAACAAGGGACTTCACACCCAGCTTTGCCACACCTTACCCTAACCTTCCCTTCTCAGAATTTCTATGTTGTTTGCATTTTGGTTGTCGTCGAAGGGATTTTTCTTCTTGGAGTTGCGGCACCTGTAACCGTCTCCGACGGTCACTTTGGTTCAATTCGAATGCAAGGTAAGTTCCTCACCTCTTGTACTTCGATTCAATGTCCTTAGTTCAGAAAATCGAGATCGCTTATGGATTTGCCCAATCCTGCCGAGGTCCAGCCTGCTGCTTCTCGCAACCATGGTTGTGGCTGTGGGAATTTACAGCAGTGCGTTCAATCGAGTTTTTCGTTTTGTTTCTTCGTCAAGGGTATATTGGTCTTTCTTTCCTTGTTCTCATCGCCTTGGATGAGTCAACATGATCGCTGACCCTGTGATGTGTCCTCCTCTTATTGGACCACATTGGCATACGGGTCCCCTCTCTTTCTCTCTTTTGCTTTCTCACAAACGCTGACATGAGTTTTCCTTAATTTCTCATTGGCTGATTTTGTAAATTCATATCTTTTACTCTGGTTGTCTAAAAATTACAAATAAATACTCGTTGGATTCATAAAAATACAAGATTTCTAATGGCTTTCATTTGGTCACCTGAATCTTATGTTTTAAAGAGGTTATTTTAATGGATCTAATTAAATAAGATAAAAACTTGTATAATCCATAACTAAATATTTAGAAGTCAAAAAAATAAAATAAAATATGTTTTGAACTCAGGAAAATATAACCTAAAACATGACGTGGTTTTGGTAACCTAATTCACATATAATAAAAAGACACTTTTTAGGGTTTTGAATAATCAATGTAGTTCTAACCCAAATTTCACATATATGATATTAGGTGCTTTGAAAACCTAGATTTGGATCTAGAAGTAATGTTGTCTTGTTAAGACTCTGTGAGAGGTATGTTAGCATCTCCTATTTTTCTTTATTGATCAATATCCTAAATTGTCTTTCTATTGGTCCTATGGATTATAACCTAAAAATCATATCTTTTCCTCTTAAATAATATGCTTCATGTGAAGTACCCTACTTGTTATTGATCTTGTGATCATAATATCTTCTTGACATTCTTTTGAAATCTTTATTATGCCTTGTTCATTATGGAACTCAATTTGTTACTATATGCCCACTTTGAGGTGGTTGTTTGTGATGATCACTAATGTGGTGATTCATTTATAAATCTGACTATACCTTTTTACTTGCCTCCCTATTAAGCATGTTGTGTGACTAAGTAGCCCTAGAGTAATATAATTTGCATTGGTCTTTGGTTATGTGTCATTCTCTATCAGGTTTCAACTTTATGAGGGTTGGCCGCCAATTGTTATTTATGTTGTTCTAGTGCTATGTTTATCTCACCTACATGCAGGTCGTCATGGGTTTTGTGCCCTAAAATCTTTATGAGTGCTTTTGTGGCACCACTTTTGTTATTATTTTAATGTCAAGTATTCATTTTAACATATGTTTGTGATTCTTTTCTTTTATGCTCGATTGGGTAGTCCTTATCTTTTTGCATGGGAAGCCTTCTATACTTGATGTACCTTTTTCTTGAAATATAATGCTCAATTCCTTTTTAGCATGCTCATACCAGCTTTTTTCTGATATCCTCTTTTCTTTTCCTTTTGTGGGCTATGCTTCCAACCCCAGGTATTGGATAAGGGGAACGAGATCTAGGAGGACCTGGACCACAACAAGTGTAGTTGTCATTGTGGGAGACTTTGCTTGAAGTTGTTAGGTGATCCTCAACTAGTTCTACATTAGTAGTTATTTTTCCTTTCTGTCACCTTGCATGGTGAAAGTTTAGTATGACAAGAAGCTTTGTAATGGTTAGATATATTTTTCAATTATGCTACTACTTTATGTTATGATACAATCATGTTAAATAAATTTGGTTTCATCCCCTTTTGAATTTTTTTTTGTTGGTGGATGTTTCCCTCTTTATTTTTAGTAGGGAGTGGATCCCTATGGGATCCCACTCCTTACAATTAGCTTTTCCATCCAGAAGGGACTACCAGCCCAATTTGTTGCCCGCTCTTTTGAGAAGACATTTTTGCAAATATTTTTACAAGACCCTCAACTATTGGTCTACTATGAAGCAATGTGAGGGCTTTATGAAAATATACCTATGAAAAAGGAGATGATAGCTTCTTTGAAAACATGACCATCAAAACATTTGTAGCAATTTGTTTGATCAAATAAAACCGACATCTGAAGTCTTATAAAATCTATCATTCCAGTTTACCTTATATTCATCACTTTGATCCATATGAATGTTTAATTGTTGATTTTTAATGAGTTCATTTCTATTGTACAAAGGAAGATGGCTTCTGCTCATAAATGTACAACATATAAGGAGATAGATGGTATTTGTTCATCAATGTACAACAACATATTGAGGAGATATTATCACAATGTCGAACTAGAAAGGTTGTGACATTGATTATGTCTTCATAAATGAATGTGATAGACTCTACACAATGTGCTACTATAGATTGAGAGACACATGTTACCTCAATTGTTATTTCTATAACTATCATGATAAACTTTACTATATGGTTTTTCCATAACACAATCTTGTCATATGTTTTCTAACATTTGTATGAAACTAAGTCTTAAATTTAATTTGTCACAATGTCCATCTACGCATTAGTTTTTTACCCATGTCTAGTTGTCAGCTAAGCTCCTTTCCTCAATAATAGATATTTCAATCTTTTTTTAATTTTAAGCAATAACTTTTTGGTTTTTGAAGTGAAGTTTTCTTCTATCTTGCCACGTGACAAATTTGGAAAAAATAAAACATGGAAGTAAATATAAAAAAGGTCTTCCAATCTTACATTAATGTAATGATGACATTCAGTAAACAAAGTGTATAAAATATAATGTAAAATCAAGTAAATATCTACTCTAATGTGAGTGACATCATAATCACCATATAAAATATCAACTATGTATATTCTCAAACCCGACATTGTATGAAAAAATATAAATCACATATTTCTAGGATTTAGAACAATAACAAATAAACATCAAAATCAAGATATGCAAATCACCAAATTCAAATTAGAAACCTACTATGCGAGGAGGAATCATCAACCACATCGGTGGTCGTTACATAAAAGGATGTCGTCAACTACCCTGCATGTGCTACTTGTAAAGAAAGCACATCACCATGCAAGGATAGTCACTAGACTAGCTCTAGGACAAGGTATACCTTTGTACCCTCTTTCAAGATACATTGTGTCTATATACGGATAGAAAGTTTTCACTTACACTGCCTACTTTATTTCCATATATCTCAATGTATATATATATATATATATATATATATATATATATATAATGTATCTATGTGTGTGTGTCTATATATGAATATATATGTATGTATGTATATATACATACATATATAAGCGGGTATTAAAGATAATCCCATATACATCTATCTATTTATATATATGTATCTAGATATATATGTGTGTGTGTAAGTATTTGAATGTGTTGGAAAACTCTTCTATTTATACATACAAAATTGTAACAAGTTAGTATAAGAAATGAAGTTCTTAATTATGTCAAGAAACCATATTTAAAAATGAAATTGTATAATTTACTTCCATTTATGTAATTTTAATATAGATGCAATTTTTGACAATAAAATAAGTAAAGAAGTTGAATATGGCATATGTATTGTTAATTTATATGTTAGTTGACAAAAAAGTAGATGTTCTTAGATCTTTTACTAGGTGCCTATTAGTAGAAGTTTTTCATCATTTTGATGCATTTCAATAAAAAAGTATACTCAAAATTTGTGGACTTTCACCGCCATTTGTCGCAATGGATTGATATGTCTATGCAATTTGATGTTGTAGAAATGGAACGTGGCATTGGTTGGCGATCTAATTGAACTATTATGGGATTTGAGTAAACAATTTATTTGTAGAATTTTTTGAATGTTGTGTAACAAAATTAGAAATTAGATTATAAATTTTCTCTTTCTGCTTTCTACATATGTTGTTTATGAAACATTCATCCTCTATTTGTAAATTTATGGTAACAAAACTCTATAGTATTTCCAGTTCTATTTATATAGTTACACAAATAAACCTACAAAAAAAGACACGTTGGATGTGGTGGATGTTTAGAGAATATGACCATAAAAAAATTTGTAACAATTTATTTGATCAAACAAAATTGACATGACAAGTCTTGTGAAATCTACCATTCAGGATTACATTATATTTTTCACTTTGATCCATATAAAAATGAAAAGGGAAACTTTAATTCAACTGTTTCAATCATAGAAAGCTTGGTGGCTTTTGTTCATCAATGTAGAACAACATGTTGAGGAGATCTTGTGAACCAAAGTAGAAAGGTTGTGACAATAATTAATCTTCATAAATGAACATAATAGACTCTTCACAATGTGTTGCTATAAATTGAGAGACTTGTGCTACCTCAATTATTCTTGTCAGAACTATCATGCTAACTTTACTGCATGACTTTTCCATAACACAATATTGTCGTGTCTTTTCTCACATTGGTGTGAAACCATGTGTTAACTTTGATTTGTCACAATGCCCACATAAGCATCAATCTTTTACCCATGCATTTATGGCTGTCAATTGAGGTCCCTTCCTCAATAATAGTTATTGCAATTTTTTTTTATGTTAAGCAATAACTTTTAGATATTTGAAGTATCTTTTTTCTATTTTGCCACATAACAAATGCTGAGAAAAAAGGTATCTTGCCACATAATTTTTACATATTTGAAAATTTTTTTTCTATCTTACCACATAAAAAAGGTCTTCCACTCTTACATTAAAGTAACTACGACTTTTTAATAAACCAAGTGTATAAAAATAATTTAAGATGGTGTTTATCTACTTTAATTTAAATGACATGATGATCACCGTATACAACATGAACTATGAATATTCTCAAACATGACGGTGTATAAGAAAAATATAAAACACATAATTCTGGGAGTTAGAACAAAAATAAATATATATATTGAACTCAATATATGTAAAACACTAGATTCAAATTAGAAATTTGAGTGTATCCTTTATTGTAAGGTGTTGTTCAAACTAGAATACAAATAGAAAAGAGAATTCCCTCCATACACGGATACAATGCTCCATAATACCGACTAATGAACCCTAATCTTTTTTATTTCCTATGTTCGAATTGTTGAAATGTATTGTTTGATGACTAATATATCTGAATGGCAGAATGGAACGAAGCAAAGATACTTTACTTACCGGGTACGAGGCCTTTCGAGCAAGAGAGCAGATGCCCTCGGGTCCAGCATTGGCACTTTCTCGCACGATCTTGCCGAAGCCGCCCTCACCCCAGGTCGTCCCCCAGGAGTTCTTCACAAGCCAATACTTGGTGCCGTCTTCCTCTGTCCCATAACCGATGACTTCTACGGCATGATTTGACGAGCTAGGTGAGCTGCAGTCGCTGTTGAAAATGCCGCCCTTGTAAAAATGGAATGCTGGAGATCCGATCTTGATGGAGGCATATACAGGCTGGGTCGCCACTGCAGCGAGGAGCGCTGACTCGTCAATCGTGGGACATACTTATAGCGTGTGATACTGGACTGGGATACCGTGTTGGAGGCCCTGCAGCTGTCGGAGTCCATGCCCAGGTACCGGTAATCAGTTTTTTTTTTTTTGAAGACACAACACTCATTACATTAAAGTCATTCGGCATCTACATGTAAAGGGAGATACACCAACCGAACACAAAAAAGTAAAGAACAGATACAATAACCAGAAACTCATATCGGAACGTGATAAGGACAATGATGTATTGATCTCTCTTCTATATCGCTGACCAAAACAGCTTTTTATGAGAGATTCCTTCAACCTGAGATTATATCTGATATAAAGTATATGCTCCAAACCAGTGACCGAAGAAGTGCTCACCTTCGCACTTGCTGCCATATAACAAAGAAGCAAAAAAAGACCTAACATGAAAGGAGGACACAAACCACACGACAACATAGAACCTATAACTCACTAAAGCAACAACACCTACCTAACAACACAACGTCCCACAAAAAAAGGACGAGAAACACAACTACCAACGACGAGCACTAAGGTTGCACCAATTAGGAGACCTAGGAAGGAGGCCAACACCCAAGGATGCAGATACAGAGGAAGGACGGCTCATGCGAGTACAAAGACGAGGAGTAGAGGGTGTCGGGAACTCCACCACCACTGCGAACAGGGGACGGAAGACCCACACGAAGCCCAAAACCCAGCTTCTTCCTCCTCTGCCTGGAGCACCAAGGGGCGCCCGAGCCCACCGTCCGCCCAAGAAGGAACCCAAGGCACGACACGACCAACCAACGAGCACAGAAAACTCTTACGGGCAGAGACTAGAAAACGACCCGCCGCCAGGAAGCAGACCCGAAGGAGAAGCCTCCAGCCTTCCGCCTCACTATCCCCTGCGATCGGCTTCCACGATTAGAATCGTGGTTGAAGAAAACACCTATTTGCTGGTGCCGAGACGATCTGCAGGCCAGAGCCCTAACGCCTAAACACCAGCGGGAGGCAAAGAAGGACAGGTAGCAGGACAAAGAGGAGCCGAGCTCCACCGAGCGCCACCACCAGCAGACGTGGGTTGAAGGAGAGGCCCGGGGGGAGAGGGCGGCGCACGCCGGCGGCCCAGCCCCTCCCCCAAGCCGAAACGGGAGCGCCGCTGAAACCTAAATCGCCACAGCGGTGAAGGGAGCACCGCGCAGCACTGGTACGGGTAATCAGTTGGGATATTGTCTCTTATCCTATTAGGATAATGAGAATTATCTTAACAAGAAAGTTCTAATTGGTGTACATTTGGAGTCCTAATATTATTTCCTTATCCAATTCTCTTTCCTACTTAGTTGGAGTTGTATTCACATTATCCTATTCCAAATAGAATAGTTGTATCCTCTTGTCCTCCTCCTATTCTGGGGTTGGTCTATCTTTGGGGCCTATAAATAGAGTAGTAGCCATTTGTTGTGAGTAGGCCAAAGAGGGAAGCTAAAAAGACAGCCAAAGGGAGAGAGAACAAGAGTGGGATACGAGATACTATTGTGGGCGTGAGATTGTGAGAGAGCGACAATCTTTATAATCTTTCTGAAGGTGCTTAATAGAATTTTGCGGTCTTCTTTGCCAATATTGTTCTCTTATGGTTATTTGCTTGGCAGTTATTGGTTCCATCGACTGGGGTCATTCTTGTTCTTCTCGTGCATGCTCGGAGTGTATCTCGCATAATCAGGTTTTTCTTGGGCTTGAATCTTCCACATGAATTTTATCAAATGGTATCAGAGCAAGGTTGTTGCGAGACGACCAGTGAGCAACGGTTGCACGTAAAGCATGACGACATTAACGAATACCATGGGGAGTCATCATATTGAGAAATTTGATGGTAAAAGTAATTTCAGTGTGTGGTAGAGCACGGTGAAAGATGTCATAGTACAACAAGGGCTAATCAAAGCACTTGAAGGAGAGAAGTCAAAAAAGATGTCTAATGGAGACTAGAGGATGATGGAGCACAAAGCGGTCAGCACAATTCGTCTAAGTCTTTCTACAGAGGCAAAGTATTCTGTGATCAATGAAGACTCACCGAAAATATTATGGAAAGTCCTAGAAGAGTTGTACATGGCGAATTCGCTGACGAACAAATGTGTGCTAAAAAGGCAATTGTACAAATTGCACATGGAAGAGGGCACACGGTTCGTTGACCATCTCAATGTCTTCAACAAGCTTGTCACACAACTGGTTAGCATGGAGGTGACGATTAGTGAGAGCGACAAGGTAGTTCTCATAGCTTCATCTCTACCACAATCATGGGAGCAACGGGTGATGAATATTCTTGTTGGGAAAATTACACTCAATTTCAACGAGGCGGCTGCATATCTTTTGGAGGCAGAGTTTTTGAAGAAACCCTCAAAGTCTTCCTCATGTGGTCAAGCGTTGGCTGTTACAGATGAAACCAATAAAAGTAAGGGTCACGGAAAGAAGAATCGGAAAGGCAAGGGAAGACACACATGCTATATATGTGACGAGGAGGGTCACATATAAAAGATTGTCCAGAGTTGAAAGAATTGAAAAGTGGAGTTTGCTCATTGGCGGAAGAATATTCAGAGGCACTAGATGTTACAGAATCAGTTACTCGTAATGGTTGGATATTTTATTTAGGCTATCGCTACATCATATGTCTAGAGAGAGATGTATTTGATGAAGGATCTCTGCATCAGGCATGTGGGACTGTTCAACTGGCAGATGAAAAACTCTATCAAATCACCGGAATTGGAACAGTTACGTTTAAGATGCATGATGGAGCACATCGCACATTGTCGGGGGTCTGATATGTCCCCGGTCTCAAGAGGAATATAATATCTGAGAGGGCACTTGAATTCATCGGTTGTAAACTTTCAAAGCAAGGTGGAGTCGTGCAAGTCACATACAAGGAGCAAGTGATCATGAAGGGTACCTGGTCCAGTGGAGCATATCGCTTGGTTGTAGATGTTCTAACCAAAGGAGGAGTAGTTGACGGGAGTTCTACACATACTGGAGGTGTGGATGAAGCATTGGCACGTGAGGCGAGCGTCATGAACTCGGAAAGTGCTACATGCTATCAACTCCCAGGGGAAGTCAGGTGCGAGGCTGCAAGATCAACTATAAAAATCAACAGGTGTAGAGGTGAAGTTGTCAATTGTTGGAAGAAGGAAGATGTGACAAGACCGACCACGCAGTACCAACGAGCAGGTGGAGCTCGGAGAAGGTATAAACCAATGGCATGGAGGGCCAAAGGTGTGAAGGATGCGGTTCCAACTGCAGGTGGTGGCAGTGCAGTTTATCAAACTGTACATCTTGAGGAGCTCTCACATGATGGGTTCGGGCAGCCATGCTCGGACACGCACTCTGTATACGCGTGCATGGTAGAGTGCTTCTGGTGACGGAAGCAGCTTCTGGGGGAGGAAGCATAGAAGAAGAACGGGAGTAAAATTCTTGAAGGAGCAGACACACTTTAGTTGATAATATCCAAGGTGGAGATTGTTGGGATATTGTCTCTTATCCTATTAGGATAATGAGAATTATCTTAAAAATAGGAAAGTTCTAATTGGTGTACACTTGGAGTCCTAATATTATTTCCTTATCCAATTCTCTTTCCAATTAGTTGGAGTTGTAATCATATTATCCTATTCCAAATAGAATAGTTGTATCCTCTTGTCCTATTCCTATTCCGAGGTTGGTCTATTTTTTGGGCTTATAAATAAAGTAGTAGACATGTGTTGTGAGTAGGCCAAAGAGGGAAGTCAAAAAGATAGCCAAAGGGAGAGAGAGCACGAGTGGGATACGAGATTCTATTGTGGGCGTGGGATTATGAGAGAGCGACAATCATTATAATCTTTCTGAAAGTGCTTAATAGAATTTTGCGGTCTTTTCGCCAATATTGTTCTCTTGTGGTTATTTGCTTGGCAATTAATTGCTTTGTCGACTGGGGTCATTCTTGTTCTTCTCGTACATGCTCAGACTGTAACTCGCATAATTGGTTTTTTCTTGGGCTTGAACCTTCCGCGTGAATCCTATCATGATCAGCCAGGGTTGTCATGCCGACATTTTTGATGATGTACTCGAACACCTTAGCGGCACTGCCGCCTGTGCAGCCATCTCCATTGTTGCAGTCCAGGAGTTGCTGCTCGGATAGGGAACAACGAAGGCCCAGCAGCAACCTACAGTAAATCGTGGGTGCATGATCGCACTACAACAGAGCCATGTTTCCGTGACGGACCCATCTACGATATCCGGAGGGGCATGATCCTCTTATTTGTTTGGAACAGTTTTACCCCTCTTTTAGGGCAACAGCAGACCGCGGGAACCCAAAACCTTCCGCTACTAAAATTTACATCAAACGGCTTCTATTCAATCAGTTGATCTTACGACTACAAAGCAAAGGCGTGTCCTTAGTCTTCCGTGCTCATTCACCACTTCGATGATCGGTCGCTCTCTCTCTTCCTGCCCGTGCACGTTGTTTGCTCCGCCACTCCCCCACGCACCCGGTCCTCTGCTTGCCGTATCCGCATCATGGGGCATGTCATCTACAAACAAGTAAGACTGCGGTTTAAGGCTTTGACTCACAGTAAGAACGGGAGGAGTAAGAGAGATCTTTTTTGCCTCTACTCACAGAATTCCATAGGCGACCAAAGGCAACCGCAACCTGGACATCGGCGACGAGTGGACGAAGAAGAAATAGGTTACAGCTGGACTGTTGTTGCTGACCGGCATCAAGTACAAGGTTCTTGTGGTGACTCGTCAATAGGGCACGCACAACTTCAGGAGTGGCAAAGGAAAAATCTGGTCCAAAGGAGAAATACCTATCTTCCAAATTTCATCTAGCGTCTGGTGAGTATGTATGATTTGCCCTTATCTAATTACATCTTTCTGATACATCTTAGGCACAAATACCCAAAAGGCGGCGTATGGTTTCAGACTTACAGATACTGAACATATATTTTTCTAATTTAGACCCCCAACACATATTTTTCTAAATCTGCAACTGGTTATCAACCTTATCCTTATAGATACCCAATGTTGTCAGCATTCATGTTATATACTTGGGTTCCATATTTTGGGCTTGTTTATTTCATTGTTTCTTTTCTTTGTCTATGCCTAAATACATCTACAAGGTGTGTTGTAATGGGAGACAGACATCGTCATTAAGCATTAGATGTGCCTGAGATATTATTTCTATATGTGTAATGACATGTCCACTTCAGTGGTAATGTCATGTCTAAACCTTCCAACTCCAACATTTTGTTCTTAGCTTATATCTGTGATTCCTGTTTGATCTGTGGATGTCCATGATTTTGTGTAAGGCAGGGTGTACCAATCAGAAAAGTAAAGAAAAAGAACTGCAACTCCAACAACAAGGGTGTGAGTGACATGTGAAACACCACACAGAAGAGTGTCAACTACATGTGAGATGTGAACTGGCTTGGAGCTAGTTGAACATGGGGGATTCTGCATTCTCTTCCCTATGATTACTGAAAGAAAAAATCATTCATTCATCCAACCCATGCAATAAACTTACTCCCAAGAAAAATTATTTCCTTGGTCCAATGCACACCTTCTCCTAAATAGTCTTTGGTTTTAGGTTTGTTAGAAAATATTGTTGTGTCACTTGTCTACTCTATTGTGTAGGTGATTCATTGTCTCTTTGTTGGATGCTACTGATTCGTCGCCTTCCTACTATGATTAAACTGTTGGTTGGTCCTATTCTAGCCTAGGAGAAACACTAGATTCTCTCTTATTTCTACGCCATATATGCATGCTTGTTTGTCCATTGGTTACGAGGATGTTAATTACTTTTTTGGGGCTTCCTTCCTATTTAATGGCACTACCTGGCTATGAATAGTAGCTATGATTATGTATACATGTCATCTATGTATGAACAGCTATATCCACCAGCTTGCACCTACGCTCCAAGTTATGCCTATTATGTTCAAAAGGAAAAATACATTCATGTGCAACTATCTCTCTTATTACCTTACATATCTTTTAGCATCACTTCTTTTTATATAACAAATTATCCTCGAAAGGGGCTTGAAGGCAATGGCTTGAAAATGATGTGGGAGACCTAGCCATGAGCAATTTCCTTCCTAACAATATAGAATAATGTTATGTACCATATCTATATGGTTGCGACCTAAGCTATATTTAGATGATGAACTATCTCTATTCTTATAAAAGTAAGTCAGAGGTTTTAGTACTGAAGAAACTAGATCTGAAGTACAATCTAGAGTGTATTACTTGTCACTTGATTATTAGTTTAATCATTTGTTGAAAAATTGAATTTCCATTAGTCCTATTAAAAGTAATCCATTATTACTAGGGTTGTTAGACTCGAACCGGTCAGTGAACTAGTGAGGCCTCTGGTTCACGATTCACTGGTTCAACGAGTGGTCTGACCGGTTCAACAGGTGACGTCAGCATGACGTCACTAGTAGTTTAATAATATATAAATGTCTTTGATACTCATGGAAATTATCCCTACAAAAGTTATGAAACATGAATAATATCATAATTGCTCACAATAACTTGATAAAAAAGACCAAATAACAATATTATACTATTCATGGACATTTATACTACAACATTTATATAGTATTCAATGTTAAATAACATAAAATAGCAGCAACAATGCATTTCCTTGCTAAATGAGAGAACCGGCCGGTTGGGCAAAAATCGGACCGGTTCACCAGTTTGATGCCGGTCAGACGTCATTTCTGGCTTTTAGAGGAAATTGACCCGGTAGGGTGACCGGTTCCTAGTTCAACCGGTTCAATTGGTCGGTCTGGTTCAGTCCTGATAACCATGATTATTACTCAAAATTAGGTAATGCTAGTTGTGTGATAATTTGTTCTGCTATTCATTCACTGGATTATTGGTCTCTTGATCCGTAGAACTTTTTAGTAATTCATTTTATTAGTTGTACACAATCTAAAGGGACTTATAAATAATTCTATCCAATTCATATTCCAAGTATAGATGTGTTTTCTCATGTAATTAATACTGGAGAGACTCTAGTCATGTTCACATATTATGTTGACATTGGTTATAATTAATTTTGTTTGTGAACTCTTACAATAGATAATAATATACTACAACGATAATGTCCATCAGATTTTGGAAAATCATTAAAAACTTCCCAGTCCATTGTCTATGTCGTTTTTTGGTAGTAATGTTTCTATTAGGAGCAATGTTCAAAATTTCGATGAAATTGTCGAAATTTCGGCCGAAATTTCGATTTCTGTGGTAATCGGGCATCGAAATTGACTGACAAACTCTCAAAATAGGCAGATCATCAAATATTTTTTTCTATATTTTCATATACTAAGTACTACCTAGAGCATATTTTTTTGCACAGTTTTGTGTTTTTAAGTCTATATTGTTCTTGCAAACTATATCAACTTAATTCATTGATGTCACCATTGAAAGTTAACATAAAAATCCCAGTCGAACTGCCCATCGAAACAGTTCATGACCATTTACTAAAAAATGATGAGACCCCACCCCCTACATATTCAATATGAAATATTATTACATATTTGAGTAGATCAACACTGGTAGATCATTCTGGTAAAATTTCATAAATTAATTTGTTTTTTTGTCGTCGAAACGCTAGGAACGCATTTATCAAAATTTCTGTCGAAATTTGTCAAAATTTCTATTTCTGTGGCCACCTAGGAAGCAAAGACACTTCTCAGAGGCTGTCGTGTCCGTGTCCAACGCGTGTCCAACATGGACACACTTTGGACACGCATGGACGTGTGGCAGACATGCCTCAGGTGTGTCCACTTTGAATTTTTTTATTGAAGTGTTGGACACAGCTTGGACACTCCATGGACACATCCAGAGCACACCACTCTGACCCACTTAAGCCTAGGCGTATGAACAAGCCTTCTCTAAATCTTTGCCTCCTATTCTCCACTACTCACCCTACTACCATTAGTTAATTAAGCTTCAGGTGCTACATGCAAGTCATTGACATCCTTCTTATCATCTCCACCAGCTGTTGCAACATCCGGGGACTGCCACATCAACCATGAGGAGGAAAACAATTTGATTCACCTCCTTGTGATAGTACATGTTGTTAATCATTACTTCCACTGAAACTATTGTCCCCAAAATTCTACTGCTCTTAATTTTTACAATTCATATTACAACAATATCATATAATCAAGCATCATAATGTTTGTTGTGAACTAATCCATATGGTGACTTGTAAATATAATGTTATATGTTGATTGCTTGTTGGATTTCATGGTGATTGCCCATGAGGATAATCTATCTAGATCATTTTGTGTTAATACACATAACATATTACACATTATATGTCATAATATGTTATACATATATATATATATATATATATATTGTGGGATCTGATCTCCAAACCATGACATAAACACGATTAAAACTTAGCGGAAGCGAATCGGTAATCAGCGGAAGACAAAAATCACGGGAAATTAAAACTTTTCGTGATAAGAACTTGAATCCATAGAAGCCTCTTTCATAAAGTGAGGTAAACTGCTTACATCTCAGGATAATTACTTCTTGAGTAATTATATACATCAGGATACAAAATCTTAAGATCACTTATACAAAAAGACTCCAAGACCTGAGAGTACAGAGGACACATAGAACTGACTCTAACTACACCATAGGGCAGGACAATCTCCACCTGAGATTACTGCTGCCCCTGATGCTGCTGCTGAGACTGATCACCTGTAGGCTGGTTCCTTCGTCTCCGACGTCCACCTAAAAAGTTGAAGCCTACGGGGTGAGACAATTATACATAATTGTCCCAGCGAGAGTTATAACTCTTTGCCAGAAGCTTTATTATAACATCAAAGAATATTTTAAACAGTAAAGCCTTCAAAGCATTCTGTAACAGTTGCAGGTATAACAAGATCTCAACCATTTAGGAGATATGGAGAATATAAACACTATTGCAATGTAACATCAATCAACTAACTTGGAGTTATCTCTAACAAGTTATACTATATGGTTGATTATGTTTTACAAACAACATTATGCCCTGTGGAGATGAGGCTTACCACTCATACTCCAACTGATCGCTGAGAAGCCGCATCAGTATCATACATAGGTCATTAAGAGAGCCGGATTCTCATGACCTTCACCTTCCTCAGTCAGTAAGAGGATCACTTGTAGGACATCTCGTGTCTCTACTACTATAGCTCACCAGGGTAAACTGGTCCTTTGCTATTCTAGAGTCACAGTGGCGTTCTGTACTCTCTTCGTCATCAGGAGGTTTCATATTTACCTACCACTGATACGGATATCTGTGCTTTCTTCGTCATCAGGAGGTTTCATGTTTACCTACCACTGATACGGTATGGAACTATAGTGAAGGATGGATGGATTCCACATCTACATCACTTTCCTACACTAGGATGTAAGGTTCTACACATCCATGTACCCCACATACTCAAAAGTATGTGCTCCAGGAGTTCCCTGAGGAAAACCTGTTTCACCATCACTTAATTTCTGACAATGATGGATCTATGATCAGGGCTCTACATTATACTTGATTAGTTAGGTACATTCAGTATTCTTTAACAGCATACATTGTTCTTCAAACAATAACAATAGCATAGCAGCTATAAAAGAAGAATACTAAATGTAACAGGCCTAACTCATATCAATCATTATTTCTCCTTATCCTCATCACAAGTCATCTTTAAGGCATGACCTTGATGGTATTCATGGCTCTCATAGCCCATTATCAGCATAGGATGCCACTGGCAAGGCATCAGATTACTTTACTTATTCATAAGGCTAACAACATGCCTTCAATGAATATAACATCAACATCCATACCTGGATATGATTATCTTCATATCAGAACCTGCATGGTTAATACATCTGATAAAAGTAATACAACAATAAGGAATGTACTTCCTACTCTTGTCATAAGAGTTAAATCTTTAATTCAATTCAAATAGAGTTTATTTCTCAAAAGCATGCCATTACCCTTGAATTAGGGTTTACTATTCACATTACATGTCATCACCCTTGAATTAGGGTTTACTATTCACATCAAGGTGAATTAAACTCATAACATCATCATGTATGAGTAACATCTTCATCGATACTCTTGTATTAGTTAAAGGTTCATCATTTATCATAATTAGGGTTTCTATGATCTCACACAGGTGGATCATACCCTAATTATGCTCATTTATGTGCATTGGAGATACTTTACTCGAGTTTCCACTTAAAAAGGGTACTTTCTCTTTCTAGAAGTACTTTCTCTCTCTAGAAGTACTTTCTCTCTCATCATAATGTTAGGTGATGTCAACATCACTCTAAAACAGGTTGGATTGAGGCATCATAGGCTAACATAGCCAAAAACATCATCATTATGTGATTAGAGTTACTTTCTCTCTCTAGGTTACTTTCTCTCTCTAGAGTACTCTCTCTTTCATCATACTAATGGTTGATGGTAACATTACACTAGATCAAGTTGGATAGAGTCATTATGACTAAAAACATCATTCTCATGTAATTAGGGTTTGAATTGAGCAAGGTATAACTTAATTTGACCCTTCAGGGGTATTTTGGTAATTCACCCCATTGATCATCATCATGGTCAAAAACCTTAGTCAAATAACCCCTTACTATCCTAGATTATCATTAGGGTTTGATTTGGGCAACATTGAACCATTTACATCATCAAATGATTGAATGAGGTCAACCTTGAATCACATTGATTGATTTCAATCATTAATCATCAATTGGGTTGAGATTGGTTGAAAGTGTTGACCGTTTGCCCACTTTGACCCTTTAAGACCGCGAGCCTCTTTCTAACTCCAAGACCGCGAGCCCCCTTAGGCTTCAAGACCACGAGCCTCTTCAAGGGTTCAAGACCGCGAAGCCTTCCATTGGTTCAAGTTAATGTTGAGACCGCGAAGACCAATTTGAGTTGAGACCGCGAGGGTCATGAAGACCGTTTGCCCTTCTTTGACCTCAGGACCGCGAGGCCCTTCGTGGTCTTGAGACCGCGAGCCTCCTCTCGGTCTTGAGACCATGAGCCCCCTCACGGTCTTGAGACCACGAGCCCTCTCACGGTCTTGAGACCGCGAGGCTCACATGGTCTCAGCCGCTTGGTCCATCAACAAAATCAACAAAGCAATCGATGATGTCAACCGATGTTGAAGCCCTCAAAAGGTCAAATCTATGTTGACCACTTATGGATTGAGTCAATTAAGATTATGCTTGATCACTTGTTCATTCAATTGACCCATAATGGTTAACCAATTATGGTTGAAATCGATTCAATTAGGGTCTATCAATGTTCACCCATCAACACTCAACAGTGTGCATCAACACAAGGTTGAACCCTTCAATTGAGCTCCAATTGGGCCCAAACTTGGCCCAAACGGTCTTGAGGTCATGTGGGTGGACCCCACATGGTCTTAAGACCGTTTTCCCAAGATTTCATCAAAGTCTAAGGTGATTTTATAGGGGTTGAACCATGATTGAACCACAAAACAGAATTTTGATTAAATTAATAACTTATTTGCAATTGGGTCCTCAATTGGTCAAATTACTCAACCCTAGACCTTCAAACGGTCTTGGGTGATTGTACTCTCGGTCTTGAGACCGTTTGGATGAGTTCCAAACGCTCTTGAGACCGTTTGCCCATCCAATTTTTGGATTCTAGTGTAGATTCATCAAGGTTGAACAAATTGAGTTGATGATTATATCAATATTTAATTGCAATGTAACTTGGTGTAAAAGTACCTTCAATTGGTCAACAAATCTTGACCCCAGACCTCCAAACGGTCTTGGTTGATTGCCCTCGCAGTCTTGAGACCGTTTGGTGACCCCCAAACGGTCTTGAGACCGTTTAGGTCAATCAACCCTAAAAACCCTAATTAGGTCACCATAATTTCAGTACTGATTTTATCTAGGGTTAGCCCTAGTATTCACCCTTCAACTCTTAGCCCGTTTGAAATTAGACCATCAAACTTGGTGAGTTGTTAATTAACATAATGTTGAACAGTAATCTCATACGGTCAACGCTTAGTCAACGACCTTACACGGTCTGGAGACCGTTTGCCCAAAAAGGCAATTTCAGACCGTTTGAAAATCAGCAATTAATTCATTTAAAGTTGTGACTTAAAAAGGTCATATCTCCCGATTCCTTTGGCGTTAGTCTCCCAAATTTTGAGGGTAATTAGCCTATATAATTAGGAACAGATTTCTTATACGGTCCACGCTCGGTCAACGGGGCCAAACGGTCTTAAGACCGTTTGCCCTGTCGCAGTCTCGAGACCGTTTGCTCACCTCGCGGTCTTGAGTCCGAGAGAGCAAATTGTTAGGACCGTTTAAGGAAAAGAAAAGCGGTGGGTTTTTCTTGGAAATCACGCCTTCATCTTCTAGCTCAAGAACAGTACAGATATCCCACGGGTTTGCTTGCAAAATAGCAGGGAAAAGTAGGGAAACACTAAGAGCTATCATCAAAACGCATATAAAGATGCATATAGTAAAGCATGGGTTTAGAGTTATAAAACCCGCCTAAAGCTTGCTTCTTGAGCTCCAAGCTTTCAAGCTCCAAGCTCTAATGGCGTCCTTGAGTTCTTACAGGTTGGCCAAGGTGAAAACTCCAAGGAAGGATGAAAAGAGACGGCTAGAAAGGTAGGGTTTCAAGAGTTAGCCATGAAGATGACCTTGAATTCGAGTTTTAACCATGGAATTAGGCAAGAAGAGGGGTTTAAACCTACCTTGCACCCCTTGGTCGTCCTCCTTAGCTCCAAGGAAGTCCTTGGTCGTCTTTGGTGAAATGAAACAGTAAGGGAACGAAGGGTGAGTTCCCTTGCAACTAAGGGAAGGAGAGCTTATATACATGGGGTAGGATTTTCAACATTAGTTCATAAGTTTCCCTTAATTCCAACTAAGTCCTTCCTTTATTACTTGCTCGTCCCTTCCTCTTTATTCTAAGGACAAACCTTAACTTAAGTTATAGAAAAGAAGGCAAGGAAGAACAATCTAATAATAAAGTTCATACTTAAAGGGATATTGCACATATACCCTGATTATTCAATCACAAAGCCTATTTCTTAACTTGATAACTCAATTGAGGTGAATTCCTCATCATTTCTTCTCTAAATGATGGCAAGAGTCTAAAAAGATACTTTAGATGACATTCTTTACAAATTGCATCCCTTTATTTGGGTAAATTGCATTTTACCCCAAATTAGGGTTTCAAGCCCTGGGATTGCTTCCACAGCTGCACCTTGGTGCTCTAGCTTGGGAAATCCTTCAAACTTTGCCAAAGAGATTCTCATGATGTCTCAACATCATAGGAACATCTCATCATGTGCAAATTGCAAGCTAACCCTTTTAACTGGGTAAATTGCACATAGGTCCCTGTATATCAAAACAATGCTACAACTTTAAAATAAAAAGGAGCAAATACTGAAATATACGTTTCTGGGAATTTAATTACATGCTCAGAGTTAATCACAAAGATTTAATTACATATTTAGGCAAAACACCTAGGGTTAACTCATAACCCAGGTCAGGGATGTTACAAATTATCCACCCCTTACAAGGATTTCGTCCCCGAAATCGATAAAACATACTAAGAGAAAAGGACAGGATACTTCCTTCTCATCTCATCCTCTAACTCCCAAGTGGCTTCTTCAATACCACGATGGTTCCAGAGGACTTTCACAAGACTTATATCTTTCTTCTTTAGCTTTTTAATTCGTTTATCAAGGATTGACACTGGTCCCTCCTCATAGGATATGTCATCATTCAATTCTACCTCCATAGGTTGTAGAACTGACTCGGTGTCTGGGTGACATTTCTTCAACATAGAAATGTGAAACACAGGATGTAACCTCTGTAATTCTGGGGGAAGCTCTAGTTTATATGCTACCTTTCCAATCCGTTCAATGATTGGATAAGGCCCCATATATCTAGGAGCTAACTTCCCTTTCCTTCCAAAACGAAGGACCCCTTTCCAAGGTGAGACCTTAAGATACACTTTGTCTCCAACCTGGAACTCTAAGGGTCTACGACGTTTGTCAGCATAAGATTTCTGCCTATCCTGAGCAGTCTTAATCTTATGTTGTATATCTTTAATCTTTTCTGTGGTTTGCTGCACCAGGTCAGGACCTAACAACTGGTGCTCACCAGTCTCAAACCAACACAAGGGTGATCTACAACGTCTACCATATAAGGCTTCATAAGGTGCCATATCAATACTATGCTGGTAGCTATTGTTATAGGCAAACTCTATCAGGCTTAGGTGTAGATCCCAACTTCCAGTGAACTGGAGAACACATGCTCGCAACAGGTCTTCTAAGGTTTGTATGGTCCTTTCCGACTGTCCATCAGTCTGTGGATGAAAGGTCGTACTAAATCTTAGCTTGGTGCCTAAGGCTCTGTGCAACTGTTCCCAAAAACGACTTGAAAACTGAGGACCTCTGTCAGAAACTATTGTGACAGGAACTCCGTGCAAACACACTATCTCTTGAACATACAACTCTGATAACCTTTCAGCAGAATAGGTTGTTTTGACAGGTAAGAAATGTGCTGTCTTAGTCAACCTATCAACAATTACCCAAATGGAATCATGTCCTTTGCTTGTCCTGGGTAGGCCAACAACAAAGTCCATGGTCACATGGTCCCATTTCCACTGTGATATGGGTAAAGGTTGCATTGTTCCTGCAGGCTTCTGGTGTTCAGCTTTAACTTGCTGACACACAGGGCACCTCAGAACAAACTCTGAAACGTCCTTCTTCATCCCAGGCCACCAATACAGATCCTTCAAATTCCGATACATCTTGGTGCTCCCTGGATGCATAGCATACATGGAAGAATGGGCTTCTTCCAGGACTAACTTCCTTAAGTTGTCCACCTCCGGCACTATCATTCTTCCATTATAACAAGCTACTTGATCTTTTGAGTCATGAAACCCATCTTGCTTCTCATTTCCATACTCAGATCTTATATGTTGAACTGCAGCATCACCTAGCTGTGCTTCTTTAATCTGCTCTCTTAGGGTAGGTTTAATATGCATCTCAGCTAACAAACCGGCTAGCAATGACACCTTCAACTGTACATTGTCTTGCCTTAAAGAGATAAGCATATCTCTCCTAGAGCATACTAAAGAGTTTAGTTGTGCTCTATTCATGGTTGATGTTGTTGATTTCCTACTCAAGGCATCTGCAACAACATTGGCCTTACCTGGATGGTAATCAATTCTACAGTCGTAGTCCTTGATTAACTCCATCCAGCGACGTTGCCTCATGTTGAGCTCATGCTGAGAGAAGATATACTTAAGGTTTTTGTGGTCTGTGAAAATCTGGAATGTCTCTCCGTAGAGATAATGTCTCCAGATCTTCAAAGCATGAACCACAGCTGCTAACTCCAGATCGTGTGTTGGATAATTCTCCTCGTGTTTCTTAAGCTGTCGGGAAGCAAAAGAAATCACTTGTTTATCCTGCATCAACACACATCCTAGTCCATTTTTGGAAGCATCACAGAAAACTACATATCCTTTTCCTTGTTCATGTAGCACTAATACAGGTGCACTTGTCAACCTCTCCTTCAGCAACTGGAAAGATTGTTGACACTTATCACTCCAAGAAAAAGGAACATCTTTCCGGGTTAACTTGGTCAAAGGTAAAGCTATAGAACTAAAGTTCTTTATGAGCCTTCGATAATAGACAGCTAACCCCAAGAAACTTCGAATCTCCGTCGGTGTCTTCGGTTGTTCCCATTGTAGAACAGATTCTACCTTTGCAGGGTCAACACGAATTCCCGAGGCGGATATTACATGTCCAAGAAAAGATACCTCCGGCAGCCAGAACTCACACTTGCTAAACTTAGCATACAACTTATGTTCTCTTAGCAAGGTCAAAGCTTGGCGAAGATGCTGCTCATGCTGATGAGCATCTTTACTATAAATCAGTATGTCATCTATGAAGACGACAACACACTGATCAAGGAAAGGTCGAAAAACTCTATTCATGAGTTCCATAAATGTAGCTGGTGCATTGGTTAGTCCAAACGACATAACCGTGAACTCATAGTGACCATATCTTGTCCTAAAGGCAGACTTGGATATGTCACTATCCTTAATACGAAGTTGGTGATATCCAGACCTCAAGTCTATCTTTGAAAAGACTGTTGCACCACACAACTGGTCAAAGAGATCATCAATCCTCGGCAGAGGATACTTATTCTTTATTGTTACTTTATTGAGTTGTCTATAGTCGATGCACAACCGCATTGACCCATCTTTCTTTTTAACAAACAAGACCGGAGCACCCCAAGGTGAAGTACTCGGTCGGATAAAACCTCTCTCAAGTAGCTCTTGAAGCTGTTTCTTGAGTTCTGCCATCTCGGCAGGAGCCATTCTATACGGAGTTTGAGCTATGGGTTTCGTATCTGGAATCAGATTGATTTCAAAGTCAATCTCCCGAGGTGGTGGTATACCAGGAAGTTCTTCAGGAAACACATCCTCGAATTCCCTGACTATGGGAACTTCAGCAGGGTTGGTCCTTTCCTTGGTAACATCTACCACATGGGCTAAGAATGCATAACATCCTTGCCTCAACAGCTTATCAGCAACCATAGCTGATACAAGACAGGTGGGCAGAATCTTTGTTTCTCCTTGAAAGATCCATGTGCTGCTTTCATCAGCAAACACAGCCAACTTGGACTCACAATCCAAGACAACTCTATACCTTTCTAAGGTATCCATCCCGAGGATTATATCAAATCCCTGCATATCAAGTGGTATAAGATCCACTTGAATGCGATGGTCAGAAAAGAAAAGGATGCAGGGAGAACATACCTCCTGCAAAACGGCAGACCCACTCAACAGAGTCTCTAACAACAAACTATCTGCTCTATGACTAACAGTCACATTACAATTACGAATCACTTCACGAGTGATGAAAGAGTGTGTAGCACCCGGATCAATCAGAACGGATACAACACAGGATATAGACATATCAGAATATAAAAGTTTCATCTGACCTGCCACTACCCGTGGATTGACCACTGCCTCAGGTGGGTTCATAGCATAGAACCTCGTAGTCGCCTGGTGTTGAGGTGGTGCTGATGATCCAGCTTGAGATGCTTGTCCACGTCCTCGAGCTGCTCCTTGATGTTGTCTATTCTGAGATCCCTATTGATTCTGTCTCAGAGGTTGTTGTGTCACACCGACAGGCCTAGAACGGCAATCCTTCATCAAGTGTCCCACCTTACCACAGTTGTAGCAACTCTTCTCCTGTTGCTGTGGTCTGGGTGGTCCAGTAACTGACACTGATGCAGAACTGTGCATCCCTTGAAGCGGTTGACTCCGCCCTCTACCTCTGCTTGGTGTCCATTGAGTTTGAAAACTTGATCTGGGTGGTGGAGGGTTAGGTGCAGAGAATCTAGGTTTCTTGGAATCCCTAGATGAAGAACCCTGGAACTGTGGATATCTTTTATGGGTTTGTCTTTTCTCAACCACAGATCTCTCTATCCTTCGGACTGACTCAACGAAGGTAGAGAATCTCTCTCTGTTTTCTAAGGCAGACACAGGGGTTGACATATCAGAATTCAAACCATTCTCGAATCTTCTGATTCTTTCCTCATCCGTAGCAGCCATGTGCGGACAGAACCGCAACAACTCCATAAACTTAGCTTCATACTCACTAATTTTCATCATACCCTACCTTAGTTTCTCAAACTGAGAGATCTTCTCATCTAGGAAGGTCTTTGGAAAATATCTATTGATAAATTCCTGACGAAACTCTTCCCATGAGAACTCTACTCCAGGTCTCTTCTGCTCTTCCATGTTCCACCAGTGACCAGTACTGCCTTTGAGAAGATAGACAGCATGTCTAACCTTCTCAGCTTCCAGAATCATAAGAATCCTGAAAGCCTTCTCCAACTCTGTCAACCATAAGTCAGCATCTGCAGGGTCGGCAGTTCCGAAGTACTCGGTAGCTCCGACACGACGAAGTCGTTCGAACGTCTTACCGATACCTTGTGCTTCAGGCTGGACAGGTGCCCTAGGTGCAGGAATGGGCATCCTATCGGTTATATGTGTCATGGCAGTCATAAACTGCCCGAACATCGTCTGTACAGCTGGATCACTCATGTCAGCTGGGTCGAACTGGGGTGGCTCTCTTGGCGACTCAGGTGCAGGTTGTTCTATTCTCGGAACTCTTGCATCGCCTCGAGGTGCACTAGCACTACTCTCTGCCACGTGCTCATCACGATGTTCCGACATTCTTATGTATCTTCTTCTCCTGAGGAGCAGAAGATTCTATTAGATAAGGAAGGAGTACTAAAGGTAGACTCAACATCCTAAGTCCTATGCCTCTGTAGACTCAACTGAACCTGGAGCTCTGATACCACTAGTTGTGGGCTCTGATCTCCAAACCATGACATAAACACGATTAAAACTTAGCGGAAGCGAATCGGTAATCAGCGGAAGACAAAAATCACGGGAAATTAAAACTTTTCGTGACAAGAACTTGAATCCATAGAAGCCTCTTTCATAAAGTGAGGTAAACTGTTTACATCTCAGGATAATTACTTCTTGAGTAATTATATACATCAGGATACAAAATCTCAAGATCACTTATACAAAAAGACTCCAAGACCTGAGAGTACAGAGGACACATAGGACTGACTCTAACTACACCATAGGGCAGGACAATCTCCACCTGAGATTACTGCTGCCCCTGATGCTGCTGCTGAGACTGATCACCTGTAGGCTGGTTCCTTCGTCTCCGACGTCCACCTAAAAAGTTGAAGCCTACGGGGTGAGACAATTATACATAATTGTCCCAGAGAGAGTTATAACTCTTCTCCAGAAGCTTTATTATAACATCAAAGAATATTTTAAACAGTAAAGCCTTCAAAGCATTCTGTAACAGTTGCAGGTATAACAAGATCTCAACCATTTAGGAGATATGGAGAATATAAACACTATTGCAATGTAACATCAATCAACTAACTTGGAGTTATCTCTAAAAAGTTATACTATATGGTTGATTATGTTTTACAAACAACATTATGCCCTGTGGAGATGAGGCTTACCACTCATACTCCAACTGATCGCTGAGAAGCCGCATCAGTATCATACATAGGTCATTAAGAGAGACGGATTCTCATGACCTTCACCTTCCTCAGTCAGTAAGAGGATCACTTGTAGGACATCTCGTGTCTCTACTACTATAGCTCACCAGGGTAAACTGGTCCTTCGCTATTCTAGAGTCACAGTGGCGTTCTGTACTCTCTTCATCATCAGGAGGTTTCATATTTACCTACCACTGATACAGATATCTGTGCTTTCTTCGTCATCAGGAGGTTTCATGTTTACCTACCACTGATACGGTATGGAACTATAGTGAAGGATGGATGGATTCCACATCTACATCACTTTCCTACACTAGGATGTAAGGTTCTACACATCCATGTACCCCACATACTCAAAAGTATGTGCTCCAGGAGTTCCCTGAGGAAAACCTGTTTCACCATCACTTAATTTCTGACAATGATGGATCTATGATCAGGGCTCTACATTATACTTGATTAGTTAGGTACATTCAGTATTCTTTAACAGCATACATTGTTCTTCAAACAATAACAATAGCATAGCAGCTATAAAAGAAGAATACTAAATGTAACAGGCCTAACTCATATCAATCATTATTTCTCCTTATCCTCATCACAAGTCATCTCTAAGGCATGACCTTGATGGTATTCATGGCTCTCATAGCCCATTATCAGCATAGGATGCCATTGGCAAGGCATCAGATTACTTTACTTATTCATAAGGCTAACAACATGCCTTCAATGAATATAACATCAACATCCATACCTGGATATGATTACCTTCATATCAGAACCTGCATGGTTAATACATCTGATAAAAGTAATACAACAATAAGGAATGTACTTCCTACTCTTGTCATAAGAGTTAAATCTTTAATTCAATTCAAATAGAGTTTATTGCTCAAAAGCATGCCATTACCCTTGAATTAGGGTTTACTATTCACATTACATGTCATCACCCTTGAATTAGGGTTTACTATTCACATCAAGGTGAATTAAACTCATAACATCATCATGTATGAGTAACATCTTCATCGATACTCTTGGATTAGTTAAAGGTTCATCATTTATCATAATTAGGGTTTCTATGATCTCACACAGGTGGATCATACCCTAATTATGCTCATTTATGTGCATTGGAGATACTTTACTCGAGTTTCCACTTAAAAAGGGTACTTTCTCTTTCTAGAAGTACTTTCTCTCTCTAGAAGTACTTTCTCTCTCATCATAATGTTAGGTGATGTCAACATCACTCTAAAACAGGTTGGATTGAGGCATCATAGGCTAACATAGCCAAAAACATCATCATTATGTGATTAGAGTTACTTTCTCTCTCTAGGTTACTTTCTCTCTCTAGAGTACTCTCTCTTTCATCATACTAATGGTTGATGGTAACATTACACTAGATCAAGTTGGATAGAGTCATTATGACTAAAAACATCATTCTCATGTAATTAGGGTTTGAATTGAGCAAGGTATAACTTAATTTGACCCTTCAGGGGTATTTTGGTAATTCACCCCATTGATCATCATCATGGTCAAAAACCTTAGTCAAATAACCCCTTACTATCCTAGATTATCATTAGGGTTTGATTTGGGCAACATTGAACCATTTACATCATCAAATGATTGAATGAGTTCAACCTTGAATCACATTGATTGATTTCAATCATTAATCATCAATTGGGTTGAGATTGGTTGAAAGTGTTGACCGTTTGCCCACTTTGACCCTCCAAGACCGCGAGCCTCTTTCTAACTCCAAGACCGCGAGCCCCCTTAGGCTTCAAGACCGCGAGCCTGTTCAAGGGTTCAAGACCGCGAAGCCTTCCATTGGTTCAAGTTAATGTTGAGACCGCGAAGACCAATTTGAGTTGAGACCGCGAGGGTCATGAAGACCGTTTACCCTTCTTTGACCTCAGGACCGCGAGGCCCTTCGCGGTCTTGAGACCGCGAGCCTCCTCTCGGTCTTGAGACCATGAGCCCCCTCACGGTCTTGAGACTACAAGCCCTCTCACGGTCTTGAGACCGCGAGGCTCACATGGTCTCAGCCGCTTGGTCCATCAACAAAATCAACAAAGCAATCGATGATGTCAACCGATGTTGAAGCCCTCAAAAGGTCAAATCTATGTTGACCACTTATGGATTGAGTCAATTAAGATTATGCTTGATCACTTGGTCTTTCAATTGACCCATAATGGTTAACCAATTATGGTTGAAATCGATTCAATTAGGGTCTATCAATGTTCACCCATCAACACTCAACAGTGTGCATCAACACAAGGTTGAACCCTTCAATTGAGCTCCAATTGGGCCCAAACTTGGCCCAAACGGTCTTGAGGTCATGTGGGTGGACCCCACATGGTCTTAAGACCGTTTGCCCAAGATTTCATCAAAGTCTAAGGTGATTTGATAGGGGTTGAACCATGATTGAACCACAAAACAGAATTTTGATTAAATTAATAACTTATTTGCAATTGGGTCCTCAATTGGTCAAATTACTCAACCCTAGACCTTCAAACGGTCTTGGGTGATTGTCCTCTCGGTCTTGAGACCGTTTGGATGAGTTCCAAACGGTCTTGAGACCGTTTGCCCATCCAATTTTTGGATTCTAGAGCAGATTCATCAAGGTTGAACAAATTGAGTTGATGATTAAATCAATATTTAATTGCAATGTAACTTGGTGTAAAAGTACCTTCAATTGGTCAACAAATCTTGACCCCAGACCTCCAAACGGTCTTGGTTGATTGCCCTCGCGGTCTTGACACCGTTTGGTGACCCCCAAACGGTCTTGAGACCGTTTAGGTCAATCAACCCTAAAAACTCTAATTAGGTCACCATAATTTCAGTACTGATTTTATCTAGGGTTAGCCCTAGTATTCACCCTTCAACTCTTAGCCCGTTTGGAATTAGACCATCAAACTTGGTGAGTTGTTAATTAACATAATTTTGAACAGTAATCTCATACGGTCAATGCTTAGTCAACGACCTTACACGGTCTTGAGACCGTTTGCCCAAAAAGGCAATTTCAGACCGTTTGAAAATCAGCAATTAATTCATTTAAAGTTGTGACTTAAAAAGGTCATATCTCCCGATTCCTTTAGAGTTAGTCTCCCAAATTTTGAGGGTAATTAGCCTATATAATTAGGAACAGATTTATTATACGGTCCACGCTCGGTCAACGGGGACAAACGGTCTTAAGACCGTTTTCCCTGTCGCAGTCTCGAGACCGTTTGCTCACCTCGCGGTCTTGAGTCCGAGAGAGCAAACTGTTAGGACCGTTTAAGGAAAAGAAAAGCGGTGGGTTTTTCTTGGAAATCACGCCTTCAGCTTCTAGCTCAAGAACAGTACAGATATCCCACGGGTTTTCTTGCAAAATAGCAGGGAAAAGTAGGGAAACACTAAGAGATATCATCAAAACACATATAAATATGCATATAGTAAAGCATGGGTTTAGAGTTATAAAACCCGCCTAAAGCTTGCTTCTTGAGCTCCAAGCTTTCAAGCTCCAAGCTCTAATGGCGTCCTTGAGTTCTTACAGGTTGGCCAAGGTGAAAAATCCAAGGAAGGATGAAAAGAGACGGCTAGAAAGGTAGGGTTTCAAGAGTTAGCCATGAAGATGACCTTGAATTCGAGTTTTAACCATGGAATTAGGCAAGAAGAGGGGTTTAAACCTACCTTGCACCCCTTGGTCGTCCTCCTTAGCTCCAAGGCAGTCCTTGGTCGTCTTTGGTGAAATGAAACAGTAAGGGAACGAAGGGTGAGTTCCCTTGCAACTAAGGGAAGGAGAGCTTATATACATGGGGTAGGATTTTCAACATTAGTTCATAAGTTTCCCTTAATTCCAACTAAGTCCTTCCTTTATTACTTGCTCGTCCCTTCCTCTTTATTCTAAGGACAAACCTTAACTTAAGTTATAGAAAAGAAGGCAAGGAAGAACAATCTAATAATAAAGTTCATACTTAAAGGGATATTGCACATATACCCTGATTATTCAATCACAAAGCCTATTTCTTAACTTGATAACTCAATTGAGGTGAATTCCTCATCATTTCTTCTCTAAATGATGGCAAGAGTCTAAAAAGATACTTTAGATGACATTCTTTACAAATTGCATCCCTTTATTTGGGTAAATTGCATTTTACCCCAAATTAGGGTTTCAAGCCCTGGGATTGCTTCCACAGCTGCACCTTGGTGCTCTAGCTTGGGAAATCCTTCAAACTTTGCCAAAGAGATTCTCATGATGTCTCAACATCAGAGGAACATCTCATCATGTGCAAATTGCAAGCTAACCCTTTTAACTGGGTAAATTGCACATAGGTCCCTGTATATCAAAACAATGCTACAACTTTAAAATAAAAAGGAGCAAATACTGAAATATACGTTTCTGGGAATTTAATTACATGCTCAGAGTTAATCACAAAGATTTAATTACATATTTAGGCAAAACACCTAGGGTTAACTCATAACCCAGGTCAGGGATGTTACATATATATATATATATATATATATATATATATATATATATATATATATATATATATATATATATATATATATATATATATATATATATATATATATATATATATATACATATACTTGACGTGTCTAGTGTCGTGTCCGTATCCTATATTTTTGGAAATTGACGTGTCCCGTGTCCGTGTCTAAATCCGTGTCCATGCTTCCTAGGTGGCCACCAAAACGCCATTGAAATCGGACATATTCTTCCTTGATTAGGAATGCCATACACTACAAGCCCCTTCAGAATCTCAACATATTTCCACAACCATGGTAGGTAAGGTTGCCCAAGGCAATAAGAGTAAACACAAGACATGGCATCCCCTTAGCAAGATTGATTGAATTGCAACCCATGTGAATTTAATCAAGACTACAAACATCCCTCCACACACACACATACATGCCATATTATTATAGTTGTTGCAGAAGATCCCTGCAAAAATACTTAGCTATTTTCCTGTAATCCCTAGACTAAAGAGGGTTTTTATGTCAAAAAAATAGCTCCACTTATGGTTGGACATCATACTTTACCCCAGAGTACGAGTAACGAGATGGGTTATCCTAGAGATTCAATAGCATGGCAAGAATTTGATAGAAAACATCCAACATTTAGTGTTGATCCTCGTAATATAAGACTTGCCCTTGCAAGTGATGGTTTTAGTCCTTTTAATATGACAATGGGTAATAGCTGGATCACGTGGCCTGTCGTTTTGATTTTCTACAATTTTCCACCATGGTTGGTGATGAAACAATCACTATTTATGTTGTCTCTTCTTATAGAAGGTCCAAAACCTCCTGACAATAAAATCGATACATATTTGCAACCACCAATTGATGAATTGAAGACATTGTGGTTAGATGGTACAATGACTTATGATGCACACAAAGGAGAAATGTTTAACAAATTATATACATGGTTAGAGTTTGTTATTTGCAGGAAAAGACTTAAAAATATAAAAGGTAGTTGTATGATTAGAGCACATCACATTTTTTTATTTTTTCTAAATGAGTTATATAAAAGTGTACTATGGATCATTTGGTATGACTTTTCTATATATCACTTTAACAGATTGGACTGACAATATGCCCCCAAAGAAGAAAGTCAGGTCTTTAGAGGAAGTAGTCCAAGCTGCAAACAAATTGCATTCTTCTGTGGCTCATAATCCATCACCATTGCATGATACATTATCAGGATCAGATGACCAGTTGTTGTCTTCTATAGCACGTAAGGATTTGTTATTACTAAGTTAAGATTTTATATTATATGGTCTTTTCTTGGTTTGTTTAGGTGTTGCCCGAAATACAAAGCTGGTGAATGATGTCTCTAGGATGGCCCAACCAAGTGGAGTTAACATAGTTAATCATGTGGATTCATGTAGTCAGGGTGAATTGGTGTGTCATGGTAATTGATACATTTATTTTCTATTTCAGTTTCCTAATATTTTAAAAAACGATGGATTATATTTTAAATGCAACTCATCAATGGGAATATTGATATTCCATTACACAGAAAGTTGCATTGGAGCTAAAGGGTTGATTGGTAGTTCTACAAAATCTAAGGAAAGCAACAAATCTAAGAATTCAGTTCCACTTGCAACAGGCATTGACGGAATTATGAGCGATGCACACCTAGGTAATCAATAAATTAGACTTGTGAATTTTTACATTTCTAAACATCAATGTCATATGCTTTGTACACAGCTCATACAAAAAGAATGTTGGAGTTGACTCAGTGTAGCAAACTGTCAAAGAATTTGATTCTTAGTTGTCCAAGTACAGAAGCAAACAAAATCAATAGAGATTCAAATCCTAATGCAATGGATCTTGAGGAGGCTAAGAGAGAAGCTCGTACATCTAGTAAATAAATTTTCTTTTATGTATTTTGTACTTTCAAACAACAACGACTTGTGAAATCACTGCAGGTTAAATAATATACTATGGTCTTTTCTTATTATATTTAGGTGCAACTCGAAAGACAAAAATAGTTAAAGATGGCTCTAAGATGCCCCAACCAAGTGGATCTAAAATAGTTGATCGTGTGGACTCATGTAGTCAGAGTGGATTGTTGTCTAAAGGTAATTGATGTATTAATTTTGTATTTTAGTTTCCTAATATTTTCAAACATCTATGTTTTAAATGAAACTCAATCAATGGGCAAACTGATGTTCTGTTTCATAGAAAATTGCATGGGGGATCAAGATATGATGAATAGCTCTATAGGTAGAGAAGGCAACATTCCTAAGCATTCTGTACCAATTGGAACAGGTGTTCAGGATATTATGAGCGATGCATGTTTAGGTATTCAATAAATTAGTCTTATAAATTTTACATTTCCAAACATGAATGTCATATGTTCTGTACACAGCTCATACAAAACGAATGTTGGAGTCTTTAACACAATGTGGCTCACTACCAAAGAAGTCGATTCTTAGTTCTCCAAATGCACAAGCAAACGAAATCAAAATAGATTCAAATCCTAATGGAACGGATCTTGAAGAGGCTAGAAGATCAATGGGGTGTACATAGTCGATTCATAATTCAATAAAAGCAAGGGAAAACATGTCAAAAATGCCAAATCTTACTTCTTTAAGTGCACAAGAATATGGCATGTCTAAGAATGAAATTCCTACTTCAGTTAGTTCTCCTGGTAGTATGAGAGAATCTCTTAAAGGTAAATAACTACATTACTTTTCTTATTTTTTTATCCAAGAAGCAATTTATTTATGAATTGGATGTATTTTTCTTTTATAAACGTTCAAACAGCAATAATTTACAGAATAAATGTAGGTTAATCAAGAAATATATCATTGGTTTCTTCAAAGCAGCAATTTAGTTATGATTTGAATGCATTTTTTCTTTTTTATACTTTAAAGTAACAATGATTAATGGAATAAATGTAGATCCATCAGCAAATATATTGTTGGGTTCTTCCAATCAGATTGGCTATGGGTCTAAAAGACCAATTCTTACCTCTTCAAGTGCACATAAAAATGGCATGCTTAGGAATTCAATCCCCACTTCAGATTCCCTGGGTAGTATGGGAGAAGCTCCTAAAGGTAAATAACTTCGTTACTTTTGTTATTATTTTATCCAAGAAGCAATTTAATTATGTTTTGAATGCAATTTTTGTATTTTGTACTTTAAAGCACCAATGATTGATGTAATAAATGTAGATCCATCTAGAAATGTATCATTGGATTCATCCAATCAGATTGGTTCTGGGTCTAAAAGGTCAATTCTTACATCTTCAAGTGCACAAGAATATGTCATGCCTAGGAACTCAATTCCTACTTTAGTTAATCCTCTTGGGAGTACGGGAGAAGCTCTTGAAGGTTACTAACTACATTACTTTTCTTATTTTTTATCTGAACAACATTTTATTTATGATTTGGATGCATTTTCTATGCTATTTAAACATCAGTGGTTTATGGAAAAGGTGTAGGTAAATCAAGAAATATATTTTTGGGTTCTTCCAATCAGATTGATTATGGGTCTAAAAGACCAATTCTTACGTCTTCAAGTACACAAGAAACTGGCATGCCTAGGAATTCAATTCCTACCTATTCAAGTACACATCAATATGTCATGTCTAGGAATTCACTTCCTACTTTAGTTAATTCCCCGAAGAATATGGGAGAACATCTTAAAGGTAAATAACTAAATTACTTTTCTTGTTTTATATCTAGACAGTTGTTGGTTTATGATTTTAATGCATTTTCCTTTTTTGTATTCTCCAATCAAGATGGTCCTGGGTCAAAAAGGATAATTCATACTTCTTCAAGTTCACAAGAATATGACACCACTAGGAAGTCAGTTCCTACTTCACTTAATTGTGAGGGGGGTATGGGACAAGCTCAATCGAAAAACACAATGTTGGGATCAGGGTCGAAAAGGTTCATTCTGACTTCTTCAACTGTACAAGAAATTATATCATTAGGAGTTCAATTCCTAGCCAGGGGGTTATGAGACAAGCTTCGAAAGGCACATAAATGCATCAGTTATTTTTTTCTTCTTTGCAAAACATCCGATTTATGTTTATAATGTAGCTAAATCAAAACATACATTTTTGGGTTCTTCTACCCAAAATGTCTCAGGGTCTAATAGGTTTATTCTTAATTCACAACTGCATCCAAAAGTGAAATCCATTCGAATTTAGTTCTTATTACAGTTGATGGTTGGGGTACAATGGGGGAATCTTTTAAACATAATTAAATACATGATCTGTCTTTTTTTTTTTCTGAGCAATAGCAATTTATGGTTTTTGTCCAGCTCATTCAAAGGATAAGATGTCATATTCTTGTACCAAAAGTACTACGGGTACTAAAAGATCGAGTCTAACTTCACCAAACGTTGTGGAAAGTAATACTTTTAGAAACTCGACTCGTAATGTAATGAACAACCATGCTTCCATGAAAGATGATCCTACATGTAATCCATAAACCACTTTAACTATTTTGTCATTTTCAAACTACAATGAATTATGTGTTCAATATAGGTCAATCAACAAGGTTGTTTGTTGATCATACAAATGAATGGGAAGATAATATCCATACAAGCTCAGTGCCTAATACAATCAATGATTTTGAGGGTGAAGTGCAAACTACATCGATCCATTATGAACTTGAAGAGCCAACTACATCGTTCCATCATGAGGTTGAAGGGTCAAGCATACCCAACCCTCATGAGGGTGAAAGTATATCTACTACTGGTGTTAGTAACCCAGAAGTTGGTATGTCATTGAATATAATTTTATGAAAGATTTCCTTATGATATAGATAATGTACTAATTCTTTATCCATGTAAATTTCTTGTTACAGGAAGGGTAAACTCAAATGAGACTGAAGGATGTTTGGGCAGTAATGCTAGGAATGAGAATGAGGAAAATTTAGAAGACATACCTACCATTACGAGTCATGGACGAATAAGGAGATCTAATCTTCGTGTTGATGAATCTCAAATTGAAGAACCTGAGTTTGCAAGTATGCATTTCAAGTATTTCGTTTATTTTTGATGTTTTTCAAACATTACTTTATAATTGTATAGGAAGGAAAGGTCAGGGGTGGATAGGTTACCAAACAATGAAGCCACCACTTGGGAAAAGCAAACATGAATGTGTGACATTGAAAAGTGAACCTGTTCGACGTGAATCAGTTATTTTGGCAAATTTCTTGGGTGTGAAAGCTAGGGATATTGATGCATTTCCATTACACTTGAAATGGGGGAAGTTTCAAGATCGAAGTTTTGACTATGTTTGGGAGGATGTCCTGGTAATTAAATATACATAAATTTTATATTTGAATTTATTATACATATATATTCTTGATTCTTTACATTTACAACTCTAAACTTTTTGCTGGAGCAGAGTTTGTTTAACTTCACAAGTTTTGAAACAAAAACCAAGCCAATCATGTTCCATGTTAGGCAGTGGTGCCTATCAAGGGTGAAACATGCTATTCTAAATCAAAGGTCTCATTTGAAGCGATATTTAAAGAAACGAAGTCCAGAACAGCTTCTAGTTTTGCCTGAATCTAGAATTAGCCAAGATCAGTGGGAGAAATTGTTGGAGTATTGGGGTAGAGAAGAAGCAAAGGTATCCAATACTCATAATGGCATATAGTACGAATTTAACCTCATATATAGAAATGATATGTACAATGATGTTATAATATTTTTCATCTATCTCACTTACAGTTAGAGGCACTAAAAAATGCCAAAAACCGCTCAAAGATCAGACCTGTATATAGCTTAGGGAGAAAGTCAATAAGGCAAAAGGAATTTGAGATGGTATTAATTTTTGTCATTTTTCAAGATTATCATATAGTTAGTATTGAATTATTGTTTTTCAGATTTTAGATGGTTAAGACCCTTCAACAATAGATATATATGTTGCTTGTCATAAAAATAAGAACGGGCAATACAAAACTGAGCATACAAGGAGAGTTATGGTAGATTTTATCTTTGTTCGTTGCATATTTCTTCTTTACATAATGACATTTCATTTAATTTTAAATTGTATTTCGATTGTCCCTGAAGAAGGAGATTCAAACTGAAGCAGAACGTTGTCAAGTGCGGAACAGTAAAAACCATGTTGACTTCATGCCTGTAACAGACCATGTATATGGCCCTCATCATGGTGGATATGAAAGAGGTTTTGGAAATGGCATTACGAGACAAATGTTGAAACAAACATCTAGCATGGAAATAGCTCAACAAACCTACGTGGAAATCGAGAAGGAGGCTGAATTTTATGCTAAAGCACTGGCCAGTGCTAAACTTAAGTTGGCACAGTTGATGAATCAGGTTAGACACTCTTACATGTTCTTATTCAGTTTATTCATTTTCTTACTCTTTTGATTCTTGTAGGCGGTGATCACTTATTCAACAAATGTCGTTAAGTATCCTAGTCCTTTTTATAGGGAAGTAAAAAAGATAAGAAATTTCTTATTGCAGGATGTTGGGTGTAGTAGGAGACCAGGAACCACCAATGAAGAGGAAGATGATTACGAGGATGATCAAGATTCCATACCATGTTGCTCTTAAAATATTTCATGGATGGAGCCAATTACAATAGGATGTATTTATTTTTAGTTTTTTCAATGACTGTTAAAGGATGAACATTCTTATGCTTGTATTTTTGTTCCTTTTTATTTCGACATTCATTTAATTGTTGTTTTGGGTTTTAGGTGATGACTTAAGACTTTATGATTGTGTGGTAGTTAGTTTATAGCAACCAAATCTATTAATTAGTTAGGTTGTTTGATTTGTGATTACAGAAGACAAGATATGAAAATATGACTATTTTTGGATATGGTCTGAACTAAATCTTAGACTTCTATGATTTTGGAAGTTAATTTGAAGAAACAAAGTCTAATATCTGATCAGGTTGTCTACTTTCTATTTGCAAAAGTCAAGATTTGGTTCTGAAATTCTGACTAATTCTGGATATGGTTTGAGTTCGTTATATGTCCAACATGTATTATGATTATCTTAAGAATTGGGACTTCAAATTGTTCTCAATTGTCTATATACCAAAACATTTTCTATAAAGCTATTTTCCAGGTCTGACAATAGAGGGACTTCAAGTTAATGATGAGGCCAACATAAGTTCCTGAGTACAAGTAGTCAAACAAAAACATGGTAGGTATATGTCTAGTAATTCAATTTGCTTGTTGGGAGAGATCTTTATTGACTCTATTTCTATGATTTCATTATTTAGATTTGACTCTTAATTTTCAGAATTTTACCAAGAATGAACTCTTTGTATATGGGAATGGACAAATGTTTCAGCTTGATCAAAATGAACAGTATAAAGGGCACCTATGTAACTTTTCAAATTTAAGGTATACATGGTTTACCATTTCATATATGATTCTTCTATCATGCATGTATAGTCGTCAAGCTTATGGTGGACAACCCACTCACTTTTTGAAATTTATTTTTGATCCTCGCCAGCCTTATTGAAATTTGTTGAAATGATTTTCATCATACTTTTGATGTACTGAGAATTGAAGATGCCTTTACACTATAGTGCTGGTTCGATATTCCAGCTACCATTACTTATTAAATAAAGAAAGAAAAACTATTTTGGTAAATTTTCAGCTACTGAACTAAGAATATCTAAAAGAATACACAAAATGAGACTTTACAATATATATATTTGAAAAGATTATGTTGAATATCTTGATATTTAATTCTCAGTAGTCTTTATAATCACCCTCTTTGTTCAGTACTGATACTCAAACAAATCTTGTTTCAAAAATATACTAGCATATTTCATTACATATTAGCCATCCACTTTTCTAATATTGATTATATAGATCGAAAACAAACAAAACTGTAGCATTTTGGAAGCTATACGACAAAAGTTGGTCAACACTCTTGACACACTTGCTAAGGTTTCCTTCTTCTATTCTTCTTTCTTTATATTAACTGTTGGTAAATGAATCATATTATTTCACGTCTATATGTCTATTGTCATAATCAAACATATAATTTCTTGTAGGAAAATGTACCTAAAAAAACACAGAGATGTACACAAGAATATAATTTGTTGCTGAGTTGAAAGGCGATGATCATATAAGGGTCTTGAGAGTTGTGCATTCAAGGTCATATTTGTTGAAGACCATGCTGACAATGGAGACTTGCAGTTTCGATTGACTGGACACCCTTACCCAACCATACGGTAATGTTAACATCACTCTATCTACCACTTATTCATCTTGTACATTCCCACATTTTAGTGGCACGAGTCAGTGAGACCAGCTTGAGGGATGCCAGACTAATTTTTAGAGCCATCTCTACCTATGGATTATTGAAGTCGTTTGTTGCCTTTGAATGCCTAAGGGCATGTCTGTCTGCCTTTCTCCTCCTAATAGTATCTACTAACTAGTAAATTGAGGCAAAATAACTCTATTATAATCACAAATCAATTATTGATAAAGGGTTAATGAGTTCTTGATAGTTAGGTAATATGTGTCCAAATGTGTTCCTCAATTGTTGATTGTGTGGAGGCAATTTCACATTATGCACAGCTTGTCTTATAATTTGTGCTCTTGATTTAGGAATTGATGCATTTAATTTTTCTCACTGTTGTAAAAAAAAAGAGATTTTCTATTGGGAAATAGACCAAATAGACCTTTTTAGCATGATTAATTTTATGAAAAATACCTTTTTAGCTTGGTGAAATCTCATTCTATTGTATTTTGTATGTGTGTGTTATTTTTATCCAGGTCATTGCCTCCTCTTCTTACTATAGCTACTCTTGTTGATATCCCAGCGGAGGCCAAGCCTGACATAATGGACAAGAAGAATGATACTATTACCATCATTTGAAAGGTTGTTTTGTGACAAAAAATATCAATCAAAATTTGTGAAGTTCAAAAATCTACTAGCAATCATGGTGAAACCAACAAATGCCTGCTATTCTTATGGTCGGTCAGGCCTCCAGACTAGTGGATGTCCCTTTGGTTGACGATCTACCAGATGCCAGATGTTTCTCTACCTTTCCACCCCTTGGAGGACGGGAATCAGGATGCTCTATGCGAGCCGTCCCGGCGGCTCTTCTGTGGTCAGCGGGATAAAATACGCGGGCGCTATGGTGGTTGTGCAGTCGGTAATGGCGGGCGTCAACATCTTCTACAAGCTCGCCATGAGCAACGGCATGGCGGTCTCCGTCTTAGTCGCCTACCGCTGTCTCTTCGCCACCGCAGTGCTCTTCCCAGTTGCATACTTTCTGAAAGGGTACGTAAGTCCCCATCACGGTAGTACCCTTACTTTCTTGTGCCTCTGTTCGTTTTGCTTAAGGAGAGGACGTATATAACCACCAATCTTTAACTAGTTTGTTCCCTCACTCACTCGTAGGAAGAAGCGGTCACCTATGATGTGGAAGGTCCTGCTGCATGGTTTCCTCTTGGGATTGGTTGGGTAAGAAAGCTGTAGTCTTTCAGTATTCACTTATCAAGACCACTCGCTAGTTACTTATCCTCTGATATCCCCATGTCGATCTGGTTTTCTACTCACCTTTCAACCGTTACGCTTGGCTTGACAGAGCTATGCTGTTGCAAGAATTCTACGTGGTCGGTATCAAACTCACATCCATGACCTTTGCCACCGTCGTAGGCAATCTCGTGCCGGTGATGACGTTCGTCCTCGCCACGAGCTTCAGGTACGTAAGCGGCGTCACTCTACATCGACTGATTCATTTCATTTTTCATTCTCATATGCATATCGATTCGGTTCCTGTGCGCGCGCTTCCTCAATTTTGATCTCTTTTGTTGAATTTACATGTCCAAAAACCATAACTTGAAGGATGGAAAAGGTTGGGATTGGAACGGCACCAGGTAGCCTGAAGGTCATCGGGACGGCGGTGGCTGTGGGCGGTGTGATGCTTCTGACATTCTACAAAGGCAGACAGCTACACATATGGTCATCACCGGTCAACCTCCTCGACAGGTTTCCTACCGGACATACAACGGTGCAGCAGGGGAGCAGCCAGCCGTTCCTTGGCGCGCTTATGTGCTTTGGTAGCGAGATGTCATATTCTCTTTGGCTTATACTTCAGGTGAACATATTGTCGATTGGCGCATTAGTTCATGATTTTCCAGTAATGGCGTATATAAGTCGTCAGTTCTGTTTTCGTAGTGCAGGCAAAGATGGGGACCATTACCCGTACCCTTACTCCAGCACGACGCTCATGGCAGCCATGGCGAGCTTGCAGGCGGTAGTTTACGCGCTGTTTGCAGAGAGAGGGAACTGGAAGAAGGCATGGAAGCTGGGGTTCAACATAAGACTGCTCACAGTCGTGTCAGTGGAGCTGCATAGTCGTCTTCCAGTTCGACCTATCTCTCTCTATATATTCGGCCTGTTTTGCTTTGAATCATTAATCAATGATGGACTTGTGAACGTGCGAGGGAGTGGTGGCATATCGTGGTGCAGCTGACCACACCCGAAAGAGGCTTTTCATCCAGCTGGAGGTCAGGAACAAGATGCAGAATCTGGGGCACAGGAGCTATCGCCTACCTTGCTGGAGCGGCGATTGTACTTGGGAGGAACAGCTGAATCATCTCAAAGATCTCTGGTTTAACTCAAAGAACATCCTCAGGACAGAAGCAAGGACAGTTATGGTTTTCTTCTGCACTCTCAATGAAGCATAGAAGATGGCCATCAACCTGCCTGCATGAGTTTGGGACCTCAACCTCGATGATCAACTACTCAGTGATCTTCAATCGGTGAGCACTGTTAGTGGTTGGAGAATAAGCCTACAACGTGGAGGGTGATGACTATTTCCTGAAGATCACCCAATCCATTAGAAAGGTTATTTATCTCTCTTGATGGAGGCTATTAGTGTTTGATGAATCAGGAATGTTGGTTGTTATTTAAACCTTCCCAGAAGATGTGTAGCAGTATTTGAGGCTTACAGAGATCTCGTCAGATTACTATTTCAGGAAGGTCAAACAGAGGACTTTAAGAGTTGTTGGCATTGTTAGCAGTGATGAGGGGAATTGGAACCATGAGCATCCTTTTTAGTCCAGATCGTTGGCACCTAAACCACAGGTTCATCACCTGAGGAAGTTAATCCATGTTGTGGATCAGTACTTGTTCTTACATGAGGGAGTTCTATTGTGATTCTTGCATGCTGTTGGGTAACTTGAGGAAGGATTTTAATTTGCCACTGGATAGTTCATGGGGCTGCAGGTGTTTTGTGGGTCTGCTGGGTGGAGTGGGCTTTGGTTGATTTCAAAGGGATGATATATTTTCATTTATAACAGACAAAGAAAGATGTTACACTGGGCAGACGCTCATACTTCTGCAGATTCCTTTCAGTTGATGTACAAAGATGGGTGATACGTCTGTTATGATGCTGTCCTCACTTAGTGGTGGTTTAGAGTCTGTGGGTTTGGCTTGTAAATGTTCTGTCTGTATCAATTTGTTCCAGAAATCATAGGAGGAGGCTATATACAATATGATAGCTGTTAGTTTGTCATTCATTTTAATGTTTTCGAATTACTGAACCTGTATGGCCCATGGTTTTGCTATTGCTGGCTTAAAGCAACAACATCAAACATTTCGTCTGTACATCTGAATTGAGTTTAAACTTGCAGCTTCTTCTATAGAATATGATATGATGGTCGTGTATCATATAAAATCCTTGATTTGCTTTAATTGCGAACAAAGATTTTTAGATGAAATGGAGAAAATATATGCTAATTTTCTGGGGCATGTTGGTTTTACTTTCTATTATATGCGCATTAAGTTTTGTTCATCAGTACATCTAATTGATCCAAGCTAATAGGATGACGGTTTATCCTGTCCCAAACTTTTGTTACGTGAGCAGTTTTACTGTCACGTCTTTTTTTTTTGGATCTGCAGGGCCGAAGCCCCCCCTCCAAACAGGTGCTAGAGCCCGGATGACCCAAGAGGTTGGTAAATACACTGTGACATGGTAGGTTTTGAACCCGGAACCCCCGGGGGGCCAAGCCGTGCCTAACCAACCGAGCCACAACGGCCGGGTACTGTCACGTCTTTTGGTATCTACTATTTTATTCAGGTTTGTATCACCTTGATGTGAGAGCTACGCCCCTCTAATTTCATATTTGCGACGAGACTTTAGGTGATTAGTTTTGCTTGACGGGTTATGGATACGTGTGGGTGGAAACTGTCTTATATGGAATTTACTTGACAGGTATGCCTATCACGAATAAGTAACTTTCTTGTAGTGTCGATAACTTCATAGTATCTAGTTCTACATATAATCTAGGATAAATTCTTTAGAATATTGAAGCTAGAGTGATAACATGCATTCACTTTACGTACAACATGAACCTTGATTCTTGATTCCAGTGATAGCGCCACTGCTCACTACTAAAAAATGGCATATATGTGACATTTAAATATGTAAGCTTTATGCGAAAAGGTGACGTGGTTATCCATCACTAATAAAATGAATGTTACCTATCAGGAGTTGTCTTTGTGCTGTGTAACTTATATGGAATGCATGTCATCTTTTACTGGTTTTCTAATTCTAAAATCTGAGATTAGGTGATAGCACAGGACGTCACCCATTTTTAAAAAATTACATGTCCTGATATCACTTATTTTATTGCATTGATGTCAAAGTATCACATTCTCTGATGTCACCTATTTCATATTCTAAACCTCATACAAAAATAATGCATAATGATCCAATCAAGCCATGGTCAGATTATAACTTGTAGTAGCTCTTTTTAGATGAATATGGACGTGCAAAACAACACAAATATAAAAGTAATTGTAAGTCAATTGTATTGATATGGCCAAAACAGTTACAGAGGGGAGGATATTTGCCTTGCCCCTTGACATGTTTCATTTACAAAAAAAACAACACTTTTAAGCTAGCCCCTAACACATGCCTTTTTAGCTGTGAAGCTTGAAATGGCTGATATGATGGCATACCTCAGTATATAGTATGGCCAGACCATAAAAGAATCATGGATGATGCCTTCACTTTTGTGTTATAAGAAGATGAAATCGATAAACTTGTGCACCGAGATGAATTGTGCCAATCTTGGCAAAAAATCAGGAACCGAATCCTGATAAGATGACCAGTAAACTAACATGATAACAATGAAACAAGAATACTCCCACCACCAGGCACGTTGCAAGTTTCACCAGGTATGTGGTAAGTTTGCATTTGTATTCTTGTAGACTTCATGTGATGTGAGACAGAGATATCAATCTTGACAAAAAATTCTCCTCATTGACAAGCAACTTCTGCGATGCTTTAGTTCTCAACAATGTCCTATCAAAAAATTCAGTGTTAAATGTGAGCTTTCCTAATACACATACCAAGTAAGAAGTGGTAACTTTAAAGAAATACATGTTTACTTCAATTTACAATGTTGATGTAGTATAAGCAAAGGGGAACTACTTTTCCAATCAAATCATTAGCAACATTAGCTCCCTTATACATGATGTCAAGATGGAATTCAGAATAAAAAGATATAAGCAAATCTTTACATGACATATAGATTATAATGCATACATCTGACCTTGTGATATTAATTACACCTGAGCATGTTTTAAAAAAGAATGACAATTCAAGAGAATGATATGTCAGGAACAAGTTGTTGTTGATAGATAGAAGCAGGGTAAGTAATTGTATTCCCATGAGTGTAAACTTGGAAACAAAAACATTGAGATGTTGGTTGGATGACTGTAATATAGTGTCAGAACTTCATCTAACAATAAGCATTTTAAATATAATGAGCATGTGTGCGCTTAATATGAAAGTCTAAAAGTACTGTCAATTTACAGACCTGATGAGAACATTCCAGATTTGTAATACTGATGTAAGAACACTGAGCGTGATTTTACCTCAACAGACCCATTGGTTCTAGGATGCCAATCCCAGTGAGGCATTTTGTCGAACATGCCATGTGCAACTTGAGAAGAAGAATCTATGTAGAAGACCTACTAATTTCACTCTGTGCAATATGGGCAATAAATCAAACGGGTAGCTAGCACAAGACAGTGAGGAATTGCCACACCTTTTCCATAGCCTGTGGATTAGCAAAAAGAAGTAACGAGGTGAAGATGAATAGCAGCATTATTGCTGGAGGTGGAACCAGAGCAGAGGGTGGCTGGGTGGATTCTCGACGTCATATCAGCATCTCCTTCCAAGGAGGAAGCAGTTGGGTGGATTCCATGCATCGTCAGGTTGGATTTCAACTGGAGTTGGGCATCGGCGAAAGAGGGATTTGTTTGGAATTGAACATTGGTCGGATTTGGGCGCCATCCTGGAACTATGCGGCCTGAAGTTGGGCATTTGCAGCATTTTGGGTGTCGATGGGAGCTGGGCGTCAGTGGGAAGGCCTGGTTGATGGATTGAGTAGTGTGGTTGACGGATTGAGCAACATGGTCTGTGGAGTCCAGGAGGCAGGAGCCGACTGGGCGGACGGTGAGGAGATGCCATTCATCATGCACTGCGAGGAGAGCGTGACTTGGAGGACGGCTAGGAGATGCCACCGGGGCGACCTACGAGGAGAGGCCAACGGTGCGACCACTGAGGAGAGAAGAACTGTGTGCGTGACCGGTGAGGAGAGTGGACGAACTGGGGGCACGATCGGCAGAGAGCGTGACTGCGGGTTGTGGGAAGTTGCAATGGTAGACAATTTAGATTAGACCGAGTTGTGGGGTAAGGGTATTTGTGGAATTGGGTCTCGCATAGTAGAATAGGATTAGGCAATGTAAGTAGGCCTAGAAACGGGTCTGACTTTTGTTGGATCTGACCCCAACACACCCAACTCGTATTGGACCCAGGCCAATACATGACTTGAATGGACCCAATCCCGATCAGGGTGACTGGACTTGGATCCGTACAGTCCTAACCTGGAATGGATTGGGGCCCGAACATACCCAATTCATCTGCAATGCCATCACAAAAAAATGCTTGTAATCTCCCTACTGATTTCCTACCACGTGTAGCCCTCGTCGTCTCCCTAGTCTCCCACCTGCACCCCTACTACAACATCTTTTTTTTTGTTGATGATGGTTAATCCGAAGGCCTTGTACACAACTAGTTGGAAGAACGCTCCCTTTGTGTCGGTGATCACACAGTACGTCTCACTATGGTGGACACGGTGCACTTGTTGTGAAATCCACCAAATGGACTTGTTGAGCTCGTACTTATGGATGACCTTGTGCATCTTAGTGCACTTGGCCTTCTCCTCCTTGTCCTTGGATGGCTTCTTGTGGTCACCACAAAACATGACGAGGCTAACAAGATCCCCTAGGCACGATCACTGGCTGAAGAGCTCATTGGGGAATTCCTACTTGCCATGTTGGGGGTCATGTCACCACAAGTCCCTGAAAATGCATTTGGGGATTTCCAGAGCCCATATCATGACAAATGCCTTCTCACAAAAAGTCCCTAAAAATGTATTTGGCAATGTCCTCTCATAATAAGTCCCAGAAAATGCATTTTGATGAAGTTCGGGCTCATATCATGACAATGTCCTCTCACGCCAAGTCCTTGAAAATACATTTGGGAGGTGTCATGACGCATATGATGACAATGTCATCTCACAGTAAGTCCTTAAAAATGCATTTGGGAGGTGTTAGGTCCCATATCATGACAGCATCATCTCACAACAAGTCCATCAAAATGCATTTGGGAGGTATCAGTGCTCATATCATGACAAATGTTATCTCACATCAAGTCCCTAAAAATGCAATTGAGAGGTGCCATGATTCATATCATGATAGTGTCCTTCACAACATGTCCTTTCAAATGCATTAAGGAGGATCCAAGACCCATATATTGATAGTGTCCTCTCGTAATAAGTCCCTGAAAATACATTTGGATGAAGTTTGGGCCCATATCATGACAATGTCCTCTCACGCTAAGTCCTTGAAAATATATTTCAGAGGTTCCATGGTGCATATGATGACAATGTCATCTCACAGTAAGTCCTTAAAAATGCATTTGGGAGTTGTTAGGTCCCATATCATGACAACGTCATCTCACAACAAGTCCATGAAAATGCATTTGGGAGGTGTTAGGGCTCATTTCATGACAAATGTTATCTCACATCAAATCCCTAAAATGCAATTGGGAGGTGTCATGACCCATATCATGATAGTGTCCTCCACAACATGTCTCTTCAAATGAATTAAGGAGAAGCCAAGGCCCATATATTAACAGTGTCCTTTCATAATAAGTCCCTGAAACTACATTTGGATGAAGTTTGGGCCCATATTGTGACAATGTCCTCTCATGCCGAGTCCTTGAAAATACATTTCGAATGTGCAATGGCGCATATGATAACAATGTCATCTCACAGTAAGTCCTTAAAATACATTTACAAGGTGTTAGGTCCCATATCATGACAATGTCCTCTCATAATAAGTCCATCAAAATGGATTTGGGAAGTGTCAGGGCCCACATCATGACAAATGTTATCTCACATCAAATCCCAAAAAATGCATTTGGGAGGTGCCATGACCCATATCGTGATAGTGTCCTTTCACAACTTGTCCTTTTAAATACAATAAGGAGGATGCATGGTCTATATATTGGTAGTGTCCTCTCATAATAAGACCCTGAAAATGCATTTCGATGAAGTTTGGGCCCATATCACGACAATGTCCTCTCATGCCAAGTCCTTGAAAATATATTTGGGAGGTGTCATGACGCATATGATGACAATGTCATCTCACAGTAAGTACTTAAAAATACATTTGAGATGTGTCAGGTCCCATATCATGACAACACCCTCTCATAACAAGTCCATCAAAATGCATTTGGGAGGTGTCAGGGCTCATATCATGACAAATGTTATCTCACATCAAATCCCTAAAAGTGCATTTGGGAGGTGCCAAGACCCATGTTGTGATAGTGTCCTATCATAACACATCCCTTCAAATGCATTAAGGAGGATACATGGTCCATATATTGCAGTGTCCTCTCATAATAAGTCCCTGAAAATGAATTTTGATGATGTTTGGGCCCATGTCATGACAATTTCCTCTCACGCCAAGTCCTTGAAAATACATTTGGGAGATATCATGGCGCATATGACGACAATGTCATCTCACATGAAGTCCTTAAAAATATAATTGGGAGGTGTAAGGTCCCATATCATGACAACGTCATCTCACAACAAGTCCATAAAAATACATTTGGGAGGTGTCAGGGCTTATATCATGACAAATGTTATCTCACATCAAGTCCCTAAAATTGCAATTGGGAGGTGCCACGACCCATATCATGATAGTTTCCTTCACAACATGTCCCTTAAAATACATTAAGGAGGAGCCAGGGCCCATATATTGACAGTGTCCTCTCATAATAAGTCCCTGAAAATACATTTGAATGAAGTTTGGGCCCATATCGTGACAATGTCCTCTCACGTCGAGTCCTTGAAAATATACTTCGGGGTGCCATGGTGCATATGATGACAATGTCATCTCATAGTAAGTCCTTAAATTACATTTAGGAGGTGTTAAGTCCCATATCATGACAATGTCATCTCACAACAAGTCCATAAAAATGCATTTGGGAGGTGTTAGGACTCATATCATGACAAATGTTATCTCACATCAAGTCCCAAAAAATACAATTGGGAGGTGCCACGACCCATATCGTGATAGTGTCCTTTTACGACATGTCCCTTCAAATACATTAAGGAGGAGCCTGAGCCCATATATTGGTAGTGTCCTCTCATAATAAGTCCCTCAAAATGCATTTTGATGAAGTTTGGGTCCATATCTTGACAATATCCTCTCACGCCAAGTCTTTGAAAATACATTTGGGAGGTGCCATGGCGCATATGATGACCATGTCATCTCACAGTAAGTCCTTAAAAATAAATTTGGGATGTGTCAGGTCCCGTATCATGACAATGTCCTCTCATAATAAGTCCATCAAAATGCATTTGGGAGGTGTCAGGGCTCATATCATGACAAATGTTATCTCACATCAAGTCCCTAAAAGTACATTTGGGAGGTGCCACGACCCATGTCGTGATAGTGTCCTTTCACGAAATGTCCCTTCAAATGCATTAAGGAGAATATATGGTCCATATATTACAGTGTCATCTCATAAAAAGTACCTAAAAATGTATTTTGATGAAGTTTGGGCCCATGTCATGACAATGTCCTCTCATGCCAAGTCTTTGAAAATACATGTGAGAGGTACCATGGAGCATATGATGACAATGTCATCTCACAGCGTGTCTTTAAAAATACAAATGGGAGGTGTCAGGTCCCATATCATGACAACGTCATCTCACAACAAGTCCATAAAAATGCATTTGGGAAGTGTCAGGGCTTATATCATGACAAATTTTATCTCACATTAGGTCCCTAAAAGTACAATTGGGAGGTGCCACGACCCATATCATGATAGTGTCCTTCACAACATGTCCCTTAAAATACATTAAGGAGGAGCCAGAGCCCATATATTGACAGTGTCCTCTCATAATAAGTCCTTGAAAATACATTTGAATGAAGTTTGGGCCCATATCGTGACAATGTCCTCTCACATTGAGTCCTTGAAAATATATTTTGGAGGTGCCATGGCACATATGATGACAATGTTATCTCATAGTAAGTCCTTAAAATGCATTTAGGAGGTGTCAAGTCCCATATCATGATAACGTCATCTTGCAACAAGTCCATGAAAATGCATTTGGGAGGTGTCATGGCTCATATCATGACAAATGTTATCTCACATCAAGTCCCAAAAAATACAATTCGGAGGTGCCACGACCCATATCGTGATAGTGTCCTTTCACAACATGTCCTTTCAAATGCATTAAGGAGGAGCCAGGGCCCATATATTAGTTGTGTCCTCTCATAATAAGTCCCTGAAAATGTATTTTGGTGAAGTTTTGGCCCATATCATGACAATGTCCTCTCACGCCAAGTCCTTGAAAATACATTTGGGAGGTGCCATGGCGTATATGATGACAATGTCATATCACAGTAAGTCCTTAAAAATACATTTGGGATATGTCAGGTCCCATATCATGACAACATCCTCTCATAATAAGTCCATCAAAATGCGTTTGAGAGGTGTTAGGGCTCATATAATGACAACGTCCTCTCACAACAAGTCCATGAAAATGTATTTTGGAGGCGTCAGGGCTCATTTCATGATAAATATTATCTCACATCAAGTCCCTAAAAATGTATTTGGGAGGTGCCATGACCCAAATCATGATAATGTCTTTTTCATAATATGTCCCTTTAAATGTATTAAGTAGGAGCCATGACCCATATATTGACAGTGTCCTCTTATAATAAGTCCATAAAAATGCATTTGGGAGGCGACATGGCCCAGATCATGATAATGTCCTTTCACAAAATGTCCCTTCAAATGCAATAAGGAGGAGATAGGGCCATATATTCACAACGTCCTCTCATAATAAGTCCCTAAAAATACATTTTGGTGAAGTTTGGGCCCATATATGCCAACGTCCTCTCATGCTAAGTCCTTAAAAATACATTTGAGAGGTGCCATTGACCATATGATCACAATGGCATCTCACAGTAAGTCCTTAAAAATGCATTTGGGAGGTGTTAGGTCCCATATCACGACAACGCCCTCTCACAACAAGTCTATAAAAATGCATTTAGAAGGTGTCAGGGCCCATATCATGACAACACCCTCTCATAATAAGTCCATCAAAATGCATTTGGAAGGTGTCATGGCCCATTTTATGACAAATATTATCTCACAGCAAGTCCCTAAAAATACATTTGGGAGGTGCCACAACCCATATGATGATAGTGTCCTTTCACAACATGTCCTTTCAAATGCATTGAGGAGACATGGCCCGTATATTGACAGTTTCCTCTCATAATAAGCCCCTAAAATGCATTTGGGTGAAGTTTGGGCCCATATCATGACAATATCCTCTTACTCTCCAAGCCCTTGAAAATACATATGGTAGGTTTCATGGAGCATATGATCACAATGTCATCTCACAACAAGTCCTTAAAAATTCATTTGGGAGGTGTTAGGTCCCATATCACGACAACGTCCTCTCACAAAAAGTCTATGAAAATACATTTGGAAGGTGTCAGAGCCCATATCATGACAACATCCTCTCATAACAAGTCTATCAAAATGCATTTGGGGGGTGTCAGGGCCCATTTCATGAAAAATATTATCTCACAGCAAGTCCCTAAAAATGCATTTGGGAGGTTCTACGACCCATATGATGATAGTGTCATTTCAAAACTTGGCCTTTCAAATGCATTAAGGAGGAGACATGACCCATATATTGACAATTTCCTCTCGTAATAAGCCCCTAAAATGTATTTGGGTGAAGTTTGGGCCCATATCATGACAATCTCCTCTCACACCAAGTCCTTAAAAATACATTTGGGAGGTTCCATGGCACATATGATGACAATGTCATCTCACAGTAAGTCTATAAAAATACATTTGAGAGGTGCCAAGTCTCATATCATGAGAACGTCCTCTTACAACAAGTCCATGAAAATGCATTTGGGAGGTGTCAGGGCCTATATCATGACATACGTTATCTCACAATGTGTCCCTAAAAATGCATTTGGGAGGTGTTGCGACCCATATCATTATAGTGTCCACACAACACGTCCCTTCAAATGCATTAAGGTGATGTCTGGGCCCATATATTGACAATGTCCATAAATTCATTTAGGAGGAGCCATGGCCCGTATCATGACAATATCATCTTACAACAAGTCCCTTGAAATGCATTTGTGAGGATCTTGGGCCCATATCATGATAGTATCATCTCACAACAAGTCCCTTGACATGCATTTGTGAGGATCTTGAGCCCATATCATGATAGTGATCTCTCACAACAAGTCCTTGAAACTGCATTTGTGAGTATCCATGCCTATATCATGAAAATCCTCTCAGGAAAGTCCCCCAAAGTGCATGTGCGAGGAGCTACGACCCATAAGATGACAATATCCTCTCAGACAAGTCCATTAAAATGCTTCAAGAAGGGGCTAGGGCCTATGTTATGACATTGTCTTCTCACAAAAATGTCCTTGAGATGTGTATATATGTATTGTCCTCTTAACTATTCATAAATGGACATCTGTGAGTTTGGGGACAATTGAAGCTTGGTTGATTGGGTGCTTATGGCAGCTACCTCCCATTTGTAGGAATCGTTGCTGGGGGTGGGAGGTATATGTTAGATATTTCCAAAGGAGAAATTTGCCTCATAAGACAAAAGCTCATTGACCTTAGAATGATCACCAAAGAGACATGTATGAGTTTGGTGACTATTTTCATGCTCATATCCCTTTATGAATTACTTAAATGACTCTCAACAACATTTTCTCTCACACATATCCTTTACAAGACCAAGTGATAGAAAAATCATTGGCACCAAATGGGTCTACTACAATAAGCTCGATGAGAATGGTAAGGTGGTAAGGAACAAAGCTACGCTAGTAGCACAAGGCTACAACCAATAGGAAGGTATTGATTTTTATGAAACTTATGCTCATGTTGCTAGACTTGAATCTATTAGAATGCTACTTTCCTTTGATAGTTATACAAATTTCTTTCTTTATCAAATGGATGTCAAAATTGTGTTTTTGAATGTTACAATCGAGGAGGAAGTATTTGTTGCTCAACCTCCAGGCTTTGAAAATGACAAGCTACCCAATCATGTTTATTTGTTGCAAAAAGCTCTCTAGGGACTCAAACAAGCACCTCGAGCTTGGTATGAGAAATTAAAGAACTTTTTGTTAGACAATGGGTATGTCATGGGCAAAGTCGGTTCTACTTTATTTCCAAAACACAATTCTAGCAATTTTCTTATTATTCAAATTTATGTTGATGATATCATCTTTGGAGGGACTGATCTTGATCTTTGCAAGGAGTTTAGTTCTCTTATGCAGAGTGAGTTTGAGATGAGCATGATGGATGAGCTTACTTTCTTCCTAGACTTTCAAATCAAGCAAACTCAAAATGGAAACTTCATCAACCAAGGCAAGTACACCAATGAACTATAAAACGCTTTGGAATGGAGAATATGAAGTCGATGGACACACCCATGTCCAAAACCGCCAAACTTGATAGAGATGAAGAAGGTGAGAATGTAGATGAGAAGCTCTTTACATGTATGATTGAAAGTTTACTTTATTTGACTAGCTCTAGACCTGATATTATGTTTAGTGTCAGGTCCCATTTCAAGACAAATGTTATCTCACATAAAGTCCCTAAAAATGCATTTAGGAGGTGTCAGGACCCATCTCATGACAAATGTCATCTCACATCAATTCCCTAAAAGTGCATTTGGGAGGTGCCACGACCCATATCGTGATAGTGTTCTTTCACAACATGTCCCTTCAAATGCATTTGGGAGGTATCAGGGACCATTTCAAGACCAATGTTATCTCACATTGAGTCCTTGAAAATGCATTTGGGTGGTGTCAAGTCCTATATCATGACAACGTCTTCTCATAACAAGTCCATCAAAATGCATTTAGGAGGTGTCAGGGCCCATATCATGACAAATGTTATCTCACATCAAGTCCCTAAAACAACATTTGGGAGGTGCTACGACCCATATCTCACAACGCAACATTGCGCTGTCTCCACGACGCACGTCGTGGCCGCGATAGAATGTGATACAACAACATTAAAGCAAGGCATCACGACCAGTGTTACAGATAGACTTTGCGACCAATCCATAACATAATGTCTCGACCCACCCTCACAGCCAACATTGCGATGGGAACAATTCCAACATCGTGACCAGATCAAAATAAAGTGTCTCATTCAAAAGCAGAACAGACATCACAATTGAAATAGGGCCAACTATCACAAACCAAAACCATCCCAAGTCCTTGAAAATACATTTGGGAGGTTCCATCGCACATATGATGACAATTTCATCTCACAGTTTGTCCTTAGAAATGCATTTGGGTGGTGTCAGGTCATATATCATGACAACGTCCTCTCATAACAAGTCCATCAAAATGCATTTAGGAGGTGTCAGGACCCATATCATGATAAATGTTGTCTCACATCAAGTCCCTAAAAATGCATTTGGGAGGTGCCACGACCCATATCGTGATTGTGTTCTTTCACAACATGTCCCTTCAAATGCATTTGGAAGGTGTCAGAGACCATTTCAAGGTAAATGTTATCTCACATCGAGTCATTGAAAATACATTTCAATAAAGTTTGGGCCCATATCATGACAATGTCCTCTCATGCCAAGTCCTTGAAAATATATTTGGGAGGTTCCATCGCACATATGATGACAAGTCATCTCACAATTTTTCCTTAAAAATGCATTTGGATGGTGTCATGTCCTATACCATGACAACATCCTCTCATAACAAGTCCATCAAAATACATTTATAAGGTGTCAGGGCCCATATCATGATAAATATTATCTCACATCAAGTCTCTAAAAATATATTTGGGAAGTGCCACAACCCATATCGTGATAGTATTTATTCACAACATGTTCCTTAAAATGCATTTGGGAGGTGTTAGGGCCCATTTCAAGACAAATGTTATCTCACATCCAGTCCCTGAAAATGCATTTCGGTGAAGTTTAGGCCCATATCATGACAATGTCCTCTCACGCCAAGTCCTTGAAAATACATTTTGGAGGTGTCATCGCACATATGATGACAATGTCATCTCACTGTTTGTCCTTAAAATGCATTTGGGTGGTGTCATGTCCTATATCATGACAACGTCCTCTCATAACAAGTCCACCAAATTATATTTAGGAGGTGTCAGGGCCCATATCATGACAGATGTTATCTCACATCAAGTCCCTAAAAATGCATTTGGGAGGTGCTATGACCCATATCGTGATAGTGTTCTTTCAAAACATGTCCCTTCATATGTATTTGGAAGTTGTCAGGTCCTGTTTCAAGACAAATGTTATCTCACATCAAGTCCCTAAAAATTTATTTGCGAGGTGCACCCATATCATGACAAATGTCATCTCACATCAAGTCCCTAAAAATACATTTGGGAGGTTCCACGACCCATATCATGATAGTGTCCTTTCACAACATGTCCCTTCAAATGCACATGGGAGGTGTAAGGGCCCATTTCAAGACAAATGTTATCTCACATCAAGTCCCTAAAACTATATTTGGGTGGTTCTATGACCCATATCTCACAATACAACATTGTGATGTCTCCACGACGCACATCGTGGCACCATAGAATGTGATACAACAACGTTAAAGCAAGGCATCATGACCAGTGTTACACATAGGCTTTGCAACCAATCCATATCACAACGTCTCGACCCACCCTCACAGCACAACATTGTGACGACAACAAATCCAGATCGTGACCAGATCAAAATTAAGTGTCTCATTCAAAAGCAGAACGGACCATCACGATTGAAATAGGGCTAATTATCACAACCAAAACCATCCCAAGTCCTAAAAATACATTTGGGAGGTTCCATCGCACATATGATGACAATTTCATCTCACAATTTGTCCTTAAAAATGCTTTTAGGTGGTGTCAGGTCCTATATCATGACAACGTCCTCTCATAACAAGTCCATCAAAATGCATTTAGGAGGTGTCAGGACCCATTCATGATAAATGTTATCTCACATCAAGTTCCTAAAAATGCATTTGGGAGGTGCCACGACCCATATCGTGATAGTGTTATTTCACAACATGTCCCTTCAAATGCATTTGGGAGGTGTCAGGGACCATTTCAAGACAAATGTTATCTCACATAGAGTCCTCGAAAATGCATTTCGATGAACTTTTGGGCACATACCATGACAATGTCCTCTCATGCCAAGTCCTTGAAAATACATTTGGGAGGTGCCATTGCACATATGATGACAAGTCATCTCACAATTTGTCCTTAAAAATGCATTTGGGTGGTGTCAGGTCCTATACCATGACAACATCCTCTCATAACAAGTCCATCAAAATGCATTAATAAGGTGTTAGGGCCCATATCATGACAAATGTTATCTCACATCAAGTCCCTATAAATACATTTGGAAAGTGCCACAACCCATGTCGTGATAGTGTTCATTCAGAACATGTTCCTTCAATGCATTTGGGAGGTTTCATGGCCCATTTCAAGACAAATGTTATCTCACATCAAGTCCCTAAAAATGCATTTCAGTGAAGTTTATGCCCATATCATGACAATGTCCTCTAACACCAAGTCCTTAAAAATACATTTGGGAGGTTCCATCGCACATATGATGACAATGTTATCTCACAGTTTGTCCTTAAAAATGCATTTGGGTGGTGTGAGGTCCTATATCATGACAACGTCCTCTCATAACAAGTTCACCAAAATGTATCTAGGAGGTTTCAGGACCCATATCATGACAAATGCTATCTCACATCAAGTCCCTAAAAATACATTTGGGAGGTGCTACAACCCCTATTGTGATAGTGTTCTTTCACAACATGTCCCTTAAAATGCATTAAGAAGGATACATGGCCCATATGTTGACAATGTCCTCTCATAATAAGTCCCTAAAAATACATTCCAGTGAAGTTTGGGCCTATATCATGACAATGTCCTCTCACGCCAAGTTGAAAATACATTTGAGAGGTGCCATGGCGCATATGATGACAATGTCATCTCATGGTAAGTCCTTAAAAATGCATTTGGGAGGTGTTATGTTCCATATCATTACAATGTCCTCTCACAACAAGTCCATGAAAATGCATTTGGGAGGTGTCAAGGTCCATATCATGACCAATATTATCTCACATCAACTCCTAAAAATGCCATTGGAAGGTGCCATGACCCAGATCATGATAATGTCCTTTCACACATGTCCCTTCAAATGCATTAAGAAGGAGCAATAGCCCATAAATTGACAACATACTCTCATAATAAGTCCCTAAAAATGCATTTCGGTGAAGTTTTGGGCCCATACCATGACAACGTCCTCTCACACCAAGTCCTTGGAAATATATTTGAGAGGTACCATGGAGCATATGACCACAATGTCATCTCACAATAAGTCCTTAAAAATACATTTGGGAGGTGTTAGGTCCCATATCACGACAACGTCCTCTCACAACAAGTCTATGAAAATGTATTTGAGAGGTCTCAGGGCCCATACCATGACAACATCTTCTCATAAAAAGTTCATTAAAATGAATTTGGGAGATGTCAGGGCTCATATCATGACAAATGTTATCTCAAAGAAGTCCCTAAAAATGCATTTGGGAGGTGCCACGACCCATATGATGATAGTATCCTTTCACAACATATCCTTTCAAATGCATTAAGGAGGAGATATGGTCCATATATTGACAGTTTCCTCTCATAATAAGCCCCTAAAAATATATTTGGGTAAAGTTTGGGCCCATATCATGACAATCTCCTCTCACACCAAGTCTTTAAAAATACATTTGGGAGGTTCCATGGCACATATGATGACAATGTCATCTCAGAGTAAGTCCTCAAAAATGCATTTGAGAGGTGTCAAGTCTCATATCATGAGAACGCCCTTTTACAACAAGTCCATGAAAATGCATTTGGGAGGTGTCAGGGCCTATATCATGACAAATGTTATCTCACAGTGTGTCCCTAAAAATGCATTTGGGAGGTGTCGTGACCCATATCATTATAATGTCCTTACACAACACGTCCCTTCAAATGCATTAAGGCGATGTCGGGGCCCATATATTGACAATGCCCATAAATTCATTTAGGAGGAGCCATATATTGACAATATCCCCCTATGATTGACCCTTCAGATTACTTAGACAGACTCTCAGCAACAATTTCTCTCACACATCTTCCTTTATGAATTGTCAATAAATGTATTGATATATCCGCATGAAGCTTGTTGATGCTTATTATTGGTTGGGAGATATTTGATGACTGACATGTCTATTACCTAATGTTTAGGTGACAAGTACACATGTCACCTAAAAGTTTGGTGACATGCATGTGTGTCACCTAAATATGTACCCCCTTATAGATCACATGTGACTCATATACATGTCACCTATATGGAAAACCCCCATTACAACATAGGTGATTCAAATGTATGTCACCTATTTGGTGTAACCCTTTCACGTACGATAAATTGTATGTCATCTATATTACGTAGGATTATACATATTATAGATGATTTACATGTATGTCACCTAAAGTATGTAACATTTTCAAAATGCTAAAATGTATGTCATCTATTTCACACAGGTCTATACAGATTATAAGTGATGCACAAAGATGTCACCTAAAATGTGTAACCTTTTACATGACTGTCACCTATACTATGTTTTTTGGTAGAGCTCCTCCGGTCAGTTACGTTCTCATACACGAATGACGACTTCTCCGTGCTGTCTGCGAACCCCAACTCTCCCAGCCTGTTGTTGGTCAGGTCGCAAAACTCATCGTGGGTGAGACCAGCGAACTGGTTGACGCCCAGACGATACTTCTTGCTCCCGCCTGAGGCTCGGCGGTTGAAGGATTCGATGAACTCCACGTTCTCCATGAAAACTTGAAACCGGGCGGCCTTCTCAACGTCGTCCTTGTAACTCCGGTTATACTGCGCCATCCAATCATCGTGGCGTTGTGCCATGAGCTAAGCAGCGTCCCCAGCCTCTGGCAACTGTCGGGGCATCACTACCGGTGCCCAGGAGAAGAAGACAGTAACCAGCATTACAAACCGCGGCAATGGTGACATGGCGGGTGGCTGGGTGGAGATGAATCTATCAACTGATGAATGAAGGGATAGGTCGTACTGAATTGCTACTCCCTCTCTGCATGGGGATCAGACATGAGCCACCGTGACAGCCACGGCAAGCAGAGTGTGGAAGGACAAAATTCCTCAGCTAACGAATAATATTCCTTTCCCCAATAATAGTCTGCTTAAGAAGACGATTCCTTCCAACAATAATTAAGCCGGGTACACGGTATACTCACCACGGACAAACAATGAAGACGTGAAGGTGGACCTGGAAGTAGTCGAAGAAGGTGCCGGGTCAGAAATGTATGCTGACCCAAACCAGACAAAATGTGTTGAAACGCTGACGTAAGAGTCTTAGCAACAAATAAGTAGTGAGCCGGAAGAAAAAACTAAATTCAGGGTATAGTAACGAGGGGGAAAGGTAAGTTTTGGTGGCATTTTTCTACACGTTGTAAACTTTCGAATATCTTAAGATTGAACTCAGATTTGACGTTTTGTTTACGATCGGCAAGAATATACGAAAAGCATACTACTTACAGCAAAAAGTCTCATAGGATATAAGTTCATAGTTATAAGTAAAACGTAAGGAAACAAGGGCGGAGCCAGAATCCGAATGTTGGGGGGCCAAAGTTATCGTCGATAGCTTAACATGTAAATATCTGTTTATTTTTGTATTAAGTAGAAAAAGGTCATGTCCAGACACAAGATTCAAATTTGAGACCTATAGAAGTATATCATCTACATGAGTCACTACACCACTTCACCACTATTGACAATGTTATGTTTTAAACTGTATTAATACCTGAAGTATACATACACATTTGGTAAAAGCTACAAAAAAGGTAGCCAACAAGAGTCAAACCTGCGACCAACACTATGCAGCACACTCAGGAAACTACAACACCAAGTTCATCTTTTTCACAATCACATGGCATAGATAATATATATTAAGAACTGTATCACAATTATGTATATGTATATGGAACATTTTAATTTTAATTTTTTTTAGGGGGGGCATGGCCCATGCTTGGCCCCTCTTGGCTCCACCTCTGTAAGGAAATAAGGTTGATAAGGGGGTGCGGGAATACCGATCAGCATGTTCAAAATAACTACTGGAGGAGCTCCACATGCAATCCCAAAGATAATAGTTATATCAACACTAACTATGGAGTATGATTCTTAAAGGGTGTCAAAGATGTTTCTTTCTTAAAAGGACGGGTGAGGATGGGACGGTTGCAGAAGCATGTTTCGCACCTTGAGAGGGGTCATCTATTACTTGGAGTGAACTTGGGGATCAAACTTGTAATGACTGAGCAATTATAGACATGAGGTTGAAAGCTCTGATACAATATTAAACATAATTCGCTGTGGAGTAAAGTGATTGTTTTAAAAAAAAATATCTCTTCTACCGCACACAGGACTACTAATATGTTATTATTGAGAACTTTGGTTGCTGATGAAGTGAGCTTGTAGGAGGTGCTAATGAGATCATTATCTGTAAACTTAGTTTAATCCAACCAATTTTAAATTATGTGATAGATGATTGGTCTTCTATTGTTACTTTAATGAGATAATTCTTAAATTTAGTCCTTTAGGATCAATTTAAAACTATATCATTTGTCTATCTTTTGATGGGATTGTAGTATACATGGTTTAGGTAAAACTTATGCATTTTAGGCATAGGGAATTTGCATGCATGATTAATTCTTACATCAAGGTACACTTATGCTAGCTTCTTGAGGTTAAACAATGTGTTACATAGGTATTTCATTGACATTACAAATTCACATTTCATACTTGGTATTTAGACTTGTTTTTGACATTTCAAAAAAAATGCATCTACCCAGTTTTCCATCTACTATACCCAACAACATACAACATAGCTAAGTAGGAGGGCTTCATACAACATGGTTATAGGTAGTGGGGTAGCCACATGGTGGCTTGAGTGGGCACATTCCAGACCCATGTTTCCAAATAACACATAACTAAGTATAAGATGCTTTGTAGTTTAATAGAAAAATATCCTTTGTACCCTACTTAAGTTCATCAATTTAGGCTCTATATTAGTGGTGCCTCCCTTGATCAGATTTTCTAGCTCCATCACTGGTTATAGGTTATATATAGAGAATCGCTTGCACTTAGTAAGTTCATATTTTTGTTGCTAATGTAAATTTAAATTCTTTTTCCAGTTATCTAATTTTGGTAATGTGATGGCTTGTATATTGCTACACGTGACAATATGTACAATTATTCTTGAAGTTATAAAAACAATATCAACACTAAGTAGAACATTCTTTTCATGTAAGCACCATGAAATATCAAAACATAACTATCCAAAAAGAATGAATATTGCTAAAATAATCTACAAAAATGATTGGAATACTTTGATTTATTTGTCTTTGTTACCCTCCAAATTTTTTAAGTAACTACTGATGTGTGCATATAACTCATTTTTTTTGTTTCCATTTGTAATATATCAAAATAAGGACAAAAAAGTTATAATATTTCTAACATATCTTCTTATATTGTGCATATGAGCTCCAACAAATAAAATAAATGTGACTGATTTAAGTAGAAGTCATCAATAAAATGAAGATGCATGGTTTAAGGATGTGGTCGTCAACTATGCAAGAATTTTTATCTATATACAAATATAATAGGAACCACCTAAGAATGCTTGTTGAAGCTCATTTAGTTTGTACAATGTATGTGAATATTATTGTTCTCAATATGCTTGAAGAAGATTTTTGGATAAAATAATTCATTATGCAATTGTGAACATAAACATCATTGTTTATTAAGAATACATATTGTGTGATTTTGAAGTAGTACATAGACAAAGGTGTTAGGAAATATGGAGTAGAGAAGGATATTTTAAATACAAATTTGTATAATATTTCTAATTATGTATGCATATAACTCATTTTTTTTCTTCCATTTTTAATATATCAAAATTAGGACAAAAAGTTATAATATTTCTAACATATCTTCTTATATTGCGGATATGAGCTCCTATAAAGAAAATAAATCTGACTGATTTAAGTAGAAGAAATTAATAAAATGAAGATACACAGTTTAAGGATGTGGTCATCAACTATGCAAGAATTTTTATCTATATACAAATATGATAGGAACCACCTAAGAATGCTTGTGGAAGCTCATTTAGTTTCTACAATGTATGTGAACATTACTGTTCTCAATAGGCTTGGAGAAGATTATTGGATAAAATAATTCATTGTGCAATTGTGAGCATAAACATCATTGTTTCATAAGAATACATGTTATGTGATTTTGAAGTAGTACATAGAAAAAAGTGTTGGGAAATATGGAGTAGAGAAGGATAGTGTAAATACAATTTTGCACTATATTTCCTAACTAGTAGATCACATCAACACTGATGTATTAGGAAATAGGGTATAAGATATATCTTGTATTAGAGCAAGCCCAACGACTATCTTTGCACATAGATGTGCTTCCTTCTTGAGAAAAATAGAAATGACGGTTGACAATGTACTTATAGTGCATCAACAAAAATTGTGTGCCTCTACGTAGTCCATGTGGACCACCAAGAACTCCATGTCATGCTTCTTAAGAGGGTAGGGAGGAGTAGCCCCTTCATCCGTCGATGTGATAGTGTCAACTTTCTTATCCATTGTTATATTTCCCTTTCACGGGTATGATGATAGGCTCTCATGTTACAACAATGTGAATGAGAAGTGTGTCAAGAGCCTTGACCATCCAAACTTTATATAGGAGTTATAGGGATAGGGTCTCTAAAACCCCAAGAAGATGAAAGGTCAAGTTTCTTAGCTGGACAGGTGGTTGCGCAAAACTAGTCAATCGATTGGGTTGTCCATTCGGTCGATTGGTGTGTGGTTAGTGACACAATGACACTGGATTTTAATGCAATAATTAATGGGAATAAATATGGCTATCAATAATCGTTAGACCCACTATGGCTAGTCAATTTGAATCAGTGAATTGACTGGATTCTCCACACTGACAATTGTCCATTTCAGTGATCAATTGGGTGACACTTTTAGTCTAAAAATGTTGTTCCAAGTAGAAATATGTTATCTAGGGTTGAGCTTCGATGGTAGACATTGAGTAGATAATCCTTCTTGATGTACCCTTAAACATGTTGCATGATTCTTCCTTGAAAATAGTAAACCATAGACTTTTCACATGTGACATTTTGAATCCTTGATGGTCGCCAAGATTTTGAACTTGATGGTCGCCAAGATTTTGAATCCTTGGCGGTCTTCAGAAATTTAAACTTGATGGTTGCCAAAATTTTAAACTTGATGGTCACTAAGATTTTTAATATTATGTGGTTGATGAGATTTTGATCTTATATGGTCGCCAAGAATCTTAGCCCTAGTAGTCGCCAAAGATTCTAACCATAGTGGTTGATGAGTTTTCTAACCATAGTGGTTGATGAGTTTTCTAACCATAGTGGTCGATGAGTTTTCTAACCCTAGTGGTCACCAAGGATTCTAACCCTAGTGGTCGATGTGAATCCTAACCCTAGTAGTCACCAAGGATTCTAACCCTACTGGTCAAAGTTTTCTAACCCTAGTGTTCAATGATAATCCTAACCCTTGTGGTCGCCAAGGATCCTAATCCTAGTGGTAAATGAGTTTTCGAACCCTTATGGTTTCCAAGAATCCTATTTATAGTTGTCATTGAGGATTCTAACCCTAGTGGTTGATGAGGATTCTGACCTATGTGGTCGATGAGAATTCCTCACTCTACGATTGCCAAGTTTTCTATCTATAGGGTCGATTTTTCTAATCCAATGAGAATGAGTCAAGAGCTTTGGTTGTATGGTGTCAAATGATTTTGTTTGACCTAATGCATTCATGATCTAAAGGAAATGCTAAGAGCTAGGGTTTATCCTTGAGTGTTGTTTTGTAACATCAATTCAACTTACCTTGTTGAACCTAAACCTAATATGTTGCCATATGAAGATAATGAACCTTTAAATGCAATGTTATGTCAAACTTATATGTCACATGTACGGTGATGGCTTGATGAGCCTTTGGTAAGGCTTTGAAAGAAAATGATGTTTTTATAGGGAATGATGTGATAGTCTTAATGACCTTTTGGCATGATTGAGCCCAAATGGAGATGTGATCCTCTTCATGATGTGACAAGGATTTATATCTTATGATGATGTGATAACAATTATATTTCATATGTTTTATATATTCTAGAGTTGTAACATACCCATGTTTTCTGTAAAACTCCTTTAGGGCTAGTATGCATCTTGATTGATGCAGTCTTAACTCACCCAATTGGTATTAACTTAATAAGTGAAACCCTAATCATGTAGTTCCTTGTTCCGTAGATTCATTCCAGTGTTCGGATTTTTTGGATGGTGAAATGAATATTCCTTTAATGGAGGCTAGGATTCGTATACTATTGAGTATATGCATAATTTTGAGGATGGTTGTGGTCATACCTTAGTAGGAGAATGATTGAGTACATATCTCACATGATTATGATTCACCATACATGTGATGTGGTTGATGACAGATGTGCTTGTACCCCAGATGATAGGGTTGTATACTCTAGTTACTAGTGTTGTGACCTATATACCAATCACAGACTTGGCTATTTTGCAGCTTGACTATATATGTCATTGTGGTTGACTCGTAGTGACTGAGGGCGGATGATATCTTTGGAGTCTAGCTCTCCTAGATCTTGTACATAATTGATTTTAACTTAGAAGTGTTCAGTTAGAGTTTGAGTGGTATACCTTAAACTCCCCAGGGCTTAGTAAAAGATGTAATACAATTGTGTAGTATATCTATTTAGGGTTACACATGATTCACATTGGTTGTTAACCCTTACCTTGTTTTGTATATTGTTAGTTGTTATATCATGCAATAAGAGTAGTCAACTGTTAGTAAGTGATAGTTTTATCTGCCTTTTTACGATACTTGTTAATCATGCATGTTGTTATGCCTATTGTAAGTACCCTGACCCACATTTTGGGATAATCCTATTTGTTTTGCATAAGTATGCTACTTAGAACCTTGCTCTAATCGTCCGAGATGTAAAGGTCTCACCTTGGAAAGGAGTCCTTCACTTTGGAAGGAAAGGAAAGTTAGGACCTAGATTTATGGGACCTTATCCAATCATTGAACGGATTGGAAAGGTAGCCTATAGACTAGAGTTACCACCAGAGTTGCAGAGGTTACACCCTGTGTTTCACATTTCTATGCTGAGGAAATGTCACCCCGACACTGAGTCAGTTCTACAACCTATGGAGGTAGAATTGAATGATGACATATCTTACGAGGAAGGGTCAGTGTAAATCCTTAATAATAGAACTAAAAAGTTAAAGAAGAAAGATATAAGCCTTGTGAAAGTCCTCTGGAACCACCATGGTGTTGAAGAAGCCACTTGGGAACTAGAGGATGAGATGAGAAGGAAATACCCTGCTCTTTTCTCCTAATACATTTTGTTGATTTCGAGGACAAAATCCTTGTAAGGGGTGGATAATTTGTAACATCCCTGACCTGGGTTATAAACTAACTCTAGGTGTTTTGCCTAAATATGTAATTAAACCCTGGTGATTATCTTTTGACATGTAATTAAGTTCCTCAGGAACATATACTTTCAATTTTGTCCTTTTTAAACAAAGTTGTAGTATTATTTTGGTAATGTAGGGGCTTATGTGCAAATTACCCAGTTAAGGGGTTAACTTGCAATTACACATGTTAAGATGTTCTTTTGATAATGAGACATCATATGAGTGAATATGATGAGACATGATGGATTTCCCAAGCTTGGGCATCTAGATGCAGCTTGTGGAATAATCCTTATGCTTAAAAACCCTAATTTGGAGTAAAATGCGGTTTACCCAATTTGAGGGGTGCAACTTGTAAAATACACCATCTAGAACATCTTTTATGACTCTTGTCATCATTTAGAGTAGAAATGGTGAAAGGGACACACCAATGAATAATCAGATAAGAAAAATGACCTTTGTACATAAAATTCACTAAGTTTGAGTAAGGAAACCTTTCATGTATGTACCCTAGTTGAAAGTTGGCTTTCTTTACCCCTAGATCTTGAGATTTCATGAGCTTTGCATAATTTTAGATGAGATTGGACGTTCCCTTAAATAAGAAAGGACTTGGATGATAATTTCAAAGTTCTAGAGGTCTTTATGGTGTAAATCAGCCTAAACTATATAAGCACCTTTCTTTCCAAACCAAGCAAACGTTTTCCTTCACTTCCTCACTTCTTATCCTTCTCAACCGGCCAAAGCAAAGCTCAGAAGCTCAAGGGGACGACCAACCTGTTCTAGGTAAGAGAACACCACCTTCTAGCTTGGATTCATGGAGGAAATCGTATTACAAAGTTGAATTGCTAGTTTTCTTACTTAGGTTCCTTGTTCTAGCCGACCATCCCCATCTTTTTCTTGAAGAATTGACCTTGGACGACCTGTGGAGCTCAAGACGCCATTAAAGGCTTGAATCTTGGAAGCTCTAGGAACCACGTTTGAGGCGGGTTTTATAACTCTAACTCTTAGCTTTGTTATGCATATCTTTGTTCTTGTTTTCTATGATTAGTTCTTCTTCTACCTCCCTTCTTCCTTGCTCTTTTGCAAGCAAAACGGTGGAGGAACCGAACTGAACAGAGGTTGAGGATGATGGGCGTGGATTCCTAGGTCACTTTATGAAATGACCTTGAACCCTTTTGGTCCAAACGGGTGCAACTCGTTTAAGGTCAAACGGGTTCAACCCGTTTGATCTCAAACGATCCTGCAAGATCGTTTGGATCAAAACGACCCCAAGACCATTTCATAGGGTTGAACAAGGTACGACCGTTTGAGGGTCTGTTCATAATGTATTGAATTTCATTCCTACACATAATTGTAATCTAATTCCTAACCAATTAAGAGTTGAAGACACTTCAATAACCTAACCCTAATCGGGTGAAAGTTGCTGATTTCAATATAGATCTTGTTGAGTTTTAGGTTGAAGGACCCTAACGGGTTCCAACCCATTTGGGGGTTCATCCAAACGATCTCACACTCGTTTAGTGACACCCCAAGATCGTTTGGATGTCTAGGGTTAAAGAAATTTGATGGTTTGAGGGTCCAATTACAAGATGTTGATAAATTGATGAAAAGTGCTAATTTTTAATTTAATTAGGGCTCAACCCTTATCAAATCATTTTGGTTTTTGGTCAAACTTTGGGAAAACGGTCTCAAGATCATTTGGAGGTCATCCAAATGACCTCAAGACCGTTTGAGCCAAGTTTGGGCCCAATTGGAGGTCAATTGATAGGTTCAACTCTGATTTGAATCATGTTGTTGAACATTGATGATTAGCCGATTGGAAACCCTAATTGAGTTAGATTTAACCCTAATTGGCTTTCAATTGAGGGTCAATTTGGTGTCCAATTGATTGAGGCTCATCCTAATTGACTCAATTTGTATATGGTTAACATGGCTTGGGCCAATTGAAAGCTTCAACATAAGAAATCCTATTCAAGGATAAACTTTGTGTCACATTTTATGTTCATGCGGTTTGAACCCAAGTAGACCCACAATCGTTTTAGACCAAATGAGTTCACACTCATTTAAGCCCAAATGAGTTCACACTCATTTGAGTCCAAACGAGTCCACACTCGTTTGAGTCCAAACGAGTTCACACTCGTTTGAGTCCAAACGGGTTCACACCCGTTTAAGCTCAAACGGGTTCACACTCGTTTAGGCTCAAACGGGTCCACACTCGTTTGGACTTAAATGGGTCCACACCCGTTTAATATTAAGTGGGTCCACACTCGTTTAAGGTTCAAATGGATTCAAGGTCATTTGATATTTAACAAGTTCAAGGTCGTTTAAGAATCAAATGGGTTGAAGGTTGAAGGTTAAACCCTAAACCAATTGGAGACCTTCAAGGTTGATTATACTTAATCACTTGAAGGTGTAAATGGTTCAATGATGATATAATCTAAACCTAAGATGTTAAGGGACTAAGTGGCTAATGAATTGACCCATGATGATGGTCAATGGGTAAATTACCAAAATGCCCCTGAAAGGTTCAATTGAATGATACCTTGTTTTAATCAAACCCTAATCACATGATAGTGATGAGTTGACTTGTGTTAATCAATGAGGACTTAACCCAACCTAATATAGAGTGGTGTAATCACTATCTACTAGTTAGAGGAGAGAGAAAGTACCAATTATAATGAAAACTCAAGTAAAATACCTTCAATATACATGAATGTGCAAGTTTAGGTATGATCCACTTGTGTGAGATCATGGAAACCCTAATTATGATAATTGATGAATCTTAATATTATCTGAGGTCTTTAATGATGATGTTTCTCATACATGAGGATGTTATGAGATCATTTCACCATGAGGTGAATAGTAAACCCTAATTCTAGGGTGATGACATGTAATGTGAATAGTAAACCCTAATTGATGAAAACCAGGGAAACCTAGCTCTTGTATGAGTAGGGAGATACAACTTCTTTAAATGAGTTATTTACTGTTATCAGTTGATTTAACCATGTAGGTTCCTTTATGAGGATGATCATATCCAGGTATGGATGATGATACTATATTCATTGAAAGCATGTTGTTAGCTTTATGAATAGTGATATATCCTGATGCCTTGTTAATAGCATCTTATGAGATTGATAGGCTGTGAGAGCCATGAATACCATCATGGTCATGCTTTAAGAGATGACTTGTGATGAGAATATTGAGAAATGATAATTGTTGAGAGTTAGGCTTGTTACATTTAGTATTCTTCCTTCATAGTTGCTATGCTAATGATTAATGTTTGAAAACATGTATGATGACAAAAGAATACTGAAATGTACCTAACTAATCAAGTATAATCATACCATGTAGAGACCTGATTATAGATCCATCATCGTCAGGAGTTAAATGATGGTGAAACAGGTTTTCCTAAGGGGATTCCTGGAGCACATATTTTTGAATATGTGGGGTAATATGGATGTGAATTTCCTTACATCCTAATGTAGGAATTGATGTAGATGTATCTTAATCTATCAATCCTTCACTATGTATTATTCCGTGGAGATGTAACACTAATCTCCCGAGGAAATCTTTTATACCGCATCGATGAGAGATAAACAAGAAATCTTTCGGTAGCGAAGAGAGTACATAATGCCACTGTGACTCTAATAGCGAAGTACCAAAATACCCTGGTAAGCTATAGTAGTAGAGATACTAGATGTCCTGCATGTTGATTCTCTTACTGACTGAGGAAGATGAGGTCATAAGAATCCGGCTCTTTTGATGACCTATGTATGATACCGATGCGACTTAATAGTGATCGGTTGGAGTATGAGCGGTATACCTCATCTCCGCAGGGCATAATGATGTTTCTAAAACATAATCAACCGCGTAGCATATCTGTTTAGGTTGAACTACGAGATACAGTGGTTGAAGATACATTACTTAGTATACATGTTCTTCATATTCCTTAAATGTTGTTGTTCTAATTGATAACTTATCTGCTGCTGATTACCTTAAAGCTTTTATTGCCTATGTTATTCTTGGTTGCTATAATAAAGCTTCTGGCGAAGAGTTATAACTCTCGCTGGGACAATTATTTAAAATTGTCTCACCCCGTAGATTTCAACTTTTTAGGTGGTCGTCGAGGGCGAAGGAATCAATCTTCAGGTGACCAATATCAGCAGCAGCACTATCAGGAGCAGCAGTAAATCTCAGGTGGAGATTCAGACTGCTGAGTTGTATAGTTAGATAGTCAGTCCTATGTGTTCTCTGTACTCTCAGGTCCTTGGAGTCTTTTGGTCTGAGATTTTGGTTTTGAGTTCTTGAGATTTTGTATCATGTTGTATATAATTACTCAAGAAGTAATTATCTGAGATGTAAACAGTTTACCTCCTTTTATGAAAGAAGTTTTTATAGATTCAAGCTCTTATCTCGAAAAGTTTTAATTTCCCGTGATTTTTGTCTTCCGTTGTTAATCGAATCACTTCCGCTAAGTTTATATCGTGGTTTTGGAGATCAGAGCCCACAATTAGTGGTATCAGAGCTCTAGGTTCGCTGAGTCTACAGAGATATAGGACTTAGGATGTCGAGTCTATCCTTAGCATTTCTTTCATATCTAATAGAGTCTTATTCTCCTCAGGAGAAGAATATGATTAAGGATGTCTGAACAACACGAGGAGTATGTGGCAGAAAGTAGTGTTGCTGCACCCCAAGGAGGTGCAAGGAACCCGGAGATGGAACAACCTGTACCTGAGCCACCCAGAGAACCACCTCAGTTTGACCCAGCTGACATGGGAAACCCAGCTGTTCAAACTATGTTCGGGCAGTTTATGACTGCTATGACACACATCACCGATAGGATGCCCATGCCTACACCTAGGGCACCTTCCCAGCCTGAAGGACAAGGTATCGGTAAGACGTTCGAGCGACTTTGTCGTGTCGGAGCAACCGAATACTTTGGAACAGCTGATCCTGCAGATGCCGATCTGTGGTTGACCGAGTTGGAGAAAGCTTTTAGAATCCTCAACATCCCAGAAGCTCAGAAGGTTAGACATGCTGTCTATCTTCTCAAGGGAAGTGCTGGTCACTAGTGGACCATGGAAGAGCAGAAGAGGCCTGGAGTGGAGATCTCGTGGGAAGATTTTCGTCGGGAATTTATCAATAGATATTTTCCAAAGACCTTCCTAGACGAGAAGATCTCTCAGTTTGAGAGATTGAGGCAAGGCATGATGAACATTAGCGGGTATGAAGCTAAGTTCATGGAGTTATTGCGGTTTTGTCCGCACATGGCTGCCACAGAAGAAGAAAGAATCAGAAGGTTCAAGAAGGGTTTAAACGCCGACTTGACTACTCCCGTGTCTGCCCTAGAGAATCGGGAGAGGTTTGTTACCTTCGTTGAGTTAGTCCGAAGGATAGAGAAATCCGTAGTCGAGAAGAGACAAACCCATAAAAGATATCCGCAGTTCCAGGGTTCTTCATCTAGAGACTTTAAGAAGCCTAGATTCTCTGCACCTACACCTCCACCACCCAGAACTAGTGCTCAGACACAGTGGACACCGAGTAGAGGCAGGGGACGAAGCCTACCACTACAAGAGACTCACAGTTCAGCATCAATGTCAGTTACAAGACCACCCAGACCACAAGAACTGGAGAAAAGCTGTTACAACTGTGGGAAGGTGGGACATTTGATGAAGGACTGCCGATCTAGGCCTGTCAGTGTGACACAGCCTCCGAGACGGAGTCAATAGGGATCACAGAGAACGCAATTTCAAGGAGCAGCTCGAGGACATGGACAAGCATCTCAAGCTGGATCATCAACACCACCTCAACACCAGGCGACAACGAGGTTCTATGCTATGAACCCACCAGATGCAGTGGTCAATCCACGGGTAGTGGCAGGTCAGATGGAACTTTTATATTCTGATATGTCTAAATCATGTGTTGTATCAGTTCTGATTGACCCGGGTGCTACGCACTCCTTTGTCACTCGGAGAGTGATTCGTAACTGCAATATGACAATTAGTCATAGGGCAGATAGCTTGTTTTTGGAGACTCTGTTGAGTGGGTCTGCCGTTTTGCAGGAGGTATGCTCTTCCTGCATCTTCTTCTTTTCTAATCATCACATTCAAGTGGACCTTATACCACTTGATATGCAAGGATTTTATATAATTCTCGGGATGGATACCTTAGAAAGGTATCGAGTTGTCTTGGATTGTGAATCCAAACAGGCTGTTTTTGCTGATGATAGAAGCACATGGATCTTTCAAGGAGAGAGAAATATTCTGCCCACGTGTCTTGTATCAGCTATGGTTGCCAACAAGCTGATGAGGCAAGGATGTTATGCATTCCTGGCACATGTAGTAGATGTTACCAAAGAAGGTCCCAACCCTGCTGAAGTTCCTATAGTCAGGGAATTCAAGGACGTGTTTCCTGAAGAACTTCCAAGTATACCACCGCCTCGGGAAATTGATTTTGAAATCAATTTGATCCCAGATACAAAACCTATATCCCAGACACCATATAGGATGGCGCCTGCTGAGATGGCAGAACTCAAGAAACAACTTCAAGAGTTGCTTGAGAAAGGTTTTATCTGACCGAGCACTTCACCATGGGGGTTTTGTTTGTTAAAAAGAAAGATGGGTCAATGCGGTTGTGCATTGATTATAGACAACTCAATAAAGTAACAATAAAGAATAAGTACCCGTTGCCGAGGATTGATGATCTTTTTGACCAGTTGCGTGGTGCAACATTCTTCTCAAAGATAGACTTGAGGTCTGGATATCATCAACTCCGTGTTAAGGATAGTGACATATCCAAGTATGCCTTTAGGACACGATATGGTCACTATGAGTTCATGGTTATGTCGTTTGGACTAACCAATGCACCGGCTGCATTCATGGAACTCATGAATAGAGTTTTTCGACCTTTCCTTGATCAGTGTGTTGTCGTCTTCATAGATGACATTCTGATTTATAGTAAGGATGCTCAACAACATGAACAACATCTCCGACATGCTCTAACTCTGCTAAGAAAACATAAGCTATATGCTAAGTTTAGCAAGTGTGAGTTCTGGTTGCCAGAAGTATCTTTTCTTGGATATGTGATATCTGCCTCGGGTATTCGTGTTGACCCTACAAAGGTAGAATCTGTTCTACAGTGGGAACAACCGAAGACACCAACGGAGATTCGAAGTTTCTTGGGATTAGCTGGTTATTATCGAAGGTTTATTAAGAATTTCAATTCTATAGCCTTACCCTTAACCAAGTTAACCCGGAAGGATATTACTTTTGTCTGGAGTGATAAGTGCCAGCAATCTTTTCAGTTGCTGAAGGAGGGATTGACAAGTGCACCTGTGCTTGTGTTACCTGAGCAAGGAAAAGGATATATAGTTTTCTGTGATGCCTCCAAGAATGGACTCGGATGCATGTTGATGCAGGATAAGCAAGTGATTTCTTTTGCTTCACGACAGCTTAAGAAACACGAAGAGAATTATCCGACACACGATCTGGAGTTAGCTGCTGTGGTTCATGCCCTGAAGATCTGGAGACATTATCTCTATGGAGAGACATTCCAGATTTTCACAGATCACAAAAATCTTAAGTATTTCTTTTCTCAACATGAACTTAACATGAGGCAACGTCGCTGGATGGAGTTAATCAAGGACTACGATTGTACAATTGATTACCATCCAGGAAAAGCCAATGTGGTTGTAGATGCCTTGAGTAGGAAATCAGCAACATCAACCATGGATAGAGCACAATTAAACTCTTTAGTATGCTCTAAGAGAGATATGCTTATCTCTTTAAGGCAAGACAATGTACATTTGAAGGTGCCATTGTTAGCCAGGTTGTTGGCTGAGATGCATATTAAACCTACCCTAAGAGAGCAGATTAAGGAGGCACAACAGGTTGATGCTGTAGTTCAGCAGATTAGATCAGAGTATGGAAATGAGAAGCGAGATGGTTTCTATGACTCAGATGATCATGTAGCATGTTATCATGGGAGGATGATAGTGCCGGATATGGATAACTTGAGGAAGTTAGTTCTGGAAGAAGCTCATTCTTCGATGTATGCTATGCATCCAGGGAGCACCAAGATGTATCAAAATTTGAAAGATTTGTATTGGTGGCCTGGAATGAAGAAGGATGTTGCAGAGTTTGTGTTGAGGTGTCTTGTGTGTCAGCAAGTTAAAGCTGAACACCAAAAGCCTGCAAGAACAATGCAACCTTTACCCATACCACAGTGGAAGTGGGACCATGTGACCATGGACTTTGTTGTTGGCCTACCCAGGACAAGCAAAGGACATGATTCCATTTGGGTAGTTGTTGATAGGTTGACTAAGACATTGCATTTCTTACCTGTGAAAACAACCTTTTCTACTGAAAGGTTATCACAGTTGTATGTTCAAGAGATAGTGTGTTTGCACGGAGTTCCTGTCACCATAGTTTCTGACAGAGGTCCCCAGTTTACAAGTCGCTTTTGGGAGCAGCTACACAGAGCCTTAGGCACCAAGATAAGGTTTAGTACGACTTTTCATCCACAGACTGATGGACAGTCAGAAAGAACCATACAGACCTTGGAAGACCTGTTGAGAGCATGTGTTCTCCAGTTTACCGGAAGTTGGGATCTACACCTAAGCTTGATAGAGTTTGCCTATAACAATAGCTATCAGCATAGTATTGATATGGCACCTTATGAAGCATTGTATGGTAGACGTTTTAGATCCCCTTTGTGTTGGTATGAGACTGGTGAACATCAGTTGTTAGGTCCTGATCTGGTGCAACAAACTACAGAGAAGATCAAAGTTATACAACAACAGCTTAAGACTGCACAGGATAGACATAAGTCATATGCTGATAAGCGCCGTAGACCGTTAGAGTTCCAGGTTGGAGACAGAGTGTACCTCAAGGTCTCGCCTTGGAAAGGAGTCCTTCGCTTTAGAAGGAAAGGAAAGTTAGCACCTAGATTTATGGGACCTTATCCAATCATTGAACGGGTTGGAAAGGTAGCCTATAGACTAGAGTTACCACCAGAGTTGCAGAGGTTACACCCTGTGTTTCACATTTCTATGCTGAGGAAATGTCACCCCGACACTGAGTCAGTTCTACAACCTATGGAGGTAGAATTGAATGATGACATATCTTACGAGGAAGGACCAGTGTCAATCCTTAATAATAGAACTAAAAAGTTAAAGAAGAAAGATATAAGCCTTGTGAAAGTCCTCTGGAACCACCGTGGTGTTGAAGAAGCCACTTGGGAACTAGAGGATGAGATGAGAAGGAAATACCCTGCTCTTTTCTCCTAATACATTTTGTTGATTTCGAGGACGAAATCCTTGTAAGGGGTGGATAATTTGTAACATCCCTGACCTGGGTTATAAACTAACCCTAGGTGTTTTGCCTAAATATGTAATTAAACCCTGGTGATTATCTTTTGACATGTAATTAAGTTCCTCAGGAACATATACTTTCAATTTTGTCCTTTTTAAACAAAGTTGTAGTATTATTTTGGTAATGCAGGGGCTTATGTGCAAATTACCCAGTTAAGGGGTTAACTTGCAATTACACATGTTAAGATGTTCTTTTGATAATGAGACATCATATGAGTGAATATGATGAGACATGATGGATTTCCCAAGCTTGGGCATCTAGATGCAGCTTGTGGAATAATCCTTATGCTTAAAAACCCTAATTTGGAGTAAAATGCGGTTTACCCAATTTGAGGGGTGCAACTTGTAAAATACACCATCTAGAACATCTTTTATGACTCTTGTCATCATTTAGAGTAGAAATGGTGAAAGGGACACATCAATGAATAATCAGATAAGAAAAATGACCTTTGTACATAAAATTCATTAAGTTTGAGTAAGGAAACCTTTCATGTATGTACCCTAGTTGAAAGTTGGCTTTCTTTACCCCTAGATCTTGAGATTTCATGAGCTTTGCATAAGTTTAGATGAGATTGGACGTTCCCTTAAATAATAAGGACTTGGATGAGAATTTCAAAGTTCTAGAGGTCTTTATGGTGTAAATCATCCTAAACTATATAAACACCTTTCTTTCCAAACCAAGCAAACATTTTCCTTCACTTCCTCACTTTTTATCCTTCTCAACCGGCCAAAGCAAAGCTCAGGAGCTCAAGGGGATGACCAACCTGTTCTAGGTAAGAGAACACCACCTTCTAGCTTGGATTCATGGAGGAAATCATATTACAAGGTTGAATTGCTAGTTTTCTTACTTAGGTTCCTTGTTCTAGCCGACCATCCCCATCTTTTTCTTGAAGAATTGACCTTGGACGACCTGTGGAGCTCAAGATGCCATTAAAGGCTTGAAGCTTGGAAGCTCTAGGATCCACGTTTGAGGTGGGTTTTATAACTCTAACTCTTAGCTTTGTTATGCATATCTTTGTTCTTGTTTTCTATGATTAGTTCTTCTTCTACCTCCCTTCTTCCTTGCTCTTTTGCAAGAAAAACGGTGGAGGAACCGACCTGAACAGAGGTTGAGGATGATGGGCGTGGATTCCTAGGTCACTTTATGAAACGACCTTGAACCCTTTTGGTCCAAACGGGTGCAACTCATTTAAGGTCAAACGGGTTCAACCCGTTTGATCTCAAACGATCCTGCAAGATCATTTGGATCAAAATGACCCCAAGACCGTTTCATAGGGTTGACCAAGGTACGAACATTTGAGGGTCTGTTCATAATGTATTGAGTTTCATTCCTACAAAGAATTTTAATCTAATTCCTAACCAATTAAGAGTTGAAGACACTTCAATAACCTAACCCTAATCGGGTGAAAGTTGATGATTTCAATATAGATCTTGTTGAGTTTTAGGTTGAAGGACCCAAACGGGTTCCAACCCATTTGGGGGTTCATCCAAACGATCTCACACTCGTTTAGTGACACCCCAAGATCGTTTGGATGTCTAGGGTTAAAGAAATTTGATGGTTTGAGGGTCCAATTACAAGATGTTGATAAATTGATGAAAAGTGCTAATTTTTAATTTAATTAGGGCTCAACCCTTATCAAATCATTTTGGTTTTTGGTCAAACTTTGGGCAAACGGTCTCAAGATCGTTTGGAGGTCATCCAAACGACCTAAAGACCGTTTGAGCCAAGTTTGGGACCAATTGGAGGTCAATTGATAGGTTCAACTCTGATTTGAATCATATTGTTGAGCATTGATGATTAGCCGATTGGAAACCCTAATTGAGTTAGATTTTACCCTAATTGGCTTTCAATTGAGGGTCAATTTGGTGTCCAGTTGATTTAGGCTCATCCTAATTGACTCAATTTGTATATGGTTAACATGGCTTGGGCCAATTGAAAGCTTCAACATAAGAAATCCTATTCAAGCATAAACTTTGTGTCACCTTTTATGTTCATGCGGTTTGAACCCAAGTAGACCCACAATCGTTTTAGACCAAACGAGTTCACACTCGTTTAAGCCCAAACGAGTTCACACTCATTTGATTCCAAATGAGTCCACACTTGTTTGAGTCCAAACGAGTTCACACTCGTTTGAGTCCAAACGGGTTCACACCCATTTCAGCTCAAACGGGTTCACACTCGTTTAGGCTCAAACGGGTCCACACTCGTTTGGACTTAAATTGGTCCACACCCGTTTAAGATTAAGTGGGTCCACACTCATTTAAGGTTCAAATGGATTCAAGGTCATTTGAGATTAAACAAGTTCAAGGTCGTTTAAGAATCAAATGGGTTGAAGGTTGAAGGTTAAACCCTAAACCAATTGGAGACCTTCAAGGTTGATTATACTTAATCACTTGAAGGTGTAAATGGTTCAATGATGATCTAATCTAAACCTAAGATGTTAAGGGACTAAGTGGCTAATGAATTGACCCATGATGATGGTCAATGGGTAAATTACCAAAATGCCCCTGAAAGGTCCAATTGAATGATACCTTGTTTTAATCAAACCCTAATCACATGATAGTGATGAGTTGACTTGTGTTAATCAATGAGGACTTAACCCAACCTAATCTAGAGTGGTGTAATCACTATCTACTAGTTAGAGGAGAGAGAAAGTACCAATTATAATGAAAACTCAAGTAAAATACCTTCAATATACATGAATGTGCAAGTTTAGGTATGATCCACTTATGTGAGATCATGGAAACCCTAATTATGATAATTGATGAATCTTAATCTTATCTTAGGTCTTTAATGATGATGTTTCTCATACATGAGGATGTTATGAGATCATTTCACCATGAGGTGAATAGTAAACCCTAATTCTAGGGTGATGACATGTAATGTGAATAGTAAACCCTAATTGATGAAAACCAGGGAAACCTAGCTCTTGTATGAGTAGGGAGATACAACTTCTTTAAATGAGTTATTTACTGTTATCAGTTGATTTAACCATGCAGGTTCCTTTATGAGGATGATCATATCCAGGTATGGCTGATGATACTATATTCATTGAAAGCATGTTGTTAGCTTTATGAATAGTGATATATCCTGATGCCTTGTTAATAGCATCTTATGAGATTGATAGGTTGTGAGAGCCATGATTACCATCAAGGTCATGCTTTAAGAGATGACTTGTGATGAGAATATTGAGAAATGATAATTGTTGAGAGTTAGGCTTGTTACATTTAGTATTCTTCCTTCATAGCTGCTATGCTAATGATTAATGTTTGAAAACATGTATGATGATAAAAGAATACTAAAATGTACCTAACTAATCAAGTATAATCATACCATGTCGAGCCCTGATCATAGATCCATCATCGTCAGGAGTTAAATGATGGTGAAATAGGTTTTCCTAAGGGGATTCCTGGAGCACATATTTTTGAATATGTGGGGTAATATGGATGTGAATTTCCTTACATCCTAGTGTAGGAATTGATGTAGATGTATCTTAATCTATCAATCCTTCACTATGTATTATTCCGGGGTGATGTAACACTAATCTCCCGAGGAAATCTTTTATACCGCATCGATGAGAGATAAACAAGAAATCTTTCGGTAGCGAAGAGAGTACAGAATGCCATTGTGACTCTAATAGCGAAGTACCAGAATACCCTGGTAAGATATAGTAGTAGAGACACTAGATGTCCTGCATGTTGATCCTCTTATTGACTGAGGAAGATGAGGTCATAAGAATCCGGCTCTTTTGATGACCTATGTATGATACCGATGCGACTTAATAGTGATCGGTTGGAGTATGAGCGGTATACCTCATCTCCGCAGGGCATAATGATGTTTCTAAAACATAATCAACCGCGTAGCATATCTGTTTAGGTTGAACTACGAGATACATTGGTTGAAGATACATTACTTAGTATACATGTTCTTCATATTCCTTAAATGTTGTTGTTCTAATTGATAACAATCTGCTGCTGATTACCTTAAAGCTTTTATTGCCTATGTTATTCTTGGTTGCTATAATAAAGCTTCTGGCGAAGAGTTATAACTCTTGCTGGGACAATTATTTAAAATTGTCTCACCCCGTAGATTTCAACTTTTTAGGTGGTCGTCGAGGGCGAAGGAATCAATCTTCAGGTGACCAATATCTACAACAGCAGTATCAGGAGTAGCAGTAAATCTCAGGTGGAGATTCGGACTACTGAGTTGTATAGTTAGATAGTCAGTCCTATGTGTTCTTTGTACTCTCAGGTCCTTGGAGTCTTTTGGTCTGAGATTTTGGTTTTGAGTTCTTGAGATTTTGTATCATGTTGTATATAATTACTCAAGAAGTAATTATTTGAGATGTAAACAGTTTACCTCCTTTTATGAAAGAAGTTTTTATAGATTCAAGCTCTTATCTCGAAAAGTTTTAATTTCCCGTGATTTTTGTCTTCCGCTGTTAATCGAATCGCTTCCGCTAAGTTTATATCGTGGTTTTGGAGATCAGAGCCCACACCATGATTCCCTTGGTTGAGTAAGAGGCTGACATGACAATGCCCTAACCCTAACAACCAGTCACACCTCTAAATCGACACAAGCATGATGGGTGACACACTCCTTGGAACCTTGGCCGACACAATAGAGGATGGCATGGATGATACATGTGTCTAAAATGACACACATTTATGTAGGGATAAATAGACACACCTTGGGAAGGTTAACCCCTTTTGCCTTTCATAGAGGTAGTCGACATGTTATGGTGGTGACAAGTCGACATTCAATGTCAAGTACCCAACCTGACACCTTGAGTGCTAAACTGATATGCTCAAGTGTATCTAACCCAACATGCTTGGACTGATGGTAAACTGATATCCCTAGATGAGCTTGCCCGATACACCTTGGTGTGGTGAGGACAATACATGTAGATGATAAGCTGAGATCCCGCAAGCCATATGAAACCTATACTTTGTGATGGTAGTCATGATACATCATGTTGATGATGGGGTTATAGGGTATGATACAATACCCTATGATATGTTTGTACAAGAAATAAGGGAGTGATGTTTTCTATTACCTATAATCTCATAACATACCCTATAGTGATAATGGAAGTGATGAATGGAGGTTAGTTTTTGATCCAACCCTGTAAACCCTAATTGATTAAAGAGGATCCTAACCTTAATGATGTAGTGTGAATGACATGAATCTTTACGAAATGATAGTGGTAATAAAGTATTACCCTTCCTATTACAAGTCTCTAACATGCAGGTAGCACCAGTTGATAAGCATAGCCAGGTAAGAGCTATAGTGTTTATGATATGATTGAATGGGCCTTATGAGGCATGTGTGATGTTGGTATCGTAGAAAGAGGAGGTAAATGAATTTCATTACTTAATGATGGTTTATTTCTTAATATGAGGTCATAATTTTCTTAGTAATGAGATGAGGGGTTTCTACCTTAAAGCATGTGGTCCTTGTCAAGAAAAAAATATGGTGATTGGCATACATCAAGTGATAATGTGATGAGATCACACTTTATATACTCGGATATTTTCTGGTAATGTATTATGCCCTTATCTTTGTAGAACTTGTTTAAAGTTTATATGATGTAACTTGATTGATGCTAAAAAACACTTCAATGACCTAACTAATAAAGTGCAATCTAATCATGTAGCTTGCCCTATGCCATATATCCATTCAGTGTTAGAATTTTCTGGATGGTGAAATGAGTTTAACTCAGAGTGCATAATTTTGAATATGCGGGGGTGAGGATGAATATCCCCTTACGTCCAAGATATGTGATACATGATTGGTTGTGGGCCATACCTTGAGAAGAGTGTGGCTTCGGCCCGTAGCTCAATGATATGTGATACAAGATTGGTTGTGGGCCATACCCTAGGAAGAGTGTGGCTGTAGGTCGTATCTCAGTTTCACTAGATCGTGACTTGTATCAAGGTGGGCTAGCTTTTTACAGCTAGACTATATGTCATTGGTAGTAGTCTGACTGATGATGTCATAGTAGGATTCACTCATGTACTGACTATGAGGTTTGATGAAATTATGGATTACGGCTCTTCCACTAGACCTTGTATGGAACCGATTTAGACTTATAAGTTTTCGGTTGGATTTGGGTGGTACAACTCAAATCCTCGAGACAAAATTAAATATGTAAACAACTACGTAGTATAATTGTCTAGGATCAAATAAAGAAAAATTGGATGAAGCCTTGCTTGCTTTTATACAATATAATGGATAGTGAATACACATGTTCTTCAGATTCCTTTTATAATGTTAAGATGTTTCATAATTCAATAGTAATTTCTTATTTTGTTAATAATGATTACCTTCTTATCATAGTTGTAAGTTTACTGCTTGATTTACACTTCTTATCCGTGTTAATAATAGAGTTGGTGGATAATTATATCTCCCGATGAGATTTAGAATCTCACCCCATGGGCTTACCACATCCTTTTTAGGTGGATGTGCATGAGGAGGTAGAGATTTTGTAGCAGAGGTTGAGGAGTACCAAGAAAGATAGTAGCTGACATGGTTGGAAGTGTTGCAGGATGTCATTTGTCATTAGAGTCCTAGAGTCATCCCTATACACTCGGGTCTTTGGGGATGTTTTGTAGACGTTCTTTCGATATATGGTTGGCTTGTGTGCTCTTTTGTGCATAGATATGGTGGATATATGTATATATGTTCTGGAAAATATTTTCTTGTAACAAGATGATGGCACACACGGTAAGTGCTTGTGACATGAAAGGACTTGTATGTAGAGGCTCTTGCGGTTTGGTAGTTTTATGAAAATGGTTTTAATTTTCAGTACTTTTCAGTAACATATTTGTTTAATCGTTCTTCCACGGTTTTGGTTTTGAGTAATCTCACTTGTGTGGCATGGGGCATCACACCTATCTTCTTAACTTGTTTAATCTACTTAATCTACTTAACTTGTTTAATTATATAACCTACTATAATTAATAACTGTTGCTGATAGTTATATCTCTTATTGGGACGTTGATATCACTTTGTGGGTCACCACATCTTTTAGGTGATCATCATCAACATCGTCAGGATCATGGTGATGAGGAAGAGTAGTTTGGAGAGCAGTAGGAGCAGATGGTTAGATAGTAGTTAGTTTGTCATGGAGTCATTCATGTACTCTCAGGTCCGGGAAGGGGATGTTTGTCATAGTAGTAAGTTTGATCATCTCTCTTTGCAAACCAAGTCATTTCAATGGATGCAAATTTAAAAAAATGTGTTATTTGATCTAGACTACCATTTTATGGTAGTCCATGTCAATTTACTGATTTCATTCTTTTTAATTTATTTCTCTATTGATCTTACTTTTATCTACCATATCATGTAAGTTAAAACATTTTTCCTACCAAGCCTAAGACTACCACCAGTTATCTATCATTTTTCAAATATCTACCATAATCTAGTAGTCTTTTTCTTTTACCTACCATAAACTGGTAGTGTACAACATGTATTTCTGTAGTGAGCAGCAGTAGCAGCAAGGGTGTTGCGCTATCATCTGTAAGAAGGTCCCTGTTGACGAAGATGTTGTAGTAATGGGTGGCGGCATCACCACCTGTGGTCTGGTTGAGGCTGTCGGGGAGACCGTTTCCAGCATCGCGTAGGAGGCCAAAAAAATTCATCACGGGAGATGATCCTGCTCGTCCCTTTTACTAGTTTGTGTAAACTCAGGCCATAGGAGATAGTTTGTCATGTGGTCTGACATGGTGTGTTTTTGTTCCATCACCCACCCATGTAAGGTGTAGAGGTATGTGGGCATGTATCTATGTATATGTACACCATCTACTAGTTTGTTAAGAATGTAAATATAAGTATCAATATCTAGCAATATGTATAAGAATGACACATAAATTTACCGAATAAAATTACTTTAAAGAAAAAATATTGCTGGATAATTTATTTTTGTTGTTTTATTTTCATTGTATATAGTAAAGAAGGGATACTTACAAACTTGTAATTGAAGTATATATTTGTGACTCAAGCCTATCTAGGATGCAAGTATGTTTGGGATTCAAAAAAATGTTTCATGATGAAAAATCATTAGGGTGTACGGTGCAATTTGTATACTTAAGTGTATTCTAGCCTAACTCTCTCTCTCTCTTTATATTAAGAGAACATATTGATTTTATATAGTTTTTTCAAATGAAATATATATAAACCAGTCACATCCCTCCACATAACCCAAGTAGGGTGCAACTTGGTTGGAGTTGTTACTAGGCTCACATAGTGATTAGGTTGATCACGCGGATAAAAGGTAGCAAGGTAATTTCTTCACCGCGGGGGAGGGGGGGATCGCCCATGTCTCGCATGAAAAGTAGCTAGCTGGAGTTGGCTAGGAGTCAACCCCATCTTTGATAGACATGGTGAAGGGACAGATGGAGTCTGGCAGGACTTGTTAAAAGCAATGAGCCCTTTGGATCAAGGCAAGGTGGTCAAAGGCGGTGGTTGCTAGGTCAACAATTAACATAAAAAAATGAGATGAGGGGTGAGTAAGTATCAGGATTTGGGGTACCCTCAGGACTTACAGATGTTTGGAGATCCTTAGTGGGACCCTCTGAAGCTTCAGGCCAAGCCAATTGTCCAATGTCACTTTGGGTGCGATAACATGCCACACTAAATGAGATTACTCAAAATCAAAATGTCGATCAAATACTAATTGATCATATTACCAAAAAGGTATAGAACTCAAAACGAATAAATTTTCCAATCAATTTAGAGAATATTAGTACAAAGGTCCAACTTTCATATATATATTCATGCCCGATAACTTTACACAAGTTCAGTGGCCTCAGCCACGACGTGTACACAAAAGATGTTGTTCACATAATTACAACATATACATAAAGCATGAACCAAGGCTTACAACCAAAGACTCGAGTCAATATACATGATGTGAAAAAACTCATGCCCAGACCTAAAAGTATAGGGATGACTCTAGGACTCTACAAAACCCAACCAACCATCTGACTCCACTGATCTTCTAATTGTTCCTCCTTGTCACTCTACAATAGATAGTGTTGTCGAACACCTGAAAATATGTGGTGACCCATGAGGTGAGACTCATCTCCCAATGAGATATATAACTCCACAACATCTATTGCTTACTGGGGATATGTATATTAAATAGTTAAAATAGGTAATATTATAGGGTTGAAAGATTAATATCATTTACACAAACGATCAGGCAAAGCTAGAATCATAAGTACAATTGATTTCTCTTACCACATTATAAATCATATACAATTCAAAATAACAAAGCAAGGATCACCATCCAATGTGAGTCACCAAGTAACCCTGCCAGATATGCTATACGTTTGGATTACATATTCTATTAAGCCCTGGGTAGTTTGAGGCATACCATTCAAACCACTAGCTGAACACTACGAAGTTGTAATCAACCCTATATAAGATCTAGGATGATCGGAACCCTAAGATCTCTTCCACTTAGTCAATTCAAGTCCATCATAGTATCATACCAGTCCAACTAAAAAATAGCCTAGTCCACCCTGGGTACAAAGGTCATGACACTAGAAACCATCGTGTTCAACCCTCAAATTTGAGTTATGACTACAATCACCATAAATTACATTTACTTCTGATATACAGCCTTGATTGTTCTCCTAAAAACCTTAGAATCAGGATGATAAGGATATACCCTCCTTGCATCCACATATACTCAACAATATACAACTTTAGGTACCAATCAAAATACTCATTTCACTATCTAGAAAGTCATGATACTGGAACAATTCTACAGATTTAGGGCACTACATGATTAAGGTTTCACTTAATTTCTTAAGCCATTTGAATATTTTTGGACTACATCAAACAAGTTACATACAAGATCATATAGTATGCTTACATCATAATTTGTAGGATACAATTTCCAGTGATGTAAAATGTATGAAATCTATTCCATGTTATTTCATCATGGTATATGTAATGACCCCCCCTGTTATACCCGATTAAGGTGTACTGAGAGGATAAGATCCATTACAATATTACATGATCGAGGTTTACCAATTAACTAAGAATAATTATTAAATTTCACTAAGTTAAAGGATTTTGGTAACAATATGAAAGATAAACTCTCCTCTAAGGAGTTACATAATATTAAAATCTATTATTTACAACTAGAAATAAAATTATCTAACTAAATCCGCCATGGTAACTTTAAGTATTTTCCTATTGGTGCCTTCTTCTCATGTTGTCCATTTTGTAGAATAGAAATAGTTTAACCTAAAATGTCATGAAACAAAAACACATCCAATATATCAAGATATATTGGTGATCGACCTTTTTCTCGCGTCCAGAAATGAACGCGGGACAAAGGAAGGAATCAAGCTTTAAATTTATAACCCGAAACCTTCTAGGCCTCCACAACTTTATTATGGGGTCGAAGTAGATATACAGGGTCGAACACAGGGACGTGGTGATGTTTAGGATGCCACAGATCTCGTTCTTTAGTCAGATAAGACAAGATATTAGTCGATAAAAGTAATTTCTAGAACTAGTCTAGCGGGTTGTCACGATATAAAACAAAACAAAACAAAATAGAGCTCGTGATTCTACTAATTAGAGAAAGAGAGTTCCTGGCTATGTAACCACAAATGGGGCAGTCTATGCAATCGTCTTGGGCGTAGACAACCCTTGAACACCCAAGCAAGCATCTAGTATGCACGATGGCGTCTGTCCTGTGGGGTCGTCCCACTTGCTCTCACGATGCGTGACTAAAACCATCAACAATATGTCAATGACCCTCTCTCGAGGAATGACATATCAACACCTAGGAATACACTAAGTTCCCTCTCGGGTCTTAGGATATTCTGGGGTGTTAGGAATAGAATACCTTGGATTGTCCTCCTCTCGGGTTCAGATCCAAACTATCATCTCTTAGATATTCCTACAATGGATCTCTCGATACATGCAGAAATAGCAATTCAAGCGAGTAAGAGATCAAGCAAACTAGCAATCATAACTTGGAAAGAGAAAATAGAACATGTAACATACTAGATCTGATATGAATCTACTTACTTAAGGAAAAAATACATATACATGCCTAGATCGGGCTACATAGCCAAGAAGGAGCTAACTAGCCATAGACAAGCAGAGCTGGCACCGAACAAAGATGGATGAACATCGTTTGTACAAGAAACAAAGGAATGCAGTAGAATGAAAGAGAAGAGGAAAGAGATATAGCCCATAGAGGAGAGGTGGCTCTCGCTCCTCAGCCTCTGTGCAGGTCGGATCTCACCCCATGGGTCTTCTCTTCGTCCCTCTAGACTCCTCTACTCTCTCTCTAGGCGGTATAAGGCAGACCATATCGGACAACTGTATCGGGCAACCGTATCGAGGAGACCGTATCGGGCAATCGTATCTGGCAACTGTATCGAGTAGACCATATCGGGGAGACTGTATCGGGCAGTCGTATCGGGCAGCCGTATCGGGTAGACAGTATCGGGCAGCCGTATCGGACAGCCGTATCGGGAAGTAGACTTTTGGGGAACTCGACACACTAGCTCCTTGGTCTAATCACTAGCTCTAACAAGGTCCTCCCTCCAGCTCTCCCTCTTTGTAGGCCGGTAGCTGCTATTTATAGGCAGTGAGTCGATGGGAGTTATAGCTTTTATTGGTCCATGTGTCCTTCATCCGTGGCTTCGATCTTGAGGCATCAGGTGGGCCAATATGACTGTCGCCCGATGACCGTGTCGGGTAGGGGGAGTGTCGGGAAGCTGTATCGGGTAGGCCGTATCGGGAATCTATATCGGGCAGCTGTATTGGGAATACCGTATCAGTTAGCCATATCGGGCATGCTGCATCGGGCATACCGTATCAGGTACCCGTTTCGGGCATGCCATATTCGACATACTGTATCAGTCAGCCGTATCGGGCATACCGTATCGAGCATGTCGTATCGGGCATGCCGTATCGAGCAGCCGTATCAGGCATCTATTGGAATTCTTGTCTTTTTAGGTTCGGTACTTGAGAGTCCCAAAATTGGCTAGTTTTGGTGCCTGCAAGTCAAAAATTGGCTAATTAGCTACATTATTGGCTATTCTAACTACATTATCTAATGAGAGACAGAAAGCGTAAAACATGAGCAAAAGAGTGCATATTAGGACCAAAGTGACACAAAACCATAGATGAGATGCATAGATAATATGCATTAATTTGGGTGTTATCAACTATCCCAAGCTTTAAACTTGCTTGTCCTCAAGCAAGGCTGTGCTCAAAGAATAAAAAGATAACATCCAAATTAAGCTTGGCAATAAATGCTAAGGTTACGAAAAATAGTTTAAAACATCAATTCTCCTCATCCATGTCATTTCAGAACAAACCCCCACCTGTCAGGCACAATCTTGCCAAAGCAAGATCAAAGAGTTTCCAGGTAAGATTAAGGAAATTCACTACAACCTATCGATACTCATGAGGGTTTGAACCATAATTATTTAAACATGAAAGAGTTGTCACACAGGTGATCAACTGGGTGATGAGCGATGAGCCATCACCATGAATCCATGCATACCAATCGGGAATCAATGTGCCTCTCACTTATTCATGTCTTAAGAAACAAAGCAAAGGACTCTAATGACTTATGAGAATCTCAATCTATGTCAGGTTGGTCCATGTAGCGAGCAACAGTCCCTACAGTCCGATCCAATTGGCCCAAAGCAGTGAGATGAACTCCTCGTACTGTGCTCGAACCAACCCTGCTACTGAGACTGTCTCATAGGTCACCTAGGGGGTTCCTAGTGACTCTCTAATGAGCTTTTAGAGTGTTACTACCAGGCACGACATATCTGCATTCATGAGAACAGTCATACACCGGCTGGGCACCATCCTCAACTCTCCTAAAAGAGAAAACAACACTCATATATTGTTCACACTCAGGGTTTTATCATCTGCATTCTATTTATAGGCTTGGGTGAGAACTATATAGATATTTTGGGATTTTTTGGGCGGCCAATCCTCTTTTACACATTTTTATATTTTTCATCTTTTTGACTCAACCTAATGTGATAAGGCACGTAGTCCATCAAGGAAAAACATTTTATCTTGATTATAGCTCAAAACTCATCATGATCCGCTTGACACATGTGTGAAAAGTTGTAATTATGATTCAAGAATCCTTAGAATAGAGGCAAGCTTGTGAAACTCGTAGCTAGGAGACTTTAATCATGATTTAGCTCATTCCAACGGTCCTTTACCATGGATTTTCCATTCACGACATAGATCAAGGGAATTTAACGTTAAGCTATGAAAAAGGGACATAACCTTAGATTTATTACCAAACTCAAGGAAAAAGTCAAAGAGCGGGCCAAGCAAAAGGTCAAGCAATTTTTAAGAAGAAAACTATGCAATTAGGCATAAAGTCAAGCATTTATCTATTAGATTCGCACCACATAGCCATAATTGCAAAGCTAAAAAGATGATTTTTTTTAATTTAAAACTAAACGTAGGAAGTGAACATGAATGCAAGAAGGGTGAATAGAAAGAAGGGCGAAGCCTACCACCCCAAGCTTAAAAATTTTGCTCGTCCTCGAGCAAGACTTAAACTTGAGATAGTGAGGCAGGATTGCATATTTTTAATGAAAGTTATTGAATTTCTAAAGATGATGCATGGGTGCAAGGATATCAAAATAGTTATAGGAAAGAAATTAACTAACATGAACATGAAAAGCAAAATTTATTGTAATAAAAGGGTGGGAGGGTGGGTAAGAGAAAAGGGGGTGGCTGTCCCATGATACCGACACTAGGATCCCAAATCCTAAGTTTTGGGAACAGTGTCACCTGTGTCTTGCCGACAGGTTCTGCCACATAATATGAGTAGAATAGGCAGATGTGTTGGCCATGCCGAGTCCGAAGAAACGAAGTGAAAATTGGCAATTCGGTGAAGTCATCTTTGTGCTGGAAGTGGCTTGAACTACACTGGGATGAATTCTTTGGCATATCATCCTCAGGGTACCTTTCATTATATGAGTCTGCATATGAAGGTCCTGGGATGTCACATAGGATGAGATAGATGAGAGAGGTTGGACATCATCTTGAGGACTCATATCTTCTCTCTCCATCTCTGCACTTGAGGTTGGATGCTCAGATAAATCTTCATGTACCGTCTGAGTCATCCAATCATCTTCTGAGCAAAAAGTACCCCCTAAAGAATTTGTTTGTGGTTCTACCACCCCAAGTTTATCACCTGGCGTGGAGTCAGGGGTGCCTTCATGCTCAGAAGCCATGTTGTAGTGAACCATCCATCATACCCCCTTGACGTCCACCAAGCCTTGTAAATGGATGGTGGCGAATGATGGCTCGTGCTGCTCCAACTCGTCTTCATTACTATACTCACTGCTCCATGTCGAGCAGCTGTCATCGTCGTCGTCGAACAAATTGTTCCAAACCATGGTTAGCGTACTGCTCAAAGTGAATTGACAAGTCTCAATATGAGAAATGTCACTCTGGTCTGGTTCAATATCTGACTCTTATTCCTCAAAGAAACCTTCTGGTTGTGAGGTCGATTGGCTTTTCAAGTCTTCATCATCGTCATCATAGACCCATTCATGTCTATGACTCATTTCTTCCATTGGTTCATCAGCTGGGTCATCTAGGTAGAATGAAGGGCTTCCCCAAGTGGGTTGGTCTTCACAGAAAAATCCTGGTGAATCCAGTTGATGGTCTGAATAGGATGATAGTGCATACTCCACTTCAGACCCAATGGAATGGTCTTGATGATTAACATCTTTATTGTCTGGTGATGGCAGTTGTAACCGAATTGTAACCAAATTGATGAGCTCTTGGAGCCTCCTGCCTTTTTCAACATCTTTATCATGAAGTTGTTGTACTCGAGCAACAATGCTTTCGATATCTGTCAATTCTGCCATGCACATATAAGGGGAACCCGTTGTATTAAACTGATGCTTTAGGATAATCCTTGTTCAACAGTTTGAAGTATACTACTACTACAGTCTGCAGCCTCGGTGGCTACTTTGAGATGATGATCCTGCTCTTCTAGTAGTTTTTGCATTGGATCGACATCTTCTTGGAGATGAGGGGGTAAGGAGGTGAGTGCTTGAATACATTCCCTAGCCAACTCCAATTCCTTAATCAGTTCTTGATCCCATGATAGCATGGGGGTCGAGGGCTGACTGGAAGTCTCCGTTGTTGGAATCTCAACATATGGCGATCGTGGAGGTAAGTATAACTCGACTAGCTGTAGAGCATGACCTTCAATTATTTGCCAACAGTCAGAACTATGGAAAAACTCGGGAGTACAGGTGGACAAGATGACTTGTCTTGTGGAAGCAAGGTCCATGGCTGAAAAAGGTATGAGAAAAAGAAAAGTGATTTAGTATATATGAACAAGTATGTGTAAAGCAAGAGGAAAACTATGCATGTATATACAAGCTTATAGTGACAGAACAAAAATCTACTAGGCGTGTAAACATGGAAAACCACGTCCCCGACAACGGTGCTAAAAAGTTGATCGACCTTTTTCTCGCGTCTGAAATGAACGCGGGACAAAGGAAGGAATCAAGCTTTAAAATTTATAAACTGAAACCTTCTAGGCCTCCAAAACTTTATTATGGGGTCGAAGTAGATATACGGGGTCGAACACAGGGACATGGTGACGTTTAGGACGCAACAGATCTCATTCTTTAGTCAGATAAGACAAGACGAGAGTCGATAAAAGTAATTGCTAGAACTAGTCTAGCGGGTTGTCACGATATAAAACAAAACAAAAAAAAATACAGCTCGTGATTCTACTAATAAGAGAAAGAGAGTTCCTGGCTATGTAACCACAAATGGGGCAGTCTATGCGCTCGTTCTCGGGTGTAGACAATGCTTGAACACCCAAGTAAGCATCTAGTACGCACAGTGGCATCTGTCATGCGGGGTCGTCTCACTCTCTCTCGCGATGTGTGACTAAAACCATCAACTATATGTCAATGACCCACTCTCGAGGAATGACATATCAACACCTCAGAATACACTAAGTTCTCTCTCAGGTCTGAGGATATTTTGGGGTGTTAGGAACATAATACCTTGGATCGTCCTCCTCTCAGGTTCAAATCCAAACTATCATCTCTTAGCTATTCCTACAATGGATCTCTCGATACAGGCAGAAACAACAATTCAAGCGAGTAAGAGATCAACCAAACTAGCAATCATAACTTGGAAAGAGAAAATAGAACATGCAACATACTAGATCTGATATGAATCTACTTGCTTAAGGAAAAAGTACATATACATGCCCAGATCGGGATACATAGCCAAGAAGGAGCTAACTAACCATAGACAAGCATAGCTGGCACCGAACAAAGATGGATGAACATCATTTGTACAAGAAACAAAGGAATGAAGTAGACGAAAGAGAAGAGGAAAGAGATATAGCCCGTAGACGAGATGTGGCTCTCGCTCCTCGGCCTCTGTGCAGGTCGGATCTCACCCCTTGGGTCTTCTCTTCATCCCTATGGACTCCTCAGCTCTCTCTCTAGGCCGTATCGGGCAGACCATATCAGGCAATCGTATCGGGCAACCGTATCGGGCATACCATATCGGGGAGACCGTATCGGGCAGACCATATCGGGGAGACCGTATCGGGCAACCGTATCGACCAACCGTATCGGGAAGACCGTATCGGGGAGACCGTATCGGGCAGACCGTGTCGGGCAGACCATATCGGGCAACCGTATTAGGAAGCCGTATCAGGCATACCTCGTCAGGCAGCCGTATCAGACATCCGTATCAGGAAGTAGACTTTTGGGGAACTCGACACACTAGCTCCTTGGTCTAGGCACTAGCTCTAACAGGGTCCTCCCTCCGACTCTCCCTCTTTGTAGGCTGGCAACTGCTATTTATAGGCAATGAGTCGATGGGAGTTGTAGCTTTTATTGGTCCACGTGTCCTTCATCCGTGGATTTAATCTTGAGGCATCAGGTGGGCCAATATGACTGTCACCTGATGACCGTGTCGGGAAGGGGGAGTGTCAGGCAGCTGTATCAGGCAGGCTGTATCGGGCATCTGTATCGAGCAGCCGTATCGGGCATACCGTATCGGTTAGCCGTATCGGGCATGCCGTATCGGGCATACCATATCGGGCATATACCGTATCAAGTAGCTGTTTCGGACATGCCGTATCGGGCATACCGTATCAATCATCCATATTGGGCATGTCGTATTGGGAACACCGTATCGGGCATACCGTATCGGGTAGCCGTATCGGGCATGTCGTATCGAGCAGCCATATCGGGCAGCTGTTGGAATTCTTGTCTTTTCAGGTTCGGTACTTGAGAGTCCCAAAATTGGCTAGTTTTGGTGCCTGCAAGTCAAAAATTGGCTAATTAGCTACATTATTGGCTATTCTAACTACATTATCTATTGAGAGATAGAAAGCGTAAAACATGAGCAAAAGAGTGCATATTAGGACCAAAGTGACACAAAACCATAGATGAGATGCATAGATAATATGCATTAATTTGGGTGTTATCAACTGGTATGAGGGGGAAAAATATTCACATGTATGAGTAACAACATAATCAGCCATAGCAACAATTATGGTTACAAAATTGAACATGCATTTTCTTTCTAACTCCTCAAATCTGAATCTCTATGGTACACTCCCTTTTTGGAGTACTCATCGTTGGTTTCCCTTTCACTAGGGTTTAGTCCCTGCAGTGGACTTCACATAACCTTCTTGTTCCTGGGCTTGGTTTATCATGGTCTTCCTTTTCCTACCTGGCCTCATCATGACCATCCTATCTCGACTTGGTCTTATTAGTGATCTTCCTATCCCAACATGATCACCTGTCATCATAATTACATTTCATACATCCCCCATGTATCACTTAAATCCACTAGAGATAGTTGAGCAAGTTATACTTATATTATGTGATACTCGTGGAGGCTTTATAGATTGCAGGATGTAAATAAGCAATCAACAGTCTATTTGCAATTAATGAGGGGAACCTCAAAAAATCACAGAAGTCTTTTAAGGCGAGTAGTCATAGGCGTAACCACATACCTTTCTCAGATGTAACTCAATGTCCAAGAAATAAATACAACTTGAGATTAAGCAAGAAATCACTATTAAATTCATGAATTACACCTAAGTATTACTATTTTATCCAAAATCTACCATTAATACTTGGGTTCCAAGTTAGGGTTTTGGGGTCAAATTAGGGCTTCTTAGGGTTTTGGCTTTCCAAACCCTAATTATCACTTTTAATGTCCTTTTGAACTTACAAACCCAAACTTGATGTTTTATGCACTATTAATCTTAAACTATGTCAAGGATGTTCTTGCTTCCAAAAAGACTAAACCTCATCTATTAAAGTCATTTAAGCACATTATGATCATTATAACCCAGAAATTAGGGTTTCCATGATTTTAATACATTAAAGTTAGTAGTTTAAGTACTTTTATAATTAGAGACAGAACTAGGTCTTGAAACTATTTTTATTAGAATCCTTGATTTTTTTTGATCAAGTTTCATGTATAAATTATTATCATTGGACGTTCACATGAATTACTATGATTTTGACAAAATTAATTGATTTTGGCCAATATAAGCCGCCATCTAGGCAGTGAACCCGAGTCATAGACTTGCTAACTAGGCTAGGCTAATCAATGGGTTCATTCCAACTAGGAGGTTTGTTCTTGCATGGATATTTGCTTATTCAGGTGAGAAAGAGGGGAAAAGGACAGAAGAGTCCTTACATGTTTCAAGAGGAGTCAAGGACGGTTTGGACTTTTCAACGGGGTTTATCTTCTACCTCGGTTCATCCCTTCTCACATGAGCAGGTGTTCAACCCAGTAGTTGACCTCAAGATCCATATCCTTAGAGTGACTAGTGAAGGTACCAAGGCCACCGTCGTGCACCCACGAACTTGGTGATGGCTCAAATTGCTTAGACGATGGTCAAAGTTGATGGGATGACAAGGGAGTAAGTTGGTGAGGTCACAGACAAAGGTAGAGGTGAAGGAGGAGATCGATAAAGAAATTGGAAGCAGGGATGTGTTCACAGATTCAAGAAAAACTTTGTGAATGCATTGGTGATCTTGTAAGGGAACCATACCCCTTTATATAGTCTCTTTTTATGAAGGCGCGGTCCTCCTCTAGTCTAAAATTGCAAAAAACTTTTAAAATCCTTCAAGTTAGGCAAAAGCTAGGGTAGGTAGGTTCGCATTGATATCACTACCAATGGACACATTTGCATTGTTTCTCGATCATTGATGAGGGAGACATGAGAAAAGGAAAAATTCGATTCACTATTCCAACTTGCCTATTTTTCATGAGGTAGACGATCATCGGATCTCGATCCCAATCTAGTGGTTCTCATCCCACATGAAAAGTAAAGAATTGATTTTTATCCCCAAATCAATTGTGACATTTAATGTATATTTTCCTTAATTCATCCACTTTAGGATTTCAAGAAAAATCCATATCTCTCTCTCTTTTTATCCTTTTAATCCCAAATTTTAAATCAAAGTGTTAAATACTTTACACTAGATGTGGGAGAGATGGCAGACTAATATCTCAACCTCAAGGTGTTTTTCTTAGTCTCCATGTCTCCATTTTATCTCATTACTTAAGGCATAAAATTAATTTTTTTCTCTTTCTTAATTTCACATATATCTTATTTTGATTATGTTTCTTATTAAGAACAATGCGGAAACAAAACCAATCCATTTGGTTCCTTCAACAAGTCTTTTGTAGATAATTCCACACAATTTCATATTAATTACTCATTACCTTTAGTAATTCCTTTACTTTGGGATTTCTCTCTTTCTTTTTGTCAAGACCTCCCTTCTAATAACATAACCATAGTGGAAGCATTGCACATATTGAAGATCATGAAAAATCATGAAATGGTATCATTAACCAAGAAAAATCCATAGAATAAAAGAGATATCCACCAAAGTGCCTTATTACACACCATAAACAAAAGACTCTAAGTCCAACATAAAAGAGTTCAAAGAATGAAACTCCAACATAACATAACTAAAAGGAAAGACAATGATCTAGAATGGCACCCCACCAGGTAGGATCCAGAAACAGTCCTTGAGCTTGAGCTGACATCTTTGAGGTCTACTTCTTCTCCTTCTCCTCATCTGCGGACATCTCATCCCCAGCCCATGCAAGGCAACGTAAAACTATGTGAGTGGCACTGAGCAGTTATATAAAAGAATAGCTTATAATTGAAATAACATGTGGGATAACTTAAAATATAATTACGTAACATAATTAACATGATTACATGAGAACATGATTAACATAACATGATTTCATAATAAGATGGTTTTTCTTACTTGAGTTGATATAATTGCTCTCTTGATTTGCACCCACAGTGCTCATAAGGCCATTTAAGGCTCACATAAGGCCGGTCAAGGCTCACATAATCTCCCCCAGAGCTCATAAGGCCAATTAAGGCTCACATAAGGCTGATTAAGGCTTATATAACATGATTGAGAGGACTATATCAACATAACACGATTTATTATACTTGAACATAGTTATCATGATTTCTTAATCAATTAGAACGGTAGTGATTCATAGTGTTCCAAAAGAAAGCATATTCATCAAATCAGTAGAAAACGTACATTCATAGAATTTGCATGGTTTTCATAAGCATAAATTGAATAATATCATAGTTGCACTTTATTGAGTAATCATAACCTATAAACAAATAATGTAAACCCATAACCCTAGAATTATACTTAGTGTGCATGATCCATTCACCTGGTCTTGAGGAGAGATCCTAATTGATGTCTTGAGTCTTGATCAACACTAAAGTCCTGTAGGTAACATGATCATAAATTAATTACATGTGATTAACATAGGTTTAGTGTTTCTAATTAAATCTAGAAATCTAGATTGCGATTTGGGGACTGGTTATAGGCCAGGGATGTTCCTTGTTCCAAGGGGTTTCCAACAAATATTCAAACGTAATTTTCTAAGGTTAGGATAATAAGTTTTATATTTTCTAACTTCTGGCCAAATAGGGAGCTAGATAAAAACTAAATAAAATTTTCTAAAAATCGAGAGATCCATGTGTTCCTCAGACTCATGTGTGCATGAAATTAAAAAACTACGAATTTAGCTAGCTCAAAACATGTGTAGATGATCAAATAAAAGATTTTCACATATTGTCCAGAATACACACGTGAATCACAACAGAAAAGCTGACATTGTAGAGAAATAAAACTAGTCTGCCTTCTTCTCTTTTTTTTTTGCACTACCAGGCTAATTTGGTTACAAGGTGGCTCAATGGGCTAAATTAGAAATAGGAACAATCTTAAACATGTTTGTATAACTAATCATATCTTTTTCGTAAAGCTCAGCAAGAAAGGACGAGCAAGTTTGGAAATGTCTTGCTAGGTCAGGTTGTTTAAGACATTGCTTTGCCAATTGATCTGCGAGGTTATTCCATCTTCTCTTCATGTGGATTAAAGAACCTCCAGAAAGATCTGACCATAGGTGTGTTATAGCTTGAACAATCAACATGTATTTTGTTGGTGGATGTTGGGCCCCCTTGATCCATAAGACAGCCAGCTGACAATCGTTGATCATAGTCTTATCTAGCCATGGCACGACTACCTTTTCCGGTGTTTCTAAATACCTCATAGGAAAAGAAAACTAGGATTAACACCAACACAGACTTGCTGAGCTTTCTGAGCCAATATATAGGCATAGAGATGGACCGAGACTCAAGATCACCACCCACCATGGCCAAACTACAATATCAGGGATGACAAGCAAGGAACAGAAAATTAGTGCTTCGGTCTTGTACTGAAAACGTGAGTTTGACAACAAATCATGGTGTGGGATACTACCTACTGGCTTCCTCATGGTAAAATAGGCACAAAGTACCCTTGTCAAGTTTTGAAGAGGTTTAAAGTTACCAAGTAGTTGTCCTCCATGGTAGGATTAGGAGAACAGGTCAGAGGTCAGAAAAGCCATTAGAATACATGCCACGCAAAACAAAGGGATTAAATATAACTTAAATTGTGCTTTTGTTGAGTCTGAGAAGGCAATTCGAGTCAAGGGAGCAACCTGCCAATTGCGTGGACCCTCAAGAGCTCAAACATAAACACAATGTACATGAAACATTAATTAGTGGATGAGCTTCGAACTTTGGAATACGATTCCGGCTGGGAAAGTACTAAAATAATATTGGTTCATCTCAGTAGGATCGTAACAGAACTACCATAGGTGTTTTTTTCCAAGCTATGCTAGCTGGGGGACTATTTTGTGGGTACGGGGATAGGCTGCTTTGTGAGGACTAACAGTGGAATTCAAAGTTAGATACAGATCTTAAGATACTTATTGTGCGAGGAATTTGACTGGAATGGCCGAAGAAGCCGGCTCGAGCTCACCATCTGCAAGGAAGAAGGTCTACTCCACGGTAGATCCTCACATGGCTTCAACTGAATTGGAGGTGGAGGGAGGTACCTTGGAGGTCGACCTTGCTTTCTTGGTTTCTAGCTCTCGGTCTGATGGACCTTCGTGGCTTGGGGATGGTGGTGCCGTCTACCAAAGGGGAAAGGGTATTTAGCCATTTCTGTAATAGGTGCTTATAGGGGTCCAGTTAGGACTTGATACATTTGTGGTGATCTCCCGATTCTTGTGGCATTGAGATAATTGGAAGCTGTTGAGGCGAGACTGAGAAATCGTCAGGAGAAGGATCAGGAAACAGTTCCCCTCTATGCGCGGACACTGCGGGAGGTAGGGGACAACGTCCATCTCATTAGAACTTCATCTGATGATTATTAAAGAACCCAGTTCACTAAAGTTGTTCGTGACGCACTCACATCCAGTCCTTGGAAAAAAATCTTAGGATAAATGCATATATTATCAAGTTGATTAGTTAATGAAAATGACATTATCTCCTACTTTCTTCCTAATAACATTTGGGGCATCTAGAATTATCCAAATTCAATCAAATTAGGTAGGCAACCTAATTAAACCATGAGGATTTCAAATATCCAATTAGATTTTTTATATGAGTCAGGGAAACATGTGTTTTGCATTATTAGCTACTTAAGCTAATTATCACATTAATAATCACTAAAAAGGAATTGTATTACCAAAATCTGAGGGAAGCTCTACTATTTTATTACTTACTCATATACCAATTAGTGGGATACATTATACATGTACGTCGGTCCAAACCATCATTCAACCCCAACTAGTTACCATTGCATAATTAGGGTTAGGTTTTTGTGCATTATAAATGACATTGATGTGAATAAGTGTTCATGAATCAAATTAAAGGTTCACATAATATCTTGTTTTAGTGTAAACTCGTTTTGGCATACCAGTTAAGCATGGTCTCCACTTAAATGAACAAATGTAAGACAAATTTGTTCAACTTAGGGTTTCACCTTTATTAAATATAGGAAAAATTTTGGGTTTAAATATTTGATTATCTTTATTTCAAATTTGAAATTTGAGGGTCGTTACAACCTACCCACCTTATAGAAATTTCACCCCAAAATTTTCATGTCATTTTAAGGCACTACCGACCTTAGAGTTTCACATATATGTTCACTAACTCATTACTTGGTGACAACTTTTCATAAGGAAGCACTAACATGGTATGGTAATTATATGGATAACCTTTGCATAATAAGTTCCTCACGTCTTGTACTTCGATTCCATGTCCTTAGTTTGGAAAATTGAGATCGCTTATGGATTTGCCCAATCCCGCTGAGGTCCATCTTGCTGCTTCTCATAGCCATGGATGCGGCTGTGGGAATTTACAGTAGTGTGTTTGATCAAGCTTTTTGTTTTGTTTCTTCGTCAAGGGTATATTGGTCTTTTTTTCCTTGTTCTCCTCGCCTTGGATGAGTCAACATGGCTGCTGACCCTATGACTTATCCTCCTATGATTGGGCCACATCGACATACAGGTCCCCTCTCTTTCTCTCTTTTGCTTTTTCACAAACGCTGACATGTCATTTCCTTAATTTCTCATTGACCGATTTTGTAAATTCATATCTTTTACTCTGGTTGTCTAAAAATTACAAATAAATACTCGTTGGATTCAGAAAAATACAAGATTTCTAATAATTTTGGTTTGGTTGCCTGATCTGATGGTTTAGATAGGTTATTTTAATGGATCTAATAAAATAACATAAAAACTTGTATAATCCATAACTAAATATTTAGAAGTCAGAAAAATAAAATAAAATATGTTTTGAACTCAGGAAAATATAACCTAAAACATGACATTATTTGGTAACCTAATTCATATATAATTAAAAGGTGATTTTTAGGGTTTTGAATAATCAATGTAGTTCTAACCCTAATTTCGCATATATGATATTTGGTGCTTTGGAAACCTAGATTTGGATCTAGAAGTAATCTTGTCTTGTTAAGACTCTGTGAGAGGTATGTTAGCATCTCCTATTTTTCTTTATTGAGCAATATCCTATATTGTCTTTCTCTTGGTCCTATGGACAATAACGTAAAAACCATATATTTTACTCTTAAATATTATGCTTCATGTGAAGTACCCCACTTGTTACTGATCTTGTGATCATAATATCTTCTTGACATTTTTTTGAAATCTTTATTATGCCTTGTTCATTATGGAAGTCAATTTGTTACTATATGCCCACTTTGAGGTGGTTGTTTGTGATAATCACTTATGTGGTGTGTGACGACCCCAATTTCCATATATGTTCCTTAGTGACATGCACAGATATGCGTGCACTCATATCTATGAATGTCAAAAGGGAAAATATAAGAAATCAAGATAGTCAACTAAAATCAGAGATAAGCCAAGATCATGTCCACAACATCAGTAGATAGCCACACAACACTTCATTCAATGATAAAAGATAAAGTCATACATATTAATACTTGAGAAAGATGAAGAATAAGTCTATGAAAAAGGAAATGCGATTATTACATAGGATCTATAGTATCCTATTACATCATCTAGAAGAATAAAAACTATCTAACTGAAATGAATATGATGAAAAGTGGAAATCTATCACATATCCTCCATGATCATTATTTAGTGGCTTCAGGTACTTTTATGTGCTTCATCTATTGTCAATTATTCCTTGTACCTAGAAAATATGAGAAACAAAAACATCAACAAAGTTGGTACATGGAATTAAAAGCTATACTATGCTGGTATATAAAATATTCAAAATTGGAGAAAAGGGAAGAAAACATTATTTAAAGGAGGAAAATTAGGTAATACCAAGTTATTAGCCTCATTTAGAATGAATATGCATTACTATGGTGGACTTAGCACATAATCACATAAATAGTGGGCCCTTCCCCGTGTACCTTGTACTCTAGGGATCTCCCTGTATACCATGTACTCTAGGGAGCTGCTAGTCAACATTAAAGCTTTACCTCTCTAATAGGGAGTTTAATGAGCACCACTAGTAACTACATTTCACTGATATTCAATTATGTTCTTTTATGTTCAAGGCGGTAAATCATCAATTATTCATAAATATACACACCCATCAATGTATGTCAATTTCATGCAAACAATTACATATACTTATCATCCAGCAAAATCTAATCATATAATTATATCCACGCACCTTTAATTCTCAGATCGGAATTCCTCAAGTCCTAGGTTATGAGAAAGATAGTAGATTACCCTGAAATATAAACAAAACCTAAAGTTACCATGGATTCTCATTATTCCACATTAGGGTTTCTTATTAGGATTTAGGTCATTGGGATATCATTTTTAGGATACATGTGATTTGAGAGGTCATAGTTGGGTTCTAAGGTCAGGGTTAATCAAAATCATCCAAGGCAATTAATTGTTTGACATAAAATTGTATAAGGTATACATTATGAAGAGTGGAATCTCAAAATTAGGGTTTTTCTCCCTTAATGAATCAACTATCTGTCTTAGATAGGATTTCGAGTGACAAGATGATTAGAACTGTAATTAGGGTTTGAACTGTTCTCTAAGCAGATTTAAAATCAATTATGACCCTTATTAAACAATATATAAATATTAAGGGTCATTATGACTTGTAGACCATACTTTCTGAAAAGGGGTCGGATCTAGGTCCTGGAATTATTTTATTTAAATAGCTTGGATTTTTCTGATGAAAAAGATGTATAGGTTCGATATATTTCGATATTCCTATCATTTTCTAGGGTTTTCATAAGTTCTCACCAATCAGGAAATTTTAAAGAATTAAACAAAAATAAAAAAAGATTTGCGAGCTCTGCCTCGCGGATCATGCGAGGGATCCGACCAACTAGACCCTCTCATTGAACCGCGAGCAAGTGCTCATCCAAAGAGGGCCAGGCTCTAGGTGAAAGTCAGGAATGCCCTTGAGGGTCACCTGTGCATCGTGACCGGGCATGGGTAAAAGAGGAAGGTCACCCTTTTGATTGTTGCTCACGCCATGGCTGCAGCGAGGCATCGAGGGAGAGTTGGTTCGATCGGAGATGGTTCCTAGGAAGAGATGAGTTATGATGGCGATTGGGGTTGAGTTTGCGGGCTGACGGTGGTGGTGAAGAGGTCGAACTCACCAGCAATGGTGGTTGGGGCTCATTTTTCGTTCAAAACAGACTGAGAACAGGCCAATGAGCGAAGTTGATGTTTACATGCCCTCGGGTTGGATTGAGGGAGACAAAAGCTCTACGAAGGTCTGTTGATGGACTTGTGAGCTTCCCGAAACTCTGAAGCGGCTCCAACCTCGCCGGCGTGAAGCTTCTAGAGCTCAGCTGTGGCGGCTAGTCGACCCGAGGTTCTGGGCTTCCGCGACACCAACTGAAGGTGCTCCTCGACTTACCGTGATCCCTGGATGCTGTAGCCACGCTCAATTGGATGGAGGGTGCCACCGGAGTGACGGGGAAGTCGAAGTCAGGCAAGCTGGAGGTGCTTGAGGTCAGGGAGGTAGAGGCGATCTCCGTTGCAATTGAAAGGTTCGTGTGACTAAAAGGGAGGTGGCGGAGCTACTGGGCTCCTTAAATAGGTGTGGGGGGTGCTAGAAGGGGAAGCCCTAATATTGGCTGCCGCCACCAATGAGAGGTGCGAGGGCTCGGGAGGTTGTTCCCCCTGATCCGGGGGAGATGGGTGACTTGGTAAGGCTCATTGGACTCGTTCGGGTGAGAGGGAACTGTCCTCCAAAAATCTCGAGGTGAAGAGGTGGGGGCTTGGTGCGAGGGGCGCTGGGTGATCGGTGTTCTGTTGGGGCCGAAGCCCAGGTCCTGCGGGAGGTAGGAGACAAAGTCTCCCCCCCTCTAGATCATTAATCAATGGCCAGAAGAGCTCGACATAAGACAAGGACTGTGACCAAGCCTTCAAAGGCTGTGTGACAATTAATGACACGCATATGAATCAAATAAATCCCAAACTTAGATCCTAGGGTTCAAAGTGAGTGGAATATACACTAAATTAAATGGGTCATATCTCCTAATTGGTTGACCCAATTGCAATCAAATTTTTGGGGTAGTTTAATGGTGTTATGATGCAGCTAAGGTGCAAGATTGGAGTCAAAATTCGATTATTGACTAAATGTCATTTTGCATTAAACATGGGTCTATATGATACTAGAGATGTCATTATATGAAATTAATAGACCATATAATCAATTCGGAGTGAGGGAAAATGAGGGCATAAGTGGAATAATTAAAATTGTAGGAGAGAGAAACTAAATAATGTATATGTAAAAACTCACACTACAAAAAATTTGACCTTTATTGAAGAACATTTGTGAGGAACCATAAATTGTGAATAATGATGTCTATTTGTGAGGGCTCATCCTTCAAATATGGGACCAAATCCCTCAACTGTGTTTTTAACATCCTTAGAACTTTTATGTGAACACTAATCCCTCACAAATACATTACTCACTAATCACCCCGTGAAAAATATCATGCCAAATCTTTCCCTCCATCTCATATCCCTTCCCTCCATTCTAAAATACAACACTTGGAATCAAAATAAAAAAGGAAAAGAAAAACCCTCGGCCGGTCCTCCCCTCTCCGCACCTGTCCCTTTTCACTCGACGAGCACCTCGCTTCTTGCCCTTTTCACCGGATCCCTCCACCCCGACTCTCCCCGATCTCTCCACCCCGACTCTCCAAATGCCTTTCTTATCTCCTCCCCTGCCATCTCCTTCCCCGCGTCGCCGTCGCTATTCCTTCTGTCGCTAACAGCAGCCACTACTCCTCCCAATCATCGCAACTCCTCCTTCCATACGACCAATCCTCTTTGGGTTTGCTAGGGTTTTGACCCCAATTTCTTCTCCTTCTATATTGTCTCTTTCCTCACCGTCTCCCCCTTCCCTGATGAAGCCCCACGCTACTCGTTCTAGCGATTAAAGGCGTAATGGTGCTCATGCTAATGGTTTAAGGCGTCAAAGTGCGTGTGCTTGCAACAACCATGATTCGACGATCGAGGATTCCCTGGTCTTGCCTTGAGAGGTAATGTTTCTTTCGTAATGTTCTCCTTCTTCCTCACTCTTTTTCATTCTCATACACATCTCAGTCTTTAGTGATACGCACGACTGCACCACCGCTACACCAATTTTGATCGGGCAGAGCTTGAGCATGAGCGTACTGGGCCGGAGGCGTAGCCCAGTTGTCGGAGACCCAGACTCACCGTCGAGTCTTGCGACGCAGAGAGGGGAACCCCTACGCCATCCTGGGGAGCTGCCAAGGCACCAGTAGCAGCAAAAATGCCTGAGGGTTTGGATTCTGCCGCAAAACTTGATTGGGAAAGCAACCTCCATTAATCGTGCGATGTCAAAAAAGAGAGGACCAGGGAGGTGGATGGGAGGTAGATAATCCTTTATGAGCCTGACCCTCTTTGCCTGTGGTTCAATCAAACTTTGCACACACTTCCTCTCCCCACCTTCTTCTCCATCCTCTGCGTTCCCCTTCTCCGCAACGATCCCATAGGTAGTAGCATCTCTTCTTCAATGTATTTATAGTCTGCCCTTGTTATGAATTGCTCCACTACCAAAGCTCCAATTCCTCCACTGTTGTGTTTCCATTTGCCTCCCTACCTCCTTCCATCCCTTCCCTTTGGTCTAATTTTCTTCATCCGTACTTGGGTTATGTAGTACTGCTAATAGGGGGTTTGTACAATGTTTAGTAGTTTAATAGTACTACTAACTTGCAGTGTTTATTGCTGATATATGCTTGCATCTACTTAAAATTGACTAGGGTTGTTACATTTGTACTGATTGAGTTTTTCATTTTGAACTGCATTGACTAGTAAGTTTTCATTTTATGGATTGGTCTGTTATTTAGAACTACATTTCCTAGGGTGTTCATTCTACGTGATAACTTGGTTGCTCATGTACAAATACCAAAGGGAGAAAGCTAGATTCTTCTACAACCTCTTCAGACTCTATGAGCTGGGCTTTGAGGGAAGAAACAACAGTGCTCGTGACAAGCCATTGACTTACTGGTATGATTCACTTGCACCTCTAGATATTTATTGTTATCCATTACTTATATGTTCTAATTCATGCTAGTTTTTTGCTCTCATTTAAAAATTATCCTTAACACAGATAATTCTTAAACTGCTGGACCTATATAGAAATGACCTAGAATGTGTTTCACATGAAACGCCCACATTACTGGACCTATATACATTCTAGGTTTCATTCCTAGAATATAATATGCTGGACTTTCCACATTACTGTATCTTGTCCCCTCGTTTAATATGCTACACATTGTTGTTTGACCTATATAAGGTGTATACATTACTATATGACATGTTGGTTTTATCATAATAGACTTGTATAAGGACAATTCTAGGATAAAAGTTTAAGCCAGTTTCCTTTCCAGTAGCTTTCACATGATATCCTTTAACTTATGATAATTATCCTTAACACAGATAATTCTTAAACTGCTGAGTAGTCCCTTGTATATATTCACATTACACAGAAACAATGTCTTAATACTTAGACTACTCAGCAGCTTAGCCAAGGGAAAACCTAAAAGTTGACAGTGTTGCCCCTGCTATCCATTAAAACATAGTTGTAACCTTATACATGTGGTTTAACAATAATAGCCCTTTATTCCACATGTAATGATTACCTTTGAATACCATCTTTTAGCCCCTGCTACCCATTTTCATACATGTGTTTTATTAAACCACATGTATAAGGTTACAACTCCTTTACTGGGTTGATCAAACAGCAATGTTCATTACATGTCCCTTACAAGATACATATTGTGTAGTATAGATACTGGCTTGTTTAAACAACCAAAAAGGTGATAGCACTAAAGTCCAAGGATATCATGTGCATAAACACCCACAAACCACATCACCAAGGATCAATCTACTGCTAAACCTATGGACTTTAGGTTAAGGGGAAAGAATTCTTATGGCACTGTGTTGCTTTACCAGTAGGTTTAGCAGGGAAACTAATATTAAAACATATTATTTCCTACATTTTGTTTGACACAAAGGGACTGGTTCATTCAGATATAATTGCTGGAGATAATGGAGCTTGAAGTGGGGTACTAGGTCTTATTAAACATGAAAAACTGCATATTGACATGTGCAATAATTGGGTAGCAGGGGCAGAGACAGTGGTTTTCTGTCAGCTTTTAGGTTTTCCCTTGGCTAAGCTGTTGAGTAGTCTAGACATGTATACTTGGAGCCATTAATGTGTGTAAAAGCAATTTTCAATAAAATGTACTACATTCGTGATAGTATTCTGTATAAGTTGCCATATGTTCACAAAACTATCTTGTCACTGGGACTCTAAATATGTGAATATAACTCTATATACAAGGGTTTACTTAATAATAAGTTTATTTAAATCTTTGGTAATCATAAGTTTTAAATTTAATATGAAATGTCTTAATAAAATCACACATGGCATATTTTTTATTCTCATGTTTTCTATTTATTAGAATATTCCAGAAAGAAAACTCATATATTTATTTGTACATTATCAAATTGGCATATGTAAAATGTGTGTGAATGTTACATGTTGCAAACAATAAAAAAGCACATGATGTAATATGCACAACAAATTGTAGTATGGATTTCACTATATAACATTAGTTTACTTAACACCTCAAAATTTGGGTTATCAAAGCATGTATCACGAGACCTTGTTTCTAATATAAATATTTGATTGAATAATGAGCAACAATTATTTAAAAATATGTTAAATAAGGTGTATGATATCAAATTTGAGACTCACATGACAAAAGCATAAATATTTCTTATCACCTTCCTATGAGCTCATGTATCTAAAGAATGGATATCACCAACTACTGCATATTGCTATTTATTTATATAGACATTAATTAGTGAATGTCCTTATAATGACTTTTTTCACCTATTAAAAACTAAGGAACATGAAAAACTATGTGTTTCTTACTATATTCTACATGATACATAGTCAATGCCTGGTAAGAATTCATCGTCCTAGTGGTGCTTGTATAAGCCTTCTGAATTAATAAGCAAACAGAGAAACCATCATTCTATTTGTTACTCTTTGATTAGGTTAAGGAATGTCACATAGCGTTGGGGGCATACTAGTTGTTGACGGGGGAAGAGTAATCTATATATAACCATCATTGCGATCAATATTGGAATTGCAAATAGACAAAGAAGGGGCACAAATAGGACAACATTCATGGAGACACTGCTCAGTCTCCTCCGAGGGATAGGGTAGAACCATGTTAGTGCATGTTATGTCATGTATGAATACAGCATATAGTATTAGTCTTCATAGGATTGCAGTAAAAGACAATGATCAATGAGGATGTTGATGCTGATAGACTAGATTCAATAAATCAAGGTATGGGTTCAACATAATACATAGTGGTGTTATTTCCTATCCATAAATGGGTCCCCATCCACTTGACACTGTGTACCATTATTGTATGAGGATTAAGGAGAAAGGCGATGGATTCAGACATGATGGTGTGTTTAGCAAAAGTTAGCTATAAGCTCTAAGCCATGCAGAGATAAATTGGTAGTTAGTATTTATTGGAGATGGGTGTAAGTGTAAGTACATGCACATGCATGAATGGTCAATATGCATGTAGGATACATTATACATATGCTATACAGAACGGATCTGAATCCATATGATATACAAAACTTAATTTGGTCATTGCATATTGTTCCATTGACTATTAAGAAAAAAGTTGAAATCTGCTACTCTTGGTTGCCTTATCCTTTTCTATATGGATGACGATTCTCTTTACTTAATATATAACGCTTGCCTGACTTATTCATCTGCATAAATCCCGTCTAGTCTTGACAACTTGTCAATATAATGGTTGTGAAGAGCCCTAGGAGTTGGCTTGGAGTGTGCAGAACATATATCATTTTTGTCCCAGAGCAACTTGACGAAGAACTATAGAATCTCAACAAGTTTGCTAGAATTGTCTATGATTGACACTAACCTAACATTTCTAATATATGCAGAAAGTCTATGTTATATAAATATTGGAGATTCACCTGAATATTTTCTCGATGGATTCTCCACAAGTTTGCAATTTAATTAATGTGAGCATCTAATGTAATGATTACTTACTATATTAAGGACAACAAGTACGACATATTACATAACTTAATGCTGATCTAGTAGCGTATAGCATGCTCAATAGTTAAAAAATTCAGACATGAGGTAGTATAATGTTTGCAATTGTTCTCATTTAGTTACACGTATTTGTCATATGTACTTTATTGCATAACTGGTCCATATATTAAAAAATCAAGGCCAACTACATGAATTATGCACTTATATTTTTTATATTATATCACAACAAATATCATACTTTTTATTCTAATTTAAATAATCAAACACGAAGCTGACGAGTAGCCATTGTCCATATAGCATGCTAGGAAAATGAGCATGTTTATGCTAATTAAGCAAGTTGATTCCATGGTTCTGAAATCACTTTATTGATTTATTCCCACTTTATTCAAGTATATTAATGAGGGGCTCTTCTGCTCCCATCAGTAGAAGATATAGCATTAAAAGGTTAAATTAGGAACTTCATATGTAGCTTCTCTAGAGACATGGCATAACCAAATTGAAATGGCTAACAATTATTTTTCCAAGTTAGAGAACTTCATATGTAGCTTCTCTAGAGACATGGCATAACCGACTTTAGACATGAAGTGAAGAAGTAGGTATGCACTCATTTGAAGATTCACCATGATACTAGTGAGTTGCATGCTCATACCTTAATCATCATTTGCGTTTTAATCCCATAACACAACAATCATAATGAAAGATGATATTGGCATTGAGAAAGAAAGTGAAATCAATGAGGGAAACAAGGTCAAATGGAAATATGGAATTACATAACGTGGATGCAAATTTGACATCGGGTGAAGGAGTGATGGTTTCAATACTCCGAATTTCTATTAAAAAACCCATCTCCCAGTTTGACATTGGATTAAGGCCTTTTGGTGGTCGAAATATTGGATATAAGATGTGGTTTACCTGTCATATGGTGTATTGCACCTTAATGTTAACCAAATCTATTCTGTAACATGTTAGAAGGTCATATAATGTATGCCTCAGTCTTTGGTAATCTCAAATAGGCCCAAGGTTGACGCAATTATAATTTCCATATCTTAAGAATTTCATTTATCCCACTTTAGTAATGTAATCACCTTGTAAAGTATTTCAACTGATGAATCATGTAAGAAATATTCCACATGCTTTAGTGATGCGTTTCAGAGAGAATCCTAATGAAACAGGGACCTGAATCTATCAATCTAATTGTCTATAGGCATAGGACTAATTAAACATGCTATGGAGTAATCAAAATAATTGTGATAATCGTTTGACTTTTAATATGGTGTTCTAAAACTGACCTTCAGGCAAATCAGTACTAAAGCTGTTCATTTATTTAGTAGTGTGTACAAGTGTGGCCTTACTGGAATTAAGTTTCGAAATTTTGGTATATAGGTTGAGAACATACGGTGGAAGAGCTCATGGCAATCCTGGAAAGAAGATCAGAACACGGCAAGGCAATGTCAAGGCAGTACGAGCTGCAGAATCCAATGAGCCCAAGTTAGCATTGATGTATGTCTTTTTATATTCCATTATCTTTCACTACCAATAATACCATATTGCAGCAACAGTTTGATACATATTGTGCACTGTGGTGTACAGATTACTAAAAGCTACTTTTTTTATTCGTCTGTCTAGTTTAAGCATATTTTCTCTCCTAACAGAATTTTTTTAACATGGAATGCCTTGACTGCATTGATTTTTGTATTACAGAGGCCAAAGTGCTCTACTTGTTAAGGTAACAAAAGTTGTAGAAGAGTAAGAACAAAAATATGGTCACCATATGGAAAATAAAAATAAAACATACTACTCACAGCTAATTACCAAACCCCTAGCATGCATCCTAAGAACATTGATGTTAAGATAACATGAATCAGATAACACATGCTCAGCTCTGTTGATGTATATTTCTAGAATAGTAAAGATGTAGACATGGAAGTGAACAAATACAGGGGATCAACTAAATTCATGGTATAGTTGTAATGAAATTGTTCACAACATATATCAGTATGAACTACATGCATGTATACCTTTTTGGTTCAGTGTTAGTGTATTCAGCTATAAGAGGAATCAACTGTACCAATAAGTTGCGGCAAATATACCTTTTTGGTTCAGCAATCATTATCTCAAGTTCTGCCACTCTTGTGTCATCAGGATCATTCATATATATGTTTACATCACCAACCATTGCTGAAACAAGATATTTTTATCAGTACAAAGATAATCTCAAGAGTATTATTAAATCCATAGATGAAGCTTTAATTGGTATATTACAGATTTAGGCTGAAAATTCCCACATAAACTCAGTAACATCCCAATGTACTACTAATTAATGCTATTCAGTCCATCACTGCCAATTTCAGTCCATCACTGCCAACACCACTGTTAATTCCTAACAACACTGTTAATTCCTAACACCACTGTTAATTCCTAACACCACTATTAATGCTATTCAGTCCATCACTGCCAATTTCCTTTGGGCATGTAAAAACCATGGGGTGGCATGGGAGATAATAGTCAAATTGTTCAACCATGGAGGCCTATAGGTTGTCTGTCATGGGGAAATTTTGATGAAGAACATGAAGAAGAGAATTGATAGATTCCTTGAAAATCATGATAATTTCTGGATCAAGTGGATGAAGACATAATGTGTAGCTTTTCTATGTAATGTGTAGCTTTTCTATACCCTCTTTTTGGATAGAGAGGATATGAAAAGAAATTTTACGATATGATGACATAAACATTTCTAAATACCAATGATAGATGGGAATAAAAGACCAAAATAACAACCCACTAGAACTATTCCTAGAGAACTTACTGGACTGAATGTAGGTTCCATGATAAACCTAGAGGGAAGTCGGGATACAAACTTCAACCAAAACTAGATTGGTGAGGAATCATAGACCAATGTCCACAACATGATTCCCGCAGCTATAGAACTTTTCTGTAGGTATTAATGACAACATTTCAGGTGCTGGAAACATTAATGATAACTCTTTATAATATAAAGTACATTGCTGGAAACATTAAAGACTACAAAAGCTTACAGCTATATCTTACCACGGCCATTGAAGATATGGATTCACATAGTGTGTTAGAAATCTTGAAGGATGGCCTTGGATATGCTTAGGAAACAGGTATATTGCAGTGTCTCTGTTACATAAATTGCTCTGAGACAATCATTCACTGAACAGTGTAGATATGACTTGGAGAGAGGTAATGTTTTATTTTAATGTGCACAATTACTCAAGCTTTCTATGACCTAGAGCTAATCTCTGCAAAGTCGTATACATCATTTGGTTGGTTGATGGTTGTCTCTAATCTGCTGCAATTACATTTCAAACTTTTGGGATTCATTTGGAATAGGATTCTGAAACCCAAGTGTTTTGCTTTTTGTTGCTTCAAGTGGTTAAAGTTTTGAGCATGATTAGCCTCCTTGCTGATAGTTTCCTTTGCGTTACAGAAAATCTCAGAGTCAGAAACAATTCTTTGTCCACATTGAGAGCTATGTTTTGCTCGCGGGGAAGTTGGTTTGAAACTAGCTTGGCTGTCAACCTGTGCTTTGGAATGGTAAGCAACGATAGATATGGCATAATGTTGGTGATTCCCCGTGCTGCAGCTGGGAATCTGATGCAATGCTTTCTTCCGGATCCCAAATAAATGAACGAATGCCGGTCTACTATTCTGCAATCTGCTGAGTGGATTTCAGCGAAGCTCAGGGTAGTGGGGGAATACTCGATGCTGATTGTTATCCAAAATCTGAGGGCTGTCTACAGCCGGGCTATATGCTGATTGTTATCTTGCTCTAACCAAATTGCAGATGCAAATTTGAATACCCAATGTAACCGCATGAAAGATTGATTTCAAAACTTTACATTTGTAGATGCAAATTACATATGTACTCTTTATTTATATCAACGTTGAGCACGCAATGTATGGATAATATTTTGCTTCAATAATAGAAATCGGTTTGAGGTGATTTAACATTTTTATGTGTCATTTTGGTGTTGAATCTTCTTATGATGTCATGTGAATTAGTATAAAAATATTACTTGAGGTTATGTATACAAAGTTTTCATTTAAAATTTGATATTCACTATAGTAACAATTAATTAACATTTAATAAATCATTCAATAATCAATAACCAAATCATTTACAATAGTCCCTCATAAATATATTGATGAAGGTCTAGATTGACCATCAAAATTGCATTGATGACGACCACATAGCCCCTCAAAAATAATATTAATGAAGGCATTATCCCTTCAAAAATATATTCTCCAGGACCATCAAGTCCCTCAAAAATGTATTTATGAGAACTAAATAGTCCCTCAAAAATGTATTTATGAAGGCTAAATAGTCCCCCAAAAATGTATTCATGAAGGCTAAATAGTCCCTCAATATAACATTCTTGAGGGTCAGTTGGTCTGTGACAATTGTATTCGTGAGGGCCACTGGTATTTGTCACGTGAGTTCTCTTCACGGACCATTTGTGAGGGCCAGACCCACAACCGTCCCTATTTCTGAGGGCCTATAGAGAGGGGTTTGTGACAGGACTCTCCCATGAATAATGGCCCAGTTTTTTGTAGTGTCACTCTGTCACATTCTCCCCTCCTTTTTAAGAATTTTGTCCCCAAAATTCAAGCAGCCTGAAAAAGATATGGATACTTCTTCTCGACCTCGGTCTTTAGTTCCTAGGTGGCATCTGTTTCATCATGGTGACTCCAGAGAACTTTCACCATTTCAATATGATGATTACTGCGAAGTTCCTTTGACTTGAAGTCGAGAATTCTGACTGGAGACTCAACATATGACAGATCATCCTTCAATTCGAGAGGCTCATGATTTAAGATGTGACGGGGTCCTTGACATAGGGCTTCAGATTAGATACATGAAACACATTATGCATGGAACTATACTGAGGTGGCAAAGCAATATGATAGGTACATTCACCAACCCTTAATTTCTAGAATCTCGAAGGGTCCCACATAACAAGGAATGAGCTTTCCTTTGTTCTTGGCCAAAGCTCAAATAGGTCGGATCTTCAAAAAGACATGATCGTCCTCCTTGAACTGACGTTCCTGCCGGTGAGCATCTACATATGATTTTTTCCTATCCTGTGCTCGCTTCATCCTCTGCCTAATTAGAGAAACCTTATCAGTATAAACTGCATCTCCTCAGATTTCATCAGGGTACGCTCTCTGACGTCGTCCCAGTGTAAAGGTGATCTGCATGGTCGGCCATAAAGAGCTTCATAGTGAGGCATCCCAATGCTTTCTTGATATATATTATTATAGGCAAACTCAGATAAAGGCAAGTAATAGTCCCACGAGCCTTCCCAATCGAGAACACAAGCTCGCAGAAGATCCTCTAGAATCTGTACTGTACGCTCTGATTGCCCGTCAGTTTGCAGATGGTAGGCTATACTGAAGTTCAACTTGGTGCCCAATTCCTCTTGAACCTACTTCTACAGCTTTGATGTGAACTTTGGGTCCCTGTCCGAGACAATAGATGATGGGACTCCATGCAGACGTACTATCTCCCGTATGTAGAGGTCAGCCAACTCAGAAACCTTTGCAGTAGTCTTCACAGGAAGGAAATGAGCTGATTTGGTGAGACGATCCACTATGACCCATGCATGGTCGTATCCCTTCCTGGTCCTGGGTAACCCCACCACAAAATCCATGGTGATGTGTTCCCATTTCCATTCCAGAATCTCAAGTGGTTGTAGTAGACCGCCTGGTCTCTGATGTTCGGCCTTGATCCTTTGGCATGTCAGACACCTGGTCACGAAATCGGCAATATCATGTTTCATGTCCCTCCACCGAAACTGACGTTGTAGGTCTATGTACATCTTCGTCATGCCTGGATGAACTGTGTACTTGGACCCATAAGCCTCATTTAGAATTGTTGTCTTTACAGTTGATTGCTCAGGAACCCACATATGATTCTTGTAACGGAGACCACCATCAAGACCCACAGACAGATGTGTTTGCGGCTTCGACAGGAGAGAAGAGAGCTCTACAAGACCGTGACTAGCTATTTGTGCCTCAAGAAGTTCGAAATGCAAGTTGGACGTGATGGAAATGTTATTAACATGCACACGATCAGACAGAAACTATGATTTCCAGCCCACTAGATCCTCCATGTTCCTCCATTCAGGGATAAAAAGAGATATACACACTGCCCTTTTCCTGCTAAGGGCATCAGCGACTACATTTTCCTTACTCGGATGATAGGCAATAGTGAAATCATAGTCCTTTAGGTATTCAATCCATCGACGTTGACGCAGATTCAAGTCCTTCTAAGTCAGGATGTACTTTAGGCTCTTGTGATCGGTGAAGATGTCGATTGTTTCCCCGTACAGGTAGTGCCTCCAGATTTTGAGGGCATGAATGATTGCAGCTAATTCCAAATCATGAGTGGGATAATTAAGTTCATTGGGTTTTAGCTGTCTAGATGCAAAGGCAACTACCTTACCATTCTGCTGTAGGACACACCCTAGCCCATTCCTCGAAGCATCAGTGAATATCACAAACCCTTCATTGCCAGAGGGTAGAACAAGAACATGAGCTGACATCAACTTCTGCTTTAACTGCTGGAAACTAGACTCACAAGTGGCTGACCAGATGAAGTGCTCGTCCTTCCGAGTAAGCTTGGTTAGAGGGAGTGTAACTTTGGAGAAATTTGGAATAAAGCGACGATAGTATCCGGCCAGGCCCAAGAAACTCCGAATTTCAGAAGGATTTCGAGGAGGTTGCCAATCAAGTACAACAGAGACTTTGGCAGGATCAACAGATATACTACCTCCAGAAATGACATGTCTAAGAAACATAACCTTATCAATCCAGAACTCACATTTTGAAAGTTTGCCATAAAACTTCTGGGATCGAAGAATGTCAAGAACTGCTCGCACGTGTTCACGGTATTTTTCCATAGAATCAGAATAGATCAAGATATCATCAATGAAGACGACCACAAACTCATCAAGGTAAGGTTGGAAGACTTTGTTCATCAAATTCATAAATACCCCTGGTGCGTTGGTCAACCCGAATGGCATCACCAGAAATTCGTAATGCCCATAACGAGTTCGAAAAGCAGTTTTAGAAATATCAGAATCCTTGATTTTAAGTTGATGGTATCCAGAACGGAGGTCAATCTTTGAGAAAACTTTAGCAATACGAAGCTGATCAAAGAGGTCATCAATATGAGGAAGAGGATACTTGTTTTTAATAGTGGCTTGGTTCAACATGCGGTAGTCAATACACATACGCATATAACCATCTTTCTTTTTAACAAAGAGAACAGGAGCACCTAAGGGGGAAACACTAGGACGAATGAAACCTTTGTCAAGAAGTTCTTGTATCTGTTTCTTCAACTCCATAAGCTCAGCAGGAGCCATCCTATACGGTGCCCTAGAAATCGGAGTGGTTCCAGGAAGAAGATCTATGGAGAACTCAATGTCTCTATTTGGAGGCAGCCCAGGAAGCTCCTCCGGAAAAATGTCAGGGAAGTCACGTACCACCTCCAGACTTTCGACAGGCCCGTTACTAGGACTGGTCTCTGAGACTAATGCGAGGAAGACTTTACATCCTTTAGAGATGAGCTTTTTAGCTTTAAGAGAGAAGATTATAACATTATTACAGAATCCACTTCCCCTAGGGATTTTCACCAGATGAGAATGAGGTTGAGAGAGGACTACCATCTTATTTCTACAATCAATGTGAGCATGGTATGTGTAAAGCCAGTCCATACCAAGTATGACATCAAAGTATTCCATAGTTAAGAGAATGAATTCAAAGGGCATATTATGTTTTTCATATTTAAGAGAGAGTTCATTGGTTTTCTGTAGAGTTGTGAGTATTTTGCCACTCGGAGTAGATACGTACAGAATATATCCCAAGTCCCTTATGTGAAGATTTAATATAGATGCCAGAGTTCGAGAAATAAATGTATTTGTAGACCTAGAGTCAAATAAAGCCTTAACAGGATGACCATTTAATAATACAGTGCCTACATAAGGTAATCAAATTATGAATAATTGCAGGCTTGAATAATATATTGAATTATAAAGAAATTAGGTTACCTTCACAGAGCTGGTTTGGATTTTCCTTGGCCTCTTCTGCATTTACTACAAATACCCTTCCATTGCGGTGTCCCTAAGGCTGCGGAGCACCAGCCGCCAGATTGCCAAAGATGGAGGGAGTGGGGCACTTGGCGAAGAAATGACCCTCCTTTTTGCAGTTATAGCAGACTGGCTTGGTGTGGCGGCATACTCCACCATGGTGTCGTCCGCAAGTCTTGCACTTCGGGTGGACAATCTTCTATTTATTTCGATTGTGCTTCTGTCCTCCTTTTCCTGAACCTCCTCCTTTCCCTGATCCCTTGTTGTTATGACCTGGGTTGAACTTCCTAAACTTATCCTCCTCAGTAGTGGTTAACCCTAAGTACCCTATGTTGGAAGGCTTCTGCATGCCTTGCTCTCTCTCCTGCTTGAGGGCCATGTCTAGGGCTTCATATATGCTTCTGGGACGAGAGGCTATGACTAGGGTTTTTAGGTGGGTGGAAAGGCAGTCAACATAATGCTCAGTCAGACGGTCTTCAGTCCTGATGAGTGCATAACGCTCCAGAAGCCTAAACTTCCGGGTGTAATCAGCTACTGAAAGACTACCCCCCCTTAACTCCATGTACATCTTATCCTTCCTCTTCCTCTCGGCTATGGGCATAAAATGATCCGTGAAGAGGTTTTTGAAGGCTTCCCACTCCATGTTGTCTATTTCCTCACCCCTATTCCTGCCATAGTTCTCCCACCAGATTTTTGCCCCTCCCTTAAGCATATGGTTGGTGAACTTGACCTTCTTCTCATTGGGTACTTCTAGGGTATGAAAACCATTCTCTATGGATAAAATCCAGGCTTCAGCCTTGTCCATGACCTCAGGCTGATCCTCCCCCCAAAAGGAAATCAAGGTTTAGCTTAATAAAATCTATCACCGTCACTTCTTTCTTCCTAGATGAGCTAGGTTCAGGGGTCCCTTTTGATTGTTGCTCGCACCATGGCTACAACGAGGCATCGGGGGAGAGCTGGTTCAATCGGAGATGGTTCCTAGGAAGAGATGAGTTATGCTGGTGATTGGGGTTGAGTTTGTAGGATGACGGCGGTGGTGAAGAGGTCGAACTCACCAGCAATGGTGGTCGGGGCTCATTTTTTGTTCAAAATAGACTAAGAACAGGCCAAGGAGCGAAGTTGATGTTTACCTACCCTCGGGTTGGATTGACGGAGTCAAAAGCTCCGTAGAGGTCTGTTGATGGACTTGCGAGCTTCCTGCAGCTCTGAAGCAGCTCCAACCTCACCGACGTGAAGCTTTTGGAGCTCAGTTGCGGCGGCTAGTCGACCCGAGGTTCTGGGCTTCCACGACATCAAGTGAAGGTGCTCCTCGACTCTCCGTGATCCCTGGATGGTGTAGCCGTGCTCAATTGGATGGAGGGTGCCACCGGAGTGAGGGGGAAGTTGAAGTCAGGCGAGCTGGAGGTGCTTGAGGTCAGGAAGGTAGAGGCGATCTCCGTTGCAATTGAAAGGTTCATGTGACTAAAAGGGAGGTGGCGGAGCTACTGGGCTCCTTAAATAGGTGTGGGGGCGCTAGAAGGGGAAGCCCTAATATTGGATGCCGCCGCCAATGAGAGGTGTGAGGGCTTGGGAGGTTGTTATCCTTGATCCGGGGGAGATGGGTGATGTGATAAGGCTCGTTGGACTCGTTCGGGTGAGAGGGATCTGTCCTCCAAAAATCTCGAGGTGAAGAGGTGGGGGCTGGGTGCGAGGGGCGCTGGGTGATCGTTGTTTTGTTGGGGCCGAAGCCCGGGTCCTGCGGGATGTAGGAGACGAAGTCTCCCCCCCCCCCCCCGCTAGATCATTGATCAATGGCCAGAAGAGCTCGACATAAGACAAGGCCCGTGACCAAGCCTTCAAAGGCGGTGTGAAAATTAATGTCACGCATATGAATCAAATAAATCCCAAACTTAGATCCTAGGGTTCAAAATGAGTGGAATATACACTAAATTAAATGGGTCATATCTCCTAATTGGTTGACCCAATTGAAATCAAATTTTAGGGGTAGTTTAATGGCGTTATGATGCAGCTAAGGTGCAAGATTGGAGTCAAAATTCGATTATTGACTATGTCAATTGACTAAATGTCATTTTGCATTAAACATGAGTCTATATGATACTAGAGATGTCATTATATGAAATTAATAGACCATATAATCAATTTGGAGTGAGGGACAATGAGGGCATAAATGGAATAATTAAAATTGTAGGAGAGAGAAACTAAATAATGTATATGTAAAAACTCACTCTATCACATGGTGATTCATTTGTAAATCCAACTATACCTTTTTACTTGCCTCCCTATTAAGCATGTCGACTCAGTGCCCTAGAGTAATATAATTTGCATTGGTTTTTGGTTATGTGCCATTCTCTATCAGGTTTCAACTTTATGAGGGTTGGCCGCCAATTGTTATTTATGTTGTTCTAGTGCTATGTTTATCTCACCTACATGCAGGTTGTTATGAATTTTGTGCCCTAAAATATTTATGAGTGCTTTTATGGCACCAAATTTTGTTATTGTTTTAATGGCAAGTATTTCTTTTATCATATGTTTGTGATTCTTTTCTTTTATGCCCGATTGGGTAGTCCTTATCTTTTTGCATGGGAAGCCTTCTATACTTGATGTACCTTTTTCTTAAAATATAATGCTCAATTCCTTTTTAGCATGCTCATACTAGCTTTTTGCTGATATCCTCTTTTCTTTTCCTTTTGTGGGGTACGCTTCCAACCCCAGGTATTGGATAAGGGGAAGGACATCTAGGAGGACATGGACCACAACAAGTGTAGTTGTCTTTGTGGGAGACTTTGCTTGAAGTTGTTAGGTGATCCTCAGCTAGTTCTACATAAGTAGTTAGTTTTCCTTTATGTCACCCTATGCGGTGAAAGTTTAGTATGACAAGAAGCTTTGTAATGGTTAGATATATCTTTCAATTCCACTGCTAATTTGTGTTATGATACAATCATGTTATATAAATTTGGTTTCATCCCCATTTAAGAATTTTTGTTGTTGGTGGATGTTGCCCTCTTTATTTTTAGTAGGGAGTGGATCCCTATGGGATCCCACTCCTTATAATTAGCTTTGCCATCCAGAAGGAATTGACAGCCCAATTTTTTGCCCTCTCTTCTGAGAAAGACATTTTTGCAAATATTTTTACCAGACCCTCAACTATTGGTCTACTATGAAGCAATGCGACAGCTTTATGAAAATAGACCTATGAAAGAGGATATGCTATCTTCTTTGAAAACATAACCATCAAAACATTTGTAGCAATTTGTTTGATCAAATAAAACCGACATCAGAAGTCTTATAAAATCAATCATTCTAGTTTACCTTATATTCATCACTTTGATCCATATGAATGATTAATTGTTGATTTTTAATGAGTTCATTTATATTGTACAAAGGAAGATGGCTTCAGCTCATAAATGTACAACATATCAGGAGATAGGTGGCATTTGTTCATCAATGAACAACAACATATTGAGGAGATATTGTCATAATGTCGAACTGGAAAGGTTGTGACATTGATTATGTCTTCATAAATGAATGTTATAGACTCTACACAATGTGCTACTATAGATTGAGAGACACATGTTACCTCAATTGTTATTTCCAGAACTATCATGGTAAACTTTACTATATGGTTTTTCCATAACACAATCTTGTCATATGTTTTCTAACATTTGTATGAAACTAAGTCTTAACTTTAATTTGTCACAATGTCCATCTATGGATTAATTTTTTACCCATGTCTATCTATCAGCTAAGGTCCCTTCCTCAATAATAGATATTGCAATCTTTTTTTAATGTTAAGCAATAACTTTTTTATTTTTGAAGTGAAGTTTTTTTCTATCTAGCCACATGACAAATTTAAAAAAAATAAAACATGGAAGTAAATATAAAAAAGGTCTTCCAATCTTACATTAATGTAATGATGACATTTAGTAAACAAAGTGTATTAAATATAATGTAAAATCAAGTAAATATCTACTCTAATGTGAGTGACATGATAATCACCATATAAAATATCAACTATGTATATTCTCAAAGATGAAGTTGTATGAAAAAATATAAATCACATATTTCTAGGATTTAGAACAATAACAAATAAACATCAAACTCAAGATATGCAAATCACCAGATTCAAATTAGAAACCTACTATGCTAGGAGGAATCATGAACCACATCTATGGTCGTTACAAAAAAGGATGTCGTCAGCTACCCTGCATGTGCTAGTTGTGAAGAAAGCACGTCACCATGCAACGATAGTCACTAGACTAGCTTCATGCCAAGGTATACCTTTGCATCCTCTTTCAAGATACATTGTTGTTGACACAATCTGCTGGTTAGGGAGTATGGAAAGAAAGTTTGCACTTGCGCTACCTACTTTATTTCCATATATCTCAATATATATATATATATATATGTGTGTGTGTGTGTGTGTTGTGTGTGTGTGTGTGTCTATATATGTATATATATGATTATATATGTATGTATGTATGTATATATACATACATATATAAGAGGTTATTAAAAATAATCCCATATACATCTATCTATTTATATATATATGTATCTAGATATATATATGTGTGTGTAAGTATTTGAATGTATTGGAAAACTCTTCTATTAATACATATATAATTATAACAAGTTAGTATAAAAATGAAGTTCTTAATTATATCAGGAAACCATATTTAAAAATGAAACTGTATAGTTTTCTTCCATTTTTGTAATTTTAATATAGATGCAATTTTTGACAATAAAATAAGTAAACAACTTGAATATGCCATATGTATTGTTGCTTTATATGTTAATTGACAAAAAAGTAGATGTTCTTAGATCTTTTACTAGGTCCCTATTAGTAGATGTTTTTCATCATTTTGATGCATTTCAATAAAAACGTATACTCAAAATTTGTGGGCTTTCACTGCCATTTGTCACAATGGATTGATATGTCTATGCAATTTGATGTTGTAGAAATGGAACGTGGCATTGGTTGGGGATTAGATTAAATTATTCTGGGATCTGAGTAAACAATTTATTTGTAGATTTTTTTGAATGTTGTGTAACAAAATTAGAAATTCAATTATAGATTTTCTCTTTCTCCTTTCTACATATGTTGTTTGTGAAACATTCATCCTCTATTTGTAAATTTATGGTAACAAAACTCTTTAGTAGTGCAGGTTCTATTTATATAGTTACACAAATAAACCTACAAAGAAAGAGACGTTGGATGTGGCGGATGTTTAGAGAATATGACCATAAAAAAATTTGCAACAATTTGTTTGATCAAACAAAATTGACCTGACAAGTCTTGTGAAATCTACCATTCAAAAATACATTATATGTTTTGTTTCGGTCCATATAAAAATGAAAAAGAAAAGTTTAATTCGACTGTTTCCATCGTAGAAAGCATGGTGGCTTCTGTTCATCAATGTAGAACAACATGTTGAGGAAATCTTGTGAACCGAAGTAGAAAGGTTGTGACACTAATTAATCTGCATAAACGAACATAATAGACTCTTCACAATGTGTTGCTATAAATTGTGAGCCACGTGCTACCTCAATTATTCTTGTCAGAATTATCATGCTAAACTTTACTGCTTGACTTTTCCATAACACAATCTTGTCGTGTCTTTTCTCACATTGGTGTGAAACCATGTGTTAACTTTGATTTGTCACAATGCCCACATAAGCATCAATCTTTTACCCATGCATTTCTAGCTGTCAACTGAGGTCCCTTCCTCAATAATAGTTATTGCAAATTTTTTTATGTTAAGCAATAACTTTTAGATATTTGAAGTTTCTTTTTTCTATCTTGCCACATAACAAATGCTGAGAAAAAACGTATCTTGCCACATAACTTTTACATATTTGAAGTTTTTTTTCTATCTTACCACATAAAAAAGGTCTTCCATCACCATATACAACATGAACTATGAATATTCTCAAACATGACGGTGTATAAGAAAAATATAAAACACATAATTCTGGGAGTTAGAAGAAATATAAATATATATATCGAACTCACTATATGCAAAACACCAGATTCGAATTAGAAATTTGAGTGTATCCTTTATTGTAAGATGTTGTTCAAACTAGAATACAAATAGAAAAGAGAATCCCCTCCATACACGGATGCAATGCTCCATAATACCGACTAATGAACCCTAATCTTTTTTAGTTCCTATGTTCGAATTGTTGAAATGTATTGTTTGATGACTAATATATCTGAATGGCAGAAGGGAACGAAGCAAAGATACTTTACTTAACCGGGTACGAGGCCTTTCGAGCAATAGAGCAGATGCCCTCGGGTCCAGCATTGGCATTTTCTCGCGCGATCTTGCCGAAGCCGCCCTCACCCCAGGTCGTCCCCCAGGAGTTCTTCACAAGCCAATACTTGGTGCCGTCTTCCTCTGTCCCATAACCGATGACTTCTACGGCATGATTTGACGAGGAGCTAGGTGAGCTACAGTCGCTGTTGAAAATGCCGCCCTTGTAAAATCTGAATGTTGAAGATCCGATCTTGATGGAGGCGTATACAGGCTGGGTCGCCACTGCAGCGAGGAGCGCTGACTCGTCGTTCTGGGGGACATACTCATAGCGTGTGATACTGGACTGGGATACCGTGTTGGAGGCCCTGCAGCTGTCGGAGTCCACGCCCAGGTACGGGTAATCAGCCTGGGTTGCCAGGCCGCCATTTTTGATGATGTACTCGAACGCCTTAGCGGCAGTGCCGCCTTTGCAGCCATCTCCATTGTTGCAGTCCAGGAGCTGCTGCTCGGACAGGGAAACGAGGTTTCCAGTGCGAATTTGTATGATGGATTCCAAAGTTGCTACAGCAGCGAAGGCCCAGCAGCAGCCTACAGTAAATCGTGGGTGCATGATCGATAACTTCTTAGTATCTAGTTCTACATATAATCTAGGATAAATTCTTTAGAATATTGAAGCTAGAGTGATAACATGCATTCACTTTACGTACCACATATTCCTTGATTCTTGATTCCAGTGACAGCGCCACTGCTCCTCCAGTCGACGCTACCAGGAACGTCAGTTACGTTCTCATACATGAACGACGACTTCTCCGTGCTGTCTGCGAACCCAACTCTCCCAGCCTGTTGTTGGTCAGGTCGGAAAACTCATCGTGGGTGAGATCAGCGAACTGGTTGACGCCCAGACGATACTTCTTGGGAAAAAAACCAAATAACACAGTTTCTTAAAAAAAATTACCCAATAGCACACTTTCACCTAAAAACGCCATATTAATTGACGTTTTTCTGATGCAGAGATTGAAAGCGCCACATTAATTGGCGTTTCCAAACAAACTAGCGTTTTTTACTTTTAATCAAATCTCCACCGCCGAACCCTGCTCCGGAGCCGCGGCCGACTCCACCCTTGAACCGCCTCCTCCGCCGAATCCTCCTCCTCCACCTGCTCCAATCCCGCCACCAGAACCACCTCCAGCGTCAAGCCCACCCCCCAAATCCTCCACCTATTCCGCCTCCTCCGCCTACCCCACCACATGCACCTCCACCTATCCCCCCACTTGAACCACCCCCTCCACCGAACCCACCCCCAGCTCCACCTCCTGCACCACCTCCTCCGCCAAATCCACCACCAGCACCCCCACCTACTCCCCCACCAGCACCTCCGCCAATACTGACACCGGATCCTCCACCTATTCCGCCACCACCACCAGCACCGCCGCCTACCCCACCTCCGGCGCCACCACCACCAGCACCCCCACCTATCCCACCTTCGGCGCCGCCACCCAAACCTCCTCCCCCACCAACGTCGCTTCCAATTCCTCCGCCGTGACCAACACCACCGCCCAGACCTCCCCCGTGCCTCGCTCGTTACGGAGCCGACAAGGCCAGAGATGCCGCCTGGTACGGGGCCCATAAGTCCGGAGATGTCGCGAGCACGGCTGGAGATGTTGCCCGTTACGGAACCGAGAAGGTTGGAGATGCCGCAAGCTACGGAGTTGATAAGGCAGGTGGAGCCAAGGTGGAGCCAAGGACGCCGGGAAGCACGCTACTGGGGAGCATGCATTACTTTCGTACTCTTTGCATGGAGCATGCATGCAGCAATTCTGTTGCATTCCATTTATAATGGTGAAAAACACCATCTTTTTTGGTGTGTTTCAAAAAAACGCCAGCCAATGTGGCGTTTTTCAGAAAAAACGTCAGTCAAAGTGGCGCTTTCAGTCCTTACAACGTCAATTAATATGGCACTTTCCGTCCCTGCTCCAGAAAAATGCCAATTAATGTGGCGCTTTTAGGTGAAAGTGTGCTAGTTCGGGAAATAAGTTGGGGAGAGTGTTGTTTGGGTAAATTTTTTTAAGAAAGTGTGCTATTTGGGTTTTTTTTTCATACTTCTTGCTCCCGCCTGCGGCTCCGCGGTTGAAGGATTCGATGAACTCCACGTTCTCCATGAAAACTTGAAACCGGGCGGCCTTCTCAACGTCGTCCTTGTAACTCCGGTTATACTGCCCCATCCACTCATCGTGGCGTTGTGCCATGAGCTGAGCAGCGTCCCCAGCCTCTGGCAACTGTCGGGGCATCACTGCCGGTGCCCAGGCGAAGAAGACAGTAACCAGCATTACAAACCGTGGCAATGGTGACATGGCGGGTGGCTGGGTGGCGATGAATCTATCAACTGATGAATGAAGGGATAGGCCGTACTGATTTGTTACTCCCTCTCTGCATGGGGATTTATATAGAGTCGCAGACATGAGCCACCGTGATAGCCACGGCAAGCGGAGTGTGGAAGGAAAAAATTCCTCAGCTAACGAAAAATATTCCTTTCCCCAATAATAGTCTGCTAAAGAAGACTATTCCTTCCAACAATAATTAAGCCGTGTACACGGTATACTCACCACGGACAAACAATGAAGACGTGAAGGTGGACCTGGAAGTAGTCGAAGAAGGTGCCGGGTCAGAAATGTATGCTGACCCAAACCAGACAAAATGTGTTGAAACGCTAACGTAAGAGTCTTAGCAACAAATAAGTAGTGAGCCGGAAGAAAAAACTAAATTCAGGGTATAGTAACGAGGAGGAAAGGTAAGTTTTGGTGGTATTTTTCTACACATTGTAAACTTTAATATCTCTAAGATTGAACTCAGATTTGACGTTTTGTTTACGATAGGCAAGAATATACGAAAAGCATACTACTTACAGCAAAAAGTCTCATAGGATATAAGTTCATAGTTATAAGTAAAACGTAAGAAAACAGGGGGCGGAGCCAGAATCCGAATGTTGGGGGGGGGGGGGGGGCAAAGTTATCGTCGATAGCTTAACATGTAAATATGTGTTTATATTTGTATTAAATAGAAAAAAAAGCCATTTCCAGACACAAGTTTCAAACTTGAGACCTATAGAAGTATACCATCTGAATGAGCCACTACACCACTTTACTATTGACCTTTTTGTGTTTTAAACTGTATTAATACTTGAGGTATACATACGCATTTGGTAAAAGCTGCAGAAAAGATAGTCAGCGAAGTCGAACCTGCAACCAGCACTATGCAATGCACTTAGCAAACCACAACACCAAGTTCATCTTTTTAACAATCATATGGCATAGATAATATATATTAAAAACAGTATCACAATTATGTATATGTATATGGAACATTTTAAATTTTTTTTTGGGGGGGGGGGCATGGCCCATGCTTGCCCCTGGCTCCTCCTCTGTAATGAAATAAGGTTGATAAGGGGGTGTGGAAATACCGATCGACATGTTCAAAACAACTGCTAGACGAGATCCACATGTAATCCCAAAGATAATAGTTATATCAACACTTATTCTGGAGTATGATTCTTAAAGGGTGTCAGAGATGTTTCTTTCTTAAAAGGACGGGTGAGGATGGGACAGTTGCAGAAGTATGTTCTGCACCTTGAGAGGGGTTATCTCTTACTTGGACTGAACTTGAAGATCAGACTTGTAATGACTGAGGCAAATATAGACATGAGGTTGAAAGCATTGACACAATATTAAACATAATTCGCTGTGGAGTTAAGTAATTATTTAAAAAAAAACTGCTAATATGTTATTTTTGAGAACATTGGTTGCTGATGAAGTGAGCTTGAAGGAGGTGCTAATGAGATCATTATTTGTAAACTCAGTTTAATCCTACCAATTTTAAATTATGTGATAGATGATTGGTATTCTATAGTTACTATAATGAGATAATTCCTCAATTTAGTCCTTTAGGATCAATTTAAAACTATACCATTATAAATTTGTCTATCTTTTGGTGGGGTTGTAGCATACACAGGTTAGGTAAAACTTATGCATTTTAGGCCTAGGGAATTTGCATGCATGATTAATTCTTACATCAAGGTACACATGTGCTAGCTTCTTGAGGTTAAACAAATGTGTTACATAAGTATTTTATTGACATTACAAAGTCACATTTCATACTTGGTATTTAGATTTGTTTTTGGCATTTCAGACTAATAGAAAATACAAAATGCATTATTCTTCTAGAAAAAATGCATCTACCTGGTTTTCCATCTACTATACCCAACAACATACAACATAACCAAGTAGGAGGGCTTCATATGGCATGATTATAGGCAGTGGGGTAGCCACATGGTGGCTTGAGTGGGCACATGCCCTACCCATGTTTCCAAATAACACATAACTAAGTATAAGATGGGGTTGCAGTTTAATAGAAAATTGTCCTTTGTGCCCTACTTAAGTTCGTCAATTTAGGCTCTACATTAGTGGTGCCTCCCTTGATCAGATTTTCTGCTTCCATCACTGGTTATAGGTTATATATAGAGAACCTCTTACACTTAGTATGTTCATATTTTTGTTGCTAATGTAATTTGAAATTCTTTTTCCAGTTACCTAATTTTGGTAATGTGATGACTTGTATGTTGCTACACGTGACCTTATGTACAATTATTCTTGAAGTCATAAAAACAATATCAACACTAAGTAGAACATTCTTTTCATGTAAGCACCATGAAATATCAAAATATAACTATCCAAAAAGAATGAATATTGCTAAAATAATCTACAAAAATGATTAGAATACTTTGATTTATCTGTCTATGTTATTCTCCAAATTTTTTAAATAACTAATTATGTATGCATATAAGTCATTTTTTTGTTTCCATTTGTAATATATCAAAATTAGGACAAAAAAGTTATAATATTTCTAACATATCTTCTTATATTGCGCATATGAGCTCCAACAAAGAAAATAAATGTGACAGATTTAAGTGGAAGACATCAATAAAATGAAGATACATGGTTTAAGGATGTGGTCGTCAACTATGCAAGCATTTTTATCTATATACAAATATGATAGGAACCACCTAAGAATGCTTGTGGAAGCTCATTTACTTTGTACAATGTATGTGAATATTATTGTTCTCAATAGGCTTGGAGAAGATTTTTAGATAAAATAATTCATTGTGCGATTGTGAACATAAACATCATTGTTTCTTAAGAATACATATTATGTGATTTTGAAGTAGAACATAGACCAAAGTGTTGGGAAATATGGAGTAGAGAAGGATAGTGTAAATACAAATTTGCACTATATTTCCTAACTAGCAGATCACATCAACACCGATTTATTAGGAAATAGGGTATAAGATATATCTTGTTTTAGAGCAAGCCCAACAACCATCTTTGCACACAGATGTGCTTCCTTCTTGAGAAAAATACAAATGATAGTTGACGATGCCCTTATAGTGCATCAACAAAAATTTTGTGCCTCTCCGTAGTCTATGTGGACCACTAAGAACTCCACGTCATACTTCTTGTGTCGGTAGGGAGGAGTAGCCCCTTCATTTGTCGATGTGATAGTGTCAACTTTATTATTCATTGTTATATCTCCCTTTCACGGGTAAGATGCTAGGCTTTCATGTTACCACAACGTGAATGAGAAGTGTGTCAAGATACTTGACCATCCAACCTTTATATAGGAGTTATAGGGATAGGGTCTCTAAAACCCCAAGAAGATGAAAGGTCAAGTTTCTTAGCAGGACATGTGGCTGCACACAACCAGTCAGTCGACTGGGCTGCTAGTTGCACATAGCCAGTCGGTCAACTGGACTGTCCATTCGGTCGATTGGTGTGTGGTCAGTGACACAATGACACTGGATTTTAATACAACGATTAATGGGAATAAATATGGCTATCAGTAATCATTAGACCCACTATGGATGGTCAATTTGAATCAGTCAATCGACTGGATTCTCCAGTCTGACGACTGACCATTCCAGTCATCCATTGGGTGATACTTTTAGTCTAAAAATGTTATTCGAAGTAGAAAGATGTTATCTAGGGTTGATCTTAGATGGTATATATTGAGTAGATAATCCTTCTTGATGTACCCTTAAACCTATTGCATGCTTCTTCCTTATAAATAGTAAACCATAGACTTTGCACATGTGAGATTTTGAATCCTTGATGGTCTCTATGATTTTGAATCCTTGATTGTCTCCAAAAATTTGAACTTGATGGTCGCCAAGATTTTGAACTTGATGGTCAATAAGATTTTTAATCTTATGTGGTCGATGAGATTTTGATCTTATGTGGTTACCAAGAATCCTAGCCCTAGTAGTTTCCAAAGATTCTAACCATAGTGGTCGATGAGTTTTCTAACCATAGTGGATGATGAAATTTCTAACCCTAGTGGTCGCTAAGAATTCTATGTTGGTATGTATGCCCTGAGAGCCAATCATGGGATGATTGGTGGGATACATTAAGATTGATTTGATAAACATCAAAGGCAAGCTTCCAATTCTTTCTGGTTCAGTCATATGAGATAATGATAGAAAAGATCGAATGTCTAGAGAATGACATTACTCAATGACGTATGCTTTCAGGTTGAGGACCTGAACGATGAGATCATACAGATGCTAAGAGTTTGTACATTCTTATTATGTCCCTAGTCGGATGTCATTGTGGAAGGCAGATAGACAACAATGACACAAAAGACTAGATTGTGGTGTTGGTTGATGACATAATCTTGTTAGTCATGATATGGAGATATCAAACCAAACACATAGGTACTTGTTAGAGAACAAGCATACCGAACAGACCCACCGTGAGTTTGACACATGGAACCATGACATGGTAGTCACAGTCAGTTCTCACATTGATGGTGGTGAGTGTGATTCTTTGACCTGAAATCACTACACTCAACACATGTCATTGGGTACACTTTAACATCATCAAACACAGTCTTGAAACATGGGCTGTTATAAAGGTGATGATTAGGTGGCTGTGACACATGGGGCTTTTGAGGGGTGAGTGATAGATATGGGATTTGTCCCTCTGGAGGGAGTTTGATATCCATGGCCACTTGATGAGTAGGATTGAGATAGGTGTGCACGCATGTATGAATCAATATGTGACATTGATTTCATACATATCTCCTCCAATCTACTCTGAGATCAAGAAAGTGAATGAACGTTGACAGGATGACTGTTCCATGCCTTGAGTTCATTTAGGATATCAGTGACAAAAGAATTATACATTCACTGTAACACCATTCATGGATTGTAGGATTGAAAGTTGTTCTCCAACTTTCCTTTTCACTTGGGTAGCACTGATGTGTGACTAGGCACCACTCTTTGCTTGTGAAGTCATAAGTGTTATGGACTTTCACTGCCAACGTGAAATGGACCTGCAGGGTCACATACATAGGATTTAACCTAGAAGAGGAGTTTATCCACAAACAAACTTTAGATTGATTTCTAAAGGAGTTTAATAGTTCAATTAAACACTCAATCAATTGATAGCTCAATATCATAGTGTTCAAGGTGTTGGACCGAGTGATTAGAGTATCAGATTGATTGAAACTGCGGTTGACTGATTTGCACAGTCTGCTGTCCCAACCGATCAGCTCATAGAGATGAACCAATCGGCTCAGGTTGATGAACCGACCGGCTCAAGTGGTGAGTCGATCGTCTCAATTGTTGAACTGATCGATTCGTGGACCAACCGATATCGTTTGGAAAGTCAGAAGACTATTTTGGAAATACAATTTGTTTCATTTGTACAAATTCGATTTGGACAAGGATTAATATTTGATTAGTTGGAAACAAATACGAAAGTCAATTTGAGTTGGATCAGGACCACGAACCGATCGACTCAGAAGTGAACCAATCGGCTCAGGTGTCCCAAATGACCGGTTCAGGTGTGAACCGATTGACTCAAGTCCCCAACCGACCGTTTCATGCTTGAAACAATCGGTTCAGGTGGCGCAGTTGGTTGTTTTGTGGAAAATCTCGAACCTTTCTACTTCTGCTTTAATCCCGCATTGCCCGGGGTAGAGAACAATGTCCCATGACCCTCATATATATAGGGGTATTGGGGGCTTCTTAGGCACAACAAATTAGAACACCAGTTGCTCTACAAAGTTGTCATTCTCTCTGGTTGTGGTAACCGAGAGAGCCCGAGCAAGTGCTACCCGATAAGGGAGGCACAACAAGGGAAAAAAATTGCAGAAAAGTGAATGGTTGTAGGAGACTGTGTCAGTGGCTAGTACGCCGATAGGAGGGTGTGACTCCTTCCGATTCCTTATGGGATAAGGAGATCAGAGTTCCAGGTGGTCCGTGTGGACTACTTCAGAGGCGGGAGACTTCTACCGCTCGAAGGATAGCTGTCAATCTCGACAGTCCCGGTGAGACCAGGAGCTGCACAGACACCGTCCAAGACCAGAGGTGAAGACTGCGCAAGCTGCAAGGTAATGTCGCCGAGCAAGCCTCAGGATAAGGTATGTCTCTACAAACCATACTTCCTACTGTATAGACGTTGATGCGATTCCTTTAGACTGGGTTCGGGGAGAAGAAAAATTTTGTTTTTTCTGCCTTCTATCTCCCATAAAACCCAACATTCTAACCCTAGTGGTCGTCAAGAATCCTAACCCTTGTGGTCACCAAGGATTCTAACCCTAGTGGTCGATGAGAATTGTGACCCCTCGTCATGCTAAATGAGATTACTTACAACACAAAACATGATCAACTACTAATTAATCACATAGTAAAAAATGTGGGATAATTAAAACCAATTCCAATAATGTAAATAAACTCTAGAATATTTACAAAAGGTCCATAATTCCATTCTCATATACTATAACAAGTATTTACATATGGGTCTAAAGACTTCAGTCACTTACTGCATACAAAAGATATTTTACATGTACATGCCATATATTTACAAACATTGGCATACTACCAAAATCTCATGTCGATACGAGTATATCATCTAGAAAACACAACCCATACCCGGACCAGAGAGTACAGGGATGACATTAGGACTCTACTAATAACATCTACAACTAACCAACCTTCTGAATCTATTGATCACCAGGTTGGTTCTCTTCCACAGTGCGACCTCGACCTCGTTGCCTGGTACCACCTAAAAAAAATGCGGTGACCCACGGGTGAGACCCAGTCCCAACAAGAGATATAACTCTCTCCAACATATATTGATTATAACATATTAATTAATAGTAAATACATTGAGTAGTTAGGGTATTGAATAAGCAATATGAACATATTGTACATTTTAAGCATACTAAGCAGTTAAGCAAATAAGTTGAAGCATCAAGTAAAATTACACAATTTTCATAAGTTTGCATCATGTAAGAATTATGTAGTGTAAAGACAAGACAAGGGTTAATCAACCAATGTGATATGTATTAAACCTTATCAATTATAATACACTGCTGGTATTATATCTTTTATTATTATGCCCTCAGGAGTTCGAGTCATACCATTCAAAGTCCAACTGACCACTACAAATTTCTATTCAGTTCCATATAAGATCTAGAAGTGCCGATATCCTAAGATCTCTTCCCCTCGGTCAGTATGAGTAAACTGTAGTGACATACCATTCAAACTGCCAACAGTGACATATTGTCAACTGATAACAACTAGTCCATACTTGGTACAAATTACGACACTAGAAACCAGGGTATACAAAACCCTCTAATCTGAGGTACAACCACAACTACACTCAATCACATCAAATGTCAGAGGCATTACCATAGCCATCCTCCATAACCTGAATATGTGGATGACAAAGATATATCCTCAACTTACCACCCCCACATACTCAACAGTATGCACTCCGAGTTTCCCTTGGGAATACTCGTTTCACCATCCAACAAGTTCTGACATTGAAGATGGATCTACGACACAGGACTATACATGATTAAGGTTACACTTGATTAATTACTACCAATTGAAAGCATTAAGACTTTATCTTACCAACAGACATTCAAACCCTAATTCTTTTCTAATGAGAGTATATGTGTAACAACTTCTAAAGATATAAAACATTTGAAATATAAATCTTAATCACATTACCACATTCTATCATTTATTGCAAATAAATGGACCACACTTATCATCATACTATTACAAGATACCAATATCTTATCACAAGTTCTAAGGTTTTAACCCTTATTGGAACATGAAGAGGATTTCACCTTAATCATGGCTTCAAACATGCCCTAAGGTCATTAAGACCATCAAATTATTCATATTAAGGTTATCATCATCATTCCATGCCTTAAACAAGGCTCAAAAGATCATTAGCACATATGTGTCCATAGATATTTACATGGCAAGGCACTATGATATTCAAATAGTACTACATTGTGGTTTCAACACAAGAAGAGTGTAATTCATTATCACATTAATCATTCAAGAGGTCTGATTATAACCAATAAACATCATATAATTACATTAAGGTTAGGCATAATAAGCTAGATCACATGGGAGTTACACATCCACTTATTATAGAGATCTATCAAATATCACTATATGATGGCAAAGGTAAGACTACAAATTAATGGTATTGAACCATAAAATTATCATCACTAGGACCCACATATAATACCAGGTGATTTATTCTAATCCATTGGATTCTAAAGCATCCAATATTATTCATTGGATCAGGTTCATTATTCAAGGTTATCAATTGAACCAAGGAACCATTGGTTTAAGGTTTAGTCAAATCTACAATTACATTATCAACTCTTCATATATGGTAATGACTTGATTCACCATTAATTGTGATCATTTGGTCACCATTGGTTGTTAGATCAGTAATACATTCAGTTAACACCATCAAATATTAAGCTAATGTCATCATCGATTGATAACATCATTAGAATACATAGTGGGTGATAATTATACGTCTAATTGAGCCAAAACCTAACCTAAGGGGGTGACCATAGGCTGTCACCATAAATTTGACACCCTTGATCACGAACATCAGTTGCCAAGATAGAAACACCATTGGTTGTTGAATGGTATGGCCATCAGTTGTGTGATAGCGAAGGAAATAGCTTGAAAACCCTAATTTGAACCATCAATTGTTTTGTTCTTAGCACCATATGTTATCGCTATCAACCTGTCCCAGATCATGTTATAGCTTAGAAAGGTCATACACATGTTAACAAGTTCATATAGAACTGGAACAGAATAGGGAACACTACAAAAATTCGTAAATCTAAACAAGCATGGTTTCTTTATGCTTAGATCATCACATTAAAGCATAAACATGAACTAACAAGCTTCTAGTAAGAAATATAAGTGAAGAATGTCATATAACTCACCTATATAGAGTATGTAAGATCTCAAAAAGAAAGAATATCAAGCAAATAAGGCAAGAAATCCCTAGATTCAGATCTGAACTTGGCCATATAGGCACTTCTCTCCACAAAGAACCAAAACCCTAGAAAATGAAACAAGAAGGATATATTTTTGAGTTCTAAAGCCACTTTCACCATGGTGCAGTAGGGTTCCGACCTAGAGAGATGTAGGAGGAAGAAGAAAAAATAAATAAATGGAGTAAATCAGTTAATACTTACACTTTTAGGTCAAGATCACTAGGAGGAAGCTGTTTAAGCCCAAAAAAGAAATCAATTGCAACCCTAGATACTTTTTCCAAGAAGATCCCCTATTTCTTCTTCTTTGGATAGGAAATGTGTAGTAGCACAAAGGGAGAATGAGGTTTAGAGAAGGGGGGAAGTTGTGGAGAGCAAATGGCTCATTTTTGTGCTTAGAGATAAGTATATGAAACTTTAAGATAAAGAAAAAGAAAAGTTGAAGTTCTAGTATCTATCCAAGTGTCCATGGCCTTAAAATATTAAGAATATACAAGCACACACACAAGTAGCTCCCCCTCTGTCTATATAGACCTGCTTAACTTTCCTTTATCGAATTTCCCAGAATCAAATAATTCATTAGTTGATAGCTACTAAAGGTAGCTTATCCATAAAGGGGTAAACCCTAAAATACCCTTGAGGAAAACACCTTCAAACCATGGCTCAACTAGGATACCCATGGCTAAAAATACTCAAGAATGATAATATAACATCTAAGGAAAATAATGTATGTGAAAAATTGCAAAGAAAACGCCTCAATTGGATAAATTGTAGAAAAGTCCAAAATGTACATAAAATTGCATAACTTGCTCAAACAGTGTCCAAATTGGACCAAATTTGAAACTTAAGCTTGTATTATGATTTCAAAGCATATAAAAAGTTATATTAGGGTTATAATCATTAAATTATGGTAATTAAGCTTATTCAACTCATAAGCAAGTTCGACCGATTAACGACTGAAAAAAGACATCCATATTGAGAGTTGGCTCTGCTAGGGTTTTGGCGGCTCTGCTAGGGTTCATGCGCGGCGGTGGGAACGGTGGCTGGGGAGGCCATGGAGGACGAGGATGTTTCAGTGGAACTCGACCACCGGAGGCAGCGGTGAGGGAGGAGGGACGAGAGATGGATGCGATGGAAGGTATGGAGGAGGTAACTGGAAATGAAGAGGTCAAGATAAGCATGACTATTGAACCCGCTGCGACGACATCTAATGAACCAGGGGGAGGAAAGGAAGGACCGCTACCAACCTCCATCTTGGATAGGTCAGACAGGTCAGCAGACTTGCACAACAACCCACTAGCAGAGACAGTCCGGACGAGTAAGAAGCAATCACAACATGAGATTCTCAGACGGCTGGGAATTTCCTTGAACTTCAGAGATCGTAGAACGAAAGAGGCGTGCACCAACGAACCCGAAATCGGAGGGGGCCACGACCCACCGGTGATAGAAGAATTCCCAACACTACAAGGCGGGAAAGGCGGAGAAGTGCTGGCAGAGGGAGCAACTCCCAGGAAAGTCGTGTCATATAAAGACATAATCAGTGACGGCGAAGGAGTCGGCAAATTTCCGTTCCTCAGATTTGAGGATCCGAACGCAAAACTACAAAAGCAAGACATCAGAACAAGCACAATACAAGGAACACCGACATTCGAAATTGAGCAAGAGAGATTCAAAGCACTGATGAGGCCATGGATGTACGCGGTGGTGGTGAAGGTCATCGCTAGAAATGTCAGATTCCTTACGTTGCAGGATAGAATCAAGGCTATGTGGAGACCGGGTGGGGTATTCAAGCTCATCGATCTGGAGAACAACTATTTCATCGTGCAACTGACGTGAGAAGATGACTACTTGACGACTTTTATGGGAGGACCGTGGCCATTGATGGGGTCCTACCTCAGTGTGCAACCATGGGACCGATCGTTCTCACCATCATCAGTCAATCCAAAACATATGGTAATATGGATAAGGATCCCGCGATTACCTATATTCCTTTACCAAACACAGTTCCTAGAGGAAGTCGGAGATGCAATAGGGAGAACAATCAAGGTGGACTCGAATACTGATCAAAGGAGAAGAGGGAAATTCGCAAGAATAGTAGATAAGCTAGATACCAGCAAACCTTTGGTGCCAAAAATAATGGTACAAGGAGTGTGGTACAACATTGAATACGAAAACCTAACTAGCATATGTATGTTTTGTGGGAAAGTTGGACATCTGTCTGAAGAATCTATTGAACGTAAGAAGGCTATTGAATCCCAAACGAGTGCAGGGAAGCAACCCGATGGAGCTGAAGCATCAGTGAAACCTTTGGGGAATTTCTCGAAAAACCTACATGCACAACCTTTTCTCAGGTGGCCGAGGAAGGAACAAGACACACAAGGAAGGAAAGGAGGTATCCCCACAAACAATAGGTTTGTGGATTTGGATGCTGAAGAGGAACAGCAGGAGGATTCGAAGATGGAAGTTAGTGTCAGTCCGAAACTGGGATTTGAATGGCGACAGTGGAAAACATTGAACAAGAAGAAACGGACCGTCGAGGACGTCAACAAAACCAACACCAGCAGGACACAAAGTAAGGGGGAGCAGACGCGTACGACCGGAGAGGAGAAACGACACAGGGCCGTGATCATAGACGATGAGAATACAGTGATCATACCAGAAGGTGAGGCAGATCAACGGGAAGGGCTAAAATTCGTGTTGGGGGAAACACAGACGAGGAGGACCACAGTGGGCAGTCCGAGCAAGCCGATGACGTTTGGGGCATCTGTAGGGATCCATCTCAGGAATAGGAAGGTAATCAACTCAAAGGACCTGTCACGGAATGGCCAAGGAAAAAGAACAGAAGGAACGATGAGGTACGGGAGGAGAGTGAACCGGAATCAGAGGACCCGAGATCTACAGAGATGGTTATCCAATGAAAGTGGCCACCTGGAATTTCCAGGGTATCTGCGGGAAGGATACCCAAAACACAATACGAGATCTAACCAGAATTTATAAGATCGATGTTCTTGCAGTCCTGGAGACTAGGACAAGTGGAACGAATGCAGATAGGATTGTGAAATCGTTAGGGTTTGACAGATCCTATAGAGTCGAGGCGACATGATATTCTGGAGGTATATGGGTGCTATGGAAGAGCAGGATAGGGGTGATGGAGATAGTTGTCGGGCATAAGCAGTTCATTCACTGCCGAGTTAACAAACATATGAGGCTGACTTTCGTGTATGCGAGCACTAAGCAGGCAGGAAGACGATTGTTGTCGGATCATCTACAAACTCTTGCAGAGACTTCGCCTTCACCTTGGTTGGTTGCAGGCGATTTCAATGCGGTGCTACGGGCTGATGAAAAGGTGGGGGGGTGAACCCGTCACGGTGAGCAGCTGTAGGGAGTTCGCCATGGGCCTTACGAACGCCGGCCTGGAGGAGGTGGGGGCATCTGGCCCAAAGATGACTTTCAAACGGAGGTGGTTGACGGAGAGGCTAGATCGGGCAGTGGCCAACCAGGCGTGGTTGGAAGCTTTTCCTGCAACTAAAGTTGAAGTGCTACCGAGAACCAACTCGGATCACTCTCCGATTCTTATTACGATGGATGACAGAACCAGGCGGTGTGTGCATCACCCTAAGACGAGCACTATTTGGTATACGAGGAAGACTTTCCTGAGGTTTTTGCAGGAGAACTGGGACAACACCATACCCTACCACGAGGCAGTGGCAAAGATGATGAAGCGATTAATTGAATGGGATAGATCGGAAAGAAGACATCTCACGGAAAGGAAAAGAACGTTGTTGAATGGGTAAACAAGATCCAAGCGGACACTAGAGGGAGGGGGAAAGAATGGCATGATGAGAAGATAACACAGATGCAGGTGGAGTACAATGACATTCTAAATGCAGAATGCGAAGAATGGAGGCAAAAGGCGCGATGCGACTGGATGAAGGCAGGAGATGCTAATACTAAATACTTCCAATCGTTGGTGCAAGCCAAGAGACAGAGGAACAAGATAACTAGACTGAAGAGCGACGGCGGATCATGGGAGGAAGACGGGGCTGTTATTAAGACAACGGTGAGGAATTTCTTTATCAATCTTTTCTAGAGGAAGGGAACAAAGATAAGAACTGAAGCAATCACTGCATATGTGGGCAATTTCCCACAGATTCAAGAGAAGGACATGGCGTACATGGGCCGAGCACCAACAAAGGAGGAAATCAAAGAAGTTCTTATGAAGATGAACCCTGGAAAAGCTCCAGAACTTGATAGAGTGGATGCCGGATTCCTACAACGGAACTGGGATCAGCTGGGCGAGTCCATTACTCTAATGATACTTAACTGTTTTGCAGGGGGGTCGATTGCAGATTTCATAGCAAACACAACGCTGATCTTGATTCCAAAAAATCCGACACCAGAGAATTGCAGCCAGCTGAGACCAATTGCTCTAAACAATGTAGGACTTAAGCTGCTATCCAAAATTATGGTGGAGAGGATCAAACCTTTCTTGCCCGACTGGATTTCTCCTACACAAAGCAGTTTTGTGCTGGGAAGATGAATTACTGATAATATCATTTTGGTCCAAGAGCTGATTCACTCCATGAGAACCAGGTCGGGGAAAAGTGCAGTAATGGCCATGAAAGTGGACCTCTCAAAGGTGTATGATCGAATGGACTGGGAGTTCATTGAAGATACGCTATGCAGAACTACTATCCCAACGGATATGATCACTATCATCTTAAATATAATCAAGGTAGGGGAAATTACGATCAATTGGAATGGAGGAAACCTCAAACCTTTTAAAGCATCCCGGGGGGTGAGACAAGGTGATCCACTATCTCCATATATTTTTGTACTATGCCTGGATAGGCTAAGCCAAGAAATTGTAGCACAAGAATGGGAGGGAAGCTGGGTGCCATTCCGGGCAACAAGACGAGGAGTCGACATTTCTCACACCTGCTTTGTAGACGACCTCATTCTATTTGGGGAGGCGACACATCAACAGGCCCGTACTATGATGAAGGTACTGAAGAATTTCAAACGAGTGTCAGGACAGATGTTAGCCAAGGAGAAATCAACTATATTCTTTTCCAAGAACACTACTAATCCGGTAAGAAGGGCTATTACCAGGATCAGAGGGTTACGCCGGACGAATAATCTTGGGAAGAATCTGGGAGTTCCGATCATTCATGAGAGGCCAACGAAGGAGCTATATCTCGACATCATCCAGAAGATCGAAAACCATATATCAACCTGGGCAAATAAGTCACTATCACTAGTGGGAAGGACAACGCTGATTAAGTGGGTTCTCAATACCCTCCCGGTATATTTGATGCAATCGACGGTCTTATCTATCGCAGTGTGTGATGGAATCGATCAAGTGGTGAGGACTTTCCTATGGAAGGGGGCGATGAGACAAAGTGGCATACACCTGGTAGCCTGGGACAAAGTCACAGCCTGCAGAAGCGAGGGAGGGTTAGACATCAAGAGGGCGAGAGACCAAAATGAAGCATCAATACAGAAAACCTACTGGGATTTCATGTCGAATAGGGATATGATTTGGAAATAGGTGATGATGGAGAAATATAGGCATAAAGCCAATAAGGGAAGGACGTGCGCGTCGAGTCTGTGGAGATCGATAGTCAGAATACATGATGAGCTGATCAATGACACTGGGAAGATTATAATGTCAAGTGCTAACACTAAGGTGTGGATGAACAAATGGTTAGAGGGTGGTCGTTGTCTGGAATTGAGGCAAGGAAGAACTATCCCTGAGGAGCACAATGACCTTAAGGTCGAGGCAATGGTGGATTTGCACGGCAACTGGGATGAGGAGTTCACCTGTCATTGGTTTACGGACAACTTAGCACAAATAATCCTATCCATGCCTCTGCCAGACCCTGCTGCCGGAACTGACGAGCTGTGGTATCTACAGGATGAAGCTGGAACACTCACTACAAAGCGGATATACATAAATATATAAAAGGAACACTCGACGAAGACTCCTAGGAGATGGAAGACCATATGGCAGTTACAGGTGCCTGAGAGGGTCAAAATGTTGCTTTGTCTAGGACTGCACGATGGCTTAATGACAAATGAGGCCAGAATGAGGCGCAGGTTTACTGAGGATACCCAATGTCCATGATGCCAAAACGGGAGTGAATCCCTTTTGCACCTGTTTGTCAATTGTCCGAAAAGTAGGAAATTGTGGAAGCTCATTCAGGACACTACTCAACTCAAGCTGAAAATAGGCACATCGTTTGAGCAATGCCTACTGGTCAATTTGCGGAGGAAGAAGGACACTACGGAATGGAACACCTGTCTAACGATGACTTTATGGAAGATTTGGGGAAGCCGGTGCGCAGTGGCTTTTCAGGAAACTACAACTAGCACAGATGGCTTATTTGCAACAATCAAACAAGAAGTGAAGATCTGTAGGAAGGCGTTTGCTCAAGGACATGAACTTTCAAAACCTAGGGGAGAATCAACTTGGACACCGCCGAGGAAGGGAAATATAAAACTTAACGTGGATGCTGTAGTGAAGAGGAGTGAAATGGCTTATGCATTTGTGATCAGAGACCACACATGTCGATGGCTTAGAGGGGGATATGATCAAGGTTCTATCACAAACATTCTCAAGGCGGAAATGAGAGCTATTGCCTATGGCATTCAGGAGTGCAGGGGTCGATTCAACAATCTATAGGTCGAATCGGATAGTAACAAAGTGATAAGCATGATTCAAGGTAGAATGGAAATCCCAATAAGTTGCAAGCAGGAGTGTAGATTCGTCAGGAAGCTCACATGCTCATTCCAACCAATCGATTTTTCTTTCAAGAGGCGATCCGATAATAAGGTAGCGGATTTCCTAGACAAATGGGGAAGAGGCAGAAGTGAAATTCAGGGTAGGTGGCAACAGTGTCCTGAATTCCTCTCTGAGGTGATCAAAGGGGAAGCTACATTGCGCCACAATGTAATAGCAGATGATGAGCCTGTATTGAGGGAACAAGATGAATAATAGTTTCCCAAAAAAAAACTCATAAGCAAGTTCAAGGGCCTTACAACTATAAACCCCTAACAAGGATTTTGCCCCAAAATCCTACACAAAAAGAGATGGATATTTTCTACGCATCTCATTCTCTAGTTCCCATGTGGCTTACTCTATGCCATGGTGATTCCACAAACCTTTCACTAGTATTATATCTTTTCTCTATAGCTTTTTCACTCTTCTATCCAGGATCAACACATGACCCTCAACATAGGAGATATCCTCATCGAACTCAACCTCTACTGGTTGGATTGTTTGGTCAGTATCTGGATGGCATTTCCTCAACATAAAGATGTGAAAGACATTATGAAATCTATGTAGCTCTGGTGGTAGCTCTAACTTGTATGCTACCTTTCCAACACGAGCTAGGATAGGGTGTGGTCCCATACATCTAGGAGCCAACTTACCCTTCTTTCCAAGCCTTAGCACACCTTTCCAAGGAGAAACCTTAAGATATACTCTATATCCCACTTGGAACTCATGTGGTCTATGTTGGTTACCTGCATAAGATTTCTGCCTGTCCTGGGCTGCTTTCAACTATTGTTGTATCACTTTAATCTTTTCTGTAGTGTGTTGTACTAGCTCAGGACCCAAAAGTTGATATTCACATGTCTCATACCAACAAAGAGGAGACCTACATCATCTCCCATATAGATCCTCATAAGGAGACATATCTATGCTTCTTTGATAGCTATTGTTGTACACAAACTTTATCAGAGTCAGATGTACATCCCAACTACCAAGAAATTGCAACACACATGCCCTTAAGAGAATCTCTAAAGTCTGAATAGTCTTTTCATATTGGCCATCAGTATGTGGATGAAAAGTTGTGCTAAATCTCACCTGTGTTCCCATTACTGAATGTAGACGCTCCCTAAAATAACTTGTAAACTATGGACCTTTGTCAGAAACTATAGTCACTGGAATGCCATGCATATGAACTATCTAATCAACATATATTTGTGCAAATTTCTCTACTATAAACATCGTCTTAACTGGTAGAAAATGAGCTGACTTAGTCAATCTGTCTGCTATCACCCATACAGAATCATGAACCTTGGTTATCCTAGGAAGACCAACCACAAAGTACATAGTCATATGATCTCATTTCCACAATGGTATTGGCAAGGGTTGTAATGTCCCTACAGGCTTCTGGTGCTCAACCTTCACTTGCTGAAAAACTGGACATTTGGCAAAGAACTCTACTACATCACACTTTAGACTTGGCCACCAATACATGACTTTCAAGTTTTGGTATATCTTGGCACTTCCAGGATGCATTGCATACATGGAGGGGTGAGTCTCCTCAAGTATCATTTTCCTCAACCCATCAACATCAGGACATACTATCCTATTGTGGTAACAAACTGTACCATCATCTGCCTCATGAAAGCCATCATACTTTTCACTACCAATCCCTGATCTGATATTCTATATCATAGTATCATTTTGTTGTGCATCATGAATATGATGTCTCAAGGTAGGATTCACTTGTAACTGTGCCAACAATCCTACCAACAAGGAAACTTCTAGTTGTACATTCATCTAGTGAAGAGACACTAGCATATTTCTCTTATGGCACATCAAACAATTTAATTGTGCATTATCTATCGTTGATAATGAAGATGACTTTCTACTCAATGCATCAACTACCACATTTGCTTTCCCTGGATGGTAGTCTATTGTGCAATCATAATCCTTAATCAGCTCCATCCATCTCCTCTACCTCATATTCAACTCTTGTTTTGAGAAGATATACTATATATTCTTGTGGTCAGTGAAAGATCTGACATTGTTCTCCATAAAGATAGTGTCTCCAGATCTTTAAGGCATAGACCACCGCTGCAAGCTCCAAATCATGTGTTGAGTAATTCTCCTCATGTTTCTTAAGCCGTCGTGAAGCAAAAGAAATCACATTTTTATCCTGCATCAACACACATCCCAACCTATTCTTCAAAGCATCACAAAAGACAATATAACCTTTTCCTTGCTCTGGAAGTACTAACATCAGTGAACTAGTCAACTTTTCTTTCAAAAGCTAGAAAGAATGTTGACACTTGTCATTCTAAGCAAAAGGAACATCCTTCCTGGTTAACCTAGTTAGGGGTAACACTATAGAATTGAAGTCTTTGATGAACCTCTTGTAGTAACCTGCCAAACCTAAGAAACTATAGATCTATGCCAGTGTCTTTGGTTGTTCCCATTCTAGTACAGATTCTACTTTCTTAAGATCAACACAAATGCCTTTTGTAGATATAACATGGCCTAGAAAAGACACTTCAGATAACCATAATTCACACTTGCTGAACTTAGCATATAGTTGATGCTTCCTCAATAAAGTCAATGCCTGGTGAAAGTGTTGCTCATGTTGTTGACTATCCTTAGAGTATATCAGGATATCATCTATGAACACAACCACACACTGTTCAAGATAAGGTATAAACACCCTATTCATTAGATCTATAAAAGTTGCAGGTGCATTGGTTACCCCAAACGACATAACCACAAACTCATAATGACCATACCTAGTCCTAAAGGCTGACTCGGGTATGTCATCAGCCTTAATTCTCAACTGATGGTAACTTGACCTTAGGTCTATCTTTGAAAACACAGTGACACCTCTCAATTGATCAAAAATTTCATCAATCCTCAGTAAAGGATACTTATTCTTTATTGTCACCGTGTTCAACTGTATGTAGTTTATACACACCCTCATTGAACCATCCTTCTTTTTAACAAACAACACGAGAGCACCCCAAGGGGAAGTGCCCGGCCTAATCAAACCCTTCTCTAACAGTTCTTGTATTTGTTTCTTTAACTCCTACATCTCTGCTGGTGCCATTCTGTATGCTAACTGTGCTATGGGTTGTGTTCCAGGAACAAGATTGATCTCAAACTCAATCCACTAGGAGGGGGAATGCTAGGGAATTCCTTAGGAAAGACATCCTCAAATTCTTGCACCACTGGTACCTCCTGAATACTAGGACCTCCCACCTTAGTATCCACAACATGAGCTAAGAAAGCCTCACATCCTTGTATCATCAACCGCTCATCTATCATAGTTGACATCAAACATGTGGGAAGAATCTTCCTATCACCCTAGAAAATCCAGTGTACATCTCCATCATGGAACGTCGCCACCTTAGTACTATAGTCCTAGACTACCTTGTATTTTTCAAATGTATCCATTCCTAGGATTACATCAAAACCATGCATGTCAAGTGGCAAACAATCCACTTGAATGTTGTGTCCAGGAAAAGAAAGAACACAAGAAGGGCACACTTCCCACAACTTGGCGGAATACACTTCCCACAACTCAGTAGAATCAACCAGAGGAGTATCTAGCTGTAGGCTATCAGATCTAAGACTAACATGTAGATAACAACTATCTATCACCTCTCTAGTGATAAAAGAGTGTGTCACACCCGGGTATACTATCACATATACGAAATAACAAGTAGACAAATCAGAATGAAATAACTCCATTTGACCTGTCATGACTCGTAGATTGACCACTGCTTCTCGCTGGGTCATGGCATAGAACCTTGTTGTCACCTACTGCCATCCACGTCCTCTGCTTGCTTGTCTAGAGGATCCTGTCTGGGATGCCTGACCACATCCTCTTCCACTGACACTACTAAACTATCATTGTTATTGACCTTGTTGACATTGCCTTGGCTGTTGAGTCACCTCCTCATCTTTCATAGGGCAATAAGGTTTTGTATGCCCCACTTTGCCACACTTGTAACATGTTCTGGTGTCCAGATATGGCCTAAATGGACATGTCACTGAAATTGATGAGGCACTGTGGGCTCCTGTTAGTGAAAAACTATGACCTCTACCCCTACTCGAGGTCCACTGTGACGGTGCATGTGATCTTGGTTTAGTGAAGGTTGACCTTGGTTGCGATGGCGGTGGGAAAAACCTTGGCTTCTTAAATCTTCTAGATGATTGCCCTTGAAACATCATAGGTTGCTTCTTAGCATTAGCTTCATGCTTCTCTATAGAAGACCTCTCAGTCCTCCTAACAAATAGCACAAAGGTGGAAAACCTTTCCCTATTCTCCAAGGAAGATGATGTAGTAGTCAACTCTGTACTCAGACCCTTCTCAAATCTCTGAGTCCTTTCCTTGTCTGTTGCTTCCATGTGTGGGCAGAACCTCAAAAGTTCCATAAACTTTGATTCATACTCATTGATAGTCATAGGCCCTTGAAGAATCTTCTCAAACTGAGAGATTTTCTCATCTAGGTAGGTCTCAGGAAAATATCAGCTAACAAATTCCCTTTCAAACTCCTCCCATTCTATCACAACTTCTGGCCTTTTCTCCTCTTCTATGGCCCACCGGTGGTCAACACTACCCTTCAACAGGTGTACTGCATGCTTAAGTTTGTCTTCTTCAGTGATGTTTAGGATTTTGAATGCCTTTTCCAACTCATTCAACCACATGTTAGCATCTGCTGGATCAGAAGTACCTGCATATTCAAATCCCCCAAAACGTCCAAGACATTCAAATGTCTTCCCGACACCTTGGGACTCCACATTAGAAGCAACTTCCCTAGCTTGAGGTGCTGGCGCTCTGTTAGTGATATGTGTAATTGTGGCCATCATCTGTCTAAACATAGACTGAAACTCAGGATTGGCCATCATTGTCAGGTCTAGATGAGGTATTGCGGGCTGCTCTGGCCCTGCTTCTGGCACTCTCTTATTGAATGCCTACCTCCCAGCACCTCCTCCTGGTGCGACATAGATACTCTCAATGTGTTCTTCACGTGACACCTCATCACGCTAATAAGATTACTCAAAACACAAAACACGATCAACTACTAATTTATCACATAGTAAAAAATGTAGAATAATTAAAACCAATTCCAACAATGTAAATAAACTCTAGAACATTTACAAAAGGTCCACCATTCCATTCTCATATACTGTAACAAGTATTTACATATGGGTCCAAAGATGTTAGTCACATCCTACATTCAAAAGATATTTCACATGTACATGCCATATACTTACAAACATTGGCATACTACCAAAATCTCGTGTCGATACAAGTATAAAACACATCCTATACCTGGACCTGAGAGTACAGGGATGACACTATGACTCTACTACTAACATCTAAAACTAACCAACCTTCTGAATCTATTGATCACCAGGCTGGTTCTCTTCCACAGTGCGACCTTGACCTCGTTGCCCACGACCACCTAAAAAAATGTGGTGACCCCCGAGTGAGACCCAGTCCCAGCGAGAGATATAACTCTCCCCAACATATATTGATTATAACATATTAATTAACAGTAAATACATTGATATAGTTAGGGTATTGAATAAGCAATATGAATATATTGATCAGTTTAAGCATACTAAGAAGTTAAGTAAATAAGTTGTAACATCAAGTAGAATTGCACAATTTTCATAAGTCTGCATCATGTAATAACTATGTAGTGTAAAAACAAGACAAGGGTTAATCAACCAATGTGATACATATTAAACCATAGAAATTATACTACACGAATGGTATCACTTCTTTTATTACATTACCGTGAGGGATTTGAGAAATACCACTCAATTCCCAACTGACCATTACTAAGTCAAAATCAGTTCCGTATAAGGTCTAGGAGTGCTGGTATCCTAAGATCTCTTCCCCTTGGTCAGTACGAGTAAACTACAGTGACATACCAGTCAAACTGTCAACAATGATATATAGTCAACTAATAACAACTAGTCCATACTTGGTACAAGTTACAACACTATAAAATAGGGTATACAAAACCCTCTAATCTGAGGTACAACTGCAGCTGTCCTCAATCACATCAAATGTCAGAGGCATGACCATAGCCATCCTCTATAACTTGCAATTGTAGATGACAAGGATATATCCTCAACTTTCCACCCCCACATACTCAATAGTATGCGCTCCGAGTTTCCCTTGGGAACACTCGTTTCACCATCCATTAAGTTCTGACACTGAAGATGGCTCTACAGTACATGGCTCTACATGATTAAGGTTACACTTGATTAATTACTACCAATTGAAGGCATCAAGGGTTTATCATACAAGTGGACATTCAAACCCTAATTCTTTTCTAACAAGAGTATATGTATAACAACTTCAAAAGATATAAAATATTTGAGATATAAATCTTAATCACATTACCACATGCTATCATTCATTAAAAATTAATGGACCACACATATCATCATAATATTACAAAATACCAATATCTTATCACAAGTTCCAAGGTTTTAACCCTTATTGGAACATGAAGAGGATTTCACCTCAATCATGGCTTCAAGCATGCCCAAAGGTCGTTAAGACCATCACATTATTCATAGTAAGGTTATCATCATCATTCCATGCCTTAAACAAGGCTCAAAATATCATTAGCACATATATGTCCATAGATATTAACATGGCAAGGCACTATGATATTCAAATAGTACTACATTGTGGTTTCAACACAAGAAGAGTGTAATTCATTATCACATTAATCATTCAAGTGTTCTGATTATAACCAATACGCATCATATAATTACATTAAGGTTAGGTATAACAAGCTAGATCACATGGGAGTTACGCATCCACTTATTATAGTGATTTTTAAAATATAACTAAAAGATGGAAAAGGTAAGACTAAAAGTTAATGGTATTGGACCATAGAATTATCATCACTAGGACCCACATATAATACCATGTGATTTATTCTAATCCATTGGATGCTGAAGCATCCAATATTATTCATTGGATCAGGTTCATTGTTCAAGGTTATCAATTGAAGTATATGTCTAACCATTAGATCAATTGAACCAAGGAACCATTGGTTCAAGGTTTAATCAAATATACAATTACATTCTTAACTCATCATATATGGTAATGAACTGATCTTCCATTAATGGTGATCATTAGATCACCATTGGTTGTTAGATCTGTAATACATTCAGTTAACACCATCAAATATTAAGCTAATGTCATCATCAATTGATAACATTATTAGAATACTTAGTAAATGATAATTAAACATCTAATTGAGCCAAAACCTGACCTAAGGTGGTGACCATAGGTTTTCACCATAAATTTGACACCCTTGATCACGAACATCAGTTTCCAAGATAGCAACACCATTGGTTGTTGAATGGTATGACCATTGGTTGTGTGATAGGGAAGGAAATAGCTTGAAAACCCAAATTTGAACCATCAATTGTTTTGTGCTTAGCACCATAGGTTGATGCTATCAACCTATCACAGATCATTTTACACCTTAGAAAGGTTGTAAAATATTTACAAGTTCATATTGAACTGGAACAAAATAGGGAACACCACAAAAATTCGTAATTCTAAACAAGCATGGTTTCTCTATGCTTAATTCATCACATTAATGCATAAACATGAACTAACAAGCTTCTAACTAGCAATATAAGTGAAGAATGTTATACAACTCACTTCTATAGAGTAGGTCAGATCCTAAACAGCATGAAGCTCGAGCAAATAGGGCAAGAAAACCTTGGATTTAGATATGAACTTGGCCAAATAAGTACTTCTCTCCACAAACAAGTAAAATCCTAGAAAAAGAAACAAGAAGGATAGATTTTTGAGTTCTCGAGCCACTTTCACCATGGAAAAACAAGGTTATGACCTGAAGGAAGGACTAAGGAAGGAGAAGAGGAAGAGAAATGGAGAAGGAAGGAAGAAAACAACTTTCCTTGGTCGAAATCCCTAGAAGATGACCTTGGAAATCCTTGATAGGGCTAGATGGAGCTCTAGGAGACCTTCTTCTCCAAAAAGAGATTTTCTTCTACCTTAGAGCACTTCATTCTGCATAAAAATAGAGTGTGTTCTTTTATTAAGATTAGAGGAAAGAGAAAGCAAGCATAGTTTCAAACTTGGGCAAAGAAGAGGTAAATATAGCCCATGGATAAGGATAGAAGCAAGCATGAGGTGTAAAAGTAGCTTCCCCATGTGTCTATGGCCTTAAATTATTAAGAATATACAAGAACACACAAAAAGATCCACCACCGTCAATATTGACCTGCTTATATTTACTTTGTCAAATTTCCCAGCCAATCACATAATTCATTAGTTGATAGCTACTAAAGGTAGCTCATCCATGAAGGGGTAAACCCTAAAATACACTTGAGGAAAACACCTTCAAACCATGGTTCAACTAGGATCCCCATGGCTCAAAAATATAAAGAATGATATTATAACATCTAAGGAACATAATGTATGTGATAAATTGCAAAGATAACCCCTCAATTGGGTAAATTGCAGAAAAGTTCAAAATGTACAAAAAATTGCATAACTTTCTCAAATAGTGTCCAAATTGGACCAAATTTTAAACTTAAGATTGTATTATGATTTAAAAACATATGAAAAGGTTATATTAGGGTTATAATCATTCAATTATGGTAATTGAGCTCATTCAACTCACTAAGAACGTTTAGGGGCCTTACACTTCATGTCCTCCAGACATATATGTAGAAGCATAAACTATGATCAGATATGTTGGATACATAAGAATAGACTCAAACCTAAGTCCTATGTCCCTGTAGACGCTTAGTAAACCTAGAGCTATGACACCAACTTAACTGTGACACCTCATCACACTAAATGAGATTACTCAAAACACAAAACACGATCAACTACTAATTAATCACATAGTAAAAAATGTGAGATAATTAAAACCATTTCCATCAATGTAAATAAATTCTAGAACATTTACAAAAGGTTCATCATTCCATTCTCATATAATATAACAAGTATTTACATATGGGTCTAAAGACCTCAATCACATCCTGCATACAAAAGATATTTCACATGTACATACCATATATTTACAAACATTGGCATACTACCAAAATCTCGTGTTGATACGAGTATATCATACAAAAAACACAGCCCATACCCAGACCTAAGAGTACAGTGATGACACTACGACTCTACTACTAACATATACAACTAACCAACCTTATGAATCTATTGACCACCAGGTTGGTTCTCTTCCACAACACGATCTCGACCTCGTTGCCTGCGACCACCTAAAAAAATATGGTGACCCACCAGTGAGACCCAATCCCGGCAAGAGATATAACTTTGTCCAACATATATTTATTATAACATATTAATTAATAGTAAATAAATTGATTAGTTAGGGTATTGAATAAACAATATGAACAGATTGAATAGTTCATGCATACTAAGCAATTAAGCAAATAAGTTGCAGCATCAAGTAGAATTACACAATTTTCATAAGTCTGCATCATGTAAGAACTATGTAGTGTAATGAAAAGACAAGGGTTAATCAACTAATGTGATACATATTAAACCCTAGAAATTATACTACACGGATGGTATTATATCTTTTATTATTATGCCCTGGGGAGTTTGAGTCATACCACTCAAAGTCCAAATGAACATTTTGAAGTGATATTTAATTCTGTATAAGATCTAGGAGTGTCAGTATCCTAAGTTCTGTTCCCCTCAGTCAGTACGAGTAAACTATAGAGACATACCAGTCAAACTTCCAACAGTGACATATAGTCAACCGATAACAACTAGTCCGTACTTGGTACAAGTTACGATACTAGAAACCAGGGTATACAAAACCCTCTAATATGAGGTACAACCATAGCTGTCCTCAATCACATCAAATGTTAGAGGCATGACCATAGCCATCCTCCATAACCTGCATTTGTGGATGACAAGGATATATCCTCAACTTTCCACCCCCACATACTCAATATTATGCACTCCGAGTTTCCCTTGAGAATACTCATTTCACCATCTAGCAAATTCTAACTCTGAAGATGGATCTATGGCACATGGCTCTACATGATTAAGGTTACACTTGTTTAATTACTGCCAATTGAAAGCATTAAGGCTTTATCATACAAGTGGACATTCAAACCCTAATTATTTTCTAATGAGAGTATATGTATAACAACTTAAAAAGATATAAAACATTTGAAATATAAATATTAATCAGATTACGACATGCTATCATTCATTGCAAATTAATGGGCCAAACTTATCATCATACTATTACAACATACCAATATCTTATCACAAGTTCCAGGGTTTTTACCCTTATTGGAACATGAAGAGGATTTCACTTCAATCATGGCTTCAAACATGCCCAAAGGTCAAAAAGACCATCAAATTATTCATAGTAAGGTTATCATCATCATTCCATTCCTTAAACAAGGCTCAAAAGATTATTAGCACATATGTGTCCAAAGATATTAACATGGCAAGGCACTATGATATTCCAATAGTAATACATTGTGGTTTCAACACAAGAAGAGTGTAATTCATTATCACATTAATCATTCAAGAGGTCTGATTATAACCAATCAACATCATATAATTACATTAAGGTTAGGTATAACAAGCTAGATCTCATGGGAGTTACACATCCAGTTATTATAGTGATTTATCAAATATAACTATATGATGGCAAAGGTAAGACTACAAATTATTAGTATTGAACCATCAAATTATCATCATTAGGACCCACATATAGTACCATGTGATTTATTCTAATCCATTGGATGTTGAAGCATCCAATATTATTCTTTGGATCAGGTTAATTGTTCAAGGTTATCAATTGATGTATAGGTCTAACCATTAGATCAATTGAACCAAGGAACCATTGGTTTAAGGTTTAGTCAAATCTACAATTACATTCTTAACTTTTCATATATGATAATGACCTGATCCACCATTCATTGTGATCATTAGGTCACCATTGGTTGTTAGATAAGTAATACATTCAGTTAACAACATCAAATATTAAGCTGACGTTATCATCGATTGATAACATCATTAGAAAACTTAGTGGATGATAATTAAACGTCTAATTGAGCCAAAACCTGACCTAAGGGGGTGACCATAGGTTGTCACCATAAATTTTACCCCCTTGATCACGAACATAAGTTGCCAAGATAGCAACACCATTGGTTGTTGAATGGTATGACCATCGGTTGTATGATAAGGAAGGAAATAGCTTGAAAACCCTAATTTGAACCATCAATTGTTTTGTGCTTAGCACCATAGGTTGTTGCTATGAACCTATCCCAGATCATGTTACAACTTAGAAAGGTCGTACACATGTTAAAAAGTTCATATTTAACTGGAACAGAAGAAGGAACACCACAAAAATTCGTAAATCTAAACAAGCATGATTTCTTTATGCTTAGATCATCACATTAAAGCATAAACATGAACTAACAAGCTTCTAGTAAGCAATATAAGTGAAGAATGGTATATAACTCGCTTCTGTAGAGTAGGTCAGATCTCAAACAGCAAGAATATCAACCAAATAAGGCAAGAAATCCCTAGATTCAGATCTGAACTTGGCCAAATAGGTACTTCTCTGCACAAAGAAGCAAAACCCTAGAAAAAGAAACAAGAAGGATAGATTTTTGAGTTCTAAAGCCACTTTCACCATGGAACAGCAGGGTTCCGACCTGGAGAGATGTCAGAGGAAGAAGAGAAAAGAAATAAATGGAGGAAATAAGTTAATACTTACACTTTTAGGTCAAGATCACTAGGAGGAAGCTTTTTAAGCCCAAAAAGGAAATCAATTGCAACTCTCGATTCTTTTTCTAAGAAGATCCCCTCTTTCTTCTTCCTTGGACAATAAATTTGAAGCATCACAGAGGGAGAACGAGGTTCAGAGAAGGAGTGAAGTGGTAGAGAGAAAATAGCTCATTTTGGTGCTTAGGGATAAGTATATGAAACTTTAAGATAAAAAAAAGAAAAGTTGAAGTTCTAGTATCTATCCAAGTTCCATGGCCTTAAATTATTAAGAATATACAAGAACACACAGAAGAAGCTCCCCCAATATCTATATAGACCTTATTAGATTTCCTTTGTCGAATTTCCCAGCCAATCAAATAATTCATTAGTTGATAGCTACTAAAGGTGGCTCATCCATGAAGGGGTAAATCCTAAAATACCCTTGAGGAAAACACCTTCAAACCATGGCTCAACTAGGATACCCATGGCTCAAAATACTCAAGAATTATAATATAAAATCTAAGGAACATAATGTATGTGAAAAATTGCAAATAAAACCTCTAAATTGGGTAAATTGTAGAAAGGTCTAAAATGTACATAAAATTGCATAACTCGCTCAAACATTTTCCAAATTGGATCAAGTTTGAAACTAGAGCTTGTATTATGATTCAAAAGCATATCAAAAGGTTATATTAAGGTTATAAGCATTAAATTATGAGAATTAATCTTATTCAACTCATTAAGCAAGTTCAGGGGCCTTACAAGAATCCTAACCCTAGTGGTCGCCAATGATTCTAATCCTACTGGTCAAAGTTTTCTAAGCCTAGTGTTCGATGATAATCCTAACCCTAGTGGTCGCCAAGGATCGTAATCCTAGTGGGAACTGATGTTTCTAACCGTGTTGGTCGCCAATAATCCTATCTATTGTTGTCACTGAGGATTCTAACACTAGTGGTTGATGAGGATTCTGACCTATGTAGTCGATGAGAATTCTTCACTCTATGATCGCCAAGTTTTCTATCTATAGGGTCAATGGGTTTTCTAATTATATGAGAATGAGTCCAGAGCTTTAGTTGTATGGAGTCATATGATTATGTTTGACCTCATGCATTCATGATCTAAGGGAAATGCTAAGAGCTAGGGTTTATCCTTGAGTTTTGTTTTATAACATCAATTCAACTTATCTTGTTGAACCTAAACCTAATATGTTGCCATATGAAGATGATGAACCTTTGAATGCAATGTTATGTCAAACTTATATGTCACATGTATGGTGATGGATTGATGAGCCTTTGGTAAGGCTTGGAAAGATAATGATGTTCTTATAGGGAATGATGTGATAGTCTTAATGACCATTTGGCATGATTGAGCCCTAATGGAGATGTGATCCTCTTCATGATGTGACAAGGATTGATACCCTATGATGATGTGATAAGAATTATATTTCATATGTTTTATAATTTCTAGAGTTGTAACATACCCATGTTTTTGTAAAACTCCTTTAGGGCTTGTATGCAGCTTGATTGATGCAGTCTTAACTCACCCAATTGGTATCAACTTATCAAGTGAAACCCTAATCATGTAGTGCCATGTTCCATAGATTCATTCCACTGTTAGGATTTTCTGGATGGTAAAACGAGTATTCCTTTAATGGAGGCTCAGATTCATATACTATTGAGTATATGCATGATTTTAAGGATGGTTTTAGTCATACCTCAGTAGGAGAACGATCCAGTATGTATCTCACATGATTATGATTCAATATACATGTGATGCAGTTGATGACAGATGTGCTTGTACCTCAGATGATAGGGTTGTATACTCTAGTTACTAGTGTTGTCACCTATATACCAAGGGCAGACTAGGCTATTTTGTAGCTTGACCAAATATGTCATTGTGGCTGACTCATACTAATTGAGGGTGGATGATATCTTAGGAGTCCAGCTCTCATAGATCTTGTACGGAATTGATTTTGAATTAGCAGTGGTAAGTTGGAGTCTGAGTCGTATACCTCAAACTCCCCAGGGCTTAGTAAGAGATGTAATACAATCGTATAGTATATCTATTTAGGGTTACACATGATTCACATTGGTTGTTAAAACTTACCTTGTTTTTTATATAGCTAATTGTTATATGATGCAATAAGAGTAGTCAACTATTAGTAAGTGATAGTTTTATCTGCCTTTTTATGACACTTGTTAATTATGCATGTTGTTAAGCCTATTGTAAGTACCCTGACCCACATTTTGGGATAACCCTATTTGTTTTGCCTAAGTATGTTTCTGAGAACCTTGATCTAATCATCTGAGATGTTATTAGGGCATTTAGAAAGGTTAAGTTTCATGTTTGAGCTTGTTTGGATGATGATTGTGTTTTGTGGTGTGGTTTTAGTGCAAATTGTAGTTCACCTAGAGTAGGGATTGATGTGAAAGTTTTCCACCTCTAGAGCATTCTTTCTCTCTCTTGGCATCATGTAGATGAAAGAGAGAGATGTGTGCCTAATCGACCCAAAACTGAGTCAGAACTTTTACATTTATAAACCCAAAACCTTCTAGGCCCTCACAACTTTTATTACGGGATTGAAGTAGATATACAAGGTCGAACACAGGGACGTGGTGACGTTTAGGATACCACAGATTTTGTTCTATATTCAGATAAGCCAAAAGTGATAGTCGATAAAAGTATGTGCTAGAACTAGTCTAGCGGGTTTTCACAAATTAAAACATAACAAAGAAAAGAAAACAAAACAAAACAGAGCTCGTGGTTCTACTAATCATAGAAAGAGAGTTCCTGGCTATGTAACCACAAACGAGGTAGTCTATGCACTCGTTCTTGGGCATAGACAACCCTCAAACACCTAAGCAAGCATCTAGTATGCATAGTGGCATCTATCCTATGGGTCGTCCCACTGACTTTCGTGAAGCATGACTAAAACCATCAACAATATGTCATCGACATTATCTCGAGGAATGACATATCAACACCTCAGAACATACTAAGTTCCCTCTCAAGTCTTAGGATATTCCAGGATGTTAGGAACAGAATACCTTGGATTGTCCTCCTCTCGGGTTCGGATCCAAACTATCTTATCTTAACCATTCTTGCACGGATCTCGCGATACAGACAGAAATAGCAGTTCAAACTAGTAAGAGATCAACCAAACTAGCAATCATAACTTGGATAGAGAAAATAGAACAGGCAACATACTAGATCTGATATGAATATACTTGCTTAAGGCAAAAGTACATATACATGCCCAGATCGGGCTACATAGCCAAGAAGGAGCTAACTAGCCACAGACAAGCATAGTTAGCACCGAACAAAGACGGATGAACATCGTTTGTACAAGAAACAAAGGAATGTAGTAGAATGAAAGAGAAGAAGAAAGAGATATAACCCATAGAGGAAAAGGTCTCTGTGTAGGTCAGATCTCATTCCTTGGTCCTCCTCTTCGTCCTTTTGGACTCCTTGGTTCTTTCTCTAGATCTACTCCAAATAGTAGCCCGATGGATGTGAGAGGATGTCAGTGTAGACTGATCTTCTCTCTCCTCAACTTCCACCTATGGAGATCATAGACCAGCAGTGGAGGAGGGAGGTGATGCAGATCTTCTCTCTCCTCGATGGTGAGGATAAATGTAGCACAGATCTACTCTCTCCTTGGTTTCCACCCTTGGAGAGAGTAGATATGAGATGGAGATGGAGGAGAGAGAAAGTGGAGGCTGGTGATTGCTGGAGAATGTAGACTGGCTACCTCGGTCCTCTCAGACCTTGGGATGCTTCCCCAAGGCTCTGGCTCCAACCCGTCAACCTTCCGATGTCTGGACACGACCCAGCAGCCCTTTGGCCTCAAGGCTGGATCTCCGGGGTCTGGACTCCTTCCTTGAACCCTTCTCTGGAATCCAGGTCTGGATCCCATTTGAATGAAGGGGGTTGAGTCCTATTTATAGGGACAACCTGGTGGACTTGGTCTGTTTCAGCCCATTTAACCTCGGTTGAGGTGTGCACAGACCTGGTCACGGTTTACTTTTCTTCCCTTTTGGTCGCGATTCCCTTTTGTTGAGGTTGCACTCTTTCTACTGGTCGTGATTTTATGGAATCGCGATCACGATTGCTGTGAATCCCAGGTCGCAATTAGTGCTTGTGATTGTGCCTCGGTTGAGGTCTTATGCACTAACCGCGGGTGCCCTTGGATTGATGGGTCGCGGCTATGTTCAAAGCTGCTGCTGTGAGGCATTTAGGAGGGAAGAACACTGCGGGTTGCAGTTTGTGAAGTGGTCTTGAAAGGAGGAACCACGGGTTGTGGTATAGGGGGGCGATCCGCAGGCAACAGGGGGCGATGGAGGTGGAGGTTTTAATGGAGGAGACATGGAGCCGATCGTGGTTAGTGGAGAAACTACTGTGGTGCTGTGATAGGTTGGGATCTGATGCTGGTGGACTTCAACAATGACCCCAATTCGAGGTGTTATAGAGGATGAGGGTGGAGGTCAAAGAGGTGTGTTGATGGGTAAAGAAGCGAGGACACAGGGTAGCTGTTGTCGGTGAGCGACCGCGCGATGGAGGGGTGGTGCTACTTGATTTGCGTTGCTGATGGTTGGTGAAGATGAAGATGGTTGGAGAAGAGATCAGAGGGCAGCAGAAGATCAAGGTCGTGGGGTTTGTGAAGATTGCAGGCGAGGTGGCAATGATCGCGGTCGTGATCATGGGGGTGGCAGGTCGTGATTATGCCAGCAGAGGGGAGTCGTGATCTTTGGTGAAGACTGTGGTAGGCTGGTCGTGGGTAGGGGGACGAAAGCCACGATCGTGGTTAAGTTCGCAGACAGGTGTATGAGGAAGAGGAGCGGGGGAGTCGTGGTCTGGGCCTTTATTGCCCGCGGTGTGTGCGCGAGCAGAGGGAAGCAGGGGTAGTTGTTAGGGCAGACGGCTATACAGGAGTGTGGGGCTCACAGCTAGCAAACCAAAGCAAGTAGCCATAAAAGCTAAACCCGTGAGGAGAGGAGGGGGATCCGTGGACCTGCTTTGACCATGCCTAATCTAAGGCCCAAAGAGAGTTGTTGGAAATGGAAATTGGGCCCACAAGCTCCAAATGACCTGCACAAATAAGATAAAAACCCAATTAAAATAGGAATTAATATCAAATGGTTGTACATAGAGAATTAGGCAGTGAAAGCAATTAATAAGAGCCAAACCGGGTCCAGAGTTAAGGATAACACAATGATGACAAGGTTTCAAGCAATATAATTATTCTGAGCCTTAGTTTAGTAGAGAGAGAGAGTAAAAGAGGTCGTTCATCTGTGTTCGGTGCATTCTAATCCAATATTGGCTATTTAGCTACATAATTGGCTACTCTAACTACATTACCTAAGCATAGATAGAAGGCATAAAACACAAGAATTATTAGGCAAATTAAGACTAAAGTGATGTAAACCATAAATAAAATGCATATAGAAAATGCATAGATTTGGGTGTTATCAGTGCCTTGTTTGGGTCTTGGTTATGAGCTAACATCCTTGGTTATGTTTAGAACACATGAGTGAGGTGTGTCTTGCACCTAGATGTGTTATCTCGGGTTAGAGAGGCTTGGAGAAGATGTGTATCTGTTTGTGAATGTGTAGGGATATGGTATATCGATTTGTGAGTGTGTAGGGATATTGCATATCAGTTTGTGAGTGTTTAGGGATATCACATATCAGTTTGTGATTGTGTGGGGATATGGTATATCAGGTTAGTAAGGCCATGATCTTAGAGGGGACCAAGAGGGCAAGATCTAGCCTAGATCATATCCTCATGTCTTGCATGTTGTTGCATGTGGCCCCTTTATTGTGGACAAGTGTCACCTAGGCTCCTAAGGTGATGACACCTCTCCCATGATCTCTCTCTCATCCCCTAGTATATAGTCTTCTTTCTCTCCTTACAAGAGGATCCTTTTGACCATTCTTGCTTTTCCTCTGTCGTGGTGGATGACCTTGAGAAGATTTAGGAGCTAGAGAGGTTCTCTTAGAGATTGGAGGATGAGTCCCAAGCTTGTCATGTTCTTTGATTATCTTTCATCTTTGACCTTGGTACGCTATGTTTCCTAGCTCTCTTCTTCTTCTTCTTCTTCTTCTTATTCTCGGCCATGGATCATGGATATCTCCTTTTCATCTCGAGCTATCTTAACCTTGGTCTCATCTTCTTCCTTGGAGGCATTGTGGTGATCAAGTGGAGGGCCATCTTCAACTTAGTGCTTATGAGCTTGAAGCTTGACCTTGGAGCTCGAATCTTGGTGGTGATCTTTGAGGTGGGTTATATGACTCTTAGCCTTCTTTGTCATTTTCACTCTTTCATGTGCCTATATTGTTTCTCATCTCTAAATCGTTCATCTCATATATGTTAGAAGTTACTAATGGTCTTGAGAACTATTTTGGTGGAGGAATTTTGTTTAAGGTTGTTGTCCATATCTTGTACCTTCTTTCCATGATAATAGAAGGACTAGTGGCCGACATCCTAAGGTTGAACATGACAAGTTTACACCTACACTAAGTTGTGAGTGGTCGTGATGACTTGTGGTACTTAAACTGACACATCATGTATCAAGTCGACACACATGGAAATGCTAAACCGATATGTTTTGATGGGGCTAACCTGTCATGCTCTAGGGGAGCTAAACCAACATGCCTGTTATCTGACACCTTAGACTGATAGGTTGAGGATGCCAACCGTCATGACTAGGATGATATCTTGTGAGCTGGTATGCTTTGTGTAAAGACCCTGATCTGAGTTTAGGGCTAACCCTAATTGTTTTTCCTAAAGTAAGTTGCTTAGGACTTTAATATAATCCTCTAAGGTGTTTTGTTATAATATGACACACTTATGTTTTAAGTTTGGTCCTGTTTGAATGTTGTCTGAGCAATGTTCCCTTATTTTGGACCAAAGTGCAATTTACCCAAGATGAGGTGTTATATTGCAGTATGTCACATGTTTAACGTGCCTTAAGTGATTTAGCATCATAAGATAGATAATGATGCTAAGTTGTGTCTTGTGGAAAGCCTAAGTTCCAAGTTTGAGCTTATTTGAATAATGTTTGAACCTTGTGTATGAACTTTAGGTGCAAATTGCAATTTACCCAAAGTATAGGGTTGATGTGCAAATTACCACCTCTAGAGTGTCCGTACTCTCTTTTAGTATCATATAGATGAGATATAAAGAAGGATGTTCCATGTTTGAATAATTTTTGAGTGCTAGTATTCTTGGTGATGAAAGACCAAGAAGTGTTGTGTAGTTGAAACCCTAGAATGGGTTATAATGAGTTGTAGAGCTTATATGGGAGTGCCTATCGGTCAAGAATCCATAGAGGAGGTCTCGTATCATTTCTTGTAAAAGTTGTATCAGTTTGTGAATAAAGTAATGATGGGTTGAAATATCTTGTTCAACAAGATAACTAATGGCCAAAATCTTATCCCTATATTATCCCCAAGAGTTTTGCATGTCAAGATATATATGTGTGCATGCATGGACATGTGTCAACCCATGCATGGACATGTGTCACCTAGTAGTATAAGGTGATGACACATCTTATACACACTCTCTCATGAGCCTCAGCTATATATACCTCTTCTTTCACCAACTAGTGAAACTTTTTGAATCCTACAACTCTCTTTCTCTTGGATGTCGCCCATATAAGTTGAGGAGAAAGGGGGAGCTCGATCTTCAATCTTAAGGTGAAACCATGGTCATCTTCAAACTTGGTTGAAGCATGATTCTCATGTATAGTTATTCCTTTCTTTTCTTCTTCACCAAGTTCTTAACTATGGCGATTCTTTGCATATGGAGGAGTTGTGAACGAGTATTGGACTCTTCATAAGTCATCTTCAATCTTGGGAATGTGAAGCTTTGGAGCTTGGATCTTTGAAGTTGTTCTTGAGGTGGGTTATATAACTTGAACCCAATTATGTTATTATTCACCTTCAACCTTGTTGTACTTGTTGATCTACTTTCGATTTCAATTTTTTTAGAATGATTGATGGATCTATGAATTCTAATAGTTGCATAGGTGTGTTGTTCATGAACGAAAACATTAAGGGATGAAAGTCTAGAGCTTGATGGTGATGAAATCATCATGGCACAAACCGATACCAGGTTGAAGCACCTCGAACCCGATATGGTGTTGAAGCACCTCTAACCCAATATGATGATATGAAATCTGTTATACCTTGGAACCCCAAACCCCTATTGTCTTGTACATGGTAGGTTGATACCTTGAAGGTTTGAAAAGTTATGAGCGTAAGGGTTTAATCCGATATGCAAAACCCTACACTCGTGTAACCCGATATAAGTGATACACACACACACCTCTTTCCCGATATGGTGTAAGTACACACCTCTTGCCCGATAAGGTGTAAGCACACACCTCTTGCCTAATATGGTGTAAGCATACACCTCTTGCCCAATGAGGTGTAAGCACACACCTCTTGTCTGATATGGTGTAAGCACACACCTCTTGCCCGATATGGTGTAAGCACACACCTCTTTCCAGATATGGTGTAAGCACACACCTCTTGCATAGATATGGTGTAAGAACACACCTCTTGCTTGATATGGTGTAAGCACACATCTCTTGCCCAATATGGTAATTGTAACTCAATACACTAGAGGATAAAAAGTGGTAAGGTGGTTGATACCCTAGAACATGTGATAGCCAATACACTAAAGTATGGTGTGGCCAATATCCTCAAATGAGGTAAGGATGATACACCCATGTGAGGTGAAGTCGTTACACCCAAGTATGGTGAAGGTGATATACCATAAGATAGGTAAGGTTGATACCTTTATGGGTGAAGGTGTAACATCCCTGACCTGGGTTATGCTTTAACCCTAGGTGTTTTGTTTAATAAATATATTATATGATTGATCTTATGTTTTGAAAAGTAATTAATGCTCAAGAGGAACTTACATTTCAATTTTAGTCCTTTTTGAATATTGTTGAAATCAATGTTTTGCTTGTTTTGGACTAAAGTGCAAATTACCCAAGTTGAGGGGTTTATTTGCCAATTGTGCATGATAATATGTTCCTCATATGTTGAAGCATCATGAGAGTGAAGATGATACAGAGGTATGACTTGTGATAGCCTGAATACCAAGAAAGAGCTGATAAAGCAATGTTTGTGCATTAAAACCTAGTTTTGGTGTAATGTGCAATTTTCCTAAAACCTAGGGTCCAACATGCAAATTACCACTTCAAAATGGTCCCTACTGTTTCTTGGGATCATGTGGAGCAAATAAAATGAGAGGGGCATCTCATTTGTATCTCTTTGAAGGAGAGAGAATCTTGATATTAAAATAATCAAGATTTAAGCATAATGGAAACCTTAGTTCAAATTATTGCAAAAATAAATAAAATAATTGAAGGACCTTAAACCAAAATTGAAATGGATGAATTTGGATATGTGTGGAAGTTATTGTGCCTTGCAAGGGCCACGAAATATCTCAATGAGGTGAAAAACCCACTCACCTTATTATAAGAAAAAGAAATATCCACTAACTTATGGATATTAATATAAAAAGGGTTAAGGTGCTTAATTTGCTTTTCTTTAAATTGTGGATAATTGAGAGGAATAAGAGGCAAGGAGGATAGACTCGTCTCTAAGTAAAGGAAGGGGGAAAGTGGAAAGAATTTGGGAGAGATAATTCCTACTTTCTCTCTCTTAATTGAATTTTCAATAAAATTAACATATAAGCTCATTTATCCATAGAATGAAAGGATAATTTCGAATTCACTTCCACCCTTTGCTTGCAAAATGACCACGCAAGCTTTTAAGGACCAGGAGGACGACCCCCAACCTGTTGGTAAGCTTCTTGACCTTCTTTCATCTTGATTTCATGGTGGAAATCATAAATCAATGCATAATTTCTTCTTTTCTTCACTCCATCTTCAACCCTAGCCAATCTATTCACTCCAAAACTTGAGGACGAGCCTTGGGGGAGTTGAAAAAGCTTCTTCCACCATTTTTGACGTGAATCTCCAAGCTTTGAAGCTCAATTGAAGGCGGTTTATATAACTTGAACCCTTATTCATTATTATTGAATTCAATTTCTCAACCCTTTATGTTCAATTGCTCTTCTTGCAATTTCTTTGATTAGTTGATGCAACTACCATGATAATGCAGTAGTTTTTGATGGACTAAGGGTTGATGATGATTACATCATCTTAGGCACACTTTCCAATAATTTTGAGTTGCAAATAGTTTTGGACCTTTGGTCCAAACGGTTTCACCAAACCGTTTGGAGACCAAACGATTTGCAAACCGTTTGGTGATTTGAATCCCAAACTGCATGAAATTGTTGACTCTTTGGATGGGTTGACCATTTGAGGTCTAAACCCTAGTACATGTTGGATGATGATCCAATGGATCCAATTCATTGATTAAATGTATGGAGAATCCACCAATGACAACCCTAATCGATTTGTTAGAGGTTCCATAAGATGATCCATTCGATTTCAAGACTTTTTGGGTCAAACAGTCTTGAGATTGTTTGAGCCCAAATGGTCTTGAAACCGTATGGGATCAAATGGTTTCAAAACCGTTTCGTGATCCAATGGTTCAGATTTTAGGGTTGGAGATCCAAGAGCCAATAATTGTTGAACTTCAATAACTCAATTGATTGAAGGTTTCAATGTAGCAAATCCTGTTCAACCAATTGATGGATGTACCTAATGAACCCTCGTGGTTTTGATACTGATTTGGCCCAAACAATCTTGAGACCGTTTGAGTCCAAATGGTCTTGAAACCGTTTGGGGTCAAACAGTTTCAAAACCGTTTGGGATCAAATAGTTTCAAAACCGTTTGGTGATGAAACTTCAAAACCGTTTGGTGATGAAACTTCAAAACCGAATAAAGGTCAATTGTGATTCAATCATTTGGAAATTGAAGGTAATGATTGTTCCAATGATACAATGATTGATAGTAATGACAATCAATGATAGGTACAAAGGTTGAATCCCCAAATTTCCTAATTGATTAATACCTTTAAAGGGATAAACCCTAATTGGTTATAGGAACAATAACTTAGTACACTATGTCAATCATAGTTGTATGTACTTGATTAAAGGGTTGATATAACCTAATCAAGTTGAGAGGATGATAGAATGGAATTTATACATGAGTATTATTCATGTGGTGATTAAGGGTATGATCCTTAGCAAAGAGATCATGAAACCCTAATCATGAGCATAAACCCTAATTGACAAGGTTATTGAACCCTAACCCTAATTCAGGGCAATCCTAAGTGAAACCCTAATCCAGGGTAAGGATGTAACCCTAATCCAGGGTGATGATATGTGTAAACCTAATTTAGGGTAATGTGATGCAAAATCCTAATTGGGATGAATAGTAAACCCTAATTATGGGTAATGGAATAGGATACCCTAATCGGGATGAATAGTAAACCCTAATTGTGGGTTATTGAATGTAGACCCTATTTTGGGGTGAAAATTTATGTGAAACCCTAACTTAGGGTGATTTTATGAAAAACCTTGATGTTTGATGTGATGTGGAGCTAAAATATATGGTGATGCTATGTAATGTTTTATGAAACCCTAATTTTGGGCAATATGGTGATAAACCATAACCTTAATCTGGGTAATGGGATGAATATCCTCAAAAGACATGAAATGGGAAACCCTAACCCTAGTAAGGGGATAGTGGTGTTACCCTTGAATAGTGAATCCATATTTGTTTTACATGCAACTGATATGCAATTGATATCACTGTTATCATTTGTGCTAACCATGTAGGTATTTTTAGATGATGGTCATACCCAGGTATGAGCTATGATGTTTAATTCACTATTGTGATTGGGCCTTGTGTGCCATAATATACCTTACTGCCTGATAAGAGGTAACAAGCGAGTTAATGGGCTTCAAGTGCCATGAGTAATGCTTGTATAGCAAGTACCATGTTTACCTTGGTCAGATGACCAGAAGGTGATAGTTACCTGGAAAAATGGTAACAATGCTCAATGATGAGCTAAGGGTTTGAATACCCAGAACCATATGATTATGGTAATGAGATTGTGAAGGGATCATAATTTCCAATATTGAAATGAGGGACTGAGTCCCCAATGTCTTTTATAGACTAATAAGTAATTGATGAAAATAGTACATGTTTCTTTATAGCATTGTCATAATAAGTTGTGTTTAAGAACTTGGCTGATGATAAAAGAATATGATAATGTACTTAATTAATCAAGTGAAATCCGTTCATGTAGTGCTCTGATCATAGATCCATCATTGTCAGTAGTTGGTGATGGTGAAATAGGTTTTCTATGGGATTTCCTGGAGTTCGCATATTTTGAATATGCGGGGGTAAATGGGTGAAAATATCCTTACGTCTTGGTGAAGAGATTGATGGAAGGTAAATATTAAACCTCTCAATCCTTCATGTGTCGGGATGGATGTATCACAAATCTCCCGATGGTTGGGATGGATGTATCACTAATCTCCCAATGATATTCAATGTCGGGTCGATGGAGATAAACATTAAATCTCTAGATTGCCAATGAGAGTGAAGTTGATGTTGTAACTCTATAGCGAAGTTGCCAGTATACCATGGAAAGCTATTTGAGCAGTTGACATAGTCCTGCTTGTGGTCCCGTACTGACTGGGATGTGGGAGGTCATGGGAATATGGCTCTTCCATTGACCTATGTATGGTACCGATTTCAACTTAACAATGGTCAGTTGGAGTATGAGCTGTATACCTCATCTCCTTAGAGCTTAAGTATGTTTGTAAAAATGTAATCAGCCGTGTAGCGTATTTTCATAAGACTAAAATACGAGAATCACTAGTTGATGTTTATTTTTCTTAACATATCCTAGATGGATAAATGTTATACATGTCCTATAATGCTTTATTGAATATTAGACATGCTGCTTTATCAAGTTTCAGCAAATAAGCTCAAGTGGGAATGTTGCTCTAATCTATTTAAATAAGTGAATTATCTGCTATTGATTATTTTGATTCCACTACTCAGTTTATTCTATTAAAATGCAATAATAATGTTTTTGGCAGAGAGTTATATCTCCCGCTGGGGTAATTGTTATAATTGTCTCACCCCCGTGGGATCTAACATTTTTAGGTAGACGCAGATAAAAAGGCATAAACCCTACTACAGGGGAAGAGCAACAACAGCAACTACAGCGACAACAGTGATCCATCAGGTGGAGATATTGGCTGTCTAGTTTTGTGTAGTTAGTCCTATGAGTCGTCTCTGTACTCTCGGGTCCTAGGAGTTAGTACTTTTAATAATTCGATATGAGATTTTGGGCTTCAAGCCTCGATGTTCTTATACTACCAGTGTACAGTTGAGACAGAGTAGTGAATGCTTGTATGCCTCGAGAAGCAATGATACATGATATGTATATGTGAACCAGGATGTAATGATTTACTTTGGTTCTGAATGAAAGAGTTTTCCTGTGAATGGATCTCTTGATAAATGGTTTTAATTTTTAGTGATTTTCAGTAATCTGTTGTTAGTATTCGGTTTTGCTTTAGTTAATCTTGTTTATGTAAATTGGATGCCACAAATAAAAGTTGGTATCAGAGCTCTAGGTTCGCTGAGTCTACAGAGACATAGGATTAAGGTTGTTGAGTCTGTTCTAGTGTCTTCCAGTTTATATGATAAGTATCTTCTGCTCATATAGGAGAAGAAGAACTTAAAGATGTCTGAATCACACGATGAACATGCTGTAGATCTACACCAGGAGGAGGTGTAAGAGATCAAGATAGGGAGGAGCATGTACTTGATCAACCCCAGTTCAACCAAGATGATATGGGGAATATAGCTTTCCAAAACATGTTTGGACAGTTTATGGAAGCTATGACCCATATGATGGATAGGATGCCATTACCTGCACCTAGGGCACTAGCCCATGATGAAAGACATGGAGCCGGTAAGACTTTTGAATGGCTTAGGAGGGTAGGAGCTTTAGAGTATGTTGGTACAGCCGACCCAGTAGATGTTGACCTATGGTTGACTGAACTGGAGAAAGCCTTCAGAATCCTCATGATTCCTGATGATGAGAAGGTGAGGCATGTTGTATATCTCCTAAAAGGGAGTGTTGGCCACTTGTGAACCATTGAGGAAGGAAAAAGACCTGGTGTTGTGATCGGATGGGATGAATTCCGGCGTGAATTCGTCGCTAGATACTTTCCCAAGACGTATCTAGATGAGAAAATTTCTCAAATTTTAGAGGTTGGGGCAAGGACAAATGAACATTAGAGAATACGAATCTAGGTTCATGGAACTTTTGTGGTTTTGTCTTCATATGGAATCTACATATGAGGAGAGAATTTGGCAATTCGAGAAGGGGTTGAATGCTGAATTGACCACTCCGGTGTCTGCTCTGGAGAACCGGGAGAGGTTTGCCACTTTTTTGGAGTCTGTAAGATGAATAGAGAGGTCTGTAATTGAGAAGCGACAGACCAAGGGTAAGAAGGAGTACCCACAGTTCCAAGGATAGAGTTCTGGAAGTTTTAAGAAACCAAGGTATTTTGTGCCAACACCACCACCAAGGTTCAATACCAGACGCAATGGATGTCAAGTAAGGGTAGAGGCCGTAGTTTACCACCGAAGGGAGCTCACAGCTCAGCCTCAATGTCAGTAACAGGACCACCCAGACCACATAGGGGAAATGTAACCTGTTATAGATGTGGGAGAGAAGGACATGTGGTGAGGGACTGTCCTGAAAAAGTCAGGAATGTGACCCAGCAACCGAGGCAGAGTCAGCAAGGCTCTTAGAGGCAACAATTTGGCAGTAGTACTAGAGGATGTGGACAAACGTCCCAAACCGGTTGGTCAACATCCAACAATTGAGCACATGATCAACCGCAAACAATGCCTAGATTCTATGCTATGAATCATCCCGAAGCAGTAGTCAACCCTCGGGTTGTAATAGGTCAGATGGAATTATTTTATTTTGATATGTCTTTATCCTCCTTCGTATCTGTTTTAATTGATCTGGGTGCTACACACTCTTTTATCACTCAAGAAGTGATTCATGACTACAACATGATTGTCAGTCATAGAGCAAATAGCTTGTTATTAGAAACACCTTTGTTAGTATCTATAGTGTTGCGGGAAGTGTGTTCTCCCTGCAATCTTTCCTTTTCTGATCACCGCATTCAGGTGGATCTTATACCACTTGAAATGCATGGGTTTGATATAATTCTTGGGATGGACACCTTAGAGAAGTATAAGGTTGTCTTGGATTGTAGTTCCAAGAAGGCTATGTTTACAGACAAGGGTGACACATGGATCTTTTAGGGAGATAGAAAGATTCTTCCAACATGTCTTGTATCAACTATGGTAGCTGAGAAGTTGATGAGATAAGGATGTTTTGCATTCTTAGCCCATGTGGTAGATACCACAATGGAGAGCCCTCATCTTTCTAAAGTTCCAGTTGTTAGGGAATTTGAAGATGTATTTCTCGAGGAACTTCTAGGTGTTCCACTGCCCCAAGAGATTGATTTTGAAATTAATCTAATCTTGGGAACACAACCAATAGCACAAACACCATATAGAATGGCACCTGCTGAAATGGCAGAGCTCAAGAAACAACTGCAAGAGTTGCTTGAGAAGGACTTTATTCGATCGAGTACTTCACCATGGGGTGCTCCGGTCCTCTTTGTTATGAAGAAATATGGGACTATGCGTTTATGCATCGACTATAGGCAGTTAAATAAAGTAACTATAAAGAACAAGTATCCTCTACCAAGGATTGATGACTTGTTTGATCAGTTGCGTGGTGCAACTATCTTTTCTAAGATAAATCTGAGGTCGAGATACCATCAGTTGCGTATTAAGGAGAGTGACATACCTAAATCTACCTTTAGGACAAGGTATGGTCACTATGAGTTCATTGTTATGCCATTTGGACTAACTAATGCACCAGCTGCATTTATGGAACTCATGAATAGAATCTTTTGACCTTTTCTTGATCAATGTGTAGTTGTCTTTATAGATGACATCCTGATATATAGTAGAGATGCTCAACAACATGAGAAACATCTTCATCAAGCTTTGACTTTGCTAAGAAATCATAAGTTGTATGCTAAGTTTAGAAAATGTGAGTTCTGGTTACCAGAAGTTTCTTTTCTTGGACACGTAATATCTACTTCAGGTATTCGTGTTGATCCTAAGAAAGTAGAATCTGTCCTACAATGGGAACAGCCGAAGACATCGACAGAGATACGTAGTTTCCTAGGACTGGAAGGCTATTACAGGAGGTTCATTAAGAACTTTAGTTCAATTACTTTACCCCTAACCAAGTTGACCAGGAAGGAGATTCCTTTTGTTTGGAATGACAAGTGTCAACAATCTTTCCATCTACTGAAGGAAAGGTTAACCAGTGCACCTGTGTTAGTGTTACCTGAGCAAGGAAAGGGGTACATAGTCTTCTGTGACACATCTAAGAATGGCTTAGGATGTTTGTTGATGCAGGATAAACAAGTAATTTCTTTTGCTTCTCGACAGCTCAAGAAACATGAGGAGAATTATCTGACACACGATCTAGAGCTATCTACTGTGGTCCATGCCTTGAAAATATGGAGACATTATCTCTATGGAGAAACATTCCAGATTTTCACAGACCATAAGAACCTAAAGTATATCTTCTCACAGCATGAGCTGAATATGAGACAATGCCACTGGATGGAGTTAATCAAGGACTACGATTGTACAATTGATTATCATCCCGGGAAAGCCAATGTGGTTGCTGATGCACTAAGTAGAAAATCAGCAACACCAACCTTAAACAAAGCACAGTTGAACTCCTTAGTGTACTCTAAGAGAGATATGCTTGTCTCCTTGAGGCAAGACAATGTACAGTTTAAAGTATCATTGTTAGACGGGTTATTAGCCGAGATGAAAATAAAACCTACTCTGAGGCAGCATATTAAAGAAGCACAACAAGCTGATGTTGTAGTTCAACAGATTAGATCAGAGTATGGTAGTGAGAAACGAGATGGTTTCTATGATTCAGATGATCAGGTAGTCAGTTACCATGGTAGGATGGTAGTACCTGATGTTGATAACTTAAGGAAGTTAGTTCTGCAACCTATGGAGGTAGAACTAAATAATGAGATATCATATGTTGAAGGACCTGTGTTGATTCTTGATAGAAGAATCAAGAAGTTGAAAAAGAAAGACATTTGTCTTGTAAAAGTTCTCTGGCATCACCGTGGCATTGAAGAAGCTACATGGGAGCTAGAGTAAGAAATGAGGAGGAAGTACCCTTCTCTTTTCTCTTGATGTTTCGTTGATGATTTCAGGGATGAAATCCTTGTAAGGGGTGGATAAACTTGTAACATCCCTGACTTGGGTTATGCTTTAACCCTAGGTGTTTTGTTTAAGAAAGATAATTATATGCTTGATCTTATCTTTTTAAAAGTAATTAAGACTCAAGGGGAACTTACATTTCAATTTTAGTCCTTTTTGAATATTATTGAAATCTATGTTTTGCTTGTTTTGGACTAAATTGCAAATTACCCAAGTTGAGGGGTTTATTTGCAAATTGTGCATGATAATATGTTCCTCATATGTTGAAGCATCATGAGAGTGAATATGATGCAGAGGTATGGCTTGTGATGGCCTGAATACCAAGAAAGAGCTGATAAAGCAATGTTTGTGCATTAAAACCTAGTTTTGGTGTAATGTGCAATTTACCCAAACTCTAGGGTCCAACATGAAAATTACCACTTCAAAATGGTCCCTACTATTTATTGGGATCATGTGGAGCAAAGAAAATGCGAGGGGCGTCTCATTTGTATCTCTTTGAAGGAGAGAAAATCTTGATATTAAAATAATCAAGATTTAAGCATAATGGAAATCTTAGTTCAAATTATTGCAAAAATAAATAAAATAATTGAAGGACCTTAAACAAAAATTGAAATGGTTGAATTCAGATATGTGTGGACTTTCTTGTTCCTTGCAAGGGCCACGAAATATCTCAAGGATTTGAAAACCCCACTCACCTTCTTATTAGAAAAAGAAATATCCACTAACTTCTGGATATCAATATAAAAAGGGTTAAGGTGCTTAATTTGCTTTTCTTTAAATTGTGGATAATTGAGAGGAGTAAGAGGAAAGGAGGATAGCCTCGTCTCTAAGGAAAGTAAGGGGGCAAGTGGCAAGAATTTGGGAGAGATAATTCCTACTTTCTCTCTGTTAATTGAATTTTCAATAAAATTCACATATAAGCTCATTTATCCATAGAATGAAAGGATAATTTCGAATTCACTTCCACCCTTTGCTTGAAAAACGACCAAGGAAGCTTTTCAGGACCAGGAGGACTACCCCCAACATGTTGGTAAGCTTCTTGACCTTCTTTCATCTTGATTTCATGGTGGAAATCATAAATCAATGCATAATTTCTTCTTTTCTTCACTCCATCTTCAACCCTAGCCAATATTTTCACTCCAAAACTTGAGAACGAGCCTTGGGGGAGTTGCAAAAGCTTCTTACACCATTATTGATGTGAAGCTCCAAGATTTTAAGCTCAATTGAAGGTGGGTATATAACTTGAACCTTTATTAATTATTATTGAATTCAATTTCTCAACCCTTTATGTTCAATTGCTTTTCTTGCAATTTCTTTGATTAGTTGATACAACTACCATGATAATAGCATTAGTTTTTGATGGAATAAGGCTTGATGATGATGACATCATCTTAGGCACACTTTCCAACAATTTTGAGTTGCAAACGGTTTTGGACCTTTGGTCCAAACGGTTTCACCAAACCGTTTGGAGACCAAACGGTTTGCAAACCATTTGGTGATTTGAGTCCCAAACCGCATGAAAGTGTTGACCATTTGGATGGGTTGACCGTTTGAGGTCTGAACCCTAGTAAATGTTGGATGATGATCCAATGGATCCAATTCATTGATTAAATGTATGGACACTCCACCAATTACAACCCTAATCGATTTGTTGGAGGTTCCGTAAGATGATCCATTTGATTTCAAGATTTTTGGGTCAAACGGTCTTGAGACCGTTTGAGCCCAAATGGTCTTGAAACCGTTTGGGATCAAATGCTTTCAAAACTATTTGTTGATCCAATGGTTGAGATTTTAGGGTTGGACATCCAAGAGCCAATAATTGTTGAACTTCAATAACTCAATTGATTGAAGGTTTCAATGTAGCAAATAATGTTCAACCAATTGATGGATGTACCTAATGAATCCTTGTAGTTTTGAGACAGATTTGGCGCAAACGGTCTTGAGACCATTTGAGTGCAAACGGTTTCAAAACCATTTGGTGATGAAACTTCAAAACTGAATAAAGGTCAATTGTGATTCAATCATTTGGAAATTGAAGGTAATGATTGTTCCAATGATACAATGATTGATATTAATGACAATCAATGATAGGTACAAAGGTTGAATCCCTAAAGTACCTAATTGATTAATACCTTTAAAGGGATAAACCCTAATTGCTTATAGGAACAATAACTTAGTACACTATGTCAATCATAGTTGTATGTACTTGATTGAAGGGTCGATATAACCTAATCAAGTTGAGAGGATGATAGAATGGAATCTATACATGAGTATTATTCATGTGGTGATTAAGGGTATGATCCTTAGCATCCTGCACCCCTCATCTCAGAGAGGGTACCTCTAACCAAGCATCAACACCCCTCTCGAGGTTGTTGGACTTAAGTTAGAGTGGAATGTTACTGAAACGACTCCATTCCAGGCAGTCTCGTACTCCTGAATCGGACCAAAAACTAGAGCCACAACACAACTCTCGAAGTTGTTGCGACTGGAAAACACGATTTGGTACACTACTACAGATTCTACCTTTAGTGTCGGTTATTTAAAGCCTTAAGTGTCAGTTTCTAAGAGACACCTATGTGGGCGACACTAAAAGTCCACCCATCAGGCGTTGGTTCCAAAACCGACACCCAAACTCTTCGCGAGCCACCGAAAACGCTCCATCATGGGACTATAAGTGTCGGTTATTAGTTAAAAACCGACGCCCAAACCCTTCGTGCCACAGAAAGGGCGACATCTTGGGCACTATCAGTGTCGGTTATAAGTACAAAACTGACACCATATATCTTCACCCCACGGCCGTGCTGTCTAGCATGACCGTGGTGTTAAGGACATAGACGTCGGTTTATTGTAGGAACACCGACACTATATCATTATGTGTCGGTTATTTACAAATAACCGACGCCTATTGGTTGTTTTTTTTTCCTATCAGTCTGCAGACCTGCTGTGGCTGGTCACAGGATGAGAAACCTGTTCAGTTCAGTTATGAACTGCAGGTTTTACGACATCCATTGATATCAGCCGACAACAGGCTGCAAACCTGCAAAATTAACAATAAAAAAGTAGCACATGCATTTAGCAATGCAACCTGCAGTTCCATTTTATTTTCACACATTTATAAACATTCACACATGCTAGCAATCTGTAGTTCCATTCATTCACATTCACACATGTAGAAACATTCATATAGCAACCAACACTTTCATTCATTTTCACTCAGACACATGTAGAAACATCCAGACATGTAGAAACATTCACACATATATTATAATTAAGAAATTCATTTACAAAGTATCATTGTTTAGTCATTATTCGCTATCAGGATCCCAATTATATTTTAAAGCCCCCACTAATTGTATGGATGTTGCCCATTCTTCTCTTACTTCATATAATTCTCCCATTGTATAGGGAGCATTAACATTTGGTAAGTCCTTTCCTGTAATGGGGTCAGCTTTAAACACCTGTAAAGAGAATGATGTATATATAATTAATGAGCTATAAATAAGATTGATATATTTCGATCATATTATCTAATGAGACTATATAATACCTGAGCAATACATTCGATATCCAGTACGACATGTTTGATAATCATGTTTATATATCACATGACATAGTATCCACATTTCCATTCGTTGTCTTGTGTAGCACACTATAAATTCAAACATACAAAATATTAAAAAATACAACTAATTAAGCATTGTTCACATAAATAATATATACATATATTGCAGTCGGGAACTTACTTGCACGTTCTTCCAAATTATTGGCTGGTTCTTTTTCATGGGGACCTTTCCTCCAGCCTTTTTGTACTCCTCAAAACCCCTACATGTTAATGTAACACAGAACATTGAAATAAAAAAGTAATGTAATAACATATGTTAACGGATATGAAAAATGAAATATTTCTCACCGAAATATTGCCATTTTCATTATGTGTCCAAATCTTGTATTCAATTTACCCCCCTTAGGATCTAGATAATACACAGTGAACGTCTCGGGGAAAATAACCAATAACTCCCAATGCCTACCCCTAGAGGAAAAAAAGTTAAAAATTAATAACTCAAAATCCACAATAAAATGTAATTTTCTTAAGTCCAAATTATAATAAGCAAAGTAAACTTACTCTACATTGAATGGAGCCATTATCACCGTCTTCTTTTTTACAGCAAAATTTGAAAAAGACTCAAAGCAGTATTGTTGAACTGATGTAGGGTCTTTAGCTACTAGACTAATCAAGGATGGAATCAAAAACCCTACATGTTCGAATCCAAAATCTGCACATATGTTGTCTAAGAAGCTGCAAAATATGTATTAATTACGCATGCATTAATAAATAAGAAACCAGATCACCAGATCATACACAAGGTATATGGATGTATAAAGAATATCTCACCTTATCCATAGCTCTATCACAGATATATTTAGCCAATCATATCGAAACAACTCCAATATATCTTGTATAAATAGTATTGTTTCGTATGACTGACCTATAGAATCTGAATAAGAAGAAACAGTTATAGGGGAGTTTATATCATGTTCCCCTAACCATACTGCCATACCCCTACAGTTAGGACGTAACGGGACAGGTAGGTCCTGTGGAACCCAACTAGGTAATGCAGGAGGTGGAAGTGGAGGCCTAGATGCTGTGGGTGTCTTCTTTTTAACATGTATATATATATAATTTCAGATCAACTGCCGGCATATACACACACTAACAATTGAACATAATGTAAATTTACCATACCTTATTAGTAAAGAAGACATCTGCTTTTAGCCACAATATCACTCCGCCTACTGCCTCACCAAGCGTTTCACAATCTGGGTGGGCATATGGCAGTGGAAGATCCATCCACTGGGGTAATATATGTATCGGGCTCACCAGAATCCAACCAGCTGGTACTGGAGACCCGTGACACGTTTCTCCTGGTAGGGATGGGTAAGTCGACGCCTCTGCCACGACATATTCTTTACTTTTTAGACAGCATGGCTTCAACCCCTACAAATTTTTGTGTAAAGAATGTTATATACATATATACATATCATCTTTTTTTGAAACAACTAGAATTTCATATATATGTATCATCTTGAATTAAAAAACTAGTTACTATGTCATAAAAATACTTACAGTGGATGTGCTAGGTGGTGGTTCTATAGGATTACTCCCAACCTCTGCAGTAGGAGTAGGAGTAGAGTCTGCAGTAGGTATTGTCTGGTAAGTGGCAATCTGAGATGCCTGCCACTTTTTCATTGCTTCTTTGAGTTTCCTGTCAAATAGCTTATCCACCTATACATGGATAAAAGAAACGTCAAATTCTAATTTTTGAATTCTCTTTTACAGTAACATTATAAAGAAAGAATATGTTACATCTTCTTGTGAAAGTCCCGCTTTTGGGACATGTTTGCGCTGGGATGACCCAAAAAAAGATTTGATGCCCACACCAGCGCCTGCAGCCCTAACACGTCCAGGATGCTCTGGGTTACCCAGAGCAACTGTCAATTCATCCTTTGTTCCCTCAGGGATGAACTTTCCTTGTTTCCTCAGCTCGTGTAGCTCCCGCTAATCGCCAAAACAAAAATTTGTACTTGAGTAAACAACACAAATAATCAATATTCGAATGATTGCTGTAAGAGTTGTATTTTACCATTTTTGCAGCCGCCTCAGCAGTTGCGGCCTTAGTTATTTCTCCCTTCTTATTTTGCCTCCCAGCTATCCAGACATCATGGCGAGGCAGAGGTGTTCTACCTATGGTAGAGGACTCCTGAGTAGAAGCAGACTGAGCAGCAGTAGCCTCAGCCTGTAGTCTTTGGCGAACGCCTGCATACCCCTTTGGACCCATTCTGTGGTCATGCACATTCAGTGCACACCTTGATCTTTGTGCCTCACTGAGGACCTAGTTAGTATGCAAATTAATGATTTGGTTAGTAACAATAAATGTTAATCTTGAATAAGTGAATACAACATATATTAATTAATGAGATTGAGACTGACGCCTAATACCTTGAATTCATCAGTTTGTCTTGAAGCGACAAACGCGTCCCATTCTTCTTTGTCTAAGAAGTTCCACTGTTCAGTGGCTGCCCTCTTCCTCTTGTCGGCTTCTTTTATGTATTCTCTGGTGAGATTTGTCCTATAGTTCCTTAGGACACTCCCACAGCGTTGCATCACACATTTACGATGCAGCTTTTCATCCAATTCAAATATACTCTGCAAAATAGAATTGCTATTAACTAGTATCCAAAAATTTAGTAATCTACAAGATAGAATTGCAAATTAATAATAACTCACGCATAAATCCCTCCATATTAAATCTTTCTTCTCCTTAGAAACTTTATGCCAAGAATCTAAGCGACAACCGCAATGGCTACGAGTAACAAACCCAAGATATGAAATAAATGAATTGCGATTCACACCACATGCATTTCCTACATTATCGAAATCCACAACATGTTTGGGTCCATTGCCCTTTTGCGCAATTAACTTCTTCATCATAGTGATGCCCCTTCTCTTGTCAACTTTTTGGTGTTGTTGATCAAGTGCCTCAAGTGCTTCAGATGGTACCTGTGCATCATCAACCTAAAATTTGACAAAATAATTCACATTTACAAGATATAACTATAAATGGACATATAGATATAAATATATGATATATTTTTAAAACTTACATTGTGAGGCGGCGCATTGATGTCCTCACCCTCACGGTAGTCATCAGCACGGTCATCAGGAGAATGGTCAGCCATCTGCAAATTCACATTCAAATTGTAAAGTTCACATTGTAAAGTAGTAATTCAAAGTGTAAAGCTCACATTGTAAAGTTCACATTATTACAACAAAGTATATATCACAACAAAATTGTAAAGCTCTATGATCAAAGAGAAAACAAGTATATATTACAACAAGATTACGGTCTAGGGTTAACAAATACATGTGATGTCATTCTTATATATAATAAATGTACATGTACCACCTATCCCATCCTTAAACACCTAATCTCACTAGTAAGTGTATAATGTGTATTGGGTTTTCAAGAAAATTTCGGCAGCATTTCTCCGCTGTTCTCCAAGTACATATGTACTTAGAGAACAAACGGGGAAATGCTGCCGAAATTTTCTTGAAAACCCAATACACATTATACACTTACATCCTAAGTGAGATTAGGTGTTCAAGAACAGTCCCAAACTGGGGACTATCCAAGATTTACTCCTAATGAGTAAATCTTGGACGGATTTCTAGGCCAACAAATAATGTGTTGTCATTCTTATACCTAAAATCCTAGTTCTTCAAGTTAGGGTGATTATTGATGTCTTTAAAAGCATGATTGACAATTTAGGGAAAAGTTCATCATTTACATTCCAAGCATGTCACATGTGTGCATTACAGTTCATCATTAAGCAAGAAGGGTGATTAGGATTCTCACCAAGAACGGCTTTTGATTTTCTATACAATTTAACAAAAAAATGCACATGTATGCATATATATACTATACTTTTTGGAACCTTTATACATATCTGAACACCCTAAATAACCATACTAAACACCCATATACTTTATAACACAACTATAAAACAATGATTATAGCTAAACTATTAAACAATAGACTTGTCACACATAAAACACCCTATACAACTATAAAACAAAAAAGTATTAAGATATGCATGATACAATAACTATTTTGCATCACATTACAGCAGACTTATCATTGATACCTTACTAACTTATTGCTACATTTACATATCATCACTTGATCAAAAATTACAGCAGTACATTTAACCAAAGTATGCATTCTAAAATCTAGCTATGTCATGATTAGTTACATGTAATTTACTTGGATATACAGCAGTACCCGATTACTATGTCTTACATACAAAGTATGCATATTAAATTAACTAAGGCTTATCATAGAACATGATTAGAACATTAAGTAGATGATTAAATCATAACAAAATTAGTACCTAAATAACCAACAGCAACCACGGTCGTGTGGGATGGCACGACCGTGGCTGTGGTGGCCAATTACACGGCTGTGTTGGGTAGCACGGCCGTGTGGTCGGCCAACACAGCCACGGCCATGCCATCCCACACGGCCGTGGTTACTGTTGGTAAGGAGAGGGAGAAGGAAGAAGAAGAAGAAAGGAGGCCTACTGTTGGTAGCAGCGTGGAGAAGGAGAGGCGCCGACGTCGAGTAGAGAAGGAGAGGGCGCCGACAGAGCAGAGAAGGTGAGGGCGGCGGCGAGGAGCGGCAGCGAGAAACTGCAGCAACAGGCGGAGAGCGGCGCCGGCGAGGAACTGCAGCAGCAGGCGGTGGCGAGAAACTGCAGCAGCAGGCGGCGAGCGGCGCCGACGAGGAGCGTCGGCGGAAGGGAGAGCAGCAGGCGAGGAGCGGCACTGGGCGGAAGAGAAATCGTCGGAGGACCAAACCCTGAGCACGAGAATGAATGAAACAGAGAAAGGGGAAGAGTCGGGCTCTTTTGCACAATTTAAGTTAACATTAGGTGTCGGTTTTTTAAAAACTGACACTGAATGTTTTTATTGTCGGTTTGCAACAAAACACCGACACTAAAGGGAGGTGAAAATTTTCGCGGTTAATAGTGCAAAAACACAACGACGCCGATTATTGTCACAAAACCGACGACAAAAATTGTACAAATTTCTGTCTCACAGAAAAGCTTTAGTTGTTGGTTCCTCCATTAAAAACCGACGCTGTATGTCAATTTTTGGAGGCAATTTTTTTCGCTGGAAATTTTATTTTTGGCGGTTACTTTTAGGTGTCGGTTTTTTAATAAGTAACCGACACTCAATAAAAGTGGTACCCGTGTCTGGTCTCTCTTCATAGATTGGATGTCAGTTTATGTTATCAACCGACACTATAGAGTTTAGGTGTCAGTTTATGTATACAACCGACACCTTGAAAATTGACTTTATAAGCCATTTCTGTAGTAGTGGTAGCTAAGCAAAACGCAATCCAAACATGCAAGCTAGGGTTCAGATATCAAACATATCAGCCATCTAACACATTGCACCAAGCATAGAGCAGCAAGTAATTGAGCTTTTCTATTTCTATAAACATATAAAGGTCTTAACTACAATGTGTAAATATAGAATTAAATAACAGAATTAAAGATAGATGTCGTCTTCTTGATGTAGAAGGTTGACAGGATGCTGCGGCTCTCTAGCCCGATATCGGTCAGGAGCCTAGCCTGATATAGTAGTTCGGGCGGCACACCCTCTCGGGCGATACGCATGACGGCTGACTGTATCGCTCAAGGACCCTGGCTGATACGCTCATGTCGGGCGGCGAAACCTCTCAGGCGGCATGCATGACGGGCGAAGCGTATCAGGTTTGATATCTTATCGGGCATGGAACGACGCGTTCTACTGTCGGGCACTTGTGTCAGGTACTTTTGTCGCTTATCAATGTTGGTCGATATCGGCCCGCAGTGTCGCCCGAGACGGTCCTAAGTGAACCATCCCCTCCCTCTCGGGATGAGGAAGAGCTCACCTAGAGTTGCCCGGCATGAGCACTGGGGCACGATACTCTCGCTCTCACAGTTTTCCTCGGAAGATCGCTCAAAGTCCCCAACTATCTGAACTCTTTTTTCGACTTCCTGTAGCTACTATTTATTGGCAGCGGTTTGGGGAAGTTATGGTGCTCGAAGCGCCACGTGTCCTCCTTATTCGCAGGTCGGTGGGCGGCCGATACGGGTATCGCTCGGCGTAGGGGTGTCGGCTATCAGTCACGTGACGGGCGGCATGCCTGCCGATGGGTGGCTGTGTCGCCCGACAAGTTGGGTTGTCGTGGAGAGCTTGGCTCCCTGTCGGGTAGAAGGCGTGTCGTCCATCAACTTCTTCTTCTGTGGCATCCCTTTGTCGTGCGTCATTGTGTCGCTCCACCCTGTCGGGCAGGGGTTGTATTGGGCGTCAGGTCAGGAAGGCCGAAACAGACTTGGACTTATTTGTGGGCCGGGACGGGATGGCCTTTTTGCACCAAGATGAGGAAAAACTCTGCAAAAGATGGAAAAATTGGATTAAGAGCATTGCTTGGCCAATTATTGCAAAAGTGCTAATAAAAGAGAGGAAAATAGCAGAAAAGGGCAGTTTTAACAACAGAATAAAGGGCAAAAACATCACAAAAATTGGTGTTATCAATGTGTAAACCTAATTTAGGGTAATGTGATGTAAAATCCTAATTGGGATGAATAATAAACCCTAATTATGCGTAATGGAATAGGAAACCCTAATTGGGATGAATAGTAAACCCTAATTGTGGGTTATTGAATGTAGACCCTATTCTGGGGTGAAAATTTATGTGAAACCCTAACTTAGGGTGATTTTAAGAAAAACTCTGATGTTTGATGTGATGTGGAGCTCAAATCCAGGGTGATGTTATGTAATGTTTTATGAAACTGTAAATTTGGGCAATATGGTGATAAACCATAACCTTAATATGGGTAATGGGATGAATATCCTCAACAGACATGAAATGGGAAACCCTAACCCTAGTTAGGGAATAGTGGTGTTACCCTTGAATAGTGAATCCATATTTGTTTTACATGGTACTGATATGCAATTGATATCACTGTTATCATCTGTGCTAACCATGTAGGTATTTTGAGATGATGATCATATCCAGGTATGAGCTATGATGTTTAATTCACTATTGTGATTGGGCCTTGTGTGCCATAATATACCTTGCTTCCTGATAAGAGGTCACAAGAGAGTTAATGGGCTTCAAGTGCCATGAGTAATGATTGTATAGCAAGTACCATGTTTACCTTGGTCAGATGACCTGAAGGTGATAGTTACCTGGAAAAGTGGTAACAATGCTCAATGATGAGCTAAGGGTTTGAATACCCGGAACCATATGATTATGGTAATGAGATTGTGAAGGGATGAGAATTCCCAATATTGAAATGAGGGACTGAGTCCCCAATGTATTTTATAGACTAATAAGTAATTGATGAAAATAGTACATGTTTCTTTATAGCATTGTCATAATAAGTTGTGTTTAAGAACTTGGCTGATGCTAAAAGAATATGATAATGTACTTAATTAATCAAGTGAAATATGTTCATGTAGTGTTCTGACCATAGATCCATCATCGTCAGTAGTTGGTGACGGTGAAACAGGTTTTCCTATGGGATTTCCTGGAGTTCACATATTTTGAATATGCGGGGGTAAATGGGCAAAAATATCCTGACGTCCTGGTGAAGATATTGATGGAAGGTAAATATTAAACCTATCAATCCTTCATGTGTCGGGATGGATGTATCACAAATCTCTCGATGGTTGGGATGGATGTATCACTAATCTCCCAATGATATTCAATGTCGGGTCGATGTAGATAAACATTAAATCTCTCGATTGCCGATGAGAGTGAAGTTGACGCTGTAACTCTATAGCGAAGTTGCCAGTATACCCTAGAAAGCTATTTGAGCAGTTGACATAGTCCTGCTTGTGGTCCCGTACTTACCGGGATGTGGGAGGTCATGGTAATCCAGCTCTTCCATTGACCTATGTATGGTACCGATTTCAATTTAGCAATGGTCGGTTGCAGTATGAGCGGTATACCTCATCTCCTCAGAGCTTAAGTATGTTTGTAATAATGTAATCAGCCGTGTAGCGTATTTGTATAAGACTGAAATACGAGAATCACTGGTTGATGTTTATTTTGCTTAACATATCCTAGATGGATAAATGTTATACATGTCCTATAATTCTTTATTGAATATTAGACATGCTGCTTTATCAAGTTTCAGCTAATAACCTCAAGTGGGAATGTTTCTCTAATCTATTTAAATAATTGAATTATCTGCTATTGATTATTTTGATTCCACTGCTCAGTTTATTCTATTAAAATACAATAATAATGTTTTTGGTGGAGAGTTATATCTCCCGCTGGGGCAATTTTTATAATTGTCTCACCCCCGTGGGATCTAACATTTTTAGGTAGATGCAGACAAAAAGGCAGAAACCCTACTGTAGGGGAAGAGCAGCAGCAACAACTATAGGGACAACAGTGATCCATCAGGTGGAGATATTGGCTGTCTGGTTTTGTGTAGTTTGCCCTATGAGTCATCTCTGTACTCTCGGATCCTAGGAGTTAGTACTTTTAATAATTCGATCTGAGATTTTGGGCTTCAATCCTCGATGTTCTTATACTACCTGTGTACAGTTGATACAAAGTAATGAATGCTTGTATGCCTCGAGAAGCAATGATACATGATATGTATATGTGAACCAGGATGTAATGATTTACTTTGGTGAATGAAAGAGTTTTCCTGTGAATGGATCTCTTGATAAATGGTTTTAATTTTTAGTGATTTTCAGTAATCCGCTGTTAGTAATTGCTTCCGCTTTAGTTAATCTTGTTTATGTAAGTTGGATGCCACAGAAGGTATGAGGGATATGATGATGCGTAGCCCGATATACCCCTAACCCAATACATGTGTTCAACTTGACATAGATGAATCAACCTGACACACCTTGTAAAGGTGAGGGCAACATACTCTTAGAAGTGATGGCTAAAACACCAAGTAATGCTGTGGCTAATACCTTGGTAGGTGAAACACCTAAAGTGATTGAGGATGGTCAATCCTATATCAACAATGCCCTAATCCAAGATGAGTCCATATCACTTGGTGATAGTTGGGAAACTCAAGAATTGTTTCTAGGCCGATACACTAGAAGACAAGTGTGGTGACCTATGTCCGATACACTAGAAGACAAGTGTGGTGACATATGGCCAATACACTAAAAGACAAGTGTGGTGACCTATGGCCGATACACTACAAGACAAGTGTGGTGACTTATGGCCAATAAACTATAGGACAAATGTGGTGAGTTATTACATAAAGTATTAGGATGGTGAATACCCTAATACAAGATAAGTTGATAAAGTCAAGTAAGTTGAAAATGATGAGGGAAGTGTTGCGTCAAGGAATGATGCTTGGCCAATATCACATCTACAATTTCAAGGTCAATACACCTTGATGCACCTCAAATCCGATACACTCAGATGAGTAACACATGAAGTGTGTTATGGCAATTGACATAATAAAAAGTAATGAGCTTAATACACTTTGACACGTGTAGGCTAATGTACCTTAAGAAAGGGTTAAACAAATTTAATAAAGTATGATGTGATCAATATCCTAGTAAGGATGAGAGAGAAACTGATACTTTGTGTTAATAATCACTTAATGATAAATGATGAGAATAAATAAGTATAATTGAATACTTATGATATCAATGTACGCTCCTAGAAGTGTGGAGTAATGAATTAGGGTGTGGATTAATAATATGAACTTGAAACCCTAACCAGCTATAAAGGGAAACCCTATCCCTAATAATGGGAAGGTTGTATTTCTCTTGCATTTCATGGTGATTATATGTACTTGATATTGTTTTTATCATGAAGTGCTAACCATGCAAGTATCAGGAGATGATGACCATAGCCATGTATGATCTATGATGTTTCATATGATACAGATGAAATGGGCCTTGTGAGCCATGTGAAATACTTGTACAAAAAGTATAATGTTTATATGGTCTGATGACCTAAAAGATAGTAGTTTCTTAGTGAGAGGGGACAAGATATTTAAATGGGCCTTGTAATCCATGTGAAATACTTGTGAAACAAGTATAATGAATACATGGGTCAGAGGACCTAGAGGTAATGGTTATCTGATAAGAGATAACAGTGTTCAATGATGAAATAAAGGTTTGAATGCCCAGATCATGTAATCATGATGATGATCATGATTAAGGGATGAGAATTCCCAGTGATATGATGAAGGGATTGAGATCTCGAGTTGTAGAATATGATAAATGTATTACACCTTTATTTGAGGCATCTATTATAATTCATGCTTGTAACTTGGTTGCTGCTAAAAGATACTGTAATGCACCTAATTAATCAAGTGGAACCTTATCATGTAGTTTCCCTGGCCATAGATCCAATCAGTGTCAGAATTTGTTGAATTGGTGATACGAGTTTAACTCAGCGTCCATATTTTTGAATATGTGGGGGTGAAGGGCAAACATATGTTTATGCCCAAATAGGAAATGTGGTGTGTGTTTTCCCTATTAAGAGTATGGCTATATTTCATGACTCAATACCAGGGAATGTTGTGGGGGTGTACTCCCTGAAGAAAATATACCGGGGATGATGTGTGGACTCCCTGAAGAGAGTGCATGTTGCGGCTGTCACTCTATAGTGAAGATTCTACTATACCATGGCAAGCTAATTGCAGTTTGAAATGATGTCACTACTAGTGGTCTCGTACTAATCGAGACAGGTGTGGTCTTGGAATCCATCTCTTCCATTGACCTTGTATAGTACCGATTTCGACTAAGCGATGATTGGTTGGAGCATGAACAATATACATCATCTCCTCAAGGCATAAGTGTGATTGTGAATATTTAATTAGCCGTGTAGCATATTTTCTTATGGACGGATTATAGAAACATTGAATGAAGCGGTAATACTTTTGTATCACATAGTTGATAAATGTTATACATGTTCTTCATATTCCTTTTGAAATATTACATGATCTAATGTTTGGTCATAGATATATGAACTATTCAGTTATGGCATTATTCTACCATGCTCATATATATGGACATGTATTGCTCTATCTTAGATAGCTATAATGCTCTAAAAGATGGTATTGTTCTGTCCCACTTATAAACATTGATTAATCTTGCTTGTTGTTATAACAAAACCTCTGCTCAGTTTTATATAGTTTATCTATGATAATAATATTGTTGGCAGAGAGTTATATCTCTCGCTGGGACTTTTGTCTCACCCCGTTGGTCCCAAAATTTTTAGGTGGATGCAGACAAGGAGGTAGAGACCATATTGCAAAGGGTGGGCATCAGCAACAGGGATAGCAGTGACAACTCAGGTTCAGTGTGCTTTCTGTTCTGCCTTGTATTTAGAAGTCCTATGTGTCATCTTTGTACTCTTAGGTCCTTGGGAGATAGTATGTAATGATTTTATAAATGATCTGATATTTTGGTTTGTATGCCTCAAGGTTTTATGTTGCTTCAGTATGTGTTTTGACAAAGCAACTGGTATATGTTATCCTCGAGATGAGATGGTACAATGTATGTACAATGTGAAGCATAATGTATATATTACTTTGGTTCTTTTTATAAAGAGTTTCCTGGTAGTGGATCTCTTTGAAAAAATGGTTTTAATTTTTTGTGATTTTCAGTAATCCGCTACTAATGGTTATTCCATGTAATTACTGTGTGATTTGGTTGTCAGTTTGATAGCAGTCGTCGCAAGTTTTGGTATCAGAGCTTAAGCTTTGCCAAGTCTATACAGACATAGGACTAAGGTGTTGAGTCTGTTCTAGTGTCCTCCAGTATATCTTCTAGTGACTTCTGCTTAATTATGCAAAAGAAAGGGTAAAGCTTAAAGATGTCTGGAGAATATGAGGAACATGTTGCTGAGAGTAATGTTACTGCACTAGGAGAAGGTGTAAGGGATCAGGCAAGAGAAGAACAACTTCCTGAGAATCCCCAGGTTGATCCAGTCATGATAGAGAACCCTACTTTTAATGCTCTCAATGGATAGGTTATGACAACAATGACACATATAGAGGATCGGATACTAGCAATACAACCTAGATTACCAGTCCCCAATGAAGAAATTTTGGGCTTTGGAAGGATTACTGATCGGCATAGTTATGTTGGAGCAGTAGAAAATGTTGAAAAGATTAAGATACGACAAGAAAATAGAGCCTGCTACAAGTGTAGGCAAGTAGGACATTTGATAAGGGACTATCCAATAAAGGATAATGAGGTAGAAATTAAGAAAAGATCTATCCAAACTCTGGAACAGATGCCAAATAGCTCTAAAAACGCAAAGTTTTTTGTGCCACCAATGCAACAAACACCTAGTGCACCAGGGAAGTTTCTACCAAGTAAGGGCAAATGACCTAATTTTCCACCAATTGGAACTGTTAATTTAGCTTCTACATTGGTTACAAGGCCGAAAAGACTAGGGTATGAGTACAAGACATGTTATAGATGTGGAAAAGTTGGGAATATTAGATCCTTTTGCCTGAAAAGAAAGGAAGAAATGACCCAAATATCAAGGCAGACTCAACAAGGCTTGCATAAGTTACAGTCAAGGAAAAGTAACAACATGAAATATCTAGACTTCATGTTTCGAGTCATCCTGAAGCGGTAGATGTCACACAAGGTGTTACACCCTGATCTCACAATTTCTACTAATCATGAGATTAGGGCATAAATTGAGGATTTAACATAATACAAAGACCACCCTTAACTTTTTCTTCTCTTTCAAAACTCTTTGTTTTCTCGCATTGAACCACATAAACCAACTTTACAAGGGAATCAAAATATTAATTTCTTTAATCTGATTTCAACAGTAAAAATGCATGTATGAACATTCATTATGTTCCTCATACTTTTAAGCACATAAGACTTACTGATTCGCACATATTGCTAAAAGAGGAATAATGTTATACATCATCATTTACAACTCTCTCTTATTTCTTTACAAGGACCTAGAGTGACAAGGACCGACTAAACTTAACTATACTCAGACTTAACTCTTGTGGCATATCTACTCTAATGCAATGATATCTTCTTCAAGTCCATGTGATTTTCCTAAAAATTGTGAGTAGAGGGGTGAGCCTACTCTCTCAGTGAATGGGTACTTCAATGAAATAGTCTAAAGCACTGTTATAATTACATATATACTTTTGAGCAATTGATATCAATTATAATAGTAGTAAGATTTAAAGAGTCTAATAATTGACAATCATAAATATGGCAGGATACTCTAAAAATCTATAAGAGTGAATCAATATATGAAATGCTTGATTGATCATAAAGAGAACTAATAATTCAGAAACATACAGAGAATAATTGAATATTTGTACACACTTGTTTGACCTCTCATTCATTTTATTATGCCCTGATCATATGTAGTGTACTCTACATATGAAGACTCATAGTGCACTACGATCACACCGTACAAGACTTAGCGGACACACCCGGGAAATGCTAAGTCTGACGACTCTCCTGGTCTGCAATAGGGAAATGGCTCTCTTGCCTAAACTGGACTCCTCCTCTAACCTAAGCACACAGGTGGAGATTCAAGCCATCTCTTGGGTTGTCTATACTCTAGTGCCACTAGGACTTCTGGTTGATGTTGGACACTGCAAACTATAATTTAAGGAGACTTCCACTAGGGCTTCGTCCCTCGTTCCACCTGATAGAACATTCTAACCCCCATATACTGGACGCTTCCAGGGTTAGGTCATTTCACCCCTATGACACAGACCTCACATAGGGGTTCTACGGTGTTCAGGGCTCCTAAGTCTATTATTTTATTATTCCTAGAGAGATCTTTCTACATTGTACCCTTCTCTTTCTTATACTTAACTCTGGTATCACTATGGTGTCACATCTACTTATTTGAAGTTATAATACAACATGTATATCATTCTAAACTTGGCAGAGCAGTATATTCAAAATATTGTAATATTCTGAGTAATCAACATACTATACATGCATGTAGACTAAAATTCTTAAATAAATAGATTTTATGTCCCCTTGGAACATACGCACTAGAATCGTGCATATCAACCCAAATCTTGAGTTGTGCATCTCATAACTCAATTAAGAGTTAATTACTTATCATGACAAGAATTATTAATAATAACTGAGAACATTGATATCACAATACTTGATTCATTGAACACCTTACCCTTAGGGTTTCATTTAATCACCACAAATGCTACAAAGAAAGGTGTAATACATCTATCATGTACTTTTCAAATCATTGAAACACATGATACCTGGGATCTCAATCCCTTATCACATTACTGGGAATTCTCATCCCTTCACATCATTACCATGATTACTAGATCTGGGTATTCAAATCCCCTTAGATCATCACATAGCATTGTTACCTATGTAATAGGTAACCATTACCTCTAGGTCCTTAGACCAAGGTATTCATTTCATTGGTTGTACAAGTATTCTCATGGCTCACAAGGGCATCACACATCTTGTCACCTCTCACTAGGAAACAACTTATTCCCATGGCTCCCATAAATATTTCATGCGACATAAACATTCACTGAATAAAGACTACTTTCAACAAATCATATAAAATCAATATATGTATGAAACCTTAGAACTGAGATGAATTTGAATTTCCATGCCATTCACTATGATATTATTCATCAATAATAATACTGAATAAATAAAGTCTATCATGTCAAGAAAATCCCTTCAGATGGATTTCACAATATCTATTCACAAATATCCAACTTTCCTTGCATTCAGGGTTTCACCCTCTTTACTAAGATATCAAACAAAGACTATTCACTTTGAACGAAATCCAATATAGTATCTGACATATATTTACTATGAATTTAGATAAATAATCATTCATAACAAAGGGGATCTAGATAAGCAATTTTCTCTATTTTCTTATACAACAAATTTCAGTCATAGACAAATTCCCTATATTTCAATTTACTCTTATAACCTCTGTGAATACTTAGGGAATTCTCATTATGATGTATTTTATATATTTATAATATGATTTAATCATATGAACTTCATCCAAATAGAGGAAGAATCCATTTCATATCGTTTTACAACAACTTAGAACAAATAGATAATTCAGGGTTTGTAGTCGCATACTAGCAATTAAAGATTATGGTTGAATTAACCAATTTTCGTGCAATATACTGTTTAAATGAAGTTCCCACTCACCCTAAGGTGTGAAAAAACCTTAAAAATGTAGCTCATCCCTGAAAATCTCGATCTCATATCAAATTCCTAGCAATTCACCCAATTCTTCTTCCTTTCAACTCGGAAACCCTAAAAATGAGGGATTATGAAGAAAGAGTGAGAAAAGGGGAAGTTTTGATACCATTTTGTATCAAATAAGAGGAGGGACGGAATTTTAACATGTGATAGAAGATTCACCATGAAACTATATCCAAAGAAGTTAAACTTACAAGATTTCATCACTCCTCAGATCGCAAAACCCTAGGTCAGCATCTCCATCAATTTCTCCTTTCAAACCCTAACTCTCTCTCTCTCGGATTTCATTTCTATGGATTGAATCATGAATTATGAGAGCTCCTTGTATGTTAGGTTGACCATATAGAGAAATTGAGCTGCTTGGGTCAATTGCACTTTGACCCCTTACTATACTTTTTCTTATTTTAGTAAAAAAAATTCTATCACAAAAAGGTTTCTGTAAATTAGTGTATTTCAGAGATCAAACCTCCTCCAAAAATTATGAGAATTTAAAATGTTGTGTATAATTGAGTTACAAAGCTTAATTTAAAATTTGAGATCATTCCAAGCTTCCATTAAATAATTAAAACTCAAATAGTGCACTGCTATCCAAAATTATGCAGACATGTCAGTTACTATAATTCGTCTACTGATAAGGTCTAAACACATCAAAAAATTAGGAAAATGTTACATGTTGTTTATGATTGAGTTTCAGATCTCTAGTTAAATGTTCATACCATTTAGAGTTACCAATAAATAAATAAAAATAAAACACTACACTACTAAAAAGCACTCTGTCAGCATTTTGGTCGAAGTATAGTTTGACCGAGAACCACATTCAAAGAACACTCAAATATCCTGAATTTTTTCTACAATATGGATGATTGAGTTATCCATATCATATCCAAAATTCAAGTAAAGAAAAAAATTGTAGAAAATATGAAAAATTATTTACCACACTGCTATCCTGATAAAATTCCATATTCATGTACTATCAGAACCCTAATTTTTGCCGATTAGGGTTTACATTTTTCAAACCCTAATTCTTCAAACTAAAATCATAGTTAGTGTTTATTATTAGGTTTGAAACAACACAATTTATCTACTATTATTAATCAAGTCTAAACGATGTTCAATCTAATCAAGCATGTAATCATTCAGGTAAACTCTAGTTTACTAATTAAGCACCAATGTGGTCATTACAATTCTCACCCCCTTAAAAAGTTTCATCCCCAAAACATAAATATGCAAACAAAGTATATTCAAAGTTTATTTTAAGCTTCTAAAATATTACATGTCATTATATTCTTGTATTTCATACTTGAATGCACTTTTCAACATTAAGTCCTTTATTTCTTTTATAATCACAACATGTCTGAAAAAATTCCCAATGATATCCAATGAATTCTCTATGCCACAATCAATCATAAAGTAGATAGAGAAGCAATGATTTCAATATTTTCATACTCTTGAGGTGTTACCTCAACATTGATAATCTGATCCAACTATCTCAATTCATACGGCTCAATGTGTACTATTGTTATGTATTACCTCTAAGTCACAAAAGAGAATTCACCATGTTGTTTTGAATTTTACTATTGTGCTACTCAAATAGAAAAATAGTCTTGAGTTAAAAGACTAGATTGAACAACAATTGTACATTACTACTCACGACATTTGTAACGTCCTAGGAATTGAGACCTTGGATAAGATGATATTAAAAGGAATGATTGGACTACCCATATCACCAAGGTGCACCTCCCTTTCTGGGAGCCCATCACTAAAGAACTCCATAGTTAAGCGTGCTCAGCTTCGAGTAGTACTAGGATGGGTGACCAGTCGGGAAGTTGATCCTGGCTTGCGCGTGAGTGAGATTAAAGCATGCAGTTAAGGCTAGTGGTGGTTTGTGGGGCCAGTCGTCATTCCCGAAATTCTGCTAGAGCCTTGAGCAGTGGATTCGGGCGTTACAAATGGTATCATAGCCATAACCCCTCCAGTAGGTGGGGCCCACATGGGCATGTGGCATGCCAGTCTTGAGTCGTGCGGTCCAGGAATGTAGGAAAGGACTGTCCATGGTTGACGTAGCCACTATTGCACTGGCATTCCGTAATCGGGAGCTGGATGTCTATGGGCCATTGCGGGTCTACAATGAAATGGGTCAGATTATGAGGCCATATAGTTGAGACTTGATGGGGACGTCAAGAGTCTAAGTGGTGGATATTGTAACGTCCTAGGATTTGAGACCTTGAATAAGATGATCTTAAAAGGAATGATTGGACTACCCATATCACCAAGGTGCACCTCCTTTTCTAGGAGCCCATCACTAAAGAACTCCATAGTTAAGCGTGCTCACCTTGGAGTAGTACTAGGATGGGTGACCAGTCGGGAAGTTAATCCTGTCTTGCACTTGAGTGAGATTAAAGTGTGCAGTTAAGGATAGTGGTGGTCTGTGGGGCCATTCGTCATTCCTGAAACTCTACTAGAGCCTTGGGCAGTGGATCTGGGCATTACAACATCCTCATTACATCATGGATGCATAAGGCGAAGCATTACCATCACATTCCATATTATTCTCAAGTATGAACCCACACATAATTCAAGGTGTAACCATCGGGTTATAGCATACTAGGGTTTCAAAAAAGGTAACAAAGTACTCCATGATTGTATTATTCATTCAAGGACTATTCATACCCAATTAGCATCACTTAGTTATATTAAAGCTAGGTATAACAAGCTACACCTCATTAGGGTTACATATCAATACAATATGGTTATCATCCCTTCTATTCATATGAGTGAATAGGTAAGACTACCTTATTCAGGGTAACCCTCCATTTGTTCCATCATCATTCAACCGATATCACCATACCACAATTGTACAATACTAAGATGGATTACTGGTATGAATGACTTAAACTATCAGACACCTTTAATTAAATATTGGTTGCACATGTACACTGAAATCATATGTAGAACCAATTTACATCCCTTAATATACCTTCAACAAATTATACTTCTAAAAACAAATTCACATATTACTAAAAGCCATTGTTTTCTCTTATCTCTCTACACATTCATTACTACTTACTTTTTGCTACTTATCCTTCTCATTTTAATCATGTAGATTAAACATCCCTAAAATTGAAACATACAAGGTATGAATAGATTATTCATCATTCTTGCTATTACTACAAGAATTTATTTAATATCACACTTCACTCATATTGTATTTCTCCTTTTGTTCAAAATACACCTCTTATATTTCAAATCTATTTCTTATCCTTCACTCTAAATCATTTCCATATTGTTTATCTACCTTTCAAATTAGCTAGGATTACTATCAGTGCTAGTTTACTTCTCATAGTGCAAATTTCATGATTTTGTTTTATAGAGATGCTAGTATTTGAGGTCAAATCACTAGTAACAACCCTTGAACTACTACAACTCTAATCATTCTAGGGTTTGTCCTTTATCAGTAGCATGACATTATTGTGGTGTGACTTTGCTCCCTTAATTTGAAATTCAAACTTTGGATCTCACAAGTTTTTACTAAAGTCTTCCTTATCTTATTAATTGAATTTCCTTCATCTTAATTGGCCATTCTGATAAATTACATTCTCAATTTACCCTTCTTGGGTTTCATTATCATATTGTGTGTCATTATTACATTCACTAGATGTCTCTACCATGGTGGCTATGCATCATATATGATTCATTTTCTTATCACTTCGTTCCCACATTTCTCTCATTAAGTAATATATGGAAGAGAAGATGGTTCTGAGACTTAGAATTATTTTCTTCAAACATCCCATTAATACATTTGTCGTATGTAGGTTTAATTAGTTATCAATATGGATACTTGACTAACTAGCACTTGATTGAATCTCCTAACCTCTTTCTTTTATAATCTATATTACTCCACCATGTTTGAAACCCTTCCTTACTTTCCATAATCCTCTTACCATATACTACTCTTCCACCTGTTATCTTTAACTTTTACTTTTCTCTTATGATCATGTTTCTTATTCATGTGTATGATCATGTATACCATGTTGCACATATTTATTTTTATCCTTCTACTAATGTGAAGTTGAAATTCTAAATAAATAATCTCTCTACTAGTTTCAACTCATGTTTAATACATTAAATATCCTTCATTTTAAATCAAACGGCTCATGCATGGGTGAAACATAGTTTCTCTTATATCAAGTTTTTCCTTCTTGAGTATAGTCTACCTTTGTATAAATTATTCATTTTGTTAAGCTACACTTTTGTTCGTTTTTTTTAGAAACTAGTTTGTTGTTCTATAGATACTTAGAATCCAAAGGTAGTAAGTATGAATGCATTAAACTTATTAATAATGGTATACATTCCATGCTCTCAATTATATCATAACCCTCATTCCTTAATCAAGCTCATCATTTCCAACATTTATCTTTGTTTTAACTTAGTTTCTTATCCTAGTCTTGTGATTTACATATTTATCTAATTCTCTTTACTTTAACTCTTCGGAAGACTCTTCACTTATATTTACTTATCATATACTTAACTATTTTCTAATATTTTTCCTTTGCTTTGGAGTACATAAAAACAATAATCCATTCCTCATGATTGATTCTTACTACCTTGACCCTTACATACTTTTCTCATATCTTTTCCATATTTCATATTTAGTGTTCATATAATACTAATGATTAAACTTAATCAGAATCTTATGTCGTGTTCCTTTATTCCTAATTAAGGGTTTCTCATATGAGGCCCCAGAGTTGGATCTCAGATATCAGTTCCAACTGATTCTTAGTTATCCCAGTCTTTCCCTTATACTTAAAAATCTTAGAGTATATACATTCATACTAGAATTTGGATCTAATCTATCAAGAATTTACTCTTGTTATGTTACTAATAGGAGTCATTAGATCCCAGTAATGCATCCTGCCAGTCAGACCAGGCCGAACCTACAATCTTGAAGCCAAGAGCTACTCAGGATTACTCAACTCCTATTCATCTCAAATGTGTGGAAGAAAACTTATCCACTTAGGAAAGCGCATTCAAAGATCATTTCTAGTCTACTTTATACAAATAATGTAATCAATAAATGCTACAACTGCATAGTGTACAACAAATCTTAAAGACCCACATATATTTCAAATACTGAATATCTGAATTCAAACATATAAGAGCTTTTCTATTCATCTCCAATAAAACAACAATATGAAATGAAAATTCTATCTCATTTTATATTTATGCTCTTAATTCATGTTACTTATCTTGTTTCTAACCCTAATATTTCTAGGGTTCCTCTCTAGACCATCCTTCCACTATATACCTGTCCAGGGTATACATGAAAGAATAGATAGAGTAGCTTGATACTAGTTGATCCAAGTACTCATATACCGATCCAGGATATCCAAATACTCAAATCCCTAGAGCTAACATCATAACATCTCCTATCTGACACACTTATGACTCTAACTTACCAACATAATGGTTCCTGACAACTCAGCCTAAGCTCTGATACAAAGTTTTTACATCCTGATCTCACAATTTCCACTAATCATGAGATTAGGGCATAAATTGAGGATTTAACGTAATACAAAGATCACCCTTAACTTTTTCTTTTCTTTTAAAACTTTTTGTTTTCTCACATTGAACCACATAAACCAACTTTATAAGGGAATATAAACATTGATTAGAGAATAAAAATGCATGTATGAACATTCATTATGTTCCTCATACTTTTAAGCACATAAGACTTGCTAATTCGCACATATTTCTAAAAGAGGAATAATATTATACATCATCATTTACAACTCTCTCTTATTTCTTTACAAGGACCTAGAGTGACAAGAACAAACTGAATTTAACTATACTCAGACTTAACTCTTGTGGTAGATCTACTCTGATGCAATGATTTATTCTTCAACTCCATGTGATTTCCCAAAAAATTGTGAGTAGTGGGGTGAGCCTACTCGCTCAGTGAATGAGTACTTCAAAGAAACAGTCTAAAGAACTAATATAATTAAAAATATACTTTTGAGCAATTGATATCAATTATAACAATAGTAAGCTTTAAAGAGTCTAATAATTGACAATCATAAATATGACATGATACTCTAAATATCTATAAGAGTGAATCAATATATGAAGTGCTTGATTGATCATAAAGAGAACTAATAATTCATAAACATACAAAGAATAATTGAATAACTATACACACTTGTTTGACCTCTCATTCATTTTATTATGCCCTGATCATATGCAGTGTACTCTACATATGAAGACTTGTAGTTCACTACGATTACATCGTACAAGACTTAGCGAACACACCTGGGAAATGCTAAGTTTGAGTACTCTCCTGGTCTACAACATGGAAATGGCTCTCTGGCCTAAACTGGACTCCTCCTCTAACCTGAGCACACAGGCAGAGAGTCAAGCCACCTCTTAGCTTTTCTGTACTCTAGTGCCACCAAGACTTTTGGTTGATGTTGGACACTACAAACTATAATTTAAGGAGACTTCCACTAGGGCTTCGTCCCCCGTGCCACCTGATAGAATGTTCTAACCCCCGTATACTGGATGCTGCCAGGGTTAGGTCATTTCACCCCTATGACACGGACCTCACATAGGGGTTCTACGGTGTTCAAGGCTCCTAAGTCTATTATTTTATTATTTGTAGAAAGATCTTTCTACATTGTACCCTTATCTTTCTTATACATAACTCTGGTACCACTATGGTGTCACATCTACTTATTTGAAGTTATAATACAACATGTATATCATTCGAAACTTGGTAGAGCAATATATTCAAAATACTGTAATATACTGAGTAATCAACATACTATACATGCATGCAGACTAAAATTCTTAAATAAACATATTTCATGTCCACTTGCCACATACACACTAGAATCATGCATATCAACCCAAATGTTGAGTTGTAAATCACATAACTAAATAAAGAGTTAATTACTTATCATGAAAAGAATTATTAATAATAATTGAGAACATTGATATCACAATACTTGATACATTGAACACCCTACCCTTAGCATTTCATTTAATCACCACAAATACAACAAAGAAAGGTGTAATACATCTATCGTGTACTTTTCAAATCATTAAAACACATGATACATGGGATCTCAATCCCTTATCACAATACTGGGAATTCTCATCCCTTCACATCATTATCATGATTACTAGATCTGGGTATTCAAACCCTTAGATCATCACATAGCATTGTTACCTATGTAACAGGTAATCATTACCTCTAGGTCCTTAGACCAAGGTATTAATTTCACTATTTGTACAAGTATTCTCATGGCTCACAAGGCCATCACACATATTTTCACCTCTCATTAGACAACAACTTATTCCCATGGCTCCCATAAAGATTTCATGCGACATAAACATTCACTGAATAAAGACTACTATCAACAAATCATATAAAATCAATATATGTATGAAACCTTGGAACTGAGCTAAATTTGGGTTTCCATGCCATTCACTAGGATATCATGCATCAATAATAACATTGAATAAATAAAGTCTATCATGTCAAGAAAATCCCTTCAAATGGATTTCACGATATCTATTCGCAAATATCCAACTTTCCTCGCATCTAGGGTTTCACCCTCTTTAATGAGATATCAAGCAAACACTATTCACTTTGAACAAAATCCAAGATAGTATCTGACATATATGTAGTATGAATTTAGATAAACAATCATTCATAACCAAGGGGATCTAGATAAGCAATTTTCTCTATTTACTTTTACAACAATTTTTAGTCATAGACAAATTCCCTATATTTCAGTTTACTCTTATAACCTCTGTGAATACTTAGGGAATTCTCATTAGGATGTATTTTATACATTTCTAATATGATTTTATCATATGAACTTCATCTAAACAGAGGAAGAATCCATTTCATATCGTTTTGCAACAACTTAGAACAAATAGACAATTCAGGGTTTATTGTCGCATACTAGCAATTAAAGATTATGGATGAATTAACCAATTTTTGTGCAATATACTGTTTAAATGAAGTTCCCACTCACCCAAAGGTGTGAAAATACCTTTTAAAACATAGCTCATCCCTAAAAATCTCAATCTCATATCAAATCCCTAGCAATTCACCCAATTCTTCTTCCTTTCAACTCAGAAACCCTAAAAATTAGGGATTATGAAGAAAGAGTGAGAAAAGGGGAAGTTTTCATACCATTTTGGATCAAATAATAGGGGGGACGGAATTTTGACATGTGAGAGAAGATTCACCATGAAACTATATCCAAAGAAGTTAAACTTACATGATTTCATCATTCCTCGGACCGCAAAACCCTAGGTCAACATCTCCATCAATTTCTCCTTTCAAACCCTAACTCTCTCTCTCTCTCTAGGATTTCGTTTCTTTGGATTGAATCACAAATTATGAGAGCTCCTTGTGTGTTAGGTTCACCATATAGAGTAATTGAGCTTCTTGGGTGAATTGTACTTTGACCCCTTACTATACTTTTTCTTATTTCAGCAAATATTTTGTAATAAAAAGGTTTCTATAAATTCATGTATTTTAGAAATAAAACCTCCTCCAAAAATTATTAGAATTTAGAATATTGTGTATAATTGCGTTGAAAAGCCTTTTTTAAAATTTGAGATCATTCCAATCTTCCATTAAATAATGAAAAATCGAATAGTGCACTGCTATCCATAATTCTACAGAAATGTCAGTTACTGTAATTCGTCTACTGATAAGGTCTAAATGAATCTTAAAATTATGAAAATTTTCCATGTTGTTTAAGATTGAGTTTCAAATCTCTAGTTAAAATTTCATATTATTTGGAGTTACTAATGAATAATTAAAAATAAAATACTACACTGCTAACAAGCACTCTGTCAACATTTTGGTCGATGTATAGTTCGACCGAGACCACATTCAAAGAACACTCAAATATTCTGATTTTTTTTCTCCAATATGCATGATTGAGTTTTCCATATCATATCCAAAATTCAGTTAAATATTTTTTTTTAGAAAATATGAAAAATCATTTACCACACTACTATCCTTAATCAAATTCCATATTCATGTACTACCAAAACCCTAGTTTTTGCCGATTAGGGTTTACATTTCTCAAACCCTAATTCTTAAAACTAAAATCATAGTTAGACTTTATTCTTAGGTTTGAAACATCACACTTGTTCTACTATCATTAATCAAGTCTAAACGATGTTCAATCTAATCAAGCATGTAATCATTTAGGTAAACCCTGGTTTACCAATTAAGCACATATGTGGTCATTACAGAAGGGGTGACAAGTCAATAGAGCTTTTTCATTCTGATATGTCTTCTCCTAATTCTATCTATTAATTATAATAAAGATAGTTGTTGTTGAGCTTCCTTTGATTAGTCCTATGAGGACACGAGGAAGAGATAAAAAGGATGAGAACTTATATTCTATCCAGTACTCTTTAAAATGTTCTATAATTCTTTTGTCTGTATAAAAGAGGAAGAGGTGTAAAAGAGATGCATAGAGAAATCTAGGGATACTAAGTCATATGACTTGGATGATATAAAAAGTAAAGTATATGATATAAAACAAGGTGCATACTACCTAATCTCAGTACTTGTATACCCTGGCCAGGTATTCAACTATTGAAGGCATGGTAAGTATGGGACTCTTAGATTACTATCTTTTTTATTACTTTGATCAAGTAGTCATTCTGAGACAATCTAAAGATCATAATGAAACTAAAAATATGGCATGGATATTTCTATCACATCCTAACTGCAATGAAATGGAACTTGAGTATATCTCATACCAATCTGTGAGTATGAGGAAGTATAAAGTACAATCCTCATGATAAGAGAAAGGGAACAAGGAAGATGATCTCTATTCAATAAAGAATATGTGAAGAATAAAGATCTTTTCCATGATGTGAATATGAAAAATGTGATTAAATTAGAAAATTTTCATGAACATACTAGGCAATAACAAAGAAAAGAATGATGACTTGTAATCATATTTATAATTCCAATGTTGGTGGCAAGGAACCTAAGATAAAATAAGATTGAATGAAACATGAACAGTTGAAATTTCATGCAATAATAAAAGGGGTGATAATCTCTTTTCTCTGATAAACAACCCTAGATGATGATGGGGTGATAAGAGGAATATGTTTCCTTGTGTTCTTTCCTTTCAAGTACATGGCAGTCAAGTGAGTCTTATGACACTTGATGTGCATGGGTTAGGAGTAATCTATAGATGGGTACTTTGAAAAGTATCAGTTAGTCCTAGACTTTGGTTCCAAGATAAAGTTATATGTGATAAGTAATGTTCTGAGATGAAAGAAAGGTCCTATTATATGTTTGGTTTTGGTAATAACAATAGAATATGGAAATGCTGAGGATGTGATGTGTTTTTGGCACATGTAACAGATACCAAAGTAAGGAATCTTAGTATCCAAGAAGTTTTAGTGGTATGAGAAAGTGAGAAAATGACTCCTAATAAGATGATTAATTTCTGGTTACCTAGAAGGACCAACTTTGAAATCAGTCTAGTCACATACAATAGTATGTATATCATATGTTAGGGGTTTATGCTCTGCATAAAAATGACATCGGTAAGGATGTATTAATTAAAGGAACAATTGTAGGGTCATCTTGGGAAAGGTTTATCAAGATAAGTATAATTCCTTAAATAACCCTATCAAATTTGCAAGCAAGAAAAATCCAAGAAAGTTTTACATTGGCTAAAGATAGATAAACAAGGTTTATAATCCCTATCCAAATCTGTTGAGGTGGCTTATACATATAACATCTAGAGTTACCTCTGAGATAGTTCTCCTTTGATAAGTAGCCTCTCCTTATGACAAGAGAATAAACAACTAACATGATAGTTGGTACAAGTCATAAGTAAGTTTAGTGTTGTGTTAGCAGATTAGAGTGGCACAACAGAAGTATAATAAGACTTGTAGTCCCAAGTGGGTGACAAAATGTAGCTCTAGTCTTTCCTTGGAGGAGAAATGCTAAGCTATGTGAGGGGTGTGGTAAACTCCCCAGATCAAGAATCTTATCACATAAAGTTGTAAGTTGAGTAGGTGACAAATCAGTGAGGTTTGACACCGGAGTTATACAAAGTATGTGTAACATACCAGATCTTGGACCCTACCCTAGAAGTTTGACCTTTTGGGTTTTGGTAAACAAGGTTGAGGTTAGTGTGATCCTAATAATCTAATGCATGAATAATATAATCTAATATGTCATATAATTCATTTGGTGATAATTATATGATAAAGAACTTAATTGGTTAAGTAATGTAGTTAATGGGCCTCTAATGGGCCACATGACATAATACATGTAAGAAAGTCTCAAAAGTGAAAATACACTTCAAATTCGTAATCTACACATCAAAATAAGCTCACATGTCAATTTGCATCTAATTTGGACAACCTCGAAATAATAAGGTAAGTTTAGGAGAGAGAAAGTTGATAAAATGCATTAATGCTCAATAAATATAATTCATGACACCAACAATTGGAAATAAAGGCAAATATGTATTCAATACACTTAAGTTAACTTGTGGATGAAGTGTCACCTAATTTAGATAATCCTAATGTCATTAATACATGAGGAAAGAGAAACTAAATTTTGGATAATAAATGCATTAACAGTTCTTAAAAGGAAAATATAATTCCAAAATCGGAATCTACATGTCCTAATTAGTCTAGGTGCAAAGTTTCACCTCAATTGAATAATGTTTGCTACCTCAATTTATCTAAAAAGGAAAATAACTAAAAATTAATCCCAATATAATTCAGACTTTGGTTTTCCTTGATTTACATGTCACAATTTATCTCGTTTGATTTTATATGGTCTGTGTAATGCCTGATTTCCTTTATTTTCCTGATTTTGGCTTAGTTTGGTCCACTTTATTTTTGACCGAGAGATTCATTATTTGTCTTCTTTCTTTCTCCTTTCCTACTCTCGCACGCAGCCTGTTCCTTCTCTGATTCTTTTTCTCTGATTTATCCCTCCTCTCTCTATTTCCTTCTTTGATTCTTTCTCCCACTCCTTCCTTTCTCTTTCCTACACCTTCTCATCCCAGTTTCTTGGGTATTTGTACAACGATATCCCAAACCATGATGCACCACCATTGCTCTCTATTTTCTCCCCTGTTTCCCACTCCGTGACATCTCCTCATCACCTCAGGCGATCAGACCACTTGGAATTTGTTCCCTGACCTCCGTCAGGATCCCAGGTCCTGGTTTCCTATCTTAGTTTGGCTTCTTCAAACTCCGAGTATGCTTCCCTACTCTGCCCATCCTGTGCCGGTAAGTTCAAGTCAGGGCAAGAGTTTCACGTCATCGCCTGGTGATGGCTCGGGCCTCTTCCTTGTGCTAATGCGAAGGTAACTTGTTCTTCAATTTGGTCTGACATTGAGAGATTGATGTTTCCCCATTCTTACCAGAGTTCATGGGTTTTGGTTCATCCTTACGTTCTGAGCACTAATCAAATGGGGATTTTGGATTTATAACTTTAGAATGAGCATCTGAATCCGTTGGGTATGTTTTCATGGACGGATTTGGTTAGTTTTTCTGGAGATGTTCTGGTGGTCATCTCCCTTAGTGCTGCTCTTCATGTGTTCTAGGGAGAATAAACTGGGGTCATCTTGACCTTTACACCCTCCTCTTCCTTCATTTCTTAGTTTTCTACCTAGGAAAGTTTGGTCTTTTTCTCCTCTGGTTTTGCCTTTGGCTCGAGTGTTTTTTTTCTCAACGTGTGTTAGCTGGCGATGGGTCCTGACCAAACGGCCATATCTGATTGGGCCAGGTTATCTCAGTTGTTAAGAAAAAGGATAATGCTTACGTGGATATTTCTGATTTGTCTGCTTTTGTAAAATTCATAATAAATTATTCATAGCTCAGAAAAATGAAAAAAAATGAGTTGGAGTTAGAAAAATACCATCTAACTAATTGTGCATGTTTTGATAACTAAATTGAAAGATTAATAATAGATGTTTTTGTGGATCTAATTTAAATGGAGAATATCTTGTAAGAAAATCATAACTAATTAGTTATAAGTCAGAAAAATATAATAAAATATGTTTTGGACTCAGAAAAAGGTAACCTAAAATACAACATGGTTTTGATAAAATAATTCATATCATGTTAAAAGGTGTTTTAGGGTTTTGAATAATTAATAGAAACCTAACCCTAATTCCACATATATGCTTAAAAGGTTCTTTGGATGCCTAGGCTTGGACCTAGAAGTGACTTTAGATCGTTTGACTCTAAAGATGAGGTATGTTGTATTCCCTATTACTTCATGTTGAGCAATTCACCTATATTTTATCATTCTCTTGGTCCTATGGACAATAGCCTATACAGATTGCTCTTATCTCTTATTATCATGGTTCTTGTGAACTATCTTGCTTGTTATGGACTTGGATATTCTCTTGGTATCTATCTTGTGCATGGTTGCACATTGTACTTGTTAATGACATGTATCCACTGTGATGTGGATGTTTACTTGGTGATATATTCTCACTTTGAAGTGGATTTGTTTATTTGTTGAGTTGTCCATTGTGTGATGGCAACATTGTTTCATTCTGACTATACTTTTCTACTTGCCTCTACATTAAACAGGCTATGTGATTCAGTAGCACTAGAGTAGTGTAGTTACATTGGTTTTGGGGCAATATTCCCCTGTTGTTTATTTAGAGGGTGGTAGTATACCATTCATCTATAATCGAGTGTGGCAGTTATCCATACTCAACTTTATATATTGGGAGATTGGCAATATTCCTTTCTCTATCAAGTTTCAACTTTATGAGGGTTGGCTGCCAATTGTTTTTATATTGTTCTAGGGCTATGTTTATCTCACATGCATGCATGGTATTGATTGTGGGGTGTGTGCCCAACTTGTGCTTCATTTCCCACCATGGTAGTGGATGTATATATGGCACAATCCTTTTTATGTTGTTATATGGCAAGTATCTCTCTTTATGTGATCTTTTCTCTTGATACCCACTTGGGTGGTACTTATCTTTTCTATGGGAAGCTTCACTTTATATTTGATGTCCTTTATTTCATAATGTTGCTTAATTTCCTATTTAGTATGCACATACCAGCCTTTGTTGATGTCTTCTATTTATCTCTTTTGCTGGGGTATGCTTCCAACCCTATATGGAGGACTAGATGACAAGGCATGTTGACTTGAACTTAGCTTGAGATGTTGAAGCTTAGAGACAATCTTGAGGTGGTTTAGATTTCCTATACATGGATCCTTATGTTGTAATTTTAAGATGTTCCCTTGTTTTATAAATGAATATAGTCATGTTTTTATTCCTCTTCTACACTTTGGTTGCTTTGTATACTATTATTAAAGATTTGAAAATTTTACGCCCTCCATCATACTTTCTGAGTGTGTTTGGACTGGAGGTTCTATTGTTCAAAATTTTAGTAGAGAAGTGGTTTCACTTCTTTACAACATGGTATCAGAGCCCATGGTAGTTGGAATTTGACTATTTCAATTTTGTCTCCTCATAAGAACCCTTGACTTTGTTAGTTACCTCGAAGTGAGATGTTGACCCTAGAGTTGATCTATGATGATCTTTGTAAGAAATAAGGTTTGTTTTGAGGATGCGATTAGGTTATGAGGAAGTATTCATATGGAAATATTATGACTTGGTTCTGGTATTGATTTTAGTGTACATGTTGGATTTACCTCACAAAGTATTTCATCAAAAAAAATTTCATTATACTGCTATATGTACAAAAATTTTCTTTGGTTTGTCGATGTTTTCTTGAACTAAGTCACAATGAAGAGAAACCCTAGTATTAGTTGTATAGAATTAACCCTAGTTTTTGTGAATAGGATTTATAAAAAGGTGTAGTTGACCTACCCTATGACTTTTGGATGTTCTTGTAGGGTTGATAGGTTAGAGACATGGGGACCTATAACTCAACCCTAGTTGGTGACTTGATAGTTGGATACATGAGAAACATACGTCTCTAAACCTTTCATAACTAAGAGATGTCGGTCGCTCTAAAAACTTGTTTAGTTAGACTTTTTAGGTTGAACCTTTTTAAGGGGTGGAGAGTAGTTGGTAGTTGATGTTGGATCAATAGATTTTGAGGACAAAATCCTTTGAAGGGGTGGAGTGTTGTAACATACCTGATCTTCGACCCTACCCTAGAAGTTTGACCTTTTGGGTTTTTCCAAACAAGGTTGAGGTTAGTGTGATCCTAATAATCTAATGCATGAATAATATAATCTAATATGTCATATAATTCATTTGGTGATAATAAGATGATAAAGAACCTAATTGGTTAAGTAATGTAGTCAATGGGCCTCTAATGGGCCACATGACATAATACATGTAAGAAATTCTCAAAAGTGAAAATAGACTTCAAATCCGTAATATACACATCAAAATAAACTCACATGTCAATTTTCATCTAATTTGGACAACCTCGAAATAATAAGGTAAGTTTAGGAGAGAGAAAGTTGATAAAATGCATTAATGTTCAATAAATATAATTCATGACACCAAAAGTTGGAAATAAAGGTAAACTTGTATTCAATACACTTAATTTAACTTGTGGATAAAGTTTCACCTAATTTATATAATCCTAATGTCATTAATACATGAGGAAAGAGAAACTAAGTTTTGGATAATAAATGCATTAAAAGTTCTCAAAAGGTAAATCTAATTCCAAAATTAGAATCTACATGTCCTAATTAGTCTATGTGCAAAGTTTTACCTCAATTGAATAATGTTTGCTACCTCAATTTATCTAAAAAGGAAAATACCTAAAAATTAATCCCAATATAATTTAGACTTTGGTTTTCCTTGATTTACATGTCACAATTTATCTCGGTTGATTTTATATGGTCTGTGTGACGTCTGCTTTCCTTTATTTTCCCAATTTTGGCTTATTTCAGTCAACTTTATTTTTTACCGAGATATTCGTTGTTTGTCTTCTTTCTTTCTTCTTTCTTGCTCTCGCGTGCAACCTGTTCCTTCTCCAATTTCTCCCACCTCTCTGTATTTCCTTCTTCAATTCATTCTCCCACTCCTTCCTTTCTCTTTCCCACACCTTCTAATCCTGATTTCTTCGGTATTTGTACCCCGATATCCCAAACCATGATGCACCACCATTGCTCTTTGTTTCCGCCCCTGTTTCCTACTCTGTGACATCTCCTCATCACCTTAGGCAATCGGACGGCCGAGAATTTGTTCCCTGACCTCTGTTGGGATCCCAAGTCCTGGTTTCCTGCCTTAGTTCGGCTTCTTCAAACTCCGAGTATGCTTCCCTACTCTGCCCATCCTGTGCCGATAAGGTTGAGTCGGGGCAAGAGTTTCACGCCGTCGCGGGGCCTGGTGATGGCTCAGGCCTCTTCCTTGTACTAATGCGAAGGTAACTTATTCTTCAATTTGGTCTGTCATTGAGAGATTGATGTTTCCCCATTCTTACTAGAGTTCATGAGTTTTGGTTCATCCTCACATTCTGAGAACTAATCGAACTTGGTTTTTGGATTTCTATCTTCGGAATGTGCATCTGAATCCGTTGGGTATGTTTTCATGGACGGATTTGGTTGGTTTTGCTAGAGATGTTCTAGTGGTTGTCTCCCTCGGTGCTGCTCTTTGTGTGTACTAGGGAGAAGAAATTGGGGGTCAACATGACATTTACACCCTCCTCTCCCTTCATTTCTTAGTTTTCTGCCTGGGAACGTTTCGTCTTTTTCTCCTCTAGTTTTGCCTTTGGGTCGAGTGTTTTTTTTCCTCAACATGTGTTAGCTGGCGATGGGTCCTGACCAAACGGCCATATCTGATTGGGCCAAGTCATCTTGATCATTAAGAAAAAGGATAATTCTTATGTGGATATTTCTGATTGGTTTTATTTTTAAAATTTCATAATAAATTATTCTTAGCTCAAAAAATGAAGAAAAATATGAATTGGACTTAGAAAAATACTATCTAACTAATTTTGCATGTTTTGATAACTAAATATAAAGATTAGTAATAGGTGTTTTCCTGGATCTAATTTAAATGGAGAATATCTTGTAAAAAAACATAAATAATTATTTATAAGTCAAAAATATAATAAAATATGTTTTGGACTCAGAAAAAGGTAACCTAAAATACGAAATGGTTTTGATAAAATAATTCATATCATGTTAAAAGGTGTTTTTAACGTTTTTAATAATTAATGGAAACCTAACCCTAATTCCACATATATGCTTAATAGGTTCTTTGGATGCCTAGGTTGCACCTACAAGTGACTTTAGATCGTTTGACACGGAAGATGAGGTATGTTGTATTCTCTATTACTTCATGTTGAGCAATTCACCTATATTTTGTCTTTCTCTTGGTCCTATAGACGATAGCCTATACAAATTGTTCTTATCTCTTGTTATCATGGTTCGTGTGAACTATCTTGCTTGCTATGGACTTGGATATTCTCTTGGTATTTATCTTGTGCATGGTTGCACATTGGACTTGTTGATGACATGTATCCACTGTGATGTGGATGTTTACTTGGTTATATATGCCCACTTTGAAGTAGATTTGTTTATTTGTTGAGTTGTCCATTGTGTGATGCAAACATTGTTTCATTATGGCTATACTTTTCTACTTGCCTCTACATTAAACATGATATGTGATTCAACATCACAAGAGTAGTGTAGTTACATTGGTTTTGGGGGCAATATTCCCCTATTGTTTATTTGGAGGGTGGCATTATACCATTCCTATAACATCCCTGACCTGGGTTATGCTTAAACCTAGATATTTTGTTTAATAAAGTTGATTATATGCTTTCTCTTATCTCTTGAAAAGTGATTAAGGCCCAAGAGGAACTTATATTTCAATTTTAGTCCTTTTTGAATAATGTTGAAATAATGTTTTGCTTGTTTTGGACTAATATGCAAATTACCCAAGTTGAGGGGTTAAATTGCAAATTATGCATGGTAAAATGTTCCTCATATGTTGAAGCATCATAGGAATGAGTATGATGTAGTAGTATGGCTTCTACAAGCCTGAATAACAAGAAAAAGCCTGTTGAGCAATGTTTGTGCATTAAAACCTAGTTTTGGTGTAATGTGCAATTTACCCAAAATATAGGGTTCAGTATGAAAAATACCACTTCAAGAGGGTCCCTCATGATTCTTGTAATAATGTAGAGAAAATAATTTGAGAGGGGCGCCTCATTTGAATCATTTTGGAAGAAAGAGAATCTTGTTATTAAAATAATCAAGATTTAAGCATAATTGGAACTTTATTTCGATTTAATGCAAAAATAAATATATTAATTGGATTACCCTTCAACCAAAATTGTGTTGGTTGAAAATAAACAAGTGTGGACGTCCTTGTGCCTTGAAAAGGCAATGGAAATATCTACGTGAGTGGAGAACCCACTCACATTAAGAAAAGAAAAAAATATCCACTAACTTATGGATATTAGTATTATATGATTTAAGGTGCTTAATTTGCTTTTCTTTAAATCATGGATAATTGAGAGGAATAAGAGGAAATGAAGATAGCCTCTTATCCAAGGAAGAGAAGGGGGCAAGTGGCAAGGAAAATGGAGGAGATAATTCCTACTTTCTCTCTCTTAAATGAATTTTCAATAAAATTCATATATACTCATTTATCCATAGCTTGAATGGGTAATTTCGAAGCCACTTTCACTTATTGCTTGCAAAAAGACCAAGGGAGCTTAGGAGAAACAGTAGGACGACTCCCAACCTGTAGGTAAGCTCCATGGCCCTCTTTCACCTTGATTCCATGGTGGAAATCACAAATCAATGCTTGATTTCTTCTTATCTTCACTCCATCTTCAACTCTAACTATTCCTTTTCACTCAAAGCTTGAGGACGAGCCTTGGGATAGTGAAAGGAGATTCATCCACCATTTTTGACATGATCTGGAAGCTTTGAAGCTCAATTGGAGGTGGGTTATATAACTTGAACCCTTGAACTTTGTTATTGATTCCATATCTTCATCAATTGTTGATTCCTTCTTTATTCTAGAAATTTTATTTGAATGATTGATGCAATCACCATGGAAATTACAGCAAGTTTCGTGGGTTTGTAGCTTGAATATGATGATGTCATCACAAGCACACACCTCAATTAATACCCTAGGCAAACGGTTTCAAAATTTGAGACAAATCAGTTTCAATGAAATTGGTCAAACAGTTTCAACCAAACAGTTTGAAACCAAACAGTTTCAAACCATTTGGAGTGGTTGACCGTTTGAAATGGTTGACCGTTTGAGGAAATATGCTGATGTAATTGGATATTGATCCAATGGTTTCAATTGGTTTGATCTTAATGGTCTCAATTGTGAATGATCCCTCAAATGCAAACCCTAGACGGGTTGAGTGTTGAATCCTTAAGTAATTAAATCAATTTTTGGGTTGACTCACCCAAATGGTCTCAAGACCATTTGGAGGTCACCCAAACGGTCTCAAGACTATCTGGAGGTCAACCAAGACCGTTTGGAAGTCTATGGTTGATTATGATTGGATGGTTGAAGATCCATTGATTTCCAAATTGAAATACAATCAACAACTCAATTGATGATTGATTCAATGATGCAAACCCTAATTGAATTTCACAAATTTCAATGATGGGATGGGTCAAACGGTCTCAAGACCACATGGAGGTCATCCAAATGACCTCAAAACCGTTTGAGGTCAGGTCATGTCATGGTTTGATGATGATCCAATGATTTGAATTGAATTAGTTCCACAATGTCAACCATTGATGGTTCCTTGATTTTAAAACCCTAATTGATGGTTTCTTGATTGTAAACCCTAATTCAATTGGGTTCAAAACCTTAATTGAAGTTCCAATTGAATGGTGATTCAATGGTTTAATTAAATAATAAATCAGTAGTTCAAATGATAGATGGTTCAATGATTGAAACCTTGAATTGATAAAGTGATAGAAGACCTTTTTTGTCCATTCAGTTTTGAGAGAGTTTGGACCTAACGGTCTTAAGACCGTTTGAGTCCAAATGGTATCAAGACCGTTTGGGATCAAACGGTCTCAAGACTGTTTGAGACCAAACGGTCTCAAACCATTTGGAGACCCAAGTGGTTTCAAGTGTGAATTGTCCATACGGTTTCATTATTATTTTGTTTAAATGGTTTCAAACCATTCAATGTCTGAGTGACCAAGACTGTTTGGGGTCTAAGTGACCAAGACCATTTTAGGTTCAATTGGTAAAATCATTTGGACACCTAAGGTGATTAAAGGTCAATTAACTAATTGATTATTAATGATGTAAATCAAAGGTGATTACAATGGTTGTACTTTCGAGGTACTAGGGTAATAAGTAAATTTTTGAGTGGTTAACTCTTGATGCTTATGAAATCAATGATTTAATATGTTGCGACAACCCTTCATTCAAGTTGATTGGACCTAATCTAATTAAGATTGAAGTAATTAACATCCTATAGTGGATGAGAGAGAGAGGAATTCCTACATGAATGACAATCATGTAATGGTTAAACCTCAACACTTTCAACATGAACAAAATAGGTAATTAGGGTATGATCCTTTGTAAAGAGATCATGAAACCCTAATTGAGAAGGTTGATGAAACCCAAATGGAAGGATGTTATGTGAAATCCTAATTGAGGGTGATGTCAAGTGAAACCTTAATTTCAGGTAATGCTACATGAAACCCCGATATGGAAGGATGTTATGTGAAACTCTAATGTAGAGTGATGTTATGTGAAATCCAAATATGGAAAAGATGTTATGTGAACTCTAAATTATAAAGATGGAAAACTCTATTCCTAATAATGGAATAGTAATTAATATATTAATAAGTGAAATACTTAAAGAGGTTGATAATGGATATCTTTATATCAATACTGCCTTAACTTAAAGATGAGTCCATATCATTATCAATGGTTGTATTTTCTAAATAAGTGATTAATGACCAATACATTATATGATAAATGTGATGAACTGGTGTATAAAGTATTAGAATGGGAAATACCCTAATACAAGCTAACTGGATGAACTTAAGTCAAATAAAGGTGATGAGGGAAGTTATACATCAAAATATGATAGATATCACATCCAACACCTCAATATTGATATACCTTGATGTATTTTAAATCCAATAAGTTTGGATGAGAACATGAAATGTGTCATGTCAGTTGTTACATTGAGATGTAATGCACTTTGATAAGTGTAGGCTAACATGCCTTGTGAAAATGTTAATCCAAATCAATAAACTATGATGCAATCATATTCTGGTAAAGATGAGAGAGAAACTCATATTTTGTGTTGATAATTCATTTAATGATGAATGATGAGAATAAATAAGTATGATTGAATATTTATGTTATCAATGTTGGCTCCTAGCTGTGTGAAGCAATGAAATAGGACTTGATCATTAATAATGTGATCTTGAGAACCTAAACGGTTATTTATGGAAAACCCTAATGGAGGGTGATGATATGCAAGAGAAATCATAACCCTAAAAAAAGGGGGAATAATGGTATTACTTTGTGTTGTATGGTGCTGATATGAAAGCATTATAACTGTTATCATGAAAGTACTAACCATGTAGGTATTATGAGAAGATAAACATAGCCAGGTATGAGTTATGATGTTTCTTTTATTAAAGTTGTTAATGAGCCATAATATGCCTTGTTGCCTAGAAAGAGGTAACAAGAGGAGAAATAAGCTTTGTGAGCTATGTAGAATGCTTGTGTAGCAAGAATGATGATTACCTTGGTCAGGTGACCTGAAGGTATTAAGTTACCTATTAAGTGGTAACAAGTATTCTATGATGAACTAAGGGTTTGAATACCCATATTCTATAATCATGATGATGAACTTGTTAAGAAATGGAAAGGTACTTGATGAGATGTGGGATTAAGATCCCAATACTTTATTGAAAGAGTATGGCTACAGGCCATGACTTCACAAAACAATGCCAGGCATTAGCTGTGTGATCTAAGCCTAAAGAGAGTATATGATGTGGCTATAACTCTATAATGAAGATGTCAATATATTCTGGCAAGAAAATTGTAGTTTGACACATGATGTGTAAAATATAATCAACCATGTAGTGTATTTGCAAAAAGTTGAAATATGAGAAACATTGTTTGATATTATCCTGCTCAATATAGCAGATAAATGTTATACATGTTCTTCATATTCCTTATTGGATAAGTGACATGCAGCTCTATCAGGTTATAGCTGCAATGCTTTAGATAAGAATAATGTTCTAATCTGTTAGACAATGAATTAACTATTGTTAAGCAATTATGGCTCCTTTGTTTAGATTTATCGTATTAATCTGCAATAATAATGTTCTGGCAGAGAGTTATATCTCTCGCTGGGGCAATTTACAATTCTCTCACCCTCGTTGGAACCACATTTTTAGGTGGATGCAGATGAGGAGGCAGGAACCCTTCTGTAGTTGAAGGACAACAACAGTAGCAGTAGGGACAACAGTGAATTCTCAGGTGGAGACATTGGCTGATATGTCTTGTATAGATGTACATAGAGTCCTATGTGTCATCTCTGTATTCTCAGGTCCTCGGAGTAGTAGTTAGTGCATTTGAGATTTTGGCTTAGTGCCTCAAGATTTTATATGGCATGTGTTTAGTTTAACAGAGCAATTGATGCATGTAATTCTAAAAAAAAGATGATACATGACATGTACTTGTGAACCAATATGTAATTAAATTACTCAAGTTCTTTATGAAAGAGTTTTCCTATGTGTGGACCTCTCTGTAAAATGGTTTTAATTTTAGTGATTTTTGATAATTCACTTCTTAGTGATCGCTTCCTCTAAGTTAATAGAGTTTTATTTGAATGATGCGTCACAATTTAGTGGTATCAGAGCTCCAGGTTTGCTAAGTCTACAGAGACATAGGATTAAGTATGTTGAGTCTGTTCTAAGTGTCTTCCAGTTCATCTGATAGTATCTTCTGCTCATATAGGAGAAGAAAAACTTGAAGATGTCTGGATCACATGAAGAATATGCTGATGAGTGCAGCATTGCTGCACCAGGAAGAGGTGCAAGGGATCAAGCTAGGAAGGAGCCAACACATGGACATCCCCAATTTGACCCATCTATGATAGATAATCCAGCCTTCCATACCCTGTTCAGCCAGTTCATGGCGACTATGACACACATGGATGATAGGATGCCACCACCTTCACCTAGGGCACGAGCACACAATGAGGGATATGGAGCTGACAAGACTTTTGAGAGACTTTGTTGGGTTGGAGCCATAGATTATGCTGGTACAGCTGATCCAGCAGATGCTGATTTGTGGCTGACGAAGCTGGAGAAGGCTTTCAGGATCCTTGATATTCTTGAAGTCGAGAAGGTAATACATGCAGTGTACCTCCTAAAATAGAGTGCTGGTCACTGGTGGATTATAGATGAAGACAAGAGGCCAGGTGAAGAAGTTGGATGGGAGGTATTCCGACGAGAGTTCGTCAGTAAATACTTCCCTAAGACGTATCTAGATGAGAAGATCTCTCCATTTGAGAGGATCAGACAAGGACAGATGAACGTTAGCGAGTATGAAGCTAAGTTCATGGAGCTTTTGCGGTTTTGTCCGCATATGGCAGTTAATGACGAGGAAAGAATTCAACATTTTGAGAAGGGGTTGAACGCTGAACTGACCACTCCCGTGTCTACTTAGAGAATAGGGAGAGGTTTGCCACTTTTGTGGAGTCGGTAAGGAGGATATAAAGGTCTGAAATCGAGAAACGACAGACCAGTGGTAAGAAGGTGTACACTCAGTTTCAAGGACAAAGATATGAAAGTTTTAAGAAGATGAGATTTTCTACATCGACAGCATCATCGAGATTCAATACCCAGACACAATGGACGTCAAGTAGGGGTAGGGACCGTAGTATTGCTCCAATTAGAGCCTCCAACATAGCATCAACATTGGTGACTAGATCTCACAGACCCTATTTTGCGACTAGGGTCTGTTACCAATGTAGACAACTGGGACATCTAGCAAAGGATTGTCCAGATGGGAATACAATGGTGACTCAACCCCAGGGGCAGAGTCAACAAGGCTCACAAAGGAGGAAGTTTTCTAGTAACAATAGAGGACGTGGACAAGCATCCCGAGCTGGTTCATCAACACCTAACAATCAAGCACAGGGTCAACAACCAACAACCGTGAGGTTCTATGCAATGAATCAATCTGATGCAATAGTCAACCCTCAGGCTGTGATAGGTCAGATGAAATAGATTCATTATGATATTTCATTTCATGATTCTATGTGTTAAAAATAAGAAAGTAGTTGTTTTTGAACTTCCTGTGACTAGTCCTATAAGGACACAAAGAAGATGAGAATTTACATTTTACTCAGTATTCCTTAAAATGCTTTATAATCTCTCTTATCTGTGTGATAAAAGATGAGATATAGAAGTGATTCCTGAAGAAAAATTAGGAATGAAAAATCTTGTGTGTATAATGATATGAAAAGTGAGGACCATGACAGTAAATAAAGTGCATACTACCTAATCTCAGTACTTGTATACCCTGGCTAGGTATATGATTATTGGAGATAGGGCAAGTGTGGAACTATTAGATTGTTATCTTTCTGATTACTCTGATCAAGTAGTCATTCTGAAACAATATAGTGAGTATAATAAAACCAAATAGGGATTGCTGAGTGAACTTTCCCAATTACATAGGGATTGCTAGGTGAACTTTCCCAATTACATAGGGATTTCTAAGTGAACTTTCCCAACTACATAGGGATTGCTAAGTGAACTTTCCCAACTAATGAGGAATTGCTAAGTGAACTTTCCCAACTAATGAGGAATTGCTAAGTGAAACTTTCCCAATTACATAGGGATTGCTAGGTGAACTTTCCCAATTACATAGGGATTTCTAAGTGAACTTTCCCAACTACATAGGGATTGCTAAGTGAACTTTCCCAACTAATGAGGAATTGCTAAGTGAACTTTTCCAACTAATGAGGAATTGCTAAGTGAACTTTCCCAACTAATGAGGGATTTCTAAGTGAACTTTCCCAAATAATGAGGAATTGCTAAGTGAACTTTCCCAACTAATGAGGAATTGCTAAGTGAACTTTACCAACTAATGAGGAATTGCTAAGTGAACTTTCCCAACTAATGAGGAATTGCTAAGTGAACTTTCCCAACTAATGATGAATTGCTAAGTGAACTTTCCCAACTAATGAGGAATTGCTAAGTGAACTTTTCCAACTAATGAGGAATTGCTAAGTGAACTTTCCCAACTAATGAGGAATTTCTAAATGAACTTTCCCAACTAATGAGGAATTGCTAAGTGAACTTTCCCAACTAATGAGGAATTGCTAAGTGAACTTTCCCAATTACATAGGGATTGCTAAGTGAACTTTCCCAACTAATGAGGAATTGCTAAGTGAACTTTCCCAACTAATGATGAATTGCTAAGTGAACCTTCCCAACTAAATAGGGATTGCTGAGTGAACTTTCCCAATTACATAAGGATTGCTGAGTGAACTTTCCCAATTACATAGGGATTGCTGAGTGGACTTTCCCAACCACATAGAGTTTGCTAAGTGAACTTTCCCAAATAAATAAAGGATGGCTAAGTGGATTACCTCTATTAAATATATATTTACTTTTTGATGTACATTGATTAGAAATAATCCATTTATGGATACTTAGAAAAGTATCAGTTTGCTTTGGACTTTGGTTCCAAGATAATGATATATGGAACAAGCAATGTCCTAAAATAAAAGAAATACCTTGTGCATGTGTACCCTTGGTGGTAACAACAAAGAAACGAATATGATAGCGATGAGATGTGTTCTCAACACATATGATGAATACCAAAGTAAGGATTCTGGTATCAGAGAAATAATAGATGATTTATGTTGGTTATCTATATTTTACAACTGTGAAATCAATCTAGTCATTCAAAATGATATGGACATTATATGTTAGGGGTTCATGCTCTGCATAAACATAACATTGATAGAGGGGTAATAATTGAAGGGTAATTAAATATAGGCTTTGTATGATAAAGTCAAGATGATAAATCTGTGTGGAAGAACCTGATACTGGATAAAGCTTTATATAATATTCATGACATTGAGATGATAATTAGAGACTTGATGACATGAGTAACAACTATCTTCTGTTATCTGGGATTTTGGGGACGAAATCCTTGTTAGGGGTTTATAATTTGTAACGTCCTTGACCTGGGCTATGCTTAAACCTAGGTATATTTTTTAATAAATTTGATTATATGCTTTCTCTTATCTCTTGAAAAGTGATTAAGGCTCAATAGGAACTTATATTTCAATTTTAGTCCTTTTTGAATAATGTTGAAATAATGTTTTGCTTGTTTTGGACTAATATGCAAATTACCCAAGTTGAGGGGTTAAATTGCAAATTATGCATGGTAAAATGCTCCTCATATGTTGAAGCATCATTGAAATGAGTATGATGCAGTAGTTTGGCTTCTACAAGCCTGAATAACAAGAAAGAGCATGTTGAGCAATGTTTGTGCATTAAAACCTAGTTTTTGTGTAATGTGCAATTTACCCAAAATATAGGGTTCAGTATGCAAAATACCACTTCAAGAGGATCCCTCATGATTCTTGGAATCATGTAGAGAAAATAATTTGAGAGGGGTGCCTCATTTCAATCATTTTGGAAGAAAGAGATTCTTGATATTAAATAATCAAGATTTAAGCATAATTGAAACTTTATTTCGATTTAATGCAAAAATAAATATATTAATTGGATTACCCTTCAACCAAAATTATGTTGGTTGAAAATAAACAAGTGTGGACGTCCTTGTGCCTTGCAAAGGCAATGGAAATATCTACGTGAGTGGAGAACCCACTCACATTAAGAAAAGAAAAAAATATCCACTAACTTATGGATATTAGTATTATATGATTTAAGGTGCTTAATTTGCTTTTCTTTAATGGATAATTGAGAGGAATAAGAGGAAAATAAGATATCATCGTATCCAAGGAATAGAAGGGGGTAAGTGGCAAGGAAAATGGAGGAAATAATTCCTACTTTCTCTCTCTTAAATGAATTTTCAATAAAATTCATATATTCTCATTTATCCATAGCTTGAATGGGTAATTTCGAAGCCACTTTCACTTATTGCTTAATGGCAACATTGTTTCATTCTGACTATACTTTTCTACTTGCCTCTACATTAAACATGCTATGTGATTAAGTAGCACTAGAGTAGTGTAGTTACATTGGTTTTGGGGCAATATTCCCCTGTTGTTTATTTAGAGGGTGGTAGTATACCATTCATCTATAATCGAGTGTGGCAGTTATCCATACTCAACTTTATATATTGGGAGATTGGCAATATTCCTTTCTCTATCAAGTTTCAACTTTATGAGGGTTGGCTGCCAATTGTTTTTATATTGTTCTAGGGCTATGTTTATCTCACATGCATGCACGGTATTGATTGTGGGGTGTGTGCCCAACTTGTGCTTCATTTCCCACCATGGTAGTGGATGTATATATGGCACAATCCTTTTTATGTTGTTATATGGCAAGTATCTCTCTTTATGTGATCTTTTCTCTTGATACCCACTTGGGTGGTACTTATCTTTTCTATGGGAAGCTTCACTTTATATTTGATGTCCTTTATTTCATAATGTTGCTTAATTTCCTATTTAGTATGCACATACCAGCCTTTGTTGATGTCTTCTATTTATCTCATTTGCTGGGGTATGCTTCCAACCCTATATGGAGGACTAGATGACAAGGCATGTTGACTTGGACTTAGCTTGAGATGTTGAAGCTTAGAGACAATCTTGAGGTGGTTGAGATTTCCTATACATGGATCCTTATGTTGTAATTTTAAGATGTTCCCTTGTTTTATAAATGAATATAGTCATGTTTTTATTCCTCTTCTACAATTTGGTTGCTTTGTATACTATTATTAAAGATTTGAAAATTTTACGCCCTCCATCATACTTTCTGAGTGTGTTTGGACTGGAGGTTCTATTGTTCAAAATTTTAGTAGAGAAGTGGTTTCACTTCTTTACAACATGGTATCAGAGCCCATGGTAGTTGGAATTTGACTATTTCAATTTTGTCTCCTCATAAGAACCCTTGACTTTGTTAGTTACCTCTAAGTGAGATGTTGAACCTAGAGTTGATCTATGATGATCTTTGTAAGAAATAAGGTTTGTTTTGAGGATGCGATTAGGTTATGAGGAAGTATTCATATGGAAATATTATGACTTGGTTCTGGTATTGATTTTAGTGTACATGTTGGATTTACCTCACAAAGTATTTCATCAAAAAAAATTTCATTATACTGCTATATGTACAAAAATTTTCTTTGGTTTGTCGATGTTTTCCTGAACTAAGTCACAATGAAGAGAAACCCTAGTATTAATTGTATAGAATTAACCCTAGTTTTTGTGAATAGGATTTATAAAAAGGTGTAGTTGACCTACCCTATGACTTTTGGATGTTCTTGTAGGGTTGATAGGTTAGAGACATGGGGACCTATAACTCAACCCTAGTTGGTGACTTGATAGTTGGATACATGAGAAACATACGTCTCTAAACCTTTCATAACTAAGAGATGTCGGTCGCTCTAAAAACTTGTTTAGTTATACTTGTTAGGTTGAACCTTTTTAAGGGGTGGAGAGTAGTTGGTAGTTGATGTTGGATCAATAGATTTTGAGGACAAAATCCTTTGAAGGGGTGGAGTGTTGTAACATACCTGATCTTCGACCCTACCCTAGAAGTTTGACCTTTTGGGTTTTTCCAAACAAGGTTGAGGTTAGTGTGATCCTAATAATCTAATGCATGAATAATATAATCTAATATGTCATATAATTCATTTGGTGATAATAAGATGATAAAGAACCTAATTGGTTAAGTAATGTAGTCAATGGGCCTCTAATGGGCCACATGACATAATACATGTAAGAAATTCTCAAAAGTGAAAATAGACTTCAAATCCGTAATATACACATCAAAATAAGCTCACATGTCAATTTTCATCTAATTTGGACAACCTCGAAATAATAAGGTAAGTTTAGGAGAGAGAAAGTTGATAAAATGCATTAATGTTCAATAAATATAATTCATGACACCAAAAGTTGGAAATAAAGGCAAACTTGTATTCAATACACTTAATTTAACTTGTGGATAAAGTTTCACCTAATTTATATAATCCTAATGTCATTAATACATGAGGAAAGAGAAACTAAGTTTTGGATAATAAATGCATTAAAAGTTCTCAAAAGGTAAATCTAATTCCAAAATTAGAATCTACATGTCCTAATTAGTCTACGGGCAAAGTTTTACCTCAATTGAATAATGTTTGCTACCTCAATTTATCTAAAAAGGAAAATACCTAAAAATTAATCCCAATATAATTTAGACTTTGGTTTTCCTTGATTTACATGTCACAATTTATCTCGGTTGATTTTATATGGTCTGTGTGACGTCTGCTTTCCTTTATTTTCCCAATTTTGGCTTATTTCAGTCAACTTTATTTTTTACCGAGATATTCGTTGTTTGTCTTCTTTCTTTCTTCTTTCTTGCTCTCGCGTGCAACCTGTTCCTTCTCCAATTTCTCCCACCTCTCTGTATTTCCTTCTTCAATTCATTCTCCCACTCCTTCCTTTCTCTTTCCCACACCTTCTAATCCTGATTTCTTCGGTATTTGTACCCCGATATCCCAAACCATGATGCACCACCATTGCTCTTTGTTTCCGCCCCTGTTTCCTGCTCTGTGACATCTCCTCATCACCTTAGGCAATCAGACGGCCGAGAATTTGTTCCCTGACCTCTGTTGGGATCCCAAGTCCTGGTTTCCTGCCTTAGTTCGGCTTCTTCAAACTCCGAGTATGCTTCCCTACTCTGCCCATCCTGTGCCGATAAGGTTGAGTCGGGGCAAGAGTTTCACGCTGTCGCGGGGCCTGGTGATGGCTCATGCCTCTTCCTTGTACTAATGTGAAGGTAACTTATTCTTCAATTTGGTCTGTCATTGAGAGATTGATGTTTCCCCCTTCTTACTAGAGTTCATGAGTTTTGGTTCATCCTCACATTCTGAGCACTAATCGAACTTGGTTTTTGGATTTCTATCTTCGGAATGTGCATCTGAATCCGTTGGGTATGTTTTCATGGACGGATTTGGTTGGTTTTGCTAGAGATGTTCTAGTGGTCGTCTCCCTCGGTGCTGCTCTTTGTGTGTACTAGGGAGAAGAAATTGGGGGTCAGCTTGACATTTACACCCTCCTCTCCCTTCATTTCTTAGTTTTCTGCCTGGGAAAGTTTCGTCTTTTTCTCCTCTAGTTTTGCCTTTGGGTCGAGTGTTTTTTTTCCTCAACATGTGTTAGCTGGCGATGGGTCCTGACCAAACGGCCATATCTGATTGGGCCAAGTCATCTTGATCATTAAGAAAAAGGATAATTCTTATGTGGATATTTCTGATTGGTTTTATTTTTAAAAATTCATAATAAATTATTCTTAGCTCAAAAAAATGAAGAAAAATATGAATTGGACTTAGAAAAATACTATCTAACTAATTTTGCATGTTTTGATAACTAAATATAAAGATTAGTAATAGGTGTTTTCCTGGATCTAATTTAAATGGAGAATATCTTGTAAAAAAACATAAATAATTATTTATAAGTCAAAAATATAATAAAATATGTTTTGGACTCAGAAAAAGGTAACCTAAAATACGAAATGGTTTTGATAAAATAATTCATATCATGTTAAAAGGTGTTTTTAACGTTTTGAATAATTAATGGAAACCTAACCCTAATTCCACATATATGCTTAATAGGTTCTTTGGATGCCTAGGTTGCACCTACAAGTGACTTTAGATCGTTTGACACGGAAGATGAGGTATGTTGTATTCTCTATTACTTCATGTTGAGCAATTCACCTATATTTTGTCTTTCTCTTGGTCCTATAGACGATAGCTTATACAAATTGTTCTTATCTCTTGTTATCATGGTTCGTGTGAACTATCTTGCTTGCTATGGACTTGGATATTCTCTTGGTATTTATCTTGTGCATGGTTGCACATTGGACTTGTTGATGACATGTATCCACTGTGATGTGGATGTTTACTTGGTTATATATGCCCACTTTGAAGTAGATTTGTTTATTTGTTGAGTTGTCCATTGTGTGATGCAAACATTGTTTCATTATGGCTATACTTTTCTACTTGCCTCTACATTAAACATGATATGTGATTCAACATCACAAGAGTAGTGTAGTTACATTGGTTTTGGGGGCAATATTCCCCTATTGTTTATTTGGAGGGTGGCATTATACCATTCCTATAACATCCCTGACCTGGGTTATGCTTAAACCTAGATATTTTGTTTAATAAAGTTGATTATATGCTTTCTCTTATCTCTTGAAAAGTGATTAAGGCTCAAGAGGAACTTATATTTCAATTTTAGTCCTTTTTGAATAATGTTGAAATAATGTTTTGCTTGTTTTGGACTAATATGCAAATTACCCAAGTTGAGGGGTTAAATTGCAAATTATGCATGGTAAAATGTTCCTCATATGTTGAAGCATCATAGGAATGAGTATGATGTAGTAGTATGGCTTCTACAAGCCTGAATAACAAGAAAAAGCCTGTTGAGCAATGTTTGTGCATTAAAACCTAGTTTTGGTGTAATGTGCAATTTACCCAAAATATAGGGTTCAGTATGAAAAATACCACTTCAAGAGGGTCCCTCATGATTCTTGTAATAATGTAGAGAAAATAATTTGAGAGGGGCGCCTCATTTGAATCATTTTGGAAGAAAGAGAATCTTGTTATTAAAATAATCAAGATTTAAGCATAATTGGAACTTTATTTCGATTTAATGCAAAAATAAATATATTAATTGGATTACCCTTCAACCAAAATTGTGTTGGTTGAAAATAAACAAGTGTGGACGTCCTTGTGCCTTGCAAAGGCAATGGAAATATCTACGTGAGTGGAGAACCCACTCACATTAAGAAAAGAAAAAAATATCCACTAACTTATGGATATTAGTATTATATGATTTAAGGTGCTTAATTTGCTTTTCTTTAATGGATAATTGAGAGGAATAAGAGAAAAATAAGATATCATCGTATCCAAGGAATATAAGGGGGTAAGTGGCAAGGAAAATGGAGGAAATAATTCCTACTTTCTCTCTCTTAAATGAATTTTCAATAAAATTCATATATTCTCATTTATCCATAGCTTGAATGGGTAATTTCGAATCCACTTTCACTTCTTGCTTGCAAAACGACCAAGGGAGCTTAGGAGCAATAGGAGGACGACTCCTAACCTATAGGTAAGCTTCATGGACCTCTTTCACCTTGATTCCATGGTGGAAATCACAAATCAATGCTTGATTTCTTCTTATCTTCACTCCATCTTCAATTCTAACTATTCCTTTTCACTCAAAGTTTGAGGACGAGCCTTGGGATAGTGAAAGGAGTTTCATCCACCATTGTTGACGTGAGCTTGAAGCTTTGAAGCTCAATTGGAGGTGGGTTATATAACTTGAACCCTTGAACTTTGTTATTGATTCCATATCTTCATCAATTGTTGATTCGTTGTTTATTCCCGAAATTTTATTTGAATGATTGATGAAATCACCATGGAAATTACAGCAAGTTTTGTGGGTTTGTAGCTTGAATATGATGATGTCATCACAAGCACATACCTCAATTAATATCCTAGGCAAACAGTTTCAAAATATGAGACCAATCGGTTTCAATGGAATTGGTCAAATGATTTCAACCAAACCGTTTGAAACCAAACAGTTTCAAACCGTTTGGAGTGGTTAACCATTTGCAATGGTTGACCGTTTGAGGAAATATTCTGATGTAATTGGATATTGATCCAATTGTTTCAATTGGTTTGATCTTAATGGTCTCAATTGTGAATGATCCCTCAAATGCAAACCCTAGACGGGTTGAGTGTTGAATCCTTAAGTAATTAAATCAATTTTTGGGTTGACTCACTTAAATGGTCTCAAGACCATTTGGAGGTAACCCAAATGGTCTCAAGACCATTTGGAGCACTACTACAGAAATAGCGTTCAATGTCTCTTTTCTGGGCGTCGGTTATTAAGGAAAACTGACGCCTATAATATCAGGCGTCGGTTATTTAGGCAAACCGACGTCTATATTCGAAGACCAGCCAGACACGGGTACTGCTTTGTATTCAGCGTCGGCTTACTATTACCAAACGATGCCTAAAAGCACCCGCGAAATCCAATTTACGAGAGAAAAAAATTTGGGCCACATACAGCGTCGGTTTTTTAACTATTCACCGACGCCTATTTAAAATGAAATTTTGCGCGAAAAGTTCCACTTTAGGTGTCGGTTATCCTTGGATAACCGATGCTGATAATAGTTCCAGCCAACTAATTTGGGGTCGGTTTTTTACTATCAACCGACGCTGAAGATAATAGGCGTCGGTTATCTTATATAACTGACGCTGTTGCCCAACTTAATAGAGGCCCGATCACCCGACTCTTCCCCCTTTCTTCCTGTTTCATCGATTTCGTGCGCTAGCTCATCGCCGCTCTTCCAAAATCGCCACCTGCTGCTTCTCGCTCGCCGCCGACGATCCGTGCTGCTGCTCTGCGTTGCCGCCGCCGCCCGCTGTCTTCCTCCTTGTGCCACCGCTGCCCGCTCCTTCCTCCCTGCTCCTTGTGCCGCCGCCGCTTCCTCCCTGCCTGGGCGCCGCCGCCAGTTGTCTTCTTCCTTGGCTCTGGCCGCCGCCGCTGTCTTCTTCCTGGAGCTTGCCGCGCCTGCCCTGCGCCGCTGTCTTCTTCCTTGCCTACAACCTTATTCTCAAGCAGGTACCTGCCGACCTACCCAGGCGGCACCCAGGCACCTAGGCGACCAGGCGTTCACCTAGGGTTTGCCCAGGCGCCCAACCTAGTTAGGCCTCTGGGATGCCTGGGCGATGCTTGGGCTACGCCAAGGCACAATGCTGATGTGTATTTTTTTTTAAATTAAGTTATTTACTGATTTGTGTTTATTTATATACTGATTTGTATTTATTTATGTATTGTTTCAGGAATTAATTGATCATCTGCTGCTGCCCGCCGTCTCCCTGACTGTCGCCTGCTCACCTGCCTGCTTGCCTGCCTACTCGCCTACCCTCCGTCTCACCCAAACAGAGGTAAATCCTATTTTATTACACTCCTTGATCTTTAATCACATAGACTTAATCAACATTGCTACTTATATGATCCTAGTGATTATTATACTGTTTGTATGATCCTAGAAAGTGAACAATCATTGTTCTTTATATTACTTGTACATTGGTATAAATTAGAATGAACAATCACTAAATTATATACTGTTTGTATGGAGTCCAACTTCGTTGTAGATATCTATTATTGTGTTTGTTGGCCTAGAAACCCGTCCAAGATTTAATCATTAGGAGTAAATCTTGGATAGTCCCCAATTTGGGACTGTTCTTGAACACCTAATCTCACTTAGGATGTAAGTGTATAATGTGTATTGGGTTTTCGAGAAAATTTCGGTAGCATTTCCCCGTTTGTTCTCTAAGTACATATGTACTTAGAGAACAACGGGGAAATGTTGCCGAAATTTTCTCGAAAATCCAATACACATTATACACTTACTAGTGAGATTAGGTTTTCAAGGATGGGATAGGTGGTACACATTTATTATATATAAGAATGACATCAAATGTGTTTTTTGGCCTAGAAACCCGTCCAAGATTGACTCGTTAGGAGTAAATCTTGGATAGTTCCCGGTTTGGGACTGTTCTTGAACACCTAATCTCACTTAGGATGTAAGTGTATAATGTGTATTGGGTTTTTGAGAAAATTTTGGTAGCATTTCCCTGTTTGTTCTCTAAGTACATATGTACTTAGAGAACAACGGGGAAATGCTGCTGAAATTTTCTTGAAAACCCAATACACATTATACACTTACTAGTGAGATTAGGTGTTCAAGGATGGAATAGGTGGTACACATTTATTATATATAAGAATGACATCAAATGTGTTTGTTGGCCTAGAAACCCGTCCAAGATTGACTCATTAGGAGTAAATCTTGGATAGTCCCCGGTTTGGGACTGTTCTTGAACACCTAATCTCACTTAGGATGTAAGTGTATAATGTGTATTGGGTTTTCGAGAAAATTTCGGTAGCATTTTCCCGTTTGTTCTCTAAGTACATATGTACTTAGAGAACAGTGGGGAAATGCTGTCAAAATTTTCTTGAAAACCCAATACACATTATACACTTACTAGTGAGATTAGGTGTTCAAGGATGGGATAGGTGGTACACATTTATTATATATAAGAATGACATCACATTATACACTTAGGATGTAAGTGTATACCCTAATCTTTTCCTAATATATACTTGTTTCCTAATATATACTTGTTTTCTCTTTGATCATAGAATGGATAGATCATGAATGTCCATTCGTAATCGTTGCACCCCAGAGTTTATATCTGGTCTTGATCAGTTTATTAGATTTGCCGAGGAACATAGGAAAAAACCTACAAATAGGTTCTACTATCCATGTAGGCATTGCGGTAACAACTTGAAAGTCAACACTGGTGAGGAAATCAAAAGTCATGTCATGTGCAACGGGATTGTACAAGGCTATACAGAATGGCACTGGCATGGAGAGATTTCAAAATCGAAACCAGTAGATGTTGATATCAGTGCTTGGGTGGAAGAAGAAATTGCCTCCGATGACGTAAATGTGAACGAACCAGTTCCAGCAGACATTGTTGATGCGATGTTGGATAGTTGAAGGGTAGAGCACACCGATCCACCTCCTATCTTTAGAAACATTGTGCATGATGCCGAGATACCGTTATACACAGGCTGTGCTAAGTTGATGAAGCTTAGCGCTGTGTTGAGATTGTATAAGTTGAAAGCTAACAATAGATGGAGCGACAAAAGCTTCACTTCATTATTGACTTTGTTGAAAGAAATGCTACTGAAGGAAATGAGATGCCAATCTCAACATACCAGGTAAAGAAAATGTTGTGCCCAATGGGAATGGAAGCCAAGAAGATACACACATGCCCGAATGATTGTGTATTATTTCAAAAGGACTATGTAGATTTGAAAGATTGTCCAAAATGTGGTGCGTCACGGTATAAATTGACGACTTCGGGGGAGTCCAAAACTGGTTCTCCTGCCAAGGTGTTGTGGTATCTACCTATAATATCACAGTTTCAACGCTTGTTTGCAAATCCGAAAGATGCGAAGAATTTGAGGTGGCATGCATATGTTAAGAAAAATAATAATGGGATCTGACGACATGCGTCTGATTCCCCACAGTGGAAGAAGATTGATCTATTGTGCCCCAAATTTGGTGAAGAAGATAGGAATCTAAGACTTGGGCTTTATACATATGGGATGAATCCGTACGGGACATTGAGCAGCCAACATAGCACTTGGCCAGTCATGCTTGTTATATACAATCTTCCTCCCTGGATGTGTATGAAAAATAAGTACGTTATGTTGTCGTTGTTGATATAGGGCACTAAACAACCCGGAAATGATATCGATGTTTATCTTGAACCTTTGATTGATGACTTAAAGAAACTTTGGGCTGAAGGTGTGATGACCTATGATGCTTCAGCAAGAGAGACATTTCGTTTGCACGCTATGTTGTTTTGCACTATTAATGACTTTCCAGCATATGGGAATTTGTCTGGATATAGTGTCAAAGGAGCTAAAGCGTGTCCTATATGTGAAGAAAACACTGATTCAATAAGACTAAAACATGGCGGCAAGACTGTATATCTTGGTCATCGAAGGTTTCTTTCAAAATTCCATTTGTATCGTAGGAAGCGCAAAGCATTCAATGGATGGAATGATGAACGGAGTGCACCTAAACCTATACCAGGGGATGTTGTTTATGAAAGAGTAAAAGACATTGTCAATGAATTCAGTAAGAAATCACAATGTAGTATGGCCACACGGAGTGACAATTCTTCATTCAAGAAGAAGTCAATATTTTGGGATCTTCCTTATTGGAGTTCTTTGACAGTCAGGCATTGTATCGATGTAATGCACATTGAGAAAAATGTCTGTGATAACATCATTAGTACTTTGTTAAATATACCAGGTAAGACTAAAGATGGGATAAAATCCAGACTGGACCTACGTGAAATGGGAATAAGGTCAGAATTAACAGAATTACGTGAAATGGGTAATAAAAGAACATACTTACCTCCCACTTGTTACACGTTGTCTAGAAAGGAGAAGAAAACTTTTTGTGAATGCTTGGTAAATGTTAAGGTGCCACATGGTTACTCATCCAACATCCGTAGATTGGTATCAATGAAAGATCTGAAGTTGATAGGTCTTAAATCTCATGATTGTCACACTCTAATGCAACAAATATTTCCCGTGGCAATTCGATCTATATTGTCGAAGCATGTAAGGTTTGCAATTACCAGACATTGTTTCTTTTTCAACAGTCTATGCAGCAAAGTTATTGACCCTGATACTCTCGATAATTTGCAAAGAGAAGTGGTTGTTACCCTATGTCAGCATGAGATGTATTTCCCTCCTTCGTTCTTTGATATCATGGTACATCTTGTTGTCCACTTGACTAGGGAAGTGAAAATGTTGGGACCAGTTTTCTTGCATTGGATGTATCCCTTTGAACGATACATGAGCGTTTTTAAAGGTGATGTTCCAAACCGTGATCGGCCTGAAGGGAGTATTATTAAAGGTTATGTGGCGAGAGAGGTTATGGATTTTTGCAATGACTTTCTCAGTGGTAATGACACTCCTGATAATGACAAGAATATTGAGGAGGGCAAAGGAATTTTGGGATCACGGGTGAAAGTAATCAGTCGTGAGTAGTTGGAACAAGCTCACTTGTATATTTTACACAATATGGATGAAGTGAGTGTTTATATCGAGGAACATACCAATTTCATAAAGAGACAACATCCTCGAGCAAGTTCAATGTGGCTTGATAGAGAGCATAATAAGACTTTTACTAAGTGGTTTGAAGATAAAGTCTTACATCAACTATCTCAAACACCAAATGATATTACAGAAACTATCAAATGCCTCGCCTTTAAACCAAAACCGAATGTTATGTCTTATGAAGGGTTTGACATTAATGGATTCACATATTACACAAAGTGCCAAGATGATAAGAGTGTCGTCCAAAATAGTGGGGTCACTCTTCACGCATCGACTATGTACTTTGCAAGTGCAAAGGATAAGAGTCCACGTGAAGCTAAAATGTCATATTACAGTGTCATTGAAGACATTTGGGAGTTTGACTACATAGATTTCAAAATTCCGCTCTTTAAATGTAATTGGGTTGATAACACCAAAGGAGTTACAGTGGATGAATTGGGTTTCACTTTGGTGAACTTTGAAAAGATTGGCGAGAAGGGTGAACCATTCATATTGGCATCACATGCGAAACAAATATTCTATATCGATGATCCTGCAAATGATAAATGGTCGATTGTTCTTCATGGTAAAAGATAGTTCATTGAAGATCCTATAGATGAAGAAGAGTACTATGATAAGTATGATGACTCCAGTCCATTCTCAGTTGGGTTGCCAACTCCACAAAATATTGAAGCTAATGATGACTTATATGTGCGCGGAGATCACAATGAAGGATTGTTAATTGATAAAAGATCACAATTTTAGAGACATGTATGTTTATACAAATGCTAAATGTTTGCCTTTTTCTAGTTAATACAAATGCTAAATGTTTGCCTTTTTTCTAGTTAATACAAATGCTAAATGTTTGCCTTATTAATGACATTTTCAGATGGCTGACCATGATGAGCATGATGTCCATGATGAGCATGAAGTCCATGATGAGCATGCTGTCCATGACGAGCATGGCGAGGATACCAATGTAAGTTCTAAAAACATATCCTGTATTTCTATAAAATTCATTATCTTCTAGTTATGTCATATATCCTATATTTCTATATTGGGCTAATTCAGTGTGTTTATTTTTATCAAATTTTAGGTTGATGATGCACATGTACCCACTGAAGCACTGGAGCAACTTGATGCGTAGCACCAAACACTTAACAAGAAAAGGGGCATCACTCTGTTGAAGAAGTTAATAGCGCTAAGTGGCAGTGGATCCAAATTGGTTGTGGAGTTTGATAATGGAGGAAATGCAATTGGAGTGAACCGCAATAATTTTGTAAACTAACTTGGGTGTACCACTCGGAGCCATTGTGGTGTTAAGTATGATAATTGGCATAAAGTTCCTCAGGGGAAGAAAGACTTGATATGGACGGATTTATGCATGAGTTATTATTATTTGCAATTCTATTTTGTAGATTACAAATTATATTATTTGCAATTCTATTTTGGATACTAGTTAATAACATTTCTATTTTACAGAATCTGTTTGCATTGGATGAGAAGTTGCATCGTAAAAGTGTGATGCAACGCGCTGGAAAGATGCTTAGGAATTATAGGACAAATTTGAACAGAGAATACATAAAAGAGGGTGATAAGAAGAAGAAGTCAGCCCTTGAACAATGGAACTTCTTGGACAAAGAAGATTGGGACAATTTTGTTTCTTCAAGAAAATCTGAAGAATTCAAGGTATTAGGTGTCACTCCCAATTTAATTAATATACATTGTATTCACCTATTCAAGATTAACATTTAGTGCTACTAACCAAATAATTAATGTGCATACTAACTAGGCCCTCGCTGACGCACAAAAAGCAAGGTGTGCACTGAATGTGCATGACCACACTCTGGGTCCAAAAGGCTATGCAAGCGTTCGCCAAAGACTACAGGCGGAGTCTGCGGCTACTCAGGAGTCTGCTCCTACTCAGGAGTCTGCCACACCCATGCCTTGCCATGATATCTGGATAGCTGGGAGGCAAAACAAGAAGGGTGAAATAAAGAAGCCTGTAACTGCTGAGGCGGCTGCGAAAATGGTAAAATACAACTCTTAGAGCAATCATTTGAATATTGATTATTTGTGGTGTTAACTTACCAATTTCTGTTGATGGTGATTAGCGGGAGCTGCACGAGCAGAGGAAACAAGGCACGTTCATCCTCAGGGCACAAGGGATGAATTGACAGTTGCTCTGGGTAACCCAGAGCATCCTGGACGTGTTAGGGGTGCAGGCGCTGGTGTGGGCATCAAAGCATTCTTTGGGCCATCCCAACGCAAACCCAGAGCGAGACTTTCTCAAGAAGAGGTAACCTATTCTTTTTTTAGAATGTTACTGCAAAAGGAAATTCAATAATAAGAAGCTAATGTTTCTTTTATCCATGTATAGGAGAATAAGAGAGTCGAGGATATAGTTTCTAAGAAGGTCAATGATATAGTTGCTGAGAAGGTCAAGGAAGAAATAGTGCGGTGGCAGGCATCTCAGCCTTCCAATCAGCCTATGACGACCCACTCTTCTCCTGATGCACAGACTGTGAGTAATCCTGGAGACCCATCGCCTAGCACGTCTCTTGTAAGTAGTATTGTTTATGACATTGTAGCTAGTCTTTTCAAGATGATATGTATACATGTATAACATTCTTTACGTAAATTTGTAGGCATTGAAGCAATGCCGCTTAAGAATGCAAGACTATGTTGTTGCAGAGGCGTGGGCTTACCAGTCCCTTCCTGGGGCAACGTTTCATGGGACTCCAATGCCGCAGGGCTACGTTCATGTGGGCCCGATATGTGTATTACCCAATTGGAGGGAAGCTGCATTGCCATATGCCCACCCAGATATTGATACACTTGGTGAGGCAGAAGGCAGGGTGATATTGTGGCCCAAAGCAGATGTCGCCTACACTATTGAAATTGTAAGATAAATTTACATTACTTTAGATTGTTAATGTGTATATATGAGGTCAACTGATCTGAAATTATATATACAAGTTAAAAAGAAGACACCAGGAGCACCTAGGCCTCCACCTCCACTTCCCGCATTACCAAGTTGGGTTCCAACTGACCTAACATACCCGTTAGGTCCTGCTTGTAGGGGAATAGCATGTTGGCTACGAGCACATAATATACATTGCCCTATAATTGTTTCTTTAGATGCAGATTATGCAGGTCAATCATACGATAGCTCTTTATTTATACAAGATATTATGGAGTTGTTTATGTATGCTTGGCTGAATACATCTATGATAGAGATATGGATAAGGTGAGATCTTGTTTATACAACCATATACCTTGTGTAAGATGCGGTGATCTGGTTTCTTATATATTAATGCATACGTAATACATGTTTTGCAACTACTTAGTCGAAGATCATTGCAAACAATTTGCATTTGATCATGTGGGATTTTTGATTCCATCATTGATTAGTATGGTAGCTAAAGACCCTGATAGTGTTCAACAATATTGTATAGATGTTTTTACAGTTTTTGGTCAGTAAAAGAAGACGATAATAATAGCTCCATTCAATGTCAAGTAAGTTTACTTTATTTATAATTTGGACTTAAGAAAATTCCATTTTTATTGTGCATTTTGAGTTATTAATTGTTAACTTTTTACCTCTAGCGGTAGACATTGGGAGTTACTAGTTATTGTCCCCAGGACGTTCACTGTTTATTATCTAGATCCCGCGGGAAGTACATTAAACACTAAAATTGGACACGTAATGAGAATTCCATTATTTTGGTGAGAAATATTTCATTTTTGTATATGTTAACATCTGTTATTACATTACAATTTACTTATACAATTTACTGTGTTATATTAACATGTAGGGGTTTAGATGCATTCAAAAAGGCTAGAGGAACGGTCCCAAGGAAAAAGAACCAGCCAATAAATTGGCAGAACGTACAAGTAAGTTCCCGACTCTAATGTATATATTATTGATGTGAATTGTGCTTAGTTGTATTATTTTGTATGTTTCAATTTATAGTGCGCTACACAAGACAATGGCTGGGCATGTGCATACTATGTGATGTGATTTATGCAGATGAATATCAAACATGCCGCATTGGACATCGATACCATACATGAGGTATTATATATAGTCTCATTAGTTAGTATGAAATATATCAATCTTATTTTTATATTATTATTTATATATATACATCATTCTCTTTGCATGTGTTTAAAACTGACCACACTATAGGTAAACACTTAAAAAATATACATGCTCCATATACGATGGAAGCATTAAATGAAATAAGAGAAGAATGGGCAAAAGCCATACAAGCAGTGGCAAGTGTAAGATATAATTGGGATGTTGATAGCGATACTGAATGATACTTTGTAAATGAATATTTCTAAATGTTAATAGATGTATTTGAATGTTTCTATATGTGTGAATGTGAGAATTGAATTGATGTCTGAATGTATCTACTTGTGTGAATTTTTTTTTTGTTAATTTTGTAGGTTTGTGGTCTGTTTGTAGGCTGATATCAATGGATGTCGTAAACCTGCAGTTCAGAAAACTGAACTGTAGGTTCTCATCCTACTGACTAGCCACAGCAGGCCTGCAAACTGATATGAAAAAAAATAGATATAGGTGTCGGTTATTTATAGAAAACCGTCAGCAAAGACCTACAGCGTCGGTTTTTTGAACCAAACTGACGCCTAATGTGGCCACGGTCGTACTGGAAATGGCGTCGACTGTTAGTGTAAAACTGACGCCTATAATACATATAGCGTCGGTTTGTAAGTTGATCACCGATGCCAAAAGGGTTCGCGCCACAGAAAACGGCTTCATCTAGGACACTTTCTGCGTCGGTTACCAATTAAACACCGACGCTATATTCCATATATGCGTCAGTCTTTTAGTAGATAACCGACGCAGAATGTGTCCTAGATGACGCCATTTTCTGTGGTGCGAACCCTTTTGGCGTCAGTTTTCTATAAACAACCGATGCATGTACGTTAAATAGGCGTCGGTTAAAAAACTGACGCTGAAGTGTTCGACCTTTAGCGACGCCCACATAGGCGTCGCTTGGAAGCCGACGCTAAAGGGGGTTAAACAACCGACGCTAAAAGGCATTTCTGTAGTAGTGGAGGTCAACCAAGACCGTTTGGAAGTCTATGGCTGAGTATGAATCAATGGTTGAAGATCGAGTGATTTCCAAATTGAAATACAATCAATAGCTCAATTCATGATTGATTAAATGATGCAAACCATAATTGAATTTCAGAAATTTCAATGATGGGATGGGTCAAACAGTCTCAAGACTGTTTGGAGGTCATCCAAACAACCTCAAAACCATTTGAGGTCATGTCATGTCATGGTTTGATGATGATCCAATGATTTCAATTGAATTAGTTCCACAATGTCAACCATTGATGGTTCCTTGATTTTAAAACCCTAATTGATGGTTTCTTGATTGTAAACCCTAATTCAATTGGGTTCAAAACCTTAATTGAAGGTCCAATTGAAGGGTGATTCAATGGTTCAATTAAAGAATAAATCAGTAGTTCAAATGATAGATGGTTCAGTGATTGAAACCCTAAATTGATAAAGTGATGGAAGACCTTTTTGGTCCATTCAGTTTTGAGAGAGTTTGGACCAAACAGTCTCAAGACCATTTGGGATCAAATGGTCTCAAGACCATTTGAGACCAAACGGTCTCAAACCGTTTGGAGACCCAAGTGGTTTCAAGTGTGAATTGTCCATACAGTTTCATTATTATTTTGTTTAAACAGTTTCAAACCATTCAATGTCTGAGTGACCAAGACCGTTTGGGGTCTAAGTGACCAAGACCATTTGAGGTTCAATTGGTCAAATCATTTGGACACCTAAGGTGATTAAAGGTCAATTAACTAATTGATTATTAATGATGTAAATCAAAGGTGATTACAATGGTTGTACCTTTGAGGTACTAGGGTAATTAGTACCTTTTTGAGTGGTTAACTCTTGATGCTTATGAAAGCAATGATTTAATATGTTCTGACAACCCTTCATTCAAGTTGATTGGACCTAATCTAATCACGATTGAAGTAATTAACATCCTAGAGAGGATGAGAGGGAGAGAGGAATTCCTACATGAATGACAATCATGTAATGGTTAAACCTCGACACTTTCAACATGAACAAAATATGTAATTAGGGTATGATCCTTTGTAAAGAGATCACAAAACCCAAATTGAGAAGGTTGATGAAACCCTAATGGAAGGATGTTATGTGAAATCCTAATTGAGGGTGATGTCAAGTGAAACCTTAATTTCAGGTAATGCTATGTGAAATGCTGATATGGAAGGATGTTATGTGAAACTCTAATGTAGAGTAATGTTATGTGAAATCCAAATATGGAAACGTGGTTATGTGAACTCTAAATTATAAAGATGGAAAACTCTATTTCTAATAATGGAATAATAATTATTATATTAATAAGTGAAATACTTAAAGAGGTTGATAATGGATATCTTTATATCAATACTGCCTTAACTTAAAGATGAGTCCATATCATTATCAATGGTTGTATTTTCTAAATAAGTGACTAATGACCAATACATTATATGATAAATGTGATGAACTGGTGTATAAAGTATTAGGATGGGAAATACCCTAATACAAGCTAAGTGGATGAACTTAAGTCAGATAAAGGTGATGAGGGAAGCGATACATCAAAATATGATAGATTTCACATCCAACACCTCAATATTTATATACCTTGATGTATTTTAAATCCAATATATTTGGATGAGTGACACATGAAGTGTGTCAAGTCAGTTGTTACATTGAGATGTAATGCACTTTGATAAGTGTAGGCTAACATGCCTTGTGAAAAGGTTAATCCAAATCAATACACTATGATGCAATCATATTCTGGTAAAGATGAGAGAGAAACTCATACTTTGTGTTGATAATTCATTTAATGATTAATGATGAGAATAAATAAGTATGATTGAATACTTATGTTATCAATGTTGGCTCCTAGATGTGTGAAGCAATGAAATAGGACTTGATCATTAGTAATGTGATCTTGAGAACCTAAATGGTTATTTATGGAAAACCCCAATGGAGGGTGATGATATGCAAGAGAAATCCTAACCCTAAGAAAAGGGGAATAATGGTATTACTTTGTGTTGTATGGTGCTTATATGAAAGCATTATAACTGTTATCATGAAAGTACTAACCATGTAGGTATCATGAGAAGATAAACATAGCCAGGTATGAGCTATGATGCTTCTTTTATTAAAGTTGTTAATGAGCCATAATATGCCTTGTTGCCTACAAAGAGGTAACAAGAGGAGGAATAAGCTTTGTGAGCTATGTAGAATGCTTGTGTAGAAAGAATGATGATTACCTTGGTTAGATGACCTGAAGGTATTAAGTTACCTGTTAAGTGGTAACAAGTATTCTATGATGAACTAAGGGTTTGAATACCCATATTCTATAATCATGATGATGAACTTGTTAAGAAATGGAAAGGTACTTGATGAGATGAGGGATTAAGATCCCAATACTTTGTTGAAAGAGTATGGCTACAGGCCATGACTTCATAAAACAATGCCATGCATTAGTTGTGTGATCTAAACCTGAATAGAGTATATGTTGTGGATATAACTCTATAATGAAGATGTCAATATATTTTGGCAAGATAATTGTAGTTTGACACATGATGTGCAAAATATAATCAGTCGTGTAGTGTATTTGCAAAAAGTTGAAATACGAGAAGCATTGGTTGATATTATCCAGCTCAGTATAGCGGATAAATGTTATACATGTTCTTCATATTCCTTATTGGATAAGTGACATGTTGCTCTATCAGGTTATAGCTGCAACGCTTTAGATAAGAATAATGTTCTAATTTGTTAGACAATGAATTAACTGCTATTAAGTAAGTATGACTCCTCTATTCAGATTTATCTTATTAATCTGCAATAATAATGTTCTGGCGGAGAGTTATATCTCTCGCTGGGGAAATTTACAATTGTCTCACCCCCGTGGGAACCACATTTTTAGGTGGACGCGGACGAGGAGGCAGGAACCCTTCAGTAGCTGAAGGACAACAACAGCAGCAACAGGGACAGTAGTGAATTCTCAGGTGGAGACACTGGCTGATATGTCTTGTATAGATGTACATAGAGTTCTATGTGTCGTTACTCTCAGGTCCTCAGAGTAGTAGTTAGTGCTTTTGATATTTTGGCTTAGTGCCTCAAGATTTTATACTGCTTGTGTTTAGTTTAACAGAGCAGTTGATGCATGTAATTCTCAGAAAAAGATGATACATGACATGTACTTGTGAACCAGTATGTAATTAAATTACTCCAGTTCTTTATGAAAGAGTTTTCCTATGTGTGGACCTCTCTGTAAAATGGTTTTAATTTTTAGTGATTTTTGGTAATTCGTTGCTTAGTGATCGCTTCCGCTAAGTTAATAATGTTTTATTCGAACGATGTGTCCCAATTTCTCTGTAATCGAGTGTAGCAGTAATCCATACTCAACTTTATATATTAGGACAGATTCCTTTCTCTATCAGGTTTTAGCTTTATGAGGGTTGGTCGAAAATTATGTTTATCTCACATGCACGAAGGGTATTGATTGTGGGGTGTGTGCCCAACTTGTGCTTCATTTCCCACCATGGTAGTGGATGTATATATGGCAGAATCCTTTTTATGTTGTTATATGGCAAGTATCTCTTTTTATGTGATCTTTTCTCTTGATAACCACTTGGGTGGTACTTATCTTTTCTATGGGAAGCTTCACTTTATATTTGATGTCCTTTATTTCCTAATGTTGTTCAATTTCCTATTTAGTATGCACATACCAGCCTTTATTGATGTCTTCTATTTTTCTCTTTTTTTTGGGGTATGCTTCCAACCCTAGGTCGAGGACTAGATGACAAGGCATGTTGACTTGGACTTTGCTTGAGATGTTGAAGCTTGGAGACAATCTTGAGGTGGTTTAGATTTCCTCTACATGGATCCTTATGTTGTAAGTTTAAGATGTTCCCTTGTTTTATATTTGAATATTGTCATGTTTTTATTCTTCTGCTACACTTTGGTTGTTTTGTATACCATTATTAAAGATTTGAAAAATTTACACCCACTCTGTAATACCTTTTGAGTGTGTTTGGACTGGAGGTTCTATTTTTCAAATTTTTAGTAGAGAAGTGGTTTCACTTCTTTACAGTATTTATAGTTCTTCTCTGACTAAGAAAGTGTTACCTGACACAGAGTTAACTCTACAGTCAGAAATGAAAAGGACAGTTGAGTATGTGTCCTATGGGATAGATTCTATGATGACCCTGAATGGAAGATCTTTTTATTGGCCAAAGTTCTATGGCATCTCCATGACATCAAGGTGTTATGTGGAAGCTTGATGGTGTGACGCATGAGTAACAATTGTCTCCCTTCATCTGGGATTTTGAGGACGAAATCCTTGTTAGGGGTTTATACTTGTAAATACCCTAACTTAAGTTTAGGGCTAACCCTATTTGTTTTGGCTAAAGTAAATTTCTTAGAACTTTAATATAATCCTCTAAGGTGTTTTTTTATCATATGACACACTTATGTTTCAAGTTTGGTCATGTTTGAATGTTGTCTGAGCAATGCTCCCTTATTTTGGACTAAAGTGCAATTTACCCATGATGAGGTGTTATATTGAAATATGTCACATGTTGAACATTCATTAAGTGCTTTAGCATCATGAGATATAGAATGATGCTAAGTGGTGGCTTATGGAAAGCCTAAGTTCCAAGTTTGAGCTTATTTGAATAATGTTTGTGCCTTGTGTATCACCTTTAGGTGCAAATTGCAATTTACCCAAAATATAGGGTTCATGTGCAAATTACCACATCTAGAGTGTCCGTACTCTCTCATAGTATCATATAGAGGAGAGAGAAAGAAGGAGGAACCATTTTTGAATCATTTTTAGTGGTAGTATTCTTGGTGATGAAAGACCAAGAACTGTTGTGTAGTTGAAACCCTAGAATGGGTTGTAATGAGTTGTAGAGCTTATATGGGAGTGCCTATCAGCCAAGAAGCCATACAGGAGGTCCCATAATGTTTTTTTAACTTCTTGGAAGTATTCATATCAGATTAGCACCTCAAGTAGGTGATCCATGACGAGTTACATGTTCCTTGGAAAAGTTGTATTGGTTTGGGAATAAAGAAATGATGGGTTGAAATATATTGTTCAACAAGATAACTAATGGTCAAAAGATTACCTCTAGATTATCCCCAAGAGTTTTTCATGTCACGATAAATATGTTTGCATGCATGGACACGTGTCAACCCATGCATACACATGTGTCACCTAGTAGTATAAGGTGATGAAACCTCTTATACACTCGCTCTCATGAGCCTCAACTATATATAACTCTTCTTTCACCTACTAGTGAAACTTTTAGAATCCTACAACTCTTTTTCTCTTGGATATCACCCATAGAAGTTGAGGAGCAAGGGGGAGCTCGAACTTCAAGCTTAAGGTGAAGCTATGGTCATCTTCAACCTTGGTTGAAGCATGATTCTCGGGTTATAGTTATTCCTTTCATTTATTCTTCACCAAGTTCTTAACTGTGGTGATTCTTTGCATATGGAGGAGTTGTGAACGAGTCTTGGACTCTTGGTAAGTCATCCTCAACCTTGGTAATGTGAATCTTAGGATCTTGGATATTTGAAGTTGTTCTTTTGGTGGGTTATATAACTTGAACCCAATTATGTTATTATTCACCTTCAATCTTGTTGTACTTGTTGATACTTTCAATTTTGATTTTCCTTGAATGATTGATGGATATATGAGTTCTTATAGTTTCATAGGACTGTTGTCCATGAACTAGAATAATAATGGATGAAAGTCTAGAACTTGATGATGATGACATCATCATGGCACAAACCGATATCGGGTTGAAGCACCTCTAACCCGATATGGGTTGAAGCACCTCTAACTGGATATGGTGTTGAATCACCTCTAACCCAATATGGTGATATGAAATCTATTATACCTTGGAACTCCACACCCCTATCGTCTTGTACATGGTAGGTTGATATCTTGATGGTTTGAAAAGGTATGAGCATAATGGTCTAACCTGAGATGCAAAACCCTACACTTGTGTAACTCGATATAAGTGACACACACACCCCTCTTGCCCGATATGGTATAAGCACACATCTCTTGCCCGATAAGGTGTAAGCACACACCTCTTTCCTGATATGATGTAAGCACACACCTCTTTCCCGATAAGGTGTAAGCACACATATCTTTCCCGATAAGGTGTAAGCATACACCTCTTTCCCGATATGGTGTAGGCACACACCTCTTGCCCGATATGGTGATTGTAACCCAATACATTAGAGGACAAAATGTGGTAAGGTGGTTGATACCCTAGAACATGTGATGGACAATACACTAAAGTATGGTGTGGCCAATATCCTCAAGTGAGGTAAGGATGATACACCCAAGTGAGGTGAAGTTGTTTCACCCAAGTATGGTGAAGGTGATATACCATAAGATAGGTAAGGTTGATACCTTGATGGGTGAAGGTATGAGGGATATGATGATGCCTAGCCCGATATACCCCTAACCCAATACATGTGTTCAACTTGACATACATGACTCAACCTGACACACCTTGTAAAGGTGAGGGAAACACACTCTTAGAAGTGATGGCTAAAACACCTAGTAATGGTGTGGCTAATACCTTGATAGGTGAAATACCTAAAGTGATTGAGGATGGTTAATCCTATATCAACAATGCCCTAATCTGAGATGAGTCCATATCACTTGGTGATAGCTGGGCAACTTAGGAACTGATATTAGGCCGATAAACTACAAGAAAAGTGTGGTGATCTATGGCCGATACACTACAAGACAAGTGTGGTGACCTATGGCCGATACACTACAAGACAAGTGTGGTGACCTATGGCCGATACACTACAAGACAAGTGTGGTGACTTATGGCCAATACACTACAGGACAAATGTGGCGAGTTAGTACATAAAGTATTAGGATGGTCGATACCCTAATACAAGATAAGTTGATAAACTCAAGTAAGTTGAAAATATGAGGGAAGTGTTACATAAAGGAATGATGCTTGGTCGATATCACATCTAGCACTTCAAGGTCGATAAACCTTGATGCACCTCAAATCTGATACACTCGAATGAGTAACACATGAAGTGTGTTATGGAAATTGACACAATAAGAAGTAATGAGCTTAATACACTTTGACAAGTGTAGGCTAATGTACCTTGATAAAGGGTTAAGCCAATTTAATAAAGTATGATGTGATTCACCAAAAAAAATAAAGTATGATGTGATCGATATCCTAGTAAGGATGAGAGAGAAACTCATACTTTGTGTTAATAATCATTTAATGATAAATTATGAGAATAAATAAGTATAATTGGATACTTATGATATCAATGTATGCTCCTATATGTGTGGAGCAATGAATTAGGGTTTGGATTAATAATATGAACTTGAAACCCTAATCGGCTATAAAGGGAAACCCTAACCCTAATAATGGGAAGGTTTTATTTCTCTTGCATGGCATGGTGATGATATGTACTTGATATTGTTTTTATCATGAAGTGCTAACCATGCATGTATTAGGAGATGATGACCATATCCATGTATGAGCTATGATATTTCATATGATATAGATTAAATGGGCCTTGTGAGCCATGTGAAATACTTATACAACAAGTATAATGTTTATATGGTCTGATGACCTCGAAGATAGTTGTTTCCTAGTGAGAGGTGACAAGATATTTAAATGGCCCTTGTGACCCATGTGAAATACTTTTGCAACAAGTATAATGAATACCTGGGTTAGAGGACCGAGAGGTAATGGTTACCTGATAAGAGGTAATACTGTCCAGTGATGAACTAAGGGTTTGAATACCCATATAATGTAATCATGATTAAGGGATGAGAATTCCCAATGATATGATGAAGGGATTGAGATCCCCAGTTGTATACATTCAAAATGTGTTCCAAAGATTGTGAAAGAATATGATAAATGTATTACACCTTTATTTGTAGCATCTGTTATAATTCATGCTTGTAACTTGGTTGATGATAAAAGATATTGTAATGCTCCTAATTAATCAAGTGGAACCTTTTCATGTAGTTGCCCTAGCCATAGATCCAATCAGTGTTAAAATTTGCTGAATTGGTGAAATGAGTTTAACTCGGCGTGCATATTTTTGAATATGTGGGGGGTGAAGGGCGAACATATCCTTACACCCAAATAGGGAATGTGGTGTGCGTTTTCCCTGTTAAGAGTATGGCTATATGCCATGACTCAATACCATGGAATGTTGTTGGGGTGTACTCCCTGAAGAAAATATACCTGGGATGCTATGTGGACTCCCTGAAGAGAGTGCATGCTGCGGTTTTAACTCTATAGAGAAGATGTCACTATACCCAGGAACACTAATTGCAGTTTGACATGATGTCACTGCCAGTTGTGACATTCCGTCATCACCAAGATAGAGAAACGCCACACAAAAACGTGTGGAACCGTCATAAACGTCATATTACCAAAATAATGGGTTAATTAAAATCGATTGCAGAAACTTGATACATGTCCACAGCTCATAGGATCTAGTTGTCCCATAAGAACAAGAGTTCACCACCTATTTATGTACATAACATACCTAGCCAGGTCAACAATAGGATAAGAAAGCCATATCAACTATACATCGTGAAACCTCATCAAAACACCTCCAAGGATCTGAGAGTACATGGATGACTCTAGGACTCTACTACAAAACACCAAAAAGTAGCAGCATATCCACCTCTTGCCTTCTACTGTTCTTCTTACTGCTCGGTTGCAACACCACAATCACCACCACATCTAGCACATCCACCAAAAAAGGTTTTAAACCAACGGGGTGAGACACACAGTCCCAGAGAGAAACATAACCCCCGCCAAAACTATAAAACCTCAAAGGAGAGCTATAACTGATAAAGAAGGTGACTATATAAGCATATTATACGTGCAACATACTGAGTAGAACTAACTTGTCATAATATCTTACCAGGATACTTAGGGAACATATGAACAGATAGTAATATGGAACATGATTGACAAGACAAGTCTAATAAGAACTTAACATAACGTCTGAGGAACATGTAATTAGCTGCAAGATAAAACTAGGGAAACAATACAAATAAGGCCTTAAGAAATGTTCTGTGTTTTCCTTAAGCAAATATATTATATGACTGGATTATAATTTATTTTTCCCTAAGGAAGTGAGCCGTACCGCTCAAATCCAACCTTCGGTTGTGAAACCCAAAGCTGGTGCCATACAAGGTCAATGGAAGAGTCAGAATCCACGACCTCAACCTCCTTGTGGTCAGTAGTGCACGATATCCAAAGCAGGACCGCAGTCTCATGCTTAAGTGACCTCAGTCACAGGGTCAGCTCTCGCAGGCTACCCTTTCTCTAGCCTACCTTGGTACAGGTCTCGACGCTAGTATACTTTGAGCCACATGCTTATTCACCGTACTCCCGAGCCATGAACGCATTCATGCTCCATCACACTAAGCCATGGGCCTGTTCACCATGCTCTATACACATCTTGAGTGTACAACTGCAGTTGCACTCTAATCCTCCTATTTTTGGCTAGGAGAAACCCCGCATATTCAACAATATGCGCTCCAGGTTAACCCGTAGGAGAACCCATTTCACCATCACCAGCTCCTGATGATGATGGATCTATGGCCGGGGAAAACTACATGAAATGTTCATCTGTAATTAATGAATGCATTTTAAGTGGATTGTTGGGGTCAACCAAGTTGTATTATGCAAACCATAAACATGAGTAAACAACACAGATTCCATTAACTTGTGTCACATTGTTACTTCTATTCTCAAAGCCATCAACATCATCATGATCCATCACAAGGATCCAACATTACATGTTACCACTTAGCCTCTTTCCAATCATCTAGATCCATCACAAGGATCAACATCATTGGGACTCAATCCCATCATCAAGGTATTCCATACCATTCCATGGGTAACACCCATCACATATTACTAGATTCATCATAACCCATGATGTTCCGCATCAGCATGGTTCATGAAATCAAAAAGGAGCAATGATACTTGTACAAGGAACATTTACAACTCCTTACTTTATTATGAGAGTCAACCATGCAACATAGATGAGTGCATCAAAGAATAGCATTCTTATATATATATATATATATATATATATATATATATATATATATATATATATATATATATATATATATATATATATATATCAAAGAATAACAACCTCATATACCAAAGCATAACAAGCATTAGGGTTACCAATTGAACATAAGGTACACCCTCACTATAGGTGTATCGGGTAAGGAACAACCTTCACCAAAAGCATCTTGGGTAAGGGATATCCCTCACCAAAGGCACATCATCTCTCATCGAAGAGTGTGACACCCAACACTATATTGGTTAAGCATGCAACTCTTCACCACGTACTGTATCGGCCAGCACCCATCTAGGGCTACCACCATATCGGCCAACCACTATCACCTTGGTATCGGGCAACATCAATAAGAAGATATCAGTCAAGGAAGAGGGTAAGCTTCATAACACCTAAGGTAGAAAACCCTAACATCCACTTCATATCGCCCAAGCCACTAAGGAACCATGTCGGGCAGCACCACGAGTGCAAGTTGAAAGGTGCAAGCCATATCGCCCAACACAAGATCATACCCCTATCAGCCAAATAAAACAATGAGGCATCAAGCTACCTTATCACCCAAGGCACATCCCTGTCGTCCAAGCTAGGGTTAGGGCTCCCTATCGGTCCACACACTGTATCACCCAACTAGAGTTATATCGACCAAGACCCCATATTGAGCAATGTCATATCAGCCAAAGGTTAGAGCTCACCTCACAACTCAAGGAAGGAGGGGTGTTGCTCAATCGTCAAGGCATGGCCTATCCATGTCGACCAAGGTACTCAAGAGGGGATCTCAACCAAGCACCATATCAGACAAGGACATATCACCCAACAACATCTTGGTTAAGGATCCATGGCGGTCAAAAAGTCAACATGATATCCATCTAGCATAACGCCCAAGATCAACCCTAGAAAAGGGATATCGGGAAAGTCCTAACCTTAGGGTATCGGGGAAGGGTCCAAAGGTCATGACGTGTTGGTCATCTTCAACCTCAAGGCGGCCACCTAGAAACCCTAATATGTCAAGAGAGTTGGCTCACCTCTCAACAACCAAGTGAGAGGGTTTTGCACAACTTCCATCACATATCGGGATGCAAGGTGGGTCATCACCATATCGTCCAACCCTCCAACCTCAACTAGGTCAACACCGACCAAAAGCTCTCCTCTCAACTCCATGGTAAGAGATGGGTATTGCCCAAGTAACTAGAGTATAGAATCACCTCTCCACGACTAAGGAAGAGAGGGGTTTTTCCTACACCACTAGTGTAAGAACTCTGACCTCCATTTTGGGCTTATCCTGTTTGCTTTGCCTAAACCTTATGTGTAGTTGCTTGCTAATCACCTCTAGTGGTGATTAGGGTTTGCTTGAGCTTTGTTGAGAGTTGGAGGTGCTACTTGCAAATAACCTAAGTTTAGGGTTGATGGGCAAGTTTGTCACCTTGAGAGATGTTTTCTCTCTCCTTGCTTCCTCTAGGGTTGAGAGGAAGGGTTGGGATTGTTGCTTGAGTTGCCCTAGGGTTTGTTGAGCTTTTTTGGGCTTTGTTTTGCCTTGTTTGGGCCTTGCTTTGGCTTGTTGGACCCTGTATCGGGCAAGAGAGATTTGTGTCGGTCGTGGGTGTGTTGCCCATGGGGTTGTGTTTGGCAAGGGAGTGGAGTGTATTGGCCATGGACCATATTTGACCTTTGGCTTCATTTGTGTCACCACTCTAGTGGACACTTGGTGCATGGTGCTTGCATGTGGCAATAGCCTTGGACATGTGGTCATGGAGAGATGAGAAGGTGGCATTGCCCATGGACAAGTGTCCCTAGGTGGGTGACACATTGCCTTATTTTATCCTCCACCCTCTTTTATATATGTACCTCCTTTCTCTTGCTAAGGATTCCTTTAGTTCCTTAGTTTCCCCTCTTCCTTGGTGAATGACACCTCTCCCTTGCAACCTTGGTGGCCGATACACTTGGAGGAGCAATGCTTGGTGGCTGATCCTTCTCCTTGGAGTCTCCTTCTTCCTCTTGTGGTTGTGCTTGAGCTTAAAGCTTGGAGCTTTGGAGCTTGAGGAGCTTGCTTAAGGCGGGTTACATAACTCCTAACCTTATCTATACTACTTCCTTTTCTTTTTGCATGCTATGTTGCACCTTGGTTGGCCGTGTACCTTGCTGGATATACTTCTTGCTTAGTTGTATCTTTGATCTTGTTGGATATATGATCTTGTTTATATAATGGATGTGTTGGGTGTGCTTTGACCTTGGCTGCCGAACCTTATGTGGAGAGTTTCTTGGGAAAAACCCCTTTCTCTCCTTTATTCTTGAGAAGTGAGTTCGGCTCTAGTGATATAGGCAACACCCCTCTCACTTGGTTGTGGAGAGGTGAGTCTATACTCTAGTTGCTTGGGCAATACTCTTCTCTCACCATTGATTTGAGAGGTGAGCCTTGGTTGGATGTTGACCTGGTAATGGTTGAGAGTTGGTTGATATGGAAATGATCCATCATGTTGCCCGATTGGTGATGGAGGTTGTGCAAAACCCCTCTCTCTTGGTTGTTAAGAGGTGAGACAATCCTCTTGATCTTTTAGGGTTTTGATAATGGTGATCTTGAGGTTGATGGTGACCTTGTCGGGATGAGCTTGGTGCGTTGCACGATACACCTTGTAGTAGTGTTTCCCGACACACCTCCCTTGGTCTAGGGTTTTGAGCTTGGCCGATATGATGTGTTTGGTTGGCTTTGTGCCCGATATGGCTCTCTTGACCTTGATGATGAGTTTGGGCGATATGTCTTGATCTAGATGATCCTTTGATCTAGTAGTTGTTTCCCCCTTGGCCAATAGAGTGCCTAGTTGATATCTCTATTTGGAGTCTTGGGCAATACATGTTGGGTCGGGTTCTTACCCAACATAGGTTGAGTGGTGGACCTTGTGAGCTCCTTGTGGTGACCGATATGGTGTGTTGGTTTTGTTGGGCGATAAGCTTCCCTGTGGTGCCCTTGTATAGGTTGTTGATGTGTACCTTGATGGGCGTTATGGTGCTGGCTTTAGGCGCCACAATCTTAGCCGATAGGGTGGTGATGGTCATCTGACACAACCCAAACCCTAACCCTAGCTAAGCTACATGTCACACCTTGACCTTGGGTGCACGATATTCCCCATGGACTCAGCTTCACGAGACACTTCTTGGTCTTGGTTTCATGATGTAGTCCTTGCGTCTAAGGTGCATGATAGAATGTTTGCTCCCTAGGTGCACGTCACACCATGAAGTGGTTACCTGATATACCTTGCCTTTGGGTTGGCCGATATGTGGCTAAGTGCTTGGCTGATAAGTCTCTAGTGAGGGTTGTTACCCTTCCCGTTATCACCTGTAGTGAGAGTTTCCCTACCTGTCACACTTCTAGTGAGGGTAGCGGACACCTTTGGTGAGGGTTATGTCCAACTCGGAAACCCTAGGTAGTAGTTCTTTATCATGTAACCACATCCTTGGATATATGGATGATAGTGCAAACCTATGCTATGTTGGATGTCTAAAGATGATGTCGTTTAAGATAATAAGATGCTTGCCCATGTTTATAAAGTAAAGAGCATAATTGGATGCCCATGATGTGATAGTAGTGATGTAATTGATACAGTATGACACACATATTTATAATCATGACATGTGCATCTGCAAATCCTAATAAATCGATTAATCACCTTGAACCCGCATCTATGTTAGTAATGGGATATGATGGTAGGTTGTGAACCAGGGTATGTTGGGAATCTAAGATGTTGCTTCATAAGATGATAAGATACATGGTTATGTTCTCTAGAATAGGGCATAGTGTATGCTCATGGTTTAATAATGATAATATGATTGATACAACTTATGCTTCATGATAGCATGATCATCATAAAGATCTATGTTCATTGATTTAAGTTACCTCTCTCTTGATGTGCATACTAACCATGCATGTATATTAAATGGATTCATAGCCAAGTAAGAGCTATGAGGCATATGTGTTTGAATAACACTATATAATGATAATAATCCTTGTTGATGAGATAACATGCATCACCAGTATGATGAGATAGGTCTAAGGACCTAATAAAGGTTGAGTGCCTAGTTGAGGTGTTATCCTCTGATGATGAGATAAGGGATTTCTATTCCAGGATGTTGATGCTTTGAGAGGCAGTGGCAACTTGTGAAGAGGGATTGAGATCCCATGGTAGTGACAGTGATAATATAACTCGATGATGTATAACTTGGCTACCTCAACAACTCAGTTAAAATGTACTAATCAATTACAATGGAAGATATTTTCTAGTTTCCCTGACCATAGATCCATCATCGTCAGATATGGTGATGGTGAAACAGGTGTGGCCTGCGGGATTAACTGGAGCGCATATTGTTGAATATGTGGGGTTTTCTCCTAGCCGAAAATAGGAGGATTAGAGTACAACTGCGGTTGTAGACTCTGTATGGTAAAGAGCATGGTGAACAGGCCCATGACTCAATGAGTTAGAGCATGAATGCGTTCATGGCTCAAGAGAACGGTGATCAGGCCCATGGCTCAAAAAGTATACTAGCACCTATGTCAAGGTGAGCTAGAGATATGGGTAGCTTGTGGAGCTGACCCTGAGGCTGAGGCCATATAAGCATGAGATTATGGTCCTGCTTTCGTTTTTGTGCACTGACCACGAGGAGGTGAGTTCATGGAGTCCGACTCTCCCATTGACCTTGTATGGCACCAGTTTTTGGGCTTCGCAGCCAAAGGTTGGATTTAAGCAGGGACAACTCACTTCCTCAGGGCAATAATAAAATGTAATCCAGCCAAATAGTATATACTTCTTAGAGTAAAACACTGAACATTGATTGAGGCCTTGCTTATGTAGCTGATCTAGTCATACCTTGCAGTTAGGCTTACGATCCTTATATTTTGTGATAAGTTCTTATAAAGCTTATCTTGTCAATCATGTTCCATAAAGATATACTTGGTTATATGCCTCCTGGATATCTTAGTAAGATTGATGGTAATAATAGCCTCGCTCAGTATGTTGCTCATATTATCTGCTTATATCAGTTATCTTCTTTATCTGCTTTAAACCTTCTGAGGTTTTATAGTTTCGGCGGGGAGTTATGTTTCTCACTGGGACTGTGTGTCTCACCCTGCTGGTTTGCAACCTTTTTATGTGATCGCGCTAGACGTGGTGGTGGTCGTGAGGTTGCGGCCGAGCAGCAAGAAGAGCAGTAGAAGTTAAGAGATGGACATGTTGTTGTCTGATGGTTTTTTTAGTAGAGTCCTAGAGTCATTCCTGTACTCTCAGGTCCTCAGAGGTGTTTTGATGATGTTTCATGACAACTAGTTGTTGAACCTTTGTTTATCCTGTTGTTGGCCTTATGTGGCATGTTATGTACATATAAATAGGTGATGAACTCATGTTCTAGCGAGATAGCTAGTTTCTATAAGTTGTGAACTTATATCAAGGCTTGCGTATATTTATATAACATGTTTCCTTGTAGGATGAGGATCTGGTTGTAATAGTTCTCTTTTATATGTGTTTTCGCAAATGATTTTAATTAACCTGTGTTTTAAGGTAATATGTGGTTTATGGTGTTTCCGCGCATTTTTGCATGGTACCTTGTTGCCTGTGTGATGGCGGGGTGTCAAAGTTGGTTTGGTATCAGATCTCTAGGATCACTGAGTCTACAAGGATCTACGACTAGGTTTGTGTCTGTTCTTGTGAGTTTTCCAGATTTTCTTACAATCATTTTCTGCCCTCAGTGGAAGAAAAAGCTTAAAGATGTCTGGAAACCATGAAGAACATGCTGCCGAGAGTAGTGAGGCTGCATCAGTTGATGAAGCTAGAGTGCAGGTACATGAAGATCGGGTGCCTGAGGTCCCCCAACTTGACCCATCCATTATTGAGAACCATGCCTACCAGTAGTTTATGGGGCAGTTGATGACTATGATGAATCACATGGTGGAAAGAGTGCCAGTGCCTCCGCCAAGAGCACAGTCACCCCATGGTGAAACATTGGGTATTAGGAAGACCTTTGAGCGGCTTCACTGAGTTGGAGCTTCGGATTATGCTAGAACGGCTGATCCAACGGATGTAGAGTTATGGCTGACAGGTCTCGAGAAGGCATTCTGGATCCTTGACATCCCCAAAGCAGACAAAGTCAAGCACGCTGTCTACCTTCTGAAGGGTAGTGCTGGCCACTGGTGGGCCATCGAGGAGGAGAAGCGACCCGATGAGGTGATCAGTTGGGAGGTTTTCCGGCGAGAGTTTGTCAGCATATACTTTCCAAAGATGTATCTGGATGAGAAGATTAGCTAGTTTGAACATCTACGCCAAGGATCAATGAGCATCACTGAGTATGAAGCCAAGTTCATGGACCTGCTGAGGTTTTGTCCTCACATGGCGGCAACAGATGATTAGCAGATCAGACGATTTGAGAAGGGTTTGAGTGCTGAGCTGTCGACACCTACTGTTGCTTTGGAAAATCGGGAGCAGTTTGCCACGTTCGTGTAGTCCGTCCGTAGGATTGAATGGTCTGTCAGGGAGAAAAGGGAGTCCATGACTAGGAAAAGGCATGCTCAGTTCCAGAGACATAGGTCTGATGGATTCAAGAAGCTAATGTATTCGACACCTTCTGCAATGCAAAGTTTTCGTGTACCATCTCAGTGGTCTCCAAGTAAGGGAAGAGGGTGTGGAATTTCACCATCCAATGAGCATAATACAGCTTCAGTGGCAGTGACAAGGCCATCTAGGCCACAAATATAAGGAAGGTCATGTTACCACTATGGACATACTGGGCACTTGAGGTCAAATTGCCCAAAGAGAGATGTTGAAGTAACACAACAGCCGAGGCAGAATCAGCAAGGGTCAGATAGACAACAACCCAGTGGTAGCAGAGGGCGAGGACGCGGTCAAGCGTCACAAGCGGGATTGTCTGCTCAAGGAAGCAGAGGACGTGGACAGCAAGAAATGACTTGATTCTATGCTATGAGTCAGCCAGAGGCGATAGTCAACCTGCGAGTGGTGGCAGGTCAGATGGAGTTATGTCATTCTGATTTGTCTTCTTCTTGCTTTATATCTTTTCTGCTTGACCCGGGTGCTACGCACTCTTTTATCGCATGTAGTATGCTTAATAACTGTATCTTACATGTTAGTTGTAAGAAAGATAGCTTGTTGTTAGAAACCCCTCTTGATGGTTCCTCGATTTTTCGAGAGGTGTGTTCTATGTTTCTCGGGACATAGTATACAAGTGGATCTTATACCACTTGATATGCATGAATTTGATGTGATCCTTGGGATGGATACCTTAGAGAAGTATAAGGTTGTGTTGGACTATGGTTCCAAGAAGATAGTGTTATATGACGGTGAACAGAAGTGGATCTTCCTATGAGATAGGAAGATTCTACCGACATGTTTAGTGTCAATGATGGTGGAAGAGAAGTTGTTGCGGCAAGGATGTAAGGCGTTCTTAGCTCATGTTGTGGATACAAAGCAAAAGGTCCTAGCCTTGTGGAGGTGCCTATTTTCCGAGAGTTTGCGGATGTGTTTCCCAAGGAGTTTCCCAGTGTTCCCCCACCTCGAGAGATTGACTTTGAGATCAATCTGGTGCCAGGAACACAGCTGGTTGCTCAGACACCGTACAGGATGGCTCCAGTCGAGATGGTAGAACTGAAGAAGTAGTTACATGAATTGTTGGACAAAGGTTTCATCAGACCGAGCACATCTCCGTGGGGTGCTTCTGTCCTATTCGTAAAGAAGAAGGATGGATCGATGCGGTTGTGCATAGATTACCGGCAGTTGAACAAAGTTACAATCAAGAACAAGTACTTGTTGTTGAGGATAGATGATCTATTCGATTAGTTGTGTGATGCTACAATATTCTCAATGATCGATCTATGGTCTGGATATCATCAATTGTGGATTAAGGAAGATGACATACCAAAGTCAGCTTTTAGGATGAGCTATGGTCACTTCAAGTTTATGGTTATGCCATTTGGGCTAACCAATGCGCCTGCTGCTTTCATGGATCTGATGAAAAGGGTGTTCCCTCCTTTTCTAGATCAGTTTGTTGTAGTTTTTATAGATGACATCTTGATCTATAGTCGGGACAGTCAAGAGCATGAACAACAACTTTGACAAGTGTTGACTCTTCTTCGCCAACATCAGTTGTATGCCAATTTTAGTAAGTGTGAGTTCTGGTTGAAAGAAGTGACTTTCTTGGGTCATGTGATATATGTAGAAGGAGTCAGAGTGGACCCTAAGAAGGTGGAGTCAGTTGAAAATTGGGAGTAATCAAAGATGCTGACAGAAGTTCGTAGTTTTCTAGGTTTAGCAGGATACTACTGAAGGTTTATAAAGGACTTCAGCAAGATCGTGTTGCCGATGGCGAAGTTGACCAGGAAGGATGTACTTTTTGTTTGGGATGATCATTGTCAGCGAGCTTTCCAAAGATTGAAGGAGAAGCTTACTAGTGCTCCAGTGCTAGTGCTGCCAGAGCCTGGGAAAGGCTATGCTGTTTTCTGTGATGCTTCAAAGAAGGTCCTAGGATGTGTGCTAATGTAGGAAGATCATGTGGTTTCTTTTGCTTCACGACAGCTTAAGAAACATGAGGAGAATTATCCGACACATGATTTGGAGCTGGCAGCAGTAGTTCATGCGTTGAAGATTTGGTGACACTATCTTTATGGGGAAGTGTGTCAGATCTTTACAGATCATAAGAACTTGAAGTACATCTTTTTGCAAAGTGAGCTGAACATGCGACAACTTCGCTGGATGGAGCTGATCAATGATTATGATTGCACCAGTGAGTATCATCCTGGTAAGGTGATTGTGGTAGTTGATGCGCTTAGCAGAAAGTCTCCTTCTTCTCGCTCGATGAAGAAAGCCCAGTTGAGTTCTTTAGTATGCCATAGGCGAGATATGCTTGCCTCTTTGTGACAGATGAATGTGCGGTTGGAAGTTTCTTTATTGGCAGGTTTGTTGGCATAGATGCAATTCAAGCCTACGTTGAGGCAGTAGATCAAAGATGCATAGCAGGTAGATGCTTCAGTTCAGTTGATAAGATCAGAGTTTGGCAGCGAAAAGTGTGATGGGTTCCATGAGTCTGAGGATGGACCAGTTTGCTATCATGGTAGGATGGTGGTCCCCGATGTTGATGATCTGAGAAAGCTATTTCTTGAGGAAGCATACACATCGATGTATGCAATGCATCTAGGAGTCACCAAGATGTATCATAATCTGAAGGATCTGTATTGGTGGCCTGGATTGAAGAAGGATGTATTCGAGTTTGTGGCTAGGTGTGCGATATGTCAGCAAGTTAAGGCTAAGCATCAGAAGTCGGCAGGAACGTTGCAACCCATGCCAATATCATAGTGGAAATGGGATCATATAACCATGGATTTCATAGTTAGTCTACCAAGGACAACTAAGAATCATGATTCCATTTGGGTGATAGTAAACAGATTGACAAAATCTACGCATTCCATCCCTGTGAAGACCATGTATATAGCAGAGAAGCTTGCTCAGGTGTATGTAGATGAGATAGTGTGTTTACACGGTGTACCAACAATGATAGTCTATGACAGAGGACCCCAGTTCATGAGTCATTTTTGGGAACTATAACATCCCTGACCTGGGTTTAGGGGTGTAAACGGTGTAGGTCTGGCCATACCCATATCCATACCCATCTAATTTAGCGGGTCCGGTTCCAGTTCTAGACCCACATAATACAAAACTTGGACCCGCACCATACATGTACCTATAATAATAGCGGGTATGCGTTGCGAGTATGCGGGTAAGAGGTTCTATAAAACATCATATTGTTTATGTAAGATAAATGACTATGATATGCATATTTAACACAACAAGATATTGTTATCATATATTATATTAACATGTCATTGTTATATTAGATAATGTTATATTCTATACAATAACATTAATTGAGTATTTGTTTACATATTTTTAGTCATGATCATAATATTTAATTTATGTAGAAAGTAATGTATATTAGTAGACATTTTGATTTTAAGTTTACATATGATGTGCATTATTGTAACTAGAATAATTAATTCTTAATTATATGACTAGTCTCAACCTTAGAGTAGGATATAATCGCAATAATTATATTAGTTTGACTAGTAAAGTATGATATATAACATATTATTTTAGTAGTTATTTATGTATAGCGGGTACACGGGTCTAGCGGGTTTGGGTCCAATCATACCCATTATTGGACCCGCTTATATGCGGGTCTAAGGGTATACGGGTCTAAGGGTATGCGGGTATAAAAAATTAGACCCGTGACGGGTCTTTTAAGGGTCCGGATTTGCGGGTCTGCGGGTCTACCCATACCCATTTACACCCCTACCTGGGTTATGAACTAACTCTAGGTGTTTTGCTTAAATATGTGATTAGATGCCTGTGGATATATTATGAAATGTAATTAAAGCTTTTGAGGAACTTATATTTCCATTTCAGTCCTTTTTGAACAATGTTGCAAACTTGTTTTGTTAATTTTGGACTAAAGTGCAAATTACCCAAGTAGAGGGGTTAACTTGCAAATTGCACATGATAAGATGTTTCTATGATCTTGAGACATCATAAAAATGGATATGATATGGTAGTATGGATTTCACAAGCTTGAGCACCAAGATATAGCTTGTAGAGTAATCCTTGTGCTTTAAAACCTAGTTCTGGTGTAAAGTGCAATTTACCCAAAACCTAGGGTGCAACATGTAAAATATACCCTATAGAGTATCTCTAACGTTTCTTGGCATAAAGTAGAGCAAAGAAAATGAGAGGGGTGCCTCATTTGAATGATCAAGTAAGAAAGATAATCTTGATATTTAAATAACCAAGTTTTAAGCAAAATGGCCCTTATATATATATATATATATATATATATATATATATGCAACTTATTAAGATAATTGGTTTCTTTTCCTTTTAACCTTGGATAAAGGAGGAGTTTTTCTTAAGAATAGAAGAAGGATACGTGGCCAAGGATTAGAGAAGCCTTGGTAGGATGTGCTTAGAAATAAAAGAGATAAACTTCTTTTCCTTAAAATATCCAAAAATATATATAGCATCCTTAACAACAAAGCAAGGGAATGTTTCCCTTAGTTTCTTTTCTCATCTTCTTGCTTTGGCCGAATAAGGAGGAGCTCAGGAGCATAGGAAGGACGACCAAGTGGGTTTGGTAAGTTTGGACCATCATCTATCCCAAATTCATGGTGGAAAACATAATACAAGGTTGGTTTGTTTGTTTTCTTCATACAAATTCTTCTTTCTAGCCATCTTCTCCATCCAAAACTTGAAGAACGGACCTTGGACAACCTTTGGAGCTTCATACACCATTAAAGCTACGAAGCTTGGAGCTCTAGATCAGATCTTAAGGCTGGTTTTATAACTCTAACCCTTAAGCTTTGCTTTTGCATCTTCTTTCCTTAGAATCATTGCTTATTCTTCTTCTTTAGACACTTTGGTGTGTCCTTGCTAGCAACTCCATAAAGAACAGTTAGGTAGAAGATGATGACTTTAATTCCAAAGTTTATCCACAAACTTGATTTAGCAAACAGTCTTCCACCTCTTGCACAAACGGTTTCCCAAACCATTTGGGAGCAAACGGTTTCAAACCGTTTGAATGCAAAAGATTTCACAAGACCGCATAGAAGCAAACGGTCCAAGACCATTTGGATGTGTTGACCAGGCGTTGAACATTTGGTGGTATGTTTTGAATAATGTGGACTAATTACCTACCAAAAATCATCAATTAATTCCAAGTAAATCACCAATCGAAGGCCCAACAATCACCTAAACCCTAATCGGGTTAATTGCTGATTTCAATAATTGAATCAAGTTGAAGTTTGGGTTGAGTGGTCCAAATGGTTTCAAACCCGTTTGGGGATCACCCAAATGGTCTCAAGACCATTTGGTGATAACCCAAGACCATTTGAAGGTCTAGGGTTAAGTGGGTTGACCAATTGAGGGTCCAATGATAATAAGTTGATAAATTATTAAGTGCGGATTTGGTGACCAAACCTAGGGTTCATACCTTAAGTAAATGACTTGGTTTTTGATAAAATATTGAGAAAACGATCTCAAGACCGTTTGGAGGATATCCAAAGGATCCCAAGACCGTTTGGGGGTCACCCAAGACCGTTTGTAGGTCTAGGGTTAACTATGGTCAAGTGGTTGGAAATCTAAAGATATCAAGTGGAAGTGTAATTGATCAGTGACCTATTGATCAAATCAATGAGCCAAACCGTAATTGGTTGAGTAAGTTTTTGATGTTGACATGAGCAAACGGTCTCAAGACCATTTGGAGGCCAACAAAATGATCCCAAGACCGTTTGGGGTCAGGTCATGACCAAATTGAATGATGACTCAATGGTTTCAAATTAATTAGACTCATATTGATGTATGTTGAAGGGTAATCGATTCCAAACCCTAATCCAATTGATCCAAACCCTAATTGATGATCAGTTGAGGGTCAATTGAGTGTCAAATCAGTTGAAGGTTGACCTAATTAACTCAATTGATAAGTGGCTAACAAGTGCTTGAACGATTGAGGGGTTCAACATTGGAAACCCTAACTCAATTGAAGTGGTTGAGACACTTTTTGGTCCATGTGGTTTGGGACCAAATGATCCCAAACCATTTTATCTCATGCCATTTCAAGATCAGTTTTTCCCATGCGGTTTCAAAGTCAAACTTGGCCAAACGGTCTTCATGACCAAACGGTCTTCACCTCACCTTGGGCAAATGGTCTTGAGTGTGCACTTTACCAAATGGTTTCAAAAGTCAAACTAGACCAAACGGTCAACCACACCAAATGGTTTCAAGGTCTATCCAAGACTGATTGGGGGTTGAGTATACGGGACCATTTGAGGTCTAAGAAGGTCAAGAATGTCTGATGCCTTAGTGGTCAAAATGGTTTAGTAGTTGTTTAACCTAAACCTCATAGATGCCTAAAGTGATTAAGGGACTAAGTAATTAGTGGATTAAAGCATGTTATGATCAATGGAGAACATTACAAAAGTACCCTTGATGGGATAGAGTGACTAATACCCTTTGATCAAGTGATCCTTAATGACCACAATAGTAATGACACAATCCATGAAGTTAGTGTTGTTTTGACTTAGCCTAATCAGGGATGATGTAAACATCATCTAATAGAATGAGGAGAGAGAAGACTCCTTATATGAATAAGAATCAAGTAATACACTTCCAATATGTATGAATATACCTAATTAGGGTATGATCCTTCATAGTGAGATCATGGAAACCCTAATTATGATAGTTAATAAATCTTAACCTAATTTCAGGGCATTAATGGAAGTAATCATCACACATGATGATAGTATGATCTTAATGTGATGTAATGTGAATAGTAAACCCTAATCTAGGGTAATGTGATGAAATATGAATAGTAAACCCTAATCTAGGGAAATGTGATGATGAGAACAGTAAACCCTAATTTGGGTTATGCTTTTAAGCATGACACTCTATACTTGAGTATGAAATGAGGAACCTTTATGCTTTATTAAGTTAAAGGGGTTGAATAACCATAATTGAATTGAATAGGGAAACCCTAACCCTAGAAACCAGCCGTGGTGATGTGACATGATCGTGGTGATCTTATGTAGCACGACCGTGCAAGATAGCACGACCGTGGTGTTCTATATTTGAATTGGAAATAACTTGTATTGTGTTGATATAGATATAATATGCATGTTATCAATTGTATTAGTCATGTAGGTTTTTATAAAGAAGTGAGCATAGCCAGGTAAGGGTTATGATGCCATATTTATTGAAAGCACTTTATAAGATTTGAAAGGAATGATATGATATGTTGCCTTGTGAGAGGTAACATATGAGATTGATAGGCTGCCATAGCCATGTGAATGATCTACATTGTTACAATCAAGGTCATACTGTTAAATGACTTGATGGAAATATGTTACTTAGTAACAAGTGTTTTGATGATCTAAGGGTTGGAACACCCATATTCCTGAACCACAATGATGAGATGGTTAGGGATTGATATTCCAATATTGATAATATGAGATATGAACTTGATATAATTAGTACTCTTTCTTTATAGCAATTGACTTATTGGTTTATGTTTGAAAACATGCCTGATGCTAAAAGAATACCATAATGTACTTAAATAATCAAGTATAATGATATCATGTAGAGCCCTAACCATATATCCATCATTGTCAGAAGTTAAATGATGGTGAAACATGTTTTCCTAAGGGAACTCCTGGAGAGCATACTTTTGAGTATGTGGGGGTTATGGACGTGAATATCCTTACGTCCTAATGTAGGAATTGATGTGAGATGTACATTTAATCTCTCATTCCTTCATTATATGTTTATGCCGAGATGATATATCATTAATCTCTCGATGATGTTGTTAATGCCGCATCGATGAGAGATAAACAAGAAATCCCTCGATGGCGAAGAGAGTATAGAATGCCACTATAACTCTAATAGAAAAGTTGCCAGAATACCCTGGAAAGCTATTATGGAAGAGACACAAGATGTCCTACATGATGATCCTCACACTGACTGAGGAAGATGAGGTCATAGGAATCCAGCTCTTCTGATGACCTATGTATGGTACCTATTGCGATTTCGTAATGGTCAGTTGGAGTACGAGAGGTGTAACTCATCTCCTCAGGGCATAAATATGTTTGAAACATGTAATTAGCCGTGTAGCATAATTGTTTAGGTTGAACTACGAGAAATAATGATTGATGATACATTGTTTATAATGTTCTAGTTGAATAACTAGTATACATGTTCTTCATATTCCTTATTGATATATGTCTTGTTATTGAATTAAATTATAATTGAAATGATTGCTAAAAGAATGTTTCTTTACTTAGCTTATGCAATGTTTTACCTAATGTTGAATAATTATAGTTCTACTGCTTAATGTTATTCCATTATTGCAATAACAATGCTTCTGGCAGAGATTTATAACTCTTGCTGGGACAATTATTCAATTGTCTCACCCCCGTGGGATTCAACTTTTTAGGTTGATGCCGAGGACGAAGAACCCATCAGTGGGTGAGCAACAACAACAGCAGCAACAGCAACATCAGGGACAACAGTGATCCTAAGGTGGAGACATTGTCTGTCAAGTCTTGTAGATAGTATGTCCTATGTGTCGTATCTGTACTCTCAGGTCCTAGGAGTCAGTAGATGTTTAACGTAGATCTGGAATTTTGGCATAATGCCTCGAGATTTTTGTATCTTTCCTTGAATAGTTAACAGGGCAATTGATGATTGTAATCCTCGAGACGGATTTTACAGAAATGTAATGATGGATCAGTTTGTAAATTACTTTTCATGTTTCTTTGTGAAAGAGTTTTACCGTTTGTAGATCTCTTTACAAAAATTTTTAATTTTTATGTTTTTTAATAATTCCATTGCTAATCAATCGCTTCCGCATTGGTTTAATCTAGTTAATCTGGTTTTTGTGAATCGGACGTCTCAATTTAGTGGTATCAGAGCTCTTGGTTCACTGAGTCTACAGAGATATAGGACTTAGGTTGTTGAGTCTGTTCAAGTGTCCTCCAGTACATTTGATAGTGTCTTCTGCTCATTTAGGAGGAGAAGATAAAACTCAGGATGTCTGGACCACACGAAGAACATGTTGCAGAGAGTAGTGCTGCTGCACCCAAAAGAGGTGTAAGAGACCCAGAAAGAGAAGAACTTGTGCCTGAACCACACCAGTTCAATCCAACTGACATGGGGAACCCAGTCGTCCAAGCCATGTTTGGGTTGTTTATGACTGCCATGACACATATGACTGATAGGATGCCTATACCTGCACCTAGGGCACCTACCCATTCTGAAGGACAAGGAGACGACAAGATGTTTGAATGACTTCTCCGAGTTGGAGCCACAGAGTATGCTAGAACAGCTGACCCAACAAATGCTGACATGTGGTTAACTGAACTAGAGAAGGCCTTTAGAATCCTAAACATCCCAGAAGCTGAGAAGGTTAGACATGTTGTGTATCTTCTCAAGGGGAGTGCTGGTCATTGGTGGACCATGGAAGAATAGAAGAGGCCAAGTGTGGAGATTGCATGGGAAGTTTTCCGACGGGAATTTATCAACATATATTTCCCTAAGACGTTTCTGGATGAGAAAATATCTCAGTTTGAGAGGTTAAGACAAGGTCCAATGAACATTAGCGAGTACGAGGCTAAGTTCATGGAGCTTTTGCAGTTCTGTCTGGATATGGCGACCACATATGAAGAAAGGATTAGGTGTTTTGAGAAAGGATTAAACGCTGAGTTGACTACTCCTGTGTCTGCTCTGGAAAACATGGAAAGGTTTGCTACCTTTTTTGAGTCTGTCAGAAGGGTAGAAAGACCTATGGCAAAAAAGAGACAGACCAAGAACAAGAACATGTATCCCCAGTTCCAAGGATCCTCATCTAAAGGTTTCAAGAAACCTAGGTTTTCTGTACCTACACCATCACCTAGATTCAGTACCCAGACGCAGTGGATGTCAAATAGGGGTAGAGGACGAAGTTTACCGCTAGAAGGAGCTCGTAGCTCAGCATCTATGTCAGTTACAGGACCACCCAGACTATAACAACTAAACAGAAGTTGTTACATATGTGGAAAGATGGGACATCTGATGAAGGATTGCAGAGCCAGAGAAGTGAGTGTAACTAAACCTCAAAGGTAGAGTCAATAAGGATCTTAAAGGTGACAGTTTCCAGGAAATGTTAGAGGACGTGGACAAGCATCCCAAGCTGGATCATCGAAACCTAGTCATCGAGCACCGAATCAACTGTAGGCAACGGTGAGATTCTATGCGATGAATCCACCTGATGAAGTGATCAACCCTGAGGTTGTGGTAGGTCAGATGGAATTGTTATATTATGATATGTCTACATCTTATGTTGTATATATTTTAATTGATCCGGGTGCTACACACTCCTTTATCACTCGAAGAGTGATTCTTGACTGCAACTTGACTATAAGTCATAGAGCAGATAGTTTGTTGCTAGAAACTCCATTGATGGGATCTGATGTATTGTAGGAGGTATGTTCTCCCTGCATCCTCTTCTTTTCTGAACATCACATTCAAGTGGATCTTATACCACTTGAGATGCATGGATTTGATATAATCCTTGGGATGGATACCTTAGAAAGGTATAAGGTTGTCTTGGATTGTGAGTCCAAGCAAGTTGTGTTCGTTGATGATAGTGACACGTGGATCTTTCAAGGAGATAGAAAATTCTACCTACCCGTCTTGTGTTAGATATGGTTGTTGAGAAGCTGATGAGGCAAGGATGTTATGCATTCTTGGCCCATGTGGTAGATACTACCATGGATAATCCTAACCCTGTCGAAGTTCCTGTAGTCAGGGAATTTGAATATCTAATTCCTGAAGAACTTCTAGGTGTGCCACCGCCTCGGGAAATTGATTTTGAGATCAATCTAATCCCACACACACAACCTATAGCACAAACACCATATAGGATGGCGCCTGCTGAGATGGCAGAACTTAAGAAACAGCTGCAAGAGTTGCTTAAGAAGGGTTTCATCTAACCGAGTACTTAGGCTTGGGGTGCTCCGGTCCTTTTTGTTAAAAAGAAAGATGGATCAATGTGGTTGTGCATTGATTACAGGCAATTAAATAAAGTAATGATAAAGAATAAGTATCCTCTGCCAAGGATTGATGATCTCTTTAACCAGTTGTGTGGTGCAACTGTCTTCTCGAAGATAGATTTGAGGTCAGGATATCACCAGTTACGTATTAAGGATAGTGACATACCAAAGTCTGCCTTTAGGACGAGGTATGGTCACTATGAGTTCAAAGTTATGTCGTTTGGACTAACTAATGCACCAGCTGCATTTATGGAACTCATGAATAGAATCTTTCGACCTTTTCTCGATCAGTGTGTTGTTGTCTTCATAGATGACATTCTGATCTACAGTAGAGATGCTCAACAACATGAGCAACATCTTCGTCAGACTCTAACTCTGCTAAGAGAACACAAGTTATATGCTAAGTTTAGCAAGTGTGAGTTTTAATTACCAGAAGTATCTTTCCTTGGACACGTAATATCTGCCTCGGGTATTCACGTTGACCCTAAAAAGGTAGAATTTGTTCTGTTATGGGAGCAGCCGAAGACACCGACAGAGATCCGAAGTTTCTTAGGGTTGGCAGGCTATTACTGGAGGTTCATTAAGAACTTTAGTTCTATAGATTTACCCTTGACCAAGTTGACCAGGAAGGATGTTCCTTTTACCTGGAGTGATAAGTGTCAACAATCTTTTCAGTTGCTGAAGGAGAGGTTGAAAAGTGCACATGTGCTTGTGTTACCTGAACAAGGGAAAGGATATATAGTCTTCTATGATGCCTCTATAAATGGACTTGGATGTGTGTTGATGCAGGATAAACAAGTGATTTCTTTTGCTTCTCGACAACTTAAGAAACATGAGGAGAATTATCTGACACACGATCTAGAACTATCTGCTATGGTTCATACTTTGAAGATCTGGAGACATTATCTTTATGGAGAAACATTCTAGATTTTCACTGACCATAAGAACCTAAAGTATATCTTTTCTCAGCATGAGCTTAACATGAGGCAACGCCGCTGGATGGAGTTAATCAAGGACTATGATTGTACAATTGATTACCATCCAGGGAAGGCCAATGTAGTTGTTGATGCTTTGAGTAGGAAATCAGCAACACTAGCCCTAGATAAAGCACAACTGAATTCGTTAGTGTGCTCAAGGAGAGACATTCTTATCTCCTTAAGGAAAGACAGTGTACAGTTAAAAGTATCATTATTAGTCGGGTTGTTAGCTGAGATGCACATAAAACCTACTCTGAGATAGCAGATCAAGGAGGCATAGCAAGTTGATGCTATAGTTCAATAGATTAGATCGGAGTATGGTAGTAAGAAACGAGATGGTTTCCATGACTCCGATGATCAAGTAGTCTGTTATCATGGTAGAATGATAGTACCAGATGTGGATAACTTGAGGAAGTTAGTCCTGGAAGAAGCTCATTCTTCGATGTATGCTATGCATCCAGGAAGCACCAAGATGTATCGAAACTTGAAAGATATGTATTGGTGGCCTGGAATGAAGAAGGATGTTGTTGAGTTCGTTATGCAGTGTGTTGTATGTCAACAAGTTAAAGCTAAACATCAGAAGCCTGTAGGGACAATGCAACCTTTACCCATACCACAGTGGAAGTGGGACCATATAACCATGTACTTTGTGGTTGGTCTACCCAGGACAACCAAAGGACATGATTCCATTTGGGTAATAGTTGATAGGTTGACAAAGACAACACATTTCTTACCAGTCAAAACAACCTATTCTGTTGAAAAGCTAGCAGAATTATATGTCGATGAGATAGTGCGGCTGCATGGAGTCCCAGTCACCATAATTTTTGATAGAGGTCCCCAGTTTATGAGTCGTTTTTGGGAGAGACTTCATAAAGCCTTAGGCACACAGTTAAGGTTTAGTACAACCTTTCATCCTCAGATTGATGGACAGTCAGAAAGGACTATACATACTTTAGAAGACTTGCTTAGAGCATGTGTTCTTCAGTTTACAGGGAGTTGGGATCTGCACCTAAGCTTGATAGAGTTTGCCTACAATAATAGCTATCAACATAGCATTGACATGGCACCTTATGAAGATTTGTATGGTAGACGTTATTGAACACCCCTATGTTGGTATGAAACTGGTGAATATCAACTTTTAGGTCCTGATCTTATGCAGCAGACCACTGAGAAGATTAAAGTAATACGACAATATATAAAAACTGCACATGATAAGCAGAAATCTTACGCTGATAAGCGTCGTAGACCTTTAGAGTTCCAAGTTGGAGACAGAGTGTACCTCAAAGTCTCACCTTGGAAAGGATTTTTGAGATTTGGAAGGAAAGGAAAGTTAGATCCTAGGTTTATGGGGCCTTATCCAATCATTGAATGGATTGGAAGAGTAGCCTATAAGCTAGAGTTACCATCAGAGTTACAAAAGTTACACACTGTGTTCCACATTTCCATGCTTAGGAAATGTCACCCTGATACAGAATCATTTCTGCAACCTATGGAAGTATAATTGAATGATGATGTATCTTATGAGGAATGACCTATATTGATCCTTGATAAAAGAATTAAAAAGATGAAAAAGAAAGACATTAGTCTTGTGAAAGTTCTCTGGAATCACCGTGGTGTTGAAGAAGACACATGGGAACGAGAGGAAGAGATGAGAAGGAAATACCCTGCTCTTTTCTCTTAATATGTTTTGATGATTTTGGGGACGAAATCCTTGTAAGGGGTGGATAATTTGTAACATCCCTGACCTGGGTTATGAACTAACCATAGGTGTTTTACTTAAATATGTGATTATATGCTTGTGGTTATATTATGAAATGTAATTAAAGCTTTTGTGGAACTTATATTTCCATTTCAGTCCTTTTTGAACAATGTTGCAAACTTGTTTTGTTAATTTTGGACTAAAGTGCAAATTACCCAAGTAGAGGGTTTAACTTGCAAATTGCACATGATAAGATGTTCCTTTGATCTTGAGACATCATAAGAATGGATATGATATGGTAGTATGGATTCCACAAGCTTGAGCACCAAGATATAGCTTGTAGAGTAATCCTTGTGCTTTAAAACCTAGTTTTGGTGTAAAGTGCAATTTACCCAAAACTTAGGGTGCAACATGTAAAATATACCCTCTAGAGTATCTCTCACGTTTCTTGGCATCAAGTAGAGCAAATAAAATGAGAGGGTTGCCTCATTTGAATGATCAAGTAAGAAAGATAATATTGATATTTAAATAACCAAGTTTTAAGCAAAATGGCCCTTTTATATATATATATATATATATATATATATATATATATATATATATATATATATATATATATATATATATATGCAACTTATTAAGATAATTGGTTTCTTTTCCTTTTAACCTTGTATAAAGGAGGACTTTTTCTTAATAATAGAAGAAGGAGACGTGTCCAATGAGTAGAGATGCCTTGGCAGGATGTGTTTAGAAATAAAAGAGATAAACTTCTTTTCCTTAAAAATATCCAAATATATATATATCATCCTTAACACCAAAGCAAGGGAACGTTTCCCTTAGTTTCTTTTCTCATCTTCTGGCTTTGGCCAAATAAGGAGGAGCTCAGGAGCATAGGAAGGACGACCAAGTGGGTTTGGTAAGTTTGGACCATCATCTATCCCTAATTCATGGTGGAAAACATAATACAAGGTTGGTTTGTTAGTTTTCTTCATACAAATTCTTCTTTCTAGCCATTTTATCCATTCAAAACTTGAACAACGGACCTTGGAAAACCTTAGGAACTTCATCCACCATTAAAGCTACGAAGCTTGGAGCTCTAGATCAGATCTTAAGGTGGGTTTTATAACTCTAACCCTTAAGCTTTGCTTTTGCATCTTCTTTCCTTAGAATCATTGCTTATTCTTCTTCTTTAGGCACTTTGGTGTGTTCTTGCTAGCAACTCCGTGAAGAACAGCCCCTGTTCTTGATGTAGAAGATGATGACGTTAATTTCAAAGTTTATCCACAAACTTGCTTTAGCAAACGGTCTTCCACCTCTTGCACAAATGATTTCCCAAACCGTTTGGGAGCAAACGGTTTCAAACCATTTGAATGCAAACGGTTTCACAAGACCGCATAGAAGCAAACGGTCCAAGACTGTTTGGATGCGTTGACCAGACATTGACCATTTGGAGGTCTGTTGTGAATAATGTGGACTAATTACCTACCAAAAATCATCAATTAATTCCAAGTAAATCACCAATTGAAGGCCCAACAATCACCTAAACCCTAATCGGGTTAATTGCTGATTTCAATAATTGAATCAAGTTGAAGTTTGGGTTGAGTGATCCAAACGGTTTCAAAACCATTTGGGGATCACCCAAACGGTCTCAAGACCGTTTGGTGACAACCCAAGACCATTTGAAGGTCTAGGGTTAAGTGGGGTTGACCAGTTGAGGGTCCAATGATAACAAGTTGATAAATGATTAAGTGCGGATTTGGTGACCAAACCTAGGGTTCATACCTTAAGTAAATGACTTGGTTTTTGATAAAATAATGAGAAAACGGTCTCAAGACCGTTTGGAGGATATCCAAATGATCCAAATACCGTTTGGGGGTCACACAAGACCATTTGGAGCTCTAGGGTTGACTATGGTCAAGTGGTTGGAAATCTAAAGATATCAAGTGGAAGTGTAATTGATCAGTGACCTATTAATCAAATCAATCAGCCAAACCCTAATTGGTTAAGTTTTTAATGTTGACTTGAGAAAACGGTCTCAAGACCATTTGGAGGTCATCTAAATGATCCCAAGACCGTTTGGGGTCAGGTCATGACCAAATTGAATGATGACTCAATGGTTTCAAATCAATTAGACTCATGTTGATGTATGCTGAAGGGTAATCGATTCCAAACCCTAATCCAATTGATACAAACCCTAATTGATGATCAATTGAGGGTCAATTTAGTGTCAAGTCAGTTGAAGGTTGACCTAATTAACTCAATTGATAAGTGGCAAACAAGTGCATGAATGATTGAGTGGTTCAACATTGGAAACCCTAACTCAATTTAAGTGGTTGAGACACATTTTGGTCCATGCGGTTTTGAGGTGGTTTGGACCAAACGGTCTCAAGACTGTTTGGGTCCAAATGGTCTCAAGACCGTTTGAGTCCAAATGGTCTCAAGACCATTTGGGACCAAACGATCCCAAACTGTTTGATCTCATGCGGTTTCAAGATCGGTTTTGCCCATGTGGTTTCAAAGTCAAACTTGGCCAAACGGTCTTCACCTCACCTTGGGCAAACGGTCTTGAGTGTGCACTTTACCAAACTATTTCAAAAGTCAAACTAGACCAAATGTTCAACAACACCAAACGGTTTCAAGGTCTATCCAAGACCGTTTGGGGGTTGAGTATATAGGACCGTTTGAGGTCTAAAAAGGTCAAGAACGTCTGATGCCTTAGTGGTCAAGATGGTTTAGTAGTTGTTTAACCTAAACCTCATAGATGCCTAAAGTGATTAAGGGACTAAGTAATTAGTGGATTAAAGCATGTTATGATCAATGGTGAACATTACAAAAGTACTCTTGATGGGATAGAGTGACTAATACCCTTTGATCAAGTGAGCCTTAATGACCACAATAATAATGACACAATCCATGATGTCAGTGTTGTTTTGACTTAGCCTAATCAGGGATGATGTAAACATCATCTAATAGAATGAGGAGAGAGAAGACTCCTTATATGAATAAGAATCAAGTAATACACTTCCAATATGTATGAATATACCTAATTAGGGTATGATCCTTCATAGTGAGATCATGGAAACACTAATTATGATAGTTAATGAATCTTAACCTAATTTCAGGGCATTAATGGAAGTAATCATCACACACGATGATAGTATGATCTTAATGTGATGTAATGTTAATATTAAACCCTAATCTAGGGTAATGTGATGAAATATGAATAGTAAACCCTAATCTAGGGAAATGTGATGATGAGAACAATAAACCCTAATTTGGGTTATGCTTTTAAGCATGAAACTCTATACTTGAGTATGAAATGAGGAACCTTTATGCTTTATTAAGTTAAAGGGGTCGAATAACCATAATTGAATTTAATAGGGAAACCCTAACCCTAGAAACCAGCCGTGGTGATGTGACACGGTCGTGGTGATCTTATGTAGCACGACTGTGCAAGATAGCACGGCCGTGGTGTTCTATATTTGAATTTGAAATAACCTGTATTGTGTTGATATAGATATAATATGCATGTTATCAATTGTGTTAGTCATGTAGGTTTTTATAAAGAAGTGAGAATAGCCAGGTAAGGGTTATGATGCCATATTTATTGAAAGCACTTTATAAGCTTCGAAAGTAATGATATGATATGTTGCCTAGTGAGAGGTAACATATGAGATTGATAGGCTGTAATAGCCATGTGAATGATCTGCATTTTTACAATCAAGGTCATACTGTTAAATGACTTGATGGCAATAGGTTACTTGGTAACAAGTGTTTTGATGATCTAAGGGTTGGAACACCCATATTCCTGAACCACAATGATGAGATGGTTAGGGATTGATATTCCAATATTGATAATATGAGATATGAACTTGATATAATTAGTACTCTTTCTTTATAGCAATTGTCTTGTTGGTTTATGTTTGAAAACATGCCTGATGCTAAAAGAATGCCATAATGTACTTAAATAATCAAGTATAATGATATAATGTAGAGCCATGACCATAGATCCATCATTGTCAGAAGTTAAATGATGGTGAAACATGTTTTCCTAAGGGAACTCCTGGAGAGCATAATTTTGAGTATGTGGGGGTTATGGACGCGAATATCCTTACGTCCTAATGTAGGAATTGATGTGAGATGTACATTTTATCTCTCATTCCTTCATTATATGTTTATGTCGGGATGATTTATCATTAATCACCTGATGATGTTATTAATGCTGCATCGATGAGAGATAAACAAGAAATCCCTTGATGGCAAAGAGAGTAAAGAACGCCATTGTAACTCTAATAGTGAAGTTGTCAGAATACCCTAGAAACCGATTATGGAAGAGACACAATATGTCCTCCATGATGATCCTCACACTGACTGAGGAAGATGAGGTCATAGGAATCTGGCTCTTCTGATGACCTATGTATGGTACCGATTGCGATTTTGTAATGGTCGGTTGGAGTACGAGAGGTGTAACTCATCTCCTCAGGGCATAAATATGTTTGAAACATGTAATTAGCCGTGTAGCATAATTGTTTAGGTTGAACTACGAGAAACAATGATTGATGATAGATTGTTTATAATGTTCTAGTTGAATAACTAGTATACATGTTCTTCATATTCCTTATTGATATATGTCTTGTTATTCAATTAAGTTATAATTGAAATGATTGCTAAAATAATGTTGCTTTACTTAGCTTATGCAATGTTTTACCTGTTGTTGAATAATTATAGTTCTACTGCTCAATGTTATTCCATTATTGCAATAACAATGCTTCTAGCGGAGAGTTATAACTCTCGCTGGGACAATTATTCAATTGTCTCACCCCTGTGGGATTCAACTTTTTAGGTAGACGTCGAGGACGAAGGAACCCATCAGTGGGTGAGCAACAACAACAGCAGCAACAGCAACATCGGGGATAGCAGTGATCCTCAGGTGGAGACACTGTCTGTCAAGTCTTATAGATAGTATGTCGTATGTGTCGTCTATGTACTCTCAGGTCCTAGGATTCAGTAGATGTTTAACATAGATCTGGAATTTTGGCGTAATTCCTCGAGATTTTTGTATCTTGCCTTGAACAATTAACATGGCAATTGATGATTGTAATCCTCGAGACAGATTTTACAAAAATGTAATGATGGATCAATTTGTAAATAACTTTTCACGTTTCTTTATGAAAGAGTTTTACCATTTGTAGATCTCTTTACAAAAAATTTTATTTTTTTATGATTTTTAATAATTCCGCTACTAATCAATCACTTCCACATTGGTTTAATCTAATTAATCTGGTTTTTGTGGATCGAACATCTCAGGAATAGTTGCACAAAGCGTTAGGAATGCAATTGAGGTTCAGTACCGCTTTCCACCCACAGACAGATGGACGGTCTGAAAGGACTATTTACACTTTAGAGGATCTTCTCCGAGCATGTGTTTTTCAGTTTCTAGGTAGTTAGGATGTGCATCTCAGTTTGATAGAGTTCGCCTACAACAATAGTTACCAGTAGAGCATCGACATGGCTCCTTATGAGGCTCTATATGGAAGGAAGTGCTGACCCCCCCCCTATGTTGGTATGAGTCTGGCGAATATTAGCTTTTGGGTCCTGAGTTAGTGCAGCAGACAACAAAGAAGATCAGAGTGATATAGTAAAAGTTGAAAGCAGCACAGGACAAACAGAAGTCGTACGCAGATAATCGCCGACGACCTTTCGAATTCCAGGTGGGAGACAAAGTGTATCTCAAGGTCTCACCTTGGAAAGGCTTGCTGAGGTTTGGCCAGAAAGGAAAGTTGGCACCCAGGTATATGGGGTCATATCCAGTGATAGCACGTGTTGGCAAGGTAGCTTATAAGCTGGAGCAGCCGCCAGAGTTGCACAGGTTACATCCAGTGTTCCAGCCACCACTGGTGGAAGAAGAAGACTAGAGCTATGTTGCCCTCCAAGTTCCACCAAGGAGAGGGTATCGGCCAAGACACCAACTATATCGGCCACCACTTCCTCTTCTCTTCTCCTATCTCAGACACTAAAGGAAAGGGAGCAGATAAGGGTACCAAAGAGGCCAAGCAAGCAATAAGGGCTTCTTATATACTAAGGAGTGAAAAGGGAGAGCATGGAAGGTGGCACCCGACCATAGTACACTTGTCCAAGGGTTATGCCACATGCTAGCACCCCAAACCACTTGTCCATGACCTGCCACCCACTAGCCAAGCAATGACCACTTGTCCAAAGAATGGTGACACAAACGAGGTTAGGTCAAGAGGGTGTCTGTCACCCAACATGGCAAACTGACACACCATGGCCGATACACAACTTGCCTAATATAAGCAAGCACTCCTGGCCCATACACCAAGGTCCAATCCGATGCCAAGCCTCAACAAGGCCCAACAAGGCTCAACAAAGCCCAAAGCTACTCAAGAAAAGAGCCAGACCCATCCTCTCAACCCTAGAGGATGCAAGGAGAGAGAAAGACATCTCTCAAGGTGACAAACTTGGGTAATTTGCAAGTTGCACCTCAACCTATCAATAAGTCACAAACAAACCCTAATCTCAACTCAGGTGAATAGAAAACATATAAACACAAGTTTTAGGCAAAGCAAATAGGGTAATCCGAAAATAGTGGTCAGGGTCCTTACACCAGTGGTCTCGTACTGACCGAGATAGGTGAGGTCTTGGAAGCCGACTCTTCCATTGACCTTGTATGGTACGGATTTCAACTAAGCGGTGGTCGGTTGGAGCATGAGTGGTATACCTCATCTCCTCGGGGCATAAGTGTGATTGTGAATATGTAATAATCCATGCAACATATTTGCTTAAGGACCGATTATGAAAACACTGAATGAAGCGGTAATACTTTTGTATCACATAGTTGATAAATGGTATACATATTCTTCATATTCCTTTTGAAGTATTACATGATCCAATGCTTGGTCATAGATATATGAACTACTCCGTTATGGAATTATTCTACCATGCTCATATATATGGAATATATTGCTCTATCTTAGATAGCTATAATGCTCTAAAAGATGATATTGCTCTGTCCTGCTTATAAACAGTGATTAATCTTACTTATTGTTATAATATAACCTCTATTCAGTTTTATATAGTTTATTTGTGATAATAATATTGTTGGCAAAGAGTTATATCTCTCGTTGGGACTTTTATCTCACCCCATTGGTCCCAACATTTTTAGGTGGACATGGACAAGGAGGTAGATACCGTATTGCAGAGGGAGGACATCAACAACAGGGATAGCAGTGACAACTTAGGTTAAGTGTGTTGTGTGTCGTGTCTTGTAGATAGAAGTCCTATGTGTCGTCTCTGTACTCTCAGGTCCTTGGGCGTGAGTAAGTAATGGTTTTATAAACGATATGAGATTTTGGCAAAGAAACTGGTATATGTTATCCTCAATATGAGATGGTACAATGTATGTACAATGTGAACCATGACATATATATTACGTTGGTTCTTTCTATAAAGAGTTTCCTGGTAGTGGATCTCTTTGAAAAAATGGTTTTAATTTTTAGTGATTTTTAGTAATCCATTGCTAATGGTTAGTCTGTGTAATTACTGTGCAATTTGGTTGTCGGTTTGATAGCGGTTGTCACACTTTGAGTGCTAAACTGTGACACCCTTGGTTGATTAAGAGGTCAACATGACAACGCCCTAACCCTAACCACCAATCACACCTCTAACTTGACACAAGCATGATGAGAGACACACTCCTTGGAACTTGGCTGACACACTAGAGGATGGCATGGCCGATGCATAGAGGTAGTCGACATGTTATGGTGGTGACAAGTCGACATTCAATGTCAAGTAGCCAACCTGCCACCCTGAGTGCTAAATCGATACACCTCAACTGTATCTAACCTGACATGCTTGGACTGATGGTAAACCGATATCCCTAGATGAACTTGCTTGACACACCTTGGAGTGGTCAGGACGATACATGTAGATGATAAACCGGGATCCCTCTAGCCATATGAAACCTATACTTTGTGATGGTAGTCATGATACATCATGTTGATGATGGGGTTATATGGTATGATACAATACCCTATGAGATGTTTGTACAAGCAACAAGGGAGTGTTGTTTTCTATAACCTATAATCTCATAACATACCCTATAGTGATAATGGAAGTGATGAATGAAGGTTGGTTGTTGATCCAACCTTATAAACCCTAATTGGTTAAAGAGGACCCTAACCCTAATGATGTAGTGTGAATGACATGAATCTTTATGAAATGACAGTGGTAATGAAGTATTACCCTTCTTGTTACAAGTCTCTAACCAAGCAAGTAACACTAGTTGATAAGCATATCCAGGTAAGAGCTGTGGTGATCATAATATGATTGAATGGGCCTTATGAGGCATGTGTGATGTTGGTATCTTACAAAGAGGAGGTAAATGAATCTCATTACTTCATGATGGTTTATTTCTTAATATGAGGTGATAATTTTCTTATTAATGGGATGAGGGGTTGCTACCTCAAAGCATGTGGTCCTTGTGAGGAAAAAAATGGTGATTGGCATACATCAAGTGATAATGTGATGAGATCACACCTTATATGCTCAGATATTATCTGGTAATGTAGTATACCCTTAGCATTGTAGAACTTGTTTAAAGTTTATACGTTTCAACTTGATTGATGCTAAAAGACACTTAAATGACCTAACTAATCAAGTAGAATCTAATCATGTAGCTTGCCTTGTACCATAGATTCGTTCAGTGTTAGCATCTTCTTGATGGTGAAACGAGTTTATCTCAAAGTGCATATTTTTTAATATGCAGGGGTGAGGATGAATATCCCCTTACGTCCAAGGTCTGTGATACATGATTGGTTGTGGGCATACCCTGGGAAGAGTGTGGCTTCAGGCCGTAGCTCAGTGATATGTGATACAGGATTGGCTATGGGCCATATCCTACGAAGAGTGCAGCTGTGGGCTGTAGCTCAGTTTCACTAGCGTTGTGACTTGTATTAGGGTGGGATAGGTTTTTACAACTAGACTATATGTCACTGGTAGTAGTCTGACTGATGATGTCACAGTAGCATTCACTTGTGTACTGACCACAACGTTTGATGAGATTGTGGATTCCAGCTCTTCCACTAGACCTTGTATGACACCGATTTCAACTTAGAAGTGGTTAGTTGGATTTGGGTGGTACGACTCAAATCCTCAGGGCAAAATAAAATACATAAACAGTCGTGTAGTATACTTGTGTAGGATTAAATACAAAAACATTAGTTGAGGCCTTGCTTGCTTTTATACAATATAATGGATAGTGAATATACATGCTCTTCATATTCCTTTTATAATGTTAAGATATTTCATAATTCAATAGTAATTATTTATTCTATTAATAATGATTACCAACTTATCATGGTTGTAATGTTACTGCTTGATTTATACTTCTTATCTGTGTTAATAATAGAGTTGGTGGAGAGTTATATCTCCCACTGAGATTTGGAATCTCACCCAATGGGTTTCCCACATCCTTTTTTGGTGGACGTGCATGAGGAGGCAGAGATCGTGTAGAAGAGGTTGAGGAGCAACAAGAAACATTGTAGTTGACATGGTTGTAAGTGCTACTGGATGTCTTTTGTCATTAGAGTCCTAGAGTTGTCCCTATACACTCGGGTCTTTGGGGATGTTTTGTATACATACTTTTAATATATGGTTGGTATGTGTGCCCTTTTGTGCATAGCTGTGGTGGATATATGTATATATATTCTGGAACATGTTTTCTTGTAACAGGCTAATGGCACACACGGTAAGTGCTTGTGACATAAAAGGACTTGTATGTAGAGGATCTTGCTGTTTAGAAGTTTTATGAAAATGGTTTTAATTTTTAGTACTTTTCAGTAACTGATTTATTTAATCTTTCTTCTACAGTTTTGGTTTTGAGTAATATCGCTTGTGTGGAATGGGGCATCACACCTATATGCTTAACTTTCTTAATATACTTAATCTTCTTAACTTATTTAATTATATAATCTGTTGTAATCAATAACCATTGCTGAGAGTTATATCTCTTATTGGGATGTTGATCTCACCTTGTGGGTCACCACATCTTTTAGGTGATCGTCAGCAACATCGTCAGGATTGTAGTGGTGAGGAAGTGAAATTTGGAGAGTAGTAGGAGTAGATGGTTAGCTAGTACTTAGTTTGCCATAGAGTCAATCATGTACTTTCAGGTCTGGGCAGAGGATGTTTTGTAGATGATATGTACATCGACTCGAGTTTTTGGCAGTATGTTGATGTTTGTATATGGCATGCATAGGTGGTGCATATCTTTTGTATACAAGTTGTGGCTGAGACCACTAGAAATACATGTAAATACCTGATATGATATGTGTTGATATGCAAGTTGTTGGACCTTTATGTAGATATATCTTAACATAATGGTAATGTTTAGATCGGTTTAGATTTACCCACTTTTTTGGTTGTGATTAGTAGTTGAACATGTGTTTTGTTTTGAGTAATCTCGTTTAGCATGACAGGGTGTCAAAAAATTGAATCTAAATCAGCCTAATCAAGATATTCTAAATAACACAACTGACTATAGAATCTCGGTCCAGACCAAATAGGGACCGAAAGTTCTTGTCATACAATGCATGATGACAACCATTGATATGCACATAAGGAAATTCTGTTGGGTATCCACTTGTGCATCACAAAATAAAGCACAAGCATCGGTCGTGGAGTCTAATCTCTCATACGTCTCAGGCATGTGGAACACAGTGTTTGTTCACACATGTTCTTGTAGATCACAAAGCATGGAAATCCCCATCAATTGATTCACAAATGCATTTACAACCAATGAGAATATGGTTTGTAATGACCTCGTCTCCCGATAACCCCAAATTAAGGGAGACCCGAAGGTCATAGACAATATCCCAATTAACAAGATCTAAGGTTTGACAAATAATCAATAATAATTATAAAATTCTACCAAACTATACTGAAATCTGGTATAAAATAAAATTTTGCATACCTTTTTCAAAAAATTGGATATCTAACTTCTATCCACATCTGGACTCTATTCTAACTAATCCTCCTTGCACTTTATTTCTTAATTTCACAATGTGTCACTTTACTATTTGTCCTTTTCAAATTTGTACCTAAAACGCCGACAAACAAAACGTCGGCCAACATCAATGAATATGCCAATATGGGGGCACAACCAAAATTTCACAAGTATGGCTAACAATCTAAATATCATAATCAAGTTAATTAAAAAGCCAATTTACGCTTTCAGTGTGACATTCTCCACTGCTTTTGCCCTAACTCTGGCATAAACTCCTTAGGGTTTCTCTTTTTCCAATGACTTAAGGCCACCTTCTCAATCCCGAGCTTGGTGCCTTGGGTCACTTCTCATGGTGCCCGTGAGTCATGCAATAATGACCACCTTCTCAATCTTGAGCTTGGTGTCTGGGGTCACCACTCATGGTTCGCATGGGTATTCCCTCTTGGGCTTGACCTTTTGGCATCATCCATCAGGGTGGCATGTAGGTGAGAGAATACACACTTTATTATTAATGTGATAATCATAGTGACTTTATGATTTGCAAGTATGAACATCCAATCTGATAGGTTGCATTCAATGTGATGAATCATCCGGAAAACCTTTGGGAAACTAATGTGATTAACCATAATTAACCACATACCTGTTAGGCTGACTTGTGTGCAGAAATAATCCAACTAAGCAAGAAATCCAGTAAACAAGAAGGCACACAAGATGATCCTGAAATATGCATCCAATTTTCCTATCATTGATCAGGCCTTCAAGGTTTATTAAGCCTAGTTTCATCCTAGGGTTACTAGTCCACTTTTAGGGTTTCTATTGCAATTAGGGTTTTAGACTCCATATTTATTACTTCTAATGCTTTTTAGTCCACAAACCCTAATTTCAACATCATAGGCCCAATTAAATGTCCATTAAGTCTATTATGCCTCTTTTACATTAAAACTACCATTTTTATCCTTTTAAGTCATGATAAGATCATTAGGCCCAATTATCATCTTCAGTTTCTTTAAAAATGACAACTCATATTGCATTATAGTTCAATTCACATATTTGAACCCTATTTATCACTAATTCCACATTTATCCATTAGAAAACCCTAATTACCATATTAAGGGTTTTTATCCACAATTAGGAACTTTTATACTCAAAATATCTTAGAACCATCATATCTCAGCTTTATTCATGAATTTGAATAATTAAAGCCATTAAGAGTCATAATTACTAACATTAGGGTTTCAAGGCCCATTAAAGCATATTTATGCACATGTGACCGGCCTAAATCACGCGTCCTAAAATTGGAGGCGGATTTGAGGTAGTCGAGCTTTTACATTTATAAAACCAAATCCTTCTAGGCCCCCGCAACTTTGCTTACGGGGTCGAAGTAGATATACGGGGTCGAACACAGGGACAAGGGGGGTAGTGTTGAGAACCCAGAATCGACACGCTACACTCCGACAGGTAAAAAGAGACAATAAATTCCCTAGAAGGGAAGCGTAAAGATGTCACAAACAAAACAAGAAAACTATCTCCAAGTGGAGTTACTAGAAAGATTTAAGGTTTTGGTCATTTAGCAGTTTTTAGGGGTTTTCAAGCAACAGAAACCGAAAGATAACACTAGAGCTAGAGCACAGTACGAAGGATAAAACTACTGCAAAACAAGCGGCACCAGTAACACCCTGCACCCCTCCTCTCAGAGCGGGCACCTCTAACCAAGCCTCGGCACCCCTCTCGAGGTTTCTGGGCTCAAAGTTAGAGTTGAATGTTACTGCAACGACTCCGTTCCAGGCACTCTCGTACTCCAGAATCGGACCAAACACTTGAGCCACAACACCACTCTTGAAGTTGTTGCGACGGGAAAACACAATTCGGTAGCTAAGAGAAACGCGATCCAAAACATGCAAGCCAGGGTTCGGATATCAAACATAGCAGTCATCCAACATATTGCACCAAGCATAGAGCAGCAAGTAATTAAGCATTTCTATTTCTATAAACATTAAGGGTCTTAATTACAATGTATAAGTAAAGAATTAAATAACAGAATTAAAGATAGGTGTCGCCTTCTTGATGTAGAAGGACGACAGGCTACAGTAACCATCCCGCCCGATATCGGACAGGGACCTAGCCCGATACGGCCGTGTCAGGCGGCACACTCTCTCAAACGGCACACCGCAATGGGAGGCTGCATCGCTCAAGGACCTGGTCGATACGCTCAATTCGGGCGGCACACCCTCTCGGGCGACACACCTGACGGGCGGAGCGTATCGAGTTCGGTATCGTGTCGGGCATGGAGCTGTGTATCCTATTGCCGGGCTCTGGTGTCGGGCACTCGTGTCGGGTATCTACATCGGCCGATATCAGCTCCCAGTGTCGCCCGGTATAGTCCTAGGTGAACCAGTCCCCTCCCTCTCGGGATGGGGAAGAGCTCACCTAGTGTCGCTCGGTATGAACACTGGAGCACGATACGCCTTCTCTCGCAGCCTCCTCCGAAAATCACTCGACTCTCCGAAACCTGAAGTGACTGAGCTTGCCCGAACTATCTAAACTGTCCAAACTGTCTTTTCGGCTCCCTGTAGCTGCTATTTATAGGCAGCTGGTTGGGAGAAGATATGGTGCTCAAAGCGCCACGTGTCCTCCTTTCCTTCGTTCAGTTGGAGGTCGGCTGATGTGGGTATCGTGCGGTATCGTGCAGCACAAAGAGGTCGGCTGTCGGGCGTCGTGGCGAGAGGCGCCTGCTGGTGGGTGGGCGATATCGCGTAGCGCATGGAGTTGCGGCGCGCTCGGCTCCCTGTCGGGTAAAGAGGCGTGTCGTCCATCGGTGCCTTCTCACGCGGCATCCTTGCATCGTGCGTCGTCGTACCGTGCAACCTTGCCGTTCAGCGTGATATCGGGCGTCAGGGGGTCGAGACAGTACTGGACTTATTTGCGGGCCGAAACGGCCTTATTGGTGCTAAATGGGCCAAAATGGGAGAAAACTCTGCAAAAGATAGAAATATTGGACTGAGAGCATTGCTTGGCTAATTATTGCGAAAATGCATATAAAAGAGAGGAAAAAAGCAGAAAAGGGCAGTTTTGATAATACAATAAAGGCCAAAAACATCACAAAATTTGGTGTTATCAACTCCCCCAAACTTAGCATTTTGATTGTCCTCAATCAATATTTAAACTTTATTTAGCGATGTTCCTTCTTGCGTAGTATGCTTCTCAGGCCAAGATGTAAAACAAGTATCGTAATGCCTTTAGAGATAATGCTGCCTCATTACGAACAAAAGACTTCATCTTTCTTGCCTTATTGTTTAAGTAAGATTATTCTCTACAGCTTCGGCGAGACGTTGTTGTATGATTCTGAAGTTAGCTTCCACACCAAACAGCTTTATTTTCGGGGCAGAAAGTTGTGTAAAGGGTAGGCTAAGGCTTTTTGGGTTTTCTTCTTGTTCCCCATCAGTCCATCTAGGTAACGGTCCGTTAACGGGCAAGTAGTCCCTGCAGTCCAAGCCAGTTGGCTTTAGAGCAGTGATTTCACATCCTACGTACCACAGCCCCGGATCTACCATGCCTAAAGATGGGTACTTTTGGGAAACAAGTGTGTGTAAATTTTTTTTTTTATTGGGCACAACTCTCTTGCTTTTATTCACGCTCATAAGGCTTCTCTCTCTTTTTAGGATTTTTGTCTGGTAAGGGGAAACAAAGAGATTCTTGTTGTTTGGGCAGCTTTTTCCTTCTCCATACTCATCTCTTAGTTGTTTGTGATATTATTATATTTTTCGAAATTTTTGGCATAGCAAAGCATATTCTTTTGTTCATTTGAAGCAGCACTATCAAAAAGATATAACATGACTTGTGTCATATTTAGCACAAAGAAAATAAACTTGGCAAGCAGTTGCATCAGGGTTTTTACTAATATAGCGACTTTGTACATATGCATGGGAACAAAATAAGTAAAAAATTCAAAATATTTTATATGAGCAAAGGTGCGAGTACATTATATAGGGAAAAGCAAAATGGCACAAGAGAATTTTTATACCTCCTCCACTGGTACATGGGTACCCCCCCCAAACTTATCCAATACTCTGTCCCAGAGTAGTGAATAAGAGGGTGAGTTTATGTTAGTCCAGTGAAGGTTATTCAGCGGGTTCGCTTGTGTCTTGTAGAGGCTGCAATATGCTTCTTTGCTGCCGCCTCCTTCTTTTTCATTTGGAAACAGCTTCGACAAGTGCAGGCACTTGTGGCTGCTTCCCCTTTATTAAGTAGCTGGAACCGAGATGCCCAGGTTCCTTCTGGAGGTCGTCGGCAAAGCGCTTTTCCAAGTCCGGCCTCCACTTTATTTCCCAGCTCAACCGGAACACGCGCAATGGCTCTTGGTAGACAAAGAGCTCTTGTGCTGTCCCGGCAGTCACCGGGGTTGTACTCGTGCTGTCTCTGTAGTTGGCCTCAGGCTACTACAGAAGACAGACTATGATAAGGAAGCGAGCCTCTTTCGAGGCTACCTAATCAAGGAAATTTCCCCTTGCTCATTTTTTGGTGGTTGGTGACCCGTTGTGACGTTTCTGTCCGACAGTTGCTGCTTCCGCTGCGGCCGTCATTCTGCCTGTTATCAAGTTCATTAATCAATTAAAATGTTAGATAGGAAAAAGAAACTCGATAAACTTATTACAATCTCCGGGTATCGTCCATCAAAACAAAAGGTTGAGTCGATATGAGGTTGTCGCGCGATACAACTTGCCGAGCGACACTGGTGTATCGGGAGACGAGCATGTTGGCCGACAAGGTCACATGAAACAAAAACCTGATAGCAAGACGTGAAAAGTATTGCGCCCGATATGGGTATAACGGCCGATAAGGTCGTCAAAGAGTAACTTCTCGACGGGGCGTCACAAAGGAAAAATGTGTCGCCCGATATGGCGTATCGGGAAAACACCATCGGTCATTCTGTTGTGCAAAACCACGTCGGGCGATACAACATTCGACAAGGCTCGTAATCCTGATAGGCAGTGCGCGATAGGAAAAGCTCGTGTCGGGTGATAAGCCTGTCGGGGGATAAGCGTGTCGGGCGATACCTTTCCTCATAGGAGCCATCGCCCGATACCACGGTGAAAGCAACTGGCCGACACGGGAGCAAAAGGGCAGACTACTGCATGTGTTTCAGGTGGCTAAAATGAGTATAGAGTGACAGCTCGATATGGTAAAACCTTCATTCTTATTTATAGCCAGCTCGGCCGGTGGTGAATCGGACATCTCTGGGGCGTGCGTCGGCCAACGGGTCAGGTGGTTCCCGAGATGATGGTCACATCAGTCTCATTAAGGGCATTTATTCTCATGCACGATAGGGTGCACGCCGATTAGGAACGCCAACTGTCACGGCCGTTGCGATGCCCTAGAGACCAAAGCCCGGTGTGGGCGGCCCTGCGCGCCAGCCGAGCGGCTGCCCGACATGGGCAAAACAGGCGGCCGAAAAACCGATGCTAGAAGAAGGAAAAACATCATTGGTTTAGGGTTAAGCCCTCCACCTCAGAAAATACTATAGTGGTGGCCCATAAAATAGGAGAGTCAGTGCACTCGGCGCGTGCTCCGACTCGGGCCTTATTACATGCCATAATGTTTGATTTTGCAAACAATAGGAAAAAATGCATCCTACTCTATGAAAGAAAGAAAAACTCGGGCTGCCTCCCAAGGAGTGCTGGGGTTTGCGTCGCTAGCTCGATCTTTGTAAGACCATCTTGATCAAACCTCAACTATACCCATATCTTGCAGACTGATCTCTGCTCTCCTGACAAACGCTTCATCTTCGTAGAACCTTTTCACCCTGTTCCCATTCACCTGAAAGGCTTTAGTCGGATCATCTTTGTCGTAGAGCTCCATCTTTCCTGATGGATTTATCTTTGACACTGTGAATGGCCCAGACCACCTTGTTTCAACTTCCCAGGGAAAAGACAAATAGAGGACTTGAATAACAAGACCTTGTCTCCTTCGCTTACATCTTTTCTCCTGAGATGGGTATCGTGCCACAACTTTGTCCTCTGTTTGTAAATTTTTGCATTTTCATAGGCATTCATTCTTAGCTCTTCGAGCTCTTGAAGCTGCAAAAATCTCTTTTCTCCAGCTTTGTCGAGGTCCATATTTAGGAACTTCATTGCCCAAAGGGCCTTGTGTTCCAATTCCAAAGGTAGGTGGCAGGATTTTCTGTAGATAAGTCGGTAGGGGGTGGTTCCAATGGGTGTTTTGTAAGCGGTGCGGTAGGCCCAAAGTGCATCGTCAAGCTTCATGGACCAATCTTTACTTGTCCGGTTGACAGTTTTCTGCAAGATTTGCTTGATTTGTCTGTTGGAAACCTCTACCTGCGCTGACGTTTGTGGGTGGTAGGGTGTAGCGATCTTGTGCTTCACTCCGTCTTTGTGCAGGAGTGCTTCAAATTGTCTTTCTCCAAAGTGTGAACCTCCGTCGCTTATAACAGTGTGCGGCACGCCGAAACGAGGGAAGATGGTCTTCTCGAAGAGCTTGATAACCGACTTGGCGTCGCATGTTTGGGTGGCTACCGCTTCCACCCACTTCGATACATAATCCACAACCACGAGTATGTACTGATACCCCCGAGATGGGGGAAACGGTCCCATGTAGTCGATCCCCCATACGTCAAATATTTCAACTTCAATCCAGCTCGCCATTGGCATTTCGTCCCTCCGCCCTATGTTCCCCGTAAACTGGCACTCTTTGCAAGCCTTCAAAAACTGTGCAGCGTCTTTAAATAAGGAGGGCCAGTAGAAACCTGATTGTAGCACCTTTGCAGCTATTCTTTCACTGCCTAGGTGACCACCATAGGGGGAGGTGTGGCATTGCTTCAGGATGTCTGCGGTTTCTTCTTCTGGTATGAACCTCCTGTATAAGTTGTCGGCGAATCTTCTGAACAGGAGAGGATCATCCCAGTAGTAGTTTTTAACCTCCGCGAAAAGCTTCTTCTTCTGATTGTACATTATGTCAGGGGGCAGTTCTCCGCAAGCAAGATAATTGCAGATGTCTGCAAACTAGGGTAGGCTTTCCTCTTGGGCTTCGGCCAATATAAGGGCTTCGTCGGCGTAGTCATCGTTGATAGGTGGCCCTCTCTCTTTCTCAGTCACGATCCTTGATAGATGGTCTGCGACCACATTCTCTGCGCCCTTCTTGTCGATAATTTTGTGGTCGAATTCTTGGAGCAGTAAGGCCCACCTCAACAGTCTGGGCTTTGCGTCTTTCTTTTGCATTAAGTATTTTATAGCCCCGTGATCTGTGTATACTTTGACCTTAGCTCCAACGAGATACGACCTGAATTTATCAAACGCAAAGACGATTGCTAGCATCTCCTTCTCAGTTGTTGTGTAGTTTACTTGAGCCTCGTCCAACGTGCGACTAGCGTAGCAAATCACATGGTGCTTTTTGTCTTTCTTTTGCACCAGGACTGCTCCAACCGCGTAGTCGCTAGCATCGCACATCAGCTCAAAAGGTAAACCCCATTCTGGCACTTGAAGGATAGGTGGTGATACCAAAGTGTTTTTCAGGGCCTGAAAAGCACTGAGACAATTATTAGAGAAAACAAATTCAACGTCCTTTACCAGAAGATTGGACAGCGGTTTGGAAATCTTTGAGAAGTCCTTGATGAATCTTCGGTAATACCCCGCGTGCCCGAGGAAGCTTCGCACCCCCGTCACGAATCTTGGTGGAGGAAGCTTGGATATTGCTTCAACCTTGCTTACATCCACTTCGATCCCACGCTTCGAGATCTTATGCCCGAGGACGATGCCCTCCCACACCATGAAATGGCATTTTTCCCAGTTTAAAACTAGGCTGTTCTCCTCGCACCTTTGAAGAACCAACGACAGATTCTTCAGAAAGCTATCGAAGTCCTTCCCATAGACGGAAAAATCATCCATGAAAACTTCTACGATGTCTTCTAGAAAATCCGAGAACATCGATATCATGCATCGCTGAAAGGTGGCGGGGGCGTTGCAGAGTCCGAATGGCATCCTTCGGAAGGCATAAGTCCCGTAAAGACAGGTGAATGTTGTTTTCTCTTGATCGTCGGGCAAGATGGGGACCTGGTAAAAACCTGAAAAGCCATCAAGAAAACAAAAGAAATCGTGATGTGCTAACCTTTCGAGAACTTGATCAATAAAAGGTAGCGGAAAATGATCCTTCTTTGTAGCTTGATTTAGCTTTCAGTAATCAATACACATCCGCCATCCGGTGACGGTTCTTACCGCCACCTTGTCGCCCTTCTCGCCCCTAACCACTGTCATTCCGCCTTTCTTGGGTACTACGTGGATAGGACTTACCCAATTGCTATCGCTGATTGGGTAAATAATCCCCGCATCCCTAAGCCTTATTACCTCTTTCTTGACGACCTCCTTGAGCATCTGGTTCAGCTTCCTCTAGGGTTGAGCCAGAGGCTTGGCTGATTCATCTAAGCTGATGCGGTGCATGCACAGGGGGGGCTAAGACCCTTGATATCCTCTACGGAATATCCTATAGCCCCCCTATGGAGCCTTAAATCCTCAAGGAGTCGATCCAGCTGATTGCTTGAAAGATTGACGTTTACAATGACGGGGTTCCTCTGCTCTTCATCCAAGAACTCGTACTTCAAGCCTTCAGGCAACACTTTTAATTCTATCTTCGGTCTGGGTACCTCCTTTCGAGGCTCACCTTCGAGGGAGGCATACCTTGCAGACTCCACCACCTCATCTTCTTCTTGCAAATCTTCGTCAGAAAGGTTGAAAAGGTCGAGATACTTTGCAAATTCGGGACTTTCGAAGTCAGAATCCTGGCAGCTTATGGCCCTCGCGAGGGGGTCCACTGTCTAAATATCCTCCTCTAATTCCTCGCAGAATTTATTGTAGCTATCCGCGAAACATGCTGATTCAGACAGGGAAGGGCTTCTCATGATATCCTTCAACTTGAAGTCAATATGGTCGTTTCTGACCCTCAAAGTAATCATCCCCTCAGAGACATCAATCAACGCCCTTCCTGTTGCCAAGAAGGGACGTCCAAAGATGATCGGGCAACAGGGGTCTTCGGCAGTGTCGATGACGACTATGTCGCAAGGGATGAAGAAGTTTCCAACCCTGATCGGCACATCTTCGATAACGCCGACGGGTCTTTTAAAGGTGTGGTCTGCTAGTTGAATCCGCTTGTTGGTTTGGACTATGTCGGTCAAACCCACTTTTCGTGCAAAACTAAGGGGCATGAGGCTAATGCTTGCTCCCAAGTCTGCTAGACCCTTCCGCTCGACATTGTCTCTGATGGAAAATGGGATTGTGAAAGCTCCGGGATCCCTCCTCTTATTAGGCAAGTCGGGCTTTACGAAGGCAGAGGAAGAAGACGCTAGATGCATCGTCTCGATCCTTACTCCCCTTTTTTTTCTTGGTGACAAGGTCCTTGAGGAACTTGGCATTTGTGGGCATCTCCTCCAAAGCGTCCAGGAAGGGGACTTCAAGATGCAGTTTCCTGATCGAGTCCATGAACCTCTCATGGCACTTCTTCAGATTTGCCTTTATTAGCTTGTACGGGAATGGAGGCCTTGGGGTGTAAGGATTCCTCCCACCAGGTAGCTCGTCTGAAGGCTTCTGCGCAGGCTCTTGAGCTTCTGCTTGTCCACCTTCGCCCTCTGTTGGAATGGTACTCTCAGACCTCAGTTCAGGTTCCGGTTCGGCTTCAGCTGCGCGCTCCACCGTTTTATCAGATCTTAGTACCGCCATTCTGGCAGTTTCCGGGTAGGAGAGTGTCTTTCCCGCAGGGTTCTTCATCAGTGCAGCCATCTGGGCCAGTCATTGATCGACTTCCCATTGGCACATCTGCAGACTCACCATCTGGTGTTGCATGGAATTCTGAGCCCCAGGGCCAGGAAGTGTACCCTGTACCAGTCGGCTGATGATGGTGTCCTGTCTTTTTATGTAGGCGGAAAGCTGACCAACCAAGCTGGGCTGGCTCACCCTCTCGCCTTGGCTCTGACATTCACCTTCCGCAAGAGACTGCTCACAACGAGACATGATATCAAAACTCGGTGGAGTAGGTCAGCTTTCAGGGTTCCTGTAAGAGCATATAAAAATCAAGTTAGAAAATTGAATTATTCAGCGTAGGCAAAGAATAAATAGCATAAAAAGAAAAGAAAAGAAAAAGGGTTCTGTCAAGTTCGTTTCCAAGCTTGAGGCACGGGAGTGTAGTTAGTGGATTCAGATTCATCTACAGTACCGTTTTTGCCTTGTCCCCGGCAACGGCGCCAAAAGGTTGACCAGCCTAAATCGTACGTCCTAAAATTGGAGGCGGATTTGAGGTAGTCGAGCTTTTACATTTATAAACCTGAATCCTTCTAGGCCCCCGCAACTTTGCTTACGGGGTCGAACACAGGGACAAGGGGGGTGGTGTTGAGAACCCAGAATCGACACGCTACACTCCGGCAGGTAAAAAGAGACGATAAATTCCCCAGAAGGGAAGTGTAAAGATGTCACAAACAAAACAAGAAAACTATCTCCAAGTGAAGTTACTAGAAAGATTTAAGGTTTTAGTCATTTAGTAGTTTTTAGGGGTTTTCAAGCAATAGAAATCGAAAGATAACACTAGAGCTAGAGCAAGGTACGAAGGATAAAACTACTGCAAAACAAGCAGCACCAGTAACACCCTGCACCCCTCCTCTCAGAGCAGACACCTCTAATCAAGTCTCGACACCCCTCTCGAGGTTGTTGGGCTTAAAGCTAGAGTTGAATGTTACTGCAACGACTCCATTCCAGGCACTCTCGTACTCCAGAATCGGACCAAACACTAGAGCCACAACACCACTCTCGAATTTGTTGCGACGGGAAAACACGATTCGGTAGCTAAACGAAACACGATCCAAAACATGCAAGCTAGGGTTCGGATATCAAACATAGCAGTCATCCAACATATTGCACCAAGCATAGAGCAGCAAGTAATTAAGCATTTCCGTTTCTATAAACATTAAGGGTCTTAATTACAATGCATAAGTAAAGAATTAAATAACAGAATTAAAGATAGGTGTCACCTTCTTGATGTAGAAGGACGACAGGCTACAGTAACCATCACACCCGATATCGGACAGGGACCTAGCCCGATACAGATGTGTCAGGCGGCACGCTCTCTCAAGCGGCGCACCGCGACGGGCGGCTGCATCGCTCAAGGACCTGGCCGATATGCTCAAGTCGGGCGGCACACCCTCTCGGGCGACACGCCTGACGGGCGGAGCGTATCGGGTTCGGTATCGTGTCGGGCATGGAGCTGCGTATCCTATTGCTGGGCTCTGGTGTCGGGTATCTACATCGGCCGATATCGGCTCCCAGTGTCGCCCTATACAGTCCTAGGTGAACCAGTCCCCTCCCTCTCGGGATGGGGAAGAGCTCACCTAGTGTCGCCCGATACGAACACTGGAGCACGATACGCCTGCTCTCGCAGCCTCCTCCGAAGATCACTCGACTCTCCGAAACCTGAAGTGACTGAGCTTGCCCGAACTATCTAAACTGTCCAAACTGTCTTTTTGGCTCCCTGTAGCTGCTATTTATAGGCAGCTGGTTGGGAGAAGATATGGTGCTCGAAGCGCCACGTGTCCTCCTTTCCGCCGTTCAGTTGGAGGTCGGCTGACGCGGGTATCGCGCGGTATCGTGCGGCACAAAGAGGTCGGTTGTCGGGCGTCGTGGCGAGAGGCGCCTACCGGTGGGTGAGCGATATCGCGCGGCGCATGGAGTTGTGGCGTGCTCGGCTCCCTGTCGGGTAAAGAGGTGTGTCGTCCATCGGTGCCTTCACGCGCGACATCATTGCGTCGCGCGTCGTCGTACCGCGCAACCTTGTGGTTCAACGTGATATCGGGCGTCAGGGGGTCGAGACAGTATTGGACTTATTTGTGGGTCGGAACGGCCTTATTGGTGCTAAACGGGCCAAAATGGGAGGAAACTCTGCAAAAGATAGAAATATTGGACTGAGAGCATTGCTTGGCTAATTATTGCGAAAATGCATATAAAAGAGAGGAAAAGGGCAGAAAAGTTCAATTTTGATAACAGAATAAAGGCAAAAAACATCACAAAATTTGGTGTTATCAACATGGAACCCTAAATTAATCCAAATACGTATAAAGTTCATCCGTTTAGATCTTGATGTGTCTTTTTATAATAATTAGCTTAATATCAACTTTAAACATCCATATAACCCTTCCCAAATCATTAATCAATAAAGATTAGGGTTTTTTATTAGATAAACCATCAAAGATAGCATATTTACATACTTTTTGAATTGCAAGCAGAATTAGGCTTCAATTACATTTTTATTGCATTTCTTGCATTTTTCTGATCAATTTTGATAAATAATACTCTTTAATACAAGTTACCAATTATTTCCTAGGAATTAAACAAGATAAGGATTAACTAACCAATAGGAGATTGCCACGTAGGCGGCCCTCTCAGCGAGGGGCTCGCTTTACTTACATCTCAGTCAGGGTGATATTACACCTTTACCATTGAGTTCTTGATTCAGAGTCACACACACCTAGGGGTAGGGAGGTAATTTCCTCCTTCCCATCTTCTTCTTCCTCGCGATGAGTCCCTGTTCGCGAGCCAGCCTCCGAGAGCAGTCCCTGGAGAAGACCTCACGCCCTCTGCCACTCCTCGTTGAACTCAAAGGTGACGGTGATTTGCCTCAAGAGGGTGTAAACAGAGAGGATGAGCATGCGACGTTTTGGTTGTTTCATGGATTGGGGCGAGACTGAGGGAAATGAGGAGAGAGTAACAATTGATGGTGGGGAAAACAACCTAAATACAGGCAGATATACACGATCACCAGGGTGCCCATGCACTTATATACCCTCTAGGGTCAAGGGTTGGGTTTCACGGCACAGGTGGATTGGGAAAATCTTCTAGAGAGCTCTAAACCAAGCAAAACCCAGGGTAGGCGGGTTCACCTTGGTCTCCCGAATCTAAAGGAAAGGTTCCCGAGTTTGTCTATGCATTCAATCGCGAGAAAATCCCTTTGGAAATCTCTGCTACTTTCCTTACCTGGCCCGAGGTGGGTGAAAATGAACATGTCATTGGATCTTAGATAAACGACTTTCATGCCATGTGAAAAATAGAAAATAGGGAAAATAGGATAATTCCCTTAGAAATAAAGGATTCCCTTTTACTTTGGAAAAATCATAACTCTCAAACCGATTATCCAATTAATATAAAATTTTAAAGGAAAGTCCAAAAAGACTTAATCTACTTATGTTACAAATTTGGAGCCAAAATAAAAAAGGAATAACTCCTTTTCTTCGTTTGCAAGTCAATGACTTATAAGGCATTTATTTTTTCCTTAAACTTATATTTTCTCTCTCCTAATCTTTTATTTTCTTTATTTTGATTCATGTTATTATTAAAACCATGTAGACACGAAATCTTATCCAAGATGGATCCATTGTCCATATTTCCACACATTTCTTGTATTTCATTATTATCTCATAGTTTCTTCTTAATAAAGAAATATTTAATTAATCCTCTCTTTCTTGTTGTATTATCTTTGCAACTTGGACTCCTTGGAACCCAAGGAACTCAAAAGACACGAAATCCACCTTTGGGGGATACTCCTTTGCCTTCTAGAGGTTTCTACATCTTTCTTTTCTCCATTTCTTAATTATTCATTTACTAATTGAATTTCCTTTTTCTTTTCCTTGTTATTGGGCCCAATAGCCAAAAAGGCCCACAAAACCACCAAGCAAGGCTATTTACAAATGAAATTAATACAATAAAATCAAATCACATCATTACTTGTTCATTTATCTTTAATAAGAGAAATTGCATTTCTTGCTAAAAGAATCTCAAAATTGGGGTTGTAACATCCTTCCCCTCTTATAGGAATTTTGCCCTCAAAATTCCCTCAAACATCTAAAAAAACAGGATAAGACTTTCTCATATCCATCATGCCTCCCATGGGGTTTTACCCTCTCCATGGTGCCTCCCAACAACCTTCATCATCTCATATTCTTGCATCTGAGTTATTTCTCACCTTGGTACCTTATACCTTCAAAGGTGACTCATGACATTTCAGCTTCTCTCAAAGCTAACTGGGTTCATGGCTTAGCACATGGCTTGGGTACATCACATAGTGCTCTAGATCAGACTCCTGGAACACATCAGATTATCCTGAGGGGTAAGATTGGACATAACCATCTCCACCAATCCATCTCAAAAGGACCCATATATCGGGGACTCAGCTTTCTCAACTGTAGCTTAGAGGGGTCGGATTTTCACATCGCATATTCTCCCACAGTGAACTACATGTCAGTCTGCTTTGCATCAGCTCACAACTCATGTCACCCCTGGGCTTCCTCAGCCATCGCATGATCAAAGCGACTTCATCTGCACACATTGTGGTCCTTTTCTGACCTTCACGAGGTCCCTTCACCAACATTATCTTAATGAAGTTGTGACCGACACAACCTCCCTTACAGATCTTCTTTACAAACTGATACTGGATATGGTTGTTATCATCACACCTCTCATAGGGCAAGAACTTCCCCGCACATGTATCACCCTGAATGAGCACACATGCTCTCATCAGACACCTTGTATGACATACTGGATCATACTATCCATTAGTTAGGGGTGATAAGATGTACTCCCATCAAGTTATTCATGTATCTAATTCCACCTTATGGAAGTAAATCTTTAGGTCATATTCAAGAACTTTTGAACTTGCATCCTGGTGCAATTGAACCATCACTCTTACTTCTAGTTCAACTGGATCTGTCTCTTGACAATATTCTCTCTTTGTCTTAGATTATGTCATCTAGGTAAGGAGATCTACCATAACACATATTGCATCTTGACCTTCCTTGGTCCAGGGGAGACATACCACGACATCCATAGTGATGAACTCCCATTCCCTCTCAGGGATTTTTTTATCCTTTGTATCAACTTATTGGGTTACTGATGTTCGTTCTTCACCTCATGACATACATGGAGACAAGCCACATGCAACTTCATCTTAGGCATCGAAAGTACTACTGAAACTTACCATCTTAGTAGTACCATGGTGTATGGTGAACTTAAAATCATGATCTCATGTATGTCATGATTCCTCAAGATTTATTCCTTGGAAACCCTAAACCACTCTAGTCAGGGTTTCATCATCTTCTTTTCTAGAGAAGTGCATCTGAGGTTCTACAACCATCCTTTTATCACATGAAGGCCTAGGCTGGATAACGAAACAACCACTAACTTGATCAACAGATCTCGTTACATTCGAGTGTTAGCCAAACATATCTCCTTTTTCAAACTGAGGTTAACCTAACAACCTATTCTAACCTCTAGCTAAACTAGGAAACTGCATCTCAACCAGAGCATCCATTACTACCTTTCATCTTTAGGTGCTAGGTAACAGTAAAGACATACACCTCCCTGTATTCCACTGATCATCTCATCTCGGACTCTAAGCCTATCTTCATCAAGGGAACTCATAGCTCATTCTCTTAGTTATCAAACTATACCTGGTATAGTTCATGTAGCATCCAACTCACAAAAACATGATTAACTAATGTAGAAGCGATCACTAAGCAGTGGATTACCAAAAATCACTAAAAATTAAAACCATTTTATCAAAAGATCCATCAAAGGAAAACTTTCTCACATAGAACCAAAGTAATACATTTACATTCTTTGTTTTCTTTTTTCTTTTTTGGAAATCGGTAAATATATTGCCAAAAAAGCGAGTAGCTAAGCTACACTGTACAACCTACAAAAAGGGTGTGTATATGGGGTGTATACTACAAAATACCCCAGTATAACCTAGCTTTGGGACTTAGTCCCCTACACAGGCCTCTCTTAGCCTTGATAGCCATGTCCATATCTAAATTAACGAAATGGAAGATATCTTTTGTGTTAGCACGCCCATGTACTATAAGGTTTCGGACCTTCCAAATGTTGAAGCAAATGTTGGTACAGTAGAGGCCCATAAAACGCTCCTCGTGGCTGTTCCTTACTTTGCTTCTCACTTGCTCCAGCGTGTCAGCCAGGCTGGATGAGATAAGCTGACCCCACCCATTCTTCAGCCACGCCAGTGTCCAGACGTATTTAACTTCAGGGGACTCGAAGAACAGATGCTGGTTTGTCTCCTCTTCATCACAAAACACACACTTTGGGCTGGTAGGAATCCCCCATCTCGTGAGCCTATCCTTCGTGAGGTGCTTCCCAAGAACAGCTTTGTAGCACGCCACGCTCCACTTGGGAACGTGACCTTTCCCCCACACCAGCGAGAACCAAGGCACCTGAGCTCCTGAATCCCTTAGGATCCATGGTTCCTGTTGGCTAACCAACGTATAGAACCCTTCATCATTGGACCTGTAATGGTGCCCCACCTGTTGCCACGCCTTCACCATCGTGTCCCATATCTGAGACGAATGCGGATGGGTGACAGGGGTACCCACATACCTCACTCTCAACCAGTTCACCCATACATTATCTCGGTCCGTAAGAAACCTGTGGAGCCTACGCAGATTCCCGCACGAGACAAGGTCTTCCACTTTCATCAAGTTTAAGCCACCTATCTTGTATGACTTCGTCATGGTATCCCAGGCGATCCCCCTTGCTTTACAACTCCAAATGAAATTCGTGGTCAATCTTGTAATGCTGGTGCAAGTTGGGTTAGGAAGAATACTCATGTAGCTCCAGAATCTCACCATGGCTTGGATCACTGATTTAATGAGCATAAGTCTCCCTGCCATCGACATGTGGATCCCCGTCCAGCCAGCAATCTTTAGTCTCACCCTATCCAAGCAGTAGGAGAAATCCTTAGAAAATCCTCTGCCTCCTGCAATCGGTACACCCAGGTACCTAGTAGGCACATGGCCCACCTGGATCCCCATAGCATTCTTGATTCTGCCCCTTCTAGGATCACACGACCTAGACAGATAGATGTGAGATTTGATATCACTGATGTAGAGACCCGTAGATCTTCCAAAACTCTGAAGCAGCTTATTATACTCTGTTAGCCTCTTAGCGTGCCCTGTAGAGAACACCATAATATCATCAGCGAAGATCAGGTGCATTTTCACCTTAGTGCCCCTTATCTTGAACGGTCTAATGAGCTTTCATTCCTCCTCTGCATTAATCATGGTAGTTAACCCTTCCATGACCAGAGTGAAGATGAGGGGGGAGAGAGGATCCCCCTGCCTGAGCCCATTACTGGCTCTGAGCATACCAACTGGTCCGCCATTCAACAGCACAGAGAAGAACATACATTTACATTCTGGTTTAAAGATACATGTCATGTATCATCTCTTTCTAAGAATTACAAGCATCAACTGCTCTGGTAAACTAAACACAGGCAATATAAAATCTTGAGGCACTGAGCCAAAATCTCGAAAGCACTAACTGCTACTCCGAGGACCTGAGAGTACAGAGATGACACATAGGACTCCATATACATCTATACAAGGCACATCATCCAGTGTCTCCACCTGAGACTTCACTGCTGTCCCTGCTATTGATGTTGCTGTCCTTCACCTACTAAAGGATTCATGCCTCCTCATCCACGTCCACCTAAAAATGTGGTTCCCACGGGGGTGAGACAATTATAAATTGCCCCAGCAAGAGTTATAACTCTCTGCCAAAAACATTATTATTGCAGCTAATAAGATAAATCTAAATAGAGGAAAAATAATTGTTTGACAACAGTTAATTTAATGTCTAACATATTAGAACATTATTCTTATCAAAAGCATTGCAACTATAACTTGATAGAGCAACATGTCACTTATCCATTAAGGAATATGAAGAACATGTATAACATTAATTCATTATAGAATTATAACCACAACACATACTCTCTTCATGCTTAGATCACATATCTAATGCCTGGCATTGTCTTGTTGAGTCATGGCCTGTATCCATACTCATTTCACAAAGTATTGTGATCTTAATCCCTCATCTCATCAAGTACATTTCCTTTTCCTAACAAGTTCATCATCATAATTGTAGAATATGGGTATGTGAACCCTTAACTTATCATTGAACACTTATTACCATTTATAAGGTAACTTCATACCTTCAGGTCATCTGACCAAGGACATTATGAATCTTGCTACAAAAAGTATTCCACATAGTTCACAAAGCTCATATCACCTCTTGTTACCCCTTAATAGGCAACAAGGCACATTATAGCTTATGAAGTCTATAACCAATTTCAATATACAGAGAATCATAACCCATACCTAGCTATGCTCATCATATCAACATACCTGCATGACTATTACTCATGATACAATTATATATTAGTACCATGCAATACAAGGGTTTTCTTATTACATTCATAACTCATCAATCTGTACTTGAGCTTCACATAGGATTACTTTGTTGTTAAGAATTCACATAGCATCACGTAGATTAGGGTTTCACATAACATTATTTTGTGTTAGGGTATCACATAGCATTACCATGTATTAGGATTTCACAAGCATTACCATGTATTAGGGTTTCACATATATAACCATATAGGTTCTCAAGATCATATTATTAATGATCAAGTCTTATTCCATTGCTTCACACAACTAGGAATCAATATGGATATCATAAGTATTCAATCATACTTATTTATTCTCATCATTCATCATTAAATGAAGTATCAATCACAAAGTATGAGTTTCTCTCCCATCTTCACCAGAATATGATTGTATCATAGTTTATTGGTTTGGATTAACCTTTTCATAAGGCATGTTAGCCTACACTTATTAAATTACATTGCATATCAATGTAACAATTGACATGACACATCTTATGTGTCACTCATCCAATTATATTGGATTTAAAACACATCAAGGTATATCAATATTGGGGTGTTGGATGTGATATCTATCATATCTTGATGTATCACTTCCCTCAACACCTTCATCTTTCTTGAGTTCATCCATTTAGCTTGTATTAGGGTATTTCCCATCCTAATACTTTATGTACCAGTTCATCACATTCATCAAGTAATGTATTGATCATAAGTCACTTATTTAGAATATACAACCATTGCCAATGATATGGACTCATCCTTGAGTTAGAACCTATTAATGTAATGATACCCATCATCAACCTCTCTAGGTGTTATATTTGTCAATACATTAATCACTATTCCATTATTAGGAATGGGATTCTCCATATCTATAATTTGAGGTTCACATAGCATCTGCTATATATCATATAGATTTCTCATAGTATTGTTCTCCATTAAAGTTTAACATAACATCCTTCTATATCAGGATTTCACCTAGTATTATGTGAAATAAGGATTTCACAACACATCACCCAGTGATAGGGCTTCACATAGGATTAGTAGCACTACCCTTTATTAGGGTTTCATGCACCTTTACCCCCTTTTTGGGATTCAGGTTCACCATTCACATCCAAGTAAGGTTTCTCATACCTCATACCCAAATTAGGGTTAGGATGTACAATTCCCATTAAATTAGGGTTCCTTACATTGTTACACTAAGTTAGGGTTACATCATCACTCTAGATTCTGGTTTCACTGAGCTTTTCCCTAGATTAGGGTTTCACTTAGTCTTTCCCTAAATTAGGGTTAAGGTACATCAATCTTTTCGATGAGGATTTCATGATCTCATTATAATGGATCAATTCTTCATTACATGTTTATTCATAATAAGAGAATTAGGGCTTATGATGTAAGCAATCATCTCTCTAATTCTTTCTTTCTCTCTCATCCTCTCTAGGATGTTAACTACTCCAAGATTGATCTAGGTCAGTCCTCTAATTAAGTACACATAGTTAGGGTTAACCTTCATAATTACCATTGGTCTGTATCATTAATAATCAAGTATTTAATTGACCTTTGATCATATTAGGTGTACAAGTGGTTTAATCAATTTTAACCTTAAAAGGTTTTGGTCACTTGGACCTCAAACGGTCTTGGTCACTTAGACCTCAAACGGTCGTGACCAAGTAAGTTCAAACGGTTTGAAACCGTTTAGCAAAGTTGGTTCTTGAAACCATTTAGAGAACACATCTTGAAACCAAATGAACTTGAGTCTCCAAACGGTTTGAGACCGTTTGGTCTCAAACGGTCTTGAGACTATTTGGACTCAAACAGTCTTAAGACCATTTGGTCCAAACCTTCTCAAAATCGAATGGACCAAAAAGGTCTTCCATCACTGTGTCAATTTAGGGTTTCAATCAATGAACCTTTTATCAATTGGACCACTGATGTATTCTTCAATTGAACAATGGAATCACCCTTCAATTGGACCTCCAATTATGGTTTTGAACCCAATTGAACTAGGATTTAAAATCAAGAAACCATCACTTAGGGTTTTGAAATTGAGGATCCATCAATTGTTATCATTGTGGAACTAATTCAATTGAAATCAATGAACCATCATCATTACATGATATAACCTAACCTCAAACGGTCTTGAGTGACCCCCAAATGGTCTTGAGGTCGTTTGGATGATCTCCAAATGGTCTTGAGATCGTTTGTTCAATCCATCATTGAAATCTATGGAAATCAATTAGGGTGTGCATCATTGAATCAATCATCACTTGAGCTATTGATTTTAATTCAATTTGATATCTTTGGGTCTTCAAATACTCAAACATATTGAACCCTAGACCTCCAAACGGTCTTGATTGACCTCCAAAAGTTCTTGAGACCGTTTGGGTGATTCCCAAATGGTTTTGAAACCATTTGGGTCAATCAACCCAAAACATCAACTCAATCATTTGCAAAATCAGCACTTAGTCGATTAGGGTTTCTATTAGAAAGATTGTCCATACATTGAACTAATAAATTGGAGCCTTTAGATCATCATCCAACACATACTAGGGTTCAGACCTCAAATGGTCAACCCATCCAAACGGTCAACTCCCCTAAACGGTTTGGGGTCCAAGTCTCCAAACTGTTTGGAAACTATTTAGACCAATTTGTTGAAATCGTTTGCAAGAGATATTTGGAGAGGTGTGTGCTTATGATGATGTCATCATCATCAAGCTCCAAACCCACGAAACCTTTCTGTGATTTCATGGTTTTTGCATCAATCAACCAAAATAAATTATGGAAATGACAAAGCATCAACAATTGATAAGGAATTGAATGCAATAACAATTTCAAGGGTTCAAGTTATAAAACTCACCTCCAGTTGAGCTCCAAAGCTTGAAGCTCACGTCAACAATGGTGGATGCATCTCCTTTCACTATCCCAAGGCTCGTCCTCAAGCTTTGAGTGAAAAGGAATGGTTAGAATTAAAGAGGGGATCGAGATATGAAGAATTCATGCATTGATTCTCGATTTTCACCATGGATTCAAGGTGAAAGGAGGTCAAGAAGCTTACCAACAGGTTGGGGGTCGTCCTCCTGATCCTCCAAAGCTCCTTTGGTCGTGTTCCAAGCAAGGGAAAGAAGTGGAAATGGAAAAGCCTTTGTTTTGGCTTGTAAAGGGTCTTTTTATAAGAAATTCAATGAGAGAGACTATGCCTTATAAAAATTCATTTAATCCCAAAAATGGTGCCGCCTCTTCCCCCTCAACTCCTTGGATCCGAGGCTATATTGTTTGCCTCTTATTCCTCTAAATTATCCATGATTTAAAGAAAAGCAAATTAAGCACCTCAAACCATATTATACTAATATCCATATGTGAGTGGATATTTCTTTTTCTTATAAAATTGTGAGTGACTTATCCACTCCCTTGCATATTTTCGTGCCTTTTCAAGGAAAAATCTCATCCAATCCTTTGAAAATTAATACCTCACATTTTTGGTTAAAGGGCTCTTCAATTAATATATTTATTTTTGCACTAAATTAAATTAGGGTTTCAATTAGGCTTAAATCTTGATTATTTTAATATCAAGATTCTCTCTCCTCCAACTTAATTCAAATGAGGCGACCCTCTCATTTTCTTTGTTCTACATGATGTCAAGAAACATTAGGGACCTTATTGAAGTGGTAATTTTCCTATTGAACCCTAAGTTTTTGGTAAATTGCACATTACACAAAAACTGGGTTTTAATGCACATACATTGCTTTATCAGCTCTTTCTTGGTACTCAGGCTTCCATAAGCCATACCTCTACATCATCTTCATTCTCATGATGTTTCAACACATGAGGAACATGTTATCATGCACAATTTGCAATTTAACCCCTCAACTTGGGTAATTTGCACATTAGTCCAAATCAAGTAAAACATTATTTCAACATTATCAAAAAGGACTAAAATTGAAATATAAGTTCATATTGAGCCTTAATTACTTTTCACAAGATAAGATTAAGCATATAATCATCTTTTTTAATCAAAACACCTAGGGTTAAAGCATAACCCAGGTCAGGGATGTTACAGTTCATAAGTTCCACATAGCTCATGATAAAAACATCCTCCTAAGATGACTACCTTAGTTTTGTTGGTGTTTGTACAACATCCACACATCATACACTCCACAAGCGTACATTATTATCTCTATCCTCATACCTCATAGCAACGTTTCCACTAACATCATCTTTATCCTTGGTGTATGGTATGCGTATTGTCCTATCTCTCACTCCCATAATAAGAGGAAATAAGCATTTGGCGGCCGTCCAAACACAAAGTTCTTCCTGTTCCAAGAGTAGAGATGGTACATCCCACATTTCCAGTACACCTTCAAATCTAAGTTGAAACGTGCAACATATGTCTCTACATCATGATCATCTTGATATCAAAGTTACTTCCATGGAAAACTGATCTCGAACCTACTTGGGTCCACACACAATCCTTGGTCATCTCCTCTAGGTCTGTAGGGTGCCATCACTTTTGGGGTCATCCCTCTTCCCTTATGCATCCAGAGAGTGCCCTCCTCATGTACCCTTTGGGTACCATGAGTTCATGAAGGTGACCAATCTCCTAACCCATGGCCCTCAGATAATGATAGTTGTTACCTCCTGACCCTATGGTCATGTGCAACTAGAGAATTAGGCAACTCCTACTTCCATCGGTCTTATCCCTACCTGACCCTCGGATAGACTTAGGATTCTAACATAGTACATATCCAACTTGAAACCTTACCCAAGTCTCCATCATCTCTATCTGTATTCAGGGTCTGACTCACATCCTTTCATAAGGGTCATGGCGACCTACCTACCTTGGTCAGGCCCCATACCTGTTACCTCCATGATAACACACCCACATGCACTTAGAGATGATTATATATGGGTTTGTAGGTTCATTCTCATACTATGTACTCTCCACTTAGCTTCTCAAGACTCTATGAGACCTCTTAAGGTTACCTCAAAACCAACAAAACTGGTATACACCCTATAAAAGGGTCCCTCTCCCAGGATGGGAGGAAACTACATCAAAGGTTGCAAATGTCCTTATGTCTAGGGTTTACATCCACATGAGCATGCTTGACCCTAGCAAGCTACTAAGGCATAAGCATACCACCTACTAGACCATGCTAGGTCATACTTGTTCTCATTCCTCAACATTGGACCAAGAACACACCTTCCCATGTCACTAACTTAGTTGTGAGGGATTCATCAAACATACCTTAGACTTAAGGGGTTTCCCTTTCCTCTAAACCCTAATCACAATTCTCTAACGTCTAAGTTGTTCATGTTACCCTTTGTTAATGTTGTCGTCTGGTTTGATGTAATTAATTTTATACATGTTGGAAGTCCAGTTCCCCAACTAATGTTTTGTGATTGATTTTTGTAAGGGTAATTTACTTTTTGTTTTAAATGGTATAAGGAAACCTTCCCAGAATGCTTTATAGATGCCAAGCTGATGAGTTATTCTTAGTTTGTAGTTCATTGTTAGCGTGATTATTTTTTAATTGATGCCATTTGTGGCTGGAAATAGTACAAGCTGATAAGGTTTCATCTTTACTCCGGTCAATAAAGGTACAAGTTCAGCTTGCTACTTTCACCCTCATTAGTTCACCATCTTCAAGTTTTATACCATCCAATTTTGGAAGCATTGAAGCATCTACCTTCTTGCTTGTTTATACAAATTCAGGGGCACCATGATGACTAACTTGACATTTAACATATGTAGTTTGCATCTATGGACCATAGTGCCTGAACTGAATCTGATGTTCCACAAAATAGTATGATAGTAAAGATTTTAAATCATAAATGCATATGTTTACTGTTATTTGTCTTTGTCTTCTTTTACTGAGCTTTCAATTTTTTCAGTTCTTATCTTTTTTATAGACTAGTTTCCTTTACTTCTGATGGCTAAGCATGATTCTTCTTGGATTAAGCTATTTGTTTGGATAAATATTTGAATACGATTTCATTAGCATTTGATTATTTTGTTGGTCTTTAGAGCCTTCTTCTTGATGCTTTACGAGTCGGATAGTTTTTTTGTCTTTCTTCATATGAAGTGACTTCTTCTCTTGTATTGCAGGTGATACACTTCTTGCCTTTATGATTTAAGATTGATTTGGCATTCTCAGTCTAAAAAGATTTCATATTACAACTCAGTAGTTCTATGTTGCTGAGTATATTCCTTCTGATAGTCTTTGTGAATCTATGGTATTGGTGTTTTTGTTGTCTTTTGGACAGAGTATGGCAGTGATGTTTTTTCCATGATGAAGGTTGGCTCTCTTGAGCAGAATCTTCTGCCTTTTTTCCTTTTGACTATACTTTCTGATGCTTTCTACTTCAACCTATTGCCTCAGTGGTGGGGTATGGAGATGCAGATATGTAAGCTTTAGTACGTAGATGGACTCTGCATCCTCACATTATTACACATATATCTATTGATTTCTCTATCAGAATGATTTTAGGCGTCCATGCTCGAGTTCTACAATGGCAACAAGTACGCATAATGGTTGTGAGACTAATCCTACTTTCAGGAAGAAATACCAAATGAAGCATGATCAAAATGGGATTACATATGTGTTTGATCTTATCATAAAAGATGTTTACAGCAAAAAGAAAACGTTTATCTCTTACAGAAAGCAAGCTCAAAGCAGGTACTATTTTATTGACTATTTTTCTGATTGGAATATCATGCATAAAACTAAAGAAGAAATGACAGAAACATCTCATTGTTCCAGCAGTTGCTAAAAAGAAACTTAAAATATGTGTTGGCAGTTACTCAGTCAATTGGAAGTTAAATACGATTTCGATATGTTACATTCCCCAAATCTCCCAAAATGTTCCAGTTTCTAATGAATTTATTCTTAATAAGATTAGTGGGATGAATGTACATGAATGAACAATCATCAAGAAGTTATTTAGTCTTCACGTTGTGAATGTATAGATCTAATCTACTGAAGTTCTATTATAAAAGCATCCACCATAAACAGTATTATCTTGTACCTTAGTCTCTCCTTCATTTGATTGGTTGGACGCATGTCTAAAGGCATCGTACCTTAGTCTCTCGTTCAATTGGTCGGTTGGATACAACTGAAACATCTATAAAGAAACTAGCCATAGTTGGAACTCATATGATCATTTATCCCTCGTTGTTTTCTAGGTGTGCAGACTATATGAACCTAATAGATAAAAATAACTATTAAAGAATAGGACTTCGATGTGCAAGGAGTTGAAAATGTTGACTTTTCTAACAGTGACCTCTTTTGTATTGCTAGTGCTGCTGTAGTTAGAATGAAACAAATTTCTATTTGAACCAGTTTGATAATGACAATAACTCCAAGCCTGACTATTCTTAACCATTCTTAGTCAAATAGATTCAATCGCCCTTTCTTACATTCCTAATTTTTATCAAATGGTATGATAATATTTCGTATTTTCCATAACTTCCACCATGTAAATGTTGATCAATATTACACCTATTTGGTAGTTAACTCTCCTATTTTTTGAACTCTTTCTGGCCATGTTAATGAACACTATGCTTAAGAAATTATACCTGTTTACTTAGGTTACTTATCATAGTGACCTTATTAGGGTGCAATATCGTAACACACCTTAACTTAATGAAAGGATCATCCACGTAATATTTATTCATTTCTAGATAATTTTCTAACAAGAAGTATAAATAGTGATCTAAGATGTAACGATGTAGAGTAATGTTGGCATGCATGGTGGATATTAATGCACTAAGAGAAAACAACAACAAAATTTGGATATATTTTAGAGTGACAACAAGCCACACATGTCATTGTAGCTATTTGCAAAGAAATTCTTTAACCCAATAGAAAGCATGAGCGAGATTTAAGAATTATTTATTTTCTAGAGCATCATGCTCTTTGTTTCCCATCTTGTTACTATGACACATGAAAAAAAACTTTTCTTTTCTTAGGATGATTCAATTTTGAATTCAATGCATTGCTCACATTTGTGTCTTATTATATCAAACAATATTAGGTTTCCTTGATAAAAGGAAACATGGATGGAAAAAGGCCTAGCAAATAAAAACCCTCAGTCAAACATAATTTATTCCTAAATGAGATAAACCCAATTCTATTGTTATTCTGCATGTTAATGCTATTTTTTAACTGAGTGAGTTCTTTCTTTATTATATATTTCTTATTCACTATGTCTTTATTTGCTTAGTATATCTTGAATATTATCATTTAAGAACACATACTAAAAATAAGCACACTCTCTTCATTATTTGACCAAAATTAAATATTAAAATTTAACTTAGATTTCTATGGTTGTTTCATCCTAGCTAACCATGAAACTGTAGTTTAACTAACGAGTGATGCATATTACTACAAACATGCTTTCTTATCACACTTTTCTCCACCTTTTTGTAAGAATGATACTAAATATATCAACTAGTTGATTTTTTAATATTTATAAGGAAAGATGGTAGTGGCATACATCATGATGGAATTCTATGTGCTAATAGAACTTTTCTATTAATCATTTACTTTTTAAATGTGATCATATTATTTCTATTTAGAACTATTCTATTGATGTGGGATTTTTCTTGAGTATTACTAACTTAACTCCTATGTTACGGCTCTGAAGTTGGTTGCCCCAGTGGTGAACAATTGGTGGCCTAGTTTCCAGTCACTTTATCTAAGAAAGGCTATCATTGACAACTATGGCAGGTTCAATATTCTTTTACTTTTGCAAATTATCTTCCTTGACTCACACATTAGTGGAACACTCAAAACTGATTTCCTTGTTCTGACGTACTGGACAGAGTAGCTAAAACTTATCCCCCATCTCACACAAAATTATAGAATATGTACATGCTCGATAGGCATATAAGGTACCTAATCTTATATATCTATAGTAAGCACACATTATGCACGTTTTCACTAACTAGATGGTTGGAAACAGTTGAAAATACTCTGGAACTGATATAATTATTTTATCCTAATGGAAAGCGCTGAGATGTTAATTGATATCTATAGTCAATTTTTAGGTGCTCTGACCTTGCAGTTTGAAGTTTATGAACTGTTTTAATTGTTTTTGTTGTCCTGTTCGATGCTCATTTGGTTGCTGCAGTTAATCATGCAGCTTTCTTACTTCTTGAGACAAGTATTACTCATCTTGTTATAGATGAAGTTTTGTTGCTGGAATGTGGCTGTGTATTGGTGAGTTTCTAGCCATTTTTACTTGGATGGGAAGCTCATTGGTCCATCTTTTTTGCACTTATCCTTCTCAGTATTTTGTATGAAGGTATCCAATATGTTTATACTTTTATGTAAAAAACTATTTTCATGTGTTTGACGAGGAAAATAAATTGCAGAGAGTCAATCGAAGATATTGGATCCCTAAGGTTCCATTGTAAACTAGTGGAAGATATTCAATCCTCCTTTGTAGAAAGTGCCCTCTAATGGTACGTGTCTGTAATTTTTTCTTTGAGTCTCATTTTGGGGTGCTCTCTTATGGTATGTTGATGGTGTTCTATTTTTTTTTGTTCTTTGACCAAGTTGAGTCTAGTAACAAAATAGTTGCATATAGCAGGAGAGATTATGTATGAATTTCTGGTACATAGTTATGACTTGCCCTGTATGATATCACACATAGTTCATTTCATATTGTGTTATCAAATTACATAGCTTGTGAACCTAATAGTCTAATTAGTTGAGCTCCTGTTGGAGTGAATACTCGATTGCAATAAAATACAAACATGTCTATTAGAAGGAATCATAGATACTTGCCTACCACTGAACTGAAATTTAGAATCTTCTTCTAGTATCTTCACTAGATTAGTAGATCTCCAAGCCCTCCATGCAACCCCTGAGAAGAAAAAAGAGATGTGTCTAAACATATTTCATTGATATCTTGTTATCATGATCGACCTAACCATCTGGAACCACTAAACCTGATCGGATCATTTGGTTTGGTTTAATGCTCACTTTTAGTACGTAATATGTTTAAGAGATGCTTTTATCATTACTTCTATAATACTGAATTGGCCAAGTAAATTATTACAAGCAGAGTGTAAGTAAAGACTAACAAGCAGAATGTACAAACTTCTATGTCTTGTTGGGTAGATAAGCTCTTGGTGATGCTTGTTCTGAATCATGTTGATACATTATCGTATTTTCCTAGTTGCTTGTTCTGAATCATGTCTGGCCCAAAATAACCTTACAGAAATAATTGATGTAGCCGACTATAACATTTTTGTTATTAATACTTATATGATACAAAGGATACAATGTTTTTCTTTTATAGGTCAAGGGTGAGGTCTATGTGTACTGCAAACATCATGCCTACTTAAAGAACCTTGCATATATTGCGTCCAACATGGGAAAAAGCATTCACAACACCAAGAGAACTGTAGATCCAAGCAACTGACTGAACTGCAGTAACTTTAATTTTTAGCTTTAGTATAATTTTTCTTCTGGTCTTGTTCTTTGTCCTGTCATGTTCCTTGTTGTTATAAAATATTTTGCTATGATTCTTTATAACTAAATGAACAATTTTTTACAGATTGTGGTCCAATTAAATAATATATATAAAACTTGTAACTTGCTGATGCTTGTAATGGAAATATGCCCTTTTTTCATCATAGAAAGTCTTATGCTCTTGTATTTCTTAGAGAGAACAAACAAGATTCATAAATCTATATACAAATATCTTACAAACTTTTTTTTCTCAAACTCGTCATCAATAATTCACATCACAGAGGAGATATCTTACAAATTGGTTGTAGTAACAACATGCTAGCTACCGTACAAGTACAGACAACCTGCAAAAAACACTTCTATAGCCCATCAGTAGTTCTCCCTTTACTTGGGAGCAGCTCATTTCTTAACTTACAAAGTGTATGGACGATCAATCCAGAAGAGACTTGAAAGTATCACCTGGGGTGTTCGAAGATGTGGACTTGTCTGCTGATTCTGGTTGAAGATCTTTTAGAGTACGAAGCTTTGAAGCAGAAGACCTAAATGTCTGAATCAGTGGTCGTTGCGCATCAACGTCTTCACCATCGCTACGATCTGATCCACTGATGGAACCTTCTTCACTAGACTCATGTTCCTCAAAAAGTTTCCTTCCCTCAAGATTTATTACTTTCCTTGGCCGTCCTCGTCGTCTTACAACATTTACATCTTTGCCATCTTGATTATCATCGTTCTTTGCACACTTCTCATGTAACAACTCCATAAATGCAGAATATGGACACCAACCACTTGGATTCTGATTGGTATTTATATTTTCTGACCTCCCTTGCACATCCTTCATAATTTCTAGGGCGTCTAGTGATGAAAGTCTAGACAGGAAGTGAAGGATGCCACATTCCAAAAAGACCAAATGCTTTGGGGAATCTAAGAAAGCAAAAGAGACACCACCCTTCACTATTTGAAAGACAAGCGATCTATGTTTGTTGCGGGCTGCACCACCAATGGTTCCAGAAAGGCGAACAGCCAGCTCCTTGCAATCAGAAAAAGACTTGCTTGGCAAAGATTCGTCTTCAGGATCGCCCATGTGGTGCACATAAGCTCTTTTCAATGCCTCCAAAAACAAACGAGGGACATCATTCTCAGAAGTCTTCTTGATGAAACCAATCAGATGCTTTGTTATCTCACCAACACTTGTCTCATGCATAGCTAAATGTGAAATAATTTGTGAGTCGAGATAGTCCATAGGAATGGTGTTGCTGGCTACAAGTTTTGCAGCAACAATGATCATCGCGTCCCTGTTTGTATCTTCAATGTATTCCTCATTTGCATCTTCATCTTCAGTTTCATCTGATATGTTGAGCTGTAGCTCGCATATCTTCCAAAACTTTTCTAGAGTAGTAAAGTCAGGGCAGTACCCAAAACTTTCTAGCTTAGAGCCAGAATATTTTGACTGTTTAAACAAGCACCGCATCTCTGCAAGTATTATGCAAACCCGGCAAGCTAGCATGGTCCCTTTTCTTCCTTCGTGGGAAGAAGGAAGTAAATTCAAGAAGTAGGTCAGTTTTTCGAATAAAGTATCACGCTTGGACACCAACGCAGCAATGAATGCATCACTTGGAATTTTACTATCATCAATGGATTGCAAGCACCATGCCACATGCAAATACATGTTCAAAAGCAGAAAGCATATCACCTAAAAATCCAAGTCCTTAATTCTTTTAAGAATGCGAGCCATGTCATCATATAAACCATCATGAACAACTGGCCTTGTCAACTGAAACTCATACAGCCGTTTTAGATTCACTATAAGAGAGTATTCGTCGTTGCCTACAGCCACTTCCTTCATTGCCGATCTTATCCTATGTATCATATTATCTTCAAGCTCTTTGAGTTTAGTTTGAGCAAAGTCTTGAAGGTCGGCCTGGCTCTCATGTGCGCAAAATGTCATTGCCTTCACAATAGACCTCAATGAATCCTTGTCACCATTTTTGAAGAATGCATCACTGATAAGCTCTACAACTTCTTTAAAATACAGCTCCTGTCTCTTTAAAGAATAAAGCTCAAGTTTTAGTATCAGAGCTATCTCGGCCAGGGGAGATATTTTGGCTTTGTCAGAGGCATATTTATGCAGAAGCAAAGGGTAGTTCTTCAACATAACAGCAGTAAACTCACGTATGTTGTTGTCAAACAATTCCTTCTGACCCTTATTGTAGTATTGCTTTCGGTTATCGTTGGTTGGGAGGATCCTTTCTCCAATAGCTTTCTTCGTAGAAGCATGAAGCAGTCTGATAAGGTTTGTTGCATCAACGTCTTTCTTTTTCCTAGCATCACCACTGAGCTCCATTGATGAATCTTCATCGAGAAGCATTTAGATAATGCAGTCCCAGTTTTTCATAGAATTCATGTCATCCCACACATCATCAATGACATAGGTAATTAAGATTGGATCATCCGGGAACTCCCCTAGTATGTGCAGCATGCGTTCCCACAGTGTTTGGGATGACCGCTCCTCTTGTTGACCTGGCTGTGAGCTGCCACATTTTTGAGCTATTAAGTGATCATAAACCACCTCTCCAATAGCACGCCTTATCATGGGCGGCTCATCAATGAGAAAATCATAAAGAGGGCCTAATTCTTCTTCATCTAGAAGTTTATGCCTCAGTAGCTGTTTTAGAAGTCCTATAGCAGAGACCGACAGTGATATATCTATATCATCAGCAAGATCAAGCACTCTATTGGAAAATCTTGCGGTGAAAAGGCCAAGAGAAGGAACATCATCATCCACCGCATAGAGATTCTGTAGTGCTAGAACAGATGTTTTTCTCACTCCAGCACTCTTCTCATTTAAGGTCCACCCAAGGTACTTTAGATATGAATCCTGCAGGAACAATGATGGGTATGATAAGATCCAAACACCAAGAGCATTGATGCAAGACATCCTAATTTCTGGTTCACAGATGTTTTGAATATTTTCCTCTTACATCACTGGTTTTTATTTCTACTTTCATCCAATATATTCTTTTGACCATTTTCTTTGTATAGTGTAGACAGACTGAGGAGTTAGACATGCATGAAACACTGGGACATGCATGAAACACTAGGTGCTAGGTGAGGCATCACCATGTAGCTTGCTAACTTTTTTATGGTATCTTTTGGGTTAGAATTAGTCAATAGTTTATGCCTTCCATTTCTTCTTAATCGTTCTATCTTCTCTGCCTTCTACGCCATAGCCACATTAGATGTCTTGGTAGCTTTATTAGGAATAAAGGAGACGATGTGGTGTTGCATATTTAATACGTTGCTTTATTATAATTCTCTATATTATGAACCAATATTCTATGTGATTATAAGTGGTTGTAGGGTGCTAATTTTTTCATGTAAATACAAAGTTTGTTGCTTCAATAGTAACAACTTTGGTGGTGCTTGAATCCATGCATGAGTTTAAATCAAGAACAGAGTGATCTGACAAACTAGAGTCTACACCTGCTAAACATAATCTTGTCAGTCTTATAAAGACACTATCAAAAAGTTGAATAATATAATTTCATATGGGTTATCTTTCTTAAACTTCAAGCAAAAACCCATTATTATGATTTTTGTATAAATGATTAGCAAGCAAGGCATATGGAAAGTGTCTATTTTCCATCGGGGTGTATTGTGAGTATTAAATTTTGACCTTGTCATCACAGTTAATAGAAAGACTCTCATATGTAGCAATAATTTCTTACAAAGAAACTTCACATGAATGACTTACACTTATTGCTCTTCTTTTCCATTTAGGGAAGTGGTAAGATCATGTTTCTTCATAGAATATTTTGTCATACCCACCACCTTCGGTGTAGTTATCTTGGAAAGCCCATCAGTTTGCTGCAGAACTCCAGTAGCTGCATCAGAGTCTAGACCATCTTTCAATCCTTTTGGGACAGGAAACAGGTCGTGATTAGGACATCCTTGAGATTCTATTATTTTCTATTGTTTTTTTCCTAAGGTTGTTGGTTTAAATTCAATGTAACCGCTCTTTCTTTGTCTTGTTCTTCACTGCTTCCTCTCCCTTTCGTTCCTTGTTCCTCCTCCTAGACCCCTCTTGATGTTTAGGCTTTTTATAGCAGTAAATGGCAAATAGATGATTATGTATATGTCATTTTGAAACTTGATCATTGTGCCATGATTTGTTTCGTAGGTTACCTTATATGATGAAATTGATGAATGCATACAGACATGGCCCACTCATAAATGAGATGGGTATGTTATTAGAGTCTCAAGCTCACTAAGACAGCTGCTCCAGAACATACTGCAATGACATTCAACATTTTATATTAAATCATATACCCCAACGTGGGCTATTTTTGTTTTCCTCAAATTAGGATTTTATTGATGTATCCGTCTCTAAAGGTTTGAAGTGATATCTTTCACATAAACTAGGATATTAAATCTATATAACTCTTCAACACCCCTGGGTAATTAAAAAGGGTCTATCTATGAATTCTTTTCTGCTGGAAAGGTACACAATCCTTAAATTTGTGTTGGACTTTCAATCCTTAAATTTGTGTTGGACTTTCAGTTAATGCATTATTATTTATTGCTAAAAAGTATGAGAATCTTCTCTAATCAGCTTGGTTGTCTTTTGATTTGTTGTACTATCTGCTTGTTCGTATATGGACCTATTTTTCTCTACTTGTAGGTTTATTAAGGATAGTTGTAAATTGAACTTCATCAGTTTATCACTAGTTGTAGTGTTGGGATGTATTCGTTTACAGAAAAAATACATCCCTTCTATTCTAGTGATGATTTGATTACTCTTTTGTATGCTTACAGGAAGTAGGAACTTGAATAACATCAGAATCAGTGATGCCGGGATAACAATATAAGTTCTAAGTCCACGAGAAGATGTCGTCTTACAAATTGAACCAGGAAAAAGACTTCCTGGGCCATTTCACAGGTAGAGGTCTCGTCCAGTCCTACTACCAGATAGCTTAAACTCTGGAACAAACTCCAGCAGTACAGGAAATATTAGAGATCCTATGGCTAGCTCTACTCATTCCAAGCTTTGAAAGAGTTGTTTAAAGAGGTTTCTCTTCTTTGCTTCTCTAGGTTCCTAGAAGTATGATGCAAATTTAGAATTTAGATATTGTTTGAGATGTTAGATAACTTATTTACCACTTTAGATGTATGATGCAGCTTAAAACTGAATGAATAATTATTCTATTTAATGACTGCAATTTCGATACATATATGATGCAGGATAAAAAAAGGCCTCAATGTCAACTTATTGCTAAACAAGAATCCCCCTTTGGGTCTGGATCAAGTCCAACAAAACAGAGTACAAAGAAGATTCCTAGAACATCTATGGATGGTCCAAGTTGTAATAGAAAGATGTCACTATGAGGGGCGATGCTACAATCTTCAAATCAAGACATCTTCCATTCAACAAAATCGACCCACTCATCAAGGAAATCGGATGAAGGGCCAACGTGTCACAAGGTCACAACTTTGTGCAACACAAGAGCCCATACTATCGCCAACTCATTGAACAAAAGGAGAAGACAACAACGATTCTAAAACTGGTCGAGAAAGATACATACTCTTTTACAAGATGCGTGTAGACCTCATTGGATTTATTAGTATATGTATATCCTTTTCTTTGTACACATTATGTAATAGGGGCAAGGTATACGTCCTCCCCATGTACATTTGACGTTTCAGTATAAATGAAAGTAAGTTTGTTGGCATAAAGAGCATAACTTGGTCTAACTACTATAAATTTGTTACTAAAAGAGCTTCTGGACTAATTACACAATACATGAATAATCAAACTATACATATATGTATATGTGACACTACATATGTAGCTAGTGCATCATCCAACTACATATATATGTGCAGTAGATGTTGCCTTTCCCTACACATTAACTACATATAATTTGTATTAACTTCATGTTTTTGCTACATATTGACTATATATACAATTGTAGGCATACATTTAGCTATAATTATACCTATATTTAAATATGTAAGGACAATATCTAGCTACGCTTCTGGATACATATGAATTTGTAGCGAATGGATTATCTAACTACATATTTGAAAAATATAGTTAAAGGCTTTAGCTATACGAGCATATACTACAATTTGTATGTGTAAAGAAATATGTAGTCAAAGCCTTTCGCTACAAAATATGGGGTTTTCGCTACAATTTTTTTTTATAGTTAAGGACCTTTTTTTGTAGTGTTACAAAGAGATCCATTCTTAGGAAAACTCCTTAAACAAGAACCAAAGTATTATAATTACATACTGGTCCACATTGTACATTCCATGTACCATCTCTTCTCAAGGAATATATATACAACACTTTGCCTTGATAAAAGCACAAGTAACAAAATTCTCGAGGCATTCAAACCAAAATCCCAGATCGATTATAAAAACACTATCTACTGACTCCTAGGACCTGAGAGTACAGAGACGACACATAGGACCCTATTTACATATGTACAAAGCCTGACAGCCAGTATCCCCACCTGGGATATCACTGTTGTCCATGTTGTTGATGTTGCTCTTCCCCTTCTATACAGTTTCAGCCTCTTTTTCTGCATCTACCTAAAAACGTTGGATCCCACGGGGGTGAGACAATTTGTTAATTGCCCCAGCGAGAGATATAACTCTCCGTCAAAAACATTATTATTGCAGTTTAATAGAAATAAACTGAATAGTGGAATCATATATTTCAATAGCAGATAAATCAATATCTATGTAGATTACATAAACAATCCTATTCAAGTATTTTAGCTATAACTTGATAAGGCAACATGTCTCTTATTCAATACGGAATTAAAGAACATAAGTGTAACATCCCTGACCTGGGTTATGTTATAACCCTAGGTGTTTTTCTTAACAAAGTTGATTAGATGCTTGCGCTTATCTTTTGAAAAGTAATTAAGGCTCAAAAGGAACTTACATTTCAATTTCAGTCCTTTTTGAACAATGTTGAAATATTGTTTTGTTAATTTTGGAATAAATTGCAAATTACCCAAGTTCAGGGGTTCATTTGTAAGTTGTACATGATAAAATGTTCCTCTGATGTTGAGAAATCATAAGAATGAATATGATGTAGTGGTATGGTTTCCACAAGCCTGGGCACCAAGATGGAGCTTGTTGAGCAATCTTTGTGCATTAAAACCTAGTTTTGGTGTAATGTGCAATTTACCCAAAACCTAGGGTTCAATATGCAAAATATCACCTCTACAGGGTCCTTAATGTTTCTTGGCATCATGTAGAGCAAATAGAATGAGAGGGGCGCCTCATTTGAATTATCTTGGAGGAGAGAGAATCTTGATATTAAAATAATCAAGATTTAAGCATAAATGGAACTTTAATTCAATATAATGCAAAAAGAAATATAATTAATTGAGAAGCCCTTAAGTTGAGGGATGCATTTTCAAAGTGTTGGACAAGATTGTGCCTTGCTATGGCACAAAAAGATCTTGGTTGAGTGGAAGCCCACTCACATTAACATAATAAAAAGTATTATCCACTAAAAGTTGGATATTAGTATAAAATTTATTAAGGTTCTTAATTTCTTTTCTTTTAATTCTTGGATAATGAAGAGGTTTTGCAAGAATATAAATGTGTCTTCATGGCCAAGGGATTGAGGGGGTGTGGTGGAAATAATTTTGGAAATAAAAGAAATTAATTTCTTTTTCTCTTTCCTTAAAATCCCTTATACATATCTCTTTTCCTACCCACTTAAGGACCTTTCTTGGAATTTATTTTCTCATCTTGCCTTGGACAACCACGGGAGAGATCAGGAGCAGGAGAAGGACGACTCTAACCTTTTGGTAAGCTTTTGATCATCTTCTACCTTGGTTTCATGGTGAAAACCCAAAATCAATGCTTGATTCTTTGTTTTCTTCACTCGATTTCCAATCCTAGCCAACTTTTTTATCCAAAAGCTCAAGAACGGACCTTGGGCAGTTACTGGAGCTTCATCCACCATTAGAGCCGTGGATCTTGGAACTTGGAATCAGATTTTGAGGCGGGTTTTATAACTTAAACCCTTAAACATTGATATTGCATTCCATTCTTCAATAATTGTTGATTATTTTCTTCTATTCGGAACTCTTTTGATTCATTGCTGCAATTTATATGAAAACAACAGTAGTTCTAGGATGCACGAAGGATGATGATGATGACATTATATTGGATACTTTTCCCAAGAAAATTCTAGGCCAAACGGTTTCAATATAGTTGCTCAAACGGGTTCACAAACCGTTTGGGAGCAAACGATTTCAAACCATTTGGGGGTAAATGATTTCATCAAACCGATTGAGAGAAAACGGTTTCAAAACCGTTTGAGGGTGTTGACCATATTTGACCATTTGGAAAATTGGTGATGATGATGATGATCAATGACCCATTAATTATAATTGATTAGTTCCAAGGGGTTCATGAGTTGAAGTACAATCAATCACCAAACCCTAATTGGGTTAAGTGCTGATTTCTTAAGTGAATGAGTTAGAACTTCGGGTTGATTGACCCAAACGGTTTCAAAACCATTCGGGGATCACCCAAACGGTCTCAAGACCGTTTGGAGGTCAACCAAGACCGTTTGGAGGTCTAGGGTTAAGTATGTTTGGGTATTTGAAGATCCAAAGATACCAAACTAAATTGCAACCAAATGCTGATTTGATAATCAATCCAATGATCCAAACCCTAATTGGATGTCATGGATTTTTATGATGTGATGGGCAAATGGTCTCAAGACTGTTTGGAGGTCATCCAAACGAGCTCAAGACCATTTGAGGTCAGGTCATGTCCAATTTGGATGGTGGTCCAATGATTCCAATGCAACTAGTTTCACGTTGACTAATAGTGAAGGTTCATTGATTTCAAACCCTAATCCAATTGGATTCAAGACCTAATTGATGATCCATTGAAAGTCAAATCAAGTGAAGGATGATTTTATAAGCTTAATTAAAGTGTGGTGTTAGGTTCAATTGATGAGTGGTTCTATGAATTCAACCAATGAGGGAATCAACCTTGAAAACCCTAAATCAGCTTGAGTGGTTGAGACCATATTTGCTCCATTCGGTTTTGAGGAGGTTTGGACCAAACGGTCTCCAGACCGTTTGTGACCAAATGATCTCAAGACCGTTTGGGACCAAATGATCCCAAACCAGTTGAGGCTTAAACATTTTTGAACTTCAACTTTGGCATTCAGTTTCAAGTATCACTTTGTCAAACGGTTTCAAGTGCTAACTTTACCAAACAGTTTCAATGGTTTGTTCAAGATCGCTTGAAGGTCTAAACGGTCTTAGACCGTTCGAAGGTATTACAAGCAAGACTGTTTGAGGTCTGATTGGTCAAGACCGTTTGGGATCTAAGTGACGAAGATCATTTGAAAGATAATTAATCATATCGCATGAACACTTAAAGTGGTTAAAGGTCAATTGTTTAATTGAACAATTATGTGATGTAAACCAAGTGTGATTATAATCATGGTACCTTTAATGAGATAAGGTGATTAGTAGCCTTTGAACAATTAATCTTTAATGATCATGGTGGTAATGACATAATTCATTATGTCAATTCTTCTTTCAAATGGAGTTGAATTAGACTAATCAAGACTGAAGTAAGCATCATCTTATGGAAGATGAGAGAGAGAGAGAACTTCCTACATGAATGATAATCATGTAGTGGTTAAGTCTCAACAATTGCAACATGAATGAATGTCTAATTAGGGTATGATCCTTGATAGGGAGATCATGAAACCCTAATTAAGAAGGTTAATGAATCCTAATGCTAATTGAAAGCAATGATAAGTGAAACCCTAATCCCTAGTGATGACATGATCCTAAATTAGGATAAAGATATGAGAAATCACTAATTCAGAGTATTTTGATGATCAACTCTAATTGGGGTGAATTGTAAACCCTAATTGTGGGTTATTGAATATAAACCCTAATCTAGGGTGATGTGATGTTAATAGTAAACCCTAATTGTGGCTTATTGAATATAAACCCTAATCTAGGGTGATGTGATGTGAATAGTAAACCCTAATTTTTGCTTATTGAATATAAGCCCTAATCTAGGGTGATGTGATGTGAATAGTAAACCCTAATTCCAAATGAGATGAAGGTGTATATGAAACCCTAATTCTAGGTTATACTACATAGCATGAAACTCTAACCTTGGACAATGAGATGATAAGTCATTGGTCCTAATTAAACAAAGGGGATGAATAACCCTAGTTGAAATGAAAAGGGGAAACCCTAACCATAATAATGGAATAGTGGTGTTACCCTTAAATAGTGATGTTATAACTGTTTTGCATGATACTGATAGGAAATTGATGTAAATGTTATCATTTGTACTAATCTTGTAGGTATCATGAGATGATGAACATAGCCAGGTATGAGCTATGATGTTTTATTTATTGAAACTACCTTATGGGCTTTGTGAGCCAGAATATGATGTGTTATCTTGAAAGAGGTAACAAGAGATATTAATGGGCTTTAAGAGCCATGTGAAATATCTGCATTGCAATTATCATGTTTACATTGTCAGATGACCTAATGGCATTAAGTTACCTGTTAAAGTGGTAACAAGTGTTTGGATGATCTAAGGGTTTGAACACCCATATTCTTGAATCATGATGATGAGATGATAAGGGACTGATATCCCAATAATCTTGATGGAAATAGTACACATTCTTTATAGCAAATTTTTATAATAGTGTATGTTTGAAAACATGTCTGATGCTAAAGGAATATTGTAATGTACTTAAATAATCAAGTGAAATGATATCATGTAGATCCCTGACCATAGATCCATCATCGTCAGCAGTTTAGTGATGGTGAAACAGGTTTTCCTAAGGGAACTCCTGGAGGGCATACTTTTGAGTATGTGGGGGTTATGTGCGTGAATATCCTTACGCCCTAATGGATGAATTGATGTGAGATAAACATTAAATCTCTCAATCCTTCATTATATATATATGTCGGGATGGATGTATCACTAATCTCCCAATGATGATGTTAATGTCGAATCGATGTGAGATAAACACGAAATCTCTTGATTGCGAAGAGAGTACAGCATGCCATTGTAACTCTAATAGAGAAGTTTCCAGTATACCCTAGAAAGCTATTTGGCAGAGACACGATATGTCCTGTAGTTGGAACTCACACAGACTGAGGAAGATGAGGTCATGGAAATATGACTCTTCTATTGACCTATGTATTGTACCGATTTCGATTTCGTAATGGTCGGTTGGAGTGTGAGAGGTATACCTCATCTCCTCAGGGCATAAGTATGTTTGTAAAATGTAATCAGCCGTGTAGCATATTTTCTTAGGGTTGAATTACAAGAATCACGGGTTGATGATACATTTCCTATTATGTCTTATTTGGATGGATGCTATACATGTTATTCATATTCCTTATTGAATAAATGACATGCTTCTTTATCAAGACATACCTGAAATATCTTGAGTAGAGAATACTGCTCTAATTAGTTTAGACAATGATTTAGCTGTTGTAGAACATTTATGATTCATTTTCTCAGTTTTAATCTACTGTTTGCAATAATAATGTTTCTGGCATAGAGTTATATCTCTCGCTGGGACAATTTTCAAATTGTCTCACCCCCATGGGATTCAACTTTTTAGGTAGACGTCAAGGAAAAGGCAGAAACCCTATAGTGGGTGAACAGCAGCAGCAGCAACAACAAGGACAGCAGTGATCCCCAAGTGGAGACATTGTCTGTCATGTCCTGTAAATAGAGAGTCTTATGTGTCATCTTTGTACTCTCAGGTCCTAGGAGTCAGTAGTTAGGTTGATATTGATATGAGATTTTGGCTGGATGCCTCGAGATTTTTGTATACTTTTTATGTATAGATTAACAGGGCAGTTAATGCTTGTAACTTTCGAGAAAGAGAAGATACAGAGATGTACTGATGAACTGGAATGTACATAACTTACTTTGATTCTTTATGAAGAAGTTTTTCAGTTTATGGATCTCTTTGTAAAAAGTTTTAAATTTTTAGTGATTTTCAGTAATTCCGCTGCTAATGATTCGCTTCCGCTTTGGTTAATCTCATTTTGTGAATCATACGCCACAATTTAGTGGTATCAGAGCTCTAGGTTTGCTGAGTCTACAGAGACATAGGACTAAGGTTGTTGAGTTTGTTCTAGTGTCCTCGAGTCTATCTAATAGTGTCTTTCGCTCATATAGGAAGAGAAGAAGAACTAAAGATGTCTGGATCACACGATGAATATGTTGATGAAAGTAGTGTTGCTGCACCAGGAGGAGGTGCAGGAGACCAAGGAAGGGAGGAGCCCATACCTGAACAACCCCAGTTCAATCAAGCAAATATGGGGAACCCAGCCTTCCAAGCCATTTGGGCAATTTATAGCAGCCATGACTCATATGACTGATAGGATGCCATTACCTGCACCAAGGGCACCTACCCACCATGAAGGATAAGGAGTTGGCAAGACATTTGAACGACTTTGCCGGGTTGGAGCCACAGAATATGCTGGGCCACAGAATATGCTGGGGCAGATGCTGACATGTGGTTGAATGAACTAGAGAAGGCCTTTAGAATCCTTAACATCCCAGAAGCTGAGAAGGTTAGACATGCAGTGTACCTTCTTAAGGGGAGTGTTGGCCACTGGTGGACCATAGAGGAGGGAAAAAGGCCAGGTGTGGAGATCGAATGGGAAGTATTCCGACAAGAATTTGTCAATAGATACTTTCCTAAGACGTTCCTGGATGAGAAGATCTCTCAGTTTGAGAGGTTAAGACAAGGACAAATGAACATTAGTGAGTATGAGGCTAAGTTCATGGAGCTTTTGCGGTTCTTTCCGCATATGGCAACTACTGATGAAGAAAGGATTCATCATTTTGAGAAGGGATTAAACGTCGATTTGACCACCCCTGTGTCTTCTCTGGAAAATAGGGAGGTATTTGCTACTTTTCTAGAGTCTGTTAGACGGATAGAGAGGTGTGTGACTGAGAAGTGGCAAACTTAGAACAAGAAGGTGTACCCCCAGTTTCAAGGATCTACATCCAAAAGTTTCAAGAAACCGAAGTTTTCTGCACCAATGGCAGCACCTAGATTCAATACCCAGACGCAGTGGACGTCAAATAGGGGTAGAGGATGAAGTTTACCACCAGAAGAAGCCCACAACTCAGCATCTGTGTCGGTTACTAGACCATCCAGACCTCAGCCAGGCATCATAAGTTGTTTCATATGTGGAAAGATGGGGCATTTGATGAAGGATTGTAGAGCTAGAGAGGCAAGTGTGACTCAACCTTAGAGACAGAGTCAGTATGGTTCTTAGAGGTGATAGTTTCCAAGTGGCGCTAGAGGACGTGGACAACCGTCCCAAGCTGGATCATCGACACCCAGTAATCGAGCACCAAGTCAACCGCAGGCAACGGTGAGATTCTATGTGATGAATCCACCTGATGCAGTAATCAACCCTCAGGTTGTGACAGGTCAGATGGAATTGTTTTATTCTGATATGTCTACATCCTACGTCATATCTGTTTTAAATGATCCGGGTGCTACGCATTCCTTTATTACTCGAAGAGTGATTCTTGAATGCAATATGACAGTTGGTCATAGGGTAGAGAGTTTGAGGTTAGAAACTCCTTTGATGGGATCTACTGTATTGCGGGAGGTGTGTTCTCCCTGCATTCTTTTCTTTTCTGAACATCGCATTCAAGTGGATCTTATACCACTTGAAATGCATGGGTTTGATATAATTCTTGGAATGGATACCCTAGAAAGGTATAAGTTTGTCTTGGATTGTTAGTCCAAGCTAGCTGTGTTCACAAATAATAGTGGCACATGGATCTTTCAAGGAGATAAAAAGATTTTTCCAACCTATCTTGTGTCAGCTATGGTAGCTGAGAAGTTGATGAGGCAAGGATGTCTTGCATTCTTGACACATGTGGTAGATACCACCATAGAGAGTTCTAATCCTTCTGAAGTTCCTGTAGTTAGGGAATTTGAAGATGTATTTCCTGAAGAACTTCCAGGTGTTCCTCCGCCCCGAAAGATTGATTTTGAGATTAATATAATCTCGGGCACGCAACCAATAGCACAAATTCTGTATAGGATGGCGCCTGCTGAGATGGCAGAGCTCAAGAAACAACTTTAGGAGTTGCTTGAGAAGGGTTTTATCTGACCAAGCACTTCACCCTAGGGTGCTCCAGTCCTATTTGTTGAGAAGAAAGATGGGTCTATGCGGTTATGCATCGACTATAGACAGTTAAACAAAGTAACTATAAAGAATAAGTATCCTTTTCCAAGGATTGATGACTTGTCTGATCAGTTGTGCGGTGCAACTATTTTATCAAAGATAGATCTGAGGTCGGGATATCATCAACTGCGTATTAAGGAGGGTGACATACCTAACTCTGCCTTTAGGACAAGGTATAGTCACTATGAGTTCATAGTTATGTCATTTGGACTAAGTAATGCACCAGCTGCATTCATGGAACTCATGAATAGAATCTTTTGACTTTTTCTTGATCAGTGTGTTGTCGTATTCATAGATGACATCTTGATCTATAATAGAGATGCTCAACAACACGAGCAGCACCTCCGTCGGGCTCTAACTTTGCTAAGAGAGCATAAGTTATATGCTAAGTTTAGCAAGTGTGAGTTCTGGTTACCAGAAGTTTCCTTTCTTGGACAAGTAATATCTTCTTCAGGTATTCGTGTTGTAACATCCCTGACCTGGGTTATGAAGTAACCCTAGGTGTTTTGCCTAAATATGTAATTAAATCCTTGTGGTTAACTTTGGGCATGTAATTAAGTTCCTCAGAAACATATATTTCAAATTTTGCTCCTTTATATATATAGTTGTAGCATTGTTTTGTAATACAGGGATCTATGTGCAAATTACCCAGTTAAGGGATTAACTTGCAAATTGCACATGTTGAGATGTTCCTCTGATGTTGAGACATCATGAGTATGTTTATGATGAAGTTTGAGGGATTTCCCAAGCTTGAGCACCAAGGTGCAGCTGTGGAAGCAACCCCTGTACTTGAAAACCCTAAATTGGTGTAAAGTGCAATTTACCCAATTTGAGGGGTGCAACTTGTAAAATACATCATCTAAAATATCTTTTATAACTTTTTTCATCGTTTAGAGTAGAAATGATGAAGAGGGCACTTCATTTGAATAATCATATAATAAAGAACACCTTTGTGATTGAATAATCAAGGTGTATGTATAATAGCCCTTTTATGTGTATGCTTTAGTGATGGGTTGATCCTCTTTGCCTTCAATTATTGACCTTAGAAGGAGTTTGTCCTTAGAAATAAGATGTGGGGACGTGCAAAGAAGAAAGGAAGGACTTAGATGAGAAATGAGGAAAACATATGTTCTTATGTTGAAATTTCACCTAAGTACATATACTACCTTCCCCACTTAGCAAGGGAACGATCCTCTTCTTTTCATTTCTTTTCCCCTTGCTCAAACCGACTAAGGCAGAGCTCTGGAGCAGAGAAGGACGACCAAGGGTCCTAGGTAAGTTTGGATCATCACTTTTGCTTGACTTCATGGAGGAAACTCGTTTTCAAGGTTGAATTCATGGCTAGCTCACCTAGCTCTATCTTTCTAGCCATTCCTTTCCAACATTTCCTTGGAGAATTCACCTTAGCCAACCTATGGAGCTCAAAGACGCCATTAAAGACCTGAAGCTTGGAAGCTTGGAGCTCAAGGAACAACCTTTAGGCGGGTTTTATAACTCTAAACCTTATGCTTTGATTATACATCTTTTTCTATGCATATAGTTGCTAGTTCTTCTTCTTCCCTATCTTCCCTTGCATCCTTGCAAGTAAAATTGTGAAGAACTGCTGCTGTTATTGAGGTAGAAGATAAGGGCGTTAATTCCTATGCTTATCCACGTATTTTCCACTTTACTAAACGGTCCTAACCAATTGCCCATGCGGTTTGCACAACCGTTTGGTGGGCAAACGGTTGCAGGGTTGCATGGAGGAAAACGGTCTTCAAGACCGTTTGGTCCAGTTGACCAAGCAACGACCGTATGAGAATCCTGTTCCTAATTATGTAGGCTGATCACCCACAAAATTTGAGGGGTTAACTCCAAAGGAATCGTGAGATATAAGCAAATCAATTAACAAATCCAATTGAATTAAGTTCTGATTTTTCAATCTGTTTAATTTGCCCTTTTTGGGTAAACGGTCTCAAGACTGTTTAAGATGGTTGACCAAACGTTGACCGTTTGGGATTACCGTTCATAATGATGTTAATTAACGACTCACCAAATTTGATGACTTAACTCCAAACGAGTCATGATTTGAAGGCTAATCAATAGGGCAAATCCTAATTGAAATCAGTGCTGAAATTCCAATGAGTTAATTAGTGATTTTGGGTTGATTAGCCCAAACGGTCTTGACCGTTTGGGGAATCATCCAAACGGTCTCAAGACCGTTTGGGGATCACCCAAGACCGTTTAGAGGTCTGGGGTCAAGTATAGTTGACCAATGGATGGTCCAAAGGTACCAAATCATATTGCAATTAAGTATTGATGTGATGATCAACTCAATAGATCAAACCTTGATGAATTTTCACTAGAGTCCAAAGGATGGATGGGCAAACGGTCTCAAGACCGTTTGAAACTCATCCAAACGGTCTCAAGACCGTTTGGTGTCAACCCAAGACCGTTTGGAGGTCTAGGGTTAAGGTAATTTGATCAATTGAGGGCCCAAATTACAGTGGGTTGTTGAAATAATCAAATTGCTGATTTATGACTTAATTAAGGTTCAACCCCTATCAAGTCAACTTAGATTTTGATGAATTCTTGGGAAAAGGGTCTCAAGACCGTTTGAAGGTCATCCAAATGATCTCAAGACCGTTTGGGCCAAGTTTGGGCCCAATTGGAGGTCAATTGATAGGTTCAACCTTGAATTGATTCACATTGTTGAATATTGATGACCAACCGATTTGAAACTCTAATTGAGATGGACTTAATCCCTAATTGGCTTTCAATTAAGGGTTAATTTGGTGTCCAATTGATTGAGGCTCATCCTAATTGACTCAATTTATAAGTGGTTAACATGGCTTTGGCCAATTGAGGGCTTCAACATATTTAATCATAAACATTTGTAACTTTTGAACCATGTTGGAGGTCCAAACGGTTTGAGCACATTTGGACCAAACGGTCTCAAGACCGTTTGGATCCAAACGGTCTCAAGACCGTTTTAGGCCAAACGGTCTCAAGACCGTTTGGGTCCAAATGGTCTCAAGACCATTTTGGCTCAACGATATCAAGACCGTTTGGGCTCAAACGGTCTCAAGGTCGTTTGGACCAATCGATCTCAAGGCAAGTTGATCAAACGGTTTCAAACCGTATAAGCTCAAACGGTTTGGAAAGTCAACCTTTCCAAATGGTCAACGCACCCAAACGGTTTGGGCATACGACCTTGAGGTCATACGGTCTTGGAGTCAAACCTAGCAAACGGTCAACACACCCAAACGGTTTCAAACTGTTTGGTGGTTGAGGGTTGAAACCGTTTGGAGGTTTTCAAGGTTATTTATACTTAATCACTTGAAGTTGTAATTGGTTCAATGGTGATCTAATCTAAACCCTAATGGTAATTTAGAACATTAAGGGACTAAGTGATTAATGAATTGACCCATGATGGTGATCATGAGGTAAATTACCAAAATACCCTTGAGGGGTTTAATTGAGTAATACATTTTTCTAACAAAACCCTAATCACATGTTGATGATGTTTTGGTTTATGCTAGTTAATGAGGACTTAACCCAACCTGATCTAGAGTGGTGTTATCACCATTTACTAGTAAGAGGAGAGAGAAAGTACCCCTTTTATAGTGGAAACTTAAGTAAAGTACCTTCAATACACATGAATGTGCATGATTAGGGTATGATCCACCTATGTGAGATCATGGAAACCCTAATTATGATGTTTAGTGAATTTTAATCTTGTCTAGGAGCTTTAATGATGATGTTCTCATACATGGTGATGATATGAGTTCAATTCGCCATGAGGTGAATAATAAACCCTAATTCTAGGGTGATAGCATGTAATGTGAATAGTAAACCCTAATTGATGAGAATCAGGGAACTTAGCTCTTATGGCAAGAGTGGAAAGTATAATTCTTGATTTGAATTGCTTTTATCAGTTGAATTAACCTTGCAAGTTCTGATATGAAGATGATCATATCCAGGTATGGATGATGATGCTATATTCATTGAAAACATGTTGTTAGCTTTATGAATAGTAAAATATCTTGATGCCTTTTCAATGGCAATCTATGAATTAAATGGGCTATGAGAAGCCATAAATACCATAAAGGTCATGCTTTAGAGATGACTTGTGATGAATATATTGAGAAATGATGATTGATGAGAGTTAGGCTTGTTACATTTAGTATTCTCCTTTCATAGCTGTTAAGCTAATGCTTTTGTTTGAAGAACAATGTATGATGTTAAAAGAATATTGAATGTACCTAACTAATCAAGTGTAATGTAGAGCCCTGATCATAGATCCATCATTGTCAGAGATCAAATGATGGTGAAATAGGTTTTCCTAAGGGAACTCCTGGATCACATACTTTTGAGTATGTGGGGTATATGGATGTGTAGAACCTTACATCCTAGTGTAGGTGTTTGATGTAGATGTGTAATCCTTCAATCCTTCACTACAATTACATACCGTATCAGTGGATGGTAAACATGAAACCTCCTGATGACAAAGAAAGCACAGATATCCGTATTAGTGGAAGATAAACATGAAATCTCCTGATGACGAAGAGAGTACAAAACGCCACTGTAACTCTAAAATAACGAAGGACCAGATTACCCTCGTAAGCTATTATAGTAGAGGCATGAGATGTCCTACAAGTAATCCTCTTACTGACTGAGGAAGGTGAAGGTCATGAGAATCCGGCTCTTTCGATGACCTAGTATGATGCCAAGGCACTTAGCAGTGATTGGTTGGAGGATGAGTGGTAAACCTCATCTCCACAGGGCATAAAAGTAATGTTTGAAAAACATAATCCACATCGTAGCGTACCTGTTAGGGATAACTACGAGTTGATTGATTGATGTTACACTATATAGTGCAAATGTCTTCATGTTTCATAATTGTTGAACTCATGTTTACTATTATATCTGATGTTGAATACTTTGAAGCTTTTACTGCTTAAGTAATTACTTGAGGTGTTATAATAAATCTTCTGGCAGAGAGTTATAACTCTCGCTGGGAAAATTATGTAAAATTGTCTCACCCCGTAGACTTCAACTTTTTAGGTGGACGTCGAGGACGGAGGAACATGTCTACAGGTGACCAGTCTCAGCAGCAGCACCAGGGGCAGTAGTAAAATCTCAGGTGGAGATTTAGCCTGCCATGTGGTGTAGTTAGAGTCAGTCCTATGTGTCCTCTGTACTCTTAGGTCTTGGAGTCTTTTGGTCTGAGATTTTGGTTATGAGTTATTGAGATTTTGTATCATGTTGTATATAATTACTCAAGAAGTAATTATCTGAGATGTAAATAGTTTATCTCCTTTTATGAAGGAAGTTTTATGGTTTCAATGCTTTATCTCAAAAAGTTTTAATTTCCGCTGATTTTTGGTATTCCGTTGCTAATCGAATCGCTTCTGCTAAGTTTAAATCGTGTTTATATCGTGGTTTCGAGATCAGAGCCCACAATTAAGTGGTATCAGAGCTCTAGGTTCGCTGAGTCTACAGAGGCATATGACTTAGGATGTCGAGTCTATCCTTAGTATCTCTTCCTTATCTAATAGAATCATCTGCTCCTCAGGAGAAGAAGATACATAAGGATGGCAGAGCCACATGATGAGTATGTGGCAGAGAGTAGTGCTAGTGCACCTCGAGGCGGTGCAAGGGTTCTAGAAATAGAATAGCCTCCACCTGAACCACCCCAGTTTGACCCAGCTGATATGGGTAACCCAGCTGTTCAAACTATGTTCAGAAAGTTTATGACTGCCATGACACACATCACCGACAGGATGCCCATGCCTGCACCTAGGGCACCTGCCCAGCCTAAAGGACAAGGTATCAGTAAGACGTTCGAGTGACTTCGTCGTGTCGGAGCTACCGAGTACTTTGGGACTACCGACCCCGTAGATGCTGATATGTGGTTAACAGAGTTGGAGAAGGCTTTCAAGATTCTTAATATCCCAGAGGCTGAGAAGGTTAGACATGTTCTCTATCTTCTCAAAGGCAGTGATGGTCACTGGTGGAACATGGAAGAGCAGAAGAGACCTGGGATAGAGTCCTCGTGGGAAGAGTTTTGTCGGGAATTTATCAATAGATATTTTCCAAAGACCTTCCTAGACGAGAAGATCTCTCAGTTTGAGAGATTGAGGCAGGGCATGATGAACATTAGCGAGTATGAAGCTAAGTTCATGGAGTTGCTGCGGTTCTGTCCGCACATGGCTGCCACAGAAGAGGAAAGAATCAGGAGATTCGAGAAGGGTTTGAATGCTGATATATCAACCCCTGTGTCTGCCTTAGAAAACCGAGAGAGATTCTCTACCTTCATTGAGTCAGTCTGAAGGATAGAGAGATCTGTGGTTGAGAAGAGGCAAACCCAGAAAAGATATCCACAATTCCAGGGTTCTTCATCCAGGGATTCTAAGAAACCGATATTCTCTGTACCTAACCCTCCACCACCCAGATCAAGTTCCCAAACTCAGTGGTCACCAAGTAGAGGCAGGGGACGAAGCCTACCTCAACAAGAGACTTACAGTTCTGCATCATGTCAGTTACTGGACCACCAAGACCACAACAACTGGAAAGAAGTTGCTACAATTGTGGAAAGGTGGGACACTTGATGAAGGACTGCCGATCTAGACCTGTCAGTATGACACAACCTCAGAGATAGAGTCAACAGGGATCACAGAGAAGACAATCTCAAGGAGCAGCTTGAGGACGCGGGCAAGTGTCTCAAGCTGGATCATCAGCACCACCTCAACACCAGGCGACAACAAGGTTCTATGCTATGAACCCACCTGATGCAGTGGTCAATCCACGGGTAGTGGCAGGTCAGATGGAACTTTTATATTCTTATATGTCTACATCCTGTGTTGTATGTGTTTTGATTGACCCGGGTGCTACGCACTCTTTTATCACTCGGAGAGTGATTCGTAACTGCAATATGACGGTTAGTCATAGGACAGATAGTTTGTTGTTGGAGACTCCGTTGAGTGGGTCTGCCGTTTTGCAGGAGGTATGTTCTCCCTGCATCCTCTTCTTTTCTGATCATCGCATTCAAGTGGACCTTATACCACTTGATATATAAGGATTTGATATAATCCTCGGGATGGATACCTTAGAAAGGTATAGAGTTATCTTGGATTGTGAATCCAATATGGCTGTGTTTGCTGATGAAGGCAACACATGGATCTTTCAAGGTGAAAGAAAGATTCTGCCCACCTGTCTTGTATCAGCTATGGTTGCTGATAAGCTGTTGAGGCAAGGATGTTATGCATTCTTGGCCCATGTGGTAGATGTTACCAAGGAAAGTTCCAAACCTGCTGAAGTTCCCATAGTCAGGGAATTCGAGGATGTGTTTCCTGAAGAACTTCCTGGTATACCACCACCTCGGGAAATTGATTTTGAAATCAATTTGATTCCAGACACGAAACCCATAGCCCAGACACCGTATAGGATGGCGCCTGCCGAGATGGAAGAACTCAAGAAACAGCTTCAAGAGTTACTTGAGAAAGGTTTTATCCGACCAAGCACTTCACCATACGGTGCTCCGGTTTTGTTTGTTAGAAAGAAAGATGGGTCAATGTGGTTGTGCATTGACTACATACAACTTAATAAAGTAACAATAAGGAACAAGTACCCTTTGTCGAGGATTGATGATCTTTTTGACCAGTTGCGTGGTGCAACAGTCTTCTCAAAGATAGATTTGAGATCTGGATATCATCAACTCCGCATTAAGGATAGTGACATATCCAAGTCTGCTTTTAGGACAAGATATGGTCACTATGAGTTCACGGTTATGTCGTTTGGACTAACCAATGCACCAGCTGCATTTATGGAACTCATGAATAGAGTTTTTTGACCCTTCCTTGATCAGTGTGTTGTCGTCTTCATAGATGACATTCTGATCTATAGTAAGGATGCTCAGCAGCATGAGCAGCATCTTCGCCAAGCTTTGACCTTGCTAAGAGAACATAAGCTGTATGCTAAGTTTAGCAAGTGTGAGTTCTGGCTGCCGGAGGTATCTTTTCTTGGACATGTGATATCTGCCTCGGGAATTCGTGTTGACCCTACAAAGGTAGAATCTGTTCTACAGTGGGAACAACCGAAGACGCCGACGGAGATTCGAAGCTTCTTGGGGTTAGCAGGCTATTATCGAACGTTCATTAAGAATTTCAGTTCCATAGCCTTACCCTTGACTAAGTTGACCCGGAAAGATGTTCCGTTTGTTTGGAGTGATAAGTGTCAGCAATCTTTCCATCTATTGAAGGAGAAGTTGACAAGTGCACCCATACTTGTGCTACCTGAGCAAGGCAAAGGATATGTAGTCTTCTGTGATGCCTCCAAGAATGGACTCAGATGTGTGTTGATGCAGAATAAACAAGTGATTTCTTTTGCTTCCCGACAGCTGAAGAAACACAAAGAGAATTATCTGACACACGATGTAGAGTTAGCTGTTGTGGTTCATGCCCTGAAGATCTGGAGACATTATCTTTATGGAGAGACGTTTCAGATTTTCACTGACCATAAGAACCTTAAGTATATCTTCTCTCAGCATGAGCTTAACATGAGGCAACGTCGCTGGATGGAGTTAATCAAGGACTACGATTGTACAATTGATTACCATCCAGGGAAGGCCAATATTGTTGCAAATGCCTTGAGTAGGAAATCAGCAACATCAACCATGGAAAGAGCACAACTAAACTCTTTAGTATGCTCTAAGAGAGATATGCTTATCTCTTTAAGGCAAGAAAATGTACAGTTGAAGGTGTCATTGTTAGCCGGGTTGATGGCTGAGATGCATATTAAACCTACCCTAAGAGAGCAGATTAAGGAGGCACAACATGTTGATGTTGTAGTTCAGTAGATTAGATCAGAGTATGGGAATGAGAAGCGAGATAGTTTCCATGATTCAGATGATCATGTAGCATGTTATCATGGGAGGATGATAGTGCCGGATGTGGATAACTTGAGGAAGTTAGTACTGGAAGAAGCTCATTCTTCGATGTATGCCATGCATCCAGGGAGCACCAAGATGTATCGAAACTTGAAAGATATGTATTGGTGGCCTGGAATGAAGAAGGATGTTGCAGAATTTGTTCTGAGGTGCCCTGTGTGTCAGCAAGTTAAAGCTGAACACCAGAAGCCTGCAGGAACAATGCAACCTTTACCCATACCACAGTGGAAGTGGGACCATGTTACCATGGACTTTGTTGTTGGCCTACCCAGGACAAGCAAAGAACATGATTCCATTTGGGTAGTTGTAGATAGGTTGACTAAGACAACACATTTCTTATCTGTCAAAACAACCTATTCTGCTGAAAGGTTATCACAGTTGTATGTTCAAGAGATAGTGTGTTTGCACGGAGTTCCTGTCACTATAGTTTCTGACAGAGGTCCCCAGTTTACAAGTCGTTTTTGGGAACAACTTCATAATGCTTTAGGCACCCAGTTAAGTTTTAGTACGGCCTTTCATCCACAGACTGATGGACAGTCGGAAAGGACCATACAGACCTTGGAAGACCTGTTGAGAACATGTATTCTCCAGTTTACCGGATGTTGGGATCTACACCTAAGCTTGATAGTGTTTGCCTATAATAATAGCTATCAGCATAGTATTGATATGGCACCTTATGAAGCCTTGTATGGTAGACGTTGTAGATCACCCTTGTGTTGGTATGAGACTGGTGAGCAGCAGTTGTTAGGACATGATCTTGTTAATACAGCAACAGATTAAGACTGCACAAAATAGGCAGAAATCTTATGCTGACAAGCGTCGTAGACCCTTAGAGTTCCAGGTCAGAGACAGAGTGTATCTCAAAGTCTCGCCTTGGAAAGGAGTTCTTCATTTTGGAAGAAAAGGGAAGTTAGCTCCTAGATTTATGGGGCCTTATCCAATCATTGAACGGATTGGAAAGGTAGCATATAAACTAGAGCTGCCACCAGAGTTACAGAAGTTACACCCTGTGTTTCACATTTCTATGCTGAGGAAATGTCACCCAGATACTGAGTCAGTTCTACAACCTGTTAAGGTAGAATTCAATGATGATATATCTTATGAGGAAGGACCAGTGTCAATCCTTGATAACAGAATTAAAAAGTTAAAGAAGAAAGATTTAAGCCTTGTGAAAGTCCTCTGGAACCACCGTGGTGTTGAAGAAGCCACTTGGGAACTAGAGGATGAGATGAGAAGGAAATACCCTGCCCTTTTCTCTTAATATGTTTTATCGATTTGGGGGACGAAATCCTTGTAAGGGGTGGATAATTTGTAACATCCCTGACCTGGGTTATGAACTAACCCTAGGTGTTTTGCCTAAATATGTAATTAAATCCTTGTGATTAACTTTGGGCATGTAATGAAGTTCCTTAGAAACATATATTTCAAATTTTTCTCCTTTATATATATATATAGTTCAATTCGCCATGAGGTGAATAATAAACCCTAATTCTAGGGTGATAGCATGTAATGTGAATAGTAAACCCTAATTGATGAGAATCAGGGAACTTAGCTCTTATGGCAAGAGTGGAAAGTATAATTCTTGATTTGAATTGCTTTTATTAGTTGAATTAACCTTGCAGGTTCTGATATGAAGATGATCATATCCAGGTATGGATGATGATGCTATATTCATTGAAAACATGTTGTTAACTTTATGAATAGTAAAATATCTTGATGCCTTGTCAATGGCAATCTATGAATTAAATGGGCTATGAGAAGCCATAAATACCATCAAGGTCATGCTTTAGAGATGACTTGTGATGAATGTATTGAGAAATGATGATTGATGAGAGTTAGGCTTGTTACATTTATTATTCTCCTTTCATAGTTGTTAAGCTAATGTTTTTGTTTGAAGAACAATGTATGATGTTAAAAGAATACTGAATGTACCTAAGTAATCAAGTGTAATGTAGAGCCCTGATCATAGATCCATCATTGTCAGAGATCAAATGATGGTGAAACAGGTTTTCCTAAGGGAACTCCTGGATCACATACTTTTGAGTATGTGGGGTATATGGATGTGAAGAACCTTACATCCTAGTGTAGGTGTTTGATGTAGATGTGTAATCCGTCAATCCTTCACTACAATTACATACCGTATCAGTGGAAGATAAACATGAAATCTCCTGATGACGAAGAGAGTACAGAACGCCACTTTAACTCTACAATAATGAAGGACCATATTACCCTCGTAAGATATTATAGTAGAGGCATGAGATGTCCTACAAGTAATCCTCTTACTGACTGAGGAAGGTGAAGGTCATGAGAATCCGGCTCTTTCGATGACCTAGTATGATGCCAAGGCACTTAGCAGTGATTGGTTGGAGGATGAGTGGTAAACCTCATCTCCACAGGGCATAAAAGTAATGTTTGAAAAACATAATCCACAGCGTAGCGTACCTGTTAGGGATAACTACGAGTTGATTGATTGATGTTACACTATATAGTGCAAATGTCTTCATGTTTCATAACTGTTGAACTCATGTTTACTATTATATCTGATGTTGAATACTTTGAAGCTTTTACTGCTTAAGTTATTACTTGAGGTGTTATAATAAAGCTTCTGGCGGAGAGTTGTAACTCTCGCTGGGACAATTATGTAAAATTGTCTCACCCCGTAGACTTCAACTTTTTAGGTGGACGTCGAGGACGGAGGAACAGGTCTACAGGTGACCAGTCTTAGTAGCAGCACCAGGGGCAGCAGGTTAATCTCAGGTGGAGATTTAGCCTGCCATGTGGTGTAGTTAGAGTGAGTCCTATGTGTCCTCTGTACTCTCAGGTTTTGGAGTCTTTTTGTCTGAGATTTTGGTTATGAGTTATTGAGATTTTGTATCATGTTGTATATAATTACTCTAGAAGTAATTATCTGAGATGTAAATAGTTTATCTCCTTTTATGAAGGAAGTTTTATGGTTTCAATGCTTTATCTCAAAAAGTTTTAATTTCCACTGATTTTTGGTATTCCGCTGCTAATCGAATCGCTTTCGCTAAGTTTAAATCGTGTTTATATCGTGGTTTGGAGATCAGAGCCCACAATTAAGTGGTATCAGAGCTCTAGGTTCGCTGAGTCTACAGAGGCATAGGACTTAGGATGTCAAGTCTATCCTTAGTATCTCTTCCTTATCTAATAGAATCTTCTGCTCCTCAAGAGAAGAAGATATAGAAGGATGGCAGAGCCACATGATGAGTATGTGGCAGAGAGTAGTGCTAGTGCACCTCGAGGCGGTGCAAGGGTTCCAGAAATAGAACAGCCTGCACTTGAACCACCCCAGTTTGACCCAGCTGATATGGGTAACCCAGTTGTTCAAACTATGTTTGGAAAGTTTATGACTGCCATGACACACATCACCGACAGGATGCCCATGCCTGCACCTAGGGCACCTGCCCAGCCTGAAGGACAAGGTATCAGTAAGACGTTCGAGCGACTTCGTCGTGTCAGAGCTACCGAGTACTTTGGGACTGCCGACCCCGTAGATGCTGATCTGTGGTTAATAGAGTTGGAGAAGGCTTTCTGGATTCTTAATATCCCAGAGGCTGAGAAGGTTAGACATGTTATCTATCTTCTCAAAGGCAGTGCTGGTCACTGGTGGAACATGGAAGAGAAGAAGAGACCTGGGATAAAGTCCTCGTGGGAAGAGTTTCATCGGGAATTTATCAATAGATATTTTCCAAAGACCTTCCTAGACGAGAAGTTCTCTCAGTTTGAGAGATTGAGGCAGGGCATGATGAACATTAGCGAGTATGAAGCTAAGTTCATGGAGTTGTTGCGGTTCTGTCCGCACATGGCTGCCACAGAAGAGGAAAGAATCAGGAGATTTGAGAAGGGTTTGAATGCTGATATATCAACCCCTGTGTCTGCCTTAGAAAACCGAGAGAGATTCTCTACCTTCGTTGAGTCAGTCCGAAGGATAGAGAGATCTGTGGTTTAGAAGAGGCAAACCCAGAAAAGATATCCACAATTCCAGGGTTCTTCATCTAGGGATTCTAAGAAACCGAGATTCTCTGTACCTAACCCTCCACCACCCAGATCAAGTTCCCAAACTCAGTGGTCACCAAGTAGAGGCAGGGGACGAAGCCTACCTCAACAAGAGACTTACAGTTCTGCATCAATGTCAGTTACTGGACCACCAAGACCACAACAACTGGAAAGAAGTTGCTACAACTGTGGAAAGGTGGGACACTTGATGAAGGACTACCGATCTAGACCTGTCAGTATGACACAACCTCAGAGACAAAGTCAACAGGGATCACAGAGAAGACAATCTCAAGGAGCAGCTCGAGGACGCAGGCAAGCGTCTCAAGCTGGATCATCAGCACCACCTCAACACCAGGCGACAGCGAGGTTCTATGCTATGAACCCACCTGATGCAGTGGTCAATCCACGGGTAGTGGCAGGTCAGATGGAACTTTTATATTCTGATATGTCTACATCCTGTGTTGTATGTGTTCTGATTGACCCGGGTGCTACGCACTCTTTTATCACTCAGAGAGTGATTCATAACTGCAATATGACAGTTAGTCATAGGACAGATAGTTTGTTGTTGGAGACTCCGTTGAGTGGGTCTGCCGTTTTGTAGGAGGTATGTTCTCCCTGCATCCTCTTCTTTTCTGATCATCGCATTCAAGTGGACCTTATACCACTTGATATGCAAGGATTTGATATAATCCTCGGGATGGATACCTTAGAAAGGTATAGAGTTATCTTGGATTGTGAATCCAAGATGGTTGTGTTTGCTGATGAAGGCAACACATGGATCTTTCAAGGTGAAAGAAAGATTCTGCCCACCTGTCTTGTATCAGCTATGGTTGCTGATAAGCTGTTGAGGCAAAGATGTTATGCATTCTTGGCCCATGTGGTAGATGTTACCAAGGAAAGTTCCAAACCTGTTGAAGTTCCCATAGTCAGGGAATTCGAGGATGTGTTTCCTGAAGAAATCCTGGTATACCACCACCTCGGGAAATTGATTTTGAAATCAATTTGATTCCAGACACGAAACCCATAGCCCAGACACCGTATAGGATGGCGCCTGCTGAGATGGCAGAACTCAAGAAATAGCTTCAAGAGTTACTTGAGAAAGGTTTTATCCGACCAAGCACTTCACCATGGGGTGCTCCGGTTTTGTTTGTTAGAAAGAAAGATGGGTCAATGCGGTTGTGCATTGACTACATACAACTTAATAAAGTAACAATAAAGAATAAGTACCCTTTGCCGAGGATTGATGATCTTTTTGACCAGTTGCGTGGTGCAACAGTCTTCTCAAAGATAGATTTGAGATCTGGATATCATCAACTTCGCATTAAGGATAGTGACATATCCAAGTCTGCTTTTAGGACAAGATATGGTCACTATGAGTTCACAGTTATGTCGTTTGGACTAACCAATGCACGAGCTGCATTTATGGAACTCATGAATAGAGTTTTTCGACCCTTCCTTGATCAGTGTGTTGTCGTTTTCATAGATGACATTTTGATCTATAGTAAGGATGCTCAGCAGCATGAGCAGCATCTTCGCCAAGCTTTGACCTTGCTAAGAGAACATAAGCTGTATGCTAAGTTTAGCAAGTGTGAGTTCTGGCTGCCGGAGGTATCTTTTCTTGGACATGTGATATCTGCCTCGGGAATTCGTGTTGACCCTACAAAGGTAGAATCTGTTCTACAGTGGGAACAACCGAAGACGCCGACGGAGATTCGAAGCTTCTTGGGGTTAGCAGGCTATTATCGAAGGTTCATTAAGAATTTCAGTTCCATAGCCTTACCCTTGACTAAGTTGACCCGGAAAGATGTTCCTTTTGTTTGGAGTGATAAGTGTCAGCAATCTTTCCAGCTGTTGAAGGAGAAGTTGGCAAGTGCACCCATACTTGTGCTACCTGAGCAAGGCAAAGGATATGTAGTCTTCTGTGATGCCTCCAAGAATGGACTCAGATGTGTGTTGATGCAGAATAAACAAGTGATTTCTTTTGCTTCCCGACAGCTGAAGAAACACAAAGAGAATTATCTGACACACGATGTAGAGTTAGCTGCTGTGGTTCATGCCCTGAAGATCTGGAGACATTATCTTTATGGAGAGACGTTTCAGATTTTCACTGACCATAAGAACCTTAAGTATATCTTCTCTCAGCATGAGCTGAACGTGAGGCAACATCGCTGGATGGAGTTAATCAAGGACTAAGATTGTACAATTGATTACAATCCAGGGAAGGCCAATGTTGTTGCAGATGCCTTGAGTAGGAAATCAGCAACATCAACCATGGAAAGAGCACAACTAAACTCTTTAGTATGCTCTAAGAGAGATATGCTTATCTCTTTAAGGCAAGACAATGTACAGTTGAAGGTGTCATTGTTAGCCGGGTTGATGTCTGAGATGCATATTAAACCTACCCTAAGAGAGCAGATTAAGGAGGCACAACATGTTGATGTTGTAGTTTAGCATATTAGATCAGAGTATGGGAATGAGAAGCGAGATAGTTTCCATGATTTAGATGATGATGTAGCATGTTATCATGGGAGGATGATAGTGTCGGATGTGGATAACTTGAGGAAGTTAGTACTGGAAGAAGCTCATTCTTCGATGTATGCCATGCATCCAGGGAGCACCAAGATGTATCGAAACTTGAAAGATATGTATTGGTGGCCTGGAATGAAGAAGGATGTTGCAGAATTTGTTCTGAGGTGCCCTGTGTGTCAGCAAGTTGAAGCTGAACTCCAGAAGCCTGCAGGAACAATGCAACCTTTACCCATACCACAGTGGAAGTGGGACCATGTTACCATGGACTTTGTTGTTGGCCTACCCAGGACAAGCAAAGAACATGATTCCATTTGGGTAGTTGTAGATAGGTTGACTAAGACAGCACATTTCTTACCTGTCAAAACAACCTATTCTGCTGAAAGGTTATCACAGTTGTATGTTCAAGAGATAGTGCGTTTGCACGGAGTTCCTGTCACTATAGTTTCTGACAGAGGTCCCCAGTTTACAAGTCATTTTTGGGAACAACTTCATAATGCTTTAGGCACCCAGTTAAGCTTTAGTATGGCCTTTCATCCACAGACTGATGGACAGTCGGAAAGGACCATACAGACCTTGGAAGACCAGTTGAGAACATGTGTTCTCCAATATACCGGAAGTTGGGATCTACACCTAAGGTTGATAGAGTTTGCCTATAACAATAGCTATGAGCATAGTATTGATATGGCACCTTATGAAGCCTTGTATGGTAGACGTTGTAGATCACCCTTGTATTGGTATGAGACTGGTGAGCACCAGTTGTTAGGACCTGATCTTGTGCAGCAAACTACAGAAAAGATTAAGGTAATACAGCAACAGATTAAGACTGCACAAGATAGGCAGAAATCTTATGTTGACAAGCGTCGTAGACCCTTAGAGTTCCAAGTCAGAGACAGAGTGTATCTCAAAGTCTCGCCTTGGAAAGGAGTTCTTCATTTTGGTAGAAAAGGGAAGTTAGCTCCTAGATTTATGGGGCCTTATCCAATCATTGAACGGATTGGAAAGGTAGCATATAAACTAGAGCTGCCACTAGAGTTATAGAAGTTACACCCTGTGTTTCAAATTTCTATGCTGAAGAAATGTCACCCAGATACTGAGTCAGTTCTACAACCTATGGAGGTAGAATTGAATGATGATATATCTTATGAGGAAGGACCAGTGTCAATCCTTGATAACAGAATTAAAAAGTTAAAGAAGAAAGATTTAAGCCTTGCGAAAGTCCTCTGGAACCACCGTGGTGTTGAAGAAGCCACTTGGGAACTAGAGGATGAGATGAGAAGGAAATACCCTGCCCTTTTCTCTTAATATGTTTTATCGATTTCGGGGACGAAATCCTTGTAAGGGGTGGATAATTTGTAACATCCCTGACCTGGGTTATGAACTAACCCAAGGTGTTTTGCCTAAATATGTAATTAAATCCTTGTGATTAACTTTGGGCATGTAATTAAGTTCCTCAGAAACATATATTTCAAATTTTGCTCCTTTATATATATATAGTTCAATTCGCCATGAGGAGAATAATAAACCCTAATTCTAGGGTGATAGCATGTAATGTGAATAGTAAACCCTAATTGATGAGAATTAGGGAACTTAGCTCTTATGGCAAGAGTGGAAAGTATAATTCTTGATTTGAATTGCTTTTATCAGTTGAATTAACCTTGCAGGTTCTGATATGAAGATGATCATATTCAGGTATGGATGATGATGCTATATTCATTGAAAACATGTTGTTAGCTTTATGAATAGTAAAATATCTTGATGCCTTGTCAATGGCAATCTATGAATTAAATGGGCTATGAGAAGCCATAAATACCATCAAGGTCATGCTTTAGAGATGACTTGTGATGAATGTATTGAGAAATGATGATTGATGAGAGTTAGGCTTGTTACATTTGGTATTCTCCTTTCATAGCTGTTAAGCTAATGTTTTTGTTTGAAGAACAACGTATGATGTTAAAAGAATACTGAATGTACCTAACTAATCAAGTGTAATGTAGAGCCCTGATCATAGATCCATCATTGTCAGAGATCAAATGATGGTGAACAGGTTTTCCTAAGGGAACTCCTGGATCACATACTTTTGAGTATGTGGGGTATATGGATGTGTAGAACCTTACATCCTAGTGTAGGTGTTTGATGTAGATGTGTAATCCGTCAATCCTTCACTACAATTACATACCGTATCAGTGGATGGTAAACATGAAACCTCCTGATGACGAAGAAAGCACAAATATCCATATCAGTGGAAGATAAACATGAAATCTCCTGATGACGAAGAGAGTACAGAATGCCACTGTAACTCTAAAATAGCGAAGGACCAGATTACCCTGGTAATCTATTATAGTAGATGCATGAGATGTCCTACAAGTAATGCTCTTACTGACTGAGGAAGGTGAAGGTCATGAGAATCCGGCTCTTTCGATGATCTAGTATGATGCCAAGGCACTTAGCAGTGATTGGTTGGAGGATGAGTGGTAAACCTCATCTCCACAGGGCATAAAAGTAATGTTTGAAAAACATAATCCACAACGTAGCGTACCTGTTAGGGATAACTACGAGTTGATTGATTGATGTTACACTGTATAGTGCAAATGTCTTCATGTTTCATAACTGTTGAACTCATGTTTACTATTATATCTGATGTTGAATACTTTGAAGCTTTTACTGCTTAAGTTATTACTTGAGGTGTTATTATAAAGCTTCTGGCGGAGAGTTATAACTCTCGCTGGGACAATTATGTAAAATTGTCTCACCCCGTAGACTTCAACTTCTTAGGTGGACATCGAGGACGGAGGAACAGGTCTACAGGTGACCAGTCTCAGCAGCAGCACCAGGGGCAGCAGTAAAATCTCAGGTGGATATTTAGCCTGCCATGTGGTGTAGTTAGAGTCAGTCCTATGTGTCCTCTGTACTCTCAAGTCTTGGAGTCTTTTGGTCTGAGATTTTGGTTATGAGTTCTTGATATTTTGTATCATGTTGTATATAATTACTCAAGAAGTAATTATCTGAGATGTAAACAACTTATCTCCTTTTATGAAGGAAGTTTTATGGTTTCAATGCTTTATCTCAAAAAGTTTTAATTTCCGCTGATTTTTGGTATTCCGCTGCTAATTGAATCGCTTCCGCTAAGTTTAAATCGTGTTTATATCGTGGTTTGGAGATCAGAGCCCACATGTGTTGACCCTAAAAAGGTAGAATCTGTCTTGCAATGGGAACAGCTGAAGACACCGATGGAAATTTGCAGTTTCCTAGGGTTGGCAGGCTATTACAGGAGGTTCATTAAGAACTTCAGTTCTATAGATTTACCCTTAACCAAGTTGACCAGAAAGGATGTTCCTTTTGTCTGGAATGACAAGTGTCAACAATCATTCCAGTCATTGAAGGAAAGGTTGACAAGTTCACCTGTATTGGTGTTACCTGAACAAGAAAAAGGGTAGATAGTTTTCTATGATGCATCTAAGAATGTACTAGGATGTGTGTTGATGCAGGATAAGCAATGGATTTCTTTTGCTTCTCGACAGCTTAAGAAACACGAGGAGAATTATCCAATACATGATCTAGAGCTAGCTGTTGTAATCCATGCTTTGAAGATCTGGAGACATTATCTCAATGGAGAGACATTCCAGATTTTCACAGACCATAAGAACCTAAAGTATATCTTTACTCAGCATGAGCTAAACATGAGGCAACACCGCTGGATGGAGTTAATCAAGGATTACAATTGCACAATTTATTATCATCCAGGGAAGGCCAATGTGGCGGCTGATGCATTAAGTTGGAAATCAGCAACACTAGCCCTAGATAAAGCATAGTTGAATTCTTTGGTGTGATTTAGGAGGGATATGTTTATATCCTTGAGGTAAAACAATGTATAGCTAAAAGTATCATTGCTAGCCGGGTTATTAGCTGAGATGCATATAAAACCAACTCTGAGACAGCAGATTAAAGAAGCACAACAAGCTGATGATGTAGTTCAGCAGATTAGATCAGAGTATGGTAGTGAGAAATGAGATGGTTTCCATGATTCAGATGATCAGGTAGCTTGTTATCATGGTAGGATGATAGTACTTGATTTCGATAACTTAAGAAAGATAGTCCTGGAAGAATCTCATTCTTCTATGTATGCTATGCATCCAGGAAGCACCAAGATGTATCATAACTTGAAAGATATGTATTGGTGGCCAGGTTTGAAGAAGGATGTTGTTGAGTTTGTTATGCGGTGTCCAGTGTGTCAGCAGGTTAAAGCTGAACACCAGAAGCCCGCAGGAACAATGCAACCTTTGCCTATTCCACAGTGGAAATGGGATCATGTAACCATGGATTTTGTGGTTGGTTTTCCTAGAATAGCCAAAGTTCATGATTCCATTTGGGTGATAGTTGATAGGTTGACAAAGACAACATATTTCGTACCTGTCAAAACAACCTATTCTGCTGAGAAACTGGCATAGTTATATGTTGATGAGATAGTACGGTTGCATGGGGTCCCAGTTACCATTGTTTCTAATAGAGGTCCCCAGTTTACGAGTCATTTTTTGGAACAACTTCATAAAGCTTTAGGCACACAGTTCAGGTTTAGTACAGCCTTTCATCCTCAGACAGATGGACAATCAGAAAGGACTATACAAACCTTGGAGGACTTGCTTAGGGCATGTGCCCTTCAGTTTATAGGAAGTTGGGATCTACACCTAAGCTTGATAGAATTTGCCTACAATAGTAGCTATCAACACAGTATTGACATGGCACCATATGAAGATTTATATGGTAGACGTTGTAGATCTCCCTTATGTTGGTATGAAACTGGAGAATATCAACTTTTGGGTCCTGATCTTGTGCACCAGACTATAGAGAAGATTTAAATAATACAACAACAGTTAAAGACTGCACAGGATAGACAGAAATCTTACGCTAATAAGCGTCGTAGACCTTTAGAATTCTAGGTTGGAGATAGAGTGTATCTCAAGGTCTCGCCTTGGAAGGGAGTTCTTAGGTTTAGAAGAAATAGAAAGTTATCTCCTAGATTTATGGGGCCTTATCCAATCATTGAACGGATTGGGAAGGTATCTTATAAGCTAGAATTACCACCTGAGTTGCACAAGTTGCACCCAGTGTTCCACATTTCCATGCTAAGGAAATGTCATCCTGACACAGAATCAATTCTGCAACCTATGGAAGTAGAATTAAACGATGATATATCCTATGTTGAAGGACCAGTAATGATTCTTGATAGAAAGATCAAGAAGCTAAAAATGAAAGACATTAGTCTTGTAAAAGTCCTCTAGAATCACCACGACATTGAAGAACCTACATGGGAACTAGAGGAAGAAATGAGGAGGAAATACCCTACTCTTTTCTCTTAATGTTTTTGTCGATTTCGGGGACGAAATCCTTGTAAGGGGTGGGTAATTTGTAACATCCCTGACATGGGTTATGTTATAACCCTAGGTGTTTTGCTTAATAAAGTTTATTAGACACTTGCACTTATCTTTTGAAAAGTAATTAAGGCTCAAAAGGAACTTACATTTCATTTTCAGTCCTTTTTTAATAATGTTGAAACATTGTTTTGTTAATTTTGGACTAAAGTGCAAATTACCCAAGTTGAGGGGTTTATTTGTAAGATGTACATGATAAAAATTTTGTAACGTCCCAGGATTTGAGGCCTCGGATAACATGATATTAAAAGGAATGATCGGACTACCCATATCACCAAGGTGCACCTCCTTTTCCGGGAGCCCATTACTAAAGAACTCCATAGTTAAGCGTGCTCAGCTTGGAGTAGTACTAGGATGGGTGACCAGTCGGGAAGTTGATCCTGGCTTGCGCGTCAGTGTGGACAAAGTGCGCAGTTAAGGCTAGTGGTGGTTTGTGGGGCTAGTCGTCATTCCTAAAACTCTACTAGAGCCATGGGAAGTGGCCCAGACGTTACAAATGGTATCAGAGCCAATTCCCCTCCAGTAGGTGGGGCCCACATGGGCATGGCATGCCAGTCTTGAATCGTGCGGTCCAGGCATGTAGGAAAGGGTTGTCCATGGTTGACGTAGTTGCCCTTGCACTAGTATTCCGTGATCGGGAGATGGGTGTCCATGGGCCATTGTGGGCCTGCACTGAAATGGGGAAGAGATAATGAGGCCTTATAGTTGAGCCTTGACGAGGACGTCAAGAGTCTAACTGGGGGAGATTGTAACGTCCCAGGATTTGAGGCCTCGGATAACATGATATTAAAAGGAATGATCGGACTACCCATATCACCAAGGTGCACCTCCTTTTCCGGGAGCCCATTACTAAAGAACTCCATAGTTAAGCGTGCTCAGCTTGGAGTAGTACTAGGATGGGTGACCAGTCGGGAAGTTGATCCTGGCTTGCGAGTCAGTGTGGACAAAGTGCGCAGTTAAGGCTAGTGGTGGTTTGTGGGGCTAGTCGTCATTCCTAAAACTCTACTAGAGCCATGGGAAGTGGCCCAGACGTTACAATTTTCTTCTGATGTTGATACATCATAAGAATGAATATGATGTAGTGGTATGGTTTCCACAAGCTTGGGCACCAAGATGGAGCTTGTTGAGCAATCTTTGTGCATTAAAACCTAGTTTTGGTGTAATGTGCAATTTACCCAAAACCTAGGGTTCAATATGCAAAATATCACATATAGAGGGTCCCTCATGTTTCTTGGCATCCATTAGAGCAAAGATAATGAGAGGGGCTCCTCATTTGAATTATCTTGGAGGAGAGAGAATCTTGATATTAAAATAATTAAGATTTAAGCATAAATGGAACGTTAATTCAATTTAATGCAAAAAGAAATATAATTAATGGAGGATACCTTAAACCAAAAGTTGAGGGATGAATTTTCAAAATTTTGGACGAGCTTGTGCCTTTCTATGACACAAAAGATCTTGGTTGAGTGGAAGCCCACTCACATTAACATAATAAAAAGTATTATCCACTAAAAGTTGGATATTAGTATAAAATTCATTAAGGTGCTTAATTTCTTTTCTTTTAATTCTTGGATAATGAAGAGGTTTTGAAAGAAGATAAAGGTGTATTCGTGGCCAAGGGATTGAGGGGGGAGTGGTGGAAATAATTTTGGAAATAAAAGAAATTAATTTCTTTTTCTCTTTCCTTAAAATCCCTTATGCATATCTCTTTTCCTACCCACTTAAGGACCTTTCTTGGAATTTCTTTTCTCATCTTTCCTTGGCCGACCACGAAAGAGATCAGGATCAGGAGAAGGACGAATCTAACCTATTGGTAAGATTTTCATCATCTTCTACCTTGGTTTCATGGTGAAAACCCAAAATCAATGCTTGATTCTTTGTTTTCTTCACTCGATTTCCAATCCTAGACAACTTTTTCATCCAAAAGCTCAAGAACGGACCTTGGGCAGTTACTGGAGCTTCATCCACCATTAGATCCATGGATCTTGGAGCTTGGAATCAGATTTTGATGCGGGTTTTATAACTTAAACCCTTAAACATTGATATTGCATTCCATTCTTCAATAATTGTTGATTATTTTCTTCTATTCGGAACTCTTTTGATTCATTGCTACAATTTCTATGAAAAAGGAAGTAGTTCTTGGATGCACGAAGGATGATGATGATGACATCATCTTGGATACTTTTCCCAAGAAAATGCTAGGCCAAATGGTTTCAATATAGTTGTTCAAATGGTTTCACAAATCGTTTGGGGGTAAACGGTTTCATCAAACCGATTGAGAGCAAACGGTTTCAAAATTGTCTGAGGGTGTTTACCATAGTTGACCATTTGACAAATTGGTGGTGATGATTATGATCAATGACACATTAATTATAATTGATTAGTTCCAAGGGGTTCATGAGTTGAAGGACAATCAATCACCAAACCCTAATCGGGTTAAGTGTTGATTTCTTAAGTGAATGAGTTAGAACTTCGGGTTGATTGACCCAAATGTTTTCAAAACTGTTTGGGGATCATCCAAACAGTCTCAAGACCGTTTGGAGGTCAACCAAGATCGTTTGGAGGTCTAGGGTTAAGTATGGTTGGGTATTTGAAGAGCCAAATATACCAAACTGAATTGCAACCAAATGTTGATTTAATAATCAATCCAATGATCCAAACCCTAATTGGATGTCATGGATTTTGATGATGTGATGGGCAAATGGTCTCAAGACCGTTTGGAGGTCATCCAAACGACCTCAAGACCGTTTGAGGTCAGGTCATGTCCAATTTGTATGGTGGTCCAATGATTCCAAAGCAACTAGTTTCACGTTGACTAATAGTGAAGGTTCATTGATTTCAAACCCTAATCCAATTGGATTCAAGACCTAATTGATGATCAATTGAAAGTCAAATCAAGTGAAGGATGATTTTTTTAAGCTTAATTAAAGTGTGGTGTTAGGTTCAATTGATGAGTGGTTCTATGAATTCAACTAATGAGGGAATCAACCTTGAAAACCCTAAATCAGCTTGAGTGGTTGAGACCATATTTGGTCCATTCAGTTTTGAGGAGGTTTGGACCAAACGGTCTCAAGATAGTTTGAGTCCAAATGGTCTCAAGACCGTCTGGGACCAAATGGTCTCAAGACCATTTGGGACCAAATGATCCTAAATCGGTTGAGGCTTAAACGGTTTCAAACTTCCAACTTTGGCATTCGGTTACAAGTATCACTTTGTCAAATGGTTTCAAGTGCTAACTTTACCAAACGGTTTCAATGGTTTGTTCAAGACCACTTGAAGGTCTAAATGGTCTTAGACCATTTGAAGGTATTATAAGCAAGACCGTTTGAGGTCTGATTGGTCAAGAACGTTTGGGTTCTAAGTGGCCAAGATCATTTGAAAGATAATTAATCAAATCGTATGAACACTTAAAGTGGTTAAAGGTCAATTGTTTAATTGAACAATTATGTGATGTAAACCAAGGGTGATTATAATAATGGTACCTTTAATGAGATCAGGTGATTAGTAACCTTTGAACAATTAATATTTAATGATCATGGTGGTAACGACATAATTCATTGTGTCAATTCTTCTTTTAAATGGAGTTGAATTAGTCTAATCAAGACTGAAGTAAGCATCATCTTATGGAATATGAGAGAGAGAACTTCCTACATGAATGATAATCATGTAGTGGTTAAGTCTCAACAATTGCAACATGAATGAATGTCTAATTAGGGTATGATCCTTGATAGGGAGATCATGAAACCCTAATTAATAAGGTTAATGAATCCTAACCCTAATTGAAAGCAATGATAAGTGAAACCCTAATCCCTGGTGATGACATGATCCTAAATCAAGATAAAGATATGAGAAATCACTAATTCAGAGTATTTTGATGATCAACTCTAATTGGGGTGAATTCTTGTAACATCCTAGGATTTGAGATCTCAGATAAGTTGATCTTAAAAGGAATGATTGGACTACCCATATCACCAAGTTGCACCTCCATTTTAGGGAGCCCATCTCTAAAGAACTCCATAGTTAAGTGTGCTCATCTTGGAGTAGTACTAGGATGGGTGACCAGTCGGGAAGTTGATCCTGGCTTGCGCGTCAGTGTGGACAAAGTGCGCAGTTAAGGCTAGTGGTGGTCTGTGGGGCCATTCGTCATTCCTGAAACTCTACTAGAGCCTTGGGCAGTGGGCCCCGGCATTACAAATGGTATCAGAGCCATAACCCCTCCAGTAGGTGGGGCCCACATGGGCATGTGGCATGCCAGTCTTGAGCTGTGCGGTCCAGGCAAGCTGGAAAGGGCTATCCGTAGAGACGAGATGGAGCCGCCCTTGCACTGGTAGTCGTGGACTGGAGCTGGGTGTCCATGGGCCATTATGGGTCCGCACTGAAATTGGGTCAGATTATGAGGCCATATAGTTGAGCCTTGACGAGGACGTCAAGAGTCTAAGTGGGGGATATTGTAACATCCCAGGATTTGAGGCCTCGGATAACATGATCTTAAAAGGAATGATTGGACTGCCCATATCACCAAGGTGCACCTCCTTTTCAGGGAGCCCATTACTAAAGAACTCCATAGTTAAGCGTGCTCAACTTGAAGTAGTACTAGGATGGGTGACCAGTCGGGAAGTTGATCCTGGCTTGCGCATCGGTGTGGACAAAGTGCGCAGTTAAGGCTAGTGGTGGTCTGTGGGGCCAGTCGTCATTCCTGAAACCCTGCTAGAGCCTTGGGCAGTGGGACTGGGCGTTACAATTCTAAACCCTAATTGTGGGTTATTGAATATAAACCCTAATCTAGGGTGATGTGATGTGAATAGTAAACCCTAATTGTGGCTTATTGAATATAAACCCTAATCTAGGGTGATGTGATGTGAATAGTAAACCCTAATTGTGGCTTATTGAATATAAACCCTAATCTAGGGTGATGTGATGTGAATAGTAAACCCTAATTGTGGCTTATTGAATATAAACCCTAATCTAGGGTGATGTGATGGGAATAGTAAACCCTAATTCCAAATGAGATGAAGGTGTATATGAAACCCTAATTCTGGGTTATACTACATAGCATGAAACTCTAACCTTGGACAATGAGATGATAAGTCATTCGTCCTAATTGAACAAAGGGGATGAATAACCCTAATTGAAATGAAAAGGGGAAACCCTAACCATAGTAATGGAATAGTGGTGTTACCCTTAAATAGTGATGCTATAACTGTTTTGCATGATATTGATAGGAAATTGATGTAAATGTTATCATCTGTACTAATCTTGCAGGTATCATGATATGATGAACATAGCCAGGTATGAGCTATGATGTTTTATTTATTGAAACTCCCTTATGGGCTTTGTGAGCCATAATATGTTGTGTTATCTTGAAAGAGGTAACAAGAGATATTAATGGGCTTTAAGAGCCATGTGAAATATCTACATTGCAATTATCATGTTTACATTGTCAGATGACATGATGGCATTAAGTTTATACCTATTAAAGTGGTAACAAGTGTTTGGATGATCTAAGGGTTTGAACACCCATATTCTTGAATCATGATGATGAGATGATAAGGGACTGAGATCCCAATAATCTTGATGGAAATAGTACACATTCTTTATAGCAAATTGTTATAATAGCTTATGTTTGAAAACATGTCTGATGCTAAAGGAATATTTTAATGTACTTAAATAATCAAGTGAAATGATATCATGTAGAGCCCTGACCATAGATCCATCATCATCAGCAGTTTGGTGATGGTGAAACAGGTTTTCCTAAGGGAACTCCTGGAGGGCATACTTTTGAGTATGTGGGGGTTATGGGCACGAATATCCTGGAGGAATTGATGTGAGATAAACATTAAATCTCTCAATCCTTCATTATATATATATGTCGGGATGGATGTATCACTAATCTCCCGATGATGATGTTAATGCCGAATCGATGTGAGATAAACACAAAATCTCTTGATTGCGAAGAGAGTACAACATGCCACTGTAACTCTAATAGCAAAGTTGCCAGTATACCCTGGAAAGCTATTTGGTAGAGACACGAGATGTCCTGTAGTTGGTCCTCACACTGACTGAGGAAGATGAGGTCATAGAAATCCGGCTCTTCTATTGACCTATGTATGGTACCGATTTCGATTTCGCAATGGTCGGTTGGAGTATGAGCGGTATTCCTCATCTCCTGAGGGCATAAGTATGTTTGTAAAATGTAATCATCCGTGTAGCATATTTGCTTAGGGTTGAATTACGAGAATCACTGGTTGATGATACATTTCCTATTATGTCTTATTTGGATAGATTCTATACATGTTCTTCATATTCCTTATTGAATAAATGACATGCTTCTTTATCAAGACATACCTGAAATATCTTGAGTAGAGAATACTGCTCTAATTAGTTTAGACAATGATTTAGCTGTTGTAGAAAATTTATGATTCTTCTACTCAGTTTTAATCTATTATTTGCAATAATATTGTTTCTGGCGGAGAGTTATATCTCTCGCTAGGACAATTTTCAAATTGTCTCACCCCGTGGGATTCAACTTTTTAGGTAGACGCCGAGGAAAAGGCAAAAACCCTACAGTGGGTGAACAACAGCAACAGCAAGGACAGTAGTGATCCTCAGGTGGAGACACTGTCTGTCATGTCCTGTAAACAGAGAGTATTATGTGTCATCTTTGTACTCTTAGGTCATAGGAGTCAGTAGTTAGGTTGATATTGATCTGCGATTTTGGCTGGATGCCTCGAGATTTTTGTATAGTTCTTATGTACAGCTTAACAGGGCAGTTAATGCTTGTAACTTTCGAGAAAGAGAAGATACACAGATGTACTGATGAACTGGAATTTACATAACTTACTTTGATTCTTTATGAAGAAGTTTTTCAGATTATGGATCTCTTTGTAAAAAGTTTTAAATTTTAGTGATTTTCAGTAATTCCACTGCTAATGATTCACTACCTCTTTGGTTAATCTCGTTTTGTGAATCGTACACCACAATAAGTAACGTTTATGTATTAAGGACATGGTAAGCAAGATAACATCAACTAGTGGTTCTCGTATTTCAATCTTATGCAAATACGCTACATGGCTGATTACATTTTACAAACATACTTAAGCTCTGAGGAGATGAGGTATACCTCTCATACTCCAACCGACCATTGCAAAGTCGAAATCGGTACCATACAAAGTCAATGGAAGAGCCGGCTTCCATGACTTCCCACATCTCAGTCATTGTGAGATCACATGCAGGACAACTAGTGTCTCTGCTACATAGCTTGCCAGGGTATAGTGGCATCTTCTCTATAGAGCTACAGCGGCGGTTGCACTCTCTTCACAATCAAGAGATTTCATGTTTACCTCCATCAATCTGGCATTAACATCATCAGGAGATTCGTGATACATCCATCCCGACACATATAATGAAAGATTGAGAGGTTTAATGTTTACCTTCCATCAATTCCCCCATTAGGACGTATGGATATTTTCACCCATCAACCGCCACATATTCAAAAATATGTGAAATCCAGGAGATCCCGTAGGAAAACCTATTTCACCATCACCTGCTACTGACGATGATGGATCTATGGTCAAAGCACTACATGAAAATATTTCACTTGATTAATTAAGTACATTATCATATTATTTTAGCATCAATCAAGTTTTCAAATATAACTTATTAGGACAAATGCTAGAAAGAAACATGTACTATTTTCATTAGTTACTTCGCAGTCTTTATAAGACATTGGGATCTCAGACCCTCATTTCAATACTGGGAATACTCATCCCTTCACAAACTCAAAGCCATAATCATATGGTTCTGGGTATTCAAACCCTCAGCTCATCACTGAGCACTATTACCACTTTTTTAGGTAATTATCACCTTCAGGTCATCTGACCAAGGTAGAAATGACACTTGCTACACCAGCATCTCTTAGGGCATTTGAGGCCCATTAACTCTCTTGTTACCTCTTACTAAGCAACAAGGCATATTATGGCACATAAGACCCAATAACAATTTTAATAAATAAAACATCATAGCTCATACCTGGCTATGTTCACTATCTCATGATACATGCATGGTTAGTATAGATGATAACAGATATATCAATCATATTTCAGTTCCATGCTATTCAAGGGTAACACCACTATTCCCTTACCAGGGTTAGGGTTTCCCATTTTATTACAATCAGGGTTACTCATCCCCTTTGTTCAATTAGGACCAATGATTCATCATTTCATTGTCCAAGATTAGAGTTCTTGATATATAATATAATCCAGAATTAGGGTTTCACACACCTTCACCCTATTTAGAATTATGGTTTACTATTCACATCACATCACCCTAGATTAGGGTTTATATTCAATAACCCACAATTAAGGTTTAGTATTCACCCCAAATATGGTTTATCATCAAAATACCTTGAATTAGGGTTACTCAGGTCATTACCCTAAATTCATATCACATTATCCTCCTAGATTAGGGTTTCACTCAGAATTGCCCTAAATTAGGGTTTGAGTTCATCAATTAACACAATTAGGATTTCATGATTTCTTTATCAAGGATCATACCCTAAATTGTATATCACACTTATTTTGAATGTGTTAGGCTTGATTGCTACATGATTATCTTACATGTATGAATCTCTCTCTCATCCTCTTCTAGGATGTCCACTACTCAATTCTTGATTAGATTGAGCCTACTCTTTATTCAAAAACATGCATTTAGGGTTAGAATGATGTATTGAATTATTGCATCCTTATGCATCAATGATTAATCCCACTAAGGGTATCAACCATCTAAATACATTAGGTGTCCAGACGATTTGATCAATTGAACCTTCAATCACATGAGGTATCCAAATGAATTGACCAATTGAATCTTCAATTACATTGGGTGTCCAAGTGGATCAACCAATTGAGTCTTCAATTACATTAGATATCCAAATGGATTAACCATGTTGAACCTCAAATGGTTTTGATTACTTAGACCCTAAACGGTCTTGGTCTCTCAGAATTCAAACGGTTTGAAACCGTTTGGGCAAATTTTCCTTGAAACCGTTTAAGCAAGAAATGTGTTGAAACCGAATGGACTTGGATCTTCAAACAGTTTGAGACCGTTTGGACCCAAATGGTCATGAGACCATTTGGACTCAAATGGTCTTGAGACCGTTTGGACCCAAACGGTATTAATATTGTTTGGTCCAAACCCTCTCAAAACTGAATGGACCAAAAAGGTCTTTCAACACTTAAACAATTCAAGGTTTTAATCAATGAACCGCCTATCAATTGAATCATTGATTCATTCATCAATTGAACTATTGAATCATCCTTCAATTGGACCATCAATTAGGGTTTTTAACCCAATTGAACTAAGATTTATAACCAAGAAACCATCAATTAGGGTTTGAAATCGAGGAACCTTCAATGATTAACATTGTGGAACCGATTCAATTGAAATCAATGAATCATCATCAAATTATGATATGACCTGACCTCAAACGGTCTTGAGGTCGTTTGGATGACCTCCAAATGTTCTTGAGGTCGTTTGGATGACCTCCAAACGGTCTTGAGACCGTTTTCCCCATCCAAAATTAAAATTTGTGAAATTCAATTAGGGTTTAAATCATTGGATTGATCATCAATTTAGCTATTGATTGCATTTCAATTTGATATCTCTGGATCTTCAATTACTCAACCATACTCAACCCTAGACCTCCAAATGGTCTTGGTTGACCTTCAAACGGTCTTGAGACTGTTTGGATGATCTCCAAATGGTCTTGAGACCATTTGGGTTAGTCAACCCAAATTTTTAAATCAACCAATTGAAATTTCGGCACTTAACCAGATTAGGGTTTCTAATTGGAGGATTGCCCATATATTGAATCAATCAATTAGATCCATTAGATCATCATCCAACATGTACTAGGGTCCTGACCTCAAATGGTCAACCCATCCAAATGGTCAACCCTTCCAAACGGTTTGGGAGCCAAACCTCCAAACGGTTTGTAAACTGTTTGGTCTCCAAGCGGTTTGGTGAAACTGTTTGGACCAAGGTCTTTAAATCGTTTGCAATAGAAACTTGTTGTAATGTGTGCCTAAGATGATGTCATCATCATCAAGACTTAGTCTGTCGAAAACTACTGCCATTATCATGGTAGTTGCATCAACTAAACAAAGGAATTGTAAGAGGAGCAATTGAACATAATTGATTGAGAAATTGAATTCAATAACAATGAATAGGGGTCCAAGTTATATAACCCGCCTCCAATTGAGCTTCACAGCTTGGAACTTCACGTCAAAAATGGTGGAAGAAGCTTTTTCACACCACAAGGTTCGGTCCTCAAGCTTTTGAGTGAAAAGGATTGGCTAGAATTGAAGATGGGATCGACATAAGAAGAAATCATGCATTGATTTGTGATTTCCACCATGAAATCAAGGTGAACGAAGGTCAAGAAGCTTACCAAAAGGTTGGGGGTCGTCCTCCTGCTTCTCCTATCTCCCTTGGTCGTTTTTGAAAGCAAAGAGAAGAAGTGGATTCGAAGAAGCCTTTGGTTTGAGTTGTAAAAGGTGTTTTTATAAGAAAATCAATGAGAGAGAAAATGCCTTATAAAAATCTTTTAATTCTGAAATTGGTGCCACCTCTTCCCCCTCAATTCCTTGCATGAAAAGATATCTTCCTCACCTCCGAATTCCCTTCCATTATCCCTGAATTAAGGGAAAAGAAATTAAGCACCTTAACCTTTATAATATTATTATCCATAAGTTAGTGGATATTTCTTTTTATTTTCTTAATGTGAGTGGGTTCTCCACTCACATAGATATTTCCTTTGCCTTTGCAAGGCACAAGGAAGTTCACACTTGAGCAAATCCAACCATCTCATTTTTGGTTGAAGGCCATTCAATTATTTTATTTATTTTTGCATTAAATTGAAATAAGGTTTCAATTATGCTTAAATCTTGATTATTTTAATATCAAGATTCTCTATCCTTCAAAGAGGTACAAATGAGATGCCCCTTTCATTTTATTTTATCTACTTGATGCCAAGAAACATTAGGGACTATTTTGAAGTGGTAATATGCATATTGAACACTGGGTTTTGGGTAAATTGCACATTACACCAAAACTAGGTTTTAATGCACAACATTGCTTTATCAGCTCTTTCTTGGTGCTCAGGCTTGGGGTAGCCATACCTCTACATCATCTTCATTCTCATGATTCTTCGACACATGAGGAACATATTATAATGCTCAATTTGCAATTTAACCCCTCAACTTGGGTAATTTGCACTTTAGTCCAAAACAAGTAAAACATTACTTTCAACATTATTCAAAATGGACTAAAATTGAATTATAAGTTCCTCTTGAGCCTTAATTACTTTTCAAGAGATAAGATCAAGCATTTAATCAACTTTATTAAGAAAAACACCTAGGGTTAAAGCATAACCCAGGTCAGGGATGTTACAAGTTACCCACCACTTACAAGGATTTCGTCCCCGAAATCATCAACAAAAACATCAAGAGAAAAGAGAATGATACTTCCTCCTAATCTCTTCTTATAGCTCCCACGTAGCTTATTCAATGCCACAATGATGCCAGAGAACTTTCACAAGACATATGTCTTTCTTTTTCAACTTTTTAATTCTTCTGTCAAGAACCAACACAGGTCCTTCAACATAAGATATATCATCATTTAGTTCTACTTACACATGTTGCAGAACTAACTCTATGTCAGGATGACACTTCCTCAGCATAGAGATATGGAATATTGGGTGCAATCTATGCAACTCAGGTGGTAACTCCATATTATAGGCTACCTTTCCCATTTTTTCAATGATCGGATAAGGCCCCATAAATTTAGGAGTGAACTTTCCCTTCTTCCCAAATCTAAGGATACCTTTCTAAGGTGAGACCTTAAGGTATACTCTTTCTCCAACTTGGAATTCTAAGGGTCTACGACGCTTATCAGCATAAGATTTCTGCCTATCCTGGGCAGCTTTCAATTGTTGGTATATTACTTTAATCTTCTCAGTTGTTTGTTGTACTAGCTCAGGACCCAAAATTTGATATTCTCATGTTTCATACCAACATAAAGGAGATCTACAACGTCTACCATATAATGCCTCATATGGTTCCATATCAATACTGTGTTGATAGATATTATTATAAGTGAATTCTATCAAGCTCAGGTGTAGATCCTAACTTCCTACAAACTGAAGGGCACATGCCCTAAGCAAGTCCTCCAAGGTTTGTATGGTCCTCTCAGATTGTACTAAACCTTAATTGCGTACCCAAAGCTTTATGGAATCGTGCCCAAAAATGACTCGTAAACTGGGGACCTCTATCAGAAACAATAGTAGTCAGAACCCCGTACAAACACACTATCTCATCTATGTATATCTATGCAAGCTTCTCAGCTGTGTAGGTCATTTTGACAGGAAGGATGTGTTGTCTTTGTCAACCTATCAACTATCACCCATATGGAATCATGACTTTTGTCTATTCTTGGCAAACCAACCACAAAGTCCATGGTTACATGATCCCATTTCCACTGTGGTATATGAAGAGGTTGCATTGTTCCTGCGGGCTTTTGATGTTCAGCTTTAACTTGCTGACACACTGGACACCGCATAACAAACTCAGAAAATCTTTCTTCAATCCAAGCCACCAATACATATCTTTTAAGTTATGATACATCTTGGTGCTCCCTAGATGCATAGCATACATTGAAGAATGAGCTTCTTCCAGAACTAATTTTCTTAAGTTATCATCATCAGGTACTACCATCCTACCATGGTAATAGACTACCTGATCATCTGAATCATGGAAGCCATCTCGTTTCTCACTACCATACCTGATCTGTTGAATCACAGTATCAGCTTGTTGTGCTTCTTTAATCTGCTGTCTCAGAGTAGGTTTTACTTGCATCTCATCTAACAACCTGACTAAAAACAATACTTCAAGCTCGATATTGTCTTGCCTTAAGGAGATAAGCATATCTCTCTTAGAGAAAAATAAGGAGTTTAACTGTGCTTTATCTAGGGATGGTGAGGATGATTTTCTACTTAAAGCATCAACCACTACATTGGCTTTTCCTGGATGATAATCAATCGTACAATCGTAGTCCTTGATCAATTCCATCCAGCGGCATTGTCTCATATTCAGCTCATGCTGTGAGAAGATATACTTTAGATTCTTATGGTCTATGAAAATCTGGAATGTCTCTCCATAGAGATAATGTCTCCGGATCTTCAAGGCATGGACCACAACAGCTAACTCTAGATTGTGTGTCGGATAATTCTCCTCGTGTTTCTTAAGCCGTCGAGAAGCAAAAGAAATCACTTGCTTATCCTGCATCAACACACATCCCACACCGTTCTTAGATGCATCACAGAAGACTATGTACCCCTTTCCCTGCTCAGGTAACACTAACGCATGTGCACTTGTTAACCTTTCCTTCAGCAGCTGGAAAGATTGTTGGCACTTGTCATTCCAGACAAAAGGAATATCTTTCCTGGTCAACTTGGTTAGGGGTAAAGCTATAGAACTAAAGTTCTTAATGAACCTCCAGTAATAGACTGCCAATCCTAGGAAACTACGTATCTCCATCGGTGTTTGTGGTTGTTCCCATTGCAGGACAGATTCTACCTTCTTAGGATCAACACGAATACCTGAAGTAGATATCACGTGTCCTAAAAAAGAAACTTCTGGTAGCCAGAACTCACATTTGCTAAACTTAGCATACAACTTATGCTTTCTTAGCAAAGTCAAAGTCTGACAGAGGTGATGCTTATGTTGTTTTGCATCTCTACTGTATATCAAGATGTCATCTTTGAAGACTACTACACACTGATCAAAGAAAGGTTGAAAGATTCTATTCATGAGTTCCATGAATGCATCTGGTGCATTAGTTAGTCCAAACAACATAACTATGAACTCATACTGACCATACCTTGTCCTAAAGGTAGACTTAGGTATATCACTCTCCTTAATACACAATTGATGGTATCCCGACCTCAGATCTATCTTAGAAAAGATAGTTGCACCACGCAACTGATCAAACAAGTCATCAATCCTTGGTAGGGGATACTTGTTCTTTATAGTTACTTTATTCAACTGCCTATAGTAGATGCATAACCGCATAGACCCATCTTTCTTCTTAACAAAAAGAACCAAATCACCACAGGGTGGTCGGATAAAACCCTTCTCAAGCAACTCCTGTAGTTGTTTCTTGAGTTCTGCCATCTCGGCAGGTGCCATTCTATATGGTGTTTGTGCTATCGGTTGTGTGCCCGGGATTAGATTAATCTCAAAATCAATCTCTCGGGGCGGAGGAACAGCTAGAAGTTCTTCAGAGAATACATCCTCAAACTCCCTAACTATCGTAACTTCAGAAAGATTAGAACTCTCCATTGTGGTATCTACCACATGAGCCAAGAATGCAAAGCATCCTTGTCTCAACAACTTCTCAACTACCATAGCTGACACAAGACAAGTTGGAAGAATATTTCTGTCTCCTTGAAAGATCCACGTGTCACCATTGTCTATGAAGACAGCCTGCTTGCAACCATAATCCAAGACAACCTTATACTTCTCTACGGTGCCCATTCCTAGGATTAAATCAAAACCCTAGATCTCAAGTGGTATAATCTCCACTTGAAAGCGATGTTCAGAAAAAGAAAGAGTGCAGGGAGAACACACCTCCTGCAACACTACAGATCCCAGCAAAGGGGTTTCTAGCATCAAACTATCTGCTCTATGACTCACAATCATGTTGTAGTCATGAATCACTTCTCGAGTGATAAAGGAATGCGTATCACCTAGATCAATTAACACAAATACGAAGTAGGATGACAACACATCAGAATATAATAGTTCCATCTGACCTGTCACAACTCAAGGTTTGAATACTGCATCGGGCTGATTCATGGCATAGAATCTAGTTGTTGCTTGTTGTTGACCCTGTGCTTGGTTGTTGGGTGTCGACGATCTAGCTTGGGACGCTTGTCCACGTTCTCTAGCATTATTACTGAATTGTCACCTCTGTGAGCCTTGCTGACTCTGCCTCTGGGGTTGAGTTACAATTCTGAATTTCTCAGGACAATCTCTCTTCAAGTGTCCTGACCTCCCATACTGGAAACAGTTGTAACTTCCCAAACTCTGTCTGGGTGGTCCTCTTACTGATGCTAATGTTGTTCTGGGGGCTCTACTTGGAGGAAAACTATGGCCCCTACCCCTACTTGACGTCCACTGCGTCGGGGTATTAAACCTTGGTGGTGGTGGTGTAGAGAATCTCAGCTTCTTGAAGCTCTCATACCTCTGTCCTTGAAACTGAGGATACACTTTCTTATTACTGGTATGTCGCTTTTCGATCACAGACCTCTCTATCCGCCTAACGGATTCCACAAAAGTGGCAAATCTCTCCCTGTTCTCCAGAGCAGACACAGGAGTGGTCAATTCAGTGTTCCACCCCTTCTCGAAATGCCTAATCCTCTCTTCATCAATAGCTGCCATGTGTGGACAGAACCGCAAAAGTTCCATGAACCTAGCTTCATATTCGCTAATGTTCATCTGTCCTTGCCTCAACCTCTCAAATTGAGAGATCTTCTCATCTAGATACGTCTTGGGAAAGTATCTAGCGACAAATTCACGTCAGAATTCATCCCATCTGACTTCAACACCTGGTCTTTTACCTTCTTTGATGGTCCACCAATGACCAGCACTCCCCTTCAGAAGGTATACAACATGCCTCACCTTCTCTATTTTAGGGATGTTAAGGATTCTAAAAACTTTCTCCAGCTCCGTCAACCACAAATCTACATCAGTTGGGTCAGTTGTACCAGCATAGTCTATGGCTCCCACCCGGCGAAGCCATTCAAAGGTCTTGCCAGCTCCATGTCCTTCATTGTGGGCTGGTGCCCTCGGTGCAAGTGGTGGCATCCTATACGCCATATGCGTCATAGTCGCCATAAACTGCCCGAACAGGGTTTGGAAAGATGGATTCTCTAATGCAGCTTGATCAAGTTGAGGAATCTTAGGTACAGTTTCCTCCCTAGCTTGATCCCTTGCACCTCCTCCTGGTGCAGCAACGCTGCTCTTAGTAGCATGTTCATCATGTGATCCAGACATTTTTAAGTTCTTCTTCTCCTATATGAGCAGAAGACACTATCAGATAAATTGGATGACACTAGAACAAACTCAACAACCTTAATACTATGTCTCTATAGACTCAGTGAACCTAGAGCTCTGATACCACTCATTTGTGGCATCCAGCTCATAAAAACAAGATTAACTAATGCGGAAGCATATCATTCACAACGGATTACTGAAAATCACTAAAAATTAAAACCATTTACAAAGAGATCCATTCTTAGGAAAACTCTTTAAATAAGAACCAAAGTATTATAATTACATACTGGTCCACATTGTACATTCCATGTACCATCTCTTCTCGAGGAATATATATACAACACTTTGCCTTGATAAAAGCACAAGTAACAAAATTCTCGAGGCATTCAAACCAAAATCTCAAATCGATTATAAAAACACTATCTACTGACTCCTAGGACCTGAGAGTATAGAGACAACACATAGGACTCTATTTGCATATGTACAAAGCCTCACATCTAGTATCCCTACCTGGGATATCACTGTTGTCCCTGTTGTTGTTGCTGCTCTTCCCCTACTATAGAGTTTCTGCCTCTTTGTCTATGTCTAGCTAAAAACGTTGGATCCCACAGGGGTGAGACAATTTTTTAATTGCCCCAGTGGGAGATATAACTCTCCGCCAAAAACATTATTATTACTGTTTAATAGAAATAAACTGAACAGTGGAATCATATATTTCAATAGCAGATAAATCAATATCTATGCAGATTAGAGAAACAATCCTATTCAGGTATTTCAGCTATAACTTGATAAGGCAGCATGTCTCTTATTCAATACGGAATTAAAGAACATAAGTAACATTTATGTATCAAGGACATGATAAGAAAGATAACATCAACCAGTGGTTCTCATATTTCAATCTTATGCAAATAAACTAAACGGCTGATTACGTTTTACAAACATACTTAAGCTCTGAGGAGATGAGGTATACCGCTCATACTCCAACCGACCATTGCGAAGTCGAAATAGGTACCATGCAAAGTCAATGGAAGAGTCAGCTTCCATGACTTCCCACATCTCGGTCAGTGCAAGATCACATGCAGGACATCTAGTGTCTCAGCTGTATAGCTTGTCAGGGTATAGTGGCATCTTCGCTATAGAGCTACAGTGGCAGCTGCACTCTCTTTGCAATCGAGAGATTTCATGTTTACCTCCATCGATCTGGCATTAACATCATCGGGAGATTCGTGATACATCCATCCTGGCACATATAATGAAGGATTGAGAGGTTTAATGTTTACCTTCCATCAATTCCCCCATTAGGACGTATGGATATTTTCACCCATCGACCCCCACATATTCAAAAATATGCGAACTCCAGGAGATCCCGTAGGAAAACCTATTTCACCATCACCAACTACTGACGATGATGGATCTATGGTCAGAGCACTACATGAAAAGATTTCACTTGATTAATTAAGTACATTATCATATTATTTTAGCATCAGTCAAGTTTTCAAACATAACTTATTAGGACAAATGCTACAAATAAACATGTATTATTTTCATCAGCTACTTCTCAGTCTTTATAAGACATTGGGATCTCAGTCCCTCATTTCAATACTGGGAATACTCATCCCTTCACAAACTAAATGCCATAATCATATGGTTTTGGGTATTTAAACCCTCAGCTCATCACTGAGCACTATTACCACTTTTTCAGGTAATTATCACCTTCAGGTCATCTGACCAAGGTAGACATGACACTTGCTACACCAGCATCTCTTATGGAACTTGAGGCCCATTAACTCTCTTGTTACCTCTTACTAAGCAACAAGGCATATTATGGCACATAAGGCCCAATAACCATTTTCATAAATAAAACATCATAGCTCATACCTGGCTATGTTCACCATCTCATGATACTTGCATGGTTAGTACAGATGATAACATATATATCAATCATATTTCAGTTCCATGTTATTCAAGGGTAACACCACTATTCCCTTACCAGGGTTAGGGTTTCCCATTTTATTACAATCAGGGTTACTCATCCCCTTTGTTCAATTAGGACCAATGATTCATGATTTCATTGTCCAAGATTAGAGTTTCTTGCTATATAGTATAATCCATAATTAGGGTTTCACACACATTCACCCTATTTAGAATTATGGTTTACTATTCACATCACATCACCCTAGATTAGGGTTTATATTCAATAACCCACAATTAAGGTTTACTATTCACCCCAAATAGGGTTTATCCTCAAAATACCTTGAATTAGGGTTACTCATGTCATTACCCTAAATTCATATCACATTATCCTCCTAGATTAGGGTTTCACTCAGAATTGCCCTAAATTAGGGTTTGAGTTCATCAATTAACACAATTAGGATTTCATGATCTCTTTATCAAGGATCATACCCTAAATTGTATATCACACTTATTTTGAATGTGTTAGGCTTGATTGCTACATGATTATCTTACATGTATGAATCTCTCTCTCTCATCCTCTTCTAGGATGTCCACTACTCAATTCTTGATTAGATTGAGCCTACTCTTTATTCAAAAACATGCATTTAGGGTTAGCATGATGTATTGAATTATTGCATCCTTATGCATCAATGATTAATACCACTAAGGGTATCAACCATCTAAATACATTAGGTGTCCAGAAGATTTGATCAATTGAACCTTCAATCACATGAGGTATCCAAATGAATTGACCAATTGAATCTTCAATTACATTGGGTGTCCAAGTGGATCAACCAATTGAGTCTTCAATTACATTAGATATCCAAATGGATTAACCATGTTGAACCTCAAATGGTTTTGATTACTTAGACCCTAAATGGTCTTGGTCACTCATAATTCAAATGGTTTGAAACCGTTTGGGCAAATTTCCCTTGAAACTATTTAAGCAAGAAATGTGTTGAAACCGAATGAACTTGGATCTTCAAACAGTTTGAGACTGTTTGGACTCAAATGGTCTTGAGACCGTTTGGAATCAAATTTTCTTGAGACCATTTGGACTCAAACGGTCTTAAGACCGTTTCTTCCAAACCCTCTCAAAACCGAATGGACCAAAAAGTTCTTTCAACACTTAAACAATTCATAGTTTTAATCAATGAACTGCCTATCAATTGAATCCTTGATTCATCCATCAATTGAACTATTGAATCATCCTTCAATTGGACCATCAATTAGGGTTTTGAACCCAATTGAACTAGGATTTATAATCAAGAAAGCATCAATTAGGGTTTAAAATCAAGGAACCTTCAATGATTAACATTGTGGAACTGATTCAATTGAAATCAATGAATCATCATTAAATTATGATATGACCTGAACTCAAACGGTCTTGAGGTCATTTGGATGACCTCCAAACTGTAACATCCCTGACCTGGGTTATAACCTAACCCTAGAAATTTTTGCCTAAATATGTAATTATATACTTGTGAATACTCCTTGGCATGTAATTAAGTTCCTCAGGAACATTTACTTTCAATTTTTCCTCCTTTATAAACAAAGTTGTAGCATTGTTTTGTAGTGCAGGGACCTATGTTCAAATTACCCAGTTAAAGGGGTTAACTCTCAATGTTCACATGTTGATATGTTCTTATGATAATAAGACATCATATGAGTGAATATGATGAGGTAAGATGGATTTCCCAAGCTTGGGCATCAAGATGCAGCTTGTGGGATGATCCTTGTGCTTAAAACCCCTAATTTGGAATAAAGTGCAAATTACCCGAATTGAGGGGTGCAATTTGTAAAATACTTCACCTAGAACATCTTTTATAACTCTTGTCATCATTTAGAGTAGAAATGATGAAAGGGACACATCAATGAACTATCAGATAAGAAGAATGATCTTTGTGATAAAAATCACCTAATATGGGTATGGAGACCTTTCATGTATGTACCCTAGTTGAAAGTTGGCTTTCTTTACCCTTAGATCTTGAGATTTCATGAGCTTTGCATAAGTTTAGATGAGTTTGGACGTGCCCTTGAGCAAGGAGGGACTTAGATGTAAATTCCATGCTTTAGAGGTCCTTATGGTGTAAAAAGGCCTAAAGTATATAAGCTTTTCCCCATGCAACAAGTGAACGGATCTTTCATTTCCTTCACTTCTTCTCTTCTTTCTCAACCGACCAAGGCTAAGCTCTGGAGCAGAGAGGGACGACCAAGGGTTCTAGGTAAGTTTATATCATCCTTTTGCTTGAATTCATGGAGGAAACTCGTTTTCAAGGTTGGATTCATGGCTAGCTCACCTAGCTCTATCTTTCTAGCCTTTCCTTTCCAACGTTTCCTTGGAGAATTCACCTTGGCCGAACCTATGGAGCTCAAAGACGCCATTAAAGCTTGGAGCTTGAAGGCTTGGAGCTCAAGGAACAACCTTTTGGCGGGTTTTATAACTCTAAAATGCTTTGCTTTATATGCATACTTAGTTCTTGCAATTTAGCATGATAGTTCTTCTTCTACCTCCCTTCTTCCTTGCACTTTTGCAAGCAAAATGGTGGAATAAACGACCTTAACCAAGGTTGAAGATGATGGGCGTGGATTCCTATGTGACTTTATCAAACGACCTTGGACCCTTTTGGTCCAAACGGTTGCAAACCGTTTAAGGTCAAATGGTTTCAAACCGTTTGCTCTCAAACGGTCTTGCAAGACCGTTTGGATTGAAACGGTCTCAAGACCATTTGATAGGATTGACCAAAGGATGACCATTTGAGGGTCTATTGGGAATATATTGAATTTCATTCCTGCAAAGAATCAAAGTTTAATTCTTAACCATTTGAGAGTTGAAGGCACTTCAACATCCTAACCCTAATCGGGTTGAAATTGTTGTTTTAAAACATAGATCTTGTTGAGTTTTGGGTTGAAGGACCCAAACGGTCTCAAGACCGTTTGGGGGTTCTTCCAAACGGTCTCAAGACCGTTTGGGCACAACCCAAGACCGTTTGGAGGTCTAGGGTTGAGATAATCTAATGGTTTGAAGGTCCAATTGCATTAAGTTGATGAATTGATAAAATTACTGACTTTAAACCTAATTGGAGTTCAACCCTAATCCAACTGACTTGTTTTTTGGTCAAACTTTGGGCAAACGGTCTCAAGACCATTTGGATGATGTCCAAACGATCTCAAGACCGTTTGGGCCAAGTTTGGGCCCAATTGGAGGTCAATTGATAGGTTCAACCTTGAATTGATTCACACTGTTGAATATTGATGACCATCCGATTTGAAACCCTAATTGAATTAGAATTAACCCTAATTGGCTTTCAATAGAAGGTCAATTTGATGTCCATTTGATTGTGACTCATCCTAATTGACTCAATTTATAAGTGGTTAATATGTCTTTGGCCAATTGAGGGCTTCAACATACTTAACCATAAACGTTTGTAACTTTTGAACCTTGTTGAAGGTCCAAACGGTTTGAGCCCATTTGGACCAAACGGTCTCAAGACCGTTTGGGTCCAAACGGTCTCAAGACCGTTTGAGGCCAAACGGTCTCAAGACTGTTTGGGACCAAATGGTCTCAAGACCGTTTGGGCTCAAACGATCTCAAGGTCGTTTGGACCAATCGATCTCAAGATTCTTTGATCAAACGGTTTCAAACCGCATGAGCTTCAAACGGTTTGAAAGTCAAAACGGTCAACGCACCCAAACGGTCTCAAGACCGTTTGAGGTCAAACGGTCTCAAGACCGTTTGAGAGCAAACGGTCTCAAGACCATTTGAGAGAAAATGGTCTCAAGACCGTTTGACACCAAACGGTCTCAAGACCGTTTGGTGGTTGAAGGTTGAAACCGTTTGAAGGTGTTCAAGGTGGTTTGTGCTTAATCAATTGATGGTGTAATTGGTTCAATGGTGATTTAATCTAAATCCTAATGGTAACCTAGGTCATTAAGGGACTAAGAGGTTAATGAATTGACCCATGATGGTGATCATGAGGTAAATTACCAAAGTACCCTTAAGGGGTTTAATTGAGTAATACCTTGTTCTAATCAAACCCTAATCACATGATAGTGATGTTTTGGCTTATGCTAGTCAATGAGGACATAACCCAACCTGATATAGAGAGTTGTTGTCACCATCTACTAGTATGAGGAGAGAGAAAGTATCCTAAGAGAGAGGAAGTCCCTTTATGGTGGAAACCCAAGCAAAATGCTTTCAATACACATGAATGTGCATGATTAGGGTATGATCCACCTATGTGAGATCATGGAAACCCTAATTATGATAATTAGTGAATCTTAATCTTATTTAAGAGCTTTAATGATGATGTTTCTCATACATGATGATGTTATGAGTTCATTTCACCATGGAGTGAATAGTAAACCCTAATTCTAGGGTGATGACAAGTAATATGAATAGTAAACACTGATTGATGAAAATTAGGGAACTTGATTCTTCTATGAGTTTGAAAGTGTAACCTCTAGAATGAATTGCTTACTGTTATCAGATGAATTAACCTTGTAGGTTGTCATGAGATGATGATCATATCCAGGTATGGATTATGAATCTATATTCATTAAAAGCATGCTTTAGCTTTATGAATAAGTGATATTTCATGCTGCCTTGTTAATGGCAACCTATGAATTAAATGGGCTGTAAAAGCCATGAATACCATCAAGGTCATGCTTTAGAGATGACTCGTGATGAATATATTGAGAATTGATGATTGAAAGAGTTAGGCATGTTACATTTAGTATTCTCATTTTATAGTTGTTATGCTAATGATATTGTTTGAAGAATGTGTATGATGTTAAAAGAATACTGAATGTACCTAACTAATGAAGTATAATGTAGAGCCCTGATCATAGATCCATCATTGTCAGAGACCAAATGATGGTGAAATAGGTTTTCCCAAGGGAACTCCTGGATCACATACTCTTGAGTATGTGGGGGAAATGGATGCGTAAATCCTTACATCCTAGTGTAGGAATTGATGTAGATTGTCATAATCCGTCAAACCTTCACTACAAATCTAAATGGTGAGATGTACCACAAATCTCCCAAAAGAAACACAAAATACCACATCGGTGAGAGATAAATAAGAAATCTTCTGCTGACGAAGAGAGTACAGAACGCCACTGTAACTCTAAAATAGCGAAGGACCAGTTTACCCTGGTAAGCTATACCAGCAGACGTCCTACAAGATGTCATGCAAGCAATCCTCTAACTGACTGAGGAAGGTGAGGTCATAAGAATTCGGCTCTTTTAATGACCTATGTATGATACTGATGTGACTTCTTAGCGATCAGTTGGAGTATGAGTGGTATACCTCATCTCCACAGGGCATAATAATGTTTGAAAAACATAATCAACAGTGTAGTATATCTGTTAGAGTCAACTACGAGTTACTTGATTGATGTTACATTGAATAATGTAGATGTTCTTCATATTTCAGGAATGCTGAACTCTTGTTATTTACCAGATTGGCCATTGGATACTTTGAAAGCTTTTACTGCTTAAGTTATTCTTTGTTCTGCTTATAAAGCTTCTAGTGGAGAGTTATAACTCTCGCTGGGACAATTATTTAACAATTGTCTCACCCCGTAGACTTCAACTTTTTAGGTGGTCGTCGAAGGCGGAGGAACCGGAGTACAGGTGACCAATCCCAGCAGTAGCAGCACCAGGAGCAGCAGTAAATCTCAGGTGGAGATTCAGCCTGCTATGTGGTGTAGTTAGAGTCTGTCCTATGTGTCCTCTGTACTCTCAGGACTTGGAGTCTTTTGGTTATGAGTTCTTGAGATTTTGGATCATATTGTATATAATTACTCAAGAAGTAATTATCTGAGATGTAAACAGTTTAAATCCTTTTTCTATTGAAAAGGTTTGTGGTTTCAAGCTCTTATCTCGAAAAGTTTTAATTTCCCGTGATTTTTGTCTTCCGTTGTTTATCGATTGCTTCCGCTAAAGTTTAAATCGTGATTATATCGTGGTTTGGAGATCGGAGCCCACACAAACGGTCTTGAGGTCATTTGTATGACCTCCAAACGGTCTTGAGACCATTTTCCCCATCCATCATTAAAATTTGTGAAATTCAATTAGGGTTTAGATCATTGGATTGATCATCAATTTATCTATTGATTGCATTTCAATTTGATATCTCTAGATCTTCAATTACTCAACCATACTCAACCCTAGACATCCAAACGGTCTTGGTTGACCTCCAAAAGGTCTTGGTTGACCTCCAAATGGTTTTGAGACTGTTTGGGTGATCTTCAAACGGTATTGAGACCGTTTGGATTACTCAACCTAAAGTTTTAAATCAACCAATTGAAATTTCGGCACTTAACCCGATTAGGGTTTCTAATTGGAGGATTGTCCATATATTGAATCAATCAATTGGATCAATTAGATCATAATCCAACATGTACTAGGATCCTGACCTCAAACGGTCAACCCATCCAAGTAGTCAACCCTTCCAAATGGTTTGGGAGCCAAACCTCCAAACTGTTTGCAAACTGTTTGGTCTCCAAGCGGTTTGGTAAAACCGTTTGGACCAAGGACTTCAAACCGTTTGCAATATAAACTTGTTGGAATGTGTGCCTAAGATGATGTCATCATTATCAAGCCATAGTCCATCGAAAACTACTGCCATTATCATGGTAGTTGCATCAACTAATCAAAGGAATTGTAAGAGGAGCAATTGAACATAATTGATTGAGAAATTGAATTCAATAACAATGAATAGGGGTTCAAGTTATATAACTCGCCTCCAATTGAACTTCAAAGCTTGGAGCTTCATGTCAACAATGGTGGAAGAAGCTTTTTCACACCACAAGGTTCGTTCCTCAAGCTTTTGAGTGGAAAGGATTGGCTAGAATTGAAGATGGGATCGACATAAGAAGAAATCATGCATTGATTTGTGATTTCCACCATGAAATCAAGGTGAACGAAGGTCAAGAAGCTTAACAACAGGTTGGGGGTCATCCTCCTGCTTCTCCTAGATCACTTGGTCGTTTTTTCAAGCAAAGAGAAGAAGTGGATTCGAAAAAGCCTTTGGTTTGAGTTGTAAAAGGTGTTTTTATAAGAAAATCAATGAGAGAGAAAATACCTTATAAAAATCTTATAATTCCGAAATTGGAGCCACCTCTTCCCCCTAAATTCCTTTCATGTAAAGATATCTTCCTCACCTACGAATTCCCTTCCATTATCCATGAATTAAGGGAAAAGAAATTAAGCACCTTAACCTTTATAATATTATTATCTATAAGTTAGTGGATATTTATTTTTATTTTCTTAATGTGAGTGGGTTCTCCACTCACGTAGATATTTGCTTTTCCTTTGCAAGGCACAAGGATGTTAACACTTGAACAAATCCAACCATCTCGTTTTTTTTTGAAGGCCCTTCAATTATTTTATTTATTTTTGCATTAAATTGAATTAAGGTTTCAATTATGCTTAAATCATGATTATTTTAATATCAAGATTCTCTCTCCTTCAAAGAGGTACAAATGAGATGCCCCTCTCATTTTATTTGATCTACTTGATGCCAAGAAACATTAGGGACTATTGTAAAGTGGTAATCTACATATTGAACCCGCCATTTTGGGTAAATTGCACATTACACCAAAACTAGGTTTTAATGCACAACATTGCTTTATCAGCTCTTTCTTGGTGCTCAAGCTTGGGGTAGCCATACCTCTGCATCATATTCATTCTCATGATGCTTATAAACACGAGGAACATATTATCATGCACAATTTGCAATTTAACCCCTCAACTTGGGTAATTTTCACTTTAGTCCAAAACAAGTAAAACATTACTTTCAACATTATTCAAAATGGACTAAATTGAATTATAAGTTCCTCTTGAGCCTTAATTACTTTTTCAAGAGATAAGAGCAAGAATTTAATCAACTTTATTAAGCAAAACACCTAGGGTTAAAGCATAACCCAGGTAAGGGATGTTACATTTACCTCCATCGATCTGGCATTAACATCATCGGGAGATTCGTGATACATCCATCTCGGCACATATAATGAAGGATTGATAGGTTTAATGCTTACCTTCCATCAATTCCCCCATTAGGACATACGGATATTTTCACCCATCGACCCCCACATATTCAAAAATATGCGAACTCCAGGAGATCCCGTAGGAAAACCTGTTTCACCATCACCAACTACTAACGATGATGGATCTATGGTCAGATCACTACATGAAAAGATTTCACTTGATTAATTAAGTACATTATCATATTCTCTTAGCATCAGTCAAGTTTTCAAACATAACTTATTAGGACAAATGCTACAAAGAAAGATGTAATATTTTTCATCAGTTACTTCTCAGTCTTTATAAGACATTGGGATCTCAGTCCCTCATTTCAATACTGGGAATACTCATCCCTTCACAAACTCAATTCCATAATCATACGGTTATGGGTATTCAAACCCTTAACTCATCACTAAGCATTGTTATCACTTTTTCAGGTAACTATCACCTTCAGGTCATCTGACCAAGGTAAACATGATACTTGTTACACAAGCATCTCTCATGGCACTTAAGGCTCATTAATTCTCTTATTACCTCTTACTAGGCAACAAGGCATATTATGGCACATAAGGCCCAATAACAATTTTAATAAATAAAACATCATAGCTCATACCTGGCTATGTTCATTATCTCATGATACATGCATGGTTAGTACAAATGATAACAATTACATCAATTTCATATCAGCACCATGCAAAACAAATATTGCATCACTATTCAAGGGTAACACCACTATTCCCTCACTAGGGTTAGGGTTTCCCATTTCAGGTCAATTGGGGATACTCATCCCATTTCCCAGATCAGGGTTATGGTTTATCACCATATTGCCCAAGATTAGGGTCTCATATAGCATTACATAGCATCACCCTGGATTTGAGTTCCACATCACATTAATATACCAGGGTGTTACATAATATCACCCTAAATTAGGGTCCACATAATATCACCCTAGATTAGGGTTTACATTCAATATCCCACAATTAGGGTTTACTATTCATCCCAATTAGGGTTTCATATTCAATTACACATAATTAGGGTTTTACATTTCATAACCCTAACTTAGGATTACTCATGTCATCACCCTCAATTAGGTTTTCACTATTAACCTAGATTAAGGTTTCACTCAGAATTGCCCTGAATTATGGTTAGGGTTCATTAACCTTCTCGATTAGGGATTTCATGATCTCTTCACTAAGGATCATACCCTAATCACCACATGATTAATACTCATGTATGAATTCCTTTCTATCATCCTCTCAACTTGATTAGGTTACATCAACCCTTCAATCAAGTACATACAACTATGATTGACATAGTGTACTAAGACATTGCTTTCATAACCTTTTAGGGTTAATTAATCTAAAGGTTTTGATCATCTAGGTACTTTAGGGTTTCAACCTATGTACCTAACATTAATAATCATCATTGGATTAATGGATCAATTATCATCTTAAATCTCCAAATGATTTGATCACATTGGATCTCCATTCGGTTTTGGGGTTTCAACACCAAACGGTTTTAAAACCATTTGATTCCAAACGGTCCTGAGACCGTTTGACCCCAAACGGTTTCAAGACCGTTTGGACTCAAATGGTCTCAAGATCGTTTGATCCAAATCAGTTTGAAACTAAAAGGGTTTAGTTGATGATTCCTTCAATCAATTAAATTAGGGTTTGCACCATCGATTTCTTCATCAATTGAGTTATTGAAGTCCATCAATGTATGATCCTTGGACCCTCAACCCTCAATCACAACCATTGATCATCCAAACGGTTTTGGTTGACCTGGTTCAAATGGCTTGAAATCGTTTAAGGCTCCAAACAGTTTTGACCTAGAAGTCTCAACAGTTTGAAACCATTTAAGGCTCCAAACGGTTTTGAACTTATTTTTTCGAACGGTCAACCCAACCCCAAATGGTCAACTCAAATATGTCCAAACGGTTTAAAACCGTTTAAGGCTCTAAAACGTAAACTATCCCATTCAGTCAACATGCCCAAACGGTTTGGGGTTCAACCTCCAAACGGTTTGCAAACCATTTGATCACCAAACGGTTTGGTGAAAACCGATTGGATCATTTTGTTGAAACCGATTGCAACTAGATATTATTGATATGTGTACTTAAGATGATATCATCATCATCAAGCTTCAACCCCTCAAATTCTACTGCCATTTCAATGGTAGTTTCATCAATTAATCAAATACATTTCAAGAAGAATAATTGAACATATTGAATTGAGGAATTGAATTCAATAACAATGAATAAGGGTTCAAGTTATATAACCCACCTTCAATTGATCTTCAAATCTTGGAGATTCACGTAAACAATGGTGGATGAAGCTTCTTCAAATATCCCAAGGCTTATCCTCAAGCTTTTGAGTGAAAAGATTGGCTAGAGTTGAAGATTGAGTGAAGAAAAGAAGAAATCAAGCATTGATTTGTGATTTCCACCATGAAATCAAGGTAAAAGAAGGTCAAGAAGCTTACCAACAGGTTGGGGGTCGTCCTCCTGTTGCTCCTAAGATCCCTTGGTCGTTTTGTAAGCAAGAAGTGAAAGTGGATTCGAAATTACCCTTTCAACTCATGGATAAAGGAGCATATATATGAATTTTATTGAAAATTCATTTAAGAGAGAGAAAGTAGGGATTATCGCCTCCATTTCCTTGCCACTTGCCCCCTTACTTTCCTTGGTTATGAGGCTATCTCCTTTTCCTCTTATTCCTCTCAATTATCCATGATTTAAAGCAAAGAAAATTATGCACCTTAACCCTTATAATAATAATATCCATAAGTTAGTGGATATTTCTTTTTATTTTCTTAATGTGAGTGGGTTCTCCACTCACGTAGATATTTCCATTACCTTTGCAAGGCACAAGGACGTCCATATATGTGGATTTCAGCCTCTACAAATTTTGGTTGAAGGGAAATCCATTTAATATAATTATTTTTGCATTAAATTGAATTAGGGTTTCAATTATGCTTAAATCTTGATTATTTTAATATCAAGATTCTCTCTCCTTCAAAGAGGTACAAATGAGACGCCCCTCCCATTTTATTTGCTCTAAAAGATGCCAAGAAATATTAGGGACTCTCTGGAAGCGGTAATTTGCATATTGAACCCTAAGTTTTGGGTAAATTGCACATTACACCAAAACTAGGTTTTAATACACAAACATTGCTTTATCAGCTCTTTCTTGGTACTCAGGCTACCACAAGCCATACCACTGCATCATCTTTATTCTCATGATGCTTCAACACATGAGGAACATCTTATCATGTAACCCCTCAACTTGGGTAATTTGCACTTTAGTCCAACACAAGAAAAACATTATTTTCAACATCATTCAAAAAGGACTAAAATTGAAATATAAGTTCCTCTTGAGCCTTAATTACTTTTCAAAAGATAATACCAAGCATATAATTATCTTTCTTAAACAAAACACCTAGGTTTAAGGCATAACCCAGGTCAGTGATGTTACAAATTATCCACCCCTTACAAGGATTTCGTCCCCAAAATCATCAAGAGAAAAGAGAAGGGTACTTCCTCCTCATCTCTTCCTCTCGCTCCCATGTAGCTTCTTCAATGTCACAGTGATGCCAGAGAACTTTTACAAGACAAATGTCTTTCTTTTTCAGCTTTTTAATTCTTCTGTCAAGAACCAACACAGGTCCTTCAACATATGATATATCATCATTTAGTTCTACCTCCACAGGTTATAGAACTAATTCTGTGTCAGGATGACACTTCCTCAACATGGAGATATGGAACACTGGGTGCAATCTATGCAGCTCAGATGGTAACTCCATCTTATCGGCTACCTTTCCCATCCTTTCAATGATCATATAAGGCCCCATAAATCTAGGAGATAACTTCCCCTTCTTTCCAAATCTCAGGATACCTTTCCAAGGTGAGACCTTGAGGTATACTCTGTCTCCAACTTGGAATTCTAAGGATCTACGACGCTTGTCAGCATAAGATTTCTATCTATCTTGTGCAGCTTTCAACTGTTGTTGTATTACTTTAATCTTCTCAGTTGTTTGTTGTACTAGCTCAGGACCCCAAAAGTTGGTACTCCCCTGTTTCATACCAACATAAAGGAGATCTACATCTATCATATAATGCCTCATACGGTGCCATATCAATACTGTGCTGATAGCTATTATTGTAAGCAAACTCTATCAAGCTCAGGTGTAGATCCCAACTTCCTACAAACTGAAGGACACATGCTCTAAGCAAGTCCTCCAAGGTTTGTATGGTCCTCTCAGATTGTCCATCTATCTGAGGATGAAAGGTTGTACTAAACCTTAATTGCGTACCCAAAGCTTTATGGAGTCACTCCCAAAAATGACTCGTGAACTAGGGACCTCTATCAGAAACAATAGTAGCTATAACCCCATGCAAACACACTATCTTATCTATATATATATATCTGTGCAAGCTTCTCAACAATGTAGGTTGTTTTGACAGGATGGAAATGTGTTGTCTTTGTCAACCTATCAACTATCACCCATATGGAATCATGACTTTTGGCCGTTCTTGGAAAACCAATCACAAAGTCCATGGTTACATGATCCCATTTCCACTGCGGTATAGGCAGAGGTTGCATTGTTCCTACAGGCTTTTGATGTTCAGCTTTAACCTACTGACACACTGGACACCGCATAACAAACACAGCTACATCTTTCTTCAAACCAGGCCACCAATACTTATCTTTTAAGTTATGATACATTTTGGTGCTCCCTAGATGCATGGCATACATTGAAGAATGAGCTTCTTCCAGAACGAACTTCCTTAAGTCATCGACATCAGGTACTACCATCCTACCATGGTAACAGACTACTTGATCATCTGAATCATGGAATCCATCCGGTTTCTCACTACCATACTTTGATCTAATCTGTTGAATCACAATATCATTATGTTGTTCTTCTTTAATCTGCTATCTCAGAGTAGGTTTCACTTGCATCTCAGCTAACAACCCAGCTAACAACGATACTTTAAGTTGTATATTGTCTTGCCTCAAGGAGATAAGCATATCTCTTTTAAAGCACACTAAAGAGTTTAACCATGCTTTACCTAAGGCTGGTGTTGCTGATTTCCTACTTAGTGCATCAACTACCACATTGGCTTTCCTTGGATGATAATCAATTGGACAATCATAGTCCTTGATTAACTACATCCAGCGGCGTTGCCTCATGTTCAACTCATGCTGAGAGAAGATATTTTTTAAATTCTTATGGTCTGTGAAAATATGGAATGTCTCTCCATAGAGATAATGTCTCCAGATCTTTAAAGCATGGACCACAACAGCTAGCTCTAGATCATGTGTCAGATAATTCTCCTTGTGTTTCTTAAGTTGTCGAGGGGCAAAATAAATCACATGATTGTCTTACATCAACACACATCCTAAGCCATTCTTAGATGCATCACAGAAAACTATGTACCCCTTCCCTTGCTCAGGTAACACCAACACAGGTACACTTGTTAACCTTTCTTTTAGCAACTGGAAAGAATGTTGACACTTATCATTCCAGACAAAAGGAATCTCCTTCCTTGTCAACTTAGTTAGGGGTAAAGCTATAGAACTGAAGTTCTTAATGAACCTCGTGTAATAGCCTGCTAGTCCAAGAAAACTACGAATCTCCATCAGTGTCTTCAGTTGTTCCCATTGCAGGATAGATTCTACCTTCTTAGGATCAACGCGAATACCTGAAGCAGATATTACGTGTCCTAGAAAAGAAACTTCTGGTAACCAAAATTCACATTTGCTAAACTTAGCATATAGCCTATGCTCTCTTAGCAAAGTCAAGACCTGACAGAGGTGCTGCTCATGCTGTTGAGCATCTATACTAGATATCAAAATTTCATCTATGAAGACGACTACACACTGATCAAGAAAAGGCCAGAAGATTCTATTCATGAGTTCCATGAATGCAGCTGGTACATTAGTTAGTCCAAACGACATAACTATGAACTCATAGTGACCATATCTTGTTGTAAAAGTAGATTGAGATATGTCACTCTCCTTAATATGCAACTGATGGTATCCCGACCTCAGATCTATCTTAGAAAATATAGTTACACCATGCAACTAATCAAACAAGTCATCAATTCTTGGCAGAGGATACTTGTTCTTTATAGTTACTTTATTCAACTGCCTATAGTCGATGCATAAACGCATAGACCCATCTCTCTGCTTAACAAAACGAACCAGAGAACCCCTGGGTGAAGTGCTTGGTCGGATAAAACCCTTCTTAAGCAACTCCTACAGTTGTTTCTTGAGTTCCGCCATTTCAGCAGGAGCCATTCTATATGACATTTGTGTTATTGGTTGTGTACCCAGGATTAGATTAATCTCAAAATCAATCTCTCTGGATGGAGGAACACTTGGAAGTTCTTCAGGAAATACATCTTCAAATTCCCTGAATACCGAAACTTCAGAAGGATGAGGGCTCTCCATTATGATATCTACCACATGTGCAAAGAATGCAAAGCATCCATGTCTCATCAACTTCTTAGCTACCATAGCTGACACAAGACAAGTCAGAGTCTCCCTGAAAGATCCATGTGTCACCATTGTGTATGAATACAACCTGCTTGAACCACAATCCAAGACAACCTTATACTTCTTTAAGGTGTCCATCCCTAGAATTATATCAAACCCGTGCATTTCAAGTGGTATAAAATCCACTTGAATGTGATGATCAGAAAAGGAAAGATTGTAGGGAGAACACACCTCCCGCAACACTGCAGATCCCAGTAAAGGGGTTTCTAGCATCAAACTATCTACTCTATGACAGACAATCATGTTGCAGTCATGAATCACTTCTCGAGTGATAAAGGAATGTGTAGCACCCGGATCAATTAAAACAGATACGAAGCAGGATGAAGACATATCAGAATAAAATAGTTCCATCTGACCTGTCACAACCCGAGGGTTGACTACTGCTTCAGGCTGATTCATAACATAGAATCTAGCCATTTCTTATTGTTGACCCTGTGCTCGGTTGTTGGGTGTCAACGATCTAGCTTGGGATGCTTATCCACGTCCTCTAGCACCACTAGAAAACTATCTCCTATGTGAGCCTTGTAACTCTGCCTCTGGGTTGAGTTACAGTTCTGACTTTCTCAGGACAATCTCTCATCAAGTGTCCTGACCTCCCACACTGGAAGCAGTTGTAGCTTCCCAAACTGTGGCATCCAACTCACAAAAATAAGATTTACTTAAGCGGAAGCGATCATTTCCAGCAGATTACTGAAAATCACTAAAAATTAAAACCTTTTCAAAGAGATCCAATCATAGGAAAGCTATTTCAACGAGAACTAATGTACTACATTTACATCCTGGTTCATAAGTACATATATGGTACCATCTCTTCTCGAGATTTACAATGTAAACTGCCTTGTTAAAAGATATACACAGACAGCATAAGAACCTCAAGGCATCAAGCCAAAACTCAAAATGATTCATTGAAAGAATTAACTATTAACTCCGAGGACGTGAGAGTACAGAGACGACACATAGGACATCTATCTATAAGACATGACAGACAGTACACTCAACCTGAGTTGTCACTGTTGTCCCTGCTGCTGCTGAAGTTCTTCCTCTGCAAGAAAGTTCTCAAACTCCTCCGTGCTCGTCCACCTACAAATGTTGGATCCCAGGGGGGTGAGACAATTGAAAATTGCCCCAGCGAGAGATATAATTCTCTGCCAGAAACATTATTATTGCAGTTTAATGATATAAAATTGGGTAGAGGATAAGCAGTTTAGATCATTCTCATCTTTAAATATTGCAACTATCTATAATAATGCAGTAAATCATCTATTCTTTTTATAAGGAATAGGAAGGACATGTATATCATTTATCTATTATATCAACTTAGCATCCCATGCTTTTCTCATGATATTCATTACTCAGATATGTCACCCATGAGTCTTTCTTGATTTTATCGGTTGTCCTTAGCCAACCTGCTAAACAGATTTTGGTTTATACTGGACATGAGAGTGTACATCATCATGTCTTGTTCAGGCATTGGTCTATACCAATCCTGTATAAATATTCCAGGCATTGGATTATACCAATCATGTGCAAGTAGTACAAGCATTGGACTTATATTATTCCTATGTATCCATTCCAGGTATTAGACTATGCCAACCCTGTGCATCCATTCCAAGTATTGGACTATGCCAATCATGTGCAACTATTCCAAGTATTGAACTATGCCAATCATGTGCAACTATTCCAGGTATTGAACTATGTCAATCATGTGCAACTATTCCAGGTATTGAACTATGCCAATCATATGCAACTATTCCAGATATTGAACTATGCCAATCATGTGCAACTATTCTAGGTATTGAACTATGCCAATCATGTGCAACTATTCCAGGTATTGAACTATGCCAATCCTGTCCAACTATTCCAGGTATCGAACTATGCCAATCCTCTAACATTATTCCAGGTATTGGGTTGTTACCAAACATGTGCAGTTATTCTAGGTATTGGGTTGTTACCAATCCTGTGACATTATTCCACGTATTGGGTTGTTACCAATCATGTTACATTATTCCATGTATTGGGCTGTTACCAATCCTATGACATTATTACAGGTATTGAGTTGTTACCAAACTTATGCAGTTATTCCAGGTATTGGGTTGTTACCAATCATGTGATATTATTCTTGGTATTGGGATTTAACCAATCCTGTGCAGTTATTCCAGGTATTGGGATTTAACCAATCCTGTGACATTATTCTAGGTATTGGGATTTAACCAATCCTATGATATTATTCCAGGTATTGGGATTTAACCAATCCTGTGATATTATTCCAGGTATTGGGATTTAACCAATCATGTGATATTATTCCAGGTATTGGGATTTAACCAATCATGTACAACTTATCACATGTTATCACATCTTTTCACCTCTCATTAGGAAATCACCATTCTCATGGCTCATAGAGCACATTTAATATCTTGTCACATCTCACTAGATAACAATTAACATCATCGCTCACAAGGCCCATAAAACATCTTGTTACCTCTCACTAGGTAACCATTAATATCATTCTTAAAGGGATGGATGTGATATTTATGATATCTTGAAGCATTACTTTCCTTATTACTTTTAGCTTACTTAAGATTATCAACTTGTATTGTATTAAGGTATTTCCCATCTTAATACTTTCATCCACTAACCTATCACCTTTATCATAAAGTGCATGGATTATAGAACACACATTAGAATGGACCAACTATCTTCAATGATATGGACTCATCTCAGGTTAAGACATTGCTTGCTATAGGGTTGCCTATAATCAATCACTTTAGGTATTTCCCTTATCAGTGTAATAGTCACTATTCCATTATTAGGATTAGGTCTCCCATACCATCACCCTTTATTAGGGTTTAGGGTTTCACATACTATCATACTTCATTAGGGTTAGGATTTCATATACCATCACCTTTCATTAGGCGTTCACATCACATTACCCATAATTAGGGTTTACTATTCATCCCAACTAGGGTTTCTCATGGAATCAACCTCAATTGGGGTTTCTCATGGAATCAACCTCAATTAGGGTTTCTCATGGAATCAACCTCAATTAGGGTTTTTAATGGAATCAACCTCAATTAGGGTTTCTCATGGAATCACCCTCAATTATGGTTTCTCATGGAATCACCCTCAATTAGGGTTACATCTGATATTGCCCTAAATTAGGGTTAGGGCTCAACAACCTTCTTGATTAGGGTTTCATGATCACTTCATCAAAGATCATACTTTAGAATCTTAATTTATTCATATTGAAGGAATTTGAGTCTTATCCATTACATGATTACCCTTCATGTATGGATTCCTCTCTCTCATCCTCTCTAGGATGTTGACTATGTCAAAATTGGATAAATTAGGTCAACCAATCCTTTAATTAAATACATTCAATTTAAGGTTGACATACTGTATTAAAATATTGCTTACTTAAGCTTCAGGGATTAACTCATCTAGGGTTACCAATTACTTAGTACCTTAAAGGTACAACCCTATTGATTATCTTTGAGATAAATCAGTAGCAACCAAAGGGTCATTTCATCTTTCATCACCTTAGGTTCCCCACTAATTAAATCATATTGAAGCTTCCAAACGTTCTTGACCATTGATGCTCCAAATGGTTTGAAACCGAATGGGCTTGGGTCTTCAAAAGGTTTGAGACCATTTGGTCTCAAACAGTCTTGAGACCGTTTGGACACAAACTGTCTTGAGACCGTTTGGTCCAACCCATCTCAAAACCGAATGGACCAAAAAGTCCTTTCAACACTTACACGATTCATGTTTTCAATGGATGGACCAATTATCAATTGAGTCCTTGATTTCTTTATCACTTGAACTATTGAATAAACCTTCAATTAGACCATAAATTAGGGTTTTGAACCTAATTGATCGAGGATTTCAATTCAAGGAACCTTCAATTAGGGCTTTGAATCTAGTAGCCATCAATGATCAACATTGTGGAATTGGTTCAATTGAAGCCAATGAACCATCATCAAACTTTTGACATGACCTGACCCCAAACGGTCTTGAGGTCATTTGGATGACCTCCAAGCAGTCTTGAGGTCGTTTGGATAACCTCCAAATGGTCTTCAGACCGTTTTCCCCATCCATCATTAAGATTTGTGAAGTTCAATTAGGATTTGCATCATTGGATTGATCATCAATTTAGCAGTTGATTGCATTTCAAATTGATATCTCTGGACCTTCAATTACTCAACCATGTTCAGTCCTAGACCTCCAAAAGGTCTTGGTTGTCCTCCAAACGGTCTTGAGACTGTTTGGGTGAGCTCCAAATGGTCTTGAGACCATTTGGGTTAACCAACCCAAAGTTATAATTCAACCAATTTCAAATTCAGCACTTAACCCGATTAGGGTTTCTAATTGGATGATTGTCCATATGTTGATTCAATCAATTGGAGCCATTAGATCCTCATCCATCATGTACTAGGGTCCTGACCTCAAACGGTCAACCCATCCAAACGGTCAACTCCTCTAAATGGTTTGGGAACCAAACCTCCAAACGGTTTGCAAACCGTTTGGCCTCTAAACGGTTTGGTGAAACCGTTTGGACCATATTATTGAAACCGTTTGCATTATATATTTGGGGAAGTGTGTGCTTATGATGATGTCATCACCATCAATCTCTAAACCCACGAAACTTGTTGTGATTTTCATGGTGATTGCATCAATCAACCAAATAAAATTTCAAGAATGAAGAAAGGTTCAACAATTGATAACGTATTTGAATGCAATAACAATATTAAGGGTTCAAGTTATAAAACCCACCTCCAATTGAGCTGAAGCTCCAATCTCCACGTCTTTAATGGTGGAAGAAGCTTTCTCAACTATCCCAAGTTCGTCCTCAAGCTTTTGAGTGAAAAGGAATGGCTAGGATAGAAGATTGCATGGAGAAAAGAAGAAATCCATCATTTATTTTTTATTTCCACCATGAAATCATGGTGAAAGAAGGTCAAGAAGCTTACCAACAGGTTGGGGGTCGTCCTCCTATTGCTCCAAGCTCCCTTGGTCATTTTTTCAAGCAAGAAGTGAAAGAGGTTTCAAAATTACCCTTTCAACTCATGGATAAAGGAGCATATATGCATTCTATTAAAAATTCATTTTAGGAGAGAGAAAGTAGGGATTATCTCCTCCATTTCCTTGCCCCTTTCCCCCTTCCCTTCCTTGGTTATGAGGATATCTTCTTTGCCTCTTATTCCTCTCAATTATCCATGATTTAAAAAAAAATCAAATTAAGCACCCTAAATCATATAATACTAATATCCATAAGTGAGTGGATATTTCTTTTTCTTATAATAATGTGTGTGAGTTATCCACTTCCTTTGGATATTTTCGTGCCTTTGCAAGGCACATGGTCGTCCATTCTCTTGCAAACTCATCCCTCACCTTTTGGTCAAAGGGGGCTTTAATTAATATATTTATTTTTGCATTAAATTGAAGTAAAGTTCCAATTATGCTTAAATCTTGATTATTTTAATATCAAGATTCTCTCTCCTCCAAAGAGATTCAAATGAGGCGTCCCTCTCATTTTCTTTTCTCTACATGATGAAAAGAAACATTAGGGACTATTTTGAAGTGGTAATTGGCATATTGAACCATGGGTTTTGGGTAAATTGCACATTACACCAAAACTAGGTTTTAATGCACATACATTGTTCAACAAGCTCTTTCTTGTTACTCAGGCTACCACAAGCCATACCACTGCATCATTTTCTTCCTTATGATGCTTCAACACTTTAGGAACATCCTATCATGCAACATTTGCAAATTAACCCCTTAACTTGGGTAATTTGCACTTTAGTCCAAAACGGGCATAACATTATTTCAACATTGTTCAAAAAGGACTAAAATTGAAACATAAGCTCCTCTTGAGCCTTAATTACTTTTCAAAAATTAAGAGAAAGCATATAATTAGCTTTATTAAGCAAAACACCTAGGGTTAAGGCATAACCCAGGTTTGGGATGTTACAAATTATAAACCCCTAACAAGGATTTCGTCCCTGAAATCCCAGATAAAGGGAGACAGATACTATTCATATATCATCTCCTCAAGTCTTCACATAACATATCAATGTCATGTTTATGCAAGGCATAAACCCCTAACATATGATGTCCATGCTATATTATGTAACCATTCTGATTCCACAGTTAACCATTCTATGTGGTCAACATGAATTATCTGATACCAGAATTCCTTACCTTGGTATCCATCACATGTGTTGAAAACACATTACATTTTCATCTTTCTTTCATCCTGGGACATTTCTTGTTATACATATCTTTTTCTTGGAACCCAAGTCCAAGACAAACTGATATTCTTATAAGTATCCATCAAATAAACAATTTTAATTTATGCACACCAAGTGTCCTAAGACCCACTTGATTGCCATGTCCCTGAAAGAATAGAAAACAAAGGATCATATTCCTCTTATCACCCTATTATTATCCAGGGTTGTTTATTCATGAGAAGAGATTATCATCTCCTATAAACATTACATGAACCTTCTATTGTTCATGAGTTAATTATTCTTATTTCTTTCATGGTTCTTTTCCATCAGCATAGGAATTATATAGATGATTATTTTTCATCATTTCTTAATATCATTTTCACCATGATTACTAGATATAGGTACTCAAACCTTTAGTTCATCACTGATTATTGTTACCTTCCATTAGGTAACTATTACCTCTAGGTCTTCAGACCAGGGTATACATTATACTAAACATCTTCTTTTGTTTGTAAATTGATTTATAATTAAATCAAATTCCTTCATATATCAATTAGAATGTGGTAGAAATATCCATGCCACATCTCCTTCTTCATTAGGCTTCTTTGGATTGTTTCAGAATGATTACTTGATCAGAGTAATCATAAAGATAACAATCTAGGTATGTCATACTTACCTTGCCTTCAGTAAATGAATACCTGGTCAGGGTATTCAAGAATTGAAATTAGGTAGTATGCATTTATTTTATTTTATGTTTTCATTTCTTTAAATTTGATATACCAAATATCTCAGATTTTCTCTGAGTTCCTTTTTCATCTCTTCCCTTTCTTAATGAAGAGAGAGAAATTTCAAAACATACAAGAGAATATTAAACTGAACATAAGTTTTCATTCTACTTATCTCTTATTTATATTCTCAAAGGATTATACAGATGAACTAAACAACAACTACCCTTCTTGTAGTAGAGAGTGCAAGATAATTCAAAATAAAAAGTTCTATCTTGACAAGTCTACCTTTTACAAATTATCTAGCATCTAATCTGACCCAAAACATGGAGTCAGTTGTTATCTGTTATTGCCTTTGTCCTCTACTACCAGAAGTAGATGGACCAAACTGTGACACTTGTCTTCGTCATCTACCATCTGCTCCACTGGACTGAGGTCCTTGTGGGTTTTGCAGATTGTACCCTGACTGTTGGGTCACCTCATTGTTTCTTCTTGGACATTATTGTCTAAAATGTCCTATCTGTCCACATTTATGACAAGCTCGGCCTTGACTTGATGACCTCTGCATTGGTGTACTATATTGAGGTTGAACTGATGAAGATTTTGGTTGTTTAGTACCACTAATCATTTGTCCTTGTGACTGTGTAGACTTTCTTTTGAGGTTTGGCTCATGTTTCTTTATCATAGACCTTTCTATCCTCTATATAGACTCCACAAATGTGGCAAACCTCTCTCTACTTTCTAGGGCAGATGCGGGATAGACATCTCAGTATTCAATCCCTTTTCAAAATGTCGAATCTTCTCTTCCTTAATAGCTACCATTTGAGGACAAAAGCGCAAAAGTTCCATAAACTTAACCTCATATTCATTTATCGACATGGATCCCTGTCGAATCTTCTCAAACTGTGAGATCTTTTCATCTAAGTATGTCTTTGGAAAATACTTATTGATGAATTCTCGACGAAATTCCTCCCAACCAACCTCTTCATCATTCCTTTTTATTTCTTCTATTGCCCACAAATGTCCAGCACTACCCTTGAAAAGGTATACAACATGTTTGACTTTGTCAACATCTGGGATACTAAGGATCTTAAAGGCTTTTTCTAACTCAGTGAGCCAGAGATCAACATCTGCTGGGTCAGATGTACCAACATATTCTATGGCTCCTACACGACGTAGACGTTCCAAGGTCTTTCCAGATCCATATCCCTCATCGAGAGCAGGTACCCTAGGTTCCGGTGCTGGCATCTAGTCAATCATATGCATCACTGTAGTCATGAATTGCCCAAAAAGTGTAGAAAAAATTGGGTTCCTCATCATGACTTCATCAAAAGGGGGATTCTCAGGCATTGTTTCTTCTCTTGCCTGATCCCTGGCACCTTCTACTAGTGCAGCAACATTGCTCTCAGCAACGTATTCTTCATGTCCTCCAGACATCTTTGAGTTATATATCTTCTTCTTCATAAGCATAAGGCACTATAAGATACACTGGGTACACTTAGAACAGACTCGATACCTTAGTCCTATGTCTCTGTAGACTCAGCGAACCTAGAGCTCTGATACCACTAAATTGTGGCATCCAACTCACTAAAACAAGATTTACTTAAGCGGAAGCGATCATTTGCGGTGGATTATTGAAAATCACTAAAAATTAAAACCTTTTTCAAAGAGATCCAATCATAGGAAAACTCTTTCAACGAGAACCAATGTATTACATTTACATCCTGGTTCATAAGTACATATCTGGTACCATCTCTTCTCAAGATTTACAACATCAACTGCCTTGTTAAAAGCTAAACACAGACAACATAAGAACATCGAGGCATCAAGCCAAAACTCAAAATGATTCATTGAAAGCATTAACTATTAACTCCGAGGACCAGCGAGTACAAAGATGACACATAGGACATCTATCTACAAGACACGACAGACAGTACACTCAACCTGAGTTGTCACTGTTGTCCCTGTTGCTGCTGAAGTTCTTCCTCTGCAAGAAAGATCTCAAACTCCTCTGTGCTCGTCCACCTAAAAATGTTGGATCCCACGGGGTTGAGACAATTGAAAATTGCCCCAGCGAGAGATATAACTCTCCGCCAGAAACATTATTATTGCAGTTTAATGATACAAAACTGGGTAGAGGATAAGCAGGTTAGATCATTCTCATCTTTAAATATTGCAACTATCTATAATAGAGCATTAAATCATCTATTCTTTTTATAAGGAATAGGAAGGACATGTATATCATTTGTCCGTTATATCAACTCAGCATCCCATTCTTTTCTCATGATATTCATTACTTTGATATGTCACCCATGAGTCTTTCTTGATTTTATCGGTTGGCCTTAGCCAACCTGCTAAATAGATTTTGGTTTATATTGGACATGAGAGTGTGCATCATCATGTCTTGTTCAGGCATTGGTCTATACCAATCCTGTATAAATATTCTAGGCATTGGATTATACCAATCTTGTGCAAGTAGTACAAGCATTGGACTTATATTATTCTTGTGTATCCACTCCAGGTATTGGACTATGCCAACCTTGTGCATCCATTCCAAGTATTGGACTATGCCAATCCTGTGCAACTATTCTAGGTATTGAACTATGCCAATCCTATGCAACTATTCCAGGTGTTGAACTATGTCAATCCTGTGCAACTATTCTAGGTATTAAACTATGCCAATCATGTGCAACTATTCTAGGTATTGAACTATGCCAATCTTGTGCAACTATTCCAAGTATTGAACTATGCCAATAATGTGCAACTATTCCAGGTATTGAACTATGCCAATCCTGTGCAACTATTCCAGGTATTGAACAATGCCAATCTTGTGCAACTATTCCAGGTATTGAACTATGCCAATCCTATTACATTATTCTAGGTATTGGGTTGTTACCAAACATGTGCAGTTATTCCAGGTATTGGGTTGTTACCAATCATGTGACATTATTTTAGGTATTGGGTTGTTACCAATCCTGTGACATTATTCTAGGTATTGGGTTGTTACCAATCTTGTGACATTATTCCAGGTATTGGGTTGTTACCAATCCTGTGACATTATTCTAGGTATTGGGTTGTTACCAAACCTGTACAATTATTCTAGATATTGGGTTGTTACCAATCCTGTGATATTATTCCAGGTATTGGGATTTAACCAATCCTATGCAGTTATTCCAGGTATTGGAATTTAACCAATCCTGTGACATTATTCCAAGTATTGGGATTTAACCAATCCTGTGATATTATTCCAGGTATTGGGATTTAACCAATCCTGTGATATTATTCCAGGTATTGGGACTTAACCAATCATGTGATATTATTCCAAGTATTGGGATTTAACCAATCTTGTGCAACTTATCACATGTTATCACATCTTGTCACCTCTCATTAGGCAATCACCATTCTCATGGCTCATAGAGCACATTTAATATCTTGTCATCTCTCACTAGATAAAAATTAACATCATGGCTCACAAGGCCCATAAAACATCTTGTTACCTCTCACTAGATAACCATTAATATCATTCTTAAAGGGCTGGATGTGATATCTATGATATCTTGAAGCATTACTTTCCTTATTACTTTTACCTTACTTAAGATTATCAACTTGTATTGTATTAAGGTATTTCCCATCTTAATACTTCCATCCACTAACCTATCACCTTTATCATAAAGTGCATAGGTTATAGAACACATTAGAATGGTCCAACTATCATCAATGATATGGACTCATCTCAGGTTAAGGCATTGCTTGCTATAGGGTTGCCTATAATCAATCACTTTAGGTATTTCCCTTATCAGTGTAATAGTCACTATTCCATTATTAGGATTAGGTCTCCCATACCATCACCCTTTATTAGGGTTTAGGGTTTCACATACCATCATACTTCATTAGGGTTAGGATTTCATATACCATCACCTTTCATTAGGCGTTCACATCACATTACCCATAATTAGGGTTTACTATTCATCCCAACTAGGGTTTCTCATGGAATCAACCTCAATTAGGGTTTCTCATGGAATCGACCTCAGTTAGGGTTTCTCATGGAATCAACTGCAATTAGGGTTTCTCAGGGAATCACCCTCAATTAGGGTTTCTCATGGAATCAACCTCAATTAGGGTTTCTCATGGAATCACCCTCAATTAGGGTTTCTCATGGAATCACCCTCAATTAGGATTACATCTGATATTTCCCTAAATTAGGGTTAGGGCTCAACAACCTTCTTGATTAGGGTTTCATGATCACTTCATCAAAGATCATACTTTAGAATCTTAATTTATTCATATTGAAGGTATTTGAGGCTTATCCATTACATGATTACCCTTCATGTATGGATTCCTCTCTCTCTCATCCTCTCTAGGATGTTGACTATGTCAAACTTGGATAAATTAGGTCAACCAATCCTTTAATTAAATACATTCAATTTAAGGTTGACATACTGTATTAAAATATTACTTACTTAAGATTCAGGGATTAACTCATCTAGGGCTACCAATTACTTAGTACCTTAAAGGTACAACCCTTGTGATTATCTTTGAGATAAATCAGTAGCAACATAGGGTCATTTCATCTTTCATCACCTTAGGTTCCCCACTAATTAAATCATATTGAAGCTTCCAGACGTTCTTGACCATTGATGATCCAAACGGTTTGAAACTGAATGGGCTTGGGTCTTCAAACGGTTTGGGACCATTTTTCGGACGTCCGTCTTGTGAAAAGGAGATTAACGAATGCGGAAGCGATTAATTTGCAGAGGAATTACTGAAAATCACTAAAAATTAAAAACATTTTTGTAAAGATATATTCAACGGTAAAACTCTTTCATAAAGAAACAAGTTAAGTTATTTACAAACTGATCCATCATTACATCTCTGTAATATCACATCTCCAAGGTTACAAGCATCAACTGCCCTATTAACTGTACAAGGCAAGATACAAAAATCTCGAGGCATTAAGCCAAAATCTCATATTTATGTTAAACATCTACTGACTCATAGGACTTGAGAGTACAGAGATGACACATAGGACATTCTATCTACAATACTTGACAGACAGTGTCTCCACTTGAGAATCATTGTTGTCCCTGATGTTGTTGCTGCTGCTATTGTTGCTTGCCCATTGAAGGGTTCCTTCGTCCTCGACGTCTACCTAAAAAGTTGAATCCCACAGGGTTGAGACAATTGAATAATTGTCCCAGCGAGAGTTATAACTCTCCACCATAAGCATTGTTATTGCAATAATGGAATAGCATAGAGTAGTAGAACTATAAATGTTCAACAACAGGTAAAACATTGTATAAGCTAAGTAGAACAGTGTTTTATAAGCAATCATTTCAATTATAACTTGATTGAATGACAAGACATATATCAATAAGGGATATGAAGAACATGTATACTAGTTATTCAACTAGAGCACTACAAACAATGTATCATCAATCATTGTTTCTCGTACTTCAACCTAAGCAATTATGCTATACGGCTGATTACATTTTTCAAACATATTTATGATCTGAGGAGATGAGTTACACCTCTCATAATCCAATCGACCATTACGAAATCGCAATCGGTACCATACATAGGTCATCAGAAGAGTCAGATTCCTATGACCTCATCTTCCTCAGTCAGTGTGAGGATCAACATGCAGGACATCTTGTGTCTCTGCTATAATAGCTTTCCAGGGTATTCTGGCAACTTTGCTATTAGAGTTACAGTGGTGTGCTGTACTCTCTTCGCCATCGAGGGATTTCTTGTTTATCTCATATCGATGCGGCATTAACAACATCATCAGGAGATTAGTGATACATCATCCTGACATAAACATATAATGAAGGATTGAGAGATTAAATGTACATCTCACATCAATTCCAACATTAGGACGTAAGGATATTCACGTCCATAACCCCCACATACTCAAAAGTATGCTCTCCAGGAGTTACCTTAGGAAAACCTATTTCACCATCATTTTAACTTCTGACAATGATGGATCTATGGTCAGGGCTCTACATGATATCATTATACTTGATTATTTAAGTACATTATGGCATTCTTTTAGCATCAGGCATGTTTTCAAACATAAACCAATATGACAATTGCTATAAAGGAAGATACTAATTGTATCAAGTTCATATCACATATTGTTAACATTGGGATATCAATCCCTAACCATCTCATCAATATGATTCAGGAATATGGGTGTTCAAACCCTTAGATCATCAAGACACTTGTTACTAAGTAACATATTGTCATCAAGTCATTTAACATCATGAACATGATTGTAGCAATGCAGGTATTTCTCATGGCTCATACAGCCTATCCATCTTATATGTTACCTTTTACTAGGCAACATAGCATATTATTACTTTCAAAGCTTATAAAGTTCTTTCAATGAATATGGCATCATAACCCTTACCTGGCTATGCTCAATTATTTATAAAGACATGCATGACTAACACAATTGATAACATGCACATTATATCTATATCAGCACAATACAAATTATTTCCAAGTCAAGTATAGAACACCATGGCCGTGCAGCCAAGAACGGGCGTGTAAGGGGAAGCCACCACGGCCGTGCTACCTTGCACGGTCATGCTACAGAAGGTTACCACGACCGTGTTACATCACCACGGTTGATTTCTAGGGTTAGGATTTCTTATTCAATTCAATTTAGGGTTATCCAACCCCTTAGTTTAAAAGGTGTAGTGATTCCTCATTTCATAATTCAATCATAGAGTTTCATGCTTAAAAGCATAACCCAGAATTAGGGTTTACTGTTCACATCATCACATTTCCCTAGATTAGGGTTATCATTAATACATCACCATTAGGGTTTACTATTCATCCTAATTAGGAATGATCAACAAAGAACCTTTAATTAAGGTTTACCATGTCATCATTATAGATTAGGATTTCATCATCATCATGCATTAGTAATACTTCCATTATTACCCTCAATTAGGGTTTTAATTCATTAACCATCATAATTAGGGTTTCATGATCTCACTAACATGGGTCATACCCTAATTAGGTATTCATTCATGTTGGATGTCTATTGCTTGATTATATAAGAAGTCTTCTCTCTCATCTTTCTATAAGTTGATGTTTACATCACCCTTGATTAGCTAAGTCAATTCAACATTGACATCATGGGTTATGTTATTATTATTATGGTCATTAAGGCTCACTTGATCAAAGGGTATTGGTCACTCTATCCCATCAAGGTACCTTTGCAATGATCACCACTGAGTATAACATGCATTAATCAACTAATTACTTGGTCCCTTAATCACTTTAGTTATCTATGAGGTTTAGGTTAATCAACCACTAAACCATCTTGACCACTAAGGCATCAAACGATCTTGACCATTTTAGACCTCAAACGGTCTTGCACTCTAAACCTTCAACGGTCTTGGACTGCCCTTGAAACCGTTTGGTGTTGAAGACCATTTGGTCTTGTTGACTTTTGAAATCGTTTGGTAAAGTGCACACTCAAGACCATTTGCTAAAGTAGAGGTGAAGACCGTTTGGTCAAGTTTGACTTTGGAACCGCATGGACATAACCGATCTTGAAACTGTATGAGATCAAACGGTTTGGGAATGTTTGGTCCCAAACGGTCTTGAGACTGTTTGGTCCCAAATGGTCTTGAGACCAACATCTCTAGCGTTACCTAGAAACTGTCATATTTGAGATCCTTGATGATTCTTCCTTTGAGGTTGAGTTACACTCACTTCTCTAGCTCTGCAATCCTTCATCAAATGTCCCATCTTTCCACATATGTAACAACTTCTGTTCAGTTGTTATCGTCTGGGTGGTCCTGTAGCCGACATAGATGTTGAGCTACGAGCTCCTTCTAAAGGTAAGCTTCATCCTCTACCCCTATTTGACATCCATTGCGTCTCGGTACTGAATCTAGGTGGCGGTGTAGGCACAGAAAACCTAGGTTTCTTGAAACCTTTAGATGAGGATCCTTGGAACTGGGGATACGTATTTTTGTTCTTGGTCTGTCTCTTCTCTAATACAGACCTCTCTACCCTTCTGACAGATTCCACGAAGGTAGAAAACCTTTCCCTGTTCTCCAGAGCAGACACAGGAGTAGTCAACTCAGCGTTTAATCCTTTCTCAAAACGCCTAATCCTCTCTTCATCTGTGGTCGCCATGTGCAGACAGAACCGCAAAATATCCATGAACGTAGCTTCGTATTCACTAATGTTCATCGGTCCTTGTCTTATCCTCTCAAACTGAGAGATTTTCTCATCCCAGAATGTCTTAGGGAAGTATCGGTTGACAAATTCCCGTCGAAAAACTTCCCATGCAATCTCTACACATGCCTTTTTCTGTTCTTCCATGGTCCACCAATGACCAACACTCCCCTTGAGAAGATACACAGCATGTCTAACCTTCTCAGCTTCTGGTATGTTCAGGATTCTAAAGGCCTTCTCTAATTCAGTTAGCCACAAGTCAACATCTGTTGGGTCAGCTGTTCCATCATACTCTATGGCTCCAACCCAGTGTAGTCGTTCAAACATCTTGCCGGATCCTTGTCCTTCAGGATGGGTAGGTGCCCTAGGTGCAGGTATAGGCATCCTATCATTCATGTGTGTCATGGAAGTCATGAACTACCCAAACATGGCTTGGACGGCTGGGTTCCCCATGTCAGTGGGATTGAACTGGGGTGGTTCAGGCACAGGTTCTTCTCTTTCTTAGTTTCTTGCACCTCCTCTTGGTGCAGCGACACTACTTTCTACAACGTGTTCCTCGTGTGATACAGACATCTTTAGTTTTATCTTCTCCTCCTAAATGAGTAGAAGACACTATCAAATATACTAGAAGGCACTAGAACAGACTTAACATCCTAAGTTCTATGTCTCTGTAGACTTAGCGAACCTAGAGCTCTGATACCACTAAATTGTGACATCCGTCTTGCGAAAACGAGATTAATGAATGCGGAAACGATTAATTTGAAGTGGAATTACTGAAAATCGTTAAAAATTAAAAACATTTTTGTAAAGAGATATTCAACGGTAAAACTCTTTCATAAAGAAACAAGTTAAGTTATTTACAAACTGATCCATCATTACATCTCTGTAATATCACATCTTGAGGGTTACAAGCATCAACTGCCCTGTTAACTGTACAAGGCAAGATACAAAAATCTCAAGGCATTAAGCCAAAATCTCAGATTTATGTTAAACATCTACTAACTCGTAGGACCTCAGAGTACAATGATGACACATAGGACATTATATCTACAAGACTTGACAGATAGTGTCTCCACCTGAGAATCATTGTTGTCCCTGATGTTGTTTCTGCTACTGTTGTTGCTCACTCACTGAAGGGTTCCTTCGTCCTCGGCGTCTACCTAAAAAGTTGAATCCCACGGGGGTGAGCGAATTGAATAATTGTCCCAGCGAGAGTTATAACTCTCTGCCAAAAGCATTGTTATTGCAATAATGGAATAACATAGAGCAGTAGAATTATAAATGTTCAACAACAGGTAAAACATTGTATAAGATAAGTAGAACAGTATTTTATAACCAATCATTTCAATTATAACTTGATTTAATGACAAGACATATATCAATAAGGGATATGAAGAACATGTATACTAGTTATTCAACTAGAGCACTATAAACAATGTATCATCAATCATTATTTCTCATAGTTCAACCTAAGGAATTATGCTATAGGGCTGATTACATTTTTCAAACATATTTATGCCCTGAGGAGATGAGTTACACATCTCATACTCCAACCGATCATTATGAAATCGCAATCGGTACCATACATAGGTCATCAGAAGAGCCGAATTCCTATGACCTCATCTTCCTCAGTCAGTGTGAGGATCAACATGCAGGACATCTTGTGTCTCTGCTATAATAGCTTTCTAGGGTATTCTAGCAAATTCGCTATTAGAGTTATAGTGGCATGTTGTACTCTCTTCGCCATCGAGGGATTTCTTGTTTATCTCACATCGATGCAGAATTAACATCATCCCGGCATAAACATATAATGAAGGATTGAGAGATTAAATGTACATCTCACATCAATTCCTACATTAGGACGTAAGGATATTCGTGTCCATAACCCCCACATACTCAAAAGTATGCTCTCCAGGAGTTCCCTTAGGAAAACATGTTTCATCATCATTTTAACTTCTGACAATGATGCATCTATGGTCAGGGCTCTACATGATATCATTATACTTGATTATTTAAGTACATTATGACATTCTTTTAGCATCAGTCATGTTTTCATACATAAACCAATAAGACAATTGCTATAAAGGAAGAGTACTAATTGTATCAAGTTCATATCACATATTGTTAACATTGGGATATCAATCCCTAACCATCTCATGATTGTGATTCAGGAATGTGGGTGTTCAAACCCTTAGATCATCAAAACACTTGTTACCAAGTAACATATTGTCATCAAGTCATTTAACAGCATGAACATGATTGTAGCAATGCAGGTATTTGTCATGGCTCATACAGCCTATTAATCTTATATGTTACCTCTTACTAGGAAACATAGCATATTATTACTTTCAAAGCTTATAAAGTGCTTTCAATGAATATGGCATCATAACCCTTACCTGGATATGCTCACTTATTTATAAATACCTACATGACTAACACAATTGATAACATGCACATTATATCTATATCAGCACAATACAATTTTTTTCCAAGTCAAGTATAGAACACCACGGCCGTGCAACCAAGAACGGGCATGCCAGGGGAAGCCACCACGGCCGTGCTACCTTGCATGGTCGTGCTACAGAAGGTTACCACGACTGTGTTACATCCACGGTTGATTTCTAGGGTTAGGATTTGTTATGACCCACATTTTGTTTTACCAGTAAGTACCTTGGTTAGTGCATAATTGAACTAGTTATGTTGAGATGAGTACTTGCTTTTGTTAATAGTGTTTTGAGCTTTGAACTAGTGTTAATGTATCATTAGCTTGTTCTCTTGTCGTGAGATTGAGGACAAGTTTGTGCTTGATCCGTTTCTAGAGAAATCACGTGAAACCGACCTAAGAGTAAAAAGATATGAGCTTTTTAGCAAGAAGGGACCTATATGTAATTTCTGAAAGTTCTTGGGTAATTTGCAGCTGGCCCCCTGGTCGCCCTTCCTTATCCCTTCTTTAGTTTTTCCTTTATTAGCTTTGTTATCCGACCTTGAATGAATGATATGTTCATTCCTTCAGTTGCCGCTTGAGAAAAACAGAGAAAGGGAGAGGGAGAGAGCGAGCTAGAGGAGAAAGTTGGGCAATCAAGCCCCTCCTTCTCCGTTCTTCTTCGATTCCTCATCTTCTCCAGCCAAATCAGCCAGCCACTTCACCTTCTTCTCCTTCCCTTTCTTCTTCCCCGTTCCTGCTGCCCGACTAAGCTAGGAGCCGGCCAAGGAGGTGCTAGGAGCGGCTAAAGACATGAAAAGCAACGTCTACGGGTTGCTGCTAGGTCGTCTTGAAGTTCCCAAGGTATTTCGTGCGGAGATTTCCCGTGAATCGACCCCGAATCCACCTTTTTCCTCGGGGATTTCCGTTTCTGTGCAGGTTGCACGGCGTGCAAATCAGTTTGCACGACGTGCAAAGTTACAGAAAAGTTGATGTTGGGGATTTCTGTTTCTGCACAGGTTTGCACGGCGTGCAGATCAGTTGCACGGGGTGCAGATCAGTGCACGGGGTGCAGATCAGTTGCACGCGGTGCAAAGTTGCAGAAAAACAAAACAGAAGTGTTTCTGCCCAGATTGCACGGGGTGCAAATCAGTTGCACGACGTGCAAAGTTGCAGAAAAGCAGAATTAGGCGTGTTTGTGGACGATTTCAGTGTATACAAACACTCCGAAGTGGGTGAGTAGTATTTCATTTATTTATCACTATCAAACTCGAATTCATTGTATATATTGCTTCAGTATTAGTTGATATAACTCCTAAATAGTGTAGCACATACAATAGTGTAAGATAGATTTTCCGGTATTACAGTAGTAATGTATACGCTGATTAAAGACGGTTGTTTAGCATTGAAATTGGACAAGTGATATTGAGTCATATTTAAAGATGACAAACGATATTTATATGTGCTTTCAAGTGATGTTCAGAATGAGAAATAAGTATGAAATGTGATATCCCTATTTAAGTATTTATATGTTAATCAGTTAATAGACTTAGGTGCCCTAACACTGTAGAACCCCTTTGACAGATCTGCTTCTTAGGGGTGAAACTCGTGTTGCAACATTATCCGTGCTTGTGTCATGGAGACATGAGGATAGAGAGGCAATGTCCAACAACAACGCGTGCTTGTGTCACGGTGGCACTGGAGAAAAAAATGGGGGTTATTGCAACATTATTCGTGCTTGTGTCATGGAGGTAACCCCGTGAGACTCTATGCCTGTGTACTCAGGTTAGAGGAGGAGTCTAGAGCACTCAGAGTAGTGCCTTGAGGCCGTAGAGCCTATGAGTCAGGCCGGAGAGCCTGGGGTCCTGTGGCAGAGCAGGGCTGGCGTCAGACTTAGCATTTCCTGGGTGTGTCGCTAAGTCTTGTATGGTGGGATCGTAGTTCGCTACGGATCTTTATATGCAGGGTACACTGCATATGATTAGGGCATAATAATAATATAAATTGGTACTCATATAGGATCACAGTAAATTAAAGTATTCGAACTTTTGTGCTATTTCTTTATATCTGTTTATCTGTTCAAATTATCTGTTATTGCATGGAAATGTGATTATATTCTGCAAATCTGTTATGTTATTAGAACTGCCCTGCTTAATACTGCACTTATGCTTTATTTCAACTTTATATAATTGATGAGTTATTTAGTGATAGCTAAATGAAATGCTATTCACTGAGCGAGTAGGCTCATTCCTCTACTCAAACATTTTCAGGTCATCATCAGCAGCAGGAATTTGAAGGATCCTTTCATCCTAATGCTTAGTCTGTAAAAGGAATATGTAGTTAGTAGTTAGAGGTCTCTTAGTCCTTTCCCCTCGATCTTTGGGACAAGGTGTGGGTGAGAGAGAATGTGTATAAAGATGTAAATTAACTGTTATGCTTTATTTTATCTCGAACAATGTAATATGCTGTAGACTTTATGTATATTACTAGTCAGTTTAATAAAAATGCTTCCGCAGTTTGTTTAGATTTAGTTTACAGCATAAATCAGATTATCCTTTTAAATATCTTTATAAATGTTTTAAAAAGTTATGAATGGTTTGGTTTGTGCGTAATCCCTCCGTCGCACCCTAATCTCGTGATTTTGAGGTTAATGTGAGATCGGGGTGTGACATCTTGGTATCAGAGCATAGGTTGAGTATATGAATACTCTAAGTCCAGGTCAGGGGACGATAAGAGACCAATAGGATTAAGGTTTAGGTGTCTTCCTTCTATCTGTAGTTTTCTAACAGGAAATATGCTGTTATATCATTGCAGATGGCAGGAAGAGGTTATGATCATGATGACCAAGCCGAGAGTCATGTTGGCCCTGATCCTCTGTACTTGGGTCCAGGTGGTGGTGACCACGTAGATGAAGCATCTCATATGTATAAGATGTTTCTGGAGACCAGGGAGAAGTACAAAGCTGATAGTCGAGCTTCTACTTCTACCAGTAGTAAGGATCTGATGCGATCTTATGAGCTTGTAAAGAAGCTTGGTGGTACAGAATTCAGTGGTACTATAGATCCTGCGGAGGCAGATGAGTGGTGGAGACAGATAGAGAAGGTCTTTCGCTTGATGGAGCGTCCAGAAGAGAAGAAGATTAATCACGTAGTTTATCTTTTGACAGGCGATGCAGAGCTGTGGTGGCATAGTGTGGAGGAAAAGAGGAGAGGTACAAAGCTTTCTTGGCAGGATTTCTCTAAAGAGTTCCATCTTAAGTTTTATCCACCTACCTTCCTTAATGAGAAAATCAGGCAGTTACAGAACATTAAGTAGGGGAACATGTCAGTTACTGAGTATGAAGCGCTTTTTACCCGGTTAGCGAACTTCTGTCCGCAACTTGTTCCCGACAACATAGAAAGATGCAGAAGGTTTCAAGAAGGGCTAAGGCCAGAGATTCGGCATACAGTTTCTGCTACTAGTAGGAGGAACAGAGAGAACTTTGGTGAGTTTGTTGAGGCTGCTAGACAGGTTGAGGAATCTGTGAATGCTGACAGGGTGCCTGAGTCTAAGAAGAGGTCTGCAGATTTCAGTAGAGGACAGTCCCGTAGTGTATATAGAGGTGGAGGTAGAGGTTTCTTTTCTAAACTCGGACGTGGCTTTAGCTGTTTCAGTAGACAGAGACCTGAGGATGTTGCTTCTTCTAGAGGCAGAGGGGGATACAACCCAGGGAGATGGGGCAGTGCCGCTAGTGGACAGTCTTCTGGGTCGTCAATGTTAGTGACAGGTCCCCAGGGACAAGGGATACCGCCATGTGACAAATGTGGAAAACCACATTCTAGTCAGTGTTGGAGTTCAAGTTGTTATGTCTGTGGACAAGTTGGACACCTCAAAAGGGAATGTCCTCAGCTTCATCAAGTAGCATCACAAGCTTTCCAACCTCAGTACCATGATGTTCCAAGTTCTTCTGTGGCTTCTGGTTCCAGAGGTGGTGGAGTGCCCAGTGGCAGAAGTGGTCAGAGAGGACAGCATGTCAGAGGGAGAGCTTCTGCACGTTTCTTCTCTTTGACACCTCAGGAAGGTATAATCTCTTCACAAGTCGTTACAGGAGAAATGCTTTTGTTTAATAGTATACCAGTTTCAGTTTTAATAGATCCGGGTGCTACTCACTCTTTCATACGACGTTCTTTAGTTGGTGAATTTAATTTGTTAACTCAAGATTTGGTAGATGAGTTAGTGTTGAGAGTTCCACTAGGTGAACCAATGGTTCTGACTGAGTTCTGTCCCGGATGTTTGTTATCTTTTGGAGGTTACACCTTTGCTGCTAATCTCATACCCTTGGATGTCAATACTTTTCAAGTCATCTTGGGTATGGATTGTCTTGAGACATATCGAGTGCAACTCGATTGTTGGAAGAAGGAAGCTACCTTTCAACTAGGTGAATTTTCTTGTGTCTTTACTGGAGACAGGAAAGTTCTTCCTACGTGCATAGTATCAGCTGCTGTAGCTGATAAGATGCTACAGGAAAGGATGTGAAGCGTTCCTTGCTCATGTGGTTGACACTAGAGCAGAGAAGAGCACCGCCAGTGTTTATGATGTGCCCGTGGTTCGTGAGTTTTCTGATGTTTTTCCAGAAGATTTGCCATGCTTACCTCCTGTCAGAGACCTGGATTTTGAGATTCAGGTATATCCAGGTAGTCATCCAGTAGCACTGCCAGCCTATAGAATGGCACCTGCTGAGTTAAAGGAACTCAAGGTGCAGTTGCAGGAATTGCTGGATAAGGGTTTCATCAGACCCAGTTCTTCGCCGTGGGGTGCTCCAGTGCTGTTTGTTAAAAAGAAGGATGGTTCTATGTGTCTCTGTATAGATTACAGGGAACTGAACAAGATCACTATTAAGAACAAGTATCCTTTGCCGAGAATAGACGATTTGTTTGATCAGTTGCGTGGAGCAACGATTTTCTCTAAAATAGATTTGAGATATGGATACCATCAGCTTAGAGTAAAGGCTTCTGATATTTCCAAAACAACTTTCAGAACTAGGTATGGGCATTATGAGTTTCTGGTCATGTCGTTTGGGCTGACCAATGCCCCAGCAGCCTTTATGGATATGATGAATCAGATTTTCAAACCGTTCCTAGATCAATTTATTGTAGTCTTTATAGATGATATTCTGATCTACTCCAGAGATGATGTACAGCATGAGCAACACCTGAGAGTAGTGTTGCAGTTGTTGAGGCAACACCAACTGTATGCTAAGTTTAGCAAGTGTGAGTTTTGGTTGGCTGAGGTAGCATTTCTTGGACATGTTATCTCGAGAGATGGAGTTAGCGTTGATCCTAAGAAAGTTGATTCCGTGCTTCAGTGGGAACAGCCTAAGACTCCTACTGAGATCAGAAGTTTCTTGGGATTAGAAGGTTATTACAGAAGGTTTATACAGAACTTCAGTGTGTTAGCATCACCTTTGACACGCCTGACGAGGAAGAATGCACCGTTTGTTTGGTCTGATAACTGCGAGAAGAGTTTTCAGATTTTAAAGAAGAAATTGACTTCAGCGCCAGTGTTAGTGTTTCCTGAGGCAGATAAAGGTTATACCGTGTTCTGCGATGCTTCCAGGAGAGGTTTGGGCTGTGTGCTGATGCAGGAAGGCAAAGTTGTGGCTTACGCATCTAGACAGCTTAAGAAGAATGAAGAGAATTACCCTACTCATGATCTGGAATTGGCTGCTATAGTTCATGCTCTTAAGACATGGCGTCACTATCTGTATGGTGAGACATGTCAGGTGTTTACGGATCATAAGAGCCTGAAGTATATCTTCACTCAGAAGGATTTGAATCTGAGACAGCACAGATGGCTTGAGCTGATTAAAGATTATGAGGTGACAATCGATTACCATCCTGGTAAAGAAAATGTTGTGGCAGATGCCTTGAGTAGAAAGTCAAGTTCAACAGCAGATGCATTTTCTATGGCATGTTTCAAGAGAGACTTGCTTGTAGATATGCGAAGGTTGAACTTAGACTTGGATGTAACTGGACAAAGTGGGTTGATTACTCAGATGCAGATCAAACCTACTTTCTATCATCAGATTAAGGAGTTGCAACAGAATGATGACGAGTTGTGGCAGGTTATGCAGGATATGTCGGAAGGTAAAAGGTCAGAATTCAGGTTTTCTAACGATGGTGTGTTGTATCTTCATGACAGGTTGTGTGTACCTGGGAACAGTGAGCTGAAAGAGCAGATTCTTGAAGAAGCGCATGCTTCTATGTATGCTATGCATCATGGTAACATGAAAATGTATAGGAATCTCAGAGAGTTGTACTGGTGGTCTGGTATGAAAAGAGATGTGGTTGAGTACGTGGCTAGATGTGGAGTGTGTCAGCAGGTTAAGGCTAAGCATCAGAAACCTGCTGGTACTTTACAGTCGCTTCCTATACCTGAATGGAAATGGGAACACATCACGATGGATTTTGTGGTAGGTTTACCCAGGACGTCTAGAGGTTCGGACTCAATATGGGTGATTGTGGATAGACTAACTAAGTCTTCTCACTTTCTTCCTGTCAAGTCAACCTTTGATGTTCCGAAGCTGGCCAAGATATATGTAGATGAGGTAATCAGATTGCACGGTATTCCAGTTTCCATTATTTCTGACAGAGACCCTAAGTTCACATCCAGGTTTTGGGATCAGTTACATCGTGCGTTGGGCACAAGGCTGAGGTTCAGTACAACTTTTCACCCGCAGACTGATGGTCAATCTGAGAGGACCATTCAGACTCTTGAAGACATGCTGAGAGCATGCGTTCTGCAGTTCAGAGGTAACTGGGAAGAACACTTAAGCCTGATGGAGTTTGCATATAACAACAGCTACCATTCTAGTCTTGGAATGGCCCCATATGAAGCTCTATATGGCAGGAAGTGTAGATCACCATTTTGTTGGTACGAGGTTGGTGATAAAGAAATTCTTGGACCTGAGATAGTCGATATAACTACAGAGAAGATATCTGTGATCAGGGAACAGTTGAAAGCTGCACAGGACAGATAGAAAAGTTATGCAGGGAGACGACGTTGACCTCTTGAGTTTGAGGTTGGTGACGAGGTTTATCTGAAGATTTCACTGTGGAAGGGAGTGCTAAGGTTTGGCAAGAGGGGTAAGTTGACTCCTAGGTATATGGGCCCATATCCTATCATTGAGAGGATTGGACCTATAGCCTACAGGTTGGATTTGCCATCTGAGTTGGCAAATCTTCATGATGTGTTTCATGTGTCTATGCTGAAGAAGTGTCATCCCGGTACAGAAAAGATTTTAGATCTAGAACCGGCGCAGCTTAGGACAGATGTGTCCTACGTGGAAGGACCAGTGCAGATAGTTGATCACCGAATCAAGAAGCTTAAGAATCGCGAGTTATCTTTAGTGAAAGTTTTGTGGAGGAATCACAATACAGAGGAAGCTACGTGGGAGCTTGAATCAGAGATGCGTAACAAGTTTCCTTTTCTCTTTTAGGAATTTCGGGATGAAATTCTTATAAGGGAGGGAGATTGTTATGACCCACATTTCGTTTTACCAGTAAGTACCTTGGTTAGTGCATAACTGAACTAGTTATGTTGAGATGAGTACTTGCTTTTGTTAATAGTGTTTTGAGCTTTGAACTAGTGTTAATGTATCATTAGCTTGTTCTCTTGTCCTGAGATTGAGGACAAGTTTGTGCTTGATCTGTTTCCAGAGAAATCACGCGAAACCGACCTAAGAGTAAAAGGATATGAGCTTTTTAGCAAGCAGGGACCTATATGTAATTTCTGAAAGTTCTTGGGTAATTTGCATCTGCCCCCCTGGGCGCCCTTCCTTATCCCTTCTTTAGTTTTTCCTTTATTAGCTTTGTTAGCCGACCTTGAATGAATGATATGTTCATTCCTTCAGTTGTCGCTTGAGAAAAACAGAGAAAGGGAGAGGGAGAGAGCGAGCTAGAGGAGAAAGTTGGGCAATCAAGCCCCTCCTTCTCCGTTCTTCTTCGATTCCTCATCTTCTCCAGCTGAATCAGCCAGCCACTTCACCTTCTTCTCCTTCCCTTTCTTCTTCCATGTTCCTGCTGCCCGGCTAAGCTAGGAGCCGGCCAAGGAGGTGCTAGAAGCGGCCAAAGACGTGAAAAGCAACGTCTACGGGTTGCTACTAGGTCGTCTTGAAGTTCCCAAGGTATTTCGTGCGGAGATTTCCCGCGAATCGACCCCAAATCCACCTTTTTCCTCGGGGATTTCCGTTTCTGCGCAGGTTGCACGGCGTGCAAATCAGTTTGCACGGCGTGCAAAGTTACAGAAAAGCTGATGTCAGGGATTTCTGTTTCTGCACAGGTTTGCACGGCGTGCAGATCAGTTGCACAGGGTGCAGATCAGTGCACGGGGTGCAGATCAGTTGCACGGGGTGCAAAGTTGCAGAAAAACAAAATAGAAGTATTTCTGCCCAGATTGCATGGGGTGCAAATCAGTTGCACGACGTGCAAAGTTGCAGAAAAGCAGAATTAGGCGTGTTTGTGGACGATTTCGGTGTATACAAACACTCCGAAGTGGGTGAGTAGTATTTCATTTATTTATCACTATCGAACTCAAATTCATTGTATATATTGCTTCAGTATCAGTTGATATAACTCCTAAATAGTGTAGCACATACAATAGTTTAAGATAGATTTTCCCGTATTACAGTAGTAATGTATACGCTGATTAAAGACGGTTGTTTAGCATTGAAATTGGACAAGTGATATTGAGTCATATTTAAAGATGACAAATGATATTTATATGTGCTTTCAAGTGATGTTCAAAATGAGAAATAAGTATGAAATGTGATATCCCTGTTTAAGTATTTATATGTTAATCAGTTAATAGACTTAGGTGCCCTAACACCGTAGAACCCCTTTGACATATCTGCTTCTTAGGGGTGAAACTCGTGTTGCAACATTATCTGTGCTTGTGTCATGGAGACACGAGGATAGAGAGGCAGTGTCCAACAACAACGCGTGCTTGTGTCACGGTGGCACTGGAGAAAAAAATGGGGGTTATTGCAACATTATACGTGCTTGTGTCATGGAGGTAACCCCGTGAGACTCTCCGCCTGTGTACTCAGGTTAGAGGAGGAGTCTAGAGCACTCAGAGTAGTGCCTTGAGGCCGTAGAGCCTATGAGTCAGGCCGGAGAGCCTGGGGTCCTGTGGCAGAGCAGGGCTGGCGTCAGACTTAGCATTTCCTGGGTGTGTCGCTAAGTCTTGTACGGTGGGATCGTAGTTCGCTACAGATCTTTATATGCAGGGTACACTGCATATGATTAGGGCATAATAATAATATAAATTGGTACTCATATAGGATCACAGTAAATTAAAGTATTCGAACTTTTGTGCTATTTCTTTATAGTTGTTTATCTGTTCAAATTATCTGTTATTGCATGGAAATGTGATTATATTCTGCAAATCTGTTATGTTATTAGAACTGCCCTGCTTAATACTGCACTTATGCTTTATTTCAACTTTATATAATTGATGAGTTATTTAGTGATAGCTAAATGAAATGCTATTCACTGAGCGAGTAGGCTCATTCCTCTACTCAAACATTTTCAGGTCATCATCAGCAGTAGGAATCTGAAGGATCCTTTCATCCTAATGCTTAGTCTGTAAAAGGAATATGTAGTTAGTAGTTAGAGGTCTCTTAGTCCTTTCCCCTCGATCTTTGGGACAAGGTGTGGGTGAGAGAGAATGTGTATAAAGATGTAAATTAACTGTTATGCTTTATTTTATCTCGAACAATGTAATATGTTGTAGACTTTCTGTATATTACTAGCCAGTTTAATAAAAATGCTTCCGCAGTTTGTTTAGATTTAGTTTACAGCATAAATTGGATTATCCTTTTAAATGTCTTTATAAATGTTTTAAAAAGTTATGAATGGTTTGGTTTGTGCGTAATCCCTCCGTCGCACCCTAATCTCGTGATTTTGAGGTTAATGTGAGATCGGGGTGTGACAGGATTTCTTATTCAATTCAATTTAGGGTTATCCAACCCCTTAGTTTAAAAGGTGTAGTGATTCCTCATTTCACAATTCAATCATAGAGTTTCATGCTTAAAAGCATAACCCAGAATTAGGTTTTACTGTTCACATCATCACATTTCCCTAGATTAGGGTTACCATTAATACCTCACCATTAGGGTTTACTATTCATCCTAATTAGGAATGATCAACAAAGAACCTTTAATTAAGGTTTACCATGTCATCATTATAGATTAGGATTTCATCATCATCATGCATTAGGAATACTTCCATTATTACCCTCAATTAGGGTTATAATTCATTAACCAACATAATTAGGGTTTCATGATCTCACTAACATGGATCATACCCTAATTAGGTATTTATTCATGTTGGATGTCTATTGCTTGATTATATAAGAAGTCTTCTCTCTCATCTTTCTATAAGTTGATGTTTACATCACCCTTGATTAGCTAAGTCAATTCAACATTGACATCATGGGTTATGTTATTATTATTATGGTCATTAAGGCTCACTTGATCAAAGGGTATTGGTCACTCTATCCCATCAAGGTACCTTTGCAATGATCACCACTGAGTATAACATGCATTAATCAACTAATTACTTGGTCCCTTAATCACTTTAGTTATCTATGAGGTTTAGGTTAATCAACCACTAAACTATCTTGACCACGAAGGCATCAAACGATCTTGACATTTTTAGACCTCAAACGGTCTTACACTCTAAACCTCCAAACGGTCTTGGACAACCCTTGAAACCATTTGGTGTTCAAGATTGTTTGGTCTTGTTGAATTTTGAAACCGTTTGGTAAAGTGCACACTCAAGACCATTTGCTAAAGTAGAGGTGCAGACCGTCTGGTCAAGTTTGACTTTGAAACCGCATGGACATAACCGACCTTGAAACTGCATGGGATCAAACGGTTTGGGATGCTTTGGTCCCAAACGGTCTTGAGACCGTTTGGACTCAAACCGTCTTGAGACCGTTTGGACCCAAACGGTCTTGAGACCATTTGGACCCAAACGGTCTTGAGACCGTTTGGACCCAAACAGTCTTGAGACCGTTTGGTCCAAACCACCTCAAAACTGCATGGACCAAAAAGTGTTTCAACCACTTCAATTGAGTTAGGATTTCCAATGTTGAACCCCTTAATCGATCATATACTTGTTAGCCACTCATCAATTCAGTCTATTAGGTCAACCCTCAACTGATTTGACACTCAATTGACCCTCAATAGATCATCAATTTGGGCTTGGATCAATTGGATTAGGGTTTGGAATCAATGACCCTTCAACCCACTTCAATGTGAGTCCAATCGATTTGAAAAGGTTGAACCATTATTCAATTTGATCATGACCTGACCCCAAACAGTCTTGGGATCATTTGGATGACCTCCAAACAGTCTTGAGACTATTTTCTCAAGTCAACACCAAAAACAAACTCAACCAATTAAGGTTTGGCTCATTGGATTGATCACTAGGTCAACAATTAATTGCTTTTCAACTAATTGCCTTTAAATCTTCAACCACTTAACCATAGTCAACCCTAGACCTCCAAACGGTTTTGAGACCATTTTCTCAAGTCAACACCAAAAACAAACTCAACCAATTAAGGTTTGTCTCATTGGATTGATCACTAGGTCAACAATTAATTACACTACAACTAATTGCCTTTCCTTCTTCAACCACTTAACCATAGTCAACCCTAGACCTCCAAACGGTCTTGGGTGACCCCCAAATGGTGGGATCATTTGTATATCCTCCAAACGGTCTTGAGACCGTTAGCCCATTATTTCATCAAAAACCAAGTCATTCAAATAAGGTTTGAACCATAGGTTTGGTCACCAAATCAGCAATCAATTATTCATCAACTTGATATCTTTGGGTCCTCAATTGGTAAACCCTACTTAACCATAGACCTTCAAATGGTCTTGGGTGATCACCAAACGGTCTTGAGACCATTTGGGTGATCCCCAAATCGTTTTGAAACCGTTTGGGTCACTCAACCCAAACTTCAACTTAATTCAATTCTTGAAATCAGCAATTGACCCGATTAGGGTTTTGATGATTGTTGGGCCTTCAATTGGTGATTCACTTGGAATTAATTGATGATTTTTGGTATGTAATTAGTATACTTTATTCAAAACATACCTCCAAATGGTCAACACCTGGTCAACGCCCCCAAACGGTCTTGGACCATTTGCTTCCATGCGTTCTTGTGAAACCGTTTGCATTCAAATGGTTTGAAACCGTTTGCTCCAAACGGTTTGGAAAACCATTTGCTAAAGGTAAAAATTCTTGGATAAAAATAGGAATTAACGTCATCATATTCTACCTCTATTCAACCAAGAACAGGGGCTGTTCTTCACAGAAATGATAGCAAGAACACACAAAGGTGTCTAAAGAAGAAGATTTAAGCAACGATTTTTGGAAAGAAGGAAGCATTAACAAAGCTTAAGGGTTAGAGTTATAAAACCCACCTCTAGGACTGATCCAGAGATCCAAGATTTGTAGCTTTAATGGTGGCTTGAGCTCCAGTATTTGTCCAAGGTCCGTTCTTCAAGTTTTGAATGGAGAAGATGGCTAGAAAGAAGAATCGTGTGAAGAAAACCAATAAACCAACCTTGTTTTAGGGTTTCCACCATGAATTCGAGTTAGATGATGATCTGTACTTACCAAACCAGCTTGGTCGTCCTTCCTCTGGTCCAGAACTTTTTCTTCGTCGGACAAAGCAAGAAGATAAGAAGAAAAGAACTAAGGGAAACGATCCCTTGCTTGTTGAAAAGGAATCCTATATATATTTTTGGATTTTTAGGGAAAAAGGAAAAAGAGAATTATTTCCTTTTATCTCTCAAGTATATCCACCAAGTCCTCCTCCACTTCTTGTCTACGTGGCCACCTTCTAAAACCTTGCAAGACTTTTCAATTATCCAATGTTCAAAGGAAAAGAGACCAACATCTTAATAAGTTATATATATTAAAGGCCATTTGCTTAAATCTTGATTATTTTAATATCAAGATTATCTTTCCTACTTGCTCATTCAAATGAGGTGCCCCTCTCATTTTATTTGCTCTACTTGATGCCAAGAAACATGATAGATCCTATAGAGGGTATATTTTACATGTTAGACCCTAGGTTTTGGGTAAATTGCACTTTACACCAAAACTAGGTTTTAAGGCACAAGGATTGCTCTACAAGCTATAACTTGGTGCCCAAGCTTGTGAAAACTGTACCACTTCATCATATACATTCTTATGATGTCTCAACATCAGAGGAACATCTTAACATGTGCAATTTGCAAGTTAACCCTTCTATCTGGGTAATTTGCACTTTAGTCCATTATCAAAACAATGTTGCAACATTATTCAAAAAAGATTGAAATTGAAATATAGGTTCCTTAAAGTCTTAATTATATTTCAAAGCATAAACACAAGCATTTAATCACTTAATTAAGCAAAATACCTAGGGTTAGTACATAATCCAGGTCAGGGATGTTACAGTTTGGTCTCAAATGGTCTTGAGACCATTTGGACCCAAACAATCTTGAGACCGTTTGGTCTAAACCATCTCAAAATTGAATAGACCGAAAAGTCCTTTCAACACTTACACGGTTCATGATTTCAATGGATGGACCAATTATCAATTGAGTCCTTGATTTCTTTATCACTTGAACTATTGAATCAACCTTCAATTAGACCATCAATTAGGGTTTTGAACCCAATTGATCTAGGATTTCAACTCAAGGAACCTTCAATTAGGGCTTTGAATCTAGTAGCCATCAATGATCAACATTGTAGAATTGGTTCAATTGAAACCAATGAACCATCATCAAACTTTGACATGACCTGACCCCAAATGGTCTTGAGGTCGTTTGGATGACCTCCAAATGGTCTTGAGGTCGTTTGGATAATCTCCAAATGGTCTTGAGACCATTTGCCCCATCCATCATTAATATTTGTGAGGTTCAATTAGGATTTGCATCATTGGATTGATCATCAATTTAGCAATTGATTGCATTTCAAATTGATATCCATGGACCTTCAATTACTCAACCATGTTCAATCCTAGACCTCCAAATGGTCTTGGTTGTCCTCCAAACTGTCTTGAGACCATTTGGGTGAGATCCAAACGGTCTTGCGACCGTTTGGGTTAACCAAACCAAAGTTATAATTCAACCAATTTCAAATTCAGCACTTAACCCGATTAGGGTTTCTAATTGGATGATTGTCCATATGTTGATTCAATCAATTGGAGCCACTAGATCCTCATACATAATGTACTAGGGTCCTGACCTCAAATGGACAACCCATACAAACGGTCAACTCCTCTAAACGGTTTGGGAACCAAACTTCCAAACGGTTTGCAAACTATTTGGTCTCTAAATGGTTTGGTGAAACTATTTGGACCATATTATTGAAACTGTTTGCAATATATATTTGGGGAGGTGTGTGATTATAATGATGTCATCACCATCAAGCTCTAAACCCACGAAAATTTCTATGATTTTCATGGTGATTGCATCAATCAACCAAATAAAATTTCAAAAATGAAGAAAGGTTCAACAATTGATAAGGAATTGAATGCAATAACAATATTAAGGGTTCAAGTTATAAAACCTACCTCTAATTGAGCTTCAAAGCTCCAAGCTCCATGTATTTAATGGTGGAAGAAGCTTTCTCAACTATCCCATGTTCGTCCTCAAGATTTTGAGTGAAAAGGAATGGCTAGGATAGATGATTGCATGGAGAAAAGAAGAAATCCATCATTTATTTTTTATTTCCACCATGAAATCATGGTGAAAGAAGGTCAAGAAGCTTACCAACAGGTTGGGGGTCGTCCTCCTATTTCTCCAAGCTCCCTTGGTCAGTTTTGCAAGCAAGAAGTGAAAGAGGTTTCGAAATTACCCTTTCAACTCATCGATAAAGGAGCATATATGCATTTTATTAAAATTCATTTTAGGAGAGAGAAAGTAGGGATTATCTCCTCCATTTCCTTGCCCCTTTCCCCCTTCCCTTCCTTGGTTACTTCTTTGTCTCTTATTACTCTCAATTATCCATGATTTAAAGAAAAGCAAATTAAGCACCTTAAATCATATAATACTAATATCCATAAGTGAGTGGATATTTCTTTTTCTTATAATAATGTGTGTGAGTTATCCACTTCCTTTGGATATTTTCGTTCCTTTTCAAGGCACATGGTATTCCATTCTCTTGAAAAATCATCCCTACACTTTTGGTTAAAGGGGTCTTTAATTAATATATTTATTTTTGCATCAAATTGAAGTAAAGTTCCAATTATGCTTAAATCTTGATTATTTTAATATCAAGATTCTCTCTCCTCCAAAGTGATTCAAATGAGGCGCCCATCTCATTTTCTTTGCTCTACATGATTCCAAGAAACATTAGGGACTATTTTGAAGTGGTAATTTTCATATTGAACCCTTGGTTTTGGGTAAATTGCACATTACACCAAAACTAGGTTGTAATGCACAAACATTGTTCAACAAGCTCTTTCTTGTTACTCAGGCTACCACAAGCCATACCACTGCATCATTTTCATCCTTATGATGCTTCAAAACTTGAGGAACATCCTATCATGCAACATTTACAATTTAACCCCTCAACTTGGGTAATTTGCACTTTAGTCCAAAACGGGCAAAACACTATTTCAACATTGTTCAAAAAGGACTAAAATTGAAACATAAGCTCCTCTTGAGCCTTAATCACTTTTCAAAAATTAAGAGCAAGCATAGAATTATCTTTATTAAGAAAAACACCTAGGGTTAAGGAATAACCCAGGTCAAGGATGTTACACAAACTCTACATGGGTGGTCCTGTTACTGATGTTGATGTTGTACTGGGGGTTCTACTTAGAGGAAAACTATGGCCCCTACCCCTACTTGACGTCCACTACGTCGGGGTATTAAACCTTGATGGTGGTGGTGCAGAGAACCTTGGCTTCTTAAATCTCTTAGACCTTTGTCCTTGAAACTGTGTGTACTCTTTCTTACCACTGGTCTTCCACTTCTCAATCACATACCTCTCTATTTGTCTCACGGACTCCACAAAAGTAGCAAACCTCTCCATGTTCTCTAGAGTAGACACAAGAGTGGTCAATTCAGCATTCAAACCTTTCTCGAAACACAGAATTCTTTCTTCATCGTTAGATGCCAAGTGCGGACAAAACCGCAAAAGCTCCATGAACCTAGCTTCATACTTGCTAATGTTCATCTGTCCTTGCCTCAAACTCTCAAATTGAGAGATATTCTCATCTAGATATGTCTTGGGAAAGTATCTAGCAACAAATTCACGTCAAAATTCATCCCATCTAACTTCAACACCAGGTCTTTTTCCTTCCTCGATGGTTCACCAATGACCAGCACTCCCTTTCAATAGGTAGACAGCATGTCTCACCTTCTCATCTTCAGGAATCATAAGGATTTTGAAGGCTTTCTCCAGCTCAGTTAACCATAAATCAACATTTGTTGAGTCAACTATGCCAGCATACTATGTGGCTCCTACCCTCCGAAGCCATTCAAAGGTCTTGCCAGCTCCCTATCTTTCATTGTGGGCTGGTGCCCTCGGTGCAGGTGGTGGCATCCTATCCACCATATGCGTCACAGTCACCATTAACTGCCCGAACATGGTATGGATTCTCTAATGCAGCTTGATCAAGATGAGGAATCTCAGGTACGGGTTCCTCCCAAGCTTGATCCCTTGCACCTTTTCCTAGTGCAGCAACACTTCTCTCAGCAGCGTGTTCATCATGTGATCCAGACATCTTTAAGTTCTTGTTCTCCTATATGAGCAGAAGACACTTATCAGATAAACTGGAAGACACTAGAACAAACTCAACAACCTTAATCCTATGTCTCTGTAGACTCAGCGAACCTAGGGATTAAGGTTGTTGAGTCTGTTCTAGTGTACAGAGACATAGGATTACTTGTGGCATCCAACTTATAAAAACATGATTAACTAATGCGGAAGCGTGTCATTCGCAGTGGATTACTGAAAATCACTAAAAATTTAAAACCATTTACAAAGAGATCCATTCTGAGGAAAACTCTTTAAATAAGAACCACAATACTATATTTACATACTAGTTCACAAAGTGCATTCACTGTACTATCTCTTCTCAAGGAATACATATACATCATTGCTTTGCTAAAAAGCATAAGTAACAAAATCCTCGAGGCATTCAAACCAAAATCTTAGATCGATTATAAAAACACTATCCACTGACTCCTAGGACCTGAGACTACAGAGACGACACATAGGACTTTATACACAAAGCTTGAAAGCTAGTATTTCCACCTGAAGGATTACGGCTATCCCTATTGTTGCTTTCGCTGCTCTTCCTCGGTTGTAGGGTTCCTACCTCTTTGTCGGTGTCTACCTAAAAATGTTGGATCCCACGGGGGTTAGACAATTTACTAATTTCCCCAGCGTGAGATATAACTCTCTGCCGAAAATATTATTATTGCAGTTTAATAGAAATAAACTGAGTAGTGGAATCATATATTTCAATAGCAGATAAATCAATATCTATGCAGATTAGAGCAACATTCCTATTCAAGTATTTCAGCTATAACTTGATAAGGAAGCATGTCTCTTATTCAATATGGAATTAAAGAACATAAGTAACATTTAAGTATCAAGGACATGCTAAGCAAGATAACATCAACCAATGGTTCTTGTATTTCAACCTTATCACTACTACATTTTTGGCCAGTAACGTCGCTGCCCATAGTGTCGTTTTTACTAGAATAACTGACCTAATAGACTACTACATCGGTTTTATCAGAAAATCCGACCTTATAGATTTCCCGTGGCGAAAATTCGTTCGATTTTGTCTTCGTGCCTCGATCTATAGGGTCGGTTTTTTTAATAACCGATGCTATAAGGTCAACAAAAAATGTGGGCACCACTTTAGAACTCTAGAGTCAGTTTTTATATATAACCGACTTTACAGATCCTGACATATACCGTCGATTATACTGCAAAACCGACCCTATAAGTCTATTAAAAAAACGGTGTCCGAACTTAACCTATAGCGACGGTTTTTTAAGATAACCGTTGCTATAGGTCAGGTCTATAGCGACGGTTATCTTAAAAAACCATCACTATAGGTTAAGTCCGGGCACTGTTTTTTTTAATAGACTTTTAGGGTCGGTTTTTTACAAAAAACTGACGCTATAGGTCTTCTACATTGCACATATAAGCCCGATTATAAGGTTTAGGTTTTCATTTGCTACTGCTGCTACCCCCCGTTCCCGCTCCCGCATCCGAAGAAAGGCAACGCCGCCTCTACAAAGGTGACCTCCCCCAACCATCTCCTTGTCTGAAAAGAGGCAAACTAGCGCCACTTTCCTTGAACAAAGACGCCCAAGCTTCTTGCCACCATCTCCGACGATGACGACGCTCCTTACCACCATCTCCAGCACCATTTTCCTTGGACGACAGTGATGCCTTAGGTGTTGCATCTCTCTCTGGTGCTTTCTTCCTTGAAAGGTGACGACGCCTTAGGCGTTGCAAGGGCTGTGCGTATCTCTCTCTGGTTCTTTTCCCGCACAAGCTCCCTCACCGATCGGTTTTTGTCAAGGTATTGTCCTTGTCGCCTCACTCCTCCGTTTACGTCTTACTTTCAAGCAACTGACCAGGTAGCACGGCCGTGCTTGGTAGCATGGCCGTGTTGTTTGCACAGTCGTGCTGTGCAGCACGGCCGTGTTGACTGAGTAGTAGAATCATCAAAATTTGTCAATTTTGAATGTGTTACTGCCCTATAAAATTGATATATACTGACCCCTAATTAATACATTATAACAGAATTGAATCGTGCATTTGTGTTGTTGCATGTGATATTGACTTGTTGTTGACTTGCATATATTTCTTCTTCAGCTTATAAGTGAGGTATAATATTCTCATTCACCCAATGTGCCATTTTATTTGACTAGTAAATCAACCAATAATAAAAATATGTATTCATTCATATCTACATTTTGTTATCAATCACATGTAATCATTTGGATAGTCCCTAGTTTGGGACTGTTTTTGGATATTTAATCTCACTTAGGATGTAACTATATAATGTATGTTTAGTTTTGAAGAAAATTTTAGTAGTATTTCCTCATTTGTTCTCTAGGTACATATGTGAGTGGTTATTTACTTGACTAACAACTCAACCAATGCTAGAGGCATGTATTCTTTGAATTATTTATTTTATTATCATTCAAGCAAGTAATCTTTTAAATATACATCATATATCATGTATACCTTATCACTTGTGTTTTTATTATCACTTATTTTTTTATCATGTATACTTGCAGGTTCTAAAATGGCGAGTGAAGATGAACATTCTGAGCATGAGCATGAGAACCATGAGGATGGGAATAAAATTGATGAATATTTATTATCTTGACCCAATGGGAATAACAAAAAGGGGCCACAAATTGAAATTGCCAACTATGGAGTAAGCATAAATTTAGTCAATGCTTCAACATGATATTTCTATTTAGAATTTTTATTTTACCAACTATCGTTTAATTGATAGGGGTATAAAGGCTTTTCGTTAAGGTGGAGGACAAATACCCACAAAATTAAAGACATTGACTTTGAAAAATGTCAAGGTAGCTACTTTAACAACTGCTTAGTCTTATATGTATTAATTTTCAACTCTTATATATCAACTGTTATATTCTTATCTCAACTCCTGTTTATAGTAATTTACTAAAATTAAGTATAATTCGTTATTTGTAGTGTCCTATAAAAAATAATGATTGGGCTTGTGGCTACTATGTAATGAAATATATGCAAGCTATTATTAAACAAGCATCATATGACGTTCAGACTATAGATCAGGTAATAAAGAATAACATCATAAATTTTCAAGTGGTTTTAGTCATTTTATAAAATATTAGCATGTGCATTTTCTATTACAGATCTTTACAACTCATCCTTACACACTTGAGAGCTTAAATGAATTCCGAGAAGAGTGGTGAGATGCTTTTCTAAATGAAGTCAATATAACATTGGATTAAATATGTCTGCTCCATTTATGTATGTGGTTACTCTTTCATATTTACTTTTGTATCCGACATTTAATATCATCTCAGACTTGCAATCTATCATTTTGTAAATTATTATGTGATTATGTGTAACACAACTAAATATATGAATCATTTTTGTTTTGAATGTGTGGTTTGGAATGGTGATGGTTGAGCATCAATGTTCCCCTCTCTCATATCCTGGTTCTTTTATTCTTCTGTTCCGTTACTATTTCTGCAAAAATTTTAAAAAAAATTGCAACGTCTAGCGTCAGTTTTTTTTAAAAACTGACTTTGTAGGTGACGTGTAGCACGGTCGTGTTGTGTAGCACGGCCGTGTTGGGATATGGTTGCACGGCCATGCCGCGTAGCACGACCGTGTTGGCTTCTGGTAGCACGGTCGTTCTGTGTAGCACGGCCGTGTTGGCTTCTGGTAGCATGGCCGTTCCGCGTAGCACAGTCGTGTGTGGTTACAATTTGTAGACCTGTAGCATCGGTTTTTTAAAAAAAACCGATGCTACAGGTCTACAGATTGTCAAGCTCAATCTGTAGACTTGTAGCATCGGTTTTCTTAAAAAACTGACCTTAGAGGTTATCTCTAAGGTCAGTTTTTTAACAAAACCGATGCTACAGGTCTACAGATTGTCAAGCTCAATCTGTAGACCTTATAGCATCGGTTTTCTTTAAAAACTGACCTTAGAGTGAATCTCTAAGGTCGGTTTTTTAATAAAACTGATGTTACAGGTCCACAGATTGAGCTTGATAACCGACCTACAACCTTGGCCACAATTTTTTTCTCGTTTTTTACAACCTATTGGGACGGTTTTCTTTAGTTAAAAAAACCGACGCTATATGTCAAATTCTATAGCGACGGCCACTTAGGAGTAAGTTAAAAAGTGATGCTACAGGCTGAAAAAAACCGACGCTACAGACCATTTCTGTACTAGTGTATGCAAATACGCTACACAGCTGATTACATTTTACAAACATATTTAAGCTCTGAGGAGATGAGGTATACCGCTCATACTCCAACCAACCATTGCGAAGTCAAAATCAGTACCATACAAAGTCAATGGAAGAGCCCGCTTCCATGACCTCCCACATCTCGGTCAGTGTGAGATCACATGTAGGACATCTTGTGTCTCTGCTACATAGCTTTCCTGGGTATAGAGGCATCTTCTCTATAGAGTTACAGTGGCGGCTGTAATCTCTTCACGATCGAGAGATTTCATGTTTACCTCTATCGATCCGACATTAACATCATCGGGAGATTCATCATACATCCATTCCGACACATATAATGAAGGATTGAGAGGTTTAATGTTTACCTTCCATCAATTCCCCCATTAGGACATACAGATATTTTTGCCCATCGAGCCCCACATATTCAAAAATATGCGAACTCCAGGAGATCCCTTAGGAAAACTTGTTTCACCATCACCAGCTACTGACGATGATGGATCTATGGTCAGAGCACTACATGAAAAGATTTCACTTGATTAATTAAGTACATTATCATATTCTTGTAGCATCAGTCAAGTTTTTAAACATAACTTATTAGGACAAATGCTACAAAGAAACATGTACTATTTTTCATCAGTTACTTCTCAGTCTTTATAAGACATTGGGATCTCAGTCCCTCATTTCAATACTGGGAATACTCATCCCTTCACAAACTCAATGCCATAATCATATGGTTCTGGGTATTCAAACCCATAACTCATCACTAAGCATTGTTACCACATTTTCAGGTAACTATCACCTTCATGTCATCTGAATAAGGTAAACATGATACTTGTTACACAAGCATCTCTCATGGCACTTAAGGACCATTAATTCTCTTATTACCTCTTACTAGGCAACAAGGCATATTATGGCACATAAGGCCCAATAACAATTTTAATAAATAAAACATCATAGCTCATACCTGGCTATGTTCATTATCTCATGATACCTGCATGGTTAGTACAAATGATAACATTTACATCAATTTCATATCAGCACCATGCAAAACAAATATAGCATCACTATTCAAGGGTAACACCACTATTCCCTCACTAGGGTTAGGGTTTCCCATTTCAAGTCAAGTGGGGATACTCATCCCATTTCCCAGATCAGGGTTATGGTTTATCACCATATTGCCCAAGATTAGGGTCTCATATAGAATTACATAGCATCACCCTGTATTTGAGTTCCACATCACATTAATATACCAGTGTTTTACATAATATCACCCTAAATTAGGGTTCCACATACTATCACCCTAGATTAGGGTTTACATTCAATATCCCACAATTAGGGTTTACTATTCATCCCAATTAGGGTTTCATATTCAATTACCCATAATTAGGGTTTACTATTCATCTAAATTAGGGTTTTACATTTCATAACCCTAACTTAGGATTACTCATGTCATCACCCTCAATTAGAGTTTCACTATTAACCTAAATTAGGGTTTCACTCAGAATTTCCCTGAATTATGGTTAGGGTTCATTAACCTTCTCGATTAGGGATTTCATGATTTCTTCACTAAGAATCATACCCTAATCACCACATGATTGATACTCATGTATGAATTCATTTCTATCATCCTCTCAACTTGATTAGGTTACATCAACCCTTAAATCAAGTACATACAACTATGATTGACATAGTGTACTAAGACATTGCTTTCAAAACCTTTTAGGGTTAATTAATCTAAAGGTACTGATCATCTAGGTACTTTAGGGTTTCAACCTATGGATTAATGGATCTATTATCATCTTAAATCTCCAAATGATTTGATCACATTGGACCTCCATTCGGTTTTGGGGTTTCAACACCAAACAGTTTTGAAATCGTTTGATTCCAAATGGTCCTAAGACCGTTTAACCCCAAACGGTTTCAAGACCGTTTGAACTCAAACGGTCTGAAGACCGTTTGATCCAAATCAGTTTGAAACCGAAAGGGTTTAGTTGATGATTCCTTCAATCAATTAAATTAGGGTTTGCACCATCGATTTCTTCATCAATTGAGTTATTGAAGTCCATCAATGTATGATCCTTGGACCCTCAACCCTCAATCACAACCATTGATCATCCAAACAGTTTTGGTTGACTTGGTCCAAACGGTTTGAAACCGTTTAAGGCTCCAAACGGTTTTGACCTAGAAGACTCAACGGTTTGAAACTGTTTAAGGCTCCAAACGGTTTTGAACTTATTTGTCCAAATGATCAACCCAACCCCAAATGGTCAACTCAAATATGTCCAAACGGTTTTAAACCATTTAAGACTCCAAACGGTCAACTATCCCATTTGGTCAACATGCCCAAACGGTTTGGGGTTCAACCTCCAAACGGTTTGCAAACCGTTTGATCACCAAACGGTTTGGTGAAAACCGATTGGATCATTTTGTTGAAACTGATTGCAACTAGATCTTATTGAGATGTGTGCTTAAGATTATGTCATCATTATCAAGCTTCAACCCCTCGAATTCTACTGCCATTTCCATGGTAGTTTCATCAATTAGTCAAAGAAATTTCAAGAAGAACAATTGATCATATTGAATTGAGGAATTGAATTAAATAACAATGAATAAGGGTTCAAGTTATATAACCCACCTTCAATTGAGCTTCAAAGCTTGGAGCTTCACATCAAAAATGGTGGATGAATCTTCTTCAACTATCCCAAGGCTTATCCTCAAGCTTTTGAGTGGAAAGATTGGCTAGAGTTGAAGATTGAGTGAAGAAAAGAAGAAATCAAGCATTGATTTGTGATTTCCACCATGAAATCAAGGTAAAAGAAGGTCAAGAAGCTTACCAACAGGTTGGGGGTCGTCCTCCTATTTCTCCTAAGATCCCTTGGTCGTTGTGCAAGCAATAAGTGAAAATGGATTCGAAATTACCCTTTCAACTCATGGATAAAGGAGCATATATATGAATTTTATTGAAAATTCATTTAAGAGAGAGAAAGTAGGGATTGTCTCCTTTATTTCCTTGCCACTTGCCCCCTTCCTTTCCTTGGTTACGAGGCTATATCTTTTTCCTCTTATTCCTCTCAATTATCCATAATTTAAAGAAAAGCAAATTAAGCACCTTAACCCTTATAATAATAATATCCATAAGTTGGTGGATATTTCTTTTTATTTACTTAATGTGAGTGGGTTCTCCACTCACATAGATATTTCCATTGCCTTTTCAAGGCACAAGGACGTCCATATATGTGGATTTCAACCTCTACAAATTTTGGTTGAAGGGCAGTACATTTAATATAATTATTTTTGCATTAAATTGAATTAGGGTTTCAATTATGCTTAAATCTTGATTATTTTAATATCAAGATTCTCTCTCCTTGAAAGAGGTACAAATGAGATGCCACTCCCATTTTCTTTGCTCTACATGATGCCAAGAAATATTAGGGACTCTCTGGAAGGGTTAATTTTCATATTGAACCCTAAGTTTTGGGTAAATTGCACATTACACCAAAACTAGGTTTTAATGCACAAACATTGCTTTATCAGCTCTTTCTTGGTACTCAAGCTACCACAAGCCATACCTCTGCATCATCTTTATTCTAATGATTCTTCAACACATGAGGAACATCTTATCATGTAACATTTGCAATTTAACCCCTCAACTTGGGTAATTTGCACTTTATGCCAACACAAGCAAAACATTATTTCAACGTCATTCAAAAAGGACTAAAATTGAAATATAACTTTCTCTTGAGCCTTAATTACTTTTCAAAAGATAATACCAAGCATATAATTATCTTTCTTAAACAAAACATCTAGGTTTAAAGCATAATCCAGGTCAGGGATGTTACATTTAGCCTCCATATTTATTACTTCTAATGCTTTTTAGTCCACAAACCCTAATTTCAACATCATAGGCCCAATTAAATGTCCATTAAGTCTATTATGCCTATTTTACATTAAAACTACCATTTTTATCCTTTTAAGTCAGGATACGATCATTAGGCCCAATTATAATCTTTGGTTTCTTTAAAAATGACAACTCATATTGCATTATAGTTCAATTCACATATTTGAACCCTATTTATCAGTAATTCCACATTTATCTATTAGAAAACCCTAATTACCATATTACGGGTTTTATCCACAATTATGAACTTTTATACTCAAAATATCTTAGAACCATCATATCTCGGCTTTATTCATGAATTTGAATAATTAAAGCCATTAAGAGTCATAATTACTAACATTAGGGTTTCAAGGCCCATTAAAGCATATTTATGCACATGGAACCCTAAATTAATCCAATTACATGTAAAGTTCATCCTTTTAGATCTTGATGTGTCTTTTTATAATAATCAGGTTAATATCAACTTTAAACATCCATATAACCCTTCCCAAATCATTAATCAATAAAGATTAGGGTTTTTCATTAGATAAACCATTAAAGATAGCATCTTTACATACATTTTGAATTGCAAGAAGAAATAGGCTTCAATTACATTTTTATTGCATTCCTTGCATTTTTCTAATCAATTTTGATATATAATATTCTTTAATCTGAGTTACCAATTATTTCGTAGGAATTAAACAAGATAAGGATTAACTAACAAATAGGAGATTGCCATGTAAGTAGCCCTCTCAGTGCGCGACTCGCTTTACTTGCATCTCGGTCAGGGTGATATTACACCTTTACCCTTGAGTTCTTGATTCAGAGTCACATGCGCCCGGGGGTAGGGAGGTCATTTTCTCCTTTCCATCTTCTTCTTCCTCGCGATGAGTCCCCATTCGCGAGCCAGCCTCCGAAAGAAGTCAACCCAGATGTTGACTTTGAGTATCTGGCCGCCCCAGCAACTGGAGAAGACCTCGCACCCTCCGCCACTCCTCGCCGAACTCAAAGGCGACAGCGATTTGCCTTGAGAGGGTGTAAACAGAGAGGATGAGCAGGAGACGTTTTGGCAGTTTCAGGGATTGGGGCGAGACCGAGGGAAACGAGGAGAGAGTAACAATTGATGGTGGGGAAAATAGCCTAGATATAGGAGGATATACACGATCACCGGGTGTCCATGCACTTAAATACCCTCAAGGGTCGAGGGTTGGGTTTCACGGCACAGGTGGATTGGGAAAAGATTCTAGAGAGTTCTAAACCAAGAAAAACCCAGGGTAGGCGGGTTCTCCTTGGTCTCCCGAATCTAAAGGAAAGGTTCTCGAGTTTGTCTATGCATTCAATCGCGAGAAAATCCCTTTGGAAATCTCTGCTACTTTCCTTACCTGGCCCGAGGTGGGTGACGATGCAGATGTCATTGGATCTTAGATCAACGGTTGTCATGCCACCCGCAAAAATAGAAAATAGGGAAAATAGGATAATTCCCTTAGAAATAAAGGATTCCCTTTTACTTTGGAAAAATCATAACTCTCAAACTGATTATCCAATTAATACCAAATTTTAAAAGAAAGTCCATAAAGACTTAATATTCTTATGTTCCAAAATTTGGAGCCAAAATACAAAAGGAATAACTCCTTTTCTTCGTTTGCAAGTCAATGACTTATAAGGCATTTATTGATGCCTTAAAACTTATATTTTCTCTCTCATAATCTTTTATTTTCTTTATTTTGATTCCTTTTATTATTAGAAACCATGTAGACACGAAATCTTATCCAAGATGGATCCATTGTCCATATTTCAACACGTTTCTTGTATTTCATTATTATCTCATAGTTTCTTCTTAATAAAGCAATATTTAATTAATCATTTGTCTTTCTTGTTGCATTATCTTTGCAACTTGGACTCCTTGGAACCCAAGGAACCCAAAAGGTATGAAATCCACCTTTGGGGGATATTCCTTTGCCTTCTATAGGTTTCTATATCTTTCTTTTCTCCATTTATTAATTATTCATTTACTAATTGAATTTTCTTTTTCTTTTCCTTGTTATTGGGTCCAATAGCCAATAAGGCTCACAAAACCACCAAACAAGGCTATTTACAAATGAAATTCATACAATACAATCAAATCAAATCATTACTTGTTCATTTATCTTTAATAGGAGAAACTACAGTTCTTGCTAAAAGAATCTGAAAATTGGGGTTGTAACATGGTCATTGTGGCATTGGTTCTCAGGTGTCTAACCACCCCACTAAACAACACGGCCCAGACCCATACAAAGTCAACAACGACCAAGCCATATATATGTACACTTAGTTGGTTATGTATTTGATCATAGGACAAGGGATTAGATCTTTTTAGATAGGAACAAAGGCATGAAATCAAAAGGCCAAAAACAAACATGAAAGAGAAAGAAAACAAGCCAAGAAATCATGCATATATACGAAAACATCTAAGTAGGTGTAATTGCACTTATGTCTGCATAGTGCATTTAGTTGAAAGTTAAGTAGATGAGATGTAATTAAATATCCATTTGAAAAATAAATCAACCAGTTTACTATAAAACCAATATAATCAAGAAATATAAAATATCTAAGCACAATATTAAGATTCTTTAAATATGTGTTTAAGGATTAAGATTGGCCAAGAGTCTTACACATCTAGCATGTAAAAATTTAAAAAGCTATGGAAGATCGGAGATTTTGATTAAGTGGGGATTTTATTTCAAATGAAGTAGATGTGTGTCTCTTTGAGACTGAGAAGATCTTCAAGCTATCCCTCTTTCCTAAAGATAAAATGAAGCGAAGCTTGCGGTCTATCTTCTCAAGTAAAGTGTCAATCTTTAGTGAGGACTAGATAATTGTTATGACCCACTCCGTGATTAATTAGTAAGTATAATGATTAGTGAATCATCAAGTTGAATAAGTTGAATTAAATATATAAGATACAATTAGTGTATAATGAAGATGATTAATTTAAGTTAAGTAATCACATATGTGATTAGTGCTTTGATCAACTATTACTAGTTGATTAGCATGTTTTCTCGCTTCGAGGTTGTAGTGGTTTTTGTGCTTGAGAATTTGCAAAAGAAATCTTTTCAATCGGACTCCCGAGGTCATAGTTATGGTATTTATAAGTTCTTTGGGTCAATTTTGTAAATTACCCATTTCTAATTGGCCCCTTTGCTTTATCTCCTTCTTCTCTAATTCGATAAAATAGGAGTCGGCCGCTTGAGCAAGCGCCGACCTGTTCCCGATTTCCAATAGCCGCAAGGAGTCATGGGCGATTTCCTGGAGCCCTAGCTCCGTTTCCCAGCAGGCGTATTTCCACCTTCCTTCCTCCACTCTTCATCTTCCCCTACCTCGCTCCATCCAAGCAGCTGCGCTGCTAGGGCGTCGCCCAGCAGGGGCCGCCCAAGCCATAGAGCAGCACCCGATAGAGCAGTAAAGCTACCAGCCGCGACCAGGGTGAGCTAGGGCTGGCGATTCTCGACCCCTTCAGCTCCGGAATGGCCACGCCCACCTCCCTTATCTCCTTCTCTACCGCGATGGAACAGGCAAATCGACAGAGCGGCGCCGATAGATCCAAAATAGGCCGCGACCTAGGGGCGACCTTGGAGCGATTTGAGGGGGGCAATCTTTGGCTTCTTGGCTCCGATCAGCAGTGCTCGACCTTCTCTTCTCCTTTCTCCGCCCTTCCTCTTCCGCTAGCTCACCCTAGCAGCGCCATCATCGGTCGCCCTAGCAAGGAGTAGCCACATCTTCGATCTGCAGAGCTACGGTCGTTGCAACCATGGATTCATGCCATCTTGGGCACAAGGAAGAAGTAGCTCCAAGCTCTTGGCTATCTGCAGCCGACAATGGTGGATGCCTTGCTTCATTTTTATCCAGTGGCTTTCCCAACTTCTGATTTCATCCTCAACGACAAAGCGGCCATGTTCCTCCTCTTCAACGTCATCTTCCTCCTTTCTGAGACTACTAGAACCTTTCCAGGTCTCCTTGCTACCTCCCTTCTTGACCTCAGCCTTTCCAACTAGAGCCGCAAGGGCTGGAAGGAGCAACAATATCGACACCATCTGTCCTGGTCCGTGAAATCACTCACCTGGCCCTGAGATGCGCTAGCTGCCGCTCATTGTTCTTCATGTTCTCACAAAACAACCTCAAGTATCAGCCTTTCTGGCAACAGTAGAGTGGCATGAAATGGATTGTGTATCGAAAAGACTTTGGGAAATTCCAAGGTTGAAGACAACCAAAATCCGGCCCAGAAACAGGCCCTGGAAGCAATTCCAGACGAACCCGGACAGTTCAAAATGCTGTGAGTAGTAGTTCATTTAGAAATCATTATTTAACTCAATTTAAATGCTTAATTACTTCTGTATCAGTTAGTATAACTTTTAAACAGTGTAATACATACAATAGAGTATGTTAGATTCATTGGAACTTGAAATACTTGATATGCTTAATGAAAATGATGAAATTTCCTGTATTATAAGTTGTAATGTATTTGCTGATTTAAAGGTAGATGTTTAGCATTGAAACTGGATAAATGATACTGAATCATGTTTAAGGATGATAAATGATATATATATGTGTTTTCAAGTGATGTTCAGAATGTGCAATATGCATGAAATATGATATTCCTGTTTATATGGTTATATGTTAATCAGTTAATAGACTTAAGTGCCCTAACACCGTAGAACCCCTTTGACAGATCTGCTTCTTAGGGGTGAAACTCGTGTTGCAACATCATCCGTACTTGTGTCATGGACACACGAGGAAAGAGAGGCAGTGTCCAACAACAACCGTGGTTGTGTCACGATGGCACTGGAGGAAAAATGGGGGTTACTCAACATCATCCGTGCTTGTGTCACGGAGGTAACCCGGTGAGACTCTCCGCCTGTGTACTCAGGTTAGAGGAGGAGTCTAGAGCACTCAGAGTAGTGCAATGAGGCCGTAGAGCCTATGAGTCAGGCCGGAGAGCCTGGGGTCCTGTGGCAGAGCAGGGCTGGCGTCAGACTTAGCATTTCCCGGGTGTGTCGCTAAGTCTTGTACGGTGGGATCGTAGTTCGCTACGGATCTTTATATGAAGGGTACACTGCATATGATTAGGGCATAATAATAATATAATTTGGTACTCATATAGGATCATAGTAAATTAAAGTATTCAAACTTTTGTGCTATTTCTTTATAACTGTTTATCTGTTCAAATTGTCTGTTATTGCATGGAAATGTGATTATATTCTACAAATCTGCTATGTTATTAGAACTGCCCTGCTTAGTACTGTACTTATGTTTTATTTCAATTTATAAACCTGATGAGTTATTTAGTGATAGCTAAGTGAAATGCTATTCACTGAGCGAGTAGGCTCATACCTCTACTCAAAACATTTTCAGGTCATCATCAGCAGTAGGAAATCTGAAGGATCCTTTCATCCTAACGCTCAGTCTGTAGAAGGTTTATGTAGTTAGTAGTTAGAGGTCTCTTAGTCCTTTCCCCTCGATCTTTGGGACAAGGTGTGGGTGAGAGAGAATGTGTATAAAGATGTAAATTAACTGTTATGCTTTATTTTATGTTGAACAATGTAATATGTTGTAGACTTTCTGTATATTGCTATTCAGTTTAATAAAAATGCTTCCGCAGTTTGTTTAGTTTCATTTTACAGCATAAATCAGATTATCCTATTAATGTCTTTAAAATGTTTTAAAAGTCATGAGTGGTTTGGCTAGTGTATAATCCCTCTGTCACGCCCTAATCTCATGATTAGTGGGTAATGCGAGATCGGGGTGTGACAATAATATTCAAGGAGTTGTAACACCCAACCATGGGATCAACAAATAAGCAAACTCATAGTCTGAATGGACACCCCACGAGAAGAGAAACAAAACAAAACCGACCTTAATTAATAATATCCAACCAAGTAGGCTAGAAGAAGTTCAATTAGATATTCCAATAGGATTTGTGTATATCATAACTAAAATAGACCATTATAATAATTACCAACATGCAGCTATACAAAGTCATCATAAGTGATCAAGGTAGACACTTGTTCATATATATAAAAAAAACTCTTTATTCATATATATACCGTCAACATCAAGTATAAGGAGTCGACGAGCACTAGCTCATGTGGTCGCAGCACGGGAACCTCATGAAGGGTCTCGGGTTTGAATCTCCTTGGTGGTACTGTTCGGAATTGTTTCTCCCATAGCGCAACCGACCACTACAAGAAACTGGGGTATTAACGTCAAGCTTCACGACCACCTTAATATCTTAAGCGGTAAGACATCCCAAGGTTGTGCCTAGTCGAGACAACTTTTTCTATAATGCCAAGCTGACTTAGTTTTTGGTTGTATATTGACGTATCTTAATGTTTAATGTGGCTATCCTAATGTTCAAAATCAGCATATATTGTTGCCTATGTTATGTGCCAAATATCACTTTTAATTGGACCTAATACTCTTTTTGGGTTTAACTGGATCTAATACTCTTTTTGTGACTGGATCTAATACTCTTAGTACAGATTTGACTTTTCCTAGTTTGCACCTTCAATTCGGATTGCATGAAGTCGCTATGGTATGAAAGATAGTGATTACATTGCTCAATACTTGTAGTTATGTATGACAATAAATATATATTTATTTTTTGATCACTCTCTTACATTCTTTACAATAATTCTTTTTTGTGTCCTTGACATTATTTTCAATGGTAATATATTAGAAATGTAATATGTTATTTTGCATACATATATATATATATATATATATATATATATATATATATACATACATACATATATATATGAGGAGATCGACCATAAATATGTAGATAACTACATATATAACTATACAATGTGTGTATATGAGTGGGGGAAAACCATGACACATGTATATATACATAAACTATTATTTTTAAAGGTCACCTAAGCGATGCCTAGTCACGCCTAGTCACAAGGCATTCAGCTGGAATGCCATGCCGCCTTCACGCCTTGACAAGTATGACTTACACATAACAAAAACTAATGTCTCCAAAATTTTACTAACCTTGATTTTATCATTCCATATATTCTTACTACAATAATTATATAATTAAGGATCTTGATATATGTTGTGAGTTAATTCATACTTTGACTTGTGGATATATTATTATATGTTGATTGTTGGTTGGATTTCATGGAGATTTCCATCATAGATGATTGATTTAGATCAATTTGTTTGTTTATACATAAAGCTTATTGTATGCCAAAATATTCATATATAAATATACATACTTGTATAATAATAAGTTAATTGTTCCTATTGTCGTGTCATGTCCTGCATTATTGAAAATTGTGGTGCCTCTTAGTCTGTCGCTAAATCCATGCTCGTGTACATGTTCGTGTTTCCTAGGTTAGGATCCAAGTGTGTTGCAAACATGAAAGACAAGTTTAGCAATTTTATACATTTTTTTTGTCATTATAACCATTTACGACGGAAAAAGAACGTCGTTGTTGACCTTTGTGATCAAGCTTGCTAGTCGTTGTTACTAGTATCAACGAGAAGATTGGGTGGTCGCAACTAGTATCAACGTCAGACATTTTATATAGTCGTTAAAACTATTAACGACAAACTATATAAGTCGTCGTGATTTGTAATAGTGACGAACTGAAATTATTCGTCGTTATCTTTATTAACGGCAAGACCAATAATGACAAGATGCGACAACTTTTTTTTTTCATCGTTAATAGTTTTAACGACAAACTTATTCACATTTACGACCAACTTTTTCCGTCATTATTGTTAACTTTTCCTGTAGTGGACCTCTGTGTGACTTAATGAGCCATGCTCCTTACGGGATGGGGTTGAGCCCCTCAAGTTGGGAAGTTGGGCTCGATGCAAGCCTTACGAGTCTCATGGGTTACCAAAAAATCAATTATAAGGTATATATATCCAAAATTTGAGTTATAGATACACCATCATGTGAAGACCCTTTTTGGACTCAAGTGTATTTGGACCACACTAAATAAACTAGCAAAATAGGCTCTCACCGTCTATTTATTGTTTTCCTAGAGAAGGTGGCTCTTCACCAGAAAACCCCGAGCAAGGTGTTAATAATCTAGAAAGGGTAAAGAAACATGAGAATGAGACCAAAGACTCAACAAGAGATAAATCATTTACATGACATGCAACATATACAATTTTAGGCGATTCAATGTTCAAACAACGACTTCTATAAAACATATCATCAGGAATAAAAGAAGTATACAACAAGGCATGTAATATATACAATGCACATCCACTAGTACAGAAAGGGTCTGTAGCGTCGGTTTTTTAAAGCCTGCAGCGTCACTTTTTTACCGACGCCTAGGTGGTCGTCGCTACAGAATTTGGTCTATAGCGTCAGATTATTTAACCAAATAAAACCGACCTTACAAAGTAAAAACTGACGGAAAAGGTTGTAAAAATGCTGACCTAGGTGAGAAAAAAGGAGCCTGTAAGGTCGGTTATTTCATAAAACCGACCCTGTAAACGTTCTCGGTCGAGAAAATTGTCGACCGAGAATGTTTACAGGGTCGGTTTTTATGAAATAACCGACCCTAAAGATTGAATAACATTTCAGTGGTAACTCTCGGTCGAGAAAATTGTCGACCGAGAATGTTTACATCGTCAGTTTTTATGAAATAATCGACCCTAAAGATTGAATAACATTTCAGTGGTAACTCTCGGTTGAGAAAATTTTCGACCAAAAGTATTTCGGTCTCGACCGAGAACCCTTTATAAGGTCGGTTTTTTGAAAATAACCGACCCTAAAGATTGAATAAAACATTTCAGTGTAACATTCGGTCGACAAGTTTGTCGACCGAGTCCTACACTGAAATGTTTTAATCAATCTATAGGGTCGGTTATTTCAAAAAACCGACCTTATAGAGGACATTATAGACTCGGTTTTTTACAAAACCCGACGCTAGAAGTTCAGTGTAACATTCGGTCGACAAGTTTGTCGACCGATAGATATTCGGTCGAGAATGTTGTCGACCGAGTCCTACACTGAAATGTTTTAATCAATCTATAGGGTCGGTTATTTCAAAAAACCGACCTTATAGAGGACATTATAGACTCGGTTTTTTACAAAACCCGACGCTAGAAGTTCTATTTCGGTTGAAAATTGTTCCACCGAAGAGTGTACAATCTCTAGGGTCGGTTATTTAAAAAACCGACGCTAGAAGTTACGATTTTTTAAACAAAATTTCTGCAGAAATTGATATAGAACAGAAGAACAAGAAGATTCATATATTCTGGGAGAGGGGAGCATTGATGCTCAACCATCACCATTCAAAACCACACATTCATAACAAAAATGATAATCAATATAATAATTTACAAAATGATAGAGTGCAAGTCTGAGATGACATATTACAAAAGTAAGAATATGAAAGAGTATGTACTCAAACCACATACATAAATGGAGCCGACATATTTAATCCAATACTATTTTGACTTCACTTATAAAATACTCTGACCACTCTTCTCGGAATTCATTCAAGTCCACATGTGCGTAAGGCTGAGTTGTAAAGATCTGTAACAGAAAATGCACATGTTAATATTTTATAAAAATGACTACAATTACTTGTAAATTTATGATGTTATTCTTTATTACCTGACTTATAGTCTGAATGTCATGTGATGCTTGTTTGACAATAGCTTGCATGTATTTCATTACATAGTAGCCACAAGCCCAGTCATTATTTTACATAGGACACTACAAATAATAAATTATACTTAATGTTAGTAAACTACTATAAACAATAATTGAGATAAGAGTATAAGAGTTGACATATTACAGTTGAAAATTAATACATAAAGAGTAAGCAGTTGTCAAAGTAGCTACCTTGACATTTTTCAAAGTCAATGTCTTTAATTTTGTGGGTATTTGTCCTCCAGCTTCACGAAAAGCCTTTATACCCCTATCAATTAAACTATAGTTGGTAAAATAGAAATTCTAAATAAAAATATCATGTTGAAGCAATTGATTAAATTTATGCTTACTCCATAGCTGACAATTTCAGTTGGTGACTCCTTGTTGTTTTACCCATTGGGTCAAGATAATAAAGAGTCATCAATTTTGGGACAATCACCAGTAATTCCCAATGTCTAGCTCTGAGTAAGAGTAAAACAAACATTAAAATAAATAGTTTCATTCATTATTAAAATTATATTGAATAATAATACTTACTGGACGTTAAAAAGAATTAGGATAATTTCCTTCCCCTCACTAGCAAAATATTTGAATGCATCAGAGAAGTACTCATTCACATCCTCAATATTTGTCTCCACCTGACTAGTGACCGAAGGAACTAAGAATGCAATATTCTTTATATCAAAGTTGGTGACCTCGGTATATAAATGGCTGTTAAACATTTGTAATTATTTTCATATGTAGAAATAAGCTAAAATGTGTATTGGAATTTTCTATATATTATTGATATATCCTTACCTTATCCATACTTCTATTATCGAAGTGTTCAGCCAATCATACCGGAACAACTCTATAATATCATCAAGAAAAATAAAATTCTCAAAGTCCCTCCCAACTGCATCTTCTGTTAACTTGACCATCATATTTGATCCCGATTTTTGGTTGGCTAAGTATCGACACAAACCTTTAGATTTGCTTCCCAATTCATCGAATGTAGTTTCGGGAATGAAAGATGGCTTGGGCATAGGAGGACGACTAGCAGAAGTTTTACTTTTCGGTTTACAAACATGTTAATTAAATTACATACTTATATTACATGAGTTCATATATGCAGTCAAATATGAAAAATATGATAGAAATAAGGTATACCTTGTCATTGATAACCAAGTGTCTAGGCCAACCCACCATAGCACCCTCAGCTTCTTCAACTGTACTATATTCAACATTAGGTATGGGTAGTGGTTTGTCCCCCATTCCGTCATACACAAGATGGATGGACACACGGCAGATGTCATCAGTAATTTGTTGGCAATGCAATGTACCGCCAAGGTTGTACACTTTGCCCGCTGCCACAACATTATATTCTAGAACCTCCACTACAAGTTTACAGTTAATACCAACCTAGATTGAAATAATAATAAGTTATATAAGAAACAGTAGAACATATACATGTTACAACTATATATATTATCAATATATTTATCATATTAATAACACAACATAATAGAACAAAAACTTACTGCAGATTGTTGTGGTGGTTCATCGGGAGTGATCCCATGACCTTCTACAACTGTAGCATGGGCTTGTACCTCATCACTTGAGAGACGTGCAGTATGAATAGGTTGAGAAGGTTGAGTAGGCTGATATGTAGACATTATTTCTTTTACTTTCTGCGCTACTAATGCTTCAAGATCCTCTTGTGTAAGACCTCCTACACGACCTCTTTTAGATTGCGAAGGGCCAAAATAAGACTTGAATCCTATGCCAGCTCCTAATCCCCTAACACGGCCAGGATGCTCCTTCGTACCAAGAGCAACTGCTAGTTCATCCATATAGCCAGTTGGGATGAACTTTCCTTCCTTCCTTTGCTCGTGGAGATCAATCTATTCATAGTTAATAAAAATATTAAATCACAATATCAATTAGATATAAATAAATCAAAGTTTGTGGAAGTTACTCTTTACTTAGTTGGGATAAACCTATCATCTTTTGCGCCACCTCCTTAGTTGCAGGGTTGACAATTTCAGCGGCTCGATTCTTTCTAGCATCAATCCATGTCATGTGTCGGGGTGGTCTCTCAACTTGAGTTGTACTAGATTCTTCTCCAGAAGATGTCATGTGTCGGGGTGGTTCTCAACTTGAGCATCATATGTCATAATACCTTCTTCCCATAGTTTCATTAGGTCATCAATTAGAGGTTGAAGGTAAACATCAATATCATTTCCAGGTTGCTTGGGCCCTGATATCAATGTTGACAACATCACATACTTATTTTTCATACACAACCAAGGAGGAAGATTGTATATAACAATCATAACAGGCCACGTGCTATGTTGGCTGCTTAATGTACCATAGGGATTCATTCCATCTGTACAGAGTCCAAGTCTTAGGTTTCTTGGTTCTTTACCAAATTGAGGGTATAATAAATCAATTTTCTTCCATTGTGGTGAATCAGATGCATGTCGTAGGACGCCATCATCATTGACCTTTAACTCCCCATGCCAAGACAAATTTTGTGCATCTTCTGTATTAGCAAATAAGCGTTGAAATCGTGGTATTATTGGTAGATACCACATCACCTTGGCAGGAGAGCCATTTGTAGCCTTAGCTGAATTTGTAGTCTTATACCTTGACGCACCACATTTTGGACAATTTATCAAATTACTATAGTCCTTCTGAAATAAAACACAATCATTTGGACATGCATGAATCTTCTTAGCCTCCATTCCCATTGGGCACATTATTTTCTTTGCTTGATGTGTTGAAATTGGAAGCTCGTTGCCTTCAGGAAGAATTTCCTTTAACAAAGACAACAGTGAAGTGAAACTCTTATCGCTCCACCGGTTTTGAGCTTTAAGAGTGTCTAATCGCATCACAACACTCAACCTCGTGAACTTAGTACAACCCTTATATAATGGTTTTTCAGTATCATGAACAATGTTTGCAAATAAAGAAGGTGGATCAATGACATTGTCCCGACAACTACGTAGCATCTCATCAATCATATCATCCTGAATCTGGTCATCTTCAATCGATTCATCATTAACATTATCATCATTATCTATATCTTCTATGCCACAACTATTAGTATCGACATTTTCTGCTCCATAATTCAATTTCTCTCCATGCCAATACCATTCATTATAACCTTGTATGATCCCATTGCATATGACATGATTCTTAATTTCCTCACCAGTATCAACTTTCAAATTGTTACAACAATTTCGACATGGACAATATAGCCTATCTGTAGGTAGTTTCCTATGTTCCTCAGCAAATCTGATAAATTCATCAAGACCTTTGGCAAACTCTGGACTGTAACGGTTCTTGATAGACATCCAACTTCGATCCATTTTCTATATCACATTAAAATTAATTATAAAACTAACAGTTTAATATTGATACTATAATAATCTGTAAGTTTTTATTGATAGAAAGTGTACCACCTATCCCATTTTTGAATATTTAATCTCACTAGTAACTGTATAATGTATGTTTAGTTTTGAAGAAAATTTCAGCAACATTTCCCCTAAGTTCTCCAAGTACACTGATGTAAATGGCAAATAACCACTAACATATGTACCCAGAGAACAAATGGAGAAATCCTACTGAAATAATCTACAAAACTAAACATACATTATACAGGTACATCCTAAGTGAGATTAAAATATCCAAAAACAGTCCCAAACCGGGGACTATCCAAAGTTTACTCCTAATGAGTAAATTTTGAACGAGTTTCTAAGTTAATATATAAATGCATTATTTTCATATTTATATATTAAGTTAAACATCATGCATCAACCCTAAAGTGTCAATCTAGGAGTACACATGTCTAATCTAGTATTATATTCTAAAATTTATATAATGATTACATATGAAAAAAGACATGCATATTTTGATTACTTGTACAAATTAGCAAAGTAAGGCCATTTCCAACAGTCCAAAGATTGAAATCATTATAATATTCACAACTATTTGTGAACATTACAACAGATATGATTAAAAAATTTATAGCTCCAACATAAATAAGTTCCAGGTCCATCTCGGTCGACAATTAGTCGACCGAGAGCCCACCTGCGTGCAGCGTCCAGGTCCACTCTCGGTCGACAAATTGTCGACCGAGAGTGGACCTGGACACTGCGCGCAGGTGGGCTCTCGGTCGACTAATTGTCGACCGAGATGGACCTGGAAGCAGCAATGGCAGCGGGCGGAATGAAGGGAACAAGGAGAAGGAAGCTCGAACATACATGGAAATGGCAGCGAGCTTCGTGGAGGAAGAGACAAACTTCACAGAGAGGCGGCGACCTTCGTGGAAGAGTGGAAGGCGGCGATGACGAGCTTCACGACAACGAAAAGCTTCACGGAAAGGAAGAGAGCTTCACGGCAAAGAAGAGAGCTTCACGGCAACGACGGGCTTCGTGGAGTAAGAGTGGAAGGTGGCGACGAAGAGCTTCACGATCCTCTTGGCGGCGTGGAGAGGCGGCAACGACGGAAAAAGAGGTTTCGCGGCGCCGCGGGAGAGAGATTAGAAAAGAGAAAAGGGTTTCACGGGAGGAAGAAAGACTAAAATTTTGGCTTTTTGTACGGAGCGAAAAACTCTAGCGTCGGTTAACAACCAAAAACTGACTCTACATATAAACGGTGCTCGTGTCGAGTTGTTTAATAACAATCAATCGCAAACTCGGTCGACAAATTTGTCGACCGAAAGGATCTATAGGGTCGGTTATTATGTAAAACTGACGCTACAAGTGCTAATACGAAGAAATCTGGCTGGTTTCGGTCGACGATTTGTCGACCGAAAAGGAGCAAGACTTCCTTCGTACAAGCACCTCTAGGGTCGGTTTTTTCGTATAACTGACCCTAGAGGTGCTTATACATGTGTGAAAAACTAAACTGGATATTTTCGGTCGACATTATTGTCGACCGAGACCCTTATAGGGTCGATTATTAAAAAAACCGACCCTAGAGGTGCTTCTAAGAAAAAAATCTGGCTTCATTCGGTCGACAGATTCGTCGACCAAAGATGTGTGAAAACTGGATCGAAAATTCATTTCGGTCGACAAATTGTCGACCGGGTATTGTTCTAGAGTCGGTTATAAAGGAAAAATGACCCTATAGGTGCTTATACACGTGAAATCTGACTCTAACTCGGTTGACAAATTCGTCGACCGAGGAGCTCTAAAGTGCTTCCACAACCCTAACAATGATGTTATGTGAAACTTTAATATATGATGATGTCGTATGAAACCCTAATATGGGATAATGTTATGTGAAACCCTTATATGGAATGATGTTATGTGAAACCCTTACATGGAAATGTTATGTGAAACCTTAATATAGGGTGGTGTTGTGTAAAAACCCTAATATGGGATAATGTTATTTGAAATTTTCAATATGGGATGCTGATATGTGAAACCTTAATTGATAAAGATGGAAACTCTAACCCTAATGAGGGAATAGAGATTTTATTTTTGTATTGCATGATGTTGATATGAAATTGATATGGTTGATATGAAATTGAGATGATTGTGTAACAAATATACTGAATACCTTGGTCAGATGACCTTAAGGTAATAGTTACCTGATAAGTGATAACCATGTTTAGTGATGAACTAAGGGTTTAAATACCCAGAATCAGCAAATGTGATGATGTTGGTATTGAGGGATGTGAATTCCCAACAATGAGACAAAAGATTGAGATCCCAATGCTTTATAACGTTTTGAAAAATACTAAACTCTATTCAAAAATTCTGTCGGTCGACTATTTGTCGAACGAAAAAGCTCTAAAGTCATCCTCGGTCGACTATTTGTCGAACGAAAGAGCTCTAAAGTCATCCTCGGTCGACAATATTGTCGACTGATTTGTCTTGGTCGATAATATTTTCGACCGAAATTAACCCTGTTTCAATGTTTTAAATTAAGTATCAAGTGTGTGTGTATGAGATTAACAAAGTGATGCTTTGTCAAATTTAGCCATAATTTATTTTTCAATCATTTGAAATAACAATATTCTTATATAACATGTATATGTCCAAATGAAGCCATGGAATACACTTTTATTCATAACAATTTAATGCCCATACACTTTATAAGATGAAACATGACATACTTTCTTTATAAAAAGATAAACATTACATCATTACAAAGATATCTCATAATCTCACTGAAAATACCGAAGGATTACATCAATGTCTGGATCTTTTCCAAGAAAGGGCTCAGCTCCATAATAATTGACCAGTGTCTGCCACTCCAAGGCACCTGTCTTGGTTAAGGCATAAGCCTCCAAGAAAGTGGGAACACGATCAAAGCGAAAGTGGGCAGCAATGTCTTGAAGTTGAATTGGGGAAAACTGAGTATGTGTGAGATCAGGAGATGGTGGAGGTGGAATTTGATAGTAGTTGTAGGAAGGATTGTATGGATTTATCGTGCCAGGATTAAGGGAATAGGGATATTCATCAGGTTGGTTAGGAGAGATAGCTTGCATCCTTTGGTTTAAATAAGTCATGCCATGGTGATTATAATCCAATTGCCTACTTAGGTGATATTGGGATCCAGCAATGTATGTCAAGGTGTTTGTAATAGGATCATGGGGTAGGTTGGTAGGAGGAGGTGGTGGAGGTATGTCTTGGGTGGATGTCTCCCCTTCAGTCCTAGCCCTTTTGTGGCCAAAGTCGGTTCCCATCTTTTCCACCGTATTTTTACTTATTTTTTGGGGTTTTCTATCCCATGTGTAACCTAAGTCGTCCTCAATATTCTTCTTAAGAAAATGTTGAGTGATTTGGCATACAAAGTCAGCATATGGTGGATTTCCAGAAAACTCAAACATATTCTTAATGATGATACGAATAAAGTTTATGGGAATACTTTTGAGAATGGCATAGATAAGGTACATACGAAAGGTGGGTACCTCAGATTTGTTTATTCTAGGATGGATATTGGTGGCAACAATGAGATTTATGATCCTAGCTTCTGGTTTTAAATTTATTGCATAATAGGTACCCCTATCTTCATGACAAGTCATATTGGATTGAAAGATGGCTGTTTTGACATCACTAAGGCTAATTGCAGTGTTATCTTGGGAGAGTTTGTTGAGTGGAGTTCCTCTAGTGAGATCAATAAAGTTTTTATATTCTTCTATATCTATGTCAAGCATATCAAGAATACCCTCCTCAGTGAAATGGAATCCATACCCACCAACCATAGAGGAGAAGGAATCATGGTCAGGATGTTCGGCTAAATTGGCATAGAATTCATTAACTACTTTGGAGGAGTAGGAAGGGAAGGAGGGATTTAGAAAATCGGTCAAATGTTGCACCTCGAAAAGTTCCTCCAAATCGACAATGCTTTGGAAGTCCATGACGTCGACCGGCCGTCGTGGAAGAGGAGCTTTTGCCGATAGCCTGAGGTAGCGGTCGCCTGCAGCTACGTCGATGAAAGGGACGTCGTTGATGAACGGCAACGTTGAAGGGGTTGTCCTTCCTTTCCTACCTGCAACTTGCTTCTTTCCGCGCGCAGATGATGAAGCCATTTCGTTGCTTTGAAATGGAGAAATAGCAAGCAAGAATTGGATGTAAAGAAGCTGAAGATTTTCACAAGAATACACTAGAGAGGAGCTAGAGAAGTGAGAATGTGAAGGTGTGAAGAAATGGATCGTTTTGGGTGCTAGTTATAGCAAAACATACCCAATTTCGGTCGACAATTTGTCGACTGACGCCCCCAACGGTCGTTTTCTGGACCGTTCTCCTGGTCGCCCAACGGTCGTATTTATGGCCGTTACGACGGTTGAAATTCTAGCTGTTATGACTGTTGATTTTTTAGCCGTTACGACGATTGATTTTCTAGCCGTTGTGACGGTTGGTTTTTCTAGACGTTATTCGGTCGACAAATTAGTCGACCGATATGATTCGGTCGACGATTCGTCGACCAAGATTGAGCCAGAATTCATTCGTTTAAGTACCTATAGGGTCGGTTTTTAGGTTAAAACCGACCCTACATGTACTTATTCATGTGTGAAATACTAAACTGGATCCTAGTTTATCTCGGTCGACAATATTGTCGACCGAATGTGCTTCTAAGGTCGGTTATAAAGAAAATACCGACCCTAAAAGTTGCTTATACACTTGAAAACGGACTCCTTATCGGTCGACAAATTTGTCGACCGAGAAATTCTCTAAGGTTGGTTATAAGTGCAAATCCGACGCTAGAGGTGCTTATACATGCGTGAATTATCTGGATCCAGAATAGATATCGGTCGACGAATTTGTCGACCAAGTATATCGGTCGAAATATTGGTCGACCGAGGAAGCTCTAAGGTCGGTTTTAAGTGCAAATCCGACGCTAGATGTGCTTATACATGCATGAACCTTGATCCAGAATAAATATTGGTCGACAAATTTGTCGACCGAGGACGCATTTAAGGTCGGTTTTGTAGAAATAACCGACCTTAGAGGTGTTGAACCGAGGAGGACTGTAAGGTCGGTTATAAAGAAAAAACCGACCCTATAGGTGCTTGTATACGTGAAATTCAGCTCATTTTCGGTCGACAAATTTGTCGACCGAGGTGCCCTTTAGGGTCAGTTATAAGGTAAAACCGACGCTAGAGATCGAGGCGCGAAACCAAATTTTTGCCGCGGGAAAAATTGTCTATAAGGTCGCTTATTTTAGAAAAACCGACCCTATAGAGATGTACTACAAGGTCGGTTATTTTAAAAAAAACGACTCAAAAAGTCATAAGTGGTTCCCCCGATTTTTATAGACATATAAGGTCGGTTATTTGGAAAACCGACCCTATAGAGAAACACTACAAGGTCGGTTATTTTAAGAAAAGCGACCCAAGAGGTCTTAAGTGGTGCCCGCATTTTTTATAAACATATAAGGTCGGTTATTTGGAAAACCGACCCTATAGAGTTACACTACAAGGTCGGTTTATTTTGAAAAACCTGACCTAAGAGGTCTTAAGTGGTGCCCGCATTTTTTTTAGACATATAAAGTCGGTTATTTGGTAAAACCGACCCTACATGTAGTGACGTTATAACCCATTTCTGTACTAGTGATCCGAGCAATAAAAGAAATACAATATGTGAAAACAGTAAGACAAATTACACAAGTAAAGCTACACATTTTAACTACCTATTTAATTATTAAGACTTGAATAGTTGGGATACAACACCAAATTTACTAATGAAATCCTCCGGTCCACCATAGAGAATTTCACGATCAATTGATCTAATTAACATCCCGTCATGCCTAGGTCAATGTGATTACAAAGTCACGGCTACGTAAAAATCTCTACCACGATTTCAACATAACCCTAAGCCCCTATTTGGTTAGGGATACAATCCAGAATGTGCGCTGTTTTTGTGTCATGTAGGTGCTAATCCCGACTAACTCGCTCAGGATCCAGTGTTGTTTTGCTTGACAAAAATTGGACTGACGGGTCCGTTTTGCGTTCCGTAATCCTCTAATCCAGACCAAGTCAGTCATCCTAACAGCAAAATTTGAGGATCTCAGTCTGAATTTAGCTGTATTTTATTATTTTATTTTATATGTTAGACTAAAAAATACAAAATATGTGGTCAGTCTAATTTAATCAGTGCTTGTAATGGAATTGAGTTGCAAAGCACTGGAATTGAGTTGCAAAACAAAAACAAAATCGAATCCAGATAAACTAATAATAATCTGTCGACTAACTGGATCCGGACTTCATAATCTCAATCTGAAACCAAAGAGCTACGCTACACACAACCGGCCAGCCACCCGCTGGCATACCCGGTCCTCGGGACTGGTTGCTGTGCCAACTAACTGCAATAGCATTTAACATCAATTAAAGCAATAAAGGATGAGAGAAGGAGAAGAGAGAGAAAATGGTTTTGTCCATAACTTTTAATCCGAAACATATTTTTTGACGAAATAAATTGCATTAGAATCCTCGTAGAAAATACTTTCCAATGAGACTAGTGTTGACATATTTTGAAATAATGATATTACGCGAAAAATATAGTACCATATATTAGGATACCATATGCATGTTCTGGGTACAGACGTATAGTACTCGTGAATACTGTACTTTTGAATGAAGGAGGATCAACAATACTCGTGAGTACTGTACTTATGGATTCATAAGTACTGTAGCCACTTGTTAATACTCAAGCATAAGTACAGTACTTATCAAGTTATAAAACCAAGCATAACCGTATAAATGATGTAGAAGTATAAGTACAGTACCTTCGGAATCGCATAGCAACATTAGTCATCTGGACAATTTCTTTTACATAATGCAGACATAAGCTGAGTACCTACTTGTTAATGATCTCAAAAGTACAATACACATCAGGTCAAAAATCACCTATAAAATGCAACCATAAGTATTGTACCCACATGTTAATTTCAACTCACTTACTGACGCATAAGTATAGTACCTAACAAATTATATATCAAGCATAAATCAAAAGTACAGTACTCATGAGTGGTACTGGCCGATCACTCCTTCCGGGACTTTCACTATGAAATCTATCTACACATGGCTTCATAGCAGCTCGCATACCGGCAGTGACGGAAAGTGGAGCTCCATCTGGAAACTTCAACTCCCTGCCCGCTTCAGGACTTTCCTCTGGCTACTTCAGCACAAGGCGCTGCTTACAAACATGGAGAAAGCTCGACGCCATATCCCCACGGACGCTACCTGCCCTATGTGCAACAATGCCGCCGACACCCTTCTGCACTGTCTCCGGGACTGCCCACCAAGTAGGAATGTATGGCTCGCCTTGAGCACCCCTCTGGCCTTCTTCCAGTTGACAGAAGATTCCTGGATTCTTGAAATCTTCTCCTGTAAATGCACCGATGAGGAGTCCATGATCCCCATAGTGGCCGTTTGGGCCATCTGGCTGCACCGCAATGGTTTTATCCATAATCAACAATCTCTCACGACGGCTCAGTGTGTTGCTTTCATCAAGAACAAGGTCCGTGCTATTTTGAGCATCCCTGCCACGGTGATCATCGCTCCTACAGCACCCACGGATGTTATCAGACCACCTGCTACGCAGAACATTTTGATATTTGTTGATGCCTCCTATTCTTCACCGTCTGCTGCTGCCGGTATGGGTATTCATGTTGTGGATGATAATGGCAGACACATAATGGGCTATGGCTCGCCCAGCTGCATCGGTTCGGCGTTGGAAGCAGAAATCCAAAGCATTCTTTGTGCCTTGGAGCTCTACAAAACTACGGGGTGGCGCTCCCCTGCCATCCTGTCGGATGCTCTCAATGCGGTTCGTATCTCTACTGAGACCGATCCTGCAACAACCATGCTCCGTCCCCACATGAGGCGTCTTAGGATGCTTTGTGAAGATGTGGGGAAACCCTTCTTTTCACATGTACCTAGGAATTTTAATAGGATTGCCGATGGCATAGCTCGGTTCTCCAAAAACTCCTCTAGTCCTTTTTCTTTTTCTTCTAATCAGCCTTCTTGGCTTAATATAGATTTAAATGTATGCATTTCTGAAATTTGGCCTGCAATAGAGAGCAGGATGAATGAAAGCTAATCTCTATGGTTTCCCAAAAAAAAAAGTACAGTACTCACGAGTATTGTACGTCTGTATCCAGAACATGTGTATGGTATCCTAATATATGGTAGTATGTTTCTCATGTATTATCATTATTTCAAAATATGTCAACCCTAGTCTCGTTGAAAAGTATTTTTTACAAGGATTATAATGCAATTTATTTTATTTCAAAATATGCTCCGGATTGAAAGTTATGGACAAAAATATTTTCTCTGTTTTCTACTTCCCTCATCTTTTATAACATGCACATTATTTTAACAGTTTTTTCCCAAAACTCCCCTCACTTTTCTTATAATTCCAGGATACCCCCTCTCCTTTCTATAATCCCAGCCAACCCCCTGCATGTATTCTAGAATTCCAAAAAACTACTTGACCATATTTGAAATTTCTTAGATTTGTTGGCGTTTCAAATAGGGTCAGTTCTGGTCGGGCTTGTTCAATTCTGATCTTGTTTGTGTCGTTGTGTATAATTTTATAGATCAGGTTAAATGTTGTATTTTGTGATAATTTTTTTTATTATAATTTTGAGTCATTTAAGTTTCAATCATGATGTTCTATAAGGTTGTACATCGGTCCAAACCCGGACCGGACCGAGACCCGGTTAACAAAACATTCATGGACCGAGAACCGGACAAGTAAGAACCGATCCGGTCTATGGACCGAGGACCGGACCGGGACCCGACCGAGACCAAACCGGATAACCAATATTCATAGGCTCTTGATTATAATATATAAATAATTATATTATAATTATTAAATAATGTATAATCCATTTGATTTTGTTAAAACAAAGTAAGTTAACACAATTAAATTCTTATAACTTGAGAAAGTAAACTATATCATAAGAATATTAGGAACATTACTAATACAACTAGAGTCATTATTAATGTACAATAAATCCCACAATCCTTCGGATTTCATTAATAGGTATAAGATTTTTTTATGTTATTTGGTCCAACAGGTCCAAACCGATTTCTTTCTATCAGTTTTGAACCGAACCGGACCGGACCGGATCGAGGATAAATAGCAGACCAAGGACCGGATTGAAAGTCAAGTCAGTCCAAGACCGGATCATACCGACTAGCCGGTCCGGTCCGGTCCACCGATCTGGAAGCCATACTATTCTATCTGGGTTTGGATTTGTCTGGGTCAAACTTTATAAGTCCGGTGTGGTTGAGTTAAAGTCAATTTGCACATATGTCGGCTTGTTCAAGAAAAAAACTCAACCCAGTAATTAAAATTTGAAACATTTGTGGTGTGTGTGGGTTTCAAAATTGGTTGGTTCAAGTCACGAATGACTCAGGTCAGATTAGATTATGCCTCCTTCGACTTAGGTCGCCATGTGTCTAGATGTCTTGGGTTGGTTTTTTTATTTGGCTCATGTAGGTTCTGATCCTTCTTATCTCATAATAGATATATTCAGGTCAAATTTTGAGTCATATCTGGCACAGCCATGTTGGGGGTGTACATATTTGGGTCTGATAGTTTTAAGACTAATATAATTTGAATTAATAATAAAAGAAATAAATGATGTTGAAGAATAAGATCAATTTCCAAGTTATTAATTTATATACACGCGGGTTATACAAATGGGTGGTTGATAAAAATAGGTATATAACATCATACTACATAGTACGATCAATTTACTCGATCTACTCACATATTTTCAACCCAAGCCTGACACATCTGCATTAAAGTTGTAAAGTCGGGTCCGAACAAATTCGAGGCTAGATAGACCCAAACCAATCCTAATTAGACTCAAAGTATACATATAATGTAACTATACAAATTATTCACATTCCTAATTTAATTAAGGACTCATCTAGGTACCTAGATGTACATGAAATTAATAGGCTAGAAATTAATATTTATTTTTTAATATTACATATTTCCAAATTCAGAATGTCATACAATATAACATGTAATAAAATTAAAAATAAATAATACATATGACATTTCATTCACCCATGACTTTGTAAACTTGACCCGACCCATATGTGGGAAATGAACCTAATCCAGACATGTCACACAAGTAAAAATCTAATCCAAATAAATCAAAAGCTAGATAGACCCCACCCATACTTGATGCAATACTAAATGGCCCGCATATTTAGCAAAAGAAAATATGGCAAAATACAATATGGAAAGTAGGTTAGAGGGGGGCATTTGGAATTTTAGAATAAAGAGAGGGGGCTGGTTGGAATTAGAGAAAAGAGAGGGGGTATGTAGGAATTTAATGAAAACTGAGGGGGTATTTGGGAAAAAAACTCTTATTTTAATTAGTGCTGACATGCACATTTAGTGCAGCAGGAGTCTAGTCCCGAGGAACGGGTGGGCTACCGGGACGTGTTGGGTTATGGATAGATTTTTCAAACCAAAAAGGGGCTCAAACGAAGCAACACATGCGTCGTCCAGGGAGGGGGACGATCGCCTGCTCCAGTTTTCAACCATCAATGCGCATTGGTAACAAGAACGTTATCCAAAACAGACTAGACACTGATGCACGAGTACCTTCCTCCAATGCATCCCACGTACACCACCACCTGTCAGTTATAGCGGCCCGCTGGTTGCCACTTACCACGCCGCCATCTGCCTTTAAAGGAGACACTCGAACTTTCCTCGGCTCAATCCATCTATCTTTCGTACAACACCAAAAACCAGAGAGAAGCAGAGCAAGCCAGAAGCACACATACCACACCCCATCCCACGTACCTAGCCATGGCGTCTCTCCAGCAACACAGGAAGGCTGACCCAGCTTCCCAGAAAGACGAGCAGCAGCACCAACAGGAACCTCCCGTCGTGCAGAAGCGCACGGCGAGAGTTAGCATACCCATCGAGGAAAAGAACACGACGGCAGCCAGCAAGGGGACTGGGAGAGTTACCGTTCCCATCGAGGAAAAGAACACGACCACCGCTGGCGCCGCTGGAAGGACTGCGGCGTCCACTGAGAAGAAGGCTACGGCAGGCTCCACTAGAGCCTCTGAGTCAGCAGAGCAGAAGGGCCATGCGGCCGGCAGCGGTAAGACGCCCATGACGAACGAAGAGATAAGCGGGTACCGCGCGCAGGCACAGCAGGGCTCCATCGACGCCATCCGGCAGGCACAGGAGCGGCTGTCCAAGGCGATGGATACTGCTGGTGCGCAGGCAAAAAGCACCACCGCTGCCGGGGGTACGACAGGTGGCGGTACGGCACAGATGACCAACGAAGAGATCGGGAGGTACCGGGCACAGGCCCAGCAGGACTCCATCAACACCATCCGACAAGCGGAGGAGCGCTACTCCAAGGCGAAGGAAGCTGCCGGGGCTGCCCTGAGGGACACAAAGGACACCCTGGCGCACGGCGCCGGTGCCGCGAAACACTATGCTGCAGCCAAGACTGAGGAGATCAAGGAAGCGGCCGTGCGGGCCGCACAGAGGGCGTCTGAGCTCGCAGCCGAGAAGGGCCCACAGGTAGCAGGCGTGGCGAAAGGCTACACGACATCGGCAAAGGATTACGCGGCCCAGAAAACCAAAGAAGGGCTGGAGACGGCGAAGGACGTCGCCATGAGGACGAAGGACTACACTGCGGAGAAAGGGAAAGGAGGGTTAGAGGTGACCATGGATTATGCCGCAAAGACGAAAGACTTCGCGGCTGATGTTACCATGGGGGGTCTGGAGACAGCGAAGGATTATGCTGGACGGACGAAGGATTACGCAGCAGAGAGGGGACGAGAGGGGTTAGAGGCGACGAAAGACTATGCATGGAGGACGAAGGATTATGCAGCAGAGAAGGGACGGCAGGGGATGGATACGACCAAGGAGTATGCGGGATATATGGCCGAGAAAGGGCGGGAGGCCATGGCTGATACGGGAAGGAGTACGGCTGAGTATGTGGAGGAGAAGGCTCGAGGTGGGAAAGAGGCGACGCAGAAGTGGAAGGAGCAAGGAGGGTTGGGGTGGGGGACGGGAACTATGGAGTATGGCACGTTCGGGCAAGGGGAAGGGTTAGAGCAGCAGCAACAGTTGCCCGAGGGATACATGGCTGGAGGCGGAGATCAGATGGGCCAAAGCGGAGGGGGTACAGGGTGGTTTGGGTGGGGGACTGGGGCGGAAAGCGGAGGACGGAGAGGAGGGTATGGGCAGGGATACCAACAGCAGCAGCAGCAGCAATCCACCGTGCCCTCTGTATTCACGACTAGGGCACCTGCGCAGGAATGGAGAGCTGGAGAGAGGAGCTCCCTCAGAGGAGGATGGCTGCCGAAGGAGCACTCTGGGCTTAGGATGGGGGAGACCATGGATACCACGTCCACTTGGCCTGCTACTGAATACAACAGGGAGGTAAATCATACATGCACCACAACAAGCTGCCTAATTCCAGTATTCCATGAAGTTTTATAACAACATTTGATCGATCTTTATATTCTTGGTTCTTCCAATTCTGATTTGCAGGAACTACACGACTGGGGTACCCGAGAGGCGGCGGAGAAGATGCGAGGTCTGTCTATAGGAGGAGGACCCATGGACGAAGATGCCGTGGTCGAGAGTAGTGGCGGTGCCGGTGGGTTGCTCGAGGCTGTAGGAGAGACCGTCGTGGGCATTGCGAGAGAGGCCAAAAGCCTCCTCACTGGAAGCGATCCGGCTCGGCCATTTTTCTAGTCGCAGCTCTTTTTCCTTTGTGAGGTTAGGGGGGTGTTCTTATGTCGTATTTTGTTGTGTTTATCGAGAGAGACGCATGTACATAAGAGTGCCGGGTTGGAATGTACTTAGCGAGACATATTATCATGCATTGACGGAGTAAACTAAGGTTTTTCAGTGTTTTTAAAATATACAAAGATGTCTCTAGTATAATATATCACGTGGAGATCATATAAAAAAAACAATGTTAATAGTGGTAGTACATCATATTATATCAACATAAGATGCCCGGTTGGTAAAAGATACATCGTGCATTGACAGAGTAAACTAAGGTTTTTCAGTGTTTTTGAGATATATATAAAGATGTCTCTAATATAAAGTACCACATGCAGATCGTATAAAAGAAACAATGTTAATAGTAGCAGTATATTGCACTATATCAAAACTTCTTTCTGAAATGAGAGTGCTTATACTAATTATCTGAAACTTTTTTTTATATATAAAAAAGGAGGATTTGGAATATGATTTTGAGAAACAGAGACTTGTGAATGTATCTTTTGAAATATAGTGACATCTAGTCAAGTGATCGTCCATCAAGACAATACTTCATTACAAAAATTTATATCTAGCGAAAGTAGAAGTTGATCACAGCATGTCCTATTTTCATGAAAGACATGATTCTGTGGCGGTTTTATTATCGTTATTATTTTATTATCATAATATATTGTAGTTTCAAGATAAGCACCACTACAAGTTGTCATTGAAGATTTGTAGTGAAGTGCGTGTCCTCATGAATACTTAGTACTGTTTTAATCAGAATATCTAAAATTGTTATTGTAATATATTCTCTTTTTGGTGGTGTCGTCTTATTCACGCTACTTATTATTTGAGTCCAAAACAACTTGAAATTAATGTTGATGTTTAATGATTTCCAGCGTGGCTTATCATATCATTTAAGCAGAAGTGTGATGAAAAGGAGTACTTTGAGAGTTTGCAATTATGCCAACTACTTTAGGGTTGCACACGTTGCTAAAGTGCCTTATCAGTTTTAAGAACATCGCTTGCTTCGAGCTGGTTTCCTGTGAGCACTTGGATGGTTGGGCATGCATTTGAACAAACTGCAATATTGTCCCGGTTGTTTTCTCTATTGCATGCGATTCCAGCGCCAGTTTTGAGTGTGTGTCCTCGGAAGGCGTCCTCACTGAAAAGGAAGATGTCGATGCACCCTCTGGGTTTGCAGTTTAAATGGTTTGCACGGTAAGGGGCAAGTTTGTAAGTAGGAAAAAAAATCAATTTAGCACACTTTTACAAAAGTATTTACCAACATATCACATTTTGTAAAATATTTTTCAAAGTAGAACACTTAGGTCTGAAAATACCACTTTGTGTGGAGTTTTGTAACTAAAATTGAAAAGCGTCACAATAATTGACGCCGACTTTTAAATAAAAAATTTTGAAAAAAAAATAGAAAAACGTCACATGAAGTGGCACTTTCCATTTGTACTCAATATTGAGTGTAAATGGAAAGCGCCACTTCATGTGGTGTTTTTCCATTTTTTTTTCAATTTTTTTATTTAAAAGCAGACACGTCAATTATTGTGGTATCTTTCAATCTCGCATATAAAAACACCATTAAAAGTGGCAGATTTCACACAAAGTGTGTTATTTTGAGTTATAGTTTACAAACTGTGCTATGTTAGGTAAATATTTTTATAAAAGTATGTTAAATTGGTTTTTTTCCCGTGTAAGTACTAACGATGGCTCGGGTGCGGATCCTTTATAAAGGCGGCTAGTACGGAAGGAGGCGGCTTAGTTTTACCATAAAGGCAGCTAGTATCGAACGAGGCGGCTTGGTTTTGCCGCTATGGGCAAGCTCATCGCAGAATTGCCGGAGGGACAAGCACGTAACCGTGCATAGCGTGAGGTGTTGTGAATCTTAGGTGGGGTTGGTGATAGTTCTTATCCATTCCTTCTCTTGCGTGATGAAGAAGCAGTGCTCTATGTTTAAGGCTTAACCTTCCATCAAAATTTACAAACTCCACATCGGCAATGTGCGATTAGCAACTATTCACATTGTCTGATACGGGCGCGAGAACGTGAAACTGGTGATGTGTCCTCATGCAACACTAGTACATCTCTTTTGTAGACACTATAATAAAGCAACAGTTGTAATCAAGCAACTCCAGCCAACTCCTTACAATTTTGCATTATTAATCTTCTTGGAAACAAAATAATGAATATGAAATTGTAAAATATTTTTTTAAAATTCTCTCCACTTTTTAGTAGATAGCTATCGATCCAACTACGTGCGAGTTCGTATACATTTCACAGCTAAGTTCAGATTCAGTACCGGAGTGTATTCAGCACAATGTCAAAAGTCATCAACAAATATACAATAAATAAACTAGCACAATGTGTACAGCCAGATGTTCATTTGATTAGCAAAATAAAATACAAAATTAATTGATTATTTTTGTATATTTTAATATTTATTATAAATATGTGTAAATTATTATTTCATTTTATAATAATGTCTGAGTCAACCAAAATCACGTTTCCATACATTTTTCTACTAAGTCAAAAATTCGTACTTATATATACTCATTGCAGTGTTAAGTATTCAACGACAACATACTAAAAAAAGTATAACACAGTGCGGCTCGGTCGTTAAAGCAAAAAATATGCTAATACGGTTGCATGATGTATGGTTGCATATATACAATTGTTACAACAAAGACAATAATGTTGACCAACCACCTCCCACCCAACCACTTGCATTTATTTTCTTTTCACATACAATTCAAATTTTTTTCATTTTGCCTTCACCTACATTTAAGTTTTTTTTCACTCCACTTCAGTGCAACATTGTCACATTTTGCTCAAATATAATGCAATCTTGCTTGATCGTCAATGCACTACTAAAAATTATTCTGAATAAGACAAAAAATAAATTAGAACAATGTTCACGATCAGGAGAATTTGTGATCTGAAAAATATAATACCTATAAAGTATGAAAATATTTTTGTTCCACTTTGGGACTGCTCATAATGTATGACTCGACTAAAATCATATTTCTATATATTATTGTGCTAATAAAAAATCAGTACTTAAATGTACCTATTGCGTTGCTAAGTATACAACGTTAATATACCAAAAAATATATAGCACAATGTGGCACAATCGTCAAGGCAAAAAATCTACTATTGTGGTTGCATGATGCATGGTTGTATGCATGCAACTGCTGCAACAAACACAATTACATCGTTCAACCACCCACCAACCAACCAATTACATTTATCCCTTTGCCAAATATAATTCACAATTTTTTATTTTTCCTCTACTTACATTTGAATTTAATTTTTTTCATTGTCCCTCCAATTTATACGACATTGTGATATTTGTTTGTAAATATAATACATTATTGAGTGATCGTCATTGCACTACTAAAAAATACTCCGCACAAGACTAGAAATAAATTAGAACAAAGCTTGTAGTCAAGAGAATTGTGATAAAAAAAATACAATACGAAGCACAATAGCCATTTCTAATTATTTTAAAAAATTACATTTTATATGCATAACTACGTTATTGCATATGACACAATAATAACCACATTTTCCATTGGGAACAAAATGAAAACTTCATTACGAATATCATAGTACCACAAGTTCTTCAATAAATGTCTAATTTTTAGACATTAAAATACCAAACTTAGGCCCAACAACTAAAATAAATAAAAATGACAGCACCGGAAAATCAATCCCTTGGCCCTGATCTTCCTCTTCATTGTGAAGGCATGGCGTCAACATGGACGCTAGTGTGACGACAGAGTGTGTGTGGGTGTGTCGACCGTCAGCATGAGTGGGGTGGCGGTGTGGGGGCGTGTGCGGCAGTACAGAGGCAGGAAGAGCATGAGAACGAAAGAGTTGTAGGCGTTGTGGGCACGGCTGCATGGGCTCGACAGTATGGGTGCAACGATGACTAGGTGTGGATGTGGCCTAGGCATGACGACAACCATTGCGACGTGGCTGGTTGGGTGCAACTTCATCCTAAACGCTACGGTGGATGTGGAGAAGCTTGGGCACGGTGATAGGTGAACGTGGCTTCGTCCTGGGCGTGATGACAGACAGGAGCAACCTAAGCATGATGACAGGTTGGCCATGGCTTCAGCCTAGACACATCGGTGGATGGGGACTAATGGCTGCTTGGACACGGCCGCATGCGATGGCAGGCTGGCTTGATCACAACTGTTGTTTGTTAGGGAAAGGGTCAAGTTAACCTCCTGATTATCTTGGACCGGAAGACAAAAAGTTGTCCAGAAAACTATTCACTTATGTATACGTTAACCTCCGCTACAATCCACAAACGTGCACTAGACACCACCTATCAGTTTCTTTCAGTTGGACGGTCGTCGCTCACCATGCCATTGCCCGCCGTTGTAAATGAGTATGATCCCAACCTTCCTCCACTCATGTATTTGGCACGATCTGACACTAGAATACCAAAATCAACAAAGAGAGTTAGAGAAAGTTAGTGTTACATAAACCTCAATTAAACTCTCTTGATTCTCCATTAGCCAACCATGGCTTCACTTCAACCTAGGAGAGGTGACGCGGCCTCCCATAAAGACAAGTAGAAACAGGAGGAGCATTTCCAGCAAGGAAATACTCCTTCCAGGCAAACATGCACCACCGTGAAAATCTGACATGATGAACCACCATGTCATTAATTTGTGATTGACTATATTTTAGTTTTGAGTAATCTCGTTTAGCATGGCGGGTTGCCACAATGAATGGACATATCCTACTCCATTTAGTAATCAAAGAATACATCTTTTTGCTCCTATTTCGAGGAAGGAAGTGGAGGATGTGATGAATAATTTGAACTCTGACAAGGCCCTAGGGCCTGATGTTCTTAATGGATTGGTTTATAAGAAGCTTGGAGTATAATTGGTAATGATGTCTTTGAGGCAGTAAAAAATACTTTACTAATGGTAATATTCTTGAGGAGGATAACATGAATTTTATTAATCCACTTCCTAAAGAAGTTGACTTGACTTTAATCACAAATTGGAAGCCTATTTGTTTGTGCAACATCTTTTATAAGATTATTTCTTAAATCTTGACTAATGGGCTTCAACCTATTCTACCTATGATTTACTGATAGTAATCAATGTGCCTTTGTCAAAGGCAGGGGAAAAAAGGATGCTACTTTTATTTTGGATGAGATCATTAGTAACTTTAAGAAATCTACTAGGATGAACTTGTTGGGTTTTAGGGGAGGCAGAGAAGGCAGTGGAAACAAAAAAAAATTCTTCTCCCCGAACCCAGAATAACGGAATCGCGTCAACGTCTATACAATAGGAATGATAATTTGTAGAGACATACATTGTCCCGAGGTTTCCTCGGCGACGTTACCTCGCAGCTTGCATGGTCTTCACCTCCGGTCTTGGACGGTGTCTGTGCAGCTCCTGGTCGCACCAGGACTTTTAGGATTGACAGCTGTCCTCCGAGCGGCAGAAATCTCCCGCCTCTGTAGTAGTCCACACGGACCACCTGTAACTCTAATTGCCTTGTCGCACAAGGCACCGGAAAGAGCCGTACCCTCCTATCGACATACTAGTCACCAACACACTCTCCTGCCACCAGTCGCCTTTCTGCAGTTGTCTCTCCCTTGTTGTGCCTCCCTTATCGGGTAGCACTAGCTCGGGCTCTCCTGGTTACCACAACTAGAGAGAACGACAAATTTGCAGAGTAATTAATGTTATGATTTGTACTTTAGAAGCCCCCAGTACCCCTATATATATAGGAGGGTCATGGGACAGGGTTCTCTACCCCGGGCAATGCAGAATTAAAGCAGGAGTAGAAGGGTCCGGAATTTCTATAAAACAACCAACTACGACAGCTGAACCGATCATTTCAAGCATGAACCGATCGGTTGGGGACCTGAGCCGGTCGGTTCACACCTGAACTGGTCGGTTGGGACACCTGAGCCGGTCAGTTCATGCTTGAGCCAATCGGTTCATGTCTTGGTCCAACTCGAATTGACTTTCTATGTTCGTTTCCAACTAATCAAATATTAGTCCTTGTCCAAATCAAAAGTGTACAAGTGAAACAAATATGTATTTGCAAAAAGAGTCTTCTGACTTTCCAAACGATCTCAGTTTGTCCATGAATCGATCGGTTCAACAATTGAGCTGATCGTTTCATTGACACATGAGTCGATCGACTCACCACTTTGAGCCAATCGATTCACCAACTTGAGCCGATCGGTTCATCCCTATGAGCCGATCAGTTGGGGCAGCAGACTGTGTAAATCAGTCAATTGCAGTTCCAATCAATCTGATACTCTTAATCATCTGGTCCAACACTTTGAACACTATGAATTTGAACTATCAATTAATTGAGTGTTTAATTGAACTACTAAACTCCTTTAGCAATCAATATAAACATCATTTGTGGATAAACTCCTCTTCCAGGTTAAATCCTATGTGTGTGACCCTACAGGCCCATTTCACGTTGGCAGTGAAAGTCCATAACACTTATGACTTCACAAGCAGAGAGTGGTGCCTAGTCGCACATCAGTTCTACCCAAGTGAAATAGAAAGTTGGAGAACAACTTTCAATCCTATAATCCGTGAATGGTGTCACAACAAATGTATAATTCCTTTGTCTCTGATATTCCGAATGAACTCAAGGCATGGAACAGTCATCATATCAACGTTCATTCACTTTCTTGATCTCAGACTAGACTGGAGGAGATATGTATGATATCAATATCACATACTGATTCACACATGTGTGTGCACGCCTATCTCAATCATATTCATCAAGTGGACATGGATATCAAACTCCCCCAGGAGGGACAAAACCCATATCTATCACTCACCCCTCAAAATCCCCATGTGTCAAAGCCTCCCAATCATCACCTTTATAACAACCGATGTTTCAGGACTGTGTTTGATGATGTCAAAGTGTACCCAATGACATGTGTTGAGTGTAGTGATTTTAGGTCAAAGAATCACCACCATCACTGTGAGAACTGACTGTGACTACCATGTCATGATTCCATGTGTCAAACTCACGGTGGGTTTGTCCGGTACACTTGTTCTCTAACAAGTACCTATGTGCTTGGTTTGATATCTCCATATCATGACTACTGAGATTCTGTCATCAACCAACACCACAATCTAGTCGTGTGTGTCATTTTTGTCTATCTACCTTCTACAATGACATCTGACTAGGGACATAATAAGAATGTACAAATCTTAGCATCTATATGATCTCATCGTTCAGGTCCTCAACCTGAAAGCATACGTCATTGAGTACGGTTATTTTCTAGACATTCAATATGTTCTATCATTATCTCATATGACTGAACTAGAAAGAATTGGAAGCTTCCTTTGATGTTTATCAAATCATTCTTAATGTATCCCACCAATCATCCCATGATTGGCTTTCAGGGCATACATACCAACAGACTCCCACTTGCACTGCAAGCCAATCACCCTTGAATTATATTCTTAGTGATCTTCAAACATGTCCCGCATGTTACTGTAGTCTAGTGCTAACATAGTGAGTTATGGCAACACTTTTCCAAAGTTGGTATTAAATGCATGTCTCTCATCTCTTCATTGTACGTGACACGTATGAGATGGAGTTGTCGTATTATGTGATCTAGTATTGCTTCGCTAACCTTTAGCCACATTGCATGACCAAGCATTCCTAACTTGTCATCAATGACCAGAATATCTATAAGTTCATCTCATTAACTTCCAGATCCATATAGTATCCACTAGTGGTCTCTAACACATGGATACTCAGACTTTCCTTTTAAATGGATTTATTGGAACGTTTCCATTTATCAACAAATATTCACTTTTATATATCCCATATATATTTTGTGATTAATTTTCTATCCTTTTCGAAAGTTCGCATCAGTGTAACTCTTTACAGTGAATCCTTCCTTATTTCCATAGAACTAGTACTTCTCAAGTACTTATCAAGCTCTTATGGTATTCCAGTAACCCTTACTAGAACTAGACGAACATCCACTCGTCACGTTCTACATACGAGTTATCAGGATGAGCATATCATATTGTCATGTCCTACATACAAGATGATAAATGCATTTTATTCTTGCCATGTCCATACATGCAAGATGATGAGATGATTACATACATGATAGATCCTGATCTATTCTTAGTGTTTCCATTCTTCATAAGAATTGGACACTTGGCCTTGGGATACTAACTCCATGTAACATGGATAAGTTTTCTCCCACTGAATTTGTGCACACTGAACCCTTCAGTATAGATTGCCAATGTATGATTTCTCTTTTCAGGTCAAGAGGTTTTCGAGAACTATCTTTATATATCTCTATTCCTATCACATAGGAAACGTCTCTATCTTCCTTAAAGATAATTTCCACAAAGGATTTCATTCTAGAACATCTCATTCCTCATCAATATGTGGAATGCAAATACACTCCCACTAAATCATAGATCCTTTCTTTATCTTTGTCATATCATTCAAACCCTTTGACTATATTATCAAAGTAAAGATCTAGCTCTGATTTTCTTGTACTCAATCAATCACATTGATTAGTCCATTGTAACTTATAGACTTCATTTGCATTAATGGATTCATAAACCTTATAGGTTGTGTCCCGTACACATCCTTGTTTTATTCCTCATAGCAATGCAGTTTTAGTATCCGTATGCAAATCTCTTAGTCATTAAGTTGCAATCAACAAGCATCATCCTTCTCAAAATGTTATCTATGTGTCTTAACGCTTAAGACTTATTTGCACTTATGGATTTCATCCAAATAAGTTCTACCATCAAGGTCATATCTTATGGTTCACATGGATGTTATTTCGGATGTAATGGTTATAAATCATAACTCAAAATCCGGTTCCTCATTATCTAGATAGTTGACTCATCACATGACCAACTCATCGAGGTGTGTCTGTCAAGGATATAAGAACTCACAACCCTTTGTGATTCTTAATGTCCTTTATTAGTGTAGGGTATTCTCTATTTAAGAAGAAATTAGACACATCATTTTTTTTCAATTTTTTTTATTTAAAAGTAGACACACCAATTATTGTGGTGCTTTTCAATCTCGCATATAAAAACACCACTAAAAGTGGCAGATTTAACACAAAGTGTGTTATTTTGAGTTATATTTTACAAACTGTGCTATGTTGGTAAATATTTTTATAAAAGTGTGCTAAATTGATTTTTTTCACTTGTAAGTATTCCTTGGTAGGCTAACGATGGCTCGGGGGCGGATCCCTTATAAAGGCAGCTAGAATGGAAGGAGGCGGCTTAGTTTTACCATAAAGGCAGCTAGTATCGAATGAGGCGGCTTGGTTTTGCCGCTATGGGCAAGCTCATCGCAGAATTGCCGGAGGGACAAGCACGTAACCGTGCATAGCTTGAGGTGTTGTGAATCTTAGGTGGGGTTGGTGATAGTTCTTATCCATTCCTTCTCTTGCGTGATGAAGAAGCAGTGCTCTATGTTTAAGGCTTATCCTTCCATCAAAATTTACAAACTCCACATCGGCAATGTGCGATTAGCAACTATTCACATTGTCTGATACGGGCGCGAGAACGTGAAATTGGTGATGTGTCCTCATGCAACACTAGTACATCTTTTTTGTAGACACTATAATAAAGCAACAGTTGTAATAAAGCAACTCCAGCCAACTCCTTGCAATTATCCATTGCAATATAACAACTCCAACCAACTATTTGCATTATTAATCTTCTTGGAAACAAAATAATGAATATGAAATTGTAAAATATTTTTTTTAAATTCTCTCCACTTTTTAGTAGATAGCGATCGATCTAACTATGTGCGAGTTCGTATATGTTTCACAGCTAAGTTCAGATTCAGTACTGGAGTGTATTCAGCACAATGTCAAAAGTCATCAACAAATATACAATAAATAAACTAGCACAATGTGTACAGTCAGATGTTCATTTGATTAGCAAAATAAAATACAAAATTAATTGATTATCTTTGTATATTTTAATATTCATTATAAATATGTGTAAATTATTATTTCATTTTATAATAATGTCTGAGTCAACCAAAATCACGTTTCCATACATTTTTCTATTAAGTCAAAATTTTGTACTTATATATACTCATTACAATGTTAAGTATTCAACGACAACATACTAAAAAAAGTATAACACAATGCGGCACGTTCGTTAAAGCAAAAAATATGCTAATACGGTTGCATGATGTATGGTTGCATATACATAATTGTTACAACAAAGACAATACTGTTGACCAACCACCTCCCACCCAACCACTTGCATTTATTTTCTTTTCACATACAATTCAATTTTTTTTTCATTTTGCCTTCACCTACATTTAAGTTTTTTTTCACTCCACTTCAGTGCAACATTGTCACATTTTGCTCAAATATAATGCAATCTTGCTTGATCGTCAATGCACTACTAAAAATTATTCTGAATAAGACAAAAAAATAAATTAGAACAATGTTTACAATCAGGAGAATTTGTGATCAGAAAAATATAATACCTACAAAGTATGAAAATATTTTTGTTCCACTTTGGGACTGCACATAATGTATGAATCGGCCAAAATCACATTTCTATACATTTTTGTGCTAATAAAAAATCAGTACTTAAATGTACCTATTCGTTGCTAAGTATACAATGTCAATATACCAAAAAATATATAGCACAATATGGCACAATCGTCAAGGCAAAAAATCTACTATTTTGGTTGCATGGTGTATGGTTTCATGCATGCAACTGCTGCAACAAACATAATTACATCGTTCAACCACCCACCCACCAACCAATAGCATTTATCCCTTTGCCAAATATAATTCACAATTTTTTATTTTTCCTCTACTTACATTTGAATTTAATTTTTTTCATTGTCCCTCCAATTTATACGACGTTGTCATATTTTTTTGTAAATATAGTACAATATTGAGTGATCGTCATTGCACTACTAAAAAATACTCCGCACAATACTAGAAATAAATTAGAACAAAGCTTGCAGTCAGGAGAATTTTGATAAAAAAAATACAATACGAAGCATAATAGCTATTTCTAATTATTTTAAAAAACTACATTTCATATGCATAACTACGTTATTGCATATGACACAATAATAACCACATTTTCCATTGGGAACAAAATGAAAACTTCATTACGAATATCATAGTACCACAAGTCCTTCAATAAATGTCTAATTTTTAGACATTAAAATATCAAACTTAGGCCCAACAACTAAAATAAATAAAAATGACAGCACTGGAAAATCAATCCCTTGGCCCTGATCTTCCTCTTCATTGTGAAGGCATGATGTCAACATGGACGCTAGTGTGACAACAGAGTGTGTGTGGGTGCGTCGACCGTTAGCATGAGTGGGGTGGCAGTGTGGGGACGTGAGTGGCGGTACAGAGGCAGGAAGAGCACGAGAACGGCAGCGTTGTAGGCGTTGTGGGCATGACTGCATGGGCTCGACAGTGTGCGTGCAACGACGACTAGGTGTGGATGTGGCCTAGGCATGACGACAACCATTGTGACGTGGCTGGTTGGGTGCAACTTCATTCTAAACGCTACGGTGGATGTGGAGAAGCTTGGGCACGGTGACAGGTGAACGTGGCTTCGTCCTGGGCGTGACGACAGACAGGAGCAGCCTAGGCATGACGGCAGGCTGGCCATGGCTTCAGCCTACACACATCGATGGACGGAGACTAATGGCTGCTTGGACACGGCCGCATGCGATGGCAGGCTGGCTTGATCACAACTGTTGTTTGATAGGGAAAGGGTCAAGTTAACCTCCTGATTATCTTGGACCGGAAGACAAAAAGTTGTCCAACAAACTATTCACTTATGTATACGTTAACCTCTGCTACAATCCACAAACGTGCACTGGACACCACCTATCAGTTACTTTCGGTTGGACGGTCGTCGCACACCATGACATTGCCCGCCGTTGTAAAGGAGTATGATCCCAACCTTCCTCCACTCATGCATTTGGCACGATCTGACACCAGAATACCAAAATCCACAAAGAGAGTCAGAGAAAATTAGTGTCACATAAACCTCAATTAAACTCTCCTGATTCTCCATTAGCCAACCATGGCTTCACTTCAACCTAGGAGAGGTGACGCGGCCTCCCATAAAGAAGAGTAGAAATAGGAGGAGCATTTCCAGAAAGGAAATACTCCTTCCAGGCAAACATGCACCACTGTGAATATCTGCCACGATGAACCACCATGTCATTAATTAGTGATTGACCATATTTTAGTTTTGAGTAATCTCGTGTAGCATGGAGGGTTACCACAATGAATGGACATATCCTACTCCTTTTAGTAATCAAAGAATACATCTTTTTGCTCCTATTTCGAGGAAGGAAGTGGAGGATGTGATGAATAATTTGAACTCTGACAAGGCCCTAGGGCCTGATGATCTTAATGGATTGGTTTATAAGAAGCTTGGAGTATAACTGGTAACGATGTGTTTGAGGCAGTAAAAAATACTTTACTAATGGTAATATTCTTGAGGAGGATAACATGAATTTTATTACTCTACTTTCTAAAGAAGTTGACTTGACTTTAATCACAAATTGGAATCCTATTTCTTTGTGCAACATCTTTTATAAGATTATTTCTTAAATCTTGACTAATGGGCTTCAACCTATTCTACCTATGATTTACTGATAGTAATCAATGTGCCTTTGACAAAAGCAGGGGCAAAAAGGATGCTACTTTTATTTTGGATGAGATCATTAGTAACTCCAAGAAATCTACTAGGATGAACTTGTGGGGTTTTAGGAGAGGCAGAGAAGGCATTGGAAACAAAATAAAATTCTTCTCCCCGAACCCAGAATAACGGAATCGCGTCAACGTCTATACAATAGGAAGGATGGTTTGTAGAGACAAACCTTGTCCCGAGGTTTGCTCGGCGACGTTACCTCGCGGCTTGCGTGGTCTTCACCTCCGGTCTTGGACGGTGTCTGTGCAGCTCCTGGTCTCACCAGGACTTTCAGGATTGACAGCTGTCCTCCGAGCGGCAGAAATCTCCCACCTCTGTAGTAGTCCACCTGGACCACCTGTAACTCTAATTGCCTTGTCGCACAAGGCACCAGAAGGAGTTGTACCCTCCTATCAGTGTACTAGTCACCGACACACTCTCCTGCCACCAGTCGCCTTTCTGCAGTTGTCTTTCCCTTATTGTGCCTCCCTTATCGAGTAGCACTTGCTCGGGCTCTCCTGATTACCACAACCAGAGAGAACGACAAATTTGCAGAGCAATTGATGTTATGATTTGTACTTAAGAAGCCCCCAATACCCCTATATATAGGAGGGTCATGGGACAGGGTTCTCTACCCCAGACAATGTTGAATTAAAGCAGGAGTAGAAGGGTCCGGAATTTCCATAAAACAACCAACTATGCCTGCTAAACCGATCATTTCAAGCATGAACTGATCGGTTGGGGACCTGAGCCGATCGGTTCACACCTGAACCGGTTGGTTGCGACACCTGAGTCGATCGGTTCATGCTTGAGCCGATCGGTTCATGGTCTTGGTCCAACTTGAATTGACTTTCCATGTTTGTTTCCAACTAATCAAATATTAGTCCTTGTCCAAATTAAATGTGTACAAGTGAAACAAATATGTATTTGCAAAAAGAGTCTTCTGACTTTCCAAATGATCTCAGTTTGTCCACGAATCGATCGGTTCAACAATTGAGTTGATCATTTCATTGACACATGAGTCAATCGACTCACCACTTTGAGCCGATTGAATCACCAACTTGAGCTGATCGGTTCATCCCTATGAGCCGATCAGTTGGGGCAGCAAACTGTGCAAATCAGTCAATTGCAGTTCCAATCAATCTGATATTCTTAATCATATGGTCCAATACCTTGAACACTATGAATTTGAGATATCAATTAATTGAGTGTTTAATTGAACTACTAAACTCCTTTAGCAATCAATCTAAACATGATTTGTGGATAAACTCCTCTTCCAGGTTAAATCCTATGTGTGTGACCCTACAGGCCCATTTCACGTTGGCAGTGAAAGTCCATAACACTTATGACTTCACAAGTAGAGAGCGGTGCCTAGTCACACATCAGTGCTACCCAAGTGAAATAGAAAGTTGGAGAACAACTTTCAATCCTATCATATGTGAAAGGTGTTACAGTGAATGTATAATTCCTTTGTCTCTGATATTCTGAATGAACTCAAGGCATGGAACAGTCATCCTATCAACGTTCATTCACTTTCTTGATCTCAGAGTAGATTGGAGGAGATATGTATGACATCAATATCACATACTGATTCACACATGTGTGTGCACACCTATCTCAATCCTACTCATCAAGCGGACATGGATATTAAACTCCCCCAGGAGGGACAAATCCCATATCAATCACTCACCCCTCAAAATCTCCATCTGTCAAAGCCACCCAATCGTCACCTTTATAACAACCCATGTTTCAGGACTGTGTTTGATGATGTCAAAGTGTACCCAACGACATGTGTTGAGTGTAGTGATTTTATGTCAATGAATCACCATCATCACTGTGAGAAGTGACTGTGACTACCATGTCATGGTTTCATGTGTCAAACTCACGGTGGGTTTGTCCGGTACACTTGTTCTCTAACAAGTACCTATGTGTTTGGTTTGATATCTCCATATCATGACTAATGAGATTCTGTCATCAACCAACATCACAATATAATCTTGTGTGTCATTTTTGTCTATCTATCTTCTACAATGACATCCGACTAGGGACATAATAAGAATGTACAAACTCTTAGCATCTGTATGATCTCATCGTTCAGGTCCTCAACCTGAAAGCATACGTCATTGAGTAATGTCATTCTCTAGCCATTCAATATGTTTTATCATTATCGCATATGAATGAACTAGAAATAATTGTAAGCTTGCCTTTGATGTTTATCAAATCATTCTTAATGTATCCCACGATTGGCTTTCAGGGCATACATGCCAATAGACTCCCACTTGCACTGCAAGCCAATCACCCATGAATTATATTCTTAGTGATCTTCAAACATGTCCCGCATGTTACTGTACTCTAGTGCTAACATAGTGAGTTATGGAAACACTTCGCCAAAGATGGTATTAAATGCATGTCTCTCATCTCTGCGTTGTACGTCACACGTATGAGATGGAATTGTCGTAATATGTGATCTAGTATTCCTTTGCTAACCTTTAGCCACATTGCATGACCAAGCATTCCTAACTTGTCATCAATGACTGGAATATCTATAAGTTCATCTCATTAACTTCTAGATCCATATAGTATCCACTAGTGTCCTATAACACACGGATACTCGGTCTTTCCTTTTAAACGACTTTATTGGAACGTTTCCATTTATCAACAAATATTCACTTTTATATATCACATATATATTTTGTGATTAATTTTCTATCCTTTTCAGAAGTTCGCATCAGTGTAACTCTTTACAGTGAATCCTTTCTTATTTCCATAGAACTAGTACTTCTCAAGTAATTATCAAGCTCTTATGGTATTCCAGTAACCCTTACTGGAACTAGACGAACATCCACTCGTCATGTTCTACATACGACTTATCAGGATGAGCATATCATATTGTCATGTCCTACATACAAGATGATACATGCATTTTATTCTTGGCATGTCCATACATGCAAGATGATGGGATGATTACATACATGATATATCTTTATCTATTCTTAGTGTTTTCATTCTTCATAAGAATTGGACACTTGGCCTTGGGATACTAACTCCATGTAACATGGATAAGTTTTCTCCCACTGAATCTGTGCATACTGAACCCTTCAGTATAGATTGCCAATGTATGATTTCTCTTTTCAGTTCAAGAGGTTTTTGAGAACTATCTCTATAGATCTCTATTCCTATCACATAGGAAACGTCTCTATCTTCCTTAAAGATAATTTCCACAAAGGATTCCATTCTAGAACATCTCATTCCTCATCAATATGTAGAATGTAAATACACTCCCACTAAATCATAGATCCCTTCTTTATCTTTGTCATATCAGTCAAACCCTTTGACTATATTATCAAAGTAAAGATCCAGCTCTGAGTTGCTTGTACTCAATCAATCACATTGATTAGTCCATTGTAACTTGTAGATTTCATTTGCATTAATGGATTCATAAACCTTATAGGTTGTGTCCCGTACACATCCTTGTTTTATTCCTCATAGGAATGCAGTTTTAGTATCCGTATGCAAATCTCTTAGTCATTAAGTTGCAATCAACAAGCATCATCCTTCTCAAAATATTATCTATGTGTCTTAATGCTTAAGACTTATTTGCAATTATGGATTTCATCCCAATGAGTGCTACCATCAAGGTCATATCTTATGGTTCACATGGATGTCATTTAGGATGTAATGGTTATAAATCATAACTCAAAATCCGGTTCCTCATTATCTAGATGGTTGACTCGTCACATGACCAACTCGTCGAGGTATATCTGTCAAGGATATAAGAACTCACAACCCTTTGTGATTGTTAATATCCTTTATTAGTGTAGGGTATTCTTTATTTAAGAAAAAAATAGACACTCCCATAAAGACGAGTAGAAATAAGAGGAGCATTTCCATCAAGGAAATACTCCTTCCAGGCAAACATGCACCACCGTGAAAATCTGCCACGATGAACCACCATGTCATTAATTAGTGATTGACCATATTTTAGTTTTGAGTAATCTCGTTTAGCATGGCGGGTTGCCACAATGAATGGACATATCCTACTCCTTTTAGTAATCAAAGAATACATCTTTTTGCTCCTATTTCGAGGAAGGAAGTGCAGGATGTGATGAATAATTTGAACTCTGACAAGGCCCTAGGGCCTGATGATCCTAATGGATTGGTTTATAAGAAGCTTGGAGTATAATTGGTAACGATGTCTATGAGGCAGTCAAAAAATACTTTACTAACGGTAATATTCTTGAGGAGGATAACATGATTTTTATTACTATACTTCCTAAAGAAGTTGAATTGACTTTAATCACAAATTGGAAGCCTATTTCTTTGTGCAATGTCTTTTATAAGATTTTTTCTTAAATCTTGACTAATGGGCTTCAACCTATTCTACCTATGATTTACTGACAGTAATCAATGTGCCTTTTTCAAAGGCAGGGGCTAAAAGGATGCTACTTTTATTTTGGATGAGATCATTAGTAACTTCAAGAAATCTACTAGGATGAACTTGTTGGGTTTTCGGGGAGGTAGAGAAGGCACTGGAAACAAAAAAAATTTCTTCTCCCCGAACCTAGAATAACGGAATCACGTCAACGTCTATACAATAGGAAGGATGGTTTATAGAGACATATCTTGTCCCGAGGTTTGCTCGACGACGTTACCTCGCGGCTTGTGTGGTCTTCACCTCTGGTCTTGGACTGTGTCTGTGCAGCTCCTGGTCTCACCGGGACTTTAAGGATTGACGGCTGTCCTCCGAGCGGCAGAAATCTCCCGCCTCTGTAGTAGTCCACACAGACAAATTGTAACTCTAATTGCTTTGTCGCACAAGGCACCAGAAGGAGTCGTACCCTCCTATCAGCATACTAGTCACCGACACACTCTCCTGTCACCAGTCGCCTTTCTGCAGTTGTCTTTCCCTTGTTGTGCCTCCCTTATCGGGTAGCACTTGCTCGGGCTCTCCTGGTTACCACAAGCAGAGAGAATGACAAATTTGCAGAGCAATTGATGTTATGATTTGTACTTTAGAAACCCCCAGTACCCCTATATATATAGGAGGGTCATGGGACAGGGTTCTCTACCCCGGGCAATGCGGAATTAAAGTAGGAGTAGAAGGGTCCGGAATTTCCATAAAACAACCAACTACGCCAGCTGAACTGATCATTTCAAGCATGAACCGATCAGTTGGGTACCTGAGCCGATCGGTTTACACCTAAACCGGTCGGTTGGGACACCTGAGCCCATCGGTTCATGCTTGAGCCAATCGGTTCATGGTCATGGTCCAACTCGAATTGACTTTCCATGTTCGTTTCCAACTAATCAAATATTAGTCCTTGTCCAAATCAAATGTGTACAAGTGAAACAAATGTGTATTTGCAAAAAGAGTCTTCTGACTTTCCAAATGATCTCAGTTTGTCCACGAATCGATCGGTTCAACAATTGAGCTGGTCGTTTCATTGACACATGAGTCGATCGACTCACCACTTTGAGTCGATCAGTTCACCAACTTTAGCCGCTCGGTTCATCCCTATGAGCCGATCAGTTGCGGCAGTAGACTGTGCAAATCAGTCAATTCAAGTTCCAATCAATCCTATATTCTTAATCATCTGGTCCAACACCTTGAACACTATGAATTTGAGCTATCAATTAATTGAGTGTTTAATTGAACTAATAAACTCTTTTAGCAATCAATCTAAACATCATTTGTGCATAAAATCCTCTTCCAGGTTAAATCCTATGTGTGTGACCCTACATGCCCATTTCACGTTGGCAGTGAAAGTCCATAACACTTATGACTTCACAAGCAGAGAGCGGTGCCTAGTCGCACATCAGTGCTACCCAAGTGAAATAGAAAGTTGGAGAACAACTTTCAATCCTATAATCCGTGAATGGTGTTACAGTGAATGTATAATTCCTTTGTCTTTGATAATCTAAATGAACTCAAGGCATGGAACAATCATCCTATCAAGGTTCATTCACTTTCTTGATCTCAGAGTAGACTGGAGGAGATATGTATGACATCAATATCACATATTGATTCACACATGTGTGTGCACGCCTATCTCAATCCTACTCATCAAGTGGACATAGATATCAAACTCCCCCAGGAGGGACAAATCCCATATCTATCACTCACCCCTCAAAATCTCCATGTCTCAAAGCCACCCAATCATCACCTTTATAACAACCCATGTTTCAGGACTGTGTTTGATGATGTCAAAGTGTACCCAATGACATGTGTTGAGTGTAGTGATTTCAGGTCAAAGAATCACCACCATCACTGTGAGAACTGACTGTGACAACCATGTCATGGTTCCATGTGTCAAACTCACAGTGGATTTGTTTGGTACACTTGTTCTCTAACAAGTACCTTTGTGTTTGGTTTAATATCTCCATATCATGACTAATGAGATTCTGTCATCAAACAACACCACAATATAGTCTTGTGTGTCATTTTTGTCTATCTACCTTCTACAATGACATTCGACTAGGGACATAATAAGAATGTACAAACTCTTAGCATTTGTATGATCTCATCGTTCAGGTCCTTAACCTAAAAGCATACGTCATTGAGTACTGTCATTCTCTAGACATTCAATATGTTCTATCATTATCTCATATGACTGAACTAGAAAGAATTGGAACCTTGCCTTTGATGTTTATCAAATCATTCTTAATGTATCCCACCAATCATCCCATGATTGGCTTTCAGGGCATACATACCAACAGACTCCCACTTGCACTACAAGCCAATCACCCTTGAATTATATTCTTAATGATCTTCAAACATGTCCCGCATGTTACTGTACTCTAGTGCTAACATAGTGAGTTATGGAAAAACTTTGCCAAAGTTCGTATTAAATGCATGTCTCTCATCTCTTCGTTGTACGTCACACATATGAGATGGAGTTGTCGTAATATGCGATCTAGTATTCCTTTACTAACCTTTAGCCACATTGCATGACCAAGCATTCCTAACTTGTCATCAATGACCGGAATATCTATAAGTTCATCTCATTAACTTCCATATCCATATAGTATCCACTAGTGTTCTCTAACACACAGATACTCAGTATTTCCTTTTAAACGGCTTTATTGGAACGTTTCCATTTAACAACAAATATTCACTGTTATATATCCCATATATATTTTGTGATTAATTTTCTATCCTTTTCGGAAGTTCGCATCAGTGTAACTCTTTACAGTGAATCCTTTCTTATTTCCACAGAACTAGTACTTCTCAAGTAATTATCAAGCTCTTATGGTATTCCAGTAACCCTTACTGGAACTAGACGAACATCCACTCGTCATGTTCTACATACGAGTTATCAGGATGAGCATATCATATTGTCATGTCCTACATACAAGATGATAAATGCATTTTATTCTTGCCATGTCCATACATGCAAGATGATGGGATGATTACATACATGATAGATCCTTATCTATTCTTAGTGTTTCCATTCTTCATAAGAATTTGACACTTGGCCTTGGTATACTAACTCCATGTAACATGGATAAGTTTTCTCCCACTGAATTTGTGCACACAGAACCCTTCAGTATAGATTTCCAATGTATGATTTCTGTTTTCAGGTCAAGAGGTTTTCGAGAACTATCTCTATAGATCTTTATTCCTATCACATAGGAAACGTCTCTATCTTCCTTAAAGATAATTTCCACAAAGGATTCCATTCTATAACATCTCATTCCTCATCAATATGTGGAATGCAAATACACTCCCACTAAATCATAGATCCCTTCTTTATCTTTGTCATATCAGTCAAACCCTTTGACTATATTATCAAAGTAAAGATCCAACTCTGAGTTGCTTGTACTCAATCAATCACATTGATTAGTCCATTGTAACTTATAGACTTCATTTGCATTAATGGATTCATAAACCTTATAGGTTGTGTCCCGTACACATCCTTGTTTTATTCCTCATAGGAATGCAGTTTTAGTATATGTATGAAAATCTCTTAGTCATTAAGTTGCAATCAACAAGCATCATCCTTCTCAAAATGTTATCCATGTGTCTTAATGCTTAAGACTTATTTGCACTTATGCATTTCATCCCAATGAGTGCTACCATCAAGGTCATATCTTATGGTTCGCATGGATGTCATTTAGGATGTAATGGTTATAAACCATAACTCAAAATTTGGTTCCTCATTATCTAGATAGTTGACTGATCACGTGACCAACTCATCGAGGTGTATCTGGTAAGGATATAAGAACTCACAATCCTTTGTGATTCTTAATGTCCTTTATTAGTGTAGGGTATTCTTTATTTAAGAAGAAATTAGTTATTTGATAATCATCCTCTAACTCCTTAGAGGATTACTCCTTGTTGATTTAGACATCACCATGCCTTAATCATGAGTTCACAATGATACAATATCATAATCACTCATAAGGATCTCAAACATTTGGTTCAAGTATTTCATTCATTGATCTTATCAAGAATTAAGACTTTACCAAATTTGTACTTCATCTATGATATTCTTGAACACTTCAAGATATTCATATTGGTATTTCTCTTAACATTATTTGAAGTACTAGCATTAAGTCCAATTGGTATGTAAATACATCACATGTATTATACCTAATAGGATAATCATTCTCCCACTACCACTAGTGAAGATTGATTAATCATGTCTAAGAGATTCATGTATATTACTAGTTCTCAAACCAAAATTGTCTAGATTTATCCATCATATGGAAACTAGAGATGAATTTCTCATGATAATGATAATTCATTGTTTGAGTTATCAGTAACTTTTAGGTATCATTTTATATTATGCATACCAAGTACCACAAGATAAACAAGGTATTTCCACAAGGAAACATCAACTTTATTAATTGCCATTATTGTCATACAATATGCAAAAATAAGGTGTTTCTATCCTTTGGAAAATATGATATAGTAGTTTATAACTCTATTCATGCCTTCAAGATTGAAAATAAACTAAAGTACTATAAGTTTATGGCAGCAACACTTGCCCCATTTATTAGGTGCTTTACACTTTATATCTTGGTATCATATACCTCAAAAGTGTTATAAGTTTATTTCATGACACCTTCAGGTGGAGACATTTGTCACCTCCTTCTTCTTTAGTTCTTCCAGATAGAGTGGACAATTCCTTTTCCAATGTCCTAACTTTTGACAATGGTGTCAATTGCCTCTCTTGGTCACGCCTCCCTTGGCCTTGAGAGTTGAAGATGACTTGGGCTGCTGGCTAGCATCAGAACCTTTCTTAGCCTTGCCCTTGCCCTTTTGCTTGGACTTGCCTTTCTTATTACTAATCATCATCACAGATTTAGGATTGTTATTCTTCATCTGTGCCTCGGTTGTCCTCAACATGCCCAACAACTCTGTCAATGGCTTGTCAAAGTTGTTCATGTTGTAGTTCATCACAAACTGACTATAGGATTCTGGAAATGATTGCAGTATCACGTTAGTAGCCAACTCTTGGCTCAGGAGAAATCCCAGTCTTGTTAGGTTCTCCACATACCCAATCATTTTGAGCGTGTGTGCAACGCCCGGGCCCACTGCCCAAGGCTCTAGTAGAGTGTCAGGAATGACGACTGGCCCTACAAACCACCACTAGCCTTAACTGCGCACTTTGTCCACACTGACGCGCAAGCCAGGATCAACTTCCCGACTGGTCACCCATCCTAGTACTACTCCAAGCTGAGCACGCTTAACTATGGAGTTCTATAGAGATGGGCTCCCTGAAAAGGAGATGCACCTTGGTGATATGGGTAGTCCAATCATTCCTTTTAAGATCATGTTATCCGAGGTCTCAAATCCTGGGATGTTACAATCTCCCCCACTTAGACTCTTGACGTCCTCGTCAAGGATCAACTATATGGCCTCATAATCTGACCCCATTTCAGTGTAGACCCACAATGGCCCATGGACACCCAGCTCCCGTCCACGACTACCAGCGCAAGGGTGGCTCCATCTCGTCTCTACGGATAGCCCTTTCCAACTTGCCTGGACCGCACGGCTCAAGACTGGCATGCCACATGCCCATGTGGGACCCACCTACTGGAGGGGTTATGGCTCTGATACCAATTGCAACGCCCGGGCCCACTGCCCAAGGCTCTAGTAGAGTGTCAGGAATGACGACTGGCCCTACAAACCACCACTAGCCTTAACTGCGCACTTTGTCCACACTGACGCGCAAGCCAGGATCAACTTCCCGACTGGTCACCCATCCTAGTACTACTCCAAGCTGAGCACGCTTAACTATGGAGTTCTATAGAGATGGGCTCCCTGAAAAGGAGATGCACCTTGGTGATATGGGTAGTCCAATCATTCCTTTTAAGATCATGTTATCCGAGGTCTCAAATCCTGGGATGTTACAGTGTGAGGACCAACTAGATCTCCTTCTGTCATGACACACTTGAATAGCGCCCTGGAGACATCATATCTCTCTTGTCGTGCTTGATCTTCATATATGTTCTTGAGATGCTAAATCATCTCAATGACACCCATGTTCTCATGTTGTCTCTGCAACTCGTGGTTCATGGAGCACAACATCAGGCACTTTGCATCAATGGCATCTTCAGAATGCTTCTTATATGCATCCCTTTCTTCCTTTGGTGCGGTAGGAGCAGGTTCCTCTGCAGCTGGAGTATCCAAGACATAGAGCTTTCTCTCTTGAGTGAGAAAAATTCTCAATGTCCTAAACCAGTCGTGGAAGTTAGTCCCATTTAGCTTGTCCTTTTCAAGGACCGATCACAACAAAAAGTGATTGTTGTTTGTTGTCATTTGTACTACAAAAGGAAATATATACAATTTAGTCCAAAACTCAATTTTGACTTATTTGATTGATTTGAAAGGTTGACGATATAATTAGGACTTTAATTAATTATCGCTCCCACTATTTTTGTTCAAATTGATAGCCCTCATCATCAATTTGGAAGATTGCAGCGTACAATTTTTTAGTGGGTCAAGATCCGTATTTCATCAAGTCATGAGTCAGCTTTGGCTGATCGCCCACAACTTGACTATTTAGGTAGGCCATCATGTCAATTGCATCATATGCAACTCTTGGATAGATGACATGTGCAACCCCTTTCCATTCATCCCATGCCTCTGGGCTTAGACGCTCTAAGAATCACCAGTTAAGTCTAACCCAAAAGCCGACACGGTAAACATGCATCCTGCTTTGGTAGATCCTACATGTCTACCCTTCACACTTCTGCAAGATGGACGGCGCACCACGCTTTGGCGCAACCTACGCTTGGTTGATCGAGTTTTTCATGTGTTCTGCTAATGGAAGGCGTACAAGACTTAATATTTAGATGAGGGATTTGATTTTATAGGTACATATACATATCCAATCAACAAAATACATAGTACGTATCATATACATGTTATATCCCACAAAAAACATGTGAAATGATAAAAGCAATGATTATGGCCATCCTAATGTGATTCCTCAAGCCAAGAGGAATCACGGTCATCTAGGTCCATATCACATGCAGCCTGTACAAGATGAACTCTATGCTTTGCCGTTCTGGGTTTGAGCAACTCATCTCCATGATTGATCGGCTCGCCATCAGGCCGGTCGGTTGGGTGCCACCAGCTGATCGACTGGTGCCTCCAGCTGATCGGTTCATTGGTCGTCGTACATCTCCTTAGGGCCACCACCCGCTCATCTTGTTCCTCAAACCGGTCGTCTAGAATGCCAACCGATCGGTTCACGCCTTGAACCGGTTGTCTCAGTGGTCGTCAGGTTGTCTGCCGTTCTTTGACATAATAGGAAATAAAAGTTCTATCCTATTTACATTTTAATTGAGAAACCTCAAGTTATATTCGGGGGGAGAAAAGGTAGGAAATAAATCTCTAGTTATCTCGAGTTACATCAAGAAAAGGAGGTAGGGAAATGGTGCGCAGACCCAGATGCAAGCAACCACATTCAACCATACAAAGACATAGGGTTTATTGGCCATAACCATGCTATACATCCACCACAAAACTTGTTTAAGGTTGACGTGTATCGAGTACATTCATATTACATATCATATATGTATATTGGGATTTGTGGATTTAGGATTGGACATGCATAAAGCCAATTTTATTCGCATTGTATGCAATAAATAAAGGCGACAAACCAAAATCGATCACATCGATAATCCTAAAGTATAAAGTAGTTGACGTGGCTCTGATACCACTGTTGGGTTTTAGGGGAGGCAGAGAAGGTAGCGGAAATTAAAAAAAAAATTTCTTCTCCCCGAACCCAGAATAAAGGAATCACATCAACGTCTATACAATAGGAAGGATGGTTTGTAAAGACATACCTTGTCCCGAGGCTTGCTCGACGACGTTACCTTGTGGCTTGCGCGGTCTTCACCTCCAGTCTTGGACGGTGTCTATGCAGCTCCTGGTCTCACCGGGACTGTCAGGATTGACAACTATCCTCCGAGCGGTAGAAATCTCCCGCCTCTATAGTAGTCCACACGGACCACCTGGAACTCCGATCGCCTTGTCACACAAGGCACCGGAAGGAGTCGTACCCTCCTGTCGGTGTACTAGTCATCGACACAATCTCCTGCCACCAGTCGCCTTTCTGCAATTGTCTTTCCCTTGTTGTGCCTCCCTTGTCGGGTAGAACTTGCTCGAGCTCTCCTGATTACCACAACCAGAGAGAATGTAAAGAAGTGAAATCAATCCACCTCTCTACTAATAACAATGGTAAACAAAACACATTGGAAAGCAGCAGAATAATTTTTTTTCTAACTATATTCAATTTCATAAAAGATTGTACAAGATACATCAAAATATCCCTTTTATCCATTATATCTCATATTATTTGCAATTATTACATTTATCATCTCCTTTATGTATATTTCGAGATTTCCTTTTTTTCATATTCTAAAAAGCACTAGAAAGTTCTAGGATGAATTTATTTATTATTTTTAGCACTTAGGTGGACATTTTACATATTACACCCATTACTAAGCCTTCACTGAGGTATTTGTGCATAAAACCCAAATATTGAGAGAAAAGGTGAACAAATGCTCATTAGACCATTATATTCTCCACAAAATAAATAGAACATCCAAAGAGGATAGAAATGAGAGTAAAAGATGGGAAAGAGGGTCAGAAGACAAAATGTCCAAGATTTGGTATGTTACAACACTCCACCCCTTAAAGAGGATTTCGTCCTCAAAATCACTAGCAATTAGGGAAGGGAGAGTGTGCAACCTCACATCACAAAACTTGAGGTTGTTTCTCCAATCATAACTTCCACCAAACAACTCATCAACATATACATCACAAGCATCTCAACATAGGTTACGTTCTCAAGGATCACCTAGGGTTCCACTATTAAGATTATTTTTATGAGATTTAACATTATTAACATTTTTGACTCATTAGCATTATATCTATTAGGATATCTCATTATTAACATTATATTAATTATGTCATGTTATATTCACTTTATTGCGAAAAGGGTTATATTTTATTATTATGCATAGTTAGTGATTACTCAATTATCTCAATACATTTGATCATGAATAATTTCGATTTACACTTCATTATCCTCATATTATTACTTTATTGAGTTATAACAAATTATTTTACAAGAAATAAGACACTATCCAATTTGTGGTTACTCGTACAATTTTTCCAATTAATGACACATTAGTTACTTTTATCCATATTAAACATTATCTCTCTGCTACATTATCTTTATTGCTCATATTGATATCATCATTAATCATTTCTCATATTCATTCATTTATATTATTGATTTTACACATTTATGTGAATCCCATCACTTCATATTCACATTGATGCCATTACATGTATTTTAATGATCAAGGTGAGACATATTACTTATCAACAAATTGATTCACATTAAGTGACTAATCACATGTGTATTAGATAACAAGGTAACTTACATTTTATATTGATGACTTGATTAATATGTGATTAGATGATAATATATATATCATTTATGTGTATCAAAGTATGTTAACTGACTATGGCACTTAACATCATTAATGTATCATGAAAAGCATTAAGGATGCATTCATTAGGGTTAGGTTATTACAAGTTAAGGTTTAGGTCAACATTTCACTTATCCATCCTTAGCATGCATTAGGTTACAATTATCATTCTCATCATATCATTAGGGTTTATAAGTTCGTGACATGATCAACATCTTACATCTTGACAATTAGCATTGATATTCATATTATGTGCATTATGTCTTCATTTGGGTTCAAGCACATGCATTATACCTTAGATGATAATTATGTGTTCATTAATATGTAAACAAGCATGTTAGGTGATAACTATATTTGGTGACAACCAAAGATCCAAGCTTACTAACCTCCTATTCACGGGGTTAGGGTTTCTGAAGATCGATTCGATAGATTTCAAGATATCACAGGATTCCATCCCCCTAAAGAGTATTTCGTCCACAAAATCTAACCACTCAAGCATCATCAACTAACCATACTCCACCCCTTAAAGGGTTCGACCCATCAAGCTAAACTACATTAGGGTTAAAGGATGAGTCTCACTAAACCATACTCATGATCCATCATGCTTCCACTGCACACTCTGATATCTTTCCAAACACCCAACTCTAAGGTCTAGGTTCTAGGGATAAACTTATCCAATCATGTGGTCCTAAGGGACATAAGAAAACTATCATGGTATCCATCCTCAAACAAATCAACTTAGGGTTCCCAAAGATATAGATCATCGAATCTAAGGTCACTATTGCCCAAAAGAAAACTATTTTGGGCAATTCGTATAAGCTTAGGCTAGGCCGGTATCATATGGGCACGGGAGTCCTCGTAAACCAAGCTAGTGGCGCGGAGGAAAATATTGCCAGCCCCCGAAACCCTGATCCTTTCTAGACACCTTTGCTTCAACTTCATGCCCTAATAGCTGCCTAAAGGCAAAACCTAAACAACATCAAGTTATGCATATTTTAATTATGAGCATATTAGAGTTTTATTCATCAAGACTCTTAGGTGAAACTATAGGGTTCTAAGTCAACCTTTCAACATACATCAAATCTAGGGTAACCATGTAACTTAGAGAAAACTATGCAAGTCTAAGGTTCTAATTAGGGAGACAAAACTGAAATAGCCAGATTCTGACTACCATGGGCTCTGATACCATGTTGTAAAGAAGTGAAATCAATAAACCTCTCTACTAATAACAATGGTAAACAAAACACATTGGAAAGCAGCGGAATATTTTTTTTTTCTGACTATATTTAATTTCATAAAAGATTCTACAAGATACATTAAAATCTCCCTTTTATCCATTATATCTCATATTATTTCCAATTATTACATTTATCATCTCCTTTATGTATATTTCGAGATTTCCTTTCTTTTTCATATTCTAAAAAGCACTAGAAAGTTCTAGGATGAATTTATTTAATCTTTTTAGCACTTACGTGGACATTTTACATATTACACCCATTACTAAGCCTTCACTGGGGTATTTGTGCATAAAACCCAAATATTGAGAGAAAAGGTGAACAAATTCTCATTAGGCCATTATATTCTCCACAAAATAAATAGAACGGCCAAAGAGGATAGAAATGAGAGGAAAAGATGGGAAAGAGGGTCAAAAGACAAAATGTCCACGATTCAGTATGTTACAGAGAATGACAACTTTGTAGAGCAACTGATGTTCTGAGTTGTACTTGAGAAGCCCCCAGTACCCCTATATATATAGGAGGGTCATGGGACATGGTTCTCTACCCCAAACAATGTGGGATTAAAGTAGGAGTAGAAGGGTCCAGAATTTCCACAAAACAACCAACTACGCCAGCTGAACCAATCGTTTCAAGCATGAACCGATCGGTTGCAGACCTGAGCCGATCGATTCACACCTGAACCGGTCGATTGAGACACCTGAGCCGATCGATTCATGCTTGAACTGATCAGTTCACCAACCTGAGTCGATTGGGTCATCCCTATGAGCCGATCGGTTGGGGCAGCAGACTGTGCAAATCAGTCAATTGTAGTTCCAATCAATCTGATACTCTTAATCTTCTGGTCCAACACCTTGAAAACTATGAATTTGAGCTATCAATTAATTGAGTATTTAATTAAACTACTAAACTCCTTTAGAAATCAATCTAAACATCATTTGTGGATAAACTCCACTTCTAGGTTAAATCCTATGTGTGTGACCCTGCAGGCCCATTTCACATTGGCAGTGAAAGTCCGTAACACTTATGACTTCACAAGTAGAGAGTGGTGCCTAGTCGCACATCAGTGCTACCCAATTGAAATAGAAAGTTGGAGAACAACTTTCAATCCTACAATCTGTGAATGGTGTTACAACGAATGTATAATTCCTTTGTCTCTGATATCCCGAATGAACTCAAGGCATGGAACAGTCATCATGTCAACATTCATTCACTTTCTTGATCTCAGAGTAGACTAGAGGAGATGTGTATGGCATCAATATCACATACTGATTCACACATGCATGCACACGCCTATCTCAATCCTACTCATCAAGTGGCCATGGATATCAAACTCCCTCGGGAGGGACAAATCCCATATCTATCACTCACCCCTCAAAAGCCCCATGTGTCAAAGCCACCCAATCATCACCTTTATAACAACCCATGTTTTAGGACTATGTTTGATGATGTCAAAGTGTACCCAATGACATGTGTTGAGTGTAGTGATTTTAGGTCAAAGAATCACACTCACCACCATCACTGTGAGAACTAACTGTGACTACCATGTCATGGTTCCATGTGTCAAACTCACGGTGGGTTTCCAAGTACCTATGTGTTTGGTTTGATATCTCCATATCATGACTAATGAGATTTTTTCATCAACCAACGCCACAATCTAGTCTTATGTGTCATTGTTGTCTATCTACCTTCCACAATTACATCTGACTAGGGACATATTAAGAATGTACAAACTCTTAACATCTGTATGATCTTATCGTTCAGGTCCTCAACCTGAAAGCATACGTCAATGAGTACTATCATTCTCTAGACATTCAATCTATTCTATCATTATCTCATATGACTGAACTAGAAAGAATTGGAAGCTTGCCTTTGATGTTTATCAAAACATTCTTAATGTATCCCACCAATCATCCCATTATTGGATCTCAGGGCATACATACCAACAGAACTTGTGTGTCCAATTTGGCATCCCAAAAGCATATGATTCTTCCAAATAGAAGTTTGTTTTCTTAATCATGTCTAAAATGGGTTTTCCTACTTTATGGATTAAGTGGATTCAAGCTATTTTCTTTACAAGTTCATGCTAGATTCTTGTGAATGGATATCCCTCATATCCATGTTCACCCTCTAATGAAATCAAACAATGAGATATCACAACTTTCTATCCATTCATCACTTTGATGGAGGGCTTTCTTGAGTTGTTAAAGAAAGTAACCACAAATAATATCATTTTGCTGATTAAAGTTTCTTAGCATTTTTACATATCTCATTTGATTTTTGTTGTTGACTTGTTGATTCGCATGAAGGATGTGTTGGTATGTATGCCTGACGAGCCACTCATGTGATGGTTATAATGGCATAACTTATAAAAATGATTTGATTATTAATAAAGGCAAGATTCCAATTTATTTTGTTTGATTTAGTTATGAGATAATGATATAACATTATAAAAGTCTAGAGAATAATATTACTCAATGATGTATGTCTTCAAGTATTAGCCTTGGGGAAATGAGATCATGTAGATGTTAAGAGTACATATACATATTCTCACTATGCCCCTAATCAGGTATTATTGTGGAATGTTTATAGACAACAATAACACATAAGATCAGAGTATGGGTTTTGATGACAGAATCTCACTGGTCGTGATATGGCTATATCAAACTAATCACACATATATATGTTAGAGAATAATGTATCGGACAGACCCACCCGAGATTGACACATGGAAGCCATTTTCATTAAAGTCATAGTCAGCTCTCATAGTGATGGTGGTGGTTGTATTTCTTAGACCTAAAATCACTGCAATCATCACATGTCGTTGGGTACACTTTGACATTGAGAGACCCCTAACCTTGCTTAAGTGTTGAACACTCTTAGTCACCATAATTGAATTCTTATAACCTTAATCTAACCTTTTTATATGCTTTGAAATCATAATACAAGCTTAATTTTCAAATTTGGTCCAATTTGGACGTTGTTTGAGCAAGTTATTCCATTTTATGTACATATTGGACTTTTTCACAATTTATCCAATTCATGGGTCTTCTTTGTAATTTTCACATCAATTATGTTCTTTAGATATTTTCTCATCATACTTGAGATTTTTGAGCCATGGGGTGCTCAATTGTACCTTGATTTGGAGGATATTCCTTTCTATGATGAATTAGGGTTTACCCCCCGCCCCCCACATGGATGATCCACCTTTAGGACTATGAAATGATGGATCCACTGGTATGGTCAAAAACCAGTGGCCAACAACTGGTGGTCATCCTAGGAAGTTCCTAGGTCAATGGTTTTCTGGTTTGGTTCACTTAAAAGGATGATCAACTGATGGTTCACCCATCTTTAGACCTAAGCCATGAACAAACGATGGTAACCTTCGACCAGCATGCGATGGATGTCTTGGGAGACCATAATCCGATGGCCTCAAAGTCACCAACATCTAGTGGACCTACTTCTTTCTCTTCCACAAAATCTTTAAGCCATGGACACATGGAGAGTTGCTTTCACACCTCTTGCTTGTTTCCTTCCTTATCTAAGGGCCATTTCTACCTCTTCCTTGCCCAAGTACAAAACCTTTGCTTGCTTCCTCTCTCCTCTAACCTGGAGCATAGAATCCACTATGTATGGCTATGGAACAAGGTGGTCAAAGGTAGAAGATGACCCACTTTTGGAGAAGAGGCCCCCTAGAGCTCCATCTAGCCCTACCTTGGGTTTCTAAGGTCATCTCCTAAGGTTTTTGACCAAGGTAAGTTATTTTCTTCCTTCCTTATCCATTTTGCTTACTCTTATTCTTCCTCAAACCTTCCTCCAGGTTGGAACTCTACTATTCTATGGTAAAAGTTGCTCTAGAGCTCAAAATCCTACCTTTCTTGCTTCTTCTATCTATGGTTTTGCTCCTTCGTGGAGAATGATGCTAGATGGTCAAGTTTAGACCTAATGCTTGAGTTTTCTACCTTATGGTTTGAGTTTTCTTACTGATAAGAAGTATTTATTCTATATAGAGGCACGTTTTATAACCTTATTCACTTATATTGCTTACTCTAAGCTTGCTTGCTTATGTTCTTGCTTAAAATTGAAGATCCATGCATACAGAAACTATGCTTTCTAGGGTTTCAATTTTTATGGTGTTTCTTGTTCTTTTTTTAGCACTAGATGAACCTATAATCATGTATACATTCTGCCTAAGGTAGAAGAAGATATATAATAGGTTGTTCTAACAATTGATGGTGCTAAGCTCCTAACAACTGATGGTCCAAATTAGGGTTTGCAAGTTATTTCCTTCACTACCATATCACCTGATGGAGATACCACACAACAATCAATGGTGTTAATGATTGGTGGTGGTGACCAAGGGTGTCAAACGATGGTGACAACCGATGGTCACCCATTATTTCAGGTTTTGGCTCAATTAGAAGCTTAATGATCAACCACCAAGTACCCTAATGATGGTATCAATCAATGATGACATTAGCTTAATATACAATGATGTTCAATGATAGTAGTACTAATCCTACTAACCAATGGTGACCCAAGATGTCACAACTAATGGTGGATTAGGAAACCAAAACTAATGGTGAGTCAAGGCCTTAAATTTAGCTTCAATTGAGCCCTAAACTAGTGATCTCTTGGTTTAATGGATCTAATGGTTGGATCTATACCCTAATTGATGGTTTGAAATATGAACCTGATCCAATAGTTAGGATCTAACACTTCTTCATCTAATAGTTTTGAATAAATAACTTGATCCAATTGTTGAGATTGGATGCTTCAACATCCAAGGGTTTAGATTCAAACCTATAGTAATACACGTGATTTCTAATAATCTGAATTTGATGGTTTCTCTTATCTGATCAATTTAAGGAGCTTGATGGTTGAGATGATGGCATGCATAATATGTACAACCAATGATGGGTTTTAACCCCACATCCTATGGTGCTCCTTCATGTTATTGAATAAGGGATGTCTAGGGTTAAAATGTGACTCTTTGTAGGATACTACTTATTGACTTCATAGGTGGTTTATTCAAGGTGCTTACTTATGTAAATAACAAATGGTCTTACCTTTTTAACATCCAAAGGTTCTGGATAATGTTGTGGTATGGTGATATGGGTTGAATGATGATGGAACCTATGTAGGTTTTCCTTTAATAAGGTAGTCTTATCTTTTCCCTCTTATGAATAGAGTGTATAATGACCATACTATGTTGATAGGTAACCCTAAATATGATATAACTTGTTACACCTAATCCTAATGAACTCAGATGATGATCGGTAATTATGATCATCCTTCCTTAGTGGAATAATAGAATAATGGAATATGTCTTATTGTTGTAGAACTATCATATACTATAACCTAATGGTTACTATCACACCCCGATCTCACACTAACCACTAATCACGAGATTAGGGCGCGACGGAGGGATTATCACATAAACAAGTCACTGAGAACCTTTTCTTTTTAAAACCTCGTAATGATATCCGGATTATTGCTATAAACTAAAACATAATAAACTATTGCGGAAGCATTTCAATTAAACTGGCTAGAGAACATAGACAGAGTTTACAACATGTAACATTGTTTAGCAGAAAGTAAACATAACATTTACATCTTTATACACATTCTACATACACACTCTCTCTCACCCACACCATGTCCCAAGGATCGAGGGGAAAGGACTAAGAGACCTCTAACTAAACTAACTACATATACCTTCTACAGACTAAGCGTTAGGATGAAAAGATCCTTCCGATTCCTGTTGCTGATGTTGACCTGAAAATGTTTGAGTAGAGGGATGAGCCTACTCGCTCAGTGAATAGCATTTCATTTAGCTATCACTAAACAACTCATCAGATATATAAAATTGAAATAAAGATAAGTGCAGTACTAAGCAGGGCAGTTCTAATGACATAGCAGATTTACAGATAACAATTTCATTCCTATGCAACATCAGATATTTTAAACAAATAAACAATTATAGAGAATTGGTACAGAAATTCAAATCTCTTAACATATTAAATTTACTGTGATCCTATATGATTACATATTTATATTATTATTATGCCCTAATCATATGCAGTGTACTCTGCATACAAAGATCTGTAGCGAACTATAATCCCACCGTACAAGACTTAGCGACACACCCGGAAAATGCTAAGTCTGACTGCCAGCCCTGTTCTGCTACAGGACCACAGGCTCTCTGGCCTTCAGGCTCTCCGGCCTCACTGCACTAACTCCGAGTGCTCTAGACTCCTCCTCTAACCTGAGCACACAGGCGGAGAGTCTGGGTTACCACCGTGACTCCGCACGGATTATTGTTGAATAACCCCTATTTACTCTAATGCCACTGTGACTACGCACGGATTATTGTTGAACACTGCCTCTCTGTCCTCATGCCACCAGAATTACTCAACCGGTTGATGTTGGACACGAGTTTCACCCCTAAGAAGCAGACCTCTCAAAGGGGTTCTACGGTGTTAGGGCACCTAAGTCTATTAACTGATTAACATATAAACATTTAAACAGGAATATCACATTTCATACTTATTTCACATTCTGAACATCACTTGAAAACACATATACATCATTTGTCATCTATAAACATGACTCAGTATTAACTTATCTAGTTTCAATGCTAAACATCCATTTCTAATCAGCGTATACATTGCAACTGTAATACAGGAAATTCCATCATTTTCATCAATCATATTACGTATTTCAAGTTCCAATGAATCTATCATACTCTATTATATGTGCTACACTGTTTAGGAGTTATACCAACTGATACTGAAGCAATTAAACACTTAAATCGAGTTAAATAATGATTTCTGAATGAACTGCCACTCACTACTCAGAAACTCGACCGATTGGTCGGAAACTCGACCGATCACCACACAACTCGACCGATCAGCTTGCAAACTCGACCGATCATCTTGTTGTTCGATTCTTGTTAAGAAAACTCGACCGAATCACACACAACTCGACCGAACAGCGTACAGACTGAAAACCTAAACATACCTGCTGATGTCAATTTTACTCGAATCAGCGGGTAAAACTATAGATTTGCGCAACAAATCACCTGCAACAGATGCACACACCCACGAACTAGTTGTAAGAAAGGAGGAGGACGAACTAGGGCTGCTCTTCGCGCCCTTTCCCTCTCCTGGCCGCCGCTGCTGCTAGCGCAGCTCCTGCTGCTAGCGCAGCTCCTGCTGCTAGCGTAGCTCCGGCTACTGCTGGATCAGATGGCGAAGAAGAAAGATGAGGAGAAGACGGAGGGGCCGCAGCTGTTGGCCGGAACTGAACTAGGGCTCCAAATCGTCCTTCTCTCCAGGTCTCTCTCTCTTTCCCTCTCACGCGAAGAAGAGAAGAAACGCTCTACGTTTCTCTCATTTCTGAAAATGAAACGAGTAAAGGAGGAAAGAAAGGATAAGAAGGAAAAACCTAGGGACCAAAACGTAAAGTCCGAGAACTTTCAAAAACTACAAACAGGTCCTGCATGCCCAAAAACTTACAACTTTTGACTCGAAAGTCGGTTTCAGACGATTTCTCTGGCAATGCATCAAGCGCAAGATCATACACATTTTAAGGGCTAGGATTCACACTACACACATATCATATCTGTTTTAAACATTATTAACAAAAGCAAGCTTATAACCTAGCAAAGCAGCTAAAACACATGCTTAACAGCATACTTACTGGGTAAGCTCAACACGGGTCGTAACAATCTCCCTCCCTTATAAGAATTTCGTCCCGAAATTCCTAAAAGAGAAAAGGAAACTTGCTACGCATCTCAGATTCAAGCTCCCACGTAGCTTCTTCAAGGTTATGATTCCTCCACAGAACCTTCACCAATGGTATCTCACGGTTCTTAAGCTTCTTGATTCGGTGATCAACTATTTGCACTGGTCCTTCCACGTAGGACACGTCTGTCTTAAGCTGCGCCGGTACTGGATCTAAAATCTTTTCTATACTGGGATGAAACTTCTTCAGCATAGACACATGAAACACATCATGAAGATTTGCCAACTGAGACGGCAAATCCAACCTGTAGGCTACAGGTCCAATCCTCTCAACAATAGGATATGGGCCCATATACCTAGGGTTCAACTTACCTCTCTTGCCAAACCTTAGCACTCCCTTCCATGGTGAGACCTTCAGATAAACCTCGTCACCAACCTCAAACTCAAGAGGTCGACGTCTTCTCTCTACATAACTTTTTTGTCTGTCCTGAGCAGCTTTCAACTGCTCCCTGATCACAGATATCTTCTCTGTAGTTATATCGACTATCTCAGGTCCAAGAATTTCTTTCTTTCTAACCTCGTACCAACAAACTGGTGATCTACACTTCCTGCCATATAGAGCTTCATATGGGGCCATTCCAAGACTAGAATGGTAGCTGTTGTTATATGCAAACTCCATCAGGCTTAAGTGTTCTTCCCAGTTACCTCTGAACTGCAGAACGCATGCTCTCAGCATGTCTTCAAGACTCTGAATGGTCCTCTCAGACTGACCATCCGTCTGCGGATGAAACGCTGTACTGAACCTCAACCTTGTGCCCAACGCACGATGTAACTGATCCCAGAACCTGGATGTGAACTTAGGGTCTCTGTCAGAAATAATGGAAACTGGAATACCGTGCAATCTGATTACCTCATCCACATATATCTTGGAAAGCTTCGGAACATCAAAGGTTGACTTGATAGGAAGAAAGTGAGCAGACTTAGTTAGTCTATCCACAATCACCCATATCGAGTCTGAACCTCTAGGCGTCCTGGGTAACCCTACCACAAAATCCATCGTGATGTGTTCCCATTTCCATTCAGGTATAGGAAGCGACTGCAAGGTACCAGCAGGTTTCTGGTGCTCAACTTTAACATGCTGACACACTCCACATCTAGCCACATACTCAGCCACATCTCTCTTCATACCAGACCACCAGTACAGCTCTTTGAGGTTCCTGTACATTTTTGTGTTACCTGGATGCATGGCATACATAGAAGCATGCGCTTCTTCAAGAATTTGCCCTTTCAGCTCACTGTTCCCAGGTACACACAACCTGTCATGAAGATACAACACACCATCGTCAGAAAACCTGAATTCTGTTCTTTTACCTTCCGACATATCCTGCATAACCTGCCACAACTTGTCATCATTCTGTTGCAACTCCTTAATCTGATCATAGAAAGTAGGTTTGACCTGCATCTGAGCAATCAACCCACTCTGTCCAGTCACATCCAAGTCTAAGTTCAACTTTCGCATATCTACAAGCAAGTCTCTCTTGAAACATCTCAGAGAAAATGCATATGCTGTTGAACTCGACTTTCTACTCAAGGCATCTGCCACAACATTCATTTTACCAGGATGATAATCGATTGTCACATCATAATCCTTGATCAGCTCAAGCCATCTGCACTGTCTCAGATTCAAATCCTTCTGAGTGAAGATATACTTCAGGCTTTTTTGGTACGTAAACACCTGACAAGTTTCACCATACAGGTAGTGACGCCATGTCTTAAGAGCATGAACTATAGCAGCTAACTCCAGATCATGAGTAGGATAGTTCTCTTCGTTCTTCTTAAGCTGTCTAGATGCGTAAGCCACAACTTTGCCTTCCTGCATCAGCACACAACCTAAACCTCTCCTGGAAGCATCACAGAACACTGTATAACCTTTATCTGCCTCCGGCAAAACCAACACTGGTGCTAAAGTCAATTTCCTCTTCAAGATCTGAAAACTTTTCTCACAGTTATCAGACCAAACAAACGGTGCATCCTTCCTCGTCAAGCATGTCAAGGGTGATGCTAGCACACTGAAGTTCTGTATAAACCTTCTGTAATAGCCTGCTAATCCCAAGAAACTTCTAATCTCAGTAGGTGTCTTAGGTTGTTCCCACTGAAGCACAGAATCAACTTTCTTAGGATCAACGCTAACTCCATCTCTTAAGATAACATGTCCAAGAAATGCTACCTCGGCCAACCAGAACTCACACTTGCTAAACTTAGCATACAGCTGATGTTGCCTCAACAACTGCAACACTACTCTCAGGTGTTGCTCATGCTATACATCATCTCTGGAGTAGATCAGAATATCATCTATAAAGACTACAATAAACTGATCTAGGAACAGATTGAAAATTTGATTCATCATATCCATAAAGGCTGCTGGGGCATTGGTCAGCCCAAACGACATGACCAAAAACTCATAATGCCCATACCTGGTTCTGAAAGCTGTTTTGGGAATATCAGAAGCCTTTATTCTGAGCTGATGATATCCAGATCTCAAATCTATTTTAGAGAAGATCGTTGCTCCATGCAACTGATCAAACAGATCGTCTATTCTCGGCAAAGGATACTTGTTCTTAATAGTGATCTTGTTCAGTTGCCTGTAATCTATACAGAGACGCATAGTACCATCCTTTTTCTTAACAAATAGCACTGGAGCACCCCACGGTGAAGAACTGGGTCTGATGAAACCCTTATCTAGCAATTCCTGCAGCTGCACCTTGAGTTCTTTCAACTCTGCAGGTGCCATTCTATAAGCTGACAGTGCTACTGGATGACTTCCTGGATATACCTGAAATCTCAAAATCAATGTCTCTGACAGGAGGTAAGCCTGGCAATTCTTCTGGAAAAACATTAGAAAACTCACTAACTATCAGCACATCATAAACACTGGTGATGCTCTTCTCAGCTCTAGTGTCAACCACATGAGCAAGGAATGCTTCACATCCTTTCTGTAGCATCTTATCAGCTACTACAGATGATACAATGCACGTAGGCAGAACTTTCCTGTCTCCAGTAAAGACACAAGAAAATTCACCTTGTTGAAAGGTAGCTTCCTTCTTCCAACAATCGAGTTGCACTCGATATGTCTCAAGACAATCCATACCCAAGATGACTTGAAAAGTGTTGACATCCAGGGGTATGAGATTAGCAGCAAAGGTGTAACCTCCAAAAGATAACAAACATCCGGGACAAAACTCAGTCAAAACTGTTGGTCCACCTAGTGGAACCCTCAACACTAACTCATCTACCAACTCTTGAGTTAACAGATTAAGTTCACCAACTAAATAACATTGTATGAAAGAGTGAGTAGCACCCGGATCTATCAAAATTGAAACTGGTATACTATTAAACAAAAGCATATCTCCTGTAACGACTTGTGAAGAGATTATACCTTCCTGAGGTGTTAAAGAGAAGAAACGTGATGAAGCTCTCCCTCTGCCACGCTGTCCTCTCTGACCACTTCTGCCACTGGGCACACCACCACCTCTAGAACCGGAAGCCACAAAAGAACTCAGAACATCATGGTACTGAGGCTGGAAAGCTTGTGATGCTGCTTGTCGAAGCTGAGGACATTCCCTTCTGATGTGTCCTACTTGTCCGCAGACAAAACAACTTGGACCCCAACACTGACCAGTATGTGGTCTTCCACAGTTGTCACATGGCGGCATCTCTTGTTTCTGGGGACCTATCACTGACATTGACAACCCAGAAGACTGTCCACTAGAGGCACTGCCCCATCTCCCTGGGTTGTATCTCCCTCTGCCTCTAGAAGAAGTAACATCCTCAGATCTCTGTCTACTGAAACAGCTAAAGCCATGCCCGAGTTTAGAAAAGAAACCTCTACCTCCACCTCTATATCCACTACTGGACTGTCCTCTACTGAAATCTGCAGATCTCTTCTTAGACTCAGGCACCTTGTCAGCATTCACAGATTCTTCAACCTGTCTAGCAGCCTCAACAAACTCACCAAAGTTCTCTCTGTTCCTCCTACTAGTACCAGAAACTGTATGCCGAATCTCTGGCCTCAGTCCTTCTCTCTATGTTGTCGGGAACAAGCTGCGGACAGAAGTTCGCCAACCGGGTGAAAAGCACTTCATATTCTGTAATTGGCATGCTTCCTTGCTTAATGTTCTGTAACTGCCTGGTTTTCTCATTAATGAAAGCGGGTGGATAAAATTTAAGATGGAACTCCTCTGAGAAATCCTGCAAAGAAAGCTCTGTACCTCTCTTCTTATCCTCCACACTGTGCCACCACAACTCTGCATCGCCTGTCAGAAGATAAACTGCATGATTAATCTTCTTCTCTTCTGGAAGCTCCATCAGGCGAAAGACCTTCTCTATCTGTCTCAACCACTCATCAGCCTCAGCGGGATCTGTAGTGCCACTAAACTCTGTGCCACCAAGCTTCTTCACAAGCTCATAAGATCGCATCAGATCCTTACTGCTGGTAGAAGTAGAAGCTCACCTATCAGCCTTGTACCTCTCTCTGGTCTCCAGAAACATCCTGTACATCCGGGATGCTTCATCCACGTGGTCACCACCACCTGGACCCAAGTACAGTGGATCAGGGCCAACATGGCTCTCGGCCTGATCATCACGATCAAAGCCTCTTTCTGCCATCTACAATGATATAACAGAATATTTCCTGTTAGAAAACTACAGATAGAAGAAAGACACCTAAACCTTAATCCTATTGGTCTCTTATCGTCCCCTGACTTGGACTCTGGGTAACTATGTACTCAACCTAAGCTCTGATACCAAAAGATGTCACACCCCAATCTCACACTAACCACTAATCATGAGATTAGGGTGCGACGGAGGAATTATCACATAAACAAGTCACTGAGAACCTTTTATTTTTAAAACCTCGTAATGATATCCGGATTATTGCTGTAAACTAAAACATAATAAACTATTGTGGAAGCATTTCAATTAAACCGGCTAGAGAACATAGACAGAGTTTACAACATGTAACATTGTTTAACAGAAAGTAAACATAACAGTTAATTTACATCTTTATACACATTCTACATACACACTCTCTCTCACCCACACCATGTCCCAAGGATCGAGGGGAAAGGACTAAGAGACCTCTAACTAAACTAACTACATATACCTTCTATAGACTAAGCGTTAGGATGAAAAGATCCTTCCGATTCCTGTTGCTGATGTTGACATGAAAATGTTTGAGTGGAGGGATGAGCCTACTCGCTCAGTGAATAGCATTTCATTTAGCTATCACTAAACAACTCATCAGATATATAAAATTGAAATAAAGATAAGTGCAGTACTAAGAAGGGCAGTTCTAATGACATAGCAGATTTACAGATAACAATTTCATTCCTATGCAACATCAGATATTTTAAACAAATAAACAATTATAGAGAATTGGTACAGAAATTCAAATCTCTTAACATATTAAATTTACTGTGATCCTATATGATTACATATTTATATTATTATTATGCCCTAATCATATGCAGTGTACTCTGCATACAAAGATCTGTAGAGAACGACGATCCCACCGTACAAGACTTAGCGACACACCCGGGAAATGCTAAGTCTGACTGCCAGCCCTGTTCTGCTACAGGACCACAGGCTCTTTGGCCTTCAGGCTCTCCGGCCTCACTGCACTAACTCCGAGTGCTCTAGACTCCTCCTCTAACCTGAGCACACAGACAGAGAGTCTAGGTTACCACCGTGACTCCGCATGGATTATTGTTGAATAACCCCTATTTACTCTAGTGCCACCGTGACTCCGCACAGATTATTGTTGAACACTGCCTCTCTATCCTCGTGCCACCAGAATTACTCAACCGGTTGATGTTGGACACGAGTTTCACCCCTAAGAAGCAGACCTCTCAAAGGGGTTCTACGGTGTTAGGGCACCTAAGTCTATTAACTGATTAACATATAAACATTTAAACAGGAATATCACATTTCATACTTATTTCACATTCTGAACATCACTTGAAAACACATATACATCATTTGTCATCTATAAACATGACTCAGTATTAACTTATCCAGTTTCAATGCTAAACATTCATTTCTAATCAGCGTATACATTGCAACTGTAATACAGGAAATTCCATCATTTTCATCAATCATATTACGTATTTCAAGTTCCAATGAATCTATCATACTCTATTATATGTGCTACACTGTTTAGGAGTTATACCAACTGATACTGAAGCAATTAAACACTTAAATCGAGTTAAATAATGATTTCTGAATGAACTGCCACTCACTACTCAGAAACTCAACCGATTGGTCGGAAACTCGACCGATCACCACACAACTCGACCGATCAGCTTGCAAACTCGACCGATCAGCTTGCTGATCGATTCCTGTTAAGAAAACTCGACCGAATCACACACAACTCGACCGAACAGCGTACAGACTGAAAACCTAAACAGACCTGCTGATGTCGATTTCACTCGAATCAGCGGGTAAAACTATAGATTTGCGCAACAAATCACCTGCAACAGATGCACACACCCACAAACTAGCTGTAAGAAAGGAGGAGGACGAACTAGGGCTGCTCTTCGCGCCCTTTCCCTCTCCTGGCCGCCGCTGCTGCTAGCGCAGCTCCTGCTGCTAGCGTAGCTCCGGCTACTACTGGATCAGATGGTGAAGAAGAAAGATGAGGAGAAGACGGAGGGGCCGCAGCTGTTGGACGGAACTGAGCTAGGGCTCCAAATCGTCCTTCTCTCCAGGTCTCTCTCTCTTTCCCTCTCACACGAAGAAGAGAAGAAAAGCTCTGTGTTTCTCTCATTTCTGAAAATGAAACGAGTAAAGGAGGAAAGAAAGGATAAGAAGGAAAAACCTAGGGACCAAAACGTAAAGTCCGAGTTCAAAAACTACAAACAGGTCCATGCATGCCCAAAAACTTACAACTTTTGACTCGAAAGTCGGTTTTAGACGATTTCTCTGGCAACGCATCAAGCGCAAGATGATACACGTTTTAAGGGCTAGGATTCACACTACGCACATATCATATCTGTTTTAAATGTTATTAACAAAAGCAAGCTTATAACCTAGCAAAGCAGCTAAAACACATGCTTAACAGCATACTTACAGGGTAAGCTCAACACGGGTCGTAACAGTTACACCTTGAGTTATGTGTGAAGCCATACTTGAGAATGGTTTGGAATGTGATGATGATCATTTGCCTTATGCATCCAAGATTATATAGGGATGCTATGGGTTAAGGTTTGTGAATGAATGTTGAACTATAACTTTAATGTAACCTACCTTGCTAAACTTAACCCTAATGCAAGTAGATAATGGTGGTTAATAATGTTATCCTCTCTTTAATGATAAATATAAGTATGGAGCATCCTTCCTAATGATTGATTGAAACTCTAATGTATTAATTGGTGGTCATCTTAGCATCATGATTTATGTTTACTTATGATAAACTTGTACATTATAAGTGTGATGATGACAATTATATGTGGATTCCTTATATGTTGATATAATAAAGGAGTGCTCTTAAATGCTAAGGTAATCCTGCAATATCATCATGTGAAGATCCTTTAGTTCTTTAATGCCAATTATGTTGAGCACGTGAATCACATGTGTGGTGATGTTTGTTGAGACTTGCAATAAGGCATATAAAGATAATGATGAACTTGCATGAAATGATATGATGGTCTTAATGACCCTTGGACATGATTAAGCCATAAATGAGGTGTAATCCTCTTATGTTGACAAGGGTTGATACCATGTGATATTGTGTTAAGGATTTATATCCCGTGATAGTATGATGATAAGTGTAGTCTAATGAATGGCAAGAGAATAATACCATGTAATGATATGTGATGACTAGTATAGTCTCTTGATTGGCAGGTGGATATTGCCCTATAATTTTAAGATGAGAAATTCTATCTCATATGTTTTATATCTTCTGAAGTTGTTATATAGCAATGTTTGCTAGAGATGAATTAGGGTTTGTATGTCTACTTATTTGATGCAGCCTTAATTCACCCAATTGGGAATAACTATTCAAGTGAAACTCTAATCATGTAGTGCCCTATGCCATAGAACCATTTCAGTGTCAGATTTTGTTGGTGGTTAAACGAGTATTCCTAAGGGAAATTCGGAGAGCATACATAACATGTTGACTATGTGGGGACAACTTGGTACCCTAATATCAGGCAATTGAGGATGGTTTAGGTCATGCGTATATTACTTGTTGTGTAAGGAAATTAATGTTTAACATTAATGGGAATTAAATTGCCAATTTTGTATGCGACTAGAAAACTACGAAACAATCATCTTGTAGTACAAGATGACCATCTAGCATGCCAGATGACCTTCTGGTGTGCCATACATCCATTTCAGTTGTCACAAGTTGTGAAAATTTGAGATCTTTTGGTCCCTTCCACTCCCACATTGACTGGAAACATGGATCCAAACCCCACCTATAAAAATAGAGGGGTATTGGGGGCTTCCCAGAGCACAAAATGAAAAATTGAGAATTATTTGCTCTGAAAAATGTCATCCTCTCTGGTTGTGGTAACCATGAGAGCTCAAGCAAGTTCTACCTGACTAGGGAGGAACAATATGGGAGACAGAAATTGAGATCATTGTTGAGAGTGAGCAAGTTGGTGACTAGTACACCAATAGGAGGGACAACTCCTTCCTGTTCATTCTAGTAGGATGACAAGAATTCTAGGTAGTCTGTGTGGACTTCTCTAGAGGTAGGAGGTTGTTGTCTACTGTTAGGAGGACAACGTCAACCAGAAGTCCATGACAAGAGGATCTACTAAAAAAGACTAGGTTTGTAACTACAATCTGTGGTGCAGACTAGGAGGTGCAGTAGTCTGACGAGTCCCAATGCAACTAGGATTCATAACTATGCATCTACAACGACGAGTATTGTCGCTGGACTTGCTCTAGGACTAGATATATCCTCAAAGCCATCATTTTTATCTTATAGTAATTGATGTGATCCATCGATTATGGGAATATGGTACATATATATTTTTATTTCCGCTACCTACTCTGTAGCCATATTTCCCAAGAAGATGACTAGTCTGGTTTAGAAAATCTTAAGTACATTTTCTAATGAATTTGGTGATGTATCAGGCCTATATATTAATTATTCAAAAAGATGCATTATTCTTAGTAAAGGGGTTGATAAGTCTATACTCTCTATTTTGGGCATTGATGGAAGTACATGTTCCTCGAAATATCTTTGTTTAGCTTTTCTCACTGGCAAGCTTTTCATGAAACTATGCTCTAGTCATATTGACAAAATCAAGAAGAAACTGAATAGCTAGGGGGCTTGGTAGGGAGATGTGAACTTATTAACTCTACTTTAGCTTCTATGCACTTATATTGAATTTATTCTTTTCCTATACATGGTGCTGCTCTTGATGAGATAAATAAACTCTATAATGACTTTCAATGGGGGCACATTGAAACAAAGAAGAACCTTCATTTGGTGAAGTGGGACAAGGTCATTTGCTTCATGAGAAGTAGATATCTATTAAGAGCTTGTTTAATGTTGAATGCTTGGGACATTGCTAGTAAAAAGGATTCATTGTGGGTGAATGGTGATCTGTCAAAAATATTTGAAGAAAGACACATTCTGGATTATTATCGTGTATCCTAATATTTTGTGGCTTTCAAATAATGTTCTTAGAACTAGAAGTTTTCTACTTCCGCCAACACTCTCTCCGCGCCAGGTGCCTACTGACGTTCCCGGTACATGAGGTGAGTGCTACTGAAGTCTGCCTAGCTATTTTCAATCTGGTGCATCACCATCTTCGTCCCTCCACCAGTCCACGAAAGCCCCACCTCGATAGAGGACCACCTCCCGTCATTCTACCACGCCCTAGCCATCATCAAGGAGACGTTCTGGCTCCACCCGGTGGCGGCTCTCTTGGTCACTCGGGAATCTCTATGGGACAGCTACCTCGGTTGTCTAGTCAACAACCGGTGCGCTGTGAAGAAGGGCATGACGGTGTAGGTCAACATGTGTATGCCATCAGAAGGGACCCAAGAGCGTGGGACATACTGGAGGAGTTTAGGCCTGAGAGCTGATGTATCATTTGCGCTTCACACGACTGGGTTGGCGCTTGCGGGGTTGTTGTATCATTTTTACTGGGAGTTTCCAGAAGGTGTTGTAGTTGAGGACGTTGATCTTAGTGAGGTGTTTGGAATCGATACCAGGAAGGAGGAGCCGCAGGGGACCTTGTATGAAAGATGGTACTAGGCATCTCCAGCCGCGCAATAGAACCCTTCTTCATTAGCTGCATCCCAATAACCTATCGACCCTTTGGTGGTAATATGCTAATAATAGATACCACATTTGGTGTATAATCTATCTAGATATATATACCCTATTATTTCATCATCTACATTCCCGAATGAAAATTCATTATATAATTGATACAACAATTGCTTTGTGTTCACGGGTTGTAAGCGATGTTCATTGGTGTGTGTACCTTAGAGTCATTATGGATCAATAGGTATTACAAGACTATACACATGTCACAAGAATTTACACATGCATACAAGACTGTATACATTGTATTAAGAGATTGTATACATGGTCGTATACGACTGTACACATGTGTACAAGACAATACACATGGTCCTACAAGACTATACACATGGTCCTATAAAACTATACGCATGTGTACAGGACTATACACATGGTCCTATAAGACTATACACATGTGTACAAGATAGTATACATGGTATTACAAGAGTATACACATGGTCCTACAAGACTGTACACATGTGTACAAGATAGTATACATGGTATTATAAAACTATACACATGGTCCTACAAGACTATACACATGGTCCTACAAGACTGTACACATGGTCCTACAATATTGTACACATGTGTACAAGATTGTACACATGTGTACAAGATTGTACACATGGTATTACAAGACTGTACACATATGTCACAAGACTGTATATATGCAAACAAGACTGTACACATGGTATTACAATATTGTAATACCATGTGTATATATGAATAAAAAATTGTATATACATGTGTACCATGTGTATATATACAAGACTATATATATGCATACAATATTGTACACATGGTCATACAATATTGTACACATGTTTACAAGACAATATACATGGTATTACATGACTGTACACATGGTCCTACAAGATTGTACACAAAGTCCTACAAGATAGTGCACATGGTCCTACAACATTGTACACATGCGTACAAGACAGTACACATGTGTCGCAAGATTGTAAATATGCATACAAGACTATACACATGGTATTACAAGACTGTACACATGGTCATATAAGACTGTATGCATGTGTACAAGACTATACACATGGTCTTACAAGACTGTACACATGGTCCTACAAGACTGTACACAGATGTACATGACTGTACAGATGTCCTACAAGATTGTACACATATGTACAAGACAGTATACAAGGTATTACAAGACTGTACACATTGTTCTACAAGCTTGTACACATAGTCCTACAAGATTGTGCACATGGTTCTACAACATAGTACACATGTGTACAAGATAGTACACATGGTATTACAAGATTGTACACATGTGTCACAAGGTTGTATATATGCATACAAGACTTTACACATGGTGTTACATGAGTGTACACATGGTCGTATAAGACTGTAGACAAGTATACAAAACTAGACACATGGTCCTACAAGACTTTACACATGTCCTACAAGACTGTATACATGGTATTACAAGACTGTACACATGGTCCTACAAGATTGTACACATAGTCCTACAATATTGTACACATGGTCCTACAAGACTGTACACATGTGTACATGAAAATACACATGGTATTACACGACTGTACACATGTGTCACAAGAATGTACACATGCATACAAGACTGTACACATGGTATTAAAAGATTGTGCACATGTGTCACAAGAATGTACACATGCGTACATGATTGTACACAAGGTATTACAAGATAGTACACATGGTGGAATAAGACTCTACAGATGTGTACAAGATTGTACACATGGTCCTACAAAACCTTACACATGGTCCTACAAGACTGTACGCATCTTTACAAGTTAATACACATGTCCTACAAGACTTTACACATATGTACAAGATAGTATACATGGTATTACAAGACAGTGCACATGGTCCTACAAGATTGTACACATTGTCATACAAGACTGTACACATTGTCCAACAATATTGTACACATGTGTACAAGACTGTACACATGTGTCACAAGACTGTACACACAGTATTACAAGACTATACACATGGTCGTATAAGGCTGTACACATGTGTCAGAAAACTATACACATGTGTCACTAGACTATACAAATGTGTCACAAGACTTTACACATGTGTTGCAAGGGAGTATATATGGTATTACAAGACTGTACACATGGTCCTACAAGAGAGTACACATGGTCCTACAAGACTGTACACATGGTCCTACAAGACTGTAGACATGGTCATATAAGACTGTACACATGTGTCACAAGACTGTACACATGTGTCATAAAACTATACACATGTGTCACAAGACAATATACACTGTATTACAAGAATGTACACATGGTCCTACAAGACTATACACATAGTCCTACAAGACTGTACACATGGTCCTACAAGACGATACACATGTGTCACAAGACTGTACACATGTGTCACAAGACTGTACACATGTGTCCCAAGACAATATATATGGTCCTACAAGACTGTACACATGGTCCTACAAGACTGTACACATGTGTACATGACTATACACATGGTCCAACAAGACTGTACACATGTGTACAAGGCTGTTACATGGTATTACAAGACTATAAACATGGTCCTACAACACTGTACACATGGTCCTAGAAGACTATACACATGGTCCTACAGGAATGTACACATGTGTACAAGACAATATACATAGTATTACAAGACAGTACACATGGTCCTACAAGACTGTACATATGGTCCTATAAGACTGTACACATGGTCGTACAATATTGTACACATGTGTACAAGACTGTACACGTGTCACAAGCTTGTACACATGGTATTACAAGATTGTACACATGTTCTCATAAGACTGTACACATGGACCTACAAGACTGTACACATGATCCTACAAGACTACACACATGGTCCTATAAGATTGTACACATGTGTAAAATACAATATATATGGTATTACAAAACTATACACATGGTCCTACAAGACTGTATACATGATCCTACAAGACTGTACAAATGTGTACAAGACAGTACACATGGTATTACAAGACTGTACACATGTGCCACAAGACTATGCACATGCATACAAGACTGTATACATAGTATTACAAGACTGTACACATGTGTCACAAGAATGTACACATGTGTATAAGACTGTACACATGGTATTACAAGACTGTACACATGGTCGTATAAGATTGTACACATGTGTACAAAACTAAACACATGGTCCTACAAGACTGTACACATGTGTACAAGACACTACACATGACCTACAAGATTGTACACATGTGTAAAAGATAGTATACATGGTATTACAAGACTTTACACATGGTCCTACAAGATTGTACACAGTCCTACAAGATTATGCACATGGTCCTACAACATTGTACACATGTGTACAAAACAGTACACGTAGTATTACCAGACTATACACGTGTGTCACAAGACTGTATATATGCATACAAGATTGTACAAATGGTATTACTAGACTGTAGACATGGTCGTATAAGACTATACACATTGTACAAGACTGTACACATGGTCTTACAAGACTGTACACATGTCCTACAAGATTGTACACATGTGTACAAGATAGTATACATGGTATTACAAGACTGTACACATGGTCTTACAAGATTCTACACATAGTCCTACAAAACTGTACACATGTGTACATGATAATACACATGGTATTACAAGACTGTACACATGTTTCACAAGAATGTACACATGCATACAAGACTATACACATGGTATTACAAGATTATAAACATGTGTCACAAGAATGTACACATACGTACAAGATTGACACATGTGTATAACATTGTACACGTGGTCCTACAAGACTGACACATGTGTATAAAATTGTACACATAATCCTACAAGACTGACACATGTGTATAAGATTGTACACACGGTCCTACAAGATTGTACACATGTATCACAAAACTATACACATTGTGTCACAAGACTGTACACACATGTGTACAAGATGTACACATGGTCCAACAAGACTGTACACATATGTATAAGACTATACACATGGTCCTACAATATTGTACACATGTGTACAATACTGTACACATGTGTCACAAGACCATACACATATGTGTACCAGACTGTACACATGGTCGTTCAAGACTATACATATGTGTACAAGACTGTACACATGACCATACAAGATTGTACACATGTGTACAAGACTGTACATATGGTATTACAAGATTGTACACATGGTCCTAAAAGACTGTACACATGGTATTACAAGACTGTATACATGGTCGTATAAGACTGTACACATGTGTACAAGACAGTATGGTCCTACAAGGATGTACACATGATCCAACAAGACTGTAAACATGTGTACATGACTATACACATGGTCCTACAACATTGTACACATGTGTACAAGATAGTATACATGGTATTACAAGACTATACACATGGTCCAAAACACTGTACACATCGTCCTACAAGACTATACACATTGTCCTACAAGGCTATACACATGGTCCTACAAGATTGTACACAAGTGTACAAGATAGTATACATGGTATTACAAGTCTGTACACATGGTCCAACAAGTCTATACACGTGGTCTTATAAGACTGTATACATGGCCGTACAATATTGTACACATGTGTACAAGACTATACACATGTGTCACAAGACTGTACACATGTTCTTATAAGACTGTATGCGCATGTGTACAAGATTGTACACATAGTCCTACAAGATTGTACACATGTTCCTACAAGACTGTACACATGGTCCTACAAGACTGTACACATGGTCCTAAAAGACTGTACAAATGTGTACAATACAGTATATATGGTATTACAAGACTATACACATGGTCCTACAAGACTGTACACATGGTCCTACAAGAGTGTACAAATGGTCTTACAAGACTGTACAAATGTGTACAAGACAGTGCACATGGTATCATGGTATTACAATACTGTACACAAGACTATGCACATGCATACAAGACTGTATACATGGTACTACAAGATTGTACACATGTGTCACAAGAATATACACATGTGTACAAGATTGTACATATGGTATTAAAAGACAGTACAAATGGTCATATAAGACTGTACACGTGTACAACACTGTACACATGATCATCCAAGACTGTACACATGTGTACAAGACTATACACATGTCCTATAATACTGTACACATGTGTACAAGACTATACACATGTCCTACAAGACTATACACATGTGTACAAGTCAATATACATGGTATTAGAAGACTGTACACATGGTCCTACCAGATTGTACACATAGTCCTACAAGAGTGTGCACATGGTCCTACAACATTGTACACATGTGTACAAGACAGTACACATGGTATTACAAGACTGTAGACATGTGTCACAAGACTATATATATGCATACAAGACTATACACATGGTATTACAAGACTGTACACATGGTTGTATAAGATTGTACACGTGTGTACAAGACTATACACATGTGTATAAGACTGTACACATGGTCCTACAAGACCGTACACATGGTCCTATAAAACTGTACACATGTCCTACAAGACTGTACACATGTCCTACAAGACTGTACACATGTGTACAACACAGTATACATGGTATTACAAGACTGTACACATGGTCCTAAAAGATTGTATGCATGGTCCTACAAGACTGTACACATAGTCCTACAAAACTGTACACATGTATACAAGACAATACACATGGTATTACAAGACAGTACACATGTGTCAGAAGACTGTACACATGGATACAAGATTGTACACATGATATTACAAGATTGTACACATGTGTTACAAAAACGTACATAGGCTTACAAGACTATACACAATGTATTACAAGACTGTACACATGGTCATATAAGACTGTACACATGTGTACAAGACTATACACATGGTCGTATAAGACTGTACACATGTGTATAAGACTATACACATGGTCCTAAAAGACCATACACATGGTCCTACAACATTGTACACATGTCCTACAAGACTGTACACATATCCTACAAGATTGTACACATGTGTACAACACAATATACATGGTATTACAAGACTGTAAACATGGTCCTAAAAGATTGTACACATGGTCCTACAAGACTGTAAACATAGTCCTACAAAATTGTACACATGTGTACAAGACAATACACATGGTATTACAAGACAGTACACATGTGTCACAAGACTGTACACATGCATACAAGATTGTACACATGATATTACAAGATTGTACACATGTGTCACAAAAATGTCCATAGGCGTACATGACTGTACACAATATATTACAAGACTGTACACATGGTTGTATAAGTCTGTACACATGTGTACAAGACTGTACACATGGTCCTACAAGACTTTACACATGGTCCTACAACACTATACACATTTGTACAAGATTGTACACGTGTCCTACAAGATAGTGTCAGTACACATGGTATTACAAGACAATACACATGGTCCTACAATATAGTACACATGGTCCTACAAGACTATACACATTGTCCTACAAGATTGTGTACATGGTCCTACAAAGTCTGTACAAATGTGTACTAGACAGTACGCATGTGTAACGACCCACACTTTTGAGTGTCTAAAAGACCTTAAAGTCGCAGATCGTTAGTCATAACTTCCAGGATCAGATTCACGAAATAATACAAAATAGTAAATAATTTCCATTAATGATCAAATATGTACATGTTTAGATAAAAAGCTCCTCGAAGGAGTTATATAACTTTTAAACTGAATTAACTTTTACATGTGTGAAGATAAACCACTACTACAGAAACAACCTTTGGCGTCGGTTGTTTAACCCCCTTTGGCGTCGGTTTCTGAGCGACGCCTATGTGGGCGCCGCTAAAGGTCGAACACTTCGGCGTCGGTTTTTTAACCGACACCTATTTAACATATAGGCGTCGGTCTTTTAGTAGATAACCGACGCCAAAAGGGTTCGCACCACAGAAAATGGCGTCATCTAGGACACATTCTGTGTCGGTTATCTACTAAAAGACCGACGCCTATATGGACTATAGCGTCGGTGTTTACTTGGTAACCGACGCAGAAAGTGTCCTAGATGACGTTGTTTTCTGTGGCGCGAACCAGTTTGGCGTCAGTTATCTACTAAAAGACCGACGCCTATATGTTAAATATGCATCGGTTTGACACGAACAGCCGACGCCATTTCCAGTACGGCTGTTGCCACATTAGGCGTCGATTTTCGTCAGAATCCCGACGCTGTAGGTCTGTGCTGATGGTTTTCTGCAAATAACCGACGCCTATATCTATTTTTTTTCATATCAGTTTGCAGGCCTATTGTGGCTGGTCAGCAGGATGAGAACCTGCAGTTCAGTTTTCTAAACTGCAGGTTTACGACATCCATTGATATCAGCCTACAAACAAGCCACAAACCTACAAAAGTCCCAAGAAAAATTTCACACAAGTACATACATTCAGACATCAATTCAATTCTCACATTCACACATATAGATGTTGGATAAATGGACATCTATAAATCCCTTTGTTTTGATTATGACAAACATTTCATTCTTATTGATCTAACGAGCTACTTGAGTGTGCAGGAACAAGGTGGTGACAAAGCAACTAGGGAAATCCATATGCCTACATGTTTATGTTTTCATGCAATGTAATCTCTTTGTAAAAAATTGTACAAATATATAATGTACAAGTACTTAGATTGCATGTAAATCAAGCGTTAGATCTTCCCTAGCTAAACACCACATTTAGACAGGTCATCCCCTTCAAATAGGATCACATTTGCACACTCATACATATAATTAGTGCCTAAATTGAAACATTGAAATAGGATCAATCTCGGTCGACAAACTCCTCGATCGAGACACTCTCGGTCGACAATCTTCTCGACCGAGAAAGATCCAAAGTAGCCGTTAGACACAACTAACAAGGTAGTTGGCAGTTGGAGATAAACGTTGCAAAACACTTGTTCCAGAGAGCCTGTCGGTCGACAAAAGTTCGACCGAGTAGGTGTCTCGGTTGACCATTCCTCGACCGAGATGGTCTCTGACAGCAACTGCAGAATTAATTAATTAGTCGTTGTTAAAGAAACAAACTTGTACCTAACGGCTAGTTAAGCACTTAGAAACCCCTAGAAGTTGTCTAGAACGTCCTTAAGCATCCTTAGGCCATTCCTATAAATAGGACAAGGCATAGGACACTCAAACACACTTGTTACACTTGAGAAATCCTTGAGCATACTTTGAGCAATCTGTTTGTGAGCAATTTGAGCATTGTGACAATTGGCTACTTCCTTCGTTAGCTCAAAATTCGTGTCCTATAGGCTAGTATCTCCTACCCACTGCAATCACAAGTCCATACACTTGGTTAGGAGATCTATACGCTTGATCTAGGCAAATCAAGCCTTGGGCTACAAAGGATAAGTTGTAATTTCCTTTTTCCTTTCTTGTTCTCTATTACCGTTTGTACTCTCCTTGCTACTCCTAGGTTGGAGGCTGCTGATTGGAGAGGGTGGAGATATTCTTGGTGAAGAAGGTGACTTTGAGCTACTTCAGAAGGCTGGTGCAATGGGAGGTTACTTCTAGAGAGGAAGGCTACTTCAAGGGGGAACTTGGAGTTACTTCAAGAAGGCTACCTCATGAAAACTACTAGAGGGGGGGTGAATAGAGTTTTATAGATAATTTAACAATTATTGAACTCAAACAACCACAATGAAAATATTGGACAAGGAGACACAAGGTTTAGAGTGGTTCCAACTATAGCAAATACTATAGCCGTCAATCCACTACCCGGTTGCTTACCCAACCGGGATTTGAAAAGAAATTTATTTTATTACCTCTTCAAGGAATTTACATAAAATACAATCTCTTTTCCTAAACCCTTCAAGCAGCCTTCACCTAGAAGTAATCGCCAACCTTGAAGCAGCCTTCCCTTGAAGTAGATGCACCAACTCCCGTTGCACCAGCCTTATGAAGTAGCTTCCCTTGCGATAGCCTTCTTGAAGTAGCTTGAAGTCCCCTTCTCCACCTGAGAAGTCAACCCTCTCCAATCCGCAGCCTCCAACCCTAGGAGTAGCAAGGAGAGTACAAAAGATAAACAGGAACAAGAAAGGAAAAGGAAATTACAACTTATCCTTTAAGCCCGAGGCTTGATATGCCTAGATCAAGCGTAAGATCTCCTAGCCAAGTATGTGAACTTGTGATTGCTGTGGGTAGGAGAATCTAGCCTATAGGACACGAGATTGAGCTAAGGAGAATGTAGGCCAATGATCACAGTGCTCAAATTGCTTGCAAAAGATTGCTCAAGTATGCTCAAGTGTATTCTCAAGTGTGACAAGTGAATTCTAGTGTCCTATGGCTTGTCCTATTTATAGGAATGGCCTAAGTATGCTTAAGGACGTTCTAGACAACTTCTAGGGGTTTCTAAGTGCTTAACTAGCTGTTAGGTACAAAGTTGTTGCTTTAACAACGGCTAATTAATTTATTCTGCAGTTGCTGTCAGAGACCATCTCGGTCGACAAATGGTCGACCGAGACACCTACTTGGTCGAACTTTTGTCGACCGACAGGCTCTCTGGAACAAGTGATTTGCAACGTCTTTCTTCAACTACCAACTAACTTGTTTGTTGTGTCTAACGGCTACTTTGGATCTTTCTCGGTCGAGAAGTTTGTCGACCGAGAGTGTCTCGGTCGAGGAGTTTGTCGACCGAGAGTGATCCTGTTTCAAGGTTTCAATTTAAGCATTAATTATATGTGTGAGTGTGCAAATGTGATCCTAATTAAATGGGATGACATGTCTAACTATGGTGTTTGGCTAGGGAAAATCTAACGCTTGATTTACATGCAATTCTAAGTACTTGTACATTATATATTTGTACAAGTTTTTACAACAAGGATTACATTGCATGAAAATATAAACAATTTAGCTTGTGGATTTTCCCTAGTTGCTTTGCCATCCATCTTAGTCCTGCACACTCAAGTAGCTCGTTAGATTAATAAGAATGAAATGTTTGTCATCATCGAAACAAAGGGATTTATCATAATATCCAATTTATCCAACACCTCAAAGTTGGTGCACCTACTTCAAGTGAAGGCTGTTCAAAGGGTGTAAAGTAAAGTATTGTATTTTGTATAAATCCTTGAGAAGGTAATAAAATAAATACTTTCAAAATCCCGGTTGGGTAAGCAACCGGGTAGTGGACTGACAACTTTAGTATTTTCTAAAGTTGGAACCACTCTAAACACTTGTCTCCTTCCTCCAATTTTCAATTGTGGTTGTTTGAGTTCAATAAATTGTTAAAATTATTTTAAAACTCTATTCACCCCCCCTCTAGTGTTTTTCAATTGGTATCAGAGCAGGCTTCAAGGAACCCTAACCAGGTCTTGAAGAATGGAGGGTAATGGTGATTACAATCACAACAAAAGGTGGTGCTTGGACAAAACTACAACATGTTGCAATTGGTGCTTAGGAACAAGCCACACAACAACTAGATGCCCATGGAGATCAAAGAAGGAAGATGAGTACAAAGATTGTCTTATTGCTACAACTAGTGAAGAAGAAGAAGAGGTAAGTATTTTTGATTTATCTAAAGAAGAACTAGTTGCTAGTCTTGAAGAAACACATATTAAATATGTTGAGTGCAAGAAGAAATTAAAAAAATCTAATAAAGAAAATGATGATTTACATGCTAAGCTTCTTGTTATTACATCTGAAAACGAAGATCTTAAAAAGATCATTGAAGATCATGATATTGAGATAAAATCTATAGAGGCTAATTGTAATCTACTTTCTTTAGAAAAGAATAATTTGCAAAGTCAAGTGAATGATCTTCAAAAACAACCCATTTTATGCAACCATCTAGATTATGATTCTATTTTCAAAGAAAGAAATTCATTGTCATCTAATCTAGATCAAGAAAAACTAGATATCAAGAAGAGAATGGAAGAGATTGCCAAGTTACAACAAAAAGTTAGTAATTTGAATAATAATGGCATTCTTGATAAAATCTTAGATAATCCCTATCATCAAATCGGGAGAAGAGGACTAGGTTAAAAGCCTAAAGGGAAATCCTATCAACAACCTAGTTGGAGAAAGTCACAAACACATCAATCTATATATGTACCTAAAGGAACATCATCACCCAAGAACAACACTGAACACAACCATAGAAAAAGATATGAGGTTGACTCGATATGCTGTCATTATTGTTTGCGCCTTGGTCATTATTCCTTTTCATGTCCTTACAAGAGAAAAGATGTCGAGTTAGTTTGGGTTCAAGACCTCCAAACTAAATAAATGCAATTAAGTTGAGATATGACCAAGAACCTTAGTTGCATATTTCTACATCTATCTCAACTCAACATAATGGGATAACAAATAAATTTAAGTATCTAAATATTTAACTTGCATAGTTATGTTTTATTTGGAAGCAATTAACAGTTCCAGAAATATTGTCGGTCGAGAGACTGTCGACCGAGACACTGTCGGTCGAGAAATTGTCGACCGAGCATGTCACTGATTTCCAGTCTGTTGCAAAATTGCTGAATTTCTTTGAAATTGATGAAACTGCTATCTATTTGTGATTGATGAATGGATATATATTTTGAAAATCATCCCTACAAATTTAAATGAGATTAATATTAGTTTATAAATGATTTAAGTTTAAACTGAAATTATGCTTAGCTCAAATAAAAAGAAAATTTCTATTTTCACATGATCATGTGATGGAATTATATGCTGTTATCATTACATCATGGATATGCTTTCAATATTTGGTACGCATAGATAATGATAAATTGTATGCATGGATCCATGATGATATTCGGCAAGCAAAATGATTTATTGGTTATATGCTATTGCTTGCAACACATAAGACAAAATCTCTAAATTAGTATCTTTGAAGATTTGAGATATTAATTGTGCCTTCATTTAAGAATTATATCAAGTAGTATGCTTCAACTTGATACTTAATCAAATTTTATGCAGATATTACACTCGATATGTTCAATTTGAAAATCTACAAATTTGCCTCTTGGTTAAAATGAAATTTGACCAAGGGGCGCTATGGTCGTAGTCAAATTAGACCTAAAATAAGTTTGACACAATAACTATTTGAATATCATTTTATTGTGATTAAAAGAAAAATTAATTTATGATCACAAATTGTCCCAATATTGTCAATAATAAAACAAAATATTACTCCCTTAGAAAATATATATATGCTCTACAAATTCAGTCTATCATTTTCATTAAAAATCAGCTAAAAAATTTATACCCAGTAAGTCTGTCGGTCGACGAAGTCTTCGACCGAAAACCTTTCGGTCAGCCAACCTCTCTCGACCGACAGAATCTAGACAGACCTAACATCGGACACACTTCCGATCGACAATTGTTCGACCCAGACAGTGTCGGTCGACAATTGCTCGACCGAGAAAGAGCCGTTGGAAAATGACCGTTGCAATCCGACCGTTACCGTTAACGGCCGACCGTTGCATGTCGACCGTTGGACGGCCAAGTGGCGCGCCTGGAATATGACCGTTGCGGACGCTCGGTCGACAAATTGTCGACCGACCCGGTCACTGGATTGCTATAAAAGAGACCAAAAACGGGTCACTTCTTCACACTTTCATATTCTTGTTTCCATAGGCTTTCTCTAGTGAATTCTTGTGAAAATCTTTAGCATCCTCATCCCTAAGACTTCCTTGCTTCTTCTCCACCTTCAAGCAACGCAATGGCATCATCCTCTGCTCATGGAAAGAAGAAGGTCGCTGGCAGGAAACAAAGGGAGGCTACTCCACCATTGACGATCATCAACGACATTGCCTTCGTCGACGGAGATGCTGGTGATCGCTATCTACGACTCTCCTCCAAAGCTCCTCTCCCACGACGACCAGTTGAAGTTATGGACTTCCTCAACATTGTCGACTTGGAGGACCTTTTTGAAGTGCAAAAGTTGAAAGAATTCATCAACCCTTCTTTCCCTTCCTATTCCACCAAGGTAGTGAATGAATTCTATGCTAACCTCATCTCCCATTCTGAAAATGAAACCATCTTCTTCTATACTATGGTCAATGGGCATAGCTTTCGATTTACTGAAGAGGATATTCTTGACATGCTAAATATTGACCTAGATGAATATCAAGACACCCTTGACCTTACCACTGGAAACCCACTTAATCAATTTTCCCAAGATAACCATACCGTTAGTCTTAGTGACATCAAAAGAACCATTTTTCAATCCAATACAACCTGTCACGAAGATAGAGGCACATACTATGCTATCAATCTCAAACCAGCTGCTAGGATTGTAAACCTTATTGTTTCAACAAACATACATCCTAGAGCAAATAAGTCTGAAGTTCCTATTTTTCGTATGTGTCTAATATATGCTATTATCCAACATATTCCCACAAATTTTATCCGCATCATTCTTAAAAACATGCTTGAGTTTTCTGGCAATCCTCCATATGCTGATCTTGTATGCCAAATTACTCAACATTTTCTTAAGACCCAAATTGAGGATATGGGATATACATGGGAGCGTAGACCACAAAAAATAAGTCAGAATACTGTAGAAAAAATGGGAATTGATTTCAGTCATAAGAGGGCTAGGGTAGAAGGAGAAACATCTACCCAAGATATACCACCTCCACCTCCTCCTACCAGCCTACCCTATGATCCCATCCAAAACACTCTAACCTATGTTGCTGGGTCAAAATATCATCTTAGTAAACAACTAGATTATAACCATCATGCCATGACTTATCTAAACCAAAGAATGCAAACTCTTTCTCCAAACCAATCAGATGAATATCCCTACTCTTTAAATCCTGGCATGCTCAATCCATATAATCCATCTTACAACTACTATCAACCTCCACCTCCACCATCTACAGATCTCACGCATACTCATTTTTCATCAATGCAACTACAAGATATTGCTTCTCATTTCCGATTTGATCGTGTTCCAACCTTCTTGGAGGCATATGCCTTAACCAAGACAAGTGCTCTGGAGTGGCAAACTTTGGTCCAGTATTATGGAGCTAAGCCTTTTCTTGGGAAAGACCCTGATGTTGATGTAATTCTTAAGTCTTTCCAGTGAGATTTGGAGTTGTATTAGTTGTAATGGAATCTTTGCAAAATTGTAATAAATGGGTTATCTTTACATGATTTGGCTATCTTGTCATGCTTGTAATGAAATTGGTTATCTTTATAATGGATATTTTTTGGCATCTTTTGAATTTGGATTATAAGACTATTGTAGAGCATACAAAATAAGGGGAGTAATAAATACAAATAAATCAAAAAGGATGAAAATCTTTGCAAATACCTAAAAGTTAAAGTTATGGCTAAATTGACATCTATTGCAAAGCACTTATACTTTGGGATATCTATCTAAAGGGGAGCATAGTATAAAATTAAGGGGGAGAAGTAATATCAAATATTCAACATGGATATCTTTTTGAAATGACAAAGGGGGAGAAAAGAATATCAAAATAAAATAAAGATCAAAACTATAATAACTGAGTTTCATAATGAAAAAGGCCAAGCACTTACTTGCAAAATAAGAATGGCTACAAAAGGTAATCTTCAGGTATGAAACTCATATGTTTTATATTTCTTTCATTTATATTTTGGAAATGTTTGTCATCTTCAAAAAGGGGGAGATTGTTGGCTAAATGGACATCTATAAATCCCTTTGTTTTGATTATGACAAACATTTCATTCTTATTGATCTAACGAGCTACTTGAGTGTGCAGGAACAAGGTGGATGACAAAGCAACTAGGGAAATCCATATGCCTACATGTTTATGTTTTCATGCAATGTAATCGCTTTGTAAAAACTTGTACAAATATATAATGTACAAGTACTTAGATTGCATGTAAATCAAGCGTTAGATCTTCCCTAGCTAAACACCACATTTAGACAGGTCATCCCCTTCAAATAGGATCACATTTGCACACTCATACATATAATTAGTGCCTAAATTGAAACATTGAAACAGGATCAATCTCGGTCGACAAACTCCTCGACCGAGACACTCTCGGTCGACAATCTTCTCGACCGAGAAAGATCCAAAGTAGTCGTTAGACACAACTAACAAGGTAGTTGGCAGTTGGAGATAAACGTTGCAAAACACTTGTTCCAGAGAGCCTGTCGGTCGACAAAAGTTCGACCGAGTAGGTGTCTCGGTCGACCATTCCTCGACCGAGATGGTCTCTGACAACAACTGCCGAATTAATTAATTAGCCGTTGTTAAAGCAACAAACTTGTACCTAACGGCTAGTTAAGCACTTAGAAACCCCTAGAAGTTGTCTAGAACGTCCTTAAGCATCCTTAGGCCATTCCTATAAATAGGACAAGCCATAGGACACTCAAACACACTTGTTACACTTGAGAAATCCTTGAGCATACTTTGAGCAATCTGTTTGTGAGCAATTTGAGCATTGTGACAATTGGCTACTTCCTTCCTTAGCTCAAAATTCATGTCCTATAGGCTAGTATCTCCTACCCACTGCAATCACAAGTCCATACACTTGGTTAGGAGATCTATACGCTTGATCTAGGCAAATCAAGCCTTGGGCTACAAAGGATAAGTTGTAATTTCCTTTTTCCTTTCTTGTTCTCTATTACCGTTTGTACTCTCCTTGCTACTCCTAGGTTGGAGGCTGCTGATTGGAGAGGGTGGAGATCTTCTTGGTGAAGAAGGTGACTTTGAGCTACTTCAGAAGGCTGGTGCAACGGGAGGTTACTTCTAGAGAGGAAGGCTACTTCAAGGGGGAGCTTGGAGTTACTTCAAGAAGGCTACCTCAAAGTTGGTGCACCTACTTCAAGTGAAGGCTGTTCAAAGGGTGTAAAGGAAAGTATTGTATTTTGTATAAATCCTTGAGAAGGTAATAAAATAAATACTTTCAAAATCCTGGTTGGGTAAGCAACCGGGTAGTGGACTGACAACTTTAGTATTTTCTAAAGTTGGAACCACTCTAAACACCTGTCTCCTTCCTCCAATTTTCAATTGTGGTTGTTTGAGTTCAATAAATTGTTAAAATTATTTTAAAACTCTATTCACCCCCCCTCTAGTTTTTTTCAATAGAAACATTCAAATACATGTATTAACATTAAGAAATATTCATTTACAAAGTATCATTCATTATCGCTATCAACATCCCAATTATATCTTACAGTTGCCACTGCTTGTATGGCTTTTGCCCATTCTTCTCTTATTTCATTTAATGCTTCCATCGTATATGGAGCTTGTATATTTTTTAAGCGTTTACCTATAGTGTTGTCAGTTTTAAACACCTGCAAAGAGAATGATGTATATATATAAGTAATAATATAAAAATAAGATTGATATATTTCATACTAACTAATGAGACTATATATAATACCTCATGTATGGTATCGATGTCCAATGCGGCATGTTTGATAATCATCTGCATAAATCGCATCACATAGTATGCGCATGCCCAGCCATTGTCTTGTGTAGCGCACTATAAATTGAAACATACAAAATAATACAACTAAGCACAATTCACATCAATAATATATACATTGGAGTCGGGAACTTACTTGTACGTTCTGCCAATTTATTGGTTGGTTCTTTTTCCTTGGGACCGTTCCTCCAGCCTTTTTGAATGCATCTAAACCCCTACATGCTAATATAACACAGTAAATTACATAAGTAAATAGTAATGTAATAACAGATCTTAACAGATACAAAAATGAAATATTTCTCACCAGAATAATGGCATTCTCATTACGTGTCCAATTTTAGTGTTTAATGTACTTCCCGCGGGATCTAGATAATAAGCAGTGAACGTCCCGGGGACAATAACTAGTAACTCCCAATGTCTACCGCTAGAGGTAAAAAGTTAACAATTAATAACTCAAAATGCACAATAAAATGGAATTTTCTTAAGTCCAAATTATAAATAAAGTAAACTTACTTGACATTGAATGGAGCTATTATTATCGTCTTCTTTTGCTGACCAAAATTGTAAAAGCATCTATACAGTATTGTTGAACATTATCAGGGTCTTTAGCTACCATACTAATCAATGATGGAATCAAAAATCCCACATGATCAAATGCAAATTGTTTGCAATGATCTTCGACTAAGTAGCTGCAAAACATGTATTACGTATGCATTAATATATAAGAAACCAGATCACCGGATCTTACACAAGGTATATGGATGTATAAACAAGATCTCACCTTATCCATGTCTCTATCATTGATGTATTCAGCCAATCATACATAAATAGCTCAATAATATCTTGTATAAATAAAGAGCTATCGTATGATTGACCTGCATAATCTGCATCTAAAGAAACAATTATCGGGCAATGTATATTATGTGCCCGTAGCCAACATGCCATTCCCCTACAAGCAGGACCTAACGGGTATGTTAGGTTAGTTGGAACCCAAGTTGGTAATGCGGGAAGTGGAGGTGGAGGCCTAGGTGCTCCTGGTGTCTTCTTTTTAACCTGTATATATAATTTTAAGATCAGTTGACATCATATATACACATTAATAGTCTAAATCAATGTAAATTTATCTTACAATTTCAGTAGTGTAGACGACATCTGCTTTGGGCCACAATATGACCCCGCCTTCTGCCTCAGCAAGTGTATCAATATCCGGGTGGGGATATGGCAATGTAGCTTCCCTCCAATCGGGTAACACACGTAATGGGCCCACACGAACGTAGCCCTGTGGCATTGGAGTCTCGTGAAACCTTTCCCCAGGAAGGGATGGGTAAGCCAGCGCCTCTGCAACAACATAGTCTTGTATTCTTAAGCGGCATGGCTTCAATGCCTACAAATTTACGTAAATAATGTTATACATATATACATATCATCTTGAAAACATATCATCTTGAAAAGACTAGCTACAATGTCATAAACAATACTTACAGAAGATGTGTTAGGCGATGGGTCTCCAGGATTACTCGCAGTCTGTGCATCAGGAGAAGAGTGGGTCGCCATAGGCTGATTGGAAGCCTGAGATGCCTGCCACCGCATCAATTCTTCCTTGACCTTCTCAGCAACTACATCGTTGACCTTCTTAGCAACTATATCCTTGACTCTCTTATTGTCCTATACATGGATAAAAGAAACATTAGCTTCTTATTATTGAATTTCCTTTTGCAATAACATTCTAAAAAAAGAATAGGTTACCTCTTCTTGAGAAAGTCCCGCTCTGGGTTTGCGCTGGGATGGCCCAAAGAATGCTTTGATGCCCACACCAGCGCCTGCACCCCTAACACGTCCAGGATGCTCTAGGTTACCCAGAGCAACTGTCAATTCATCCCTTGTGCCCTGAGGGATGAACGTGCCTTGTTTCCTCTGCTTGTGCAGCTCCCGCTAATCACCATCAACAGAAATTGGTAAGTTAACACCACAAATAATCAATATTCAAACGATTGCTCTAAGAGTTGTATTTTACCATTTTCGCAGCCGCCTCAGCAGTTACGGGCTTCTTTATTTCACCCTTCTTGTTTTGCCTCCCAGCTATCCAGATATCATGGTGAGGCATGGGTGTGGCAGACTCCTGAGTAGGAGCAGACTCCTGAGTAGGAGCAAACTTCTGAGTAGCCGCAGACTCCACATGTAGTCTTTGGCGAACACTTGCATAGCCTTTTGGACCCATAGTGTGGTCATGCACATTCAGTGCACGCCTTGCTTTTTGTGCGTCACTGAGGGCCTAGTTAGTATGCACATTAATGATTCAGTTAGTATCACTAAATGTTAATCTTGAATAGGTGAATACAATGTATATTAATTAAATTGGGAGTGACACCTAATACCTTGATTTCTTCAGATTTTCTTGAAGCAACAAAATTGTCCCAATCTTCTTTGTCCAAGAAGTTCCATTGTTCAAGGGCTGACTTCTTTTTCTTATCACCCTCTTTTATGTATTCTCTGTTTAGATTTGTCCTATAATTCCTAAGCATCTTTCCAGCGCGTTGCATCACACTTTTACGATGCAACTTCTCATCCAATGCAAATAGATTCTGTAAAATAGAAATGTTATTAACTAGTATCCAAAATAGAATTGCAAATAATAGAATTTGTAATCTACAAAATAGAATTGCAAATAATAATAACTCACGCATAAATCCTTCCATATCAAGTCTTTTTTCCCCTGAGGAACTTTATGCCAATTATCATACTTAACACCACAATGGCTCCGAGTGGTACACCCAAGATAGTTTACAAAATTATTGGGGTTCACACCAATTGCATTTCCTCCATTATCAAACTCCACAACCAATTTGGATCCACTGCCACTAAGCGCTATTAACTTCTTCAACAGAGTGATGCCCCTTTTCTTGTTAAGTGTTTGGTGCTGCGCATCAAGTTTCTCCAGTGCTTCAGTGGGTACATGTGCATCATCAACCTAAATTTTGACAAAAATAAACACACTGAATTAGCCCAATATAGAAATATAAGATATATGACATAACTAGAAGATAATGAATTTTATATAAATACAGGATATGTTTTTAGAACTTACATTGGTATCCTCGCCATGCTCGTCATGGACAGCATGCTCATCATGGACTTCATGCTCATCATGGACATCATGCTCATCATGGTCAGCCATCTGAAAATGTCATTAAAAAGGTAAACATTTAGCATTTGTATTAACTAGAAAAAGGCAAACATTTAGCATTTGTATTAACTAGAAAAAGGCAAACATTTAGCATTTGTATAAACATACATGTCTCTAAAATTGTGATCTTTTATCAATTAACAATCCTTCATTGTGATCTCCGCGCACATATAAGTCATCATTAGCTTCAATATTTTGTGGAGTTGGCAACCCAACTGAGAATGGACTGGAGTCATCATACTTATCATAGTACTCTTCTTCATCTATAGGATCTTCAATGAACTGTCTTTTACCATGAAGAACAACCGACCATTTATCATTTGCAGGATCATCGATATGGAATATTTGTTTCGCCTGTGATGCCAATATGAATGGTTCACCCTTCTCGCCAATCTTTTCAAAGTTCACCAAAGTGAAACCCAATTCATCCACTATAACTCCTTTGGTGTTATCAACCCAATTACATTTAAAGAGCGGAATTTTGAAATCTATGTAGTCAAACTCCCAAATGTCTTCAATGACACCGTAATATGACATTTTAGCTTCACGTGGACTCTTATCCTTTGCACTTGCAAAGTACATAGTCGACGCTTGAAGAGTGACCCCACTATTTTGGACGACACTCTTATCATCTTGGCACTTTGTGTAATATGTGAATCCATTAATGTCAAACCCTTCATAAGACATAACATTCGGTTTTGGTTTAAAGGCGAGGCATTTGATAGTTTCTGTAATATCATTTGGTGTTTGAGATAGTTGATGTAAGACTTTATCTTCAAACCACTTAGTAAAAGTCTTATTATGCTCTCTAGCAAGCCACATTGAACTTGCTCGAGGATGTTGTCTCTTTATGAAATTGGTATGTTCCTCGATATAAACACTCACTTCGTCCATATTGTGTAAAATATACAAGTGAGCTTGTTCCAACTGCTCACGGCTGATTACTTTCACCTGTGATCCCAAAATTCCTTTTCCCTCCTCAATATTCTTGTCATTATCAGGAGTGTCATTACCACTGAGAAAGTCATTGCAAAAATACATAACCTCTCTCGCCACATAACCTTCAATAATACTCCCTTCAGGCCGATAACGGTTTCGAACATCACCTTTAAAAACGCTCATGTATCGTTCAAAGGGATACATCCAATGCAAGAAAACTGGTCCCAACATTTTCACTTCCCTAGTCAAGTGGACAACAAGATGTACCATGATATCAAAGAATGAAGGAGGGAAATACATCTCAAGCTGACATAGGGTAACAACCACTTCTCTTTGCAAATTATCGAGAGTATCAGGGTCAATAACTTTGTTGCATAGACTGTTGAAAAAGAAACAAAGTCTGGTAATTGCAAACCTTACATGCTTCGGCAATATAGGTCGAATTGCCACGGGTAATATTTGTTGCATTAGAGTGTGACAATCATGAGATTTAAGACCTATCAACTTCAGATCTTTCATTGATACCAATCTACGGATGTTGGATGAGTAACCATGTGGCACCTTAACATTTACCAAGCATTCACAAAAAGTTTTCTTCTCCTTTCTAGACAACGTGTAACAAGCGGGAGGTAAGTATGTTCTTTTATTACCCATTTCTCGTAATTCTGTTAATTCTGACCTTATTCCCATTTCACGTAGGTCCAGTCTAGATTTTATCCCATCTTTAGTCTTACCTGGTATATTTAACAGAGTACCAATGATGCTATCACAGACATTTTTCTCAACGTGCATTACATCGATACAATGCCTGACTGTCAAAGAACTCCAATAAGGAAGATCCCAAAATATTGACTTCTTCTTGAATGAAGAATTGTCACTCCGTGTGGCCATGCTACATTGTGATTTCTTACCAAATTCATTGACAATGTCTTTTACTCTTGCATAAACAACATCCCCTGGTATAGGTTTAGGTGCACTCCGTTCATCATTCCATCCATTGAATGCTTTGCGCTTCCTACGATACGGATGGAATTTTGAAAGAAACCTTCGATGACCAAGATATACAGTCTTGCCGCCATGTTTTAGTCTTATTGAATCAGTGTTTTCTTCACATATAAGACACGCTTTAGCTCCTTTGACACTATATCCAGACAAATTCCCATATGCTGGAAAGTCATTAACAGTGCAAAACAACATAGCATGCAAACGAAATGTCTCTCTTGCTGAAGCATCATAGGTCATCACACCTTCAGCCCAAAGTTTCTTTAAGTCATCAATCAAAGGTTCAAGATAAACATCGATATCATTTTCGGGTTGTTTAGGGCCCGATATCAACAACGACAACATAACGTACTTATTTTTCATACACATCCTGGGAGGAAGATTGTATATAACAAGCATGATTGGCCAAGTGCTATGTTGGCTGCTCAATGTCCCGTACGGATTCATCCCATCTGTACAAAGCCCAAGTCTTAGATTCCTATCTTCTTCACCAAATTTGGGGTACAATAGATCAATCTTCTTCCACTGTGGGGAATCAGACGCATGTCGTAGGATCCCATCATTATTTTTCTTAACATCTGCATGCCACCTCAAATTCTTCGCATCTTTCGGATTTGCAAACAAGCGTTGAAACCGTGATATTATAGGTAGATACCACAACACCTTGGCAGGAGAACCAGTTTTGGACTCCCCCGAAGTCGTCAATTTATACCTTGACGCACCACATTTTGGACAATCTTTCAAATCTACATAGTCCTTTTGAAATAATACACAATCATTCGGGCATGCGTGTATCTTCTTGGCCTCTATTCCCATTGGGCACAACATTTTCTTTACCTGGTATGTTGAGATTGGCAGCTCATTTCCTTCAGGAAGCATTTCTTTCAACAAAGTCAACAATGAAGTGAAGGTTTTGTCGCTCCATCTATTGTTAGCTTTCAACTTATACAATCTCAACACAGCGCTAAGCTTCATAAACTTAGCACAACCTGTGTATAACGGTATCTCAGCATCATGCACAATGTTTCTAAAGATAGGAGGTGGATCAGTGTGCTCTACCCTACAACTATCCAGCATCGCATCAACGATGTCTGTTGGAACTGGTTCGTTCACATTTACGTCATCCGAGGAAATTTCTTCTTCCACCCAAGCACTGCTACGACATCTACTGGTTTCGATTTTGAAATCTCTCCATGCCAGTGCCATTCTGTATATCCTTGTACAATCCCATTGCACATGACATGACTTTTGATTTCCTCACCAGTGTTGACTTTCAAGTTGTTACCGCAATGCCTACATGGACAGTAGAACCTATCTGTAGGTTTTTTCCTATGTTCCTCGGCAAATCTAATAAACTGATCAAGACCAGATATAAACTCTGGGGTGCAACGATTACGAATGGACATCCATGATCTATCCATTCTATGATCAGAGAAAACAAGTATATATTAGGAAACAAGTATATATTAGGAAAAGATTAGGGTATACACTTACATCCTAAGTGTATAATGTGATGTCATTCTTATATATAATAAATGTGTACCACCTATCCCATCCTTGAACACCTAATCTCACTAGTAAGTGTATAATGTGTATTGGGTTTTCAAGAAAATTTCAACAGCATTTCCCCGCTGTTCTCTAAGTACATATGTACTTAGAGAACAAATGGGGAAATGCTACCGAAATTTTCTCGAAAACCCAATACACATTATACACTTACATCCTAAGTGAGATTAGGTGTTCAAGAACAGTCCCAAACCGGGGACTATCCAAGATTTACTCCTAATGAGTCAATCTTGGATGGGTTTCTAGGCCAACAAACACATTTGATGTCATTCTTATATATAATAAATGTGTACCACCTATCCCATCCTTGAACACCTAATCTCACTAGTAAGTGTATAATGTGTATTGGGTTTTCAAGAAAATTTCGACAGCATTTCCCCGTTGTTCTCTAAGTACATATGTACTTAGAGAACAAATGGGGAAATGCTACCGAAATTTTCTCGAAAACCCAATACACATTATACACTTACATCCTAAGTGAGATTAGGTGTTCAAGAACAGTCCCAAACCGGGGACTATCCAAGATTTACTCCTAATGAGTCAATCTTGGACGGGTTTCTAGGCCAACAAACACATTTGTTGTCATTCTTATATATAATAAATGTGTACCACCTATCCCATCCTTGAACACCTAATCTCACTAGTAAGTGTATAATGTGTATTGGGTTTTCAAGAAAATTTCGGCAGCATTTCCCCACTGTTCTCTAAGTACATATGTACTTAGAGAACAAACGGGGAAATGCTACCGAAATTTTCTCAAAAACCCAATACACATTATACACTTACATCCTAAGTGAGATTAGGTGTTCAAGAACAGTCCCAAACCGGGGACTATCCAAGATTTACTCCTAATGAGTAAATCTTGGACTGGTTTCTAGGCCAACAAATACATGTGCTGTCATTCTTATACCTACAATCCTAGTTCTTCAAGTTAGGGTGATTATTGATGTCTTTAAAAGCATGATTGGCAATTTAGGGAAAAGTTCATTATTTACATTCCAAGCATGTCACATGTGTGCATTACAATTCATCATTAAGCAAGAAGGGTGATTAGGATTCTCAATATACTCAACAATATTGAAACAAAGACAATCATTTTTTTATTAATATACTGCTGCTTCAGTCGTGTACCAAACATGAAACATGCATAGAGTAACATCACATTAAAATATAAGAAGTATAACTAGAGCTTTCAAAAAAAATCAAGCAATTCACTCATTTGAGCTAAATTTTCACCATTGTGATGTACCCATTATACATGTTCCTACTCCCAGTTCTTCAGTTACTTATTCTACATGTTTTGATAAGTTACATTGCAGACAAATGTTACTTCCCCTAGTTGACCACAGTATGAGGCAATGCCACCATGATGAATAGGATGAAGAACCAAAAGTCAGATGGATAATCAGATATCACTGTCAACAAACTGGCTTCCTAACTTACTTCAACATCAATGGATATGAGTTACTTATCAAGTTACCAATAAGTAAATAACTTAAATAAAAAATAAAAAAACGCCCAGCAGCAGCCTTGGCGTGCCTTGGCACTGCCCAAGCAGCTGCCTAGGCAGAGGAAGGAAGGAGGAAGAAGGCAGTACCTTGAGGGAAGAGGAAGAATGCCTGGCCTGGAGAGAAGCGGACTGAGCAGAGACCTACAGGCAGCCGATGTCGGCAAGGACAACACCAAAGAAGCCACCGGTGGCAAGGAGAGCAGCGGTGCGGTGGCGAGGAACGCTGAGGAGATGAGCGGCGCGGCGGCGAGGAGAGGAGCAGCGGCGCGGGGGAGCAACAGCGGTGGCGGCGCGAGGGAGGGGGCAACGACGGCGGGGAGCACCGGCGGTAAGAATCTCCAGACCTAGCAGGAGGTTCGCAAAGAAACAGAGAAATGGGGAAGAGTTCTCTATTTCGCGGGGCTATTAAGTTCCCAAATAGCGTCGGTTGTTTCAAACAACCGACGCCTATTATCTTCAGTGTCAGTTGATAGTAAAAAACCGACCCCAAATTAGTTGGCGGGAACTATTATCAGCATCGGTTATCAAAGGATAACCGACACCTAAAGTGGAACCTTTCGCACAGAATTTCATTTTAAATAGGCATCGGTGAATAGTTAAAAACCCGACGCTGTATGTGGCCCAAATTTTTTTCGGTCGAAAATTGGATTTCGCGGGTGCTTTTAGGCGTCAGTTGGTTATAGTGAGCCGACGCTGAATACAAATCGGTAACCGTGTCTGTCTGGTCTTCAAATATAGACGTCGGTTTGCCTAAATAACCGACGCCTGATTTTATAAGCGTCGGTTTTCCTTAATAACCGACGCCCGGAAAAGCGACACTGAACGCTATTTCTGTAGTAGTGAACCATTAAAACTAAACCTTCATGATTAAACTGTAGTGTCTTCAACATCTCTATCTGTACCCTCATGTCTACAAATCAAGTATATCTGATACCTAAAACGCCGACAAACAAATACGCGATCAGTATATTGCTATACTGGTACGTGGGTTCAAACAATAATCACAAGTACATATATAAGCAAACATCTTTATCTTGAATATAAGAAAATAAACTTGTTTTCATATTCTAACCCATATATGGTCAACTACCTCAGGTGTAATCACTGTCCCTCTGGGGCTCATGTGCATTACCCTTAAGATCAGTCTAACCCAGGGTTCAGAATACTATTATTTACTTTACATGATACTCATATGCACTTTATAGTTTGCAAGAACTAAATAAACAAGCAAGCAGTTTATTTATCATTCAATCTCATCGAGAAACATTGGCAATCTCGGAATTTGATACATGTATTCATAAGCGTAACCGCGTACCTTATGCCATCGCATAAACCATGCAGATCTAACATGTACTTTAAGAGTGTTTCGAAACATCCAAGCAACAAAGCATGTAATCAACAAGTATCTGAAACAAAGCATACTACGTATGTGTCACCATGTATTCTCATTATATTAATCAGATTTAGATGTACTCCTAAACTAAGGTTTATGGCTAACTCGTGTTTTGAACTGAGGTTAGGGATACCAACCCTAATTAGATTGTATTATGGTTTCTAAGATTACAAACTCAGTTATGCATGTTAGATACCCTGATTAGCATCTTAAGCATATTAGATTACCTGTGACATCTAAATCACATTACTAACATTAAGATCATAGCAAGATGTCCATGTTGGTTGTAAAACCCTAAACAACATGAATAAGATTACTAATCAAGAATCGTCCGTTATTCATCATTATCATGGATTTTCTTATTAGACATGACAAGATCAGGTATTAACTCAATATAACTTAATCTAATCAATTAAGCATTAAATTAAGAAAAATCTAGGTTTTCCCTTTATTCTAATCACATTATCACATATGTTTCTTATACTTTTAGAACATAAAGCATAAACAGACTTTTATCATATTTTATTTGGATTCTACTCGTTTTTCTGATCAATTTGATATATAATTTTGCTATATTCTGAGTTATCCATAATTAACTAGAATTATTACAAGATAAACACTTACCGGTCAATCAGAAGGCGCCACGTCAGCCTTGCGGGTGTTGCACTTGGTGTGACCAATGGGCTGCGGCCAGCTCATACTTGGGTTCCAGAAAAGCTGGGGCTTGCAAACATGACGAAAGGACTTCACTACCCCTTGTCCATCCGCTTTGGAGTTCCTCTCGCCCAGGGGAAAAATGGTCTAATGCTATGGGACCCGTCTTCAACCTTGCCCTCGACCCGTGCCTCTGCTCAGTGTGCGTACGCACGACGCAAGTCGCCTCCAACTAGTCTATGTGAGGCGTCGCTCCCAATCTCCTACACCACGTTCTCACTACCGTGGATGCATGACCCCCATCTTCTACACACAACGCTATGGAGAGTGCTCCTGCCTCCAATGCCCGCTCCCTCTTACCCCTTCTCCTAGGTTCACGATTTGAAGGTTAGAAGGCGTGGGGAAGCTACGCTGGCCCTCACTGGACCCAAACAGGGCTGTACCTAACTGCGAGCTAAGGACCCAGCAGTGATGGCGGCGGAACCTATTCCGGTCGAAGCCCTCGCCGTCCTCCTCCCCGAGCGGTGAGTTGGTTAGATGGTGAAAAGCTCCATCTTCCATGGCTGCAACCCGCGACCGGTGGCGGTATCTCACAGATCATCAACGCCGCCCAGCGGCTCTTTCCCTTGGTCGGTGCCCATAGACCCTAGGTGGCATCCTAACTGGCTGATGCTCCCTTCCTCTTCCCCCAGCATGTATGAGCAGCCCACGAAGCAGGTGTAGTCCCTGATCACCTGTTGTCAAGGCCGCCCTAGGTGATGGTAGGAGGAGCGGCTCTACTATCTTGGCCAATGCCTAGGAACGCCTTTTCTTTCTCATCGCCAAGCTACAGATCTTGGGCCAGGAAGGGGAAGGACATGTGTGGGTACCAGATCGGTGAAGGGTTCTCCATGAACCACTGAACTGATGGTCTGCAACCCTACTCTAGTTCTCACTTTTTCAAGGTTTCTCATAGACCAGAGATGAAGGATGGTGGCTCCAGAGTCCCCTTTATATACACGTCCAAGAGGAACCCTAAAGGGTACTATGAGAAAGGAAAGGAGGGAGAAAGAGAAATCTGATAAAAGAGGAAATATCGGTATCCCCTTTCCCATACATATGCGCATAGAAAAAAAAGCGCACCATGACTCTCTTTCTTTGGTATATCTTTTAAACCAACCATCCTCCCCGCATGGAACCTCATCAAATTCTTTTTCAAAAAAAAAGGTGGATAATCCTTTAATTAATAAAACCCATAATTATTCTCTATATAGATCTGTTAGAAACCACCACTATCATATGACGTGAATTTGGTTTAAGGAAGGAAGAAATCTATGCCTTTCCATCAAAAGATATATCTTTTTCCATTATCTTATAAAGATACATTTCCTTTCAAACATTACGTGGTATTAGGGGAAGGCAAGGTATTTTGTTAGAAAAACAATTAAACATATTCTCCTTATTTTCCCTTATATGGGAATCTTGACTTTTATTATGACTTGGATTTGACAACAAAAATCCATTATCATTAACCAGTGTACAAATCCATTTTTATATATTTCACTTGTGCTACAAGCACACATGCCAACCATGCGATTAAAATTATTATTCCACCAATATTACCATTGGGGAAACTAAAAAAATAATCCAATTATATAATTCAATTTTTACCAAAATTTGAGGTTATTACATTCACCCCTCCTTATAAGGAATTTTGTCCTCAAAATTCAGGCCTACCAAGCCTAGGTGAATGGTACTCCTCTTATCCTCAAAACTAAGGGTTACCACCCCACTTCAAAAATCTTTAACAACTTTTCTTTAGTATATCAGTTTTTCATTTTAATACTAAGATTGACACCTGAATTGAAATTCAAGTATATCCACATCTATAATATACACATCTTATCATCACTTGATGATTTTGTTATTACTTGGTGCTTTCTCTTTTCACTTAGGTCTCCAACCTATTATTCATTATTTTCACACAAGGGTTAGGTAACACCTCTAACCCTAGTTCATGTCAGTACACATTAAATGTAGGATATTCATCCTCATTATATCAATTTTAAACATAATGTGTGTCTATCCAATCTCCCTCCATCATAATGAGATGAAATAAGCATTTGACTGTAGACCAAACACAAAGTTCATACCATTCCAAGAGCGGAGATAGTACATCCACACATCACCTTCCAATTCCACATATTAAGTTGAATCATACCCGATATGACTCTAAACTTACTTGTTCTCAATTTTATAGCATTCTTATGTTCCATGAAGTCAAGTGTCCCTTTTCTTACTCTTAAGTTAAGACACAACTTCTCTAACTTTTTCATGACTTCTTTATATCTTTTATATTTACATCTCATGTATCATTATGAACCTTAGCCAAATCCTTGAGGTCTCTAGGGGTATAGGTACTTTTGGTGTGATCTCATCCTTATGCATCAAGAGAGTTCCTTTCATATTCACCCATTAGGCTACATGATCCTCATAGAGGTAGCTAATTTCCTGAGTCATGTACCTTGGATAACCCTAGTTGTTACCTCCCGACCACATGGTGTTGTGCATTCAAGGAACAATCAACTCCTAACCCATCGGTCCAATGTACCTCTAATACACCCTACTTGACCCTAGGATTGCATTAGGACTCTATCCTCCCTAAGGGTTTCTTTTGAGATGTCACATCTTTTAAGCACTTTATTCTCTTATTTAATTCTTTAACCCGGATTGCCTTCATCTCTCTCTTTTGAGTACACATAATGCAGTGTCGTCCCATCATTGGGCTCGGGCCACCTTCCCTCCAGGGCTTGGTGCCATGTCGGTCTTCCCTCCTGGGCTTGACCTCTGTGATCTTCCCCTCCAGGGGCTTGATCCTAAACAACTGCATTGTGGACTTAGGCCACCTTCCCTCCTAGGCTTGGTGCCTGCCTGGTCTTCCCTCTTGGGCTTGACCATTTCATGACCTTCCCTCCTGGGCTTGGTCGTCCACTTAGGCCACCTTCCCTCCTGGGCTTGGTGCCTTACTGGTCTTCCCTCCTGGGCTTGACCAGTTGTGTCACTCAGAGTTGGCATCCTTGGGTTCAAAGAATTTAAGTACTTTCATTTTTTATATCTTTAACTCTTCACTTCTCTAGGTGAGGATTAAAGTTATCTCAATACTTATGTTTTAAGGGAAAGTCCTAGCCTAGGGTGCCTTCTTGGCTCATAGGAGGGGGTTAGGCTCTCTAGCCACAACCTGATCCCAAGATCTAGGTTTTGCCTCCCTTATAGGTCATCTTCCCACTCTTTGGGTTGACCTACCCCAGGTTGGCACACTAACCCTAAAGGTTTCATGGATATCTTCTTTTCTTTTATGCCTAACATTTTTTTTCTTTCTTTTCATTAGGTATAACTTTTATCATCAACCTATGTTTGCTCAATCTCTAGAATACCCCCCTCATGGTCTCTATCCATTCAATGAACTTGCATCACCTTCCCTCCAGGGCTTGGTGCTACCTCGGCCTTCCCCTCCAGGGGCTTGGCCACCATCACTAAACTTCTAGAGACAACATGAGGAGTTTGAGAAAGTTATATTCTAACTTTTCATTTTCATGTATATATATATAACTATTGGGTTTTTATATCTCTTAAGACTTATCACATAAGTTTTATGCTCCCCATGCACACATGCATGGGAGACTGGGTTACCTAAGCCATCCCTTATCTTTCTTATTCATGATTTCAAGTTTCACATGGGCAGTGTCCCATACCACCACACCATGTTGATTACCAATTTTAAGTTTCACATGGGTAGTGTCCCATACCACCACACCATGTTGATTACCAATTTTAAGTTTCACATGGGTAGTGTCCCATACCACCACACCATGTTCATTAATTAGGATTAAGGTTTTAGGGTTAGGGTTACTACTCTACCTCTTAGAGTTTCCATATCCCTTGATCCACTAAAGTTTTCATACCCCAAACCAAGTCCTTCCTCTAAGAAAGGGCTTACCAAAACATGTATCTTTCTATTGTCTACCCTCTCTAGAGGGACCTACACGATAGGTTACATCTTTTCACATTTTACTTCTCTAATTAACAATTTCTTTTCAAGGCTTTTTAAGCAAAGAGATGAGAAGTCAACGAAAATGTGAGATGAGGAACTTATTTTTTTTCTCTCAAATTTCTAAGGATTATTTGAAAATTATAGACTATTAAGTATTAGTTGATGAATCTGTGCTCTGATACCAAATGTAACGACCCACACTTTTGAGTGTCTAAAAGACCTTAAAGTCGCAGATCGTTAATCATAACTTCCAGGATCAGATTCATGAAATAATACAAAATAGTAAATAATTTCCATTAATGATCAAATATGTACATGTTTAGATAAAAAGCTCCTCGAAGGAGTTACATAACCTTTAAACAGAATTAACTTTTACATGTGTGAAGATAAACCATTAAAACTAAACCTTCGTGATTAAACTGTAGTGTCTTCAACATATCTATCTGTACCCTCATGTCCACGAATCAAGTATATATGATACCTAAAATGCCGACAAACAAATACGCGATCAGTATATTGCTATATCGGTACGTGGGTTCAAACAATAATCACAAGTACATATATAAGCAAACATCTTTATCTTGAATATAAGAAAAAAAAACTTGTTTTCATATTCTAACCCATATCTGGTCAACTACCTCAGGTGTAATCACTGTCCCTCTGGGGCTCGTGTGCATTACCCTTAAGATCAGTCTAACCCAGGGTTCATAATACTATTATTTACTTTACATGATACTCATATGCACTTTATAGTTTGCAAGAACTAAATAAACAAGCAAGCAGTTTATTTATCATTCAATCTCATCGAGAAACATCGGCAATCTCAGAATTCGATACATGTATTCATAAGCGTAACCACGTACCTTATGCCATCGCATAAACCATGCAGATCTAACATGTACTTTAAGAGTGTTTCCAAACATCCAAGCAACAAAGCATGTAATCAACAAGTATCTAAAACAAAGCATACTACATATGTGTCACCATGTATTCTCATTATATTAATCAGATTTAGATGTACTCCTAAACTAAGGTTTAGGGCTATCTCGTGTTTGGAACTGAGATTAGGGATACAAACCCTAATTAGATTATATTATGGTTTCTAAGATTACAAACTCAGTTATGCATGTTAGATTGAACTCGGATTAGCATCTTAAGCATATTAGATTACCTGTGACATCTAAATCACATTACTAACATTAAGATCATAGCAAGATGTCCATGTTGGTTGTAAAACCCTAAACAACATGAATAAGATTACTAATCAAGAATCGTCCGTTATTCATCATTATCATGGATTTTCTTATTAGACATGACAAGATCAGGTATTAACTCAATATAACCAAATCTAATCAATTAAGTATTAAATTAAGAAAAATCTAGGTTTTCCCTTTATTCTAATCACATTATCACATATGTTTCTTATAATTTTAGAACAGAAAGCATAAACAGACTTTGATCATATTTTATTTGGATTCTACTCATTTTTCTGATCAATTTGATATATAATTTTGCTATATTCCGAGTTATCCATAATTAACTAGAATTATTACAAGATAAACACTTACCAGCCAATCAGAAGGCGCCACGTCATCCTTGCGGGTGTTGCACTTGGTGTGAGCAATGGGTTACGGCCAGCTCATACTTGGGTTCCAGCAAAGCTGGGGCTTGCAAACATGACGAAAGGACTTCACTACCCCTTGTCCATTGCTTTGGAGTTCCTCTCGCCCAGGGGCAAAATGGTCTAATGCTATGGGACCCGTCTTCAACCTTGCCCCCGACCCGTGCCTCTGCTCAGTGTGCGTACGCACGACACAGGTCGCCTCAAACTGGTCTATGTGAGGCGTCGATCCCAATCTCCTACACCACGTCCTCACTACCGTGGATGCATGACCCCCATCTTCTACGCACGGCGCTATGGAGAGCGCTCCTGCCTCCAATGCCCGCTCCCGCTTACCCCTTCTCCCAGGTTCACGATCTGAAGGTCAGAAGGTGTGGGGAAGCCACGCTGGCCCTCACTGGATCCAAACAGGGTTGCACCTAACTGCGAGCTAAGGACCCAGTAGTGATGGCGGCGACACCTATTCCGGTCGAAGCCCTCACCGTCCTCCTCCCCGAGCGGTGAGTTGGTTAGAAGTTGAAAAGCTCCATCTTCCATGCCTACAACCCACGACCGGTGGCAGTATCTCCCAGATCATCAACGCCGCCCAGCGGCTCTTTCCCTTGGTCGGTGCCCACAGACCCTAGGTGGCATCCTAACTGGCTGATGCTCCCTTCCTCTTCCCCCAGCATGTATGAGCAGCCCATGAAGCAGGTGTAGTCCCTGATCACCTGCTGTCGAGGCCGCCCTACATGATCGCAGGAGGAGCGGCTCTACTATCTTGGCCAATGCCTAGGAACGCCTTTTCTTTCTCATCACCAAGCTACAGATCTTGGGCCAGGAAGGGGAAGGACATGTGCGGGTACCAGATCGGTGAAGGGTTCTCCATGAACCACCGAACTGATGGTCTGCAACCCTACTCTAGTTCTCGCCTTTTCAAGGTTTCTCATAGACCAGAGATGAAGGATGGTGGCTCCAGAGTCCCCTTTATATACACGTCCAAGAGGAACCCTAAAGGGTACTACGAGAAAGGAAAGGATGGAGAAAGAGCAATCTGATAAAAGAGGAAATATCGGTATCCCCTTTCCGATACACATGCACGTAGAAACAAAAGTGCACCATGACTCTCTTTCTTTGGTATATCTTTTAAACCAACCATCCTCCCCGCATGGAACCTCATCGAATTCTTTTTCAAAAAAAAGGTGGATAATCCTTTAATTAATAAAACCCATAATTAATCTCTATATAGATCCATCAGAAATCACCACTATCATATGATGTGAATTTGGTTTAAGGAAGGAAGAAATCGATGCCTTTCCATCAAAAGATATATCTTTTTCCATTATCTTATAAAGATACCTTTCCTTTCAAACATTACGTGGTATTAAAGGAAGGCAAGGTATTTTGTTAGAAAAATAATTAAACATATTCTCCTTATTTTCCCTTATATGGAAATCTTGACTTTTATTATGACTTGGATTTGACAACAAAAATCCATTATCATTAACCAGTGTACAAATCCATTTTTATATATTTCCCTTGTGCTACAAGCACACATGCCACCCATGCGATTAAAATTATTATTCCACCAATAGTACCATTGGGGAAACTACAGAAATAATCCAATTATATAATTCAATTTTTACCAAAATTTGAGGTTATTACAACATGGTATGACAAGACTGTACGCATGTGTCACAAAGACTGTACACATTCATACAAGACCGTACACATGGTATTACAAGATTGTACGCATGTGTCACAAGAATTTACACATCCGTACAAGACTGTACACATGGTATTACAAGACAGTATACATGGTCGTATAAGATTGTACACATGTGTACAAGACTGTACACATGGTCCTACAAGACTGTACATATGTTTTACAAGACCGTACACATGTGTACAAGACTGTACACATGTCCTACAAGACTGTACACATGTCTACAAGACAATATACACAGTATTACAAGACTGTAAACATCATTCTACAAGACCGTACCAATGGTTCTACAAGACTATACACATGGTCCTACAAGACTGTACACATGTGTACAAGACAATACACATGGTATTACAAGATTGTACACATGGTCTTACAAGACTATACACATGGTCATACAAGATTGTACACATGGTCCTACAATATTGTACACATGTGTACAAGACTGTACATATGTGTCACAAGACTGTACACATGGTATTATAAGACTATACACATGTGTCACAAGAATGTACACATGCATACAAGTCTATACACATGGTATTACAAGATTGTACACATGGTTGTGTAAGACTGTACACATGTGTACAAAATAGTACACATAGTCCTACAAGACTGTACACATGGTCCTACAAAACTATACACTTATGTACAAGATTGTACACATGGTCCTACAAGATTGTACACATGTGTACATGACCCTATACATCATATTACAAGACTATACACATGGTCCTACAAGACTGTACACATGGTCCAACAAGACTGTACACATGGTCCTACAAGATTGTACACATGTGTACAAGACAATATACATGGTATTACAAGACTGTACACATGGTCCTATAAGACTGTACACATAGTCCTACAAGACTATACATATGGTCCTACAATATTGTACATATGTGTACAAGATTGTACACATGTGTCTCAAGACTGTACACATATATGTAGAAGACTGTACATGTGGTCATGCAAGACTATACACATGGTCCTACAATCTTGTACACATGCGTACAAGACTATACACATGTGTTACAAGACTGTACACATGGTCGTATAAGATTGTACACATGTGTACAAGGTTGTACACATGGTCCTACAAAACTGTACACATGTGTACAAGACTATACACATGTTCCTACAAGAATGTACACATGTGTATCAAGACTATACACATGTGTCACAAGACTATACACATGTGTCACAGGACTGTACCCATGTGTATTACAAGACTGTACACATGTTCTTATAAGATTGTATGCATGTGTACAAGACTATACACATGGTCCCACAAGATTGTACACATGGTCCTATAAGACTGTACATGTGTACAAGAATGTACACATGGACCTACAAGACTATACAAATGTGTACAATACAATATATATGGTATTACAAGACTATACAAATGTGTACAATACAATATATATGGTATTACAAGACTATACACATGGTCCTACAAGAGTGTACACATGGTCCTACAAGAGTGTACACATGGTCCTACAAGATTGTACACATGTGTACAAGACAGTGCACATGGTATTACAATACTGTACACATGTGTCACAAAACTGTACACATGCATACAAGATTGTACACATAATATTACAAGATTGTACACATGTGTCACAAAAATGTACATAGGCGTACATGACTGTACACAATGTATTACAAGACTGTACACATGGTCGTATAAGACTGTACACCTATGTACAAGATTGTACACATGGTCCTATAAGACTTTATACGTGGTCCTGCAAGATTGTACACATATGTACTAGATTGTACACATGTCCAACAAGATAGAGTCAGTACACATGGTATTACAAGACAATACACATGGTCCTACAAGACAATACACATGGTCCTACAAGACTATACACATGGTCCTACAAGATTGTGCACATGGTCCTACAAGTCTGTACAAATGTGTACTAGACAATACATATGGTATGACAGGACTATACACATGTGTCACAAAGACTGTACACATTCATACAAGACCGTACACATGGTATTACAACACTCTAAACATGTGTCACAAGAATGTACACATGGTATTACAAGACTGTATACATGGTCGTGTAAGATTGTACACGTGTGCACATGACTGCACACATGGTCCTATAAGACCGTACACATGTGTACAAGACTGTACATATGTTCTACAAGACCATACACATGTGTAGAAGACTGTACACATGTCCTACAAGACTGTACACATGTGTACAAACAGTATACACAGTATTACAAGACTGTACACATCATCCTACAAGACTGTACAAATGGTTCTACAAGACTATATACATGGTCCTACAAGACTGTACACATGTGTACATGACAATACACATGGTATTACAAGATTGTGCACATGGTCCTACAAGACTGTACACATGGTCATACAAGACTGTACAAATGGTCCTACAATATTGTACACGTGTACAAGACTGTACATATGTGTCACAAGACTGTACACATGGTATTACAAGACTATACACATGTGTCACAAGAATGTACACATGCGTACAAGACTATACACATGGTATTACAAGATTGTACACATGATCGTATAAGACTGTACACATGTGTACAAGATAGTACACATGGTCCTACAAAATTGTACACACGGTCCGAGAAAACTGTACACTTGTGTACAAGACTGTACACAAGGTCCTACAAGACTGTACACATGTGTACATGACCCTATACATGGTATTACAAGACTATACACATGGTCCTACAAGACTATACCCATGGTCCAACAAGACTGTACACATGGTCCGACAAGATTGTACACATGTGTACAAGACAATATACATGGTATTACAAGACTGTACACATGGTCCTACAAGACTGTACACATGGTCCTACAAGACTATACTTATGGTCCTACAATATTGTACATACATGTACAAGATCAAACACATGTGTCTCAAGACTGTACACATATGTGTAGAAGACTATAGATGTGGTCATGCAAGACTATACACATGGTCCTACAATCTTGTACACATGTGTACAAGACTATACACATGTGTCACAAGACCGTACACATGGTCATATAAGATTGTACACATGTGTACAAGGTTGTACACATGGTCCTACAAGACTTTACGCATGTGTACAAGATTATACACATGTTCCTACAAGAATGTACACATGTGTCATAAGACTATACATATGTGTCACATCACTGTACCCATGTGTATTACAAGATTGTACACATGTTCTTATAAGACTGTACGCATCTGTACAAGACTATACACATGGTCCTACAAGATTGTATACATGGTCCTACAAGACTGTACATGTGTACAAGAATGTACACATGGTCCTACTAGACTATACAAATGTGTACAATACAATATATATGGTATTACAAGACTATACACATGGTCCCACAAGACTGTACACATGGTCCTACAAGAGTGTACACATGGTCCTACAAGACTGTACACATGTGTACAAGACAGTGCACATGGTATTACAATACTGTACACATGTGTCACAAGACTATGCACATGCATACAAGACTGTATACATGGTATTACAAGATTGTACACATGTGTCACAAGAATGTACACATGTCTACAAGACTGTACATATCGTATTAAAAGATAGTACAAATGGTCGTATAAGACTGTACACATCTGTACAAGACTGTACACATGATTGTACAAGACTGTACACATGTGTACAAGACTATACACATGTCCTACAAGACTGTACACATGTGTACAAGACTATACACATGTCCTACAAGACTGTCCATGAGTGTACAAGACAATATACATGGTATTACAAGACTATACATATGGTCCTACTAGATTGTACATATAGTCCTACAAAACTGTGCACATTGTCCTACAACATTGTACACATGCGTACAAGACAATACACATGGTATTACAAGACTGTACACATGTGTCACAAGACTATATATATGCATACAAGACTATACACATGGTATTACAAGACTGTACACATGTGTCACAAGACTGTATATTTGCATACAAGACTATACACATGGTATTACAAGACTATACACATGGTCGTATAAGACTGTACACATGTGTACAAGACTGTACACATGGTCCTACAAGACCGTACACATGGTCCTACAAGACCGTACACATGGTCCCACAACACTGTACACATGTCCTACAAGACTGTACATATGTGTACAACACAATATACATGGTATTAAAAGACTGTACACATGGTCCTACAAGACTATACGCATGGTCCTACAAGATTGTACATATGGTCCTACAAAACTGTACACAAGTACAAGACAATACACATGGTATTACAAGACAGTACACATGTGTCACAAGACTGTACACAGGCTTACAAGATTATACACATGATATTACAAGATTGTACACATGTGTCACAAGAATGTACATAGGCGTACAGGACTGTACACAAGGTATTACAAGACTATACACATGGTAATATAAGACTATACACATGTGTACAAGACTGTACACATGGTCCTACAAGACTTTACACATGGTCCTACAAGACTGTACACATTTGTATAAGACTGTACACATGTCTTATAAGACAATGTCAGTACACATGGTATTACAAGACAATACACATGGTCCTACAAGACAGTACACATGGTCCTACATGTGACGTCTCACTCGTAAAAACAAGATTAACTAATGCGGAAGCGATCATTAGCAACAGAATTATTGAAAATCACTAAAAATTAAAAACATTTTACAAAGAGATCCATAAACTAAAAAACTCTTTTCATAAAGAACCAAAGTAAGTTATTTACATCCCGGTTCATCAGTACATCACTGGTATCATCTCCTTCTCGAAAGTTACAAGCATCAACTGCCCTATTAATCTATATAAAGGCCGTATAAAAATCTCGAGGCATAAAGCCAAAATCTCAAATGAATATTAAACTAACTACTGACTCCTAGGACCTGAGAGTACATAGATGACACATAGGACTCTCTATTTACAGAACATGACAGCCAGTGTCTCCACCTGAGGATTCACTGTTGTCCTTGTTGATGCTGCTACTGCTGCTGTTCTGCACCCACTATAGGGTTTCTTCCTCTTCCTCGGCGTCTACCTAAAAAGTTGAATCCCACGGGGGTGAGACAATTGAAAATTGTCCCAACGAGAGATATAACTCTCCGCTAGAAACATTATTATTGTAGATAATAGAATAAAACTGAGCAAAAGAATCATAAATATTCAACTGCAGCTAAACCATTTACTATACTATTTAGAGCAGTATTCTCTATTCAAGTTATTTCAGCTATGTCTTGATAAGGCAGCGTCATTTATTCAATAAGGAGTATGAAGAACATGTATAGCATTATCCAACTAAGATATACTAAACAATGTATCATCAACCATTGATTCTCATATTTCAACCCTAAGCAAATACGCTACATGGCTGATTACATTTTACAATCGTAGATTATGCCCTGAGGAGATGAGGTATACCGCTCATACTCCAACCGACCATTGCGAAATCGAAATCGGTACCATACATAGGTCAATAGAAGACCCAGATTCCCATGACCTCATCTTCCTCAGTCAGTGTGAGGACCAAATGTAGGACATCTTGTATTTTTGCTAAATATCTTTCTAGGGTATACTGGCAACTTCGCTATTAAAGTTACAGTGGCATGATGTACTCTCTTCGCAATCGAGAGATTTCATATTTATCTCACATCGATTAGACATTAACATCATCTGGAGATTAATGATACATCCATCCTGGAATATATATATATAATGAAGGATTGAGAGATTTAATGTTTATCTCACATCAATTCCTCCATTAGGGCGTAAGGATATTCGCACCCATAACCCCCACATACTCAAAAGTATGCCCTCTAGGAGTTCACGTAAGAAAACCTGTTTCACCATCATCAAACTACTGACGATGATGGATCTATGGTCAGGGCTCTACATGCTATCATTTCACTTGATTATTTAAGTGCATTACAATATTCTTTTAGCATCAAGCATGTTTTCAAACATAAACCATTATAACAATTGCTATAAAGAATGAGTACTATTTCTATCAAGTTCTTTTCACAGCTTTATTAACATTTGGATCTCAGTCTCTTATCATCTCATCATCATGATTCAAGAATATGGGTGTTCAAACCCTTAGTTCATCAAAACATTTGTTACCATTTTAACAGGTAACTTAATGCCTTCAGGTCGTCTGACCAATGGAAACATGATAATGGCAATGTAGGTATTTCACATGGCTCTTGAAGCCCATTAATATCTCTTGTTACCTCTCACTAGGCAACACAATATATTATGGCTCTCAAGGCCCATAAAACAATTTCAATAGTAAGCCATCATAGCTCATACCTGGCTATGTCCAACATCTCATGAAACCTGCATAATTAGTGCACATAATAACAATTCTATCAATTACATATATGTTGGGTTTTAGGGGAGGCAGAGAAGGCAACGGAAACAAAAAAATTTCTCCCCCAAACCCATACCGAGGAAACGCGTCAACGTCTATATATTAGGAAAGGATGGTTTGTGGAATCATACCTTGTCCCAAGGCTTGCTTGGCGACAATACCTCGCGCTATGCGCGGTCTTCAACTCCAGTCTTGGACGGTGTCTGTGCAGCTCCTGGTCGCACCGGGACTAACGACTCCTCCTCCTACCGGACTGTCGGATGACAGTTGTCCTCCTAAGTGGCAGTGTCCTCCCGCCTCTGTAGTAGTCCACATGGACCACCTGGAACTCCACTCTCCTTGTTCCACAAGGAAGTGGAAGGAGTCGCACCCTCCTGTTGATGTACTAGTCACCAACACACTCTCCTGCCTCCAGTTGCAGCTGCAGTTGTCCTTCCCTTGCTGCACCTCCCTTTTGCGGGAAGCACTTGCTCGGGCTCTCTCTCGGTTACCAAAACCAGAGATAATGACAACTTTACAGAGCAACTGGTTGCACTGAGTTGTTATCTGAGAAGCCCCCACTATCCCTATATATATAGGCACGTCATGGGACAGGGTTCTCTGTCCCCGGCAATACGGGACTAAACACAGGAGTAGAAGGGTTCGAGATTTTCCACAAAAAGCAACCGGTTCGCAACCTGAAATGATCGGTTCACAGCTGAACCGATCGGTTCGGCCATTGAGCCGATCGGTTGGACCTGAGTCGACCGTTTGGGGCACTCCAACTGATCGGTTGGTGCCCTGAACCGATCGGTTCATGGTCCTAATCCGGCTCAAAAAGACTTTCCTTGTTTCTTTCCCAATTGGTATCGAATACCAATATTATTCCCAATCGTATTGGGCAATTTGAAACCAAAGGAAAATTCTTGCCGACATGACTTTTCCCAACAGGTCGGTTGCACCAGTTGTGCCGATCGGTTCAACTCTTGAACCAGTCATTTCAACCTGGTCATGAGCCGATCGGTTGGACACTCCAGCCGATCGGTTCAGCACCTCAGTTGACCGGTTCAACACTTGAGCCGATCGGTTGGGAGCACATGTTGGGAAACATCAGTCAATTGCGATTTCAATCAATCCGATACTCCAATCATTGCGTCCAACACCTTGAACCATATGATATTGAGCCATCGACTGATTGAGTGTTTAATTGAACTACTAAACTCCTTTAGTAATCAATCTAAACAATGCTTTGCAGAAAAAACTCCTCTTCCAGGTTAAATCCTATGTGTGTGACCCTGCAGGTCCATTTCACGTTGGCAGTGAAAGTCCATAACACTTATGACTTCACAAGCAAAGAGCGTTGCCTAGTCACACATCAGTGCTACCCATGTGAAAGTAGAAAGTTGGAGAACAACTTTCATCCTACAATCCGTGAATGGTGTTACAGTGAATGTATAATTCCTTTGTCACTGATATCCTGAATGAACTCAAGGCATGGAACAATCATCCTGTCAACGTTCATTCACTTTCTTGATCTCAGAGCAGATTGAAGGAGATATGTATGACATCAATATCACATACTGATTCACACATGAGTGCGCACGCCTATCTCAATCCTACTCATCAAGTGCCCTTGGATATCAAACTCCCTCAGGAGGGACAAATCCCATATCTATCACTCACCCCTCAAAAGCTCCATGTGTCAAAGCCACCCAATCATCACCTTTATAACAACCCATGTTTCAGGACTGCGTTTGATGATGTCAAAGTGTGCCCAACGACATTTGTTGAGTGTAGTGATTTTAGGTCAAAGAATCACACTCACCACCATCACTGTGAGTACTGACTGTGACTACCATCTCATGGTTCCATGTGTCAAACTCACGGTGGGTCTGTCCGGTACACTTGTTCTCTAACAAGTACCTATGTGTTCAGTTTGATATCTCCATATCATGACTAATGAGATTCTGTCATCAACCAACACCACAATCTAGTCTTGTGTGTCATTTCTGTTTATCTACCTTCCACAATGACATCCGACTAGGGACATAACAAGAATGTACAAACTCTTACCATCCGTATGATCTCATCGTTCAGGTCCTCAACCTGAAAGCATACGTCATTGAGTACTGTCATTCTCTAGACATTCAATCTGTTCTATCACTATCTCATATGACTGAACCAGAAAGAATTGGAAGCTTGCCTTTGATGTTTATCAAATCAATCTTAATGTATCCCACCAATCATCCCATGACCGGCTCTCAGGGCATACATTCCAACAGACTCCCACTTGCACTGTGAGCCAATCACCATTGAATCATATTCATAGTGATCTTCAAACATGTCTCACATGTTACTGTGCTCTAGTGCCAACATAGTGAGTAATGGCAACACCTTGCCAAAGTCTGTATAAATTGCATGTCTCTCATCTCTTCATTGTACGTCACACGTATGAGATGGAGTTGCCGTAATATGCGATCTAGTATTCCTTTGCTAACTTTTAGCCACATTGCATGATCAAGGATTCCAAACTTGTCATCAATGAGCGGAATATCTATAAGTTCATCTCATGAACTTCCAGATCCATATAGTATCCACTTCTGTTCTCTAACAGATAGATACTCAACATTTCCTTTTAAATGGTTTTATTGGAAAATTTCCAATAATCAACAAACTTTAACTTTCATATATCCCATGTTTATTTTTTGATTAATTTTCTATCCTTTTGGAAGTTCGCATCAATGTAACTCTTGACATCGAACTCTTCCTTATCTCCATAAAACTAGTACTTCCCAAGTACTTATCAAGTTCTTATGATATTCTAGTAACCCTTACTGGAAGTAGACATACATCCACTCATCATGTCCTACATACGAGTTATCAGGATGAGCACATCATATTGCCATGTCCGACATACAAGATGATGAGTGCATTTTATTCTTGCCATGTCATACATGCAAGACAATGGGATGATTACATACATGATAGATCCATATATATTCTTAGTGTTCCCATTCTTCATAAGAATTGGACACTTGGCCTTGGGATACTAACTCCATGTAACATGGATAAGTTTTCTCCCACTGAATATGTGCATACTGAACACTTCAGTACAGATTGGCAATGTATTCTTTCTCTTTTCAGGTCAAGAGATTTCTCGAGAACTATCTCTATAGATCTCTATTCCTATCACATAGGAAACATCTCTATCTTCCTTAAAGATAATTTCCACTTCTGGATTTCCATTCTAGAACATTTCCATTTCACATCAACATGTGAAATGTGAACACGCTCCCACTAAATCACAGATCCCTTCTTTATCTTTGACATATCAATCAAACTCTTTGACTATATCATCAAAGTAAAGATCCAATTCTGAGTTGCTTGTACTCAATCGATCACATTGATTAGTCCATTGTAACTTATAGACTTCATTTGCATTAGTGGATTTATAAACCTTATAGGTTGTGTCACGTACACATCCTTGTTTTATTCCTCATAGGAATGTGGTTTTAGTATCCATATGCCAAATGTCTTAGTCAATAAGTTGCAATCAACAAGCATCATCCTTCTCAAAATGTTATCCATGTGTTTTAACACTTAAGACTTATTTGCACTTATGGATTTCATCCAATGAGTGCTACCATCAAGGTCATACCTTATGCTTGACATGGATGTCATTTAGGATGTAATGGTCATAAACCATAATTCAGAATTCGATTCCTCATATTCATCTAGATAGTTGACTCATCACATGAACAACTTATCACATAGATAATTGAGTTGTATCTGTTAAAGATATAAGAACTCACAACCCTTGTGATTCTTAATTTCTTTTATTAGTGTGGGGTATTCTTTTATTAAGAAAAATTCAGTTATTTGATAATCATTCTCTAACTCCTTAGAGTATGATTCCTTCTTGATTTAGACATCATCATGCCTTAATCATGAGTTCACTATGATACACTATCATAATCACTCATAAGGATCTCAAACATTTGGTCCAAGTATTTCATTCATTGATCTCATCAAGAATTAGCACTTTACCAAATTTGCACTTCTTCTATGATAATCTTGAACATTTCAAGATATTCATATTGGTATTTCTCTAAACACCATTTGAAGTATTAGCATTTATCCCAATAGGTATGTAAATACATCACATGTATTATACCTAATAGGATAATCATTCTCCCACTACCTTTAGTGAAGATTGATTAATCATGCCCAAGATATTCATGTCTCTTACTGGTTCTCTAACCAAAAGAGTCTAGATTTATCCATCATATGGACACTAGAAATGAATTTCTCATTATTGATGCTAATTTGATTGTTTGAGTTATCAATAACTTTAGGTATCATTTTATCTTATGCATACCATGTATCACAACATAAACAAGGCATTGCCACAAAGATCATATCTTTAAGATTGAAACATCAACTTTATTAATTGCCATCATTATCATACAATATGTAATAATAAAGTGTTTCTATCTATTGGAAATATATGAAATAGAAGTTCTCAACTCTATTCCGTGCCCTTTAGGCAGAAATGAACTGGAAGGTACTCCTATCTATGGCAGCAACACTTGCTCCAATGATGGGTACTTCTTTCTTGGTCCTTTCACAAAGGCCATCACTTCTTTGCGGATATTGCATATCATATATGACATATCCATATCTTGGTATCATATACCCCGGATAAAGAAGCGGTTCATTTCATGATACCTTAGGTGGAGATCTCCATCCCCTCCATCATCTTCTTTTGTTCTTCCAGATATAGAGGGTAGTTCCCTCATACACCCTTTCCCCATGCTCCTTGAGGCTGAAGACGGCTTAGATTGCTGGCTAGCATCAGAACACTTCTTTGCTTTGCCCTTTCCCTTGCCCTTGCCCTTAAGACTTACCCTTTCTTTGATCACATCAAAGATTATGGTTTGTCTTTCTTCATCTTTGCCTCTACTATCCTCAACATGTCCAACAACTTTGTCAACGCTTGTCAAAGTCGTTCATGTTGTAGTTTATCATGAACTGTATGATTTTGCAACACTTGCAGTATCATACCAATAGCCAACTCTTGGCTCAGAGGGAATCCTTCTTAGTCAGGTTTTTCAACGTACCCAATCACATTGATTGTGTGAATACCTTACTGAATCTCCTTCTATCATGACATACTAGGACAGTGTCCTTGAGACATCATATGTCTCATGTTGTCTCTACAACATCATCAAGCACTCCTCATCAATGTCATCCTCGGTATGCTTCCATAAGCATACCTTCTGCCATTGATGTGGTGGGATTGAGTTTATCTGGTCTTGGTAGGACTTGGAGCTTTCGCCTCTTTGAGAACACTTCTCATCATCCTAACCAGTCATGGAATTATTCCCATTTAATTTGTTGGTCTCAAAGACCAATCACAAATAAAGTGATTTGTTGATTAACCATTTATTTTAACAAAAAGGAAATATATGCAATTTTAAGTCCAAAACTCCTTTTGACTTGTTTGATTGATTTGAAAAGTTGACGATATAATTAGGCCTTTAATTAATTATCACTCCCACTATTTTATTTCAAATTGATAGCCCTCACCATCAATTCAGAAGATTGCAGTGTACAACCTTCTAGTGGGCAAGATCCTGAAATCCTCTAAGTCATGAGTCAGCTTTGGCTGATCGCCCACAACTTAGATCTCTCAGGTTGACAACTCTTGCCAATTGCATCATATGCAACTCTTGTTGAATGAACATGCACAACACCTTTCCATGAACATTCCTTGCCTCTGGGCTTAGACGCTCTAAGAATCACCAGTTAAGTCTAACCCAAAAGCCGACACAGTAAACATGCACCCTGCTTTGGCAGAACCTACATGTCTACCCTTCACACTTCCACAAGATAGACGGCGCACCACGCTTTGGTGTAACCTACGCTTGGTCGATCAAGCTTTTCATGTGTGCCACTAATGGAAGGCATACAAGACTTAATATTTTAATGAGGGATTTGGTTTTTATATACATATACATATCCAATCACCACAATACATAGTACGTATCATATACATGCTATATCCCACAGAAAACATGCACAAACGATAAAAGTGATGATTATGGCCATCCTAATGTGATTCCTCGAGCCAAGAGGAATCACGGTCATCTAGGTCAACATCACATGCAACCTGTACAAGATGAACATTTGTGCCTTGCCATCCGAGTTGATCAACTCATCACATGAATGATCTGTACTCTCCAGCCGGTCGTCTAGGTTACACCAGCCGATCGATTGGCTCCTCTAACCGATCGATTCGCCTGGTCATCGTGCATCTCATCATGTCCACCACCCGTTCGTCTCGCTCCTCGAACCGGTCATCAACCGATCGGTTCACTCCTTGAACTGACCTCCTGGAACGCCAACCGATCAGTTCACGCCTTGAATCGATCGTCTCAGCTGTCGTCTTGATGTTCGTCGTTCTTTGACATAATAGGAAATAAAATCTATCCTATTATTACATTACTTAAAAGGAGAAACCCCGAGTTACATTCGGGGGGAGCAAAGGTAGGAAATAATCTCGAATTATTTCGAGTTACATCAGGAATACGAGAGGGAAGATCAGTGCGCAGACCGAGATGCAAGCAACCACAAACAACCACACAGAGATAGGGGTTTATAGGCCATATTCATGCTACACACATCCACTACAAAACTCGTTTAAGGGCGACGCATATCGAGTGCATTAATAATACATATCATATATGTAATAGGGATTTGTGGATTTAGGATTGGACATGCATAAAGCCAATATTATTCGCATCGCATGCAATAAATAAAGGCGACAAACCAAAATCGATCATATCGATATTCCTAAAATATAGAACAGTTGATGTGGCTCTAATACCACTGTTGGGTTTTAGGGGAGGTAGAGAAGGCAGCGGAAAAAAAAATTTCTCCCCCAAACCCATACCGAGGAAACGTGTCAACGTCTATATATTAGGAAAGGATGGTTTGTGGAATCATACCTTGTCCCAAGGATTGCTTGGGGACAATACCTCGCGCTATGCGCGGTCTTCAACTCCGGTCTTAGACGGTGTCTGTGCAGCTCCTGGTCACACCGGGACCGACTCCTCCTCCTCCTACTGGACTGTCGGATGACAGTTGTCCACCTAAGCGACAGTGTCCTCCCGCCTCTGTAGTAGTCCACACGGACCACCTAGAACTCCACTCTCCTTGTCCCACAAGGAAGTGGAAGGAGTCACACCCTCCTGTTGACGTACTAGTCACCAACACACTCTCCTGCCTCCAGTTGCAACTGCAGTTGTCCTTCCCTTGCTGCACCTCCCTTTTATGGGAAGCACTTGCTTGGGCTCTCTCTCGGTTACCAAAACCAGAGAGAACGACAACTTTGCAAAGCAACTGGTTGCACTGAGTTATTATCTAAGAAGCCCCCACTACCCCTATATATATAGGCGCGTCATGGGATAGGGTTCTCTGTCCCCGGCAATACGGGACTAAACGCAGGAGTAGAAGGGTTCGAGATTTTCCACAAAAAGCAACCGGTTCGCAACCTGAAACGATCGGTTCACAGCTGAACCGATCGGTTCGGCCATTGAGCCGATCAGTTGGACCTGAGCTGACCGTTTGGGGCACTCCAACCGATTGGTTGGCGCCCTGAATCGATCGGTTCATGGTCCTAATCTGGCTCAAAAAGACTTTCCTTGTTTCTTTCCCAATTAGTATCGAATACCAATATTATTCCCAATCGTATTGGGCAATTTGAAACAAAAGGAAAATTCTTGCCGACATGACTTTTCCCAACAGGTCGGTTGCACCATTTGAGCCGATCGGTTCAACTCTTGAACCGGTCATTTCAACCTGGTCATGAGTCGATCGGTTGGACACTCCAGCTGACCGGTTCAGCACCTCAGCCGACCGGTTCAACACTTGAGCCGATCGGTTGGGAGCACAGGTTGGGCAAAATCAGTCAATTGCGATTTCAATCAATCCGATACTCCAATCAATGCATCCAACACCTTGAACCATATGATATTGAGCCATCGACTGATTGAGTGTTTAATTGAACTACTAAACTCCTTTAGTAATCAATCTAAACAATGCTTTGCAGACGAAACTCCTCTTCCAGGTTAAATCCTATGTGTGTGACCCTGCAGGTCCATTTCACGTTGGCAGTGAAAGTCCATAACACTTATGACTTCACAAGCAAAGAGCGGTGCCTAGTCACACATCAGTGCTACCCAAGTGAAAGTAGAAAGTTGGAGAACAATTTTCATCCTACAATTCGTGAATGGTGTTACAGTGAATGTATAATTCCTTTGTCACTGATATCCCGAATGAACTCAAGGCATGGAACAGTCATCCTGTCAACGTTCATTCACTTTCTTGATCTCAGAGCAGATTGAAGGAGATATGTATGACATTAATATCACATACTGATTCACACATGCGTGCGCACGCCTATCTCAATCCTACTCATCAAGTGGCCTTGGATATTAAACTCCCTCAGGAGGGACAAATCCCATATCTATCACTCACCCCTCAAAAGCCCCATGTGTCAAAGCCACCCAATCATAACCTTTATAACAACCCATGTTTCAGGACTGCGTTTGATGATGTCAAAGTGTGCCCAACGGCATGTGTTGAGTGTAGTGATTTCAGGTCAAAGAATCACACTCACCGCCATCACTGTGAGTACTGACTGTGACTACCATCTCATGGTTCCATGTGTCAAACTCACGGTGGGTCTGTCCGGTACACTTGTTCTCTAACAAGTACCTATGTGTTCGGTTTGATATCTCCATATCATGACTAATGAGATTCTGTTATCAACCAACACCACAATCTAGTCTTGTGTGTCATTGTTGTCTATCTACCTTCCACAATGACATCTGACTAGGGACATAACAAGAATGTACAAACTCTTAGCATCCGTATGATCTCATCGTTCAGGTCCTCAACCTGAAAGCATACGTCATTGAGTACTATCATTCTCTAGAAATTCAATCTGTTCTATCACTATCTCATATGACTGAACCAGAAAGAATTGGAAGATTGCCTTTGATTTTTATCAAATCAGTCTTACTGTATCCCACCAATCATCCCATGATCGTCTCTCAGGGCATACATTCCAACAATATCAACACTATGCATAACAATTATAGCATCACTATTCAAGAGTAACACCACTATTCCCTTATTAGGGTTAGGGTTTCTTTTTTTTCATTTCAATCAAGGTTACTCATCCCCTTTGATCAATTAGGAACAATGATTCATCATTTCATTGTCCAAGATTAGAGTTTCATATTATATAGTATAGTTTAGAATTAGGGTTTCACATACACCTTTACCTTATTCAGAATCAGGGTTTACTATTCACATAACATTACCCTAGATTAGGGTTTATATTCAATACTCCACAATTAGGGTTTATTATTCATCCAAATTAGGGTTTTGGACCAAAATACCATGAATTAGGGTTACTCATGTCATTACCCTAAATTCATATCACATTATCTTCCTAGATTAGGGTTTCATTCAGAATTGCCCTAATTTAGGGTTAGGGTTCAATAATCTTGTCAATTAGGGTTTATGCTCATGATTAGGGTTTCATGATCTCTTTGATAAGGATCATACCCTTAATGACCACACAAATCATACTTATGTATGAATTCCATTATATCATCCTCTCAACTTGATTAGGTTATATCAACCTTTCAATCAAGTACATACAACTATGAATGACATAGTGTACTAAAGTTTTGTTCTTATAAGCAATTAGGGTTTATCCCTTTAATGGTACTAATCATTTAGGTACTTTTTGGATTTCAACTTGTATACCTTCATTGATTACCATCACTATCAATCATTGGATCATTGGAACAATCATCACCTTCAATTTCCAAAGGATTGAATCACAATTGACCTTTATTCGGTTTTGAGGTTTCATCACCAAAAAGTTTTGAAACCGTTTGATCTCCAAATGGTTTTGAAACTATTTGACCCCAAACGGTTTCAAGACCATTTGGATTCAAACGGTCTCAAGACCGTTTGGGCCAAATCAGTCTCAAAACCGCAAGGGTTCTTTAGATAACTTATCAATCAATTGAACATGCTTTGCTACATTTAAACTTTCAATCGATTGAATTGTTAGAGTTAAAAAATTATTGGCCCTTGGACTTTCAATCCTTCAATCACCACTATTGACCATCCATGCGGTCTTGAGGTGCTTGACCTCATTCGGTTTTGAAACCGAATAGAAACTTTGTGCTCAAAACCGTTTAACCAAAACATTCATGAGATCGATTGGGCCTCAAATAGTTTGGGATCGTTTGGTCCCAAGCGGTCTTGAGACTGTTTGGATTCAAACAGTCTTGAGACCGTTTGGTCCAAACCTCCTCAAAACTGAATGGACCAAAAATGGTCTCAAACACTTATATTGATTTAGGGTTTCCAAGGTTGATTCCCTCATCGATTGAATTCATGTAACCACTCTCCAATTGAACCTCGCATCATACTTCAATTGAGTTTAATAAATCATCCTTCAATTGATTTGACTTTCAATTGATCATCAATTAAGGTTTTGAATTCAATTGGATTAGGGTTTGAAATCGATGAACCTTCAATGTTAGTCATTGTTAAACTATTTACTTTGAAATCATTTGACCTCCATTCAAATTGGGTATGACCAGACCTCAAACGGTCTTGAGGTCATTTGGATGAATTCCAAACGGTCTTGAGGCCGTTTTCCCATTCCAACATGAAAATTGGTGGAATCTAATTAGGGTTTAGGTCATTGGATTGATCACCAAATCAGCAATTGATTACATTACAATTTAGTATCTTTGGATCTTCAAATACCCATCCATATTCACACTAGACCTCCAAACGGTCTTGGTTGACCTCCAAACGGTTTTGAAACCGTTTGGGTGATCTCCAAATGGTTTTGAAACCGTTTGGGTTAATCAACCCAAAGTTCTAAATCAATTAATTAGAAAATCAGCACTTAACCCGATTAGGGTTTGCTACTTGATGGACCTTCAACTAATGATCCCTTTGAAATTAATCAATTATATATAATAGGTCATCAACCATCATTATTAACATCAAATCTCCAAATGGTCAACCATGGTCAACTCTTCCAAATGGTTTGAAACCGTTTGCTCCCAAACGGTTTGATGAAACTATTTACTTCGAAACAGTTTGATGAAACCGTTTAAGTTCAAACGATCTTGTGGAAACCGATTGAATGCTTTTGTTGAAACCGTTTGGAATAGGATTTTCTTGGGAAAAGTGTACAAGATGATGTCATCATCATATTCCTTTGTTCATCCATGAACTACTTCCATTTTCATGGAAATCACAGCAATGAATCAAAGGAAGTTCAAAATAGAACAAGATGAACAACAAATCATGGAGAATTGAATGCAATATCAATGCTTAAGGGTTTTAGTTATATAACCCCCCTTCTAATCGGATTACAAGCTCCAAGATCCATGACTCTAATGGTGGATGAAGCTTTAACAACTGCCCAAGGTCCATTCTCAAGCTTTTGGGTGAAATAGTTGGCTAGAGTTGAAGATTGGATGGAGAAAACAAGAAATCAAGCATTGATTTTTGGTTTTCGCCATGAAACCAAGGCGAAATAAGGTCAAGAACTTACCAACAGGTTGGGGGTAGTCCTTCTCCTTCTCCTAATCTCTCTTGTGGTCGGCCAAAGAAAGAAGAGAAAAGGAATTTCGAAAAAGATCCTTAAGTTGGTAGAAAATGAGATATGTATAAGGAAACTCCAAGGAAAGAGAAAATGGAATTAATTCCTTTAATTTCCAAAATTGTTGAAACATATACCCCTCAACTCCTTGTACACGAAGCCATCTTCTTCCCCTTGCAAAACCTCTTCATTATCCAAGAATTAAAAGAAAAGAAATTAAGCTCCTTAATCATATTATACTAATATCCCATCTTTAGTGGATATTACTTTTTATTAATTTAATGTGAGTGGAGTCTCCACTCAAACTAGATCTTTTCATGCCTTTGCAAGGCACAATCTCGTCCAACCCTTTGCAAATTCATCCCTCAAATTTTGGTTGAAGGTCTCTTCAATTAAAATATTTCTTTTTACATTTAATTGAATTAAAGTTCCATTTATGCTTAAATCTTGATTATTTAAATACCAAGATTCTCTCTCCTCCAAAATAATTCAAATGAGGCACCCCTCTCATTTTCTTTAGTCTACATGATTCCAAGAAACATGGGGGACCCTTATAAAGTGGTAATTTGCATATTGAACCCTAGGTTTTGGGTAAATTGCACATTAAACCAAAACTAGGTTTTTAATGCACAAAGATTGCTCAACAAGCTCTATCTTGGTGCTCAAGCTTGTAGAAGCCATATTGTTGGTATGTGTGCCCTGAGAGCCAATCATGGTATGATTTGTGGGACACATTAGGATTGATTTGATAAACATCAAAGGCAAGCTTCCAATTCTTTCTGGTTCAGTCATATCAGATAGTGATAGAACAGATTGAATGTCTAGAGAATGACAGTACTCAATGACGTATGCCTTCAGGTTCAGGACCTAAATGATGAGATCATACGGATGCTAAGAGTTTGTACATTCTTGTTATGTCCCTAGTCGGATGTCATTATGGAAGGTAGATAGACAACAATGACATACAAGACTAGATTGTGGTGTTGGTTGATGACATAATCTCATTAGTCATGATATAGAGATATCAAACCAAACACATAGGTACTTGTTAGAGAACAAGTGTACCAGACAGACCCACCGTGAGTTTGACACATGGAACCATGACATGGTATTCACAGTCAGTACTCACAGTGATGGTGGTGAGTGTGATTCTTTGACCTGAAATCACTACACTCAACACATGTCATTGGGCACACTTTGACATCATCAAACACAGTCCTGATACATGGGTTGTTATAAAGGTGATGATTGGGTAGCTTTGACACATGGGGCTTTTGAGGGGTGAGTGATAGATATGGGATTTGTCCCTCCTGAGGGAGTTTGATATCCAAGGACACTTGATGAGTAGGATTGAAATAGGCATGCGCACACATGTGTGAATCAGTATGTGATATTGATGTCATACATATCTCTTCCAATCTGCTCTGAGATCAAGAAAGTGAAAGAACGTTGATAGGATGACTGTTCCATGCCTCGAGTTCATTTGGGATATCAGTGACAAAGGAATTATACATTCACTGCAACACCATTCACGGATTGTAGGATTGAAAGTTGTTCTCCAACTTTCTTTTTCACTTGGGTAGCACTAATGTGTGACTAGGCATCGCTCTATTCTTGTGAAGTCATAAGTGTTATGGACTTTCACTGCCAATGTGAAATGGACCTGCAGGGTCACACACATAGGATTTAACCTGGAAGAGGAGTTTTTTCCACAAACAATGTTTAGATTGATTACTAAAGGAGTTTAGTAGTTCAATTAAACACTCAATCAATTGATAGCTCAGTATCATAATGTTCAAGGTGTTGGACACATTGATTAGAGTATCGAATTGATTGAAACTGCAATTGGTTGATTCTGCACAATCTGCACTCCCAACTGATCGACTCATGTGATGAATCGATCGGCTGAGCTTGGTGAACCGGTCGGCTCAGGTAGTGAGTCGATTGGCTGATGGACAGGGTGAAACTATCGCTTCAAGTGTTGAAACGATCATTCAACTGGTCCAACCGTGCAAGTTGGGAAAGTAGGATTGGTGAGAATTTTCCTTTCGTTTCACTTGCCCAATTTGATTGGAACAAGGATTGGTATTTGATACCAATTAGAAAGAAAAGATGGAAAGTCAATCGGGAACTGACCAGGACCACGAACCGACCGGTTTAGAAGTGAACTGGCCGGTTGAGGTGTCCCAACCGATCGGTTGAGGTGTCAACCTACCGGATCAGGTCCCCAACCGACCGTTTCATAAATGAAATGATCGGTTCAGGTTGCGAGTTGGTTGTTTTGTGGAAAATCTCGAACCCTTCTACTCCTTCTTTAGTGCCACATTGCCCGGGATAGAGAACCATGTCCCATGACCCTCCTATATATAGGGGTATTGGGGGCTTCTCAAAATACAACAAAGTGCAACTAGTTGCTCTGTGAAGTTGTCGTTCTCTCTGGTTTTGGTAACCAAGAGAGATCCCGAGCAAGTGTTGCCCCATAAGGGAGGCACAACAAGGGAAAGACAACTGCAGAAAGCAATTGGTGGCAAGAGAGTGTGTTGGCGACTAGTACGCTGACAGGAGGGTGCGACTCCTTCCAATTCCTTATGAGACAAGGAGATTGGAGTTCTAGGTGGTCTGTATGGACTACTTCAGAGGTGGGAGATTTTTTCTTCTCGGAGGACAACTGTCAATCCCGACAGTCCCGGTGAGACTAATAGTCATCTGTCCCGGTGCGACCAGGAGCTGCACAGACACCGTCCAAGACCGGAGGTGAAGACCGTGCAAGGCGCGAGGTATTGTCGTCGAGCAAGCCTCGGGACAAGGTATGATTCCACACACCATCCTTTCCTATTGTATAGACGTTGACGCATGTCCTTGTTCTGGGTTTGGGGAGGAAAATTTTTGTTTCCGCTGCCTTCTCTGCCTCCCCTAAAACCCAAACAGTGGTATTAGAGCCACGTCAACTGCTCTATACTTTAGGGATTATCCATATGATCGACTTTGGTTTGTCGCCTTTATTTATTGCATACGATGCGAATAAAATTGGCTTTATGCATGTTCAATCCTAAATCCACAAATCCCAATTTACATATATGATATGTATTATAAATGCACTCGATATGTGTCGCCCTTAAACGAGTTTTGTGGTGGATGTGTAGCGTGGTTATGGCCAATAAACCCTATCTGTGTATGGTTGTATGTGGTTGCTTGCATCTTGGTCTTCGCACCGATCTTCCTTCTCCTATTCCTGATGTAACTCAAAATAATTCAAGATTTCTTTCCTACCTTTGCTCCCCTCGAATGTAACTCGAGGTTTCTCTTTTTACAATGTAAAATAGGATATAATTTTATTTCCTATTATGTCAAATAATGGAGGACATCCTGACAATAACTGAGACGATCGGTTCAAGGCGTGAACCGATCGGTTGACATTTGAGATGATCGGTTCAAGGAGTGGATCGATCGGTTGATGACCGGTTCCAGGAGCGAGACGAGCGGGTGGCAGCCATGAACAAATGCACGACGACTAGGCGAACTGATCGGTTGGAGGTTCCAACCGATCGGCTGGTGGCACCTAGCCGACCGGCCTGAGGTCGAGCCGATCAGTCATGTGATGAGTTGATCAAACCCAGAAAGGCAAAGCACATAGTTCATCTTGTACAGGTTGCATGTGATGTAGACCTAGATGACCGTGATTCCTCTTGGCTCAAGGAATCACATTAGGATGGCCATAATCATCGCTTTTATCGTTTTGCATGTTTTCTGTGGGATATAGAATGTATATGATACGTACTATATATTGTGGTGATTGGATATGTATATGTATATAAAACCAAATCCCTCATTAAATATGAAGTTTTATATGCCTTCCAAATGTGACACACATGAAAAGCTTGATCGACCAAGTGTGGGCACGGCTAAGCATGGTTCATCGTCTATCTCGTGGAAGCATGAAGGATGGATATGTGGGTCTGCCCATGTAGGGTGCATATTCATCGTGTTTTCTTTGGGTCGGACTTAACAAGGTGACCTAGATAGGATCTAGAACCTTGAGGCATGGAGATTCTCATGGAAAAGAGTTGCATATGACATCTTATCAAGAGTTACATATGATGCAATTGGAAAAATTTGCCTACCTGAGAGATCTAAGTTGTGGGTGATAGCCCTAGCTGGTCCATGATTTAGAGGATTTCATGATCTTGCCCACTAGAAGGTTGTACGCTGCAATCTTCCGAATTGATGGGGAGGGCTATCAATTTTAAGTAAAATAGTGGGAGCGATAATTAATTAAAGGCCTAATTATATCGTCAACCATTCAAATCAATCAAACAAGTCAAAAGGAGTTGTGGACTAAAATTGCATATATTTCCTTTTGTACAATAAATGGTTAATCAACAATAATCACTTATTTGTGATCAGTCTTTGAGACCAACAAACTAAATGGGAATATTTCCACGACTGGTTAGGACAGTGAGAAGTGTTCTCAATCATAGAGTGAAAGCTCTAAGTCCTAGTTATACTAGAACCAGATGAACTCGATCCCACCATATCAATGGCTGAAAGTATGCTTATGGAAGCATACCGAGGAAGACATTGATGAGGAGTGCTTGATGTTGTGTTCTCTGAACTATGAGTTGCAGAGACAACATGAGACATATGATGTCTCCAAGACACTGTCCTAGTATGTCATGACAGAAGGAGATCCAGTAAGGTATTCACACACTCAATGTGATTGGGTATGTGGAAAACCTGACTAAGAAGGATTCCCTCTGAGCCAAGAGTTGGCTATTGGTATGATACTGCAAATGTTGCGAGAATCATATAGTTCATGATAAACTACAACATAAACAACTTTGACAAGCGTTGACAAAGTTGTTGGACATGTTGAGGATAGTAGAGGAAAATATGAAGAAAGACTAACCCTAATCTTTGATGATATCAATGAAAGGTAAGTCTTAAGGGCAAGGGCAAGGGCAAGGGCAAAGCAAAGAAGTGTTCTGATGCTAGCCAGCAGCCCAAGCCATCTTCAACCTCAAGGCACATGGGGAAAGGGTGTATGAGGGAATTTCCCTCTATATCTGGAAGAACAAAAGAAGATGAAGGAGGGGATGGAGATCTCCACCTAAGGTATCATGAAATGAACTTCTTCTTTATCTGAGGTATATGATACCAAGATATGGATATGTCATATATTATATGCAATATCCACAAAGAAGTGATGGCCTTTGTGAAATGACCAAGAAAGGAGTACCCATCATTGGATCAAGTGTTGCTGCCATAGATAGGAGTACCTTTCAGTTTAATTTAGCCTAAAGGGCACGAAATAGAGTTGAGAACTACTATTTCATATTTGCCAATAGATAGAAACACTTTATTTTTGCATATTGTATGACAATGATGGCAATTAATAAAGAGATGTTTCAATTTATAAAGATATGATCTTTGTGGCAATGCCTTATTTATCTTGTGGTATTTGATATGCATAAGATAAAATGATACCTAAAAGTTATAGATAACTCAAACAATCAAATTAGCATCAATCATGAGAAATTCATTTCTAGTTTTCATGTGATGGATAAATCTAGACTCTTTTGGTTAGAGAACCAGTAAGAGACATGAATATCTTAGACATGATTAATCAATCTTCACTAATGGTTGTGGGAGAATGATTATCCTATTAGGTATAATATATGTGATGTATTTACATACCTATTGGAACAAATGCTAATACTTCAAATGGTGTTTGGAGAAATACCAATATGAATATCTTGAAGTGTTCAAGATTATCATAGATGAAGTGCAAATTTGGTAAAGTGTTAATTCTTGATGAGATCAATGAATGAAATACTTGGACCAAATGTTTGAGATCCTTATGAGTGATTATGATAATGTATCATAGTGAACTCATGATTAAGGCATGCTGATGTCTAAATCAAGAAAGAATCATACTTTAAGGAGTTAGAGAATGATTATCAAATGACTTAATTCTTCTTAATAAAATAATACCCCACACTAATAAAGGACAATAAGAATCACAAGGATTTGTGAGTTCTTATATCCTTGACAGATACACCTCAATTATCTATGTGATGAGTTTTTCATGTGATGAGTCAATTATCCAGATGAATATGAGGAACCAGATTTTGAGTTATGGTATATGACCATTACATCCTAAATGACTTCCATGTAAACCATAAGGTATGACCTTGATGGTAGCACTCATTGGGATGAAATCCATAAGTGCGAATAAGTCTTAAGTGTTAAGACACATGGATAACATTTTGAGAAGGATGATACTTGTTGATTGCAACTTAATGACTAAGACATTTGTCATATGGATACTAAAACCGCATTCCTATGAGGAATAAAACAAGGATGTGTACGTGACACAACCTATAAGGTTTATGAATCCATTAATGCAAATGAAGCCTATAAGTTACAATGGACTAATTAATGTGATTGATTGAGTACAAGCAACTCAGAATTGGATCTTTACTTTGATGATATAGTCAAAGGGTTTGACTGATATGTCAAAGATAAAGAAGGGATCTGTGATTTAGTGGGAGTGTGTTCACATTCCACATGTTGATGTGAAATGGAAATGTTCTAGAATGGAAATCCAAAAGTGGAAATTATCTGTAAGGAAGATAGAGATGATTTCTATGTGATAGGAATAGAGATCTATAGAGATAGTTCTTGAAAAGCTCTTAACCTGGAAAAGAGAGAGCATACATTGGAAATCTGTATTGAAGAGTTCAGTGCACACAGATTCAGTGGGAGAAAACTTGTCCATGTTACATGGAGTTAGTATCCCAAGGCCAAGTGTCCAATTCTTATGAATATTGGGAACACTAAGAATAGATGTGGATCTATCATGTATGTAATCATCCCATTATCTTGCATGGCAAGAATAAAATGCATTCGTCATCTTGTATGTAGGACATGACAATATGATGTGCTCATCCTGATAACTCGTATGTGGGACATGACGAGTGGATGTCTGTCTACTTCTAGTAATGGTTACTGGAAACCATAAGAACTTGATAAGTACTTGAGAAGTACTAGTTCTATGGAGATAAGGAAGAGTTCAATGTAAAGAGTTACATTGATGCAAACTTCTGAAAGGACAGAAAATTAATTGCAAAATATATATAGGATATATAAAAGTGAAACTTTGTTGATAATTGGAAGTGTTCCAATAAAACCATTTAAAAGGAAATGTCAAGTATCTATGTGTTAGAGAATAGCAGTGGATACTATATGGATCTGTAAGTTCATGAAATGAACTTAGAGATATTCCGGTCATTGATGACAAGTATGGAATCCTTGATCATGCAATGTGGCTAAAGGTTAGCAAAGGAATACTGGATCACATATTACGATAGCTCCATCTCATACGTATGACGTATAGTGAAGAGATGTGAGACATGCAATTTATACTGACTTTGGCAAGGTGTTGCCATTACTCACTATGTTCGCACCAGAGAACAGTAACATGTGGGACAAGTTTGAATATCACTATGAATATGATTCAAGGGTGATTGGCTCACAGTGCAAGTGGGAGTCTGTTGGTAGGTATGCCCTGAGAGCCAATCATGGGATGATTGGTGGGATACATTAAGATTTATTTGATAAACATCAAAGACAAGCTTCCAATTCTTTCTGGTTCAGTCATATGAGATAGTGATAGAACAGATTGAATGTCTAGAGAATGACAGTACTCAATGACGTTTGCCTTCAGGTTCAGGACCTGAACGATGAGATCATACGGATGCTAAGAGTTTGTACATTCTTGTTATGTCCCAAGTCGGATGTCATTGTGGAAGGTAGATAGACAACAATGACACACAAGACTAGATTGTGGTGTTCTTTGATGACATAATCTCATTAGTCATGATATAGAGATATCAAACCAAACACATAGGTACTTGTTAGAGAACAAGTGTACCATACAAACCCACCGTGAGTTTGATACATGGAACCATGACATGGTAGTCATAGTCAGTACTCACAGTGATGGTGGTGAGTGTGGTTCTTTGACCTGAAATCACTACACTCAACACATGTCGTTGGGCACACTTTGACATCATCAAACGCAGTCCTGAAAAATGGCTTGTTATAAAGGTGATGATTGGGTGGCTTTGACACATGGGGCTTTTGAGGGGTGAGTGATAGATATGGGATTTGTCCCTCCTGAGGGAGTTTGATATCCAAGGCCACTTGATGAGTAGGATTGAAATAGGTGTGCGCACGCATGTGTGAATCAATATGTGATATTGATGTCATACATATCTCTTCCAATCTACTCTGAGATCAAGAAAGTGAATGAACATTGACAGGATGCCTATTCCATGCCTTGAGTTCATTCGCGATATCAGTGACAAAGGAATTATACATTCACTGCAACACCATTCATGGATTGTAGGATTGAAAGTTGTTCTCCAACTTTCTTTTTCACATGGGTAGCACTGATGTGTGACTAGGCACCGCTCTTTGCTTTTGAAGTCATAAGTGTTATGGACTTTCACTGCCAACGTGAAATGGACCTGCAGGGTCACACACATAGGATTTAACCTGGAAGTGGAGTTTTGTCCACAAATAATGTTTAAATTGATTACTAAAGGAGTTTAGTAGTTCAATTAAACACTCAATCAATTGATAGCTCAGTATCATAATGTTCAAGGCGTTGGACACATTGATTGGAGTATCGAATTGATTGAAACTGCAATTGACTGATTTTGCACAATCTGCACTCCCAACCGATCGGCTCATGTGATGAATCGATCGACTGAGCTTGGTGAATCGATCGGCTCAGGTAGTGAGTCGATCGGCTGATGGATAGGGTGAAACAATCACTTCAAGTGTTGAAATGATCGTTCAACTGGTCCAACCGGGCAAGTTGGGAAAGTAGGATTGGTGAGAATTTTCCTTTCGTTTCACTTGCCCAATTTGATTAGAACAAGGATTGGTATTTGGTACCAATTAGAAACAAAAGATGGAAAGTAAATCGGGAACTGACCAGGACCACGAACCGACTGGTTCAAAAGTGAACCGACCGGTTGAGGTGTCCCAACCGATCGGTTGAGGTGTCAACAGACTGGCTTAGGTCCCCAACTGACATTTTCAGAAATGAAACGACCGGTTCAGGTTGCGAGTTGGTTGTTTTGTGGAAAATCTCGGACCCTTCTACTCCTGCTTTAGTCCCACATTGCCTGGGATAGAGAACCCTGTCCCATGACCCTCCTATATATAGGGGTATTGGGGGCTTCTCAAAGTACAACTCAATGCAACCAGTTGCTCTGTGAAGTTGTCGTTCTCTCTGGTTTTGGTAACCAAGAGAGAGCCCGAGCAAGTGCTACCCAATAAGGGAGGCACAACAAGGGAAAGACAATTGCAGAAAGCAATTGGTGGCAGGAGAGTGTGTTGGTGACTAGTACACTGACAGGAGGGTGCGAATCCTTCAAATTCCTTGTGATACGAGGAGATTGGAGTTCCAAGTGGTCCGCGTGGACTACTTCAGAGGCGGGAGATTTCTGCCGCTCGGAGGACAACTGTCAATCCCGACAGTCCCGGTGAGACCAGGAGTCGTCAGTCGCGGTGCGACCAGGAGTAGCACAGACACCGTCCAAGACCGGAGGTGAAGACCGTGCAAGGCGTGAGGTATTGTCGCCGAGCAAGCCTCGGGACAAGGTATAATTCCACAAACCATCCTTTCCTCTTGTATAGACATTGACACGTTTCCTTGTTCTGGGTTTGGGGAGGAAAATTTTTGTTTCCGCTGCCTTCTCTGCCTCCCCTAAATCCCAACACATACCACTACATCATACTCACTCTTATGATGTCTCAACATCTGAGGAACATTTTATGATGTACAATTTGCAAGTTAACCCCTCAACTTGGGTAATTTTCACATTAGTCCAAAATTAACAAAATAATGTTTCAACATTATTAAAAAATTACTGAAATTGAAATATAAGTTCCTCTTGAGTCTTAATTACTTTTCAAGAATTAAGAGCAAGCATCTAATCAACTTTATTAGGAAAAATACCTAGGGTTAGAACATAACCCAGGTCATGGATGTTACAAATTATCCACCCCTTACAAGGATTTCGTCCCTGAAATCATCAACAAAAACATTTAAGAGAAAAGAGTAGGATATTTTCTTCTCATCTCTTCCTCTAGTTCCCATGTAGCTTCTTCAATGCCACGGTGGTTCCAGAGGACTTTTACAAGACAAATGTCTTTCTTTTTCAGCTTTTTAATTCTTTTGTCAAGGATCAATACATGTCCTTCAACATAAGATATATCATCATTTAGTTCTACCTCCACAGGTTGCAGAACTAACTCTGTGTCAGGATGACACTTTCTCAACATAGAGATGTGGAACACTGGATGCAACTTATGCAACTCAGGTGGTAACTCTAGCTTATAAGCTACCTTTCCAATCCGTTCAATGATTGGATAAGGCCCCATAAATCTAGGAGCTAACTTTTCCTTTCTTCCAAATCTAAGAACTCCTTTCCAAGGTGAGACCTTAAGATATACTCTGTCTCCAACTTGAAATTCTAAAGGTCTTTGCCATTTGTCGGCGTATGATTTCTGTCTATCCAGTGTTGTCTTTAACTGTTGTTGTATTACTTTAATCTTCTCCATTGTCTGCTGCACAAGTTTAGGACCCAAAAGTTGATTTTCTCCTGTTTCGTACCAACATAAAGGAGATCTACATCATCTACCATATAAAGCTTCATATGGTGCCATGTCAATATTGTGCTGATAGCTATTATTATAAGCAAACTCTATCAAGCTCAGGTGTAGATCCCAACTTCCTATAAAATGAAGGACACATGCCCTAAGCAAGTCCTCCAAGGTCTGTATATTCCTTTCGGATTGTCCATCTGTTTGTAGATGAAAGGTTGTACTAAACCTTAACTATGTACCCAAAGCTTTGTGAAGTCGTTCCCAAAAATGAATCATAAACTCGGGACCTCTATCAGAAATGATAGTAGTTGGAACTCTGTGCAAACACACTATCTCATCTACATATAACAGTGCCAGCTTCTCAGCAGTGTAAGTTGTTTTGACAGGTAAGAAATATGTTGTCTTAGTCAACCTATCAACTATCACCCAAATAGAATCATAACCTTTGGTTGTTCTAGGAAAACCAAACACAAAGTACATGTTCATATTGTGGCAACACATCCCACTATCACACAGACAGCGAGGTGTTACGCGAAAACGTGCGGAAATCACCATAACCACAGATTACCAAAACACGTACGGGCTAATTAAAACCGATTGCGGAAAATGGGTAAACTATGAAACTATTACATCCAAGTCCTCATCCTGCAGAAAACCATGTTATATAAATATATACAAGCCTTGATACGTGTCCACAGCTTAGAGCAACAGCTGTCTTGTCATCACATGAGTTCATCACTTGTTATATATACATAAAGGCCCTCATCCAACCACCAGCAGGATACACAGAGAATCAACAGCCATACATCGTGAAACAATGCCAAAATGCCCCCAAGGACCTGAGAGTACAGGGATGACTCTAGACTCTACTACAAAACACCAAAACCGCAACATATCCATCTCTTGCCTTCTACTGCTCGTCTTGCTACTCGACCGCTACTCTGCGACCACCACCACGCCTAGCACGAACACCTGAAAACCAGTGGGGTGAGACAATTGAACATTGTCCCAGTGAGAAACATAACTCCCCGCTGTAACTATAAAACTAGAAGGATAAAACAACAACAGAAGATAAATAGTAAAACGTAGAATAATAACAGTTTATATATATAACAAGGATACTCGTACCATCATGCTGACCAAGCTGTTCACCACTTATCTTTTTATGTAACATGATTGACAAGATAAGGTTCATAAGATCTTAGCACATAACATGTGGAACGTGTAAGTAACTGCAAGATATAACAATATTAATTACACAAGCAAGGCCTCAACCAATGTTCCATGTTTTGCCTTAAGCAAGAAATACTATTCAGCTGGATTACGTTTTATTATGCCCATAGGAAGTGAGCCGTACCGCCCAAATCCAACCTTCGATTGCGAAACCCAACGCCGGTGCCATATAAGGTCAAATGGAAGAGCCGGTCTCCATGACCTCCCACCTCGTAGTCAGTGTACGAGAACAACACAAGCATGACCGCAGTCTCATGCTTAAGTGGCCTCAACTACAGGGTCAGCTCCATAGGCTACCCATCCTCTAGCCCGCCTCGGTACAGGTCACAACGCTAATATAACTGAGCTACGGGCCTATTCACTGTGCTCTGAGCCATGAACACATTCATGCTCCCATATCACATATCCTGAGCCATGGGCCTGTTCACCATGCTCTATTCACATCCCGAGTCTGCAACCGTAGCTGCACTCGAATCCTCACTATTTTAGGCTAGGAGAAACCTCGCATATTCAAAAATATGCGCTCCGGGTTAACCTGTAAGAGAACCTGTTTCACCATCACCAGCTCCTGACGATGATGGATCTATGGCCAGGGCAAACTACATGATATATTCCACTGTGATTAATTAGTATCTTTTATATGGATTGCAAGATTCAACCAAGTTGTATAACATGCAAACTATAACAAGAATAAACAACATATAATTCAACATTATGCTTCTATTGTAACCACATCATCCTGATCCATCACAAAGACCCAACATCACATGTTATCACTTGACCTCTTGCCAATCATCCAGATCCATCTCAAGGATCATCACATACCATGGGATCTCAATCCCTTATTATATACTGCCACTGCCTCTCAAGGCTTACACCATCATCACGGGGTACCAATCCCAAGTATATCATGAGTAACCATCACAGCAGAGTTACTCAACATATATATTTACCTCATCACATGCATGGTTAGTGTATGCAATAATCATAGGATTAACGGAAAGACCATGCTATCAATATAGGGTGACATTACTAATTACACACTTTATCAATCAAACCTCAACTTGTGATCATGGGCTTAGATTTCATCATAAGCAAACCATATTAAATGCTTACCATTACCTTAACTTTATACAGATAATCAAGATGATCACTTTCATGTGTATAGCCATGTTAAGTTAAAACGGACTAGTGTTACCATAACCATTATTATTAAGTAGAACGACATATATATGGGGGCAGAACCCTCACTAAAACATCAAAAACCCTCACTTAAGGCTGCATCAGGAAACCTACCCTCACCTATTGCTCATCACAAAACGGCCGACACAAAAGCAACCAGCAACGCTGCGTTACCACCCCGGACAGCCAAGCATGCATCTAAGCAATGCTGCATCGGTGTCGCGCACTGGGGGTGTCGGGCACCCAGCCTATCGGGCAACGCCCGTCACTAGATACGCTATCGGCTGATACAAATCCAAGGTGATGCCCATCACAGGCTGCTCAGCAACGCCTATCCCAGGTGCATATCGGACAAGGTACTCTACAGGGGGTATCGTTCAGAGGTGCAACACAAGCTACCATCAAAGGACCTATCGTCTAGCTAACCAAACTAGGGCCTAACGACCGTCACAGGGCAAGGTGATGGTGTGACGCCCGTCACAGAGATAGGGTATCGCCCACCACCAGCATCACATATATCGTGCAAGGTTCTAGGTCTGTCGGGCAGCACATCCCTGACCTCATAATGACTAAGATACAGCTCATCACTAACCTCAACCCCAAGGGCATCAAGCCCTAGAGAGTCAAGAAGATGGCTCACCTCTCAACTTTAAACGAGAGAGGGGTCTTGCACATCTCCTAACCTCCATCGGGCAACACCAAGAACAACCCTAAACGAGGTCCACAACTACTACCACCAAGCTCATTTTTCAAGTCCCTGGTGAGAGGAGGGTGTTACTCAAGCTACTAGAACTCAAGCTCACTCCTCAAGACCTAGGAGAGAAGAGAGTATTGGTCACCAAAAAACCCTAGAACACATGGTTCGGCCAACAGGAACAACTAAGCAAGAAACAAAGCTAGGAACAAATAACAACATGAAAGGAGGTAGTATAGTTAGGGTTAGGAGTTATGCAACCCACCTTAAGCAAGCTCCAAGCTCCTAGCACCACCAAGCTCCAAGGAAGAAGAAGACTCCAAGAGGATCGGCCACCAAGCTTGCTCCTCCAAGGGTGTCGTCCACCAAGCTATCAAGGAGAAGGGTATCGTGCACCAAGGTGGAGAAGGAACCAAGAGACTAAAGGATCCTTAGTAAGAGGAAAAGAACACATATATAGATGGGGTTGGTGGAGAAAACATAGCAAATCCAAGCAAGGTGTCGTCCACCAAGGGACACTTGTCCTAGGGCACAGGCCACCACTCTAGCAAGCCCTAAACACATGTCCAAGGCCCTTGCTACATGTAATCATCATGAACCAAGTGTCCACTAGTGGTGACACAAATGAGGTCAAACTTGGTCAAAGGGTCATGGGCGACACACAACCAGCACCATGGGCGACACACCCCATGGGCGACACACTCTCCCTTGTCCGATACAAGGCTCAACCAGACAAAGGCAAGGTACCACAAGGCCAAACAAGCTCAACCAAGCCCAAAAGAACTCAAGCAACGAGCCCAAGCCTTCCTCCCTACACTAGAGGAAGAAAAGAGAGAGAGGAACACCTCATAAGGTGGCAAACTTTCCCATAAAACCCTAGACTTGGGTTAATTGCAAGTAGCACCTCCAACTCTCAACAAAGCACAACCAAACCGTAATCACCACTGAAGGTGATTAGCAAGCAACCAAGCATCAAGGTTAAGCAAAGAAAATAGGGTAAACCCTAAACGAAGGTCATGGTCCTTGCACACATGATCCCATTTCCACTACGATATAGGCAGTGGTTGCATTGTTCCTGCGGGTTTTGATGTTCAGCTTTAACTTACTGACACACCGGACACCGCATAACAAACTCAGCTACATCTTTCTTCAATGCAGGCCACCAATACATATCTTTTAAGTTATGATACATCTTGGTGCTTCCTGGAAGCATAGCATACATCGAAGAATGAGCTTCTTCCAGGACTAACTTTCTTAAGTTATTGACATCAGGTACTACCATCCTACCATGGTAACAGACTACCTGATCATCTGAATCATGAAAGTCATCCCGCTTCTCACTACCATACTCTGATCTAATCTACTGAGCTACATCATCAACTTTCTATGCTTCTTTAATCTATAGTCTCAGAGTTGGTTTTATGTGCATCTCAGCTAACAACCCGGCTAACAATGATACTTTTAGTTGTACATTGTTTTGCCTCAAAGATATAAACATATCCCTCTAAGAACACACTAAGGAATTCAATTGTGCTTTATCTAGGGCCGGTGTTCCTGATTTCCTACTTAAAGCATCAGCAACCACATTGGCCTTCCCTAGATGATAATCAATTGTATAATCATAGTCCTTGATTAACTCCATCCAGCGGCGTTGCCTCATGTTTAGCTCATGCTGAGAAAAGATATACTTTAGGTTCTTATGGTCTGTGAAAATTTGGAATGTCTCTCCATAGAGATAATGTCTCCAGATCTTCAAAGCATGGACTATAGCAGCTAGTTCTAGATCATGTGTTGGATAATTCTCCTCGTGTTTCTTAAGCTGTCGAGAAGAAAAAGAAATCCCTTGCTTATCCTGCATCAACACACATCCTAAGCCATTCTTAGATGCATCACAGAAAACTACGTACCTTTTCCCTTTCTCAGGTAACACCAAAACAGGTGCACATGTCAACATTTCTTTCAACAACTGAAATGATTGTTGACACTTGTCATTCCAGGCAAAAGGAACCTCCTTCCTGGTCAACTTAGTCAGGGGTAAAGCTATAGAACTAAAGTTCTTAATGAACCTCCTGTAATAGCCTGCCAACCCTAGGAAACTGTGAATTTTCGTCGGTGTCTTCGGTTGTTCCCATTGTAGGATAGATTCCACCTTCTTAGGATCAACACGAATACCTGAAGCAGATATCACGTGTCCTAGAAAAGATACTTTTAATAGCCAGAACTCACATTTTCTAAACTTAGCATATAACTTATGCTCTCTTAGCAAAGTTAGAGTCTGACGAAGGTGCTGCTCATGTTGTTGAGCATCTCTACTGTAGATTAAGATGTCATCTATGAAGACTACTACACATTGATCTAGAAAAGGTCAAAAGATTCTATTCATGAGTTCCATAAATGCAGTTGGTGCATTAGTTAGTCCAAACTACATAACTGTGAACTCATAATGACCATACCTTGTCCTAAAGGAAGACTTAGGTATATCACCCTCCTTAATATGCAATTGATGGTATCCCGACCTCAGATCTATCTTGGAGAAGACAGTTGCACCACACAACTGATCAAACAAGTCATCAATCCTTATCAAAGGATACTTATTCTTTATAGTTACTTTATTTAACTGTCTGTAATAAATGCATAACCGCATCGATCCGTCCTTCTTCTTAACAAAGAGGACCGAAGCACCCCATGGTGAAGTACTCAGTCGAATAAAACCTTTCTCAAGAAACTCCTGAAGTTGTTTCTTGAGTTCTGCCATCTCAGCAGACGCCATCTTGTATGGTGTTTATGCTATTGGTTGCGTGCCCGGGACTAGATTAATCTCAAAATCAATTTCTTAGGGTGCAGGAACACTTGGAAGTTCTTCAAGAAATACATCTTCAAATTCCCTGACTACCGGAACTTCAGAAGGATGAGGGCTCTCCATGGTGGTATTTACCACATGTGCCAAGAATGCAAAACATCCTTGCCTCATCAACTTCTTAGCTACCATAGATGACACAAGACAGGTTGGAAGAATCTTTCTATCTCCCTAAAAGATCCATGTGTCACTATCATTTGTGAACACTGCTTGCTTGGACTCACAATCCAAGACAACCTTATACTTCTCTAAGGTGTCCATCCCAAGAATTTTATCAAACCCGTGCATCTTAAGTGGTATAAGATCCACTTGAATGTGATGTTCAAAAAAGAAAAGAGTGCAGGGAGAACACACCTCTCGCAACACAGCAGATCCCATTAAAGGAGTCTCTAACAACAGGCTATCTACTCTATGACTGGTAGTCATGTTGCAGTCAAAAATCACTCTTCGAGTGATAAAGGAATGTGTAGCACCCAGATCAATTAAAATAGATACGACGCATGATATAGACATATCAGAATAAAATAATTCCATCTGACCTGTCACGACTTGAGGGTTGACTACTGCATCATGCAGATTCATCGCATAGAATCTCGTCGTCGCCTGTGGTTGATTTGGTGTTCGGTTACTGGGTGTCAATGATCCAGCTTGGGACGCTTGTCCACATACTCTAGCGCCACTTAGAAATTGTCGCCTCTGAGAGCCTTGTTGACTCTGCCTATGGGGTTGAGTCACACTTGCTTCTATAGCTCGAAAATCCTTCATCAGATGCCCCATCTTTCCACATATAAAACAACTTCTATTCCCTGGCTGTGGTCTGGATGGTCCTGTTACTGACACAGATGCTGAGTTGTGGGCTCCTTCTAGTGGTAAACTATGGTCTCTACCCCTATTTGACATTCACTGTGTCTGGGTATTGAACCTTGGTGGTGGTGTAGGTACAGAATACCTCAGTTTCTTCAAACTTTTGGACAAGGGTCCTTGAAATTGGGGATGCACTTTCTTATTCTTAGTCTGCCGCTTCTCGGTCACAGACCTCTCTATCTGTCTAACCGACTCCACAAAAGTCGCAAACCTCTCCCTGTTCTCCAGAGCAGACACAGGAGTGGTCAAATCAGCGTTCAATCCTTTCTCAAATTGCTGAATCCTTTCTTCATAGGTAGCTGCCATATGCAGACAGAACCGCAAAAGTTCCATGAACTTAGCCTCATACTCGCTAATGTTCATTGGTCCTTGTCTTAATCTCTCAAATTGAGAGATCTTCTCATCTAGGAACGTCTTAGGAAAGTATCTATTGACAAATTCTCATCGAAATACTTCCCATTCGATCTCCACACCAGGCCTCTTTCCCTCCTCTATGGTCCACCAGTGACCAGCACTCCCTTAAGAAGGTACACATCATGTCTAACCTTCTCAGCTTCTGGGATGTTAAGGATTCTAAAGGCCTTCTCCAGCTCAGTCAGCCACATGTCAGCATCTGCTGGGTCAGTTGTCCCAGCATATTCTATGGCTCCAACCCGATGAAGTCATTAAAATGTCTTGTCGGCTCCTTGTCCTTCATGGTGGGAAGGTGCCCTAGGTGCAGGTAATGGCATCCTATCTATCATATGGGTCATGGCTTCCATAAATTGTCCAAACATAGCTTGGAAGGCTGGGTTCCCCATATCATCTTGATTAAACTAGGGTTGTTCAGGTACGGGATCCTCCCTATCATGGTCTCCTACACCTCCTCCTGGTGTAGCAACGCTGCTCTCGGTAGAATGTTCATCGTGTGATGCAGACATCTTTAGTTCTTCTTCTCCACCTATATGAGCATAAGACACTATCAGATAAACTGGAAGACACTAGAACAGACTCAACAACCTTAATCCTATGTCTCGGTAGACTCAGCAAACCTAGAGCTTTGATACCAACTTAACTATGATGTCTGACTCATAAAAACAAGATTAACTAATGCGGAAGCGATCATTAGCAGTAGAATTATTGAAAATCACTAAAAATTAAAAACTTTTTACAATGAGATCCATAAACTGAAAAACTCTATTCATAAAGAACCAAAGTAAGTTATTTACATCCCGGTTCATTAGTACATCACTGGTATCATCTCCTTCTCAAAAGTTACAAGCATCAACTACCCTGATAAGCCATATAAAGGCAGTATAAAAATCTTGAGGCATCAAGCCAAAATCTCATATCAATATTAAACTAACTATTGACTCCTAGGACCTGAGAGTACAGAGACGACACATAGGAGTCTCTATTTACAAAACATGATAGCCAGTGTCTCCACCTGAGGATTCACTACTATCCTTGTTGATGTTGTTGTTGTTGCTGCTGTTCTGCACCCACTATAGGGTTTCTGCCTCTTCCTCGGTGTCTACCTCAAAAGTTGAATCCCATGGGGGTGAGACAATTGAAAATTGTCCCAACAAGAGATATAACTCTCCGCCAGAAACATTATTATTGCAGATAATAGAATAAAACTGAGCAAAAGAATCATAAATATTCAACAGCAGCTAAACCATTGACTATACTATTTAGAGCAGTATTCTCTATTCAAGTTATTTCAGCTATGTCTTGATAAGGAAGCATGTCATTTATTCAATAAGGAGTATGAAGAACATGTATAGCATTTATCCAACTAAGATATACTAAACAATGTATCATCAACCATTGATTCTCATATTTCAATCCTAAGCAAATACGCTACACGGATGATTACATTTTACAATCTTAGCTTAAGCCCTGAGGAGATGAGGTATACCACTCATACTCCAACCAACCATTGGGAAATCGAAATCGGTACCATACATAGGTCAATAGAAGAGCCAGATTCCCAAGACCTCATATTCCTCAGTCAGTGTGAGGACCAAATGCAGGACATCTTGTGTTTCTGCTAAATAGCTTTCTAGGGTATACTGGAAACTTCGCTATTAGAGTTATAGTGGCATGTTTTACTCTCTTCGCAATCAAGAGATTTCATATTTATCTCACATCGATTCGGCATTAACATCATCGGGAGATTAATGATACATTCATCCCGACATATATATAATGAAGGATTGAGAGATTTAATGTTTATCTCACATCAATTCCTCCATTAGGGCGTGCGTAAGGATATTCACTCCCATAACTGCCACATACTCAAAATTATGCCCTCCAGGAGTTCCCATAAGAAAACTTGTTTCACCATCACCAAACTGCTAACGATGATGGATCTATGGTCAGGGCTCTACATGATATCATTTCACTTGATTATTTAAGTACATTACAATATTATTTTAGCATCAAGCATGTTTTCAAACATAAACCATTATAACAATTGCTATAAAGAATGAGTACTATTTCTATCAAGTTGTTTTCACAGCTTTATTAACATTGGGATCTCAGTCTCTTATCATCTCATCATCATGATTCAAGAATATGGGTGTTCAAACCCTTAGTTCATCAAAACATTTTTTACCATTTTAATAGGTAACTTAATGCCTTCAGGTCATCTAACCAATGGAAACATGATAATTGCAATGCAGGTATTTCATATGGCTCTTGAAGCCCATTAATATCTCTTGTTACCTCTCTCTAGGCAACACAACATATTATGGCTCACAAGGCCCATAAAACAATTTCAATAGTAAGACATCATAGCTCATACCTGGCTATCTCCAACATCTCATGAAACCTGCATAATTAGTGCACATAATAACAATTATATCAATTACATATCAACACTATGCATAACAATTATAGCATCACTATTCAAGAGTAACACCACTAGTCCCTTATTAGGGTTAGGGTTTCCTTTTTTTTCTTTTTCATTTCAATCAGGGTTACTCATCCCCTTTGATCAATTAGGAACAATGATTCATCATTTCATTTTCCATGATTAGAGTTTCATGTTATATAGTATAGCTCAGAATCATGGTTTCACATACACCTTTACCTTATTTAGAATTAGGGTTTACTATTCACATCACATTACCCTAGATTAGGATTTATATTCAATACCCCACAATTAGGGTTTACTATTCATCCAAATTAGGGTTTTGGACCAAAATACCATGAATTAGGGTTACTCATGTCATTACCCTAAATTCATATCACATTATCTTCCTAGATTAGGGTTTCATTCATAATTGCCCTAATATAGGGTTAGGGTTCAATAATCTTGTCAATTAGGGTTTATGCTCATGATTAGGGTTTCATGATCTATTTGCTAAGGATCATACCCTTCATCACCACATGAATCATACTTATGTATGAATTCCATTCTATCATCCTCTCAACTTGATTAGGTTATATCAACCTTTCAATCAAGTACATACATCTATGAATGACATAGTGTACTAAGTTTTTGTTCTTATAAGCAATTAGGGTTTATCCCTTTAATGGTACTAATCATTTAGGTACTTTTAGGATTTAAACTTTTTTACCTTCATTGATTACCATCACTATCAATCATTTGATCATTGGAACAATCATCACCTTCAATTTCCAAATGACTGAATCACAATTGACCTTTATTCAGTTTTGAGGTTTCATCACCAAACGATTTTGAAACCGTTTGATCTCCAAATGGTTTTGAAACCGTTTGACCCCAAACAGTTTCAAGACCGTTTGGACTCAAACGGTCTCAAGACCGTTTGGGCCAAATCAGTCTCAAAACCGCAAGGGTTCTTTAGATAAACTTATCAATCAATTGAACATGCTTTGCTACATTGAAACTTTCAATCGATTGAATTGTTAAAGTTCAACAATTATTGGCCCTTAGACTTTCAATCCTTCAATCACCACCTTTGACCATCCATGCAGTCTTGAGGTGCTTGACCTCATGCGGTCTTGAGGTGCTTAACCTCATTCGGTTTTAGAACCAAATAGAAACTTTGTTCTCAAAACCGTTTAACCAAAACATTCATGAGATCGATTGGGCCTCAAATGGTTTGGGATTGTTTGGTCCCAAATGGTCTTGAGACCGTTTGGAGTCAAACGGTCTTGAGACCATTTGGTCCAAACCTCCTCAAAATTGAATGGACCAAAAATGGTCTCAAACACTTATATTGATTTAGGGTTTCCAAGGTTGCTTCCCTCATCGATTGAATTCATGTAACCACCCTCCAATTGAACCTAGCATCATACTTCAATTGAGTTTAATAAATCATCCTACAATTGATTTGACTTTCAATTGATCATCAATTAAGGTTTTGAATTCAATTGGATAAGGGTTTGAAATCAATGAACCTTCAATGTTAGTCATTGTGAAACTATTTACTTTGAAATCATTGGACCTCCATTCAAATTGGGTATGACCTGACCTCAAATGATCTTGAGGTCGTTTGGATGACCTCCAAATGGTCTTGAGACCGTTTTCCCATTCCAACATGAAAATTGGTGGAATTTAATTAGGGTTTTGGTTATTAGATTGATCACCAAATCAGTAATTGATTACATTATAATTTAGTATCTTTGGATCTTCAAATACCCATCCATACTCAAACCTAGACTTCCAAAGGGTCTTGGTTGACCTCCAAACGGTTTTGAAACTGTTTGGGTGATCTCCAAATGGTTTTGAAACCGTTTGGGTTAATCAACCCAAAGTTCTAAATCAATTAAGTAGAAAATCAACACTTAACCCGATTAGGGTTTGCTACTTGATGGACCTTCAACTAATGACCCCTTTGAAATTAATCAATTATATATAATAGGTCATAAAACATCATTATTAACATCAAATCTCCAAATAGTCAACCATGGTTATTAACTCTTCCAAACGGTTTGAAACCGTTTTCTCCCAAACGGTTTGATGAAACTGTTTACTTCCAAACGGTTTGATGAAACCGTTTAAGTTCAAACGATCTTGTGGAAACCGATTGAACGCTTTTTTTGAAACCGTTTGGAATATGATTTTCTTGGGAAAAGTGTCCAAGATGATGTCATCATCATCTTCCTTCATTCATCCAAGAACTACTCCCCTTTTCATGGAAATCACAACAATGAATCAAAGGAAGTTCAAAATAGAACAAGATGAACAACAAATCGTGGAGAATTGAATGCAATATCAATGTTTAAGGGTTTAAGTTATATAACCCGCCTTATAATCTGATTCCCAGATCCAAGCTCCATGACTCCAATGGTGGATGAAGCTTTAACAACTACCCAAGGTCCGTTCTCAAGCTTTTGGATGAAATAGTTGGCTAGAGTTGAATATTGGATGGATAAAACAAGAAATCAAGCATTGATTTTCAGTTTTCACCATGAAACCAAGGTGAAAGAAGGTCAAGAACTTACCAAAAGGTTGAGGGTCGTCCATCTCCTGCTCCTAATCTCTCTTGTGGTCGGCCAAAGCAAGAAGATAAAAGGAATTCTGAAAAAGATCCTTAAGTGGGTAGAAAATGAGATATGTATAAGGAAATTCCAAGGAAAGAGAAATTAGAATTAATACCTTTAATTTCCAAAATTTTTAAAACATATCCCCCTCAACTCCTTGGATACGAAGCCATCTTCTTCCCCTTGCAAAACCTCTTCATTATCCAAGAATTAAAAGAAAATAAATTAAGCACCTTAATCATATTATACTAATATCCCATCTTTAGTGGATATTACTTTTTATTAACTTAATGTGAGTGGAGTCTCCACTCAAACTAGATATTTTCGTGCCTTTGCAAGGCACAAGCTCATACAACCCTTTGAAAATTCATCCCTCAACTTTCGGTACAAGGGCACTTCAATTAAAATATTTCTTTTTGCCTTAAATTGAATTAAAGTTCCATTTATGCTTAAATCTTGATTATTTTAATACCAAGATTCTCTCTCCTCCAAAATAATTAAAATGAGGTGCCCCTCTCATTTTATTTTCTCTACATGATGCCAAAAACATGGGGGACCCTCATGAAGTGGTAATTTGCATATTGAACCCTAGGTTTTGTGTAAATTGCACATTACACCAAAACTAGGTTTTTAATGCACAAAGATTGCTCAACAAGCTCTATCTTGGTGCTCAAGCTTGTGGAAGCCATACCACTGCATCATACTCACTCTTATGATGTCTCAACATCTGAGGAACATTTTATGATGTACAAATTGCAAGTTAACCCCTCAACTTGGGTAATTTGCACATTAGTCCAAAATTAACAAAACAATGTTTCAACATTATTAAAAAGGACTGAAATTGAAATATAAGTTCTTATTGAGTCTTAATTACTTTTCAAGAATTAAGAGAAAGCATATAATCAACTTTATTAGGCAAAACACCTAGGGTTAGAACATAACCCAGGTCAGGGATGTTACACTACAAGACTGTACACATGGTCCTATAAGATTGTGCACATGGTCCTACAAGTCTGTACAAATGTGTACACGACAATACACATGGTATGAAAAGACTATACACATGTGTCACAAAGACTGTACACATTCATACAAGACCGTACACATGGTATTACAAGACTGTACGCATGTGTCACAAGAATGTACACATGCGTACAAGACTGTACACATGGGATTACAAGATTGTATACATGGTCATATAAGACTGTACACATGTGTACACGACTATACACATGGTCCTACAAGACCGTGCACATGTGTACAAGACTGTACATAAGTTCTAAAAGACCGTACACATGTGTATAAGACTGTACACATGTCCTACAAGACTGTACACATGTGTACAAAATAGTATACACGGTATTACAAGACTGTACACATCATCCTACAAGACTGTACATATGGTTCTACAAGACTATACACATGGTCCTACAAGACTGTACACATGTGTACAAGACAGTACATATGGTATTACAAGACTGTACACATGGTCCAACAAGACTGTACACATGGTCATACAAGACTGTACACATGGTCCTACAATATTGTACACATGTGTACAAGACTGTACATACATGTCACAAGACTATACACATGATATTACAAGACTATACACATGTGTCACAAGAATGTACACATGCATACAAGACTATACACATGGTATTACAAGACTGTACATATGGTCATATAAGACTGTACACATGGTCATATAAGACTGTACACATGGTCCTACAAGACTTTACACAAGGTCCTATAAAACTGTATACTTGTGTACAAGACTGTACACATGGTCCTACAAGATTGTACACATGTGTACATGACCCTATACATGGTATTACAAGACTGTACACACAGTCTTACAAGACTGTACCCATGATCCAACAAGATAGTACACATGGTCCGACAAGATTGTACACATGTGTACAAGACAGTATATATGGTATTACAAGACTATACACATGGTCGTACAAGACTGTACACATGGACCTACAAGACTATACATATGGTCCTACAATATTGTACATATGTGTACAAGACTATACACATGTGTCTCAAGACTGTACACATATGTGTAGAAGACTGTACATGTGGTCCTGCAAGACTATACACATGGTCCTACAATCTTGTACACATGCATATAAGACTATACACATGTGTCACAAGTCTGTACACATGGTCGTATAAGATTGTACACATGTCTACAAGGTTGTACACATGGTCCTACAAGACTGTACACATGTGTACAAGACTGTACACATGTTCCTACAAGAATGTACACATGTGTACAAGACATTGCTTCTTTCTACATGGTCATTATTAATTATGTCTCTAATGTGTACAAGACTGTACACATGTGTACAAGACTGTGCACATGTACAAGACTATACACGTGTGCATTGCTTCTTTCTACATATGTACAAGATTGTACACATGTGTACAAGATATTGCTCCTTTCTACATGTGTACAAGACTGTGCACATTGACCTACAAGATTGTACACATGTGTACAATATTGTACACATGTGTCATAAGACTGTACACATATATGTACAAGACTGTACACATGGTCCTGTAAGACTGCACACAAGCATACAAGACCATACACATGGATGGTATTACAAGACTGTCCACATGGTCCTACATGACTGTACACATTGTCTTACAAGATTGTACACATGTCTCACAAGAATGTACACATGTTCCTACAATCTTGTACACACGTGTCACTAGATTGTACACATGGTCCTACAAGACTGTACAAATATGTACAAGACAGTACACATGGTCTTACAAGACTGGACACATGTGTCACAAGACTGCACACATGGTATTACAGACTATGGACATGTGTCACGAGACTGTACACATGTGTACAAGATTGTACACATGTCTCATAAGACTGTAGACATGGTCCTACAATCTTGTACACATGTGTACAAGACTGTACACATGGGCCTGCAAGACTGTACACATGGTCCTTTAAGACTGTGCACATGGTCCTACAAGTGTGTAGACATGGTATTACAAAACTGTACACATGTGTCACAGGACTGTACACATGGTATTACAAGACTGTACACATGTGTCATAATATAATGCACATGGTATTACAAGACTGTACATATGTGTCACAAGACTGTACACATGCATATAAGATTGTACACATGTCTCACATGACTGTACACATGGTCCTACAATCTTGTACATGTGTACAAGACTGTACACATGGGCCTACAAGACTATACACATGGTTCTACAAGACTATACACAAGATCCTACAAGACTATACACATGGTCCTACAATACTTTACACATGTGTACAAGACTGCACACATTATCTTACAAGATTGTACACATCTCTCAAGAGTGTACACATGGTCTTACAATCTTGTACACATGTGTACAAGACTGTACACATGGTCATATAAGACTATACACATGTGTACAAGACTGTACACATGGTCCTACAAGAGTGTACATATGTCCCTATAAGACTGTACACATGGTCCGACAAGACTGTACACATGTGTACAAGACAGTACACATGTGTCACAAGACTGTACACACGTGTCACAAGACTGTACACATAGTTTTATAAGACAGTACACATGGTATTACAAGACTGTACACATGTGTCACTAGACTGTACACACATGTCACAAGACTGTGCATATGGTTTTACAAGACTGGAAAAATGTGTACAAGATATTACACATGGTAATATAATACTGTACACATGCATACAAGATTGTGCACATGGTTTTACAAGACTGGACAAATGTGTAGAAGACAGTACACATGGTATTACAAGACTATACACATGCATACCAGACTGTACACATGATATTATAAGATTGTACACATGTGTCACAAGACTGTACACATGCGTACTAGATTGTACACATAGTATTACAAGACTGTACACATGGTCCCACAAGTCTGTACGTATGTATCACAAAACTGTACACAACGCGTCACAAGACTATACACACATGTGTACAAGATGTACACATGGTCCATCAAGACCGTACATATGTGTACAAGACATTGATGGGGACTAGTTAAGGGTCGGATCGATCCATTGGTTGCTTGGTCGTCATCCATCATTGAATCTAGTGGATGGATGGCTTGTTAATAACTTCGTCTAAAAATTATTTATATATATGAATTGGATCAGAAGAAGAAGAAGGTAGCATGATGGTAGGAGGAAACCTCTTTCTTGCTTCTCCATTTGTCTACAAGAGGTAGATTAAAAAGATCCACTTCTTTAATAATTGATTACTAATAAAAAATTTCCAAGTTTTGGAAGAAAAAAGTAGAAAGTTATATTTGCGCATCATCAGCAGTATATATCGGTATTTGTCTATATAAGATCGACGCAACTACCCTTTCTGGCTTCCAACACCAAACAACTGAGTCACTGGAACACTGACCCCCTCCAAAACCTCTTCCGTCAACGACGACTCCCTTCTCATCGGCGGCTAACTACTCGCTCGCTTCCGACCAACCGTCTCCACAGCAAGCTAGCGAGGAACAAGTACCCATGGAGGAGTTGTCGATCAAGCCGAAACCAGCTAGGATGATATCCATAGATGGGATGCTCACCATAAGCAACACCTCGCGTATGATATCCAAGTCAGCTAGGATGGCAATGGGGCGGGTATGGGCGACCCATGCCCATACCCGCTTTACCCATTTCACTTTTGGCTTAACCCATACCCGCCCCATTTGATAAATATTTTCTAGTAAGTACCCATACCCGCCCCAATGGGTCATGGGGACCCAATACTACCCACATTAAACCCATACACTACAGTTTGCTGAATTAATGTAGTTTAATACTATAATATATATAGTACCGATCTGCAAATTAAGGTGCATCACCACCAATCATATAACCAGTAATGAAGTTATGCTATATATTACTTTTTGTAAGCCACACCAAGTCACACATTTTGTCAAACAATTAATGTCTTCTTTTTCACCTTATCTTTTCTTCCGCGAAGTTTCCCGGAACCGTCGTGTGTCCCCCTCACTGGGTCTTCTTTGGGGCCTTTCCGTTTCTGCCCAAACCTTGCCCATGGCATTGATAAACGCCGGTATACGGAATTGGATGTTAGACCTGCAACTCAATATACGATTAACACACACGATGAACACGATGGTTTTGGTGCTGCGTGAACCATACAGCTTTTCTGTTCTTGCCTTTATATAATCTAAGAACATTTGCGTACAGATGAACGAGAGAGATTAAGGGCATATCCGAGTTAATCGGCCACACCATACACGATTACTCGCCCACCTTCCTACATTGCTGCCATGAACGCATGATCATCCCACGATACGCACACGTCAGCCTAACAACTAGCTAACACAACGGAAGAAACGATCATGGCACAAACAACCTCATGCACATGCCGTGTTATTTGCTAATACTAACAAACTAAGGGCACGTTTGGTTTGCCGGATTTTGAGAAATCCTGGATTCTGTCCATCCCGCATTACTAAAATACTGCATTGTCAAAATCCCGCAAAATAAAATTTTATGTTTGGTTTGCTGGATTTTGTAAGTGCGGGATTTATTTTTTTTTGTGTCCACGACCTTCGCCATGTTGGATTTTGACGTCCGGGAGAATTTTGATGGAGACCAAAATGCGGGATTCTTATTATGTCTGAAAATCCCGGGATTAACCTTAGTTCTCCAATCCAGCAAACCAAGCGTAAAATTTGCTGAACTGGAACCCAAAATACAATCCAATACAGTGAAATCCAGGTAACCAAACATGTCCTAAGCTAATCTAGTTTATGGGCGTCGGGATTATCAGATGCAGCATTGGATATAGCCCCAGGAGGGAGAGGTGGCGGAGTATAGGCAACTTGTAGCTACCGGAGGTTTTATTTTATAGATGTTGCCGGGTGCAGAGCTTGCGGCTCCACCAGCGGAGTACTGCCACGACAGCAGCTGCAGCGGAAGCAGCTGATTCGGCTCCCAGGCATGTCCGCCCCGATTTGTACTCATCTGGCATGGGCGAGGCCGCGCTGCTCGCGCGCAGTAGGCTCAGGAAGCGGCTCCGCGGGCCGGAAACCGCAGCCGTCGCTGAGGTCGCCACCTACACCTTCAGCCGTCCGCCGGTTGTAGATCCCTACGACGCGCCACCGAGCTGTAGCGGCGACCGGCGGGGCAGCCGTTGCTCTAGATCCAAAATCAACAACGGCAAAAAGAACAGTAGCGGCAAAGCAGCGTTAGCGGCAAGGAAAACGAGCGAAGTGATGCCACTGTCTCTTCAATTTGCGGAGGTCCAGCTGCGCCGTGTGCCTGGACGCATTGAGATCCCGGTCTCAGTCGCAGAGGAAGTCCCTCGTCAGCCTCCCTTGCTCACACAACTACCACTTCGACTGCGTCTGGCCCGCAAACCCGCAGCCATGAAGGGATACTCTTTAATCGCGACTGCCAAGAACCGCTCAGCCGCTCTTTTTTGGTAGTTTTAATCGTGAGGAAGGGCTGTTAGAAGAGCCGTTATCGAAGAACCAATATTAAGGGAAAGACCGTTGCAAGGCGTTGGTTTCAGGTGCGAAGTTGGTTACGCGTATCACTCCCCTTTAAATATTGTCCGTAAATGATGACATTCTTGAGTGGGCGCAAATAGTAAGTGTGGTCGGTTTATTTTTCAGAAATTGCAGATTCTGACAGCCCATGCATACTAAAAGGTGGCTAAACCTTCTTTTGCGACATGTGATTGGCTGAGAGACGCATGGTCCCATTAAATAAGTTAAACAAGTTATTCACAAGGAATATTTAGATGAATCCACACCAAAAATCGATATCAATAACCCTATAAATAAATACAGCTGTGATAACTGTCTGTTAGATTTTCAAACTACATGGTTGACTGCTTCATACTTTTGCAAGTGTTGTTCATTTTTCAGCCTTATTAATTGCTTTCCATGGTTGCTTCGAGAAAGTGTTACTGCTGAGAGGATAAACACAGTCATTTCCGTGAACTATATATAAGTCTGTATATACGTACAATTCAGAGACCAACAGTTCAGGTAGCGAAGATCATGCTCGACTGCTTCAGACTTTTGTTTTGTTTTTGAGAGCAGTGTGTATGCTTCAGCCGTTACCGCGTTTTAAATGAGTGCAAAGCAGTGTGTATGCTTCAGCGGTTACCGCGATTTAAATGAGTTCCACGTATAGCACGTTGTTGCAAGGAAAATGAGAAACGAAGATAAATACCAAGTCATTTTTTCAATTGCACGATTCAAAGACAGTGATATTCAGCACAGGTCCTCATTGCGCTGCGGAGATTTTAGCAGAAGAAGTAAATCGCTATTTTTTTTCAGAAATTTGTATGTGCGCACGATCAATCGTGTGGTCGATGGTGCTCCATCATCCATAGGCATATGTCATTGCAAGGAGTGCTGTTTTGAAGTTGGACTATCATTGATCGGAAGAACAGTTATTGCGGGAGAAGTTAAAGACTGTATACTACATATCTTTCACGAGCATTGACCCTGTTTGTCATAAATGCCCGCCGGTCTACAAGTAATAACTTAGAGGTCGTCAGCTTTGGACCCGTTGACCCACCCGGTTTATCGGTAAAACGCAAAAATAAACCCCAGCCGCTTCGGCCGCTTCCGTATCCCACTTTCTACAACTCCCGAAATATATATATTCCCGTTTCCCGTTCCCCCTCCATTTACTCCAATGACAAAAAGCCCTATCTCCCGCTCCCGCTCAAGCTCCGGCTCCCGCATCCTGTTCTTAGGCGCACATTCTCTTATTCCACCTCGATCACGGCAGAGCTCGCGACGCTGCTCCTGAAACGCCTCCGTTCCGTAGCTCCGTTCCGGCACTACCATCACTGATTCTATCCCGCTAACGGCGCTGATCCTGATCCATTGTGTCTACGGAGGCCTGTTGCTTCCGTCCAGGTACTGTTGCCCTAGCTCTCGCAGTTGTTGTATCTACGGCGATCTTTCAAGTACATTACTAAATCCTTATCATATATTCCTCTTCGTGCTGTACATGCCAATGCTATATTTCTTCCCACATATTTCTCCCCGAATCTAGGGCACATATGATCTAATTAGGTTATTTTTTGCATGTACAATACTCAAATGTGTACTGATTTTGCGTAATCAATGTTGGCATATGCGTCCGGAAGTACTGTATCTGTTAGGCCCTCTTATTGATACGATTTTGCAAAATGTTGTACTATGTTGAAGGCGGTACTTATTGATGATTATCACATGCAAATATGTTTTGGTAGTTGTAGTTAGAAATGGACTATATGAGTCACTAATGTGTTGTTGAGTCGCAAGATTAGGTGTGTTACTGACAATAGAAAAATAAATGGGTACTGTACTTATTGTTGAATTTATAATTGATTAATATTTTGTTAGGTACTTTACTTTTGGATCATACTAAAATGAAAATCAAAGTAGGGGACTGTACTTGGTAATTAAATGTTCTAGTCGCCGAACTTATTGTTGGTACCGAATTGAGGAAAATGATTGTGTATTGTACTTAGTATGTAAGTGTAGTTGTGATTGATGTGTTGTTGGTTAACGTAAGGACTATACTTGTTAGCTATGGTTGATTATGACATGCAAATATTGTTGGGTACAGTACTCAGACTAATGGCTTGTTGAGTAACTTAAATAGGTTTGTTACTGATATGAGAATAAAAATTGGTACTGTACTTATTGTTGAATTGAATAAGTCATTAATGGTTTCTTGGGTACTTATTGTTGAATTTTATAAGTTATACTTCACTGAGTACTATACTTTTATGATGAATAAAAAATATGTTATGTCAAATTTTGGTAATATTTCTTGTATGAATAAGTAATGTAAACAAAGATGTTAAGTAATGTACTTAGTTAAGATTTAAACAAAGATGCCGACAATTTGGGTAAATAAGTTGCATTATGAACTGTACTATACTTTTGGGTATATAAGTTGTATTATGATAAGTACTGTACTTAGATGATGGTCAAAAACATGTATTGCTATAAGTTGCAATATCCTTTTAGTGTTATTAAATGTATGTGAGGAAGCCTAAATTTAACAAGATGATGAGAAATACTTGTGCATATGTTCTTTTTGAAAGTAATACTTGTATGGTTTAAAAATGTTAGTATGAGGTAGTGTACTAATTATTTGTCTTATTTAGTGAGTACAATATTTATTCTCATGTATGATGTACTAAAAAAATTGAAATTAAGAACAAGGTCATATGTACTGTACTTATTCTCATGTTGAAATAGGTGATAAGTAATATAACAATACAGTACTGTATTGTATTTATGTCTTTCGAAAAAAAAGCCTATGCATCCACTTAGTACTGTGCTTATATCTAAATAGTTAAGATTTAAACAAAGATGGTGAGCAGTGTATTGATGATTTTAATGTACTTGATATTGCCGATATGCGGACAGTTTGTTACGGAACTGTACTGTACTTAGATGCTATATAAGTTGCATTATGTTAAGTACTGTACTTAGATGATGATGAAAAACATGTATCAAAATAGGTGCAATATCCTTTTAGTGTTAGTAAATGTATGTGCGGAACCCTAAATTTAACAAGATGATGAACAATACTTGTGCATATGTTCTTTTTGAAAGTAATTCTTGTATGGTTTAAAAATGATCATATGAGGTATTGTACTGATTATTTGTATTTTTTGTGAGTACTGTACTTATTCTCATGTATGATGTAGTTCAAGAATTGAAATCAAGAACAAGGTCGTACGTACTGTATATAAGTTGCATTATGTTGAGTAATATACTTAGATGCCGACAATTTGTTAATGAACTGTACTGTACTTTTGGGTATATAAGTTGTATTATGATAAGTACTGTACTTAGATGATGGTCAAAAACATGTATTGTTGTAAGTTGCAATATCCTTTTAGTGTTATTAAATGTAGGTGGGGAAGCCTAAATTTAACAAGATGATGAGCAATACTTGTGCATATGTTCTTTTTGAAAGTAATACTTGTATGGTTTAAAAATGTTAGTATGAGGTAGTGTACTAATTATCTATCTTATTTGGTGTCTACAATACTTATTCTCATGTATGATGTAGTTCAAAAATTGAAATTGAGAACAAGGGCATACATACTGTACTTATTCTCATGTTGAAATAGGTGAAAAGTAATATAACAGTACAATACTGTATTGCACTACAACAAATATTAACTCTCACGGCATAGTAACATGCCGTAAGAGGTCTATAATTATGCCGGTACTGTCATTTTGTGGTATTTTTCAATATGCTGCAAAAATGCCCCGGAAAAGCGTGCCATTAAAAGTTTTTCAGCATATTAGGAGATGCCGGGAATAGTATCAGAAACGGCATTATGTCCACGCCGGAAATGAGCATATATTGCCGGGAAATGATGCCAAACCCGTCATATAAAATAGCCGAAAATTTGTAAAAAATGTCGGAAAGATATGGAACGCATGTGTGAATGGATACCATAAGCGAGCAACGTCTAAAATGGATGTAGGCATGCATAGACATGAGAGAAACGAGATCACACAATGGGCGTACACTTGATTTCTTGATACAGATGGGCATATGTAAATTAGTTGGCAACTATATAACGTTGACACACACATGGCCGGGGCAAGAACACACAATGGGCACAGATAGCTGAACACTCAAATAGGGATACATTCACTGATGTCAACACTCATATAGGCACACATTCATCGATCAACTATTCACTCATGCATGGATGGGAAGACAGGGAAGCATGCATGTATGTGCAAGCATATATGCGTGTCCATCTTTATATACATACACATAATTAATGAGAGCGTGTGAACAATTTTTCATTAATTTTCAATTTTACATGTATGTTCATACAATATTCAGAATGCATAATATACTACAACGGTATGAAGAAGAAAACTACAATCTAGAGAACATGACCACCTTACATCCACTTTACAACATCCAGACGTAGCCCACAAGGCCATTGGTATTCAGATGCATTTCTAGCAGCTAATTCCATTAAGCTAGTCACCTTCAATAGGGTTACCAGTCTGAATTAGTAATAGTCAAAATGCCTTCCACAAGCAACAACTAATGAATGAGCCTTCAGTGATTATCTGGATACTGCAGACACTTATATTCTCCATCGTTCTTAACTTTCACTCCCCACATTTGTTTACTCATTTTCCGCACTCCAGTACCCAACCTAGCTCAATTAGCTAGATTGATATAGGTTGATTTCTTTATCTACTCATTACATGTAGCCTTTAGTTGTTGTTTTCTTGAACAAATACAAACTGAATCATCTCTTTCTTTTCAAGCTTTGGATTATGATAAGCCATAGCAACAAGCTGACATTAAAGAGATAGGTAAACTTCAATAAGAAATGTAAGAAATGACATCTCAAAATAAAATAAGCTGATGTTAATGAACAGCTACTTACCAATCAATGAAGTAATTCCTATTGATCAATTACAGAGGTATAAACCATGGGGACAAACAAAAAATCTTGAAAAACCAGCAAGTTTTCTTTCAGTAGATTGAAATCCACACAAAAGTTCTTTAAATTGAGTTCCTCCAAAAGAACTCAAAACACCAGAGATCATCCACAAGTCACTGCAGAATAAAATAAAACCCAAATTAGATTCAATATGGATTGTAGTTCAGATAATATCCTTGAAGAATTACATAAATAAAAGAAAACCCAAGATACAAAACTTCATGAGTCCAAGAAAAGAAGTATCACAATAAAATATTATTCTCTTCAAGGATAGATACCTTCATACAAAATTTGTTCCAGCATATTAAGTGTCCTTTTGCATGTATTCAAGAGATAATACACCCTCAAGGACAATGTATCAACCCAAAGCCTCAAAAATATATCTCATATAGATCTAAAAATAACCTCACATCAGATTTCCAGACTAAAAGACTAGGTATAAACTCGTGCTTTGCACGGGCCCAAGAGAGTAGATGATTTTATCTTTAGACCAATGAACTGAAATTCTGATATGTTGTTCAAAGAAGACAATATGAAATAATAACTCCTTATAATTGGACTGCGGAAGCTAAGGAATGAACCAATTATTTAACACAAATTGATTGTGGCTGAAACGAAACAAACAACATGGTCGCAAGGCATGTGTTTGATTTTGCATGAAGATTATTAATTCAATTGGCAAAGAATAAATAAAAAGAGACGAAAGACGAATATGTTCACTATATAATAATAAGGTTGAGCTAGACTTTTAATTATAGAATGTTCAATATATTCCTTACAACTCAAAATGTGAAAATGTGACTTTGTGGAAGTGTTTCCTTACAATAAAAAATAAGAACTACAACCAAGTACATCTGTTTTGTCGTAATCATTCATAAAAAAAAGGTTATGCAAACTTCTTTCATTATAAAATCAACAAACATTCGTTGTTGTAGTTAAGGCAAATTCCTGAATAGTCAGACTTCTTAGATATGTAGAGAGTAATTACAAAGATAAGTAAGATATCCCATAACAAAAAATGTAAGTTACCCAAATTTTGTGATATTTTCTAGTAAGAGTTGCATATTATCAGCACAGTAAATACGCTAAGGATAAATAGTAGAGCCCATCTTGGGTTTAGGAACCTGACCGAACATGTGAAAAAAATCTGAAGGAACTTGAAAAGATCTGTACTTTACAACATCCAATAGAAATATAGTTTGACTAATAGAGAACTTCCTAAAACAATTATAAGATGAGTTCATATCTCCTTTCAGTTAAATAATGAGGACTGAAAAATCGGTAACCTTGATTGTGTAATCTCTAAAGTTGAAAAATATCATAACATCAGTCTGACTTTAAGTAACTTGTCAGTTCTAACTTCGTAGTGGATTTTTAAGCAACGATGAGCTAACACCGATGTCATCATATATATAAAAAGGATTCATATATTTGAGTTCTACACACTGGCTGTGTACCCATGCATGCTCATAGGAAGGCACAACAAAGAAGGATTCAGTAAGTATACAACTTAATGAAAATTAATTACAATTAAAATCTGAATGAAAAATAAAAATATGTAACAAATTTAGGCATGCGTCTCCTGAATCTAGGAAAATCATCCGGTAATTAATGTGAAGATTTATGCCCTCATAGATCAATGATTCTTCTCAAATACTTTGCAGAAGCTAAATGCAAGGTTTCAAATAGGCACCATACGTTAGTAACGAGTTGTGGGGTCCTAATAATGTGTATATACATAAAGGCTTATTAATTTTTGATATGCAAATCAAACATAAAACAATGAAAGATAGTAGGCCTTTAGATTAATCATAACACAATCTAATTCACTACAAAATATAAGTAGACCTATGAAAGATTTAACATTGAAAGTTGAGCTACATACTTATACTTTTGAAAATGTCTTACAAAGTACACCAGATTAATAAGTATTTTTTAAAGTTCTTAATCTGACTAACTACCACGCCCTCTTTACGTTGTTCTTGTGTTGGATCTCCCTCCAATTATCAGCTCTGCTTTCTGTTCATCTAAAGGCAATAATCATGGCCAGAAGGACCTGGCAGATTACACAAGACAGAGAGTAGGCTAGTGATGCAATCTTCGTATCATTTTTCTATATATTCATTGATTTACTTAGTTTGTCAGCTTTATATAATAACTCCAGACTGACAGTGAAAAATGTAATAAAATTATACAAAGAATAAATCATAATATTAGTTCAGTCATCTATCTAATATGTGTTGAAGAAGATTTGTTAAGGGTCGTAAGGCATCTCTAATAACTCTTAAAGATTTATTACTGCAATCAATTGAAGTCCATGACAACAAGTCATATTTGTCTAGTTTGAATCAAACAAGAGTCATACCAAGTTAGTAGATCTAATACTCATCAATATATCCGGTTCCACGTAAAATGCTATTGTTGTTTATTTGCCTAATTTTTAGCTAACTAATAATACACTTCACTATTACAGGAACAAAAAAGTAGACATGATAGACTGATGAAAGTACTACATGATAATACTACTGAATCAGTATTGATAAAGCACTGTAGTACTGAACTGATGTTTAAAAAAATAGAAAAAGCAATGTGGGGGATTACTATACTGGTATACATTCTAATTCCCCCCCCCTACAGTTCTAATTACAATGGTTACTTTCAACGTTTCAAGGGTGATGAACCCTGAATAGGGAAGAACCTTCAACGTTCAAACTTTGAGAAGAACTAGCGGGATTACTGCTGTCACAACCATGAAGAAGGAGAATAGAGGAAGGGGATTGCTGCACTGTTTGAAGGTTGTAATCATCAACGGGATTGCTACTGCTGTTTGAAGGTTGTAATCATCAATAGGGATTACATTGAAAGGTTTGGACAAGAAGAATGACCGAAGGAGAATAGAGGAAGCAAATTACTATTGTCGCAGCCATGAATGGGGTAGAACTGGTGTCCATAGAGCAACTTGAGGGAAAAAAAGAACTAGAAGAAGATAGAGCAAGGAAGAACAGAGAAGACAACATACCTGTTGTTACTGCTGTGCATATAGGAGAAGTGTCGAGAAGCCTCTCCCCTTGACTCTGCCACTTGTCACCGAGAAGGCTTCCGGTGTTCATTCCTTGTTCATTCCTGGTTGATTCAATGTCATATATCATGGTAATATTAAGACATCGCTCCAGGTTGCTTCTTCTATTATGGCAGTAGTTAAAGTTTCTCCTACTATTGTTGACCTTATAGGACTTGAGAAACGAATATGTCGTTTCAAACTTCCTATCTCGAGGGTGTAATCTTGAGTATTTGTCCACACTCTCCGCATGCTTTAAGAGTTAATTTCTATAAATAATCGAGAAATATTAGATGTCAGGCAAGGAGGAATCATATGTAATGATGCATAAGTATATGAAAGCAATTCCTAAGTATACACAAGGATATTTCTACATTTACAACATGGAGTCTGAAGTCGAGCACCATGAAGCAAGTGAGTCTAGGGTAAGGGAACACCTGATGGTAAACAAGGAGACCTTTGTCATCTTTGGTGGTGGTCAGCCATTTGATGCTACTCCGATCAAGTACTTGTCTGGCTTGCTGCCGTCATAGTGGAAGTAGTGTGCCCAATTTCTGCAAATGAAGACAGAGTAAGACCAATCAGTATGTTGAGTGTGAATGCCTTCCTGATTTTCATAAATGAAGATAGAGTAAGACCGATCAGTTTAGAACAATGTCAATACCTTCTGGGTTGTTGGATGAGATGACTGTCACCTCTATCACAAGGCAGAGCTAGATCTTCACGTACTAGGGATACTCTTCCTTGCATAATGATCCAGGAAATTATTAATGATCATACACACAAGATTAACACCAAACACTAGATCCAAAACTAATTTTCTTTGCTACAAATGAAAACAAGGAGTACAAGAAACTCATAATTTACAATGAGAACACAATAGAACATACCTTTAGTAGCTTCTTACTCAATTTTGAAGTAGTCAATGTGTAGAAATGAAGAACAAGGTTTACTCTTGGACCTGATGATGATCCAACCAAAAAAAACCAGAACACACAATTTTTAAAAAATCCAATAAAATAGAGAGAAATTATGGGGGACAAGAGGAGTAGTTGGATCCTTGAGGTTACAAATTTATTGAATGATAGGACAACCTTTGCTTCCAGCTATTCTACAAGTGGCACTTTGTAATAGGATAAATGTGATAAACATATAAGAAACTCAAATTGTGCTAAAGGTTATACCCATGATAGAGTACACCAAATTAAGAAAATCCAAGTCATCACTAAGATAAATAGAAAGTAACCCTGCACTTGCATAGTATTGAAATAAAAGCACCATTGGAAGATAAAATTGTGTGCATTTTGCATAGCAAAATGAATAATGCATAGGAAATTTTGTTTTGAATAACTTCTCTATCTTTGTCCGCAATCAATCCTTTTGCTAATAAACCATAATGAAGTTTATGCATATATTTCTCCATCTATTTGAGAAACAAGATACTCCATGTCTCCCATAATCCTGCCTTACTGATGTACGCTAATGATATACCAAGAGGTATACCAAGGCCCAATCTATAGAATGAGTTGAGCTATAGGAACCTTCTTCAGCAACTTTGACGCCTGTCTGAGTTCATTCGTCAAATTTGAAATTGAAAAGGTTGTGTGCCTAGATGATTAATGCATAAATTGTATGTTATACACATTCTGTTTAAAATGTATGATATTAGCACCTAGGATACTAGATATGGTTGTAGTTGTTGTCGGTCCATAGCTTCTTGAATATTTTTGTTCGTAAGAATTACTAAGCCTGCACTAGCAGTTTGACGCCTTTGATTTAAAATAGCTACTAACTTTATTTTATTTTGATATCCATGGAAACTAGAAAGGAATCCTTGGTATAAATTTGTATCCATCAAAACTATAAGGAATTCACACTGCATATCTTATAACAGAAAGTCATATTAGCCGCACAAAAATTGGACTTGTATCTTATATGATATTATTAGCAGCCCCTACAAAATATTGAACGATTGGTGCTTATTAGTAACTGATAAGGGGCATACACTTCATAGTCCTAAAGTGTTTTCCAGATAAGAAAATTCTAGCAACTGCTAAAAATGGTCAGAAATTAGTGCTGGTTATACTAAATTTGTTTTAATGGTTTAAAATCAGAATGCATTTTGTTTCGTATTACAGTATTGGTACACACACAACAATATAGATGGCACATCTGTTTATAATCTCTCAAAAAATGTACCTTCTAATGAAATCTAAGAATAGAAATCACAGTATGTCTCCACAATCATTAGAGCATTTCATTCATGTATGGAAAATGAGGATGAGCATAGTCTTTAGCTTGTTACATACATCGTAAGAGAGGATGCATATTGACACACAAGAAAACAAATATGAAGGGCTTTTTAACTGATTCATATCTTTTTAGAAGGAAAAATGTAGAGCTCACCCCCAAGCTTGTCAAATGTGAGTTGCAATACAAAATCAAGGGAAATCAAGAGCGTTGTCAACCAAGCGCATCCTACATAGGGATGTGCATAACATTACCAGTAGGGGGAATTAGGAGCGTTGCGAATTGGGATCAAGAATGATATCTATGAGAGAATCAAGAGCGTCATCAGTTAGAGGATCAAGAGCACAACCAGCTAGGAAATCAAGCATGCCTCTAGCCAGTGAACATCCAAGGCATGCTGCCGTCAGTGAGGAGATCAACAACACGCATGCAGCCAGGGAATTGGGCATGCCTATCAGTTAAAGAATTGCTACAACTTCAGCATCACCAACCAGGAGAAGGCACAATTAGGGTGAAGGGCGGAAACATTTCAGTGTTCACCTCTCCGATGATGAACGCGTTGAGAGGAGAGAAGGTGCAGAGTGGTGTGACCTAGGACAGAAATAGTTCTGAAGCGTAGGCGGCGAGTCATTTCCTTCTCTAGTGATGGAATCATTGAGAGGAGAGTAGTGAGAGCGGTGTTACCTAGAACGAAAGGAGATCAACGCCAGTGATGAAATCGACGGGAGGAGAGGTAGAAGGTGGATCAATTTGACCTGAGACGGGAGGAGATCAGGAGCACAACCCGTCTATCACTTGCATTTTCCCTTTTTCTCTCAAAAATAGATCGTGTGGGTGGGGTGGGGTTGGGGGGCATGGGCGTGGGAGGGTGCTTCTCGCGGGCATTGCGTGCACGCCTTGAATGGGTAAGAAATTTAGTTTGTGATATCTAATTTTAAAAATTCCGCAATAAAATACCGTCAAAATCAAGTAGGTTTGTTTTAGTGAATGTTTCAACAAATGAGACATGATGACTGTTCAGACTAGAAATATATCTCATTAAGGTAAACATAGACCATATAGAACTATATAAAAGAGTACAAATTCAGACCTAGAGGCAAGTTTATAGATTTTGGCAACACCAACGACTCCAACAAATATAAGAATATAAACATTAAGTTAAGTTATGCAAATAAGTCTAAATAGCAAGAAAGAAGAAACTATGGAACACATGATAGAGGAACCCACAGAAAGTTTACTAGTGAGGTCTTAATGAAAGATGTAACATCCCACATTCAGTGAAAAGGGTAGTAAGCAGCATGAAAGAGTTGGAAAAGTAGTCACCCTATACAAAATAATAAAGAAAAGGATCAACACAATGCATAAAGAAAAGGATCAACACAATGCATTCATATTCAATGATATATAGAGTCACGAGAAAAATAATCACCATACTTTTTTCTAGTCCCATTCGAAACTGACATCAATGTAGTATATCCGGGTAACTCTAGTCAAACAATATTATAGTTTGAAGGGAAAAAATACCAATTAACGTTTGACACATTCTTTTCCATGTAAAATCATGCTGCTTAAAGTTTAGAAAATAAATATACCAGTCCCCTGCTATGCATTTTTTGTATTCGTCAATCATATTCATTACTTGTATTTTATTTTATTTTACTCCTATTCCAAATAGTACCAACAAGTTTTACATCATGTTTCAGATTGATAGGATCTAGTTTATTACCTTGTCACATGGGCATGACTTTACATAAATAAACTTCGTATATATTTCATTCATATATCAATAAAATATATGAACCATAAATTTTATATATAATGTAAGCCTTGTGAATTGATTTCATTGAAATGTGACGTTAGTAGTTTGAGGCTTCCCATTTTATATGGGGTAAGCGAGATCTCCTTTCCCACATAATAAATTTAAAATCAGTTCCGGTTAAACCAAACCAAACAATGAAAGATTGACATTATAATCTATCAAATACTTAATGAAATAAAGTCATAAGAATTGTGCTACGAAATAATGAACTTTAACTAGACAAACAAGGAGGAGGAGATTCAATGCCTGGGAATCATTTACCAGACTTGATAGAGCTCTCTGTAGCTCAGGCCAACTTGCATACTGATGAATCACACATAAGACACAATGAATCTATTATTAGATATAGTTTAGGAGAGTTTCATTGATATCGGGAAGATCATTCCCAGTATAATAAAGTTTCTAACCGATGCTTTGCCTTCTTTAATTCCTGCCACACATACGAACTCCAGATGCACACCTAAGGCCCAACTAGTTGCGTTAGAAGGCATGATAGTCCCTACAGTAACAACATTCAATAATAAGAAACTATATAACATATTCAAAGGTAAAAACATTATGTAAACCAACCAATATAGTGTGCGCTTACTGGGCTTTGGTGATGTGCAATTACTAGAAAGTCTGGCACAGAAATAATTTAGGTGGACATGTACATGTTAGTAAATGACTTCAATAACATGTAAAATTGGATGGTGATTATCAATGCAGAATCAATCCATCGAAATCAGAACAAACATATGACCAAGTATTCAAAGAAAATGATCTGTATAGAGGCAGAGCAACATACATACATGTTGATCCTTGATAGTCTCTTTAGCGAGAATGACCTGCAACTGTACTTCCCCGCATACGTACATGGCCTGGTCTTTCGGGTCCAAAGACCTTCAAGCATATCTCATCATCACTAATTTCAATTGTTCCATGTTCACGCTGAGACACCAAATATGTGATTTGTGCCTAAACAACAAATTAAATTGTTAGAATTTTCAATTTGCAAATTTGTTGAAATTTATGTCGAGCTATAATCATGGTTACCATCTTTTCTTCAGCAACAACATCTACAAGCTTTTTGTCTTTTCTCGTTCGAGTCTTTTCAAACATCCTCACGCGAGTTGGCATAACTCCATTGTTATTGATAGTCTGTATTTTCATAAATTAGATTATGAAATATGAAGTATAACCTTATACTATACAAATAAGAATAATAAGAACAAATTTCATACTTCCTCATGTTCTATAACACTAAATCGAGTCCTTCCAGTACAATGAAGCATTGACTGTTTAGAACGGCTGATCTTGTTACGAGTACTTGCAGCCTTGCAAATAAACATGAAATAAGATCAATGGATAAAAACATAAAGATAAGTAAAAAAATTGCTACAAGAAAATATCAATAATAAAGAGAGTAGATCATTGTATAGACTCACAAATTTATTTCAAATTTACCTGAAAATAGTCACTTTTCCAATATTTTTTCACAAGAAACTCCCAATTAGATTTTGTTACATTTGTAGGACAATTTCTTAGAGCTTCATCATCAGTGGCGTATGTCAAATAAAGAGCATACAATTCAGTCTTAAATTCACTCCAAGCCTTATTCAATGATCGATATATTGAACGTGTTCTGAGGTCATTTTCCTCAGGCAATAACTCATTACTATGAATGATAAAATCATCCTACGTAATAGTTAAGAAAATATTAGAAATGCACATTTATTATTCAATGAAGTAACACATAGAAACTATATGAAACCTGGATCAACTGGAGCATCTTCTCCTTCTTTTCACTAGGCATGCGACTCCACCTTGTATAACTAAGAGGTGCATTTATGGAATTGTGAACAATAATTCCAATTCGACTGGCCATAAGAGTTTGGCTTTTACTTATTGGATTACCTTCAAAATTAAATTCTATCTTTATTTTAGCTCCACCGCCATTTCTGAATGACCTGAAGCTTATATTTTGGGTTTTCCCTCTAACCCTCTTTCTCTTCGGTTGATCTAAAACATGAATAAAATAATGATTACCTTATTGATAATTAAGCTAGAACTAATTAATTGTTACCATGATGGTTATCCGTCTCTTGCATAACTTTATTTGGATCCGTATCTGGTTGTGAGTGATTGTCTAATGTCTGGGACCTCAAAATCCTATTACTAACATTAGCTTGCCTTATGGGTACATCATCATCATTCATTGACCCTTCGAGAACTCTATCTGTGACCAAATCCTCCTCTTCAGGTTGAGGTGCCAAATATTAGGAATTTAATCACTAAAATAAATATGTAAGACTACCGAACACATATAAAAATATTATATTTACCATAATCCATTCTATCACACACAATATGAGATGGTACACATGGCATGTTATGTAGATAACCACCTTCACCATTGTATGACCCTCTTGTTTCTTTTCCAACACCAACATGATTAGATTGACGTGTATTACAAGTTTCACTATCAAAATTAACTATATTTCAAAAAAAAACTAAAGCTAATATATTGTTTATGTAGAAGCTTTTTTGCATTAGTTATGTACAAACAAGGTCTAGTTCTCACCAGTATTCTTTTTGGTCAAATTTTGAAGTGGTTCAGTAGCTTGGTCAGAGTAATTATTAACATATTGATCCCTCAAGATTCTCTTGCCAGTGTTTGTTCGCCTTATTGAAACATCATCATCCATTGTGTGACCTTTCGGAACATCATCCATGGTGAATCCTCCATCTTCACAGTGAAATACAGTCAAATCTATATAAATATATATACATATGCATAGGACAAGCAAACAACACTTGAATATTTAAAATTTAAATATTACCCTGAACTTTTCTAGCTTGTGCGATGGGTGGTGCTTCATGTTGCTTCGCATGAAAGGAAACACCCTCGTTGTTCTGTTCCACTCTTTTTTGTTTTGCAACTCCAAAATGTTCAAGTTGATGCGGAGGATTACAAGCTTTGTGGCTAAATTTGACTGCATGTCATGAAAATGATGTTAAACCATGGTGTATATAGAAATGAATATTGTATTACTTGTAGAAGTATCATTATCACCATTATTCCTGTCCTTCAAATTTTGAACAATATTTAGGGCCAGTCCTTCCTCTACATATTGAACAACCATACATTAGGAACTATCAATATATACTTATGTAGGATAATAGACACATATATAAAAAAACTAAAATTTGGATATTACCTTGATCATTTCTAGCATGCACATTAGGATGATCTTTGCTTTGCTTGTCATGTAGAGAGAAACCATTACTATTCAATGCCCCTTTTTTTGCTTTCACAACACCAAAATGCTCAAGTTGATGTGGATTATAAGATCTTTGGCTGATTCTGACTGCATTTTATAGAAATAATGTTAAAACATTATGTATACATAGGAAATATAATCTACATGTAAAGATACAAAGTCAAATTGTCACCAGAGTTATTCTTGATCAGATTTTGAGTTGGTTCAACAGTCTGCCCATCATTTTGAGACTTTAGAGCACTGTTGGCAGTATTTTTCTGCCTTACCACAACTTCATCTTTGTTCATGTAATCTTCTCGAAGATTATTCATGGCTAGTCCCCCATCTTCATATTGAACTGATATACATTCTTAACTTTATCAATATTTGCAAAAAATATATGATATATACATACATATAAAAATGCAGATTTAATGTTACCTTGAGCTTTTATAGCATGCACATTTAGAGAAGCTTTGCATTGCTTGTCATGTAGAGATGACCGTATCTTTTCATCCGAAACAACAAAACATTCACATTGATGCAGATTACAATTTTTTTGGCTATTGTTGGCTGCATTTTACACAAGTATTGCTAAAACATAATGCTCAAAAGGTATTATGTATTAATTGTAAGCATACAAAGTCCAATTATCACCAGTATTCTGAGTGGATAGATTTCTTGGACCAGACGTCAACATATGTGAATGTTTTTGCAAATTGTCAAGGGCTAGTGTTTCTAAAAGAAAAAGGAAAGAAGAATTTAGCATAAAGAACACATACTTCTTCCTTAAAACTAAAATATAGAAGTCAACAACTAATAGACCTTCACTCATCTTTCTCATCAAAAAGTTCTTATAGGTTTGAATCTGTTGAAACCTATTATAATAAATAAATACACATTAACCACAATGGTCTATTTTTTTAGTTTAAATTAGTTTAGAGTAATTTAAAAGCTTACCCGACTCTCCAACCACTCAAAGAAGTACTTTTTATGGTGTGCCTCAATATTGTGAACACCCATATCTTGGATTAGTTGTTTGTGCTCACTAAAAAAATATTTATTTTGAAATTGGAAAACTTAAAATCAAGTCAAGTAAAAATGTAGCTAAATAAATATAAGTTACCTTATAAACAGAAATATTGCATTTGAATTTTCAAGAACATACTTATGAGCTTGCTGCCATTCATTAACACTAAGGCTAATGGTTGTGCCTACAGATAATGTTTTCCCGATATATTTGAAAACTGTATATTGAGATGAAATTTTTGTCTCTCTAGTGTCATGGAATCGTGTCTGATTAAATATAGTTTCATTCTCCTTCATGTATCTTGAGCAAAAAACCAAGCATTCATTGGTGATATACATCTCAGCTATTGAACCTTCTGCTCGGTTTTTATTCTGCACATATGACTTTAATGTTCGGAGAAACCTACGAAACCAAGGAAAATTTAAAACATAGAAAATTTTAAAAAAAATGTAAAACATAATCACCTCTCAATTGGATACATCCATCTATATTGCACAGGGCCTCCAAGAATTGCTTGGTTTGCTAGGTGAACGGGAAGGTGTACCATTACATCGAAGAATGATGGTATAAATATCTGCTCCATTTTACATAGTGTAACAACAATATGATCTTCTAACCTCTTCAGATCTTCTACCGTTAAAACTTTAGAGCACAACTCTTTAAATGATATACTAAGCTCCGTTAATGTCTCAGATACATCCTTTGGAAAGATTCCACGCGTTGCAATAGGAAGGATTTTTTGTAAAAATACATGAAAATCATGAGATTTTGACCCAGAAATTCTACGCTCATCAACATTCACACATCTAGAAATATTTGAGCACAACCCATCTGGAAATTTAATTTCTTTTAAGAATTCACAAAACCTCTTTTTTTCCTCAGATGTTAAAGTAAAACATGGAATAGGGACTTTTAGCTTTCCATTAACAATACACGGGAGAAGCTCCTGCCTTATATTCATATCTTTTAAGTCTTTGCGAGCTTTTGAATTATCCTTAGTCTTCTCATCAATATCCATAATGGTTCCAATTGAACTATCACAAACATTCTTCTCAATATGCATTACATCAAGATTATGGCGAACACAAAGACTCTTCCAATAAGGAAGTTAAAAAAAATGTTTTTTTTCTTCCAAGCATGAGAAGGTTTTTCTTTTGAACTTCTTTTCTTTCTCTTTCCCATGTTTGTTTCAAAGATGTCATGTAGTTGACTCAAAGCTTCTTCTCTAGATAGTTCTTGAGGACGAGGTCGTGGTTCTTATTTCCCATCAAACGCGTGGTCATTCCGCCGCCATCTATGATTTTGTCGTAAGAATCTATGATGCCCCATATAACAAAATTTTCCCCCATGTTTCAATCTGAGAGACCAAGTATCCTTGTGACGAGAAGGGCATGCTAACTCACCTTGGGTGGACCATCCAGACAAATATCCATAAGCAGGAAAATCATTAATTGTCCATAATAGAGCCGCATGCATTTCAAAATTTTGTTTTGATACATCATCATAAGTTTCAACTCCTACATCCCACAACTCCTTTAACTCCTCGATCAATGGTTGTAAATAAACATCAATCTTGTATGTAGGAGGCTTTGGCCCAGGAATGATCAAGGATAAAATAAGATAATCTTGTTTCATACAAAGCCATGAAGGTAAATTATATGGAATAAGGATAACGGGCCATATGCTATAAGAATGACTCATGTTCTCGTATGTATTAAATCCATCAGATGCCAATCCAAGCCTAACATTGCGAGGGTCTCTAGAAAAAGATGGATTCATCTCATCAAATCTTCTCCACTCTTCAGCATCAGCTGGGTGTCTTAGTTTACCATCATTTATGCGCTTTTCTTGATGCCATCTCATCTCTGAAGCTGTTTGATAGCACATGTACACTCATTTTAATCTTGGTATTAGTGGAAAGTACCATAGAGTCTTAACAGAAACCTTTTTTACTAACTTAATTTTTTTCCTTTTTTTAGTCTTGTCTTTGGTTGTGTTGTCAAGAGAGGTATACTTCTACCTGCTAGCGCCACATTTTGAACATACATATTCTTTCTTTTGATCCTTCCAAAACAACATGCAATGTTTTTCACAAACATCTATCTTTATGTAGTCAAGTCCCAGGTCAGTAATATACTTTCTTGCTTCATAGAAAGATTTAGGCAATCGACAACCCTTGAACGCCTTTGATAACAATGCAATCAGACTATTAAAGAGATTATTGCTCATTCCATGAAATCCCTTTAGCTGTAGTAATATCATGGTGAACGATAACTGGGAGTATTCATCACAACCATCATAAAGTGGTTCCTTCACATCTTTCACTAGCCTACAAAATTTAGCAAGTTCATCACTCAACTCATCAATTTCATAGTCTCCATCCATTTCATCAAAGTTTGGAACATGGTTATCAGGAAATCCTAGCCCATCCCTTATCATTCCCTCAATATCATCAACCTCATCCGCAACGTCATCAGCATCATCCTCAACGTCATCACTATCATTTTGATAATTGACATGACTGATTCACCATGGGCTACCCAGCATGTGTAGCTCTCAATTATGCCATACACTATCAGATCAGCTGACACATCATCCTTTGTCTTGCAACTTCCGTTGTTACATTTAATGCAAGGGCAAGGTATTAAGCCATCAACTTCTACATTTCTAGATGCAAATTGAATAAATTTTTCAACACCATTTCTGTATTCTGGTGATAACCTATTTTTATTTTTCATCCAGCTCTTATCTATTCCAGACATTGAATCCTACATAGAAATGAGCTACAATTAATTCTAGATTTTAAGAAAATCATTTAAATTGGTTACTCAATAATTTTTGTGTCAATATTACATATATATCAAACCATGTGAGAATTAACACTCAGAAAAAAAATTGGAGTACATATAAAAATTCAGTGTATACGGTAAGTAAGCATACAACAAGCTATCTAAACTTTGATATGTAAACGGACATAAAAAATTTAGATAAAACTCACTCAATTCCATGGGTTGAATGGAGCTCCTTTTCATTATAAACCACCCAATGCTTAAAAATCAAAATCGCAATACACTATATTGAGCGGGGAGAATTGTTATTAGAGAAAAAATTTAAAATATATAACCTATCATATATTGTATATTTCAGCAAATATGAAGATCAAATATGATGGTGCAAACTACCATTAGAATCCCTCAAACATTTCATCTAGATAGACAACTTGTTAGTCAGGTGTAATATCAGTAAAACATTTATGATTTGCCATTTTGAACTTCCTTTTCACCTACAACATGTTCCATGATATGTTAAACTTTTGATGGTCCTTGTTATGATCCAAAATTTATTGAGGAACCTAGTTGAAAATCCATAATAATGCAATTTTTCTTTTTCTTGGTTCTGTTTACCCCCTTGTTATCTTGTTCTCTTCCTAGTATTTTTTGGTAAGCTCTCCCTACTTCTGTTCTTGTCATAGCATCCTTTATGCTCTATCATTTAAATTCATAGATAAAATATCTCTAATGACACCACGAGTACGTCATTGTGTCTTAGTCATGACTGATTCCAAATTTGTAAAGCACTAGAACACTATGGATATCAACTTTAGGAAATAAGTTGTCAGTAAAGGATGAAATTTGATTTTGTTGAAATATTTATCAATGATAAAAATTTAGATTCATCACAAACAAAAATATTTCACTGTATATTTCTTAGATAAACAAATTAAAAAAAATTCAATCATATGATCTTTCACTCCATTATAAATGAGATAGCTAACTCATATGCACATTAAGATTCACCTATCATAATAAATAAATACACATTAACCACAATGGTCTTTTTTTAGTTAAAATTAGTTTAGAGTAATTTAAAGGCTTACCCGACTCTCCAACCACTCATAGAAGTACTTTTTATGGTGTGCCCTAATATTGTGAACACCCATATCTTGGATTAGTTGTTTGTGCTCACTAAAAAAATATTTATTTTAAAATTGGAAAGCTTAACATCAAGTCAAGTAAAAGTGTAGCTAAATAAATATAAGTTACCTTATAAATGGTAATATTGCATCTAAATTTTCAAGAACATACTTATGAGCTTGCTTCCATTCATTAACTCTGTTCAGTTGTTGTATCTTTTAGTGTAAGTAAGTGCATTCGTGTTCTTCTGAGTGTTTTCTTACATAAAAAATTCTAATTTTCTCTCCTGTAATGTTGTATACATATACAATAAGAGTTATTTTGAGCCCCATGTTGTCATTGAAGGATTCCAAGTACAAAATAGTCATGTTGTATACATATACGCATGGCCGGGTCACTGAGACTCTCGAGGCTTTGACGATTAACAACAACCAGTATCATGACTATGTAAAGTACAAAGGTCATGGCTGAATACCAGAAGAATAAAAGAAAAAACATGTTCAGGTGTTCAACACCTCTTATACAACCATGTCGTTGAGGCTCTTCCACAACATGTGTTCTACAAGAGTAATATGCAAATGTCAATAAGGGAGACATGTGTCAAAGGGATTAATTTGAATTTTCTATGTGGCAATATTTGAAAATTGTGTAGACTGCTTGTGATGTAGGATGTGATTGGGATACAACTTATATTCTCCATGTAATCATGATATTGTCTTTTGTGTCGCACAATGTTTTCTTTTCATTATATGTGCATGCCAATGTTGTTGGATGGCTAAAAGATTATACTAAAATATACTTTTTACTTCATATATTGGTAGATAAAAATAATGCAACAAAGATCGCAAATGTGGCGTATACTAACATGCACAGAAGATGTTATCTGAGTTAAAACATAATCAATTTAGCGAAGATGGGTTACTTTTGATCTGTTCCCTCTTTTATTGACCAGTTTTCCCTGTTGCCAATGTCTGCCTTTGTTCACTATTACTTTTACTACCAGGATTATATCTTTGCTCTTTGTTTTGGTAAATAACCTGTGCATATTACAACTTCCACGTGAACAATGTTTTGACGCTTAGGTGAAACATAATATATGCTCCGAAGCCCTCTCAAATTCCTAGTTCAGTATTGATTATGCAGGACACTGCTTTCATATCCATTATTAATACTGTCAAGTACTGTATGCGCAAATTAATGTCAATTTCTTTGAGAAGTGTTTTTATAGTCTAATTCAATTTTGTAGCTTGTGCAGGGGCTGATGGTTTGACTCTTTATTAACACTAGATCATCGAGTTGCATATGCAAACTTCTAGGGATAGATACTTCAAGAGAAACTAAAGGCTCCAGGCTTCTGGGTTCATGTTCTCCGGACGAGATTTTAGTGTAATGCTCGAGCATTTGTTATATCAGTGCTTTGGCCATTATTTAGATTAAAACATGAGCTATTGTAACATTGTGAAGAATAATATAAGCAGTTTTAGTAGCAATTTAAATAATCATAAAAAATTAATAATTGAAGTGCTCAATATGTTGCATAGAACTTAATAGATTAAGTATGCAGTTCTGCTTGTCCCACTATAATTGCATCAAAAATGACCTTTGTGTATAGAGAAAAATAAGCCCTTTTTCATGTTATAAGTACGGAACTATATTGAAATCCTAGTTTATCCATAATGGCAAGTTTGTTTATGGTCGGTTGTTGTGCATCCCGTCTGTAATAAAATTTAATTTTGGGAATCTTGAAATATGCATTTGACCATCTCATTATGCTTGAACATGCGGAAAATATGAATGTGAAAGGCTAAATATCTATAGTCTTCCTGTCACCACCTCATCATTCTTGCCATGAGTGGTCACACCAGCCACATTTCCAAATGGTGCATTATTTGTAGGGTACTTCAATCCATCAGAATGGAACCAGAATTTACTTGTACCGATAAACAATACATATCCATATTAACTGAAAAAATAATTGCTGATTTTTAAGTGGCATACTGGGACAACATGTATTTACACAAATGATAGTAGATAGTGTGTACTTACACCATACAAAAAATACAAACAACATTATATATCAAAATTAGAACAACAATACTTAGAACATATCAATTTAATTAGAATAAACTTATAAATAAGTACAACATATCGGTTTAATTAGTAAAACTTATAAATAAAGTTAAGTACAACAATATACCCATACAATCAATTTAGTTAGAACAGATCAGCAATAAATAAAACAAGATCAGCAATACTTAGAACAGATCAATAATGAAAAAACACATATTGGAGGTGCAAGTGAATCATACCAGTAAGTCACTAGCACTGTTGTTGCTTCCCTCAAAGCCCAGCTCGTAGAGTCTGAAGAGACTGCAGATATCAAGTATAAGAATGAAATTTTAAATAGATGTAAGCAAATACAAATTACAAGTACCAAGTGGCAAATACCAATTAGCACAGAACAACAACAAAGAAGAAAAAGTAAACAGAAAAGGAGCTAATACATAGGATCAACTAATACATTAGCAATTAGCATAGATTGTACAAATCAACGTACACATAACATGCCATATCTATCCACTACTAAGGATTACAACATTGCAATGAAACAAGCAACAAATTCGGAGGTGTGAGTCAATCATACCTAGAACAGGAGATTGAACGGATCCAGGCCAACCAAACACCTTCAGAGCCCAGCTAGTGGTAGTGACAGTGACGCCTTAAAAAACAAACATCTTCATCATCATATGAGGAAATAACGATCAATGGTGGAGGAATTCCAGTGATTGTTTAGATCAACCAGTTAAGAAATAAGAGATGAATGGATATCTTGGATGCCATACTTTGATAAGACGTTATTGATTGCTTGCCTCAAATATGCACCAATGACGTGATCATTATCCCAAACTTGTCCTGCTATTGTCTTTGCGATAGGCATTGTGATTATACTAGAATTGACATTGTGATATATACCTCGCACCTAGTCAGACGTGCGATTGTCACAGGAACATAGTGCATAAACCAAGACCTTAGCATCATTGACAAGGAGAAACAGAAACAAATATAGTGCATAAACCATGACCTTACCAAGGTTAGTGAAGTCTAGGAAAATGAAGGGTGTGATGCAATGCTCTCTTTTCACAGTCTCAAGCAGTATGCTTATTGAATGACTAAAGAACCAGAACAAATAATGAGATAATCAAAGAATAGAAACAGAATTTTCAGGAATCCACTCGCTAATGTGAGAACAATGGAGTCCAATATTACTGGGATTATAGATGGACGAAACACGGAGAGGAAGAGTCCAATTAGTAACACGATTAATGGATGACGGAGATGAGTTATCACACTTAGTAGAGTAAAATAGTAGATTTATATTCCAGATCAGCAAGAAACAAGTACATAAAATTTAAACATAATACATTAAATGATTAAGCCAGGAACGGCGACGGAAGAAGGGGTTAAGCAAAGCGAGGAAGAAGGGGTCCGGGGAAGAAGAAGAAGGGGACGAACCTATTTTTCTGGAGACGATCTTCATGAGGAGACACCCTCTCCTTCCTGAACGTGGAGCCAGATATGAAGGTGATGCTGGATCTGAAGTCCACGGTTGATCATCAAATATAATCGAAGAGCCATGGTGGGGGTTGGATCCCAAAGACGCGATCCATGGTGGAGAAGAGGGGGGAGATTGTGAGAGAGGAATTCGGCGGGAGTGGAGAGCCATGTAGAGACTGGAAGAAGGTTGCACGCGGCTAGGAGAGTTATCACGGACGGCGCAAGCGGAAGAAGGGGGGTCGGCGTCGTCGGGGGAGCGCAAGAGAGGGAACGCGCGAGAGAAGGGGAAAGGGGAAAGAGAACGCGTGATAGAGAGAGGCAATTGGGATAATGCGGTGATAAAATACCTGCCTGGATATGCAAATTGTATTACCGACAACTTGTTTAGAAAATGCCAAAATTTAATGCCGTGAAATGTAACATTTGTTGTAGTGTTGTATTTATGTCTTCAGAAAAAAAGCCTATGCATCCACTTAGTACTATGCTATCTAAATAGTTAAGATTTAAACAAAGATGGTGAGCAGTGTGGTGATGATTTTAATGTACTTGATATAGCTGATATGAGGACACTTTGTTAAGGAACTGTACTGTACTTAGATGCTTTATAACTTGCATTATGTTAAGTACTATACTTAGATGATGATAAAAAACATGTATCAAAATAGGTGCAATATCCTTTTAGTGTTATTAAATGTATGTGCGGTGCAGAACCCTAAATTTAACTAGGTGATGAACAATACTTGCGCATATGTTCTTTTTGAATGTAATACTTGTATGGTTTAAAAATGATCATATGAGGTATTGAACTGATTATTTGTATTTTTTGTGAGTATTGTACTTATTCTCATGTATGATTTAGTTCAAAAATTGAAATCAAGAACAAGGTCGTACGTAATATAGCAGTACAGTAGTTTTGTATAAGCTTACTTTTGTATATGCTGACTTATTCTCATTTTTATAGGATGGAGAATGAACGTGGCTACCAATCAAGGTGCAGTTTCAGAAAATTCAAGAAGGTTTGTGAAATAGCAGGCACATACCACAAAATGAAGTTTAGGAAAACTGTTTTTGGTGGTTTTTTGGACATGAAGTGTCCAATGAGATTAGATTTGGATTAATAGAAGATTTAGTACGGTGTTATGATGTGGAATTAAAGGGATTTGTGTTTGGAAATGTGGTGGTTAAACTAAACATTGACCACATGTCAGATATCTTTGGCTTAATTTCTGAGGGTAAGTATACTACATAGCAAACAATTTTGAATAAGTACTGTACTTGGTATACTAATGTGTCTGATTACATTTAATAAAATAAATTTATTAATTACTAAATAGGTGAATAGGTTGTGTTAGACTCAACCGACAAGGTTGCTGGTAAGAACTCTATGGTCAGAGGGGAGTACTTTTGTTACAACCCCACCTCCCGATAACCCCCAATTAAGGGAGACTGAGAGGTCGAAGCTGCACCCATAACTTCCGGATCAAAGGTTCAACAATTAACCAAGAATAATTATCAAATTTTAACAGACTAAACGGGAAAACTATAAGAAAAAAACTTTTGCATACCTTTTTGAAAACTTGGATCTCTAAACTTCTATCCACTTATGGATTCTATTCTAACTAATCCTCCTTGTATTTTACTTCATGTATTTCACAATATGATGATTTACTATTGGTCCTTTTGGCTTGTACCTAAAACACCGGAAAAAAAAACGTCGGTCAGCCGAAGCTGGGATGTGGGGGAAACAATAAACGTGAAACTATGATAACAACATAATCATTCAATTAATCATTTAACAACCAAAATTATGTTTTAAATATAACTCCGTGATCCATGAGTACCCTATTCTCTGTGCTATCCCTGCAGTGGACCTGGATACTACCTTCCTTATGGTAGATCCCCATTAACCCCCTCATGGTCCCACCTATAGGTGAACCAGTTTCTAGGGTTGAGTCACATGGCACTACTCGTAAGTAGCCCACTCCTTAACTCATGACAGGATAATGGGTCTCATGGCACTACACTTGGTAGCCCAATTTCTAACCCATGATAACCTAGACCTTACTCTAGGTTACCCCTTTTTAGCCTTTACAAGCCACAGAGGTGGACCCGGATCTAGCCAGTTATACATGTATATTCATAATGATAGTCATAGTCACTCTATAGTTGCATGAAATATAAGCATCCAACAATAATTTCAAGCCATGAGGGAGACGTCGATCAAATCCTCAGAAAACTATTCGGGATAATCATAAGCGTAACCACATACCTGATTTGATGATTTCACAACATTAAGCAAATCCAACTAAGAATGCAATCCAAGCAAGCAATTCAACAATCACATAATTCCTGAAAAGAATATGTACTCTATTTATTACACACTTTATCAAGAATCTATTTTATTGACTTGGATTCACATTCTAGGGTTTCTGAATCCATTTTAGGGTTTCATTTTGCAATTAGGGGTTCCCTTCATATTTTACCATATTAAACCCTAATTTTATGCCATTACTCATAAACCCTAATTATCTCATCTATTCTTCAATATTAAGGTTATCTTAACAACATATAACCCTATTTTCATATTACAAGCACATTAATCATCAATTAAGCTTCTTTTTCATTAAAGCTACTATTTTATCCTTTTAATCCATGACAAGATAATTATAAGCATTTATCATCAATTCAAAATTTATTATGGTCTAATTAACATATGAACTCAATTTGCCATTAATACTACCTTTTATTCATGAGAAAACCCTAATTACTACTTTTAGGGTTTTTATCTAAAATTAGGAACTTTAATGCTCGAAATAGATTAAAACCATCATATAACCACATATTTTCACATCTTTCAAATTATATGTGATCTTATCCTCTTTTACCCTAAATTAGGGTTTCTAAGTACTTAATCATTCTCATATGGGGTAAAAACCCTAAATCATGTAATTTTACATCTAGATCAGGTTCAAATCTAACATTATCATTCAACAAGTTATTAATACTTCAATTAACCCATTAGGCATACTAGATTCAACCTTTAATCACAAATAGGGTTTTTAACTTAACTTTAATGCACTTTTCATCAACTTATTGTACTTTTGCAATTAGAAACGGAATCAATCTTTAATATCATTTTTATTGGATTCCTCTCATTCTCCTGATCAAAATTCATATATTACTTGTCCTAATCGGAGTTATGAATATTGAGATATGAATTTTGTATGAATTACCTGATTGGGCCAATGGCATGTTCCCACGTCGTCAATTCCATGCCAAGCGGCCCGTTTGAGAATTATAATCAAAAGACGGTTGTACCCCCCCCACTTAAACGGCCATCTTTATAACATGGAGGGGTAGAATGGTCCAAAGGGACATCTGCCTTTTTCCACCTCGCGCAGGTGCTGCTGCTCCTCCCTAGCTGCGCGGGGCACATCTTCTTCTCTTCTTCCCGGAGCCCGTTGGCCGCTACCGACTCCCTTCTTGGCTTCATCACCCTCCACCTCCCTTGGGACACCAAATAGACCACGACCAGCACGTCTAGCCTGGGCTGGGGAGAGCTGCAACCCACGGCTGAGTTGCAGCCGTGCAACTGCTGTTGCGGAAGATCGTGCAAGGTCTGCGGCAGGGAAGGATGGCCAATCTCTCCTAGGTCATCGTTGGTGCCTCCTTCCTTCATCAAGATCATTTACAACTCCTCGTGGTTCCATGGCCACGGTACTCCCCCATACTAGGGTTTTGAACAAAGAAGAAGATGGGAGAGAGAGAAGGGTGCTAGGGATTCTCTGAAACTCGATCCAGGGGGTCTACCCCTTTTATAGGGGAGTGCATCCTCTCCCTAATATTCTCATCTAAGAGGAAACAAGTCCTCTCCTATTAGGAATCATATTCCTTCAATGATAAGAATGATTTCTCTCTCCTTACTATCCCTTTGATACTTCTTATTTCTTGGATAATTAGGAATTCGAAATTCCTCTTAATATCTTTTATAATTTCCTTCTAACCCATAGGCACAAAATTTTATTTCCTTTAATAGAACATACTTTCTTTTTAACAATACCTCATAATTCATTAATAATGTATCACTTTATCCTTTTATTTTGAAAATTTGATATTTACTCTTTATTGGGACTCCTTGGATCCCAAGAAACTCTATTATTTCGAAATTCTTTTCCAAGGATATTTATTATCCTTCTAGATGCATCTATACGCATTATTCTTCATTATTCCTCATTATCTTGTTTATTTCTTATCAAAATAGTTCTTTTTGAGGATTTCTCTTTATTTCTCTTTTATTTTTGTCATTGGCATTCCTTTTAATATTAGCAACCTCATGGATACGAAAATTCACCAAGGAATCTCATTTATACCTCTTTCCATTCATTTTCCACATTTTATAATTATTTTCAATTTCTTTCTTAATAAAGAAATACCTAATTAATCTTTTATTTTCTTATTGCCCTTTCTTTGCAACTTTGGACTCCTTGGAACCCAAGGAACCCAAGAGGCACGAAATCCCTCTTTGGATTTTCCTTCTAGAGGTTTCCACATTTTTCTTTTCTCAAATATTCAATTATTCATTTACTAATTGAATTTCCTTGTTATTTGGGCCCAGTAGTCAATAAAGCCCACAACAAAACCATCAAGGCTATTGTAAATGAAATTCATTTATTGAAAACAAATTATATCATTATTTGTTCAATTATCTTTAATATGAGAAATTACATTTCTCACCAATTGAGCCCAAAAATTGGGGTTGTAACATCCTTCCCCTCTTATAGGAATTTTGTCCTCAAAATTCTTATCAAGCAAATAAACAATTCAGGATAAGACTTTTCCATGTCCATCATTGGCCCCTATGTGGCTATACCGTACCCATGGCGCTACCAAAGAACCTTTATCATCACATATTCTTTTCTCTGAGTTCTTTCATCCTGGCGTCTATACATTGCACAGGTGACTCAGGCCATTTCAGCCTCCCTTGGGGCTCACTAGGTTCATTGCTCAGCACATGGTCGGTGTACCTCACATATTGCTCTAAATTGGACACATGTAACTCATCACATATTACTTTATCCCGAGGGGTAAGATCAAACTTAGCCTTCTCCACCAGTCCATCTCAATGGACCCAAGTATCAGGGACTCATCTTTCTTAGTTATAGCTCAGAGGGGTCGAATTTTCATGTCACATATTTCCCATAGTGAACTGCATGTCAGTCTACTTTGCATCTACTCACGACTCTTGTTGTCTCTAGGCTCCTTTCAGCCATTGCATGATCAAAGCGACTTCATCTACACACACTGTGGTCCTTTTCTAACCATCACGTGGTCCTTTCACCAACATCACCTTACTGAAGTGGTGACCGACAAAACCTCTCTTACAGAGCTTCTTTAAATCACGATAATGGCTATGATGGTTATCTTCACATCTTTCATAGGACAAGAACTGTCTCTAGCTATCACCCTGAACGAGCACATATGCTCCCATTAGACCCTTTAGTCTAGATCATACTAACCATTAGTTAGGGGTGATAAACCGTACTAACATCGAGTTCTTCATGTACCTACTTCCACCTTATGGAAGTAACCCTTTAGGCTATACTCAAGAACTTTTGAATTCACCGCATGGTGTAGTTGAACCATCTCTCTCATATGTAGTTCAACCCGATCTATTCCTTGACAGTACTCTTTCTTTCTCATGTCATCTAGGTAAGGCGATCTACCATAACCCACATTGCATCTTGACCTTCCTTGGTCTAGAGGAGACTTATCACAACATCGATAGTGATGAACTACCATTCCCTCTCGGGAACTCTTTATCCTCTATATCAATGCACTGGGTTACCGATGTTCATCCTTCACCTTTTGTCATGCATGGCAACATATCACATGGAGCCTCATCTCCAGCATCCATAGTACTACTACCACTCATTATCTCAGTAATACCATGGTGTAAGGTGATCTCAACATCATTATTTCTTATATGTCATGATTCCTTAAGATAGATTCCTCGGAAACCCTAAACCACTCTCATCAGGGTTTCATCACCTTCCTATCCAAAGCATGCATTGGAGGTTCTACAACCATCCTTTCATTGCATCAAGGACTAGACTGGCTAATCCAAACAACCATTAACTTGTTCAACATATCTTGTTAGCTCTGAGTGTTAGCCAAACATATCTTCTTTCCAAGCTTAGGGTTAGCCTAACAACCTCTTCTAGCCAAACTAGGCAACTATATCTCAACCACTTCACATCCTTAGGTATTAGGTAACATTGAAGACATATACTTCCATGTATTTCACTTATCATCTCATACTCGTACTATAAGTTTATCTTCATTGAGAACACTTTGAGCTCATATTTCTTGGTGATCAAAATCAACCTTGTATGACTCATATCTCATGATAAAAACATCCTCCTAAAATGACTACCTCATTCCTCTCAGTGTTTGCAAACCATCCATGTATCATTCACTTTACCAGGGTATGTTATCTTCTTTGTCCCAATTTCTCATGGCAATGTTCCAACCCACATCATCTTTTATCCTTGGTGTATGGAATGCGTACTGTCCTATCTCTCATTCCCATAAAAAGAAGAAATAAGCATTTGGCTGCCGTCCAAATACAGAGTTCTTCCTGTTCCAAGAGTAGATATGGTACATCCCACCATGTCGGTACACCTTCAAATCTAGGTTGAAACGTGACACCTATGTCTCTACATCACAATCATCTCGATATCAAGGTTACTTCCATGGAACACTGGGTTCAAACCTACTTGGGTTTACACACAATCCTTGGTCATCCCCTCTAGGTCTATAGGGTGCCGACACTTTTGGGGTGATCCCTCTTCCCTTATGCATTCCAGAGAGTGCCCTACTCATATACCCTTTGGGTCCCATGAGTTCATGAAGGTGATCAATCTCCTAACCCATGGTCCTCAGACAATGATAGCTGTTACCTCCCGACCCTATGGTCATGTGCAACTAGGGAATTAGGCAACCTGCTTCCATCGGTCTTATCCCTACCTAACCCTAGGATAGACTTAGGATTCTAACATAGTACATGTCCAACTTAGAAACTTACCCAAGACTTCATCATCACTTTTTATGTATTCATGGGATGACTTTCATCCCTTCATAGGGATCATGACAACCTTCCTACCTTGGTCATGCCCCATACCAGTTACCTTCATGGTAACACATCCATATGCACTTAGAGATGGGTATCTATGGGTCTACAGGTTCATATCATACCATGTACTTTTCACTTAGATTCTCAGGATCCTATGAGACCTCTTTAGGTTACCTTAAACCAACAAAACTGATATACACCCTACCAAAGGGTCCCTCTCCCAGGATGGGAGGAAAACTATCTCTTGACAACAAGGTCACAAACGCCCTTAGGTCTAGGGTTTACATCCATATGCTTAACCCTAGTAAGCTATTAAGGCACAAGAAGACCACTAAACCAGGCTAGGTCTTTTGGGTTCTCATTCCTCATCATTGGATCAAGATCATACCTTCCTTTGTCATCAACTTAGCTGTGAGGGGTTTCATCATACCTTCAACTTAAGGGGCTTCCCTTTTCCTATATACATGAAAAGTACCATGCTCAAAACTATAGCAACTTAATTCTCATCATGAGCATTAGGTATACCGCTTCCCCTCTTAGGCCTAGGAACCATAGGTTCACTTTCTTGATGTCCATCTGTCTGCTCAACCTCCTAACTACAAACCAAACATGTATCGGGTATGACATACATTTCCTATCATCCTTTTTCCTCGATCAATCACTTTAAAGTTGAGTCCTCCTCAAGGACAATCAACAAGGTACAAGGCCTCATAACCTGTTACCAAACCTGTCCAGGGTATACATAACTTCTTCTTCCTTTCTCAGAAGGTAAGCACTTATATCATAGCCTCATCCTCTCTCTAGGGTTTGGTTCCTCCCATGGAAACCAAGACATCATCTACCTCTAGGGATCAAGCATGTGGTGACCACTATCATCCACTTAGGTCGCATCATCCTCAACTCCCGACTTCTCCTCGTATCTCGAAGTCTAGGATTCCAACCTTCTTGTTGGGTTTCCTGCTATCTCTCTAGGGATAACCCTACAACCAACCTCACCATTAGAGGTCCTCTCTTCATGGAGGATCAACCTCTAAAGCATGCCCCTACCTAGATGAAACTTATGTTCACTCAAGGTTATCCATAGTTCTTTATGCTTATTTCATAATCCATCCTTCCTACTCTCCTGGTCAGGGTTTCAACCTATTACTCACACTACTAACGTACCCTGGGTGCATGCTATGCCCTATTCACATAAGCTCATAGGGTTTCTACATGTCCTTCACTAATATCATCATCGAAGGAGCTATCCTTTGCTATGCACGACCCTTCCCAGGGTTGGGTTGCCAAAGGTGCTAGGTCACCCATGGATCATATGGCATCCCAAAGTCATGTCCTTTCAAACACCCGGTCTATCGTGATATCTACTCACCACTTCATATCTCTCTATCCAACACCTAGGGTTATCATCATCCTCAGAGGATGTGCTAGGTCTCTACTTGCAATGGAGATCTCTATCTCTAAGAATAACTTTCTTTCCTCATCCTCCTGACAAGAAGGTCTAGCCTCAGGTCTCTCTTGAGGGCATGACAACTTATGTCATACGACCTAAGCATGTATCTATTCCTTTACGCTTAATCTATTAAGCTTATGTCCATGACATCTTATTTACATGCTTTTCATTAATTTGATGGAGGATTCCTTAGTCCTTATTAATCTTACTCATACCTCAAGAGGGTGAGGAGAAGAGGGAAAACCCTAATCCTTAAGGTCCGTAATAGAATTTGTGATGAGAAGGGATGAATAAGATGAGATAGTCCTAAAGGTATCTTATTTCGATTCATACCCTAAGACTTTAGCCAGGCAGTCACACAGATCTGGGAGTCCTCGTATTCCGACTAGCGGTGCGGAGGAAAATATTGCCAGCCCCCAGCCGTGATCCTTTTCTAGACACCTCTATCTTTCGGATAATCCTCTAATAACTCCCTTGGGTTCTATGGAGTTTGTAAAATTTAATAATTATTAATGGTTAAGTGAGGAACCTACGCTCTGATACCAAATGTTATGACCCCACCTCCCGATAACCCCCAATTAAGGGAGACCAAGAGGTCAAAGCCACATCCATAAATTACGGATCAAAGGTTCGAAAATTTTCCAAGAATAATTATCAAATTTTAACAGACTAAATGGGAAAATGTAAGAAAATAAACTTTTTCATACCTTTTTGAAAACTTGGATCTCTAAACTTCTATCGACTTATGAATTCTATTCTAACTATTCCTCCTTGTATTTTACTTCATGTATTTCACAATATGACGATTTACTGTTTGTCCTTTTGGCTTGTACCTAAAATGCTGACAAACAAAATGTCGGTCAGCCGAAGCTGGTATGTGGGGAAACAATAAACGTGAAACTATGATAATAACTTAATCATTCAATTAATCATTTAACAACCAAGATTACGTTTTAAATATAACTCTATGATCCATGAGTACCCTATTCTCTGTGCTATCCCTACAGTGGACCTGGATACTACCTTCCTTATGGTAGATCCCCATTAAACCCCTCATGGTCCCACCTATAGGTGAACTAGTTTCTAGGGTTGAGTCACATAGAACTACTCGTAAGTATCCCACTCCTTAACTCATGGTAGGATAATGGGTCTCATGGAACTAAACTTGGTAGCCCAATTTCTAACCCACGATAACCTAGACCTTACTCTAGGTTACCCCTTTTTAGCCTTTACAAGCCATAGAGTTGGACCCAGATCGAGCCAGTTATACATGTATATTCATAGTGATAGTCATAGTCACTCTATAGTTGCATGAAATAAAAGCATCCCACAGTTATTTCAAGCCATGAGGGAGTAGTCGATCAAATCCTCAGAAAACTATTCGGGATAATCATAAGCATAACCACATACCTGATTTGATGATTTCACAGCATTAAGCAAATCCAACCAAGAATGCAATCCAAGCAAGCAATTCAACAATCACATAATTCCTAAAAAGAATATGTACTCTATTTATTACACACTTTATCAAGAATCTACTTTATTGACTTGGATTCACTTTCCAGGGTTTCTGAATCCATTTTAGGGTTTCATTTTGCAATTAGGGTTTCCCTTCATATTTTACCATATTAAACCCTAATTTTATGCCATTACTCACAAACCCTAATTATCTCATCTATTCTTCAATATTAAGGTTATCTTAACAGCATATAACCCTATTTTCATATTACAGGCACAGTAATCATCAATTAAGCTTCTTTTTCATTAAAGCTACTATTTTATCCTTTTAATCCATGACAAGATCATTATAAGGATTTATCATCAATTCAAAATTCATTATGGTCTAATTAACATATGAACTCAATTTGCCATTAATACAACCTTTTATTCATGAGAAAACCCTAATTACTACTTTTAGGGTTTTTGTCTAAAATTAGGAACTTTAATGTTTGAAATAGATTAAAACCATCATATAACCACATATTTTCACATTTTTCAAATTATATGTGATCTTATCCTCTTTTACCCTAAATTAGGGTTTCTAAATACTTAATCATTCTCATATGGGGTAAAAACCCTAAATCATGCAATTTTACATCTAGATCAGGTTCGAATCTAACATTATCATTCAACAGGTTATTAATACTTTAATTGACCCATTAGGCATACTAGATTAAACCTTTAATCACAAATAGGGTTTTTAACTTAACTTTAATGCACTTTTCATCAACTTATTTTACTTTCACAATTAGAAACGGAATCAATCTTTAATATCATTTTTATTGGATTCCTCTCATTCTCCTGATCAAAATTCATATATTACTTGTCCTAATCGCAGTTAAGAATATTGAGATATGAATTTTGTATGAATTACCTGTTTGGACCAATGGCATGTTGCCACGTCGTCAATTCCATGCAAAGCGGCCCGTTTGAGAATTATAATCAAAAGACGGTTGTACCCTCCACTTAAATGACCATCTTTATAACAGGGAGGGGCAGAACGGTCCAAAGGGACCTCTACCTTCTTCCACCTCGTGCAGGTGTTGCTGCTCCGCCCTAGCCGTGCGGGGCGCAACTTCTTCTCTTCTTCCCGGAGCTCGTTGGCCACCGCCGACTCCCTTCTTGGCTTCCTCTCCCTCTGCCGCCCTTGGGACACCAAATAGACCACGACCAGCATGGCTAGCCTAGGCTGGGGAGAGCTGTAACCCACGGCTGAGTTGCAGCCGTGCAACTGCTGTTGCGGAAGATCGTGCAAGGTCTGGAGCAGGGAAGGATGGCCGATCTCTCCTAGGTCGTCGTGGGTGCCTCCTTCGTTCATCAAGATCATTTACAACTCCTTGTGGTTCCATGGCCACGCTATTCCCCCATACTAGGGTTTTGAACAAAGAAGAAGATGGGAGAGAGAGAAGGATGCTGGGGATTCTCTGAAACTCGATCTAGGGGGTCTACCCCTTTTATAGGGGAGTGCATCCTCGCCCTAAGATGCTCATCTGAGAGGAAACAAGTCCTCTCCTATTAGGAATCATATTCCTTCAATGAGAATCATGCTTTCTCTCTCCTTACTATCCCTTTGATACTTCTTATTTCTTAGATGATTAGGAATTCAAATTCCTCTAAATCTCTTTTATAATTGCCTTCTAACCCATAGGCACAAAATTCTATTTCCTTTAATAGAACATACTTTCTTTTTCACAATACCTGATAATTCATTAATAATGTATCACTTTATCCTTTTATTTTGCAAATTTGATATTTTCTCTTTATTGGGACACCTTGGATCCCAAGAAACTCTATTATTTCGAAATTCTTTTCCAAGGATATTTATTATCCTTCTAGATGCATCTATATGCATTATTCTTCATTATTCCTCATTATCTTGTTTAATTCTTATCAATTCTATTTGAGAATTTCTCTTTATTTCTCTTTTATTTTCCTCATTGGCATTCCTTTTAATATTAGCAACCTCATGGATATGAAAATTCACCAAGTAATCTCATTTATACCTCTTTCCATTCATTTTCCACATTTTAACATTATTTCCAATTTCTTTCTTAATAAAGAAATACCTAATTAATCTTTTATTTTCTTACTGCCCTTTCTTTGCAACTTTGGACTCCTTGGAACCCAAGGAACCCAAGAGGCACGAAATCCCTCTTTGGATTTTCCTTCTAGAGGTTTCCATATTTTTCTTTTCTCAAATATTCAATTATTCATTTACTAATTGAATTTCCTTGTTATTTGGTCCCAATAGCCAATAAAGCCCACAACAAAACCATCAAGGCTATTGTAAACGAAATTCATTTATTCAAAACAAATTATATCATTATTTTTTCAATTATCTTTAATATGAGAAATTACATTTCTCACTAATTGAACCCAAAAATGGGGTTGTAACAACTTTGGGGCGGATCCCAAAGTGAAAGATGCAATGGAGACATTGCAAATGTTAAAGAATAAAAAGGATGAGAAAATCGTCAATGATTTTGGTTCTACTAGCTGATTTTTTATTTCCTTATGGGACATTTGCGATATGCAGAATATTTTTTGATATAGTAGATGATTTGCAGTCCATGGACAAGTATAATTGGCCAGAAGTCATCACACATTACCTGCAAAATGGACTTTTTGATGTCGTTGCTAACAACATGGGGTACCTCAAAGGTTGCAGTGCGGTGTTAATGGTAATATTTGACGTAATGTATGTATTTATATGATTTTTACTGTGATTAGTACAGTACTTGCAGTTAGTACAGTACTTGTGTATAATGTTAGAACTATGTTTCTTCGTTGATGATCGTGTTAATATTGCTTGGAATTACTTTTCAGGCATGGTTCAGGGAGTGTCAGACTATACTTCCTCCTGAGGAGAATGATGTGTTTCCATTTGTGAATAAATGGAATTATGATAGTAAGATGAGTGTGTTCTTGCATAAGAAAGAAATGAGTGTGCTGAATTTCAATGCGGAATACATTTGAAAAGATTGGATACAAAAGAAAAGAAGCAAGGGTAAGAGAAAAGTTGATGAGGGAAGCAGCGGGGGTAAGGTGGGAGAATTGCAAGAGGAGTTGGAAACATTAAAAGCAGATAAAAAGAGGTTGAAGAAGGATATGAAGAGATGCATTAAGAATCACAAGAAAGAGGTCAAACTTCTAGGTGTTGAGATAGATGACCTTAGGAAACAAGTTAATGATGTGAAAGTTAATTATGAAAGGTCAAAGAATGCATTGATTTTTCTGAGAGAAGAAATACGGGTGCATGGTATTCCTGATCCAACACGGTCGTTGGATGGTGATGCAAATGTGAGAAAGTTGTTACAATGTTATACTTAATATTCTAATTGTCAATAACCTGTAGTAATTAACAATTCTAACTAATTTCAGGATGTTGAGGATGCAATTGTTGTATGTCGTGATAAGCAACCGGCTGTGCAAGGTAGTGAATCATCTTTTGATGATTTTGTGACAGATCCCCGAAAGAAGAAAATTGAGAATAAACAGGATGAAGCTTTGACAGATTTTGTTGTGGATACCGTGCGAGATGTCATATCAAGCGTAAGATCAATTGCAATATTAAATTTCATTAAAAATGTCGAGTACAATACTTAACTTTTGAATTATTACAATATTTTACAAGATCATTAGTATAGTACTTTACAAGATCATTAGTACAGTACTTTACAAGATCATTAGTACAGTACTTTACAAGTTCATTAGTACAATATTTGAGTATTAATAAATTATTAGATATAGACGAGGTTGCATTGTATTCCATTACATGTACTAAGTTACTTTTTAATTTTTTGCAGTTGAAGGACAATAACAACGATAAAGGATCCAGGGTGAGTATGGAATTTTTGCATGTGTGTGTGTATTTTTACATGAGTAATATATGTTTTTTTGTTGACAAAAAACTAAACAAACTGTTGAAGAAAGTAGCATCGCCGAAAAATAAGAAGCTCAAGATTATTATTAAGGATAAGGGAAAAGGTGTAGCAATAAGTGAGCCAGTCCCTGAAAGTGTAGTCCATAGTGTTGCTGAGGAACAAATAGTTATCAATGAGGTGATTTAAGTACAGTGCATGATAATTATTTTGACAACCAAAATTTGTGTCTATATTTGTTGTAAAATAACTAATATTTTGTTGTTGCTATGTTGTTAGGTAACAATTGCCAAAAAAGATGTGGCAGTTGAAACTCAAAATCAAAAAAAGGAAGTAAGTTCATATAGACTTACATTTATTGTACATTACTTGAATAATCACTACTACAGAAACAACATTCAGTGTCGCTTTTCTGGGCATCAGTTCTTTAGGAAAACCTACGCCTACACTATTAGACGTCGGTTATTTAGGCAAACCGACGTCTATATTCGAAGACCAGCCAGACACGGGTACCACTTTGAATACAACGTCGGTTTTTAATAACAAACTGATGCCTAAAGTCGCCCGTGAAATCCAATTTTTGAGCAAAAAAAATAGTGTCACTTTCAGCGTCGGTTATGTAGATAGAAACCGACGCCTATGCGCGATGAAAATTTGTGCGAAAAGTGTCACTTTCAGCGTCGGTTAACCTTTTATAACCGACGCTGAAAGTGGTTCCCGCTAAACAATTTCGTGAAAATATCGTCCAATTGGACGTCGGTTGGTTCAAACAACCGATGCTAAAAAGGTTTAGGCATCGGTTGTTTGAAACAACCGACGCTATTTGGGAACTTAATATCCCGCGATCGCCCGACTCTTCCCCTTTCTTCTGTTTCATTGCGAGCCGATTTCCCTTTTCTTCTCTGCTGTCGCCTAACCACGCTGCCGATTTATCCTCCACGAAAACTCCTTCTTCCTCCACGACAGCGCCGCCGCGCCCCCTTCTCCGCCGCCACTACTGCTGCCTTCTTCCCCTTCTCCGCGCCCCCTTCTCCGCCGGGCCCCCTTCTCCACAGCCACTGCTGCTCCTTGGTCTGCCTTCCCTGCCGCCTGGAGCTCGCCGCCACGCCGCCTTCCTCCTTTCCGCCGCCCGCTGACGCCGCTGCTCCTTGCCTCCGACGCCGCTGCTCCTTGGTCTATCTGCCCTACCGCCTGGAGCTCGCCGGCCACCACTGCACCTGCCTGCCCTGCCACCTGGAGCTCGCCGGTCACTGCCACCACTACTGGGAGGTCAGTTGTTGTTGCTCGCCTAATATTGCATCTAAATATAGGTTTCACCACTTCTTTCACTGAGAACTGAGAAGAATGGCCTACCACGGCCGTGCTGGGCAGCACGACCGTTCTGGACAGCACGGCCGTGCTGCCCAGCACGACCGTGGTAGGCCAACACAGCCACGACCATGTTTGATTTGATTTAAACCCTAATTTGATTTAAATCCATTCAAGCATCCTAATTTGATTTTATTAAACCCTAACATTGATGAAACCCTAACATCAATTGTGATGAAACCCTAACATGTACATATCTATTATTGTGTTTGTTGGCCTAGAAACCCGTCCAAGATTGACTCATTAGGAGTAAATCTTGGATAGTCCCCGATTTGGGACTGTTCTTGAACACCTAATCTCACTTAGGATGTAAGTGTATAATGTGTATTGGGTTTTTGAGAAAATTTCGGTAGCATTTCCCCGTTTATTCTCTAAGTACATATGTACTTAGAGAACAGTGGGGAAATGCTGCCGAAATTTTCTTGAAAACCCAATACACATTATACACTTACTAGTGAGATTAGGTGTTCAAGGATGGGATAGGTGGTACACATTTATTATACATAAGAATGACATCACATGTGTTTGTTGGCCTAGAAAGTGAACAATCATTGTTCTTTATATTACTTGTACATTGGTATAAATTAGAATGAACAATCACTAAATTATATACTATTTGTATGAAGTCCGGCTTCATTGTACATATCTATTATTGTGTTTGTTGGCCTAGAAACCCGTCCAAGATTGACTCATTATGAGTAAATCTTGGATAGTCCCCGGTTTGGGACTGTTCTTGAACACCTAATCTCACTTAGGATGTAAGTGTATAATGTGTATTGGGTTTTCGAGAAAATTTCGGTAGCATTTCCCCATTTGTTCTCTAAGTACATATGTACTTAGAGAACAACGGGGAAATGCTGCTGAAATTTTCTTGAAAACCCAATACACATTATACACTTACTAGTGAGATTAGGTGTTCAAGGATGGGATAGGTGGTACACATTTATTATATATAAGAATGACATCAAATGTGTTTGTTGGCCTAGAAACCCGTCCAAGATTGACTCATTAGGAGTAAATCTTGGATAGTCCCCGGTTTGGGACTGTTCTTGAACACCTAATCTCACTTAGGATGTAATTGTATAATGTGTATTGGGTTTTTGAGAAAATTTCGGTAGCATTTCCCTGTTTGTTCTCTAAGTACATATGTACTTAGAGAACAGCGGCGAAATGCTGCCGAAATTTTCTTGAAAACCCAATACACATTATACACTTACTAGTGAGATTAGGTGTTCAAGGATGGGATAGGTGGTACACATTTATTATATATAAGAATGACATCACATTATACACTTAGGATGTAAGTGTATAGCCTAATCTTTTCCTAATATATACTTGTTTCCTAATATATACTTGTTTTCTCTGATCATAGAATGGATAGATCATGGATGTCCATTCGTAATCGTTGCACCCCAGAGTTTATATCTGGTCTTGATCAGTTTATTAGATTTTCTGAGGAACATAGGAAAAAACCTACAGATAGGTTCTACTATCCATGTAGGCATTGCGGTAACAACTTGAAAGTCAACACTGGTGAGGAAATCAAAAGTCATGTCATGTGCAACGGGATTGTACAAGGCTATACAGAATGGCACTGGCATGGAGAGATTTCAAAATCGAAACCAGTAGATGTCGATAGCAGTGCTTGGGTGGAAGAAGAAATTGCCTCTGATGACATAAATGTGAACGAACCAGTTCCAGCAGACATCGTTGATGCGATGCTGGATAGTTGTAGGGTAGAGCACACCGATCCACCTCCTATCTTTAGAAACATTGTGCATGATGCTGAGATACCGTTATACACAGGCTGTGCTAAGTTTACGAAGCTTAGCGCTGTGTTGAAATATAATTGGGATGTTGATAGCAATAATGAATGATACTTTGTAAATGAATATTTCTGAATGTTAATACATGTATTTGAATGTTTCTATATGTGTGAATGTGAGAAATGAATTGATGTCTGAATGTATCTACTTGTGTGATATTTTTTTTGTTAATTTTGCAGGTTTGTGGCCTGTTTGTAGGCTGATATCAATGGATGTCGTAAACCTGCAGTTCAAAAAACTGAACTGCAGGTTCTCATCCTGCTGACCAGCCACAGCAGGCCTGCAAACTGATATGAAAAAAAAAATATAGGCGTCAGTTATTTACAAAAAACCGTCAGCAAAGACCTACAACGTCGGTTATTGGATAAAAACCGATGCCTAATATTACAAACAACCCGACCGTGCAGGAAAGCACGACCGTGGTGGAAAAGGCTTCACTTATTCATATAAAAACGACACCTATAGTACTAAACACAGTCGTGCAGGGAAGCACGGCCGTGTCGTCTTGAAGTATGGCGTCGGTTGTTTAGTTGATCACCGACGCCAAACGGGTTCACGCCACAGAAAACGGCGTCATCTAGGACACTTTCTGCGTCGGTTACCAATTAAACACCAACGCAGAATGTGTCCTAGATGACGCCGTTTTCTGTGGCGCGAACCCTTTTGGCGTTGGTTTTCTATAAACAACAGACATCTTTACGTTAAATAGGCGTCGGTTAAAAAACCAACGTCAGAGTGTTAGACCTTTAGTGGCGCCCACATAGGCGTCTCTCAGAAACCGACGCCAAAGCGGGTTAAACAACCGACGCTAAAAGGCATTTCTGTAGTAGTGAATTATCTGGTACTCTTATTGTATTGTACCTAACTTTTTATTATTGGGATGAGATTGTAAGTGAGATTGGAGGTGATATTGGTGAAGGTGGATATGTACTTCACGTTGATGACGAAGAAGCTTTTGTTGATGAACGTAATGTTGTCACAGAGGTAGAAGAGGTACATAACTTAGGACTTTGTATATATACATGTTTTAAATATTTTTAGTACTATATTTATGATTATTTGTATTATATAGTGTAGTTGATATTTATATTTTTGTTAAATTTTAGACTCAAAAATTGTCAACATCATGTGCTGTATCGAATGACAAAGGATATCAAAAAGAAAATGATGGTGGCGCAACTAAAGTTGTTGATCTACAAATAGCTAAAAATAAAGATCAGAGTGGTGTTGATGAACAAAATAACAACGATAAAGTATTGTACTTTATATGCTTTTAAGTACTGTATTTTACATACTTTTAAAGTGCATGAATAAAATATTTAAAAAAAATATGTAATATTTATTTTCTGTAATGTTAGGGTAAAGATGATCAAATAGAAGTTGTAGATACAACTCTAGATGTGGCAGATGTTGGTACTTGTAGTGGACATCAAGAAGTAAGTTATTGTATACCTACGTACAATACTAATATATAGTTGTTTATTAGATACCTATGTACAATACTAATATACCATTGTTTATTGGATACCTATGTTCAGTACTAATATATAGCTATTTGTTCTTATTTAAAGGAGACTCGAGCTGGATTTATCCTTGACAAAGAAATTGAAACTATATATGCATCCCAAAAAATGCCAGAAGCGTCAGCTGAACTTGGAGAAAGTTCAAAACCAACACTCCAGTACAAATTTGATGATTTAATGGATAAAGATGGACATGTATTTGTATCTTCATTATAGAAATATATTTAATTTGAATTGTTTGTAAAGAGAAATAATTTATGGACGTCATATACTCGAAAAACAACAATGGATTGATGCTTTGATTGAACACATGGAGAAATTTGAGAAGAAAATCAGCCAAAGTTCACTTGTGAAAAATATTAAGTATAGACCACACACAAGAAAGGCTAAAATGTTGGAAGAAGTTTCAAAAGGTCCGTTTAAGAAAATATGGGAGTTTGATAACAAAGATGTTCAGTTTCTATCTAAAGAAGAAAAACAAACAGTGATAAAGGTATATACATTGATGTACCATTTGTTAATATGGTTTGTTTTGGAATCTATGTATAGTACTTTAATGAATATGGTATGTTTTTAATTAGTTTTTAATTATGAAACCTATTTGCAGCTAACTTGTCAAGGGAGCGATGATGATACAGTTGTATTCAGATCTCCAAGTGTAATGATTATGCGGAAGGATATGAAAGAGCTGTTGAAAGTAGGAGGGATGGTCACGAATTAGGTAGAAGTACACATTGTCTAATTTTACAATAGTGTACATGTTTACATAAATACTGTGCTTTATTAAGGACGTACTGTAGGTTATTAAATATGGTCTATTATTTAATATGCCATATTCTTCTAGGTGATGGAAGATGTGATGGAATTAAAAAGATGCATGTATGAGAAGATGAATTGCGACAATTATTTCATTTTTAATACATCACTGCCACAGGCGATAAGAGATCAAAATAATGGTGGAATGGTTACATATTTGATTTCGAAAATTGAGAGTATTAAAAAGGCTAAGGTTTTGTTGTTGCCTATATTGAATGGCGATCACTGGCATCTTATTACCGCATCTGTTATGAGTAAGGTTTTCATGCACTATAATAGTTTGGAAACAAGAATTGAGTACAGTGAAGTTGATGAGGATGCAAAGCATGTGGTAAGTACTATACTTTGTTATGAACAATACTCTAGTATTGACTGTTTTAAATACAACTGTGTAATATTCTTTTCCTGAACTTATATAGGGAAATGTGATTAAGTACGCACTGATTAAACATGGTGGGATAGCTCACGACTGGGTCATGATCTTTGATAGGTATGCACCGCAACAGCCATCACATTCCAATGACTATGTGTTATATGTTATAAGATGGATTGAGGAAATATTAGAAAATGCCTCAGTTCATAGCACCCATGGCGATGATGTCCATCCACTGAGAGGATTTTATGCTATGCAATTGATGAACTCATATTTCTCTCTTAAGGAGAATTGAATGGCCAATGATGAATATATTCTGGAAAGTACAATGTTGAACAATCTATAAGTACTGTCTTATGAACAATTTAGACTCAAATGTATGTTTTTTGATGCGTATCCATTATACTGATGTTGTATTCAATCTTGATATAACAGCAGCTTCAGTTTTGAAGCAATTTTGTAGTTTTATATTGGTGTTTTCTGTGCGATGAAATATTGTTTATGTGTTTACTATATGTGACAATTATGTTAAACTGTCGGCTGAGGTACAATACTTGTGTGTGTATGTTATTGAGTTAAAGTATCGACTGAGGTACAATACTTATGTGTATTTGTTGAGGTACAATACATATAATTGTATTTTTATGTAAGATTTTGGTTCGTGTCATACAATACTTGGTTGTGTGAATGGGAAATGTATTTGGTTGTTGAACAACAATTTTAGGTGGGTTTGATTGAAGTATGTGTAATATTGTTTGTGGCTTACATGTTTATATGTAAACCCTGTTACAGATAGATGTTGTAAGATGTGAAGATTTTCTATTATGAAACAGTAAGCTTACATGATTCTGTGCTATGAAGCTGTAATGTATAATGATTTTATTCAATAAGTTGTTACAGTTTGTTCTGTCCATCCACGGGGGATTTTATGCAATGACGTTTATGAACTGAAGGTTTGCAAAAGAAATGATTTGAATAACCAGTTGGCAGTAAATTTTAAATATTATAATGTATAACAATGTATACGTAATAGAAGGTGAATAAATTATACTCATTTTATGTTCGTTGACAACCATCTGTTGAAATGATATTTTATTTGATATTGTTATAACAGTGGCTTCTTTTTTTGAAGCAATGTGGTGGGTTTATACTGGTGGATTCTGTGTGATAGGATCTTACTTATGTGGGTACATATTTTATCCCTATTTGATGATAGGAATTTTCTAATATTTTATCAAGGATTCCATTGTTGCTTAACTTACTAACTTCTTGTTGCAACTTAACGATCTCATCCATTCTTTTCTTGATATCTAATTTTGCTTGATCTAGATTGGATGATAACATATTTCTTTCTTTCACTATATTGTCATAATCTACATGGGTGCACAATATAGGTTGTTTTTGAATATCATTTAACTTTGCAAGCAATTCAGTCTTTTCTTGACATAGAAGATCATAGTTAGTCTCTAGAGTGAAAATTTTCACTTCACTATTACTTAGAGATGATTTCAAAGTACGATTGTCAGACATAATGCTATCTTTTTCAAAACCAAGAGTATTCAATTTAGCATAGAAATCGTCATTTTTGGATGTAAGCTCAAGAAGTCTAGCATTTAGATCATCATTTTCTTTATTTGATTTCTTTAATTTCTTTTTGTATTCAACATATTTGTTATGTGTTTCTTCAATAATAGTAACTAACTCTTCTTTAGGTAAATCAAGCAAGCTTACCTCTTCTTCTTCTTCCTCACTTATTGTAGCAACGAAACATTCTTTATGTGTATCTTCTTTCTTTGACCTCCATGGACATCTAGAAGTAGAGTGCTTTGTTCCTAAGCACCAATTGCAACTTGTCGCACATTGGTCCATGCTCTTTTTCTTGTGGTTGTAGTCACCTCCTCCCTTTATCTCTTCAAGACCTTGTTAGGGCTCCTTGAAGCCTGCTCTGATACCAATTGAAAACCTCTAGAGGGGGGGTGAATAGAGTTTTATAATGATTTTAAATTAATTTAAACTCAAACAACCAAAGTAAAGATTAAGAAGAGGAACACAGGTGTTTAGAGTGGTTCCACCTTAGCAAATACTAAGGAGTCAGTCCACTACCCGGTTGCTTACCCAACCGGGATTTTGAAAGTACTAAATTTTATTACCTCTCAAGGATGTTACATAAAATTTACAATACTTTCTAAACACCCTTTGGACAGCCTTCACCTTGAAGTAGTCTTGCCAACCTCGAAGCAGCCTTCCTTGAAGTAACTTCAAGCTCCCCCTTGAAGTAGCCTTCCTCCCGAAGTAGCTTCCCGTCAAGACAGCCTTCTGAAGTAGTCCAAAGTCTTCCTCTTCACCACGAAGAGCTTCACCCTCTCCAATCCACAGCCTCCTACCTGGAGTAGCAAGGAGAGTACAAGTAATACAAGGAACAAGAAAGGAATAAAAGAAAATACAACTTATCCTTGTAGCTCAAGGCTTGATTTCCCTAGATCAAGCGTTTGGATTTTCCTAGCCAATATGATGGACTTGTGATTGCTAGGGTTAGGAAAATCTAGCCTATAGGACGAGCTTGAGCTAAGGGGAAAATGGCCAATTGATCACAAAGCTCAGTTCACACAGATTGCACAAGAGGGCTCAAGTATTTTCTCAAGTATATCAAGTGTAAGAAGTGAAATCTAGTGTCCTATGGCTTGTCCTATTTATAGGAATGGCCTAAGTATGCTTAAGGACGTTCTAGACAACTTCTAGGGGTTTCTAAGTGCTTAACTAGCCGTTAGGTACAAAGTTGTTGCTTTAACAACGGCTAATTACTTTACTCTGCAGTTTCTGTCAGAGATCGTCTCGGTCGAGGAATGGTCGACCGAGACACCTACTCGGTCGAAGTTTTGTCGACCGACAGGCTCTCTGGATTAACGTTCATTTGCAACTGCCAACTAACTTGTCAGTTGTGTCTAACGGCTACATTGGATCTTTCTCGGTCGAGGAGTTTGTCGACCGAGAGTGTCTCGGTCGAGGAGTTGGTCGACCGAGATAGATCCTGTTTTAAGATTTCAAGTTAGGCATTAATTATGTGTGTGAGTGTGCATAGGTGATCCAATTTAAATGGGATGACATGTCTAACTATGGTGTTTGGCTAGGGAAAATCTAACGCTTGATTTACATGCAATTCTACGTACTTGTACATTATATATTTGTATAAGTTTTACAACATTGATTACATTGCATGAAAATATAACTAAGTAAGCTCTTGGATTTTCCCTTGCTACTTTGTCATCCTGCTTAGTCCTGCACACTTAAGTAGCTAGTTAGATTAATAAGAATGAAATGTTTGTCATCATCGAAACAAAGGGATTTATCATAATATCCAATTTATCCAACATGTACAGTACTTGGCTTACCGTTGTGACTTGACCTTTCTCTCTCAATATACTATTTATTCTTTGATATGCATCTGCTAGCTCTCGTTTGACATGTTCATAATATTCAACATATGATCTTACTAAATTAACAAATCCACCGCATATGCTTAAAATATGCTCTGCACGTTGCTCAGGCTCATCACCAATACTAGCAAGAACAATGTAAGTAGAGTTGTAGTCACTATGTATATCTTTCTGCCATCTGTCCAAGATATATTGTTGAAGGATCTTTTCCAGTTTCAAATGTCTACTAATGATGCACAAAATATGACTACATAAAATGCCCTTTGACTCAAAGCATAAACATGAACATTTGATCCTGGTCTCATGACTGAAGTACTGTACGTGAAACATCATCATAACTAATTTGCATTCCTCTGCATTTATCATCACATCTTTGTGCTCGGTAACATCAAATGATGACTGAATAGAATCCCCATATATGAGTTTGGACTCACAAAACATCATTCCTTCAAGTTCGTTTTGGAATTTTCTAAATAAACTAATAGTATATGTTTCGGCATACTGTGCCTCGATCTTAGAAGCTGTTCTCAGGTGGGGTTTTTTATGAGCAGATTCAAAGTCTGCTAGTTTCTCTTTTTCATATTTAGATTTAAGGGTAGAATCATATTGAGTAACAAATTGTTTTAGTGATGTGCATAAATTCACATATCCATCAAAAAATTCATTCATAGATTCACTTCTCTGTGTTGTTGACATATCGGCCCAGAAAAAACTATCAACATAGATAGGCACCCAAAGTTGTCTGAGCTCGTAAATGCTAGAAATCCAGCTCTCTTCTTTCTTACTAGCAAGCTGAATAACACTCTTCCAATTGTTCTCAAACTCAGTTACAGAAGTACTCTCATAAACAACCTCTTTAACTAGTTTTGAAACAGTTGAGTTCTTTCCCAATTTCTCTGGAAGTTTTTTCATAATATGCCACATACATAGATGGTGACGAGTATAAGGGAAAGCAATTTTAACAGCATTCATAATATGTTGCGCCTGATCAGTGACAATACCCTTAGGTTCGAGACCACCTGAAATTACAACAAATGGAATAACATATTACATTTTGTGAAGTACTATATGTGAAATATTGGAGTACTATATGTGATACAATGTATTTGTTTACTTAGCCATATATTCCAGCCATGTTTTGAATAACCATACATAATTCTCTGTGGTCTCCTCGCACAATAATGCACATCCCAGTAAAATAGAATGACCATGATGATTAATGCCAACAAATGGGGAAAATGGCATTTCGTATCTATTGGTCAAGTAAGTTGTGTCGAATGTGATAACATCATTAAAATATCTATATGCATGCCTAGATCTTGAGTCCGCCCAAAAAATATTCTGTAAAATGCCAAGATCATCTATATCAAGTACATAGAAGAAATCACTGTTTTGTTTTTGCATTGCAATGAAATATTTTTGAATTGCTTGAGCATCGCCTTTGCCAAGGAGGAGATTTCTAGACATTGCAACATAGTTCATCAAATCCTTTTGAGTAAATGGAAGATTGTCAAAAGATCCAACTTCAGCAACAAAACTAGACATAGATTTGGCAGGGCGGATACCTGTAAAATCTGAAGAGTTATTGATATAGACAAGGTGCAGTAAATGGATTATTTGATAAAGAGTGCAATACATATCTATCATGTAATGTGTGTTGAAGACATACTGTATGTGCAAATGTATGAAATACTTAACAAATAGTATTGTACGTGGATGTACAGTACTTGTAGTTTGTGTATTCAACTTACTAAACATATTGTATGTGAAGTGGTTATATACTAATAGTTGGAAGTACGATACATTGAAGTACAAGTAATTGGAAGTACTTATTTACCCGCACTGTCGTTTAATTCTATGTGTCTTTGTATGTCTTGAGGAATCTTCCTTTTGGATGGTAGAAGTCTTACCAAGTGAGGCTCTAGAAGTTCATGGTTATGATTTTCTATAAAGTCAGAAATATAGTACTTGCCAAGATAATTCCGACAAAGTCTTATATGAGATAGACAGTTTGTCTTAGCGGTGCGTTGTAATTGTATATAGAGTCGTTTTTCTCTTTTGGCGGTGGACCTGACTTGGCACAAGTAAATGCCACTCTTTTAACAAAGTTATCACCCGATTCTTTAGCAGAGTGTGCGCGCTATTATAACACCAAAGCAACATTTGTCTGCATAATTAGTGTAAAATTCTCTGGCTTCAGATATGGAGTAAAATGATAAACCAATTTATGTCTTTAACGTAGTCTCTACGTCATGAGATACACAGTTATGATCAACTTCATTTGGGCTTGAGTCAATCTGTACGATTTTGTAAACATATCACAAAATAAACATAATTAGACTTATGCATATAAGTATTGTACGTAGTGTTCAGTATTGCAACCTGAGGGGCATCAAACGCTACAACTTGAAATGGAGTAAGACTTTCAATCGGCCTACAAGAAGAATCATTGATGTCTTCTAAATCAATCTGGAAAAATAATGTTGGAAATAAATACAAGTTGTAATGAATTTGGAAATTATGCATGTGTGATTTTGTAAACGTATAACAAAATTATAATAATTATAGTTATATGTAGAAGTACTGTACACATTGTTCAGTATGGCAACCTGATGGGCATCATAGGATTGAACTTGAAATGGAGTGGGACCTTCAATCAGACTACAATAAGAATTATTGTTGTCTTCTAAATCCATCTGAACAAATAATGTTGGAAATAAATAAAAGTTGTAATGAATATGGAAATTATGTATGCCCGATTTTGTAAACGTATAACAAAATAATAATAATTATATTTATCTGAAGAAGTATTGTACGCGTTGTTCAGTATTGCATCCTGATGGGAATCAGATGCTAGAATTTGAAATTGAGTGGGACCTTCAATCAGACTACAATAAGAATTATTGCTGTCTTCTAAATCCATCTGAAAAAATAATGTTGGAATTAAATTAATGTTGTAATTAAGCTAGAAATTGTGTACTATACGTATGGTTATAGATAATACTGGAACACGAGACACACCTAAATTATGTGAATAAACTGAATAGGCAACAAGATATCAATAAAATGAATGAACTGTAACTATGGTACGTACATTATTTATACATTTGCAAGTGTACTTGTCAAGATGAATGTAGATAACATAGGGGAGTTGTAGGTGTATATGATATCTATAAATTTTCAAGTGTACTTATCAAGATATCAATAAACTGAATATGCAACAAGATATCAATAAAATGAATGAATTGTAACTATGGTACGTATAGTACTTATACATTTGCAAGTGTGCTTATCAAGATGGACGTATATAACATAGGGGAGTTGTAGGTGTATATGATATTCGAAAAAAAAAGAAATGAATGCGCTGTAACTTTGTTACGTACATTACTTATGTATTTGCAAGTAAGTATATTATAAGGCAGAACTGTAACTTTGTTACGTACAATACTTATTCATTTGTAAGTAATGAATGAACTGTAACTCTAACTAATACGTGCATTAACTGTAACTTTCTTAAGTACAATATGTATGGATTTGCAAGTAACTATGTTACAGTTTGTGATTGATAATAAAATAACTCACAACTGTGCAGAACTGGTTCAACATGAACAAGTGGTACGTACAGTACTTACTCAGATCTGTGCATAAAATGTGAAGTCAGGGAGAAGCTTGGGGGGAAAGGGACATAGATAAAAGAGGGGAGTTGCAGCTGTATATGATATCCAAAATAAAAAGGAATGGAATCAGATGATGATTGATAATAAAATAACTTACCCACTGCTAGGACGAATTGGTTCAACAAGAATAAATGGTACGTACAGTACTTACTCAAAACTGGGCGGAAAATGAAAATGTAGGGTGAAGATTGAGGGGATTTGCATCTATAGACAAATTCGAAACAAAATGGAGGGAGTCATTAGAGGGAAATCGAAAATTGATGAAAATGCAAGTGGAAGATTTGTATTTGGTGGTGAGATAATCAATTGATGCATGGGTTTTGCATGTAGAAACATGTAGAATCGCTGCAGCAGATTTCGGTTTAAATGTGCATGGGGGGGCAGCGGGTAGTGGGCGTAGCACTTGGAAAGTACCGAGGTCCGGGTAGGGGGGTGGGTATATGGCCGATTATGGGTAGAATTTTTCATTACTTACAACAAGGGCATGTAGATATTATTTTTTGGCAACAGAAGAGTACTACTGGTGACATTACATGTGACAGACGACCACGACTTACAAGTTGTATATCTTATCTTCATCTCTTTTACGTTGCTCTATGGATTTCATTTTCTTTGTCCACGTATTACTTTTCAACCTACATGCTGAACAAAGAAGAATAATGCTATGGAGTGGCAAACCCAGACACACATTATGACGAATTTTGGCATTTAGCCTGCTAGAGAACAAAGTAAAGGAGGGAAGCATCCCTCCTCTACTTTGTTCTCTAGCAGGCTAAATGCCAAAATTTGTCCCAATGTGTCTGGGTTTGCCACTGTATAACAGATCCGAACAAAGAATATCACTTGACAGAGATGAGTGCGTTTTGCATATATTTAGGCATGTGTTGAGGAACACCTATAATACAGGTGACAACTGACAAACTAACACTGCCTGCAAGCTGTCCAAGTTTCATTTCTTCCCTATTTAGCTTGTTGTCCGAACAATTTTTTTGTTCCAGTAGACTATTTCTAATGATCGAGGTTTCTTCAATTGTTGATAAAGTTGACAAAGATCATCTTTTTTGCTCCACCAGATTTTACCCACCGTTGCATTTTTGAAGAAGCAGTGCACATACTCAACAATTCTTAGGTACAATACATTCAGTTTGAAGCGACATGTGTCTTGATATTTCACCATAGTGAGTATTATGACTACATTTGTGCTTGATTGGTAAATCAGCGTTTACCAGAATGATTACATGCTTGATTAGATTGAACATCGTTTAGACTTGATTCATGATAGTAGCTCAATTGTGTTGTTTGAAACCTAATAAAAACTATAATTATGATTTTAGATTGAAGAATTTAGGTTTCAAAAATGTAAATCCTAATCGGCAAAAAATTAGGATTTTGATAGTATATGAATATGGAATTTGATCAGGATGGTAGTGTGGTAAATGATTTTTCATATTTTCTATATATCTTAAATTTAATTAAATTTTGGATATGATATGGATAACTCAATTGTGCATTCTAGTGAAAACTTTTAGAATGATTGGATGTTCTTTGAATGTGGTTCTCGGTCAAACTATACTTCGATCGAAATGCTGACAGAGTGTTGTTCAGCAGTGAAGTGTTGGATTTTTAATTATTTAATGGTAACTCCGAATGATCTGCAATTTATACTGGAGCCCCAAATTTATATTTAGACATCATGCTAAATTTGTATAATTTTTGAAGAATGTTTGACCTCAGAAATAAATGAATTACAGTAACTTTTTTATAACAAAAAAATATACTGAATAAGATAAAGTATAGTGATGGGTTAATATGTAAATTACCCAAGCACCTCAATTGCTCAATTTGGGAAAGATAACACCCAAGGAGCTCTGATATTTCATGATTCATTCTAGAGAGAGAGGAGAGTTAGGGTTTTGAGAGGAGAAAGTGGTGGAGATGTTGACCTAGGGTTTGTCTATCTGAGATATGATGAAATCAAGTAAGTTTAGCTTCTTTGCATATCTTTTCATGGTTAATATTCTCTCACATGTCAAGATTCCATCCCTCCATTCATTTGATTCAAAATGGTATCAAATCTTCTCCTTTTCTCACTCTTTCTTCATAATTTCCCATTTGTAGGGTTTCATAGTTAAAAGAAAGAAGAAACTGGTGATTTGCTAAGGTTTTGATATGGATTCAAGATTTTTAAAGTTCGTCTACATTTTTAAGGTGTTTTCACACCTTAGGGTGAGTGGGTACTTTATTTAAATAGTAGATTGCACAAAAATGAGTTAAATCATCAACAATGTTCAATTGCTTAGTATGCGAGTACAACCCTAAGTTGCCTGTTTGATCTAGCTTTTGAAATATGATATGAAATGGATTATTTCTCTCTTGTGATGAATTTTAGATGATGAAATCACATTAAGAATGGTTACAAACCATATAAATGAGAATTCTTAAAGCAATAGTAGAGGTTATATGAATATACTAAAATTTAGGATTTTCGACTATGATTGAAATTGTCGTATAGTTAAATAAAGAAATTTATCTATCTAAATCTCTTTGTTTATGAATCATTGTTTATCTGAATGCATAGTATATTATGTCAGATACTGTCTTGGATTTTATGTGATGTCATCAATGTTTGCTTGATATCTCAGTAAAGAGGGTGAAACCCTAGATGAGTGGAAAGTTGGAAATTTGCGAGTAGATATTGTGAAATCCATTTGAAGTACTTTTTTTTTGGTCAACAAAAAAATGTGTTACTATAAAACTAAAAACTTTAGGTACAAGAGTGCCTCAAAATAAAACTAGATCTATGTGTCTCCATGCAGGAAGAGCACATCAAATCAGAGCCAAGAAAAACACCTCAGATATCCGAAAACTAAGAGCATCATAAAGACATATCAGGAAGAACAAAAATAGAAAAGAAGAAGAAGATCACACAAAAACATTAACCACACTCACAAAAAATATCTATGTGATGCTCCTAGATAATTTACAAGAGACCATTCACCAGACACATCTTAATCCTGCAAATTGAGTTGGCTAATAGCTGAGAGATACGTAAGGAGCTAATGAGAATTGCATGACCTTCTACATCTTGCAATCTCCCTGGAGATAAGAGAACTGCCACTTCTAACCCATCTCCATACAGAATAGGTAACTATTCAGGCGACATATTCAGACTAAAAGAGCCCCATCTAGGACATACCTAGGTCTTCAACATCCAACCATCGTCAATTCATGAACACTAACAGTCTGCACACCCACATAGCTGTGTTACACGAAGAGAGTCCAACCAGCCACTTACAAACCAGGCTAATCAACAGAAAAACAAGCTCACTTCAGTTTGAGTATTACACCTGTTTAGGTACCAGCACACCCATCCACTGAAGGATCATTTGAAGTACTTTTCTGGACATCATAGACTTTATTTATTAAATGTTATTCTTGATTTATGATATCTCAATGAATGACATAGGAACCCAAATTTAACTCAATTCCATGGTTTCTTACATATGTTGACTGCATATGAATTGTTGAAAGCAATCTTTATTTAGTGAATGTTTATGAAATTAAATCCTTATACGAGCCATGTGATAAGTGAATGAGGTAAATGAAGCCCTAAGGATAGGGTGTTCAGTGAATCAAGTATTGTGATATAAATATTGCTCAGTATGAGATCTGGTGATGATTAACTTTTTAATTTGTGATAGATATTATCAGATCATCTATGAAATGAATGGATTACAAAACTACATTAAGATATGTTGATGTGATGATTGAATTGTGAATTTAAAGAGTGAATTAGACATTTAGATACCGTGAACGCTATAGAATCCTCACAGGATGAGGCTTGCGCTGTGAGGAGGAAACAATTTCCCGACTAGAGGTAGTGTAACATCCCTGACCTAGGTTATGTGTTAACCCAAGATGTTTTGCTTAATGAGGTTGATTATATGCTTGCTTTTATCTTTTGAAAAGTAATTAAGGCTCAAGAGGAACTTATATTTCAATTTTAGTCCTTTTTGAATAATGTTGAAATAATGTTTTGTTAGTTTTGGACTAAAGTGCAAATTACCCAAGTTGAGGGATTAACTTGAAAATTGTACATGATAAAATGTTCCTAAGATGTTGAAGCATCATAGGAATGAGTATGATGTAGTGGTATGGCTTCCACAAGCTTGAGCACCAAGATAGAGCTTGCTAAGCAATCTTTGTGTATTAAAACCTAGTTTTCGTGTAATGTGCAATTTACCCAAAACCTAGGGTTCAATATGCAAAATACCACTTCAAGAGGGTCCCTCATGATTCTTGGCATCATTTAGAGAAAATAATTTGAGAGGGGCGCCTCATTTGAATCATTTTGGAAGAAAGAGAATCTTGATATTAAAATAATTAGGATTTAAGCATAAATGGAACTTTACTTCAAATTAATGCAAAAATAAATATATTAATGGGAATGCACTTCAACCAAATGTGTGAAGGTTGAATTTGGATAAGTGTGTACGTCCTTATTACTTGCAAAGGCCACGAAAATAGCTAAGTGAGTGGAGAGCCCACTCACATTAGTTAATTAAAAGTAATATCCACTCAAATATGGGATATTAGTATTATATGAATTAAGGTGCTTAATTGCTTTTCTTTTAAATTGTGGATAATGAAGAAGAATTAAATTCAAAGGAGGATGCCTTCATATGCAAGGAGTATAGGGGGTTAAGTGGCACCAATTTGGGGAGTTGGAAGGATTTCTTTTCAACTTTCTTTCTCCTTGAAAATCCTTATATGCACTTCATTTCCCATTCAACCAAAGACTTTTTTTTTTCGGATTTTCTTTCTTCCTTGCTTTGGACGAGCACAAGGGGACTAAGGAGCAGCAGGGGAACGAACTCCAACCTGTAGGTAAGCTCCTTGATCATCTTCAACCTCAAATTCATGGTGGAAATCACAAATCAATGCTTGATTTCTTCTTTTCTCCAATCAATCTTCAATCCTAGCCAATCTTTTTCACTAAAAAAGTTGAGCAAGATCTTGGGGTAGTTGAGAAATCTTTTTCCACTATTAAAGACATCGAGTTGGTGCTTTGAAGCATTCTTGAAGGTGGGTTATATAACTTGAACCCATTTACATCATTATTCAATCCCAATTTTACAAGTTATGTTGATTTCTCCTTCTTCTTGATTAATTGCTTGTTGTAATGGATGATTTTATGAAACCAGTAGTAATGTGAACCTTAGAAATGTAGGTAGATGATGATGACATCATCTTGGACACTTTTTCCAAAATTTGCAACTCCAATCGGTTTCTAATAAAATTGGTCAATCGGTTTCACCAAACCGTTTGGTGACCAAACAGTTTGCAAACCGTTTGAGGAATTGGGTTCAAAATTGTTTGGGACAGTTGACCATTTGGATTGAGTTGACCATTTGGTTGAGTTGACCATTTGCATTTGAGTTGACCGTTTGGAATGAAATAGTTTCTAAACTGTTTGATGATTAATGATCTCCAAGATCGTTTGGTGTTTAGGGTTTCCAAAACTAATTGAATGGAAACAGTTTTCAAAACTATTTGTGGTTGATGATGTCATAAATTGATGTGGATCCAATGCTATTTAATTGAATTAATTCCAAAGGGTTCAACACTTGAAGTTTCATTGAGTATCAAACTCTAAATCGAGTTGTTAAAGAAACCCTAATTGAATTCCACCAATTTCAACGATGGGATGGGTCAAACGGTCTCAAGTCCGTTTGACACCAAATGGTCTCAAGACTGTTTGAGGGAAAATGACCTCAAGACCATTTGAGGTCAGGTCATGCCAAGGTTAAATGGTGAATCAATGGTTCAATTGAAGAGTGGATCAATGGTTCGGTTGATAGGTGGTTCAATGATTGAAACCCTGAATCGATTTGGTTGATGGAAACCATAATTGGTCCATTCAGTTTTGAGAAGGTTTGGACCAAATGGTATCAAGACCGTTTGAGTTCAAACGGTCTCAAGACCGTTTGGAGATCCAAGTAGTTTCAAGAATGTTTTGTTCATACAGTTTCAATGTACTTTTTCTTAAACGGTTTCAAGAACTAGTTGCTCAAACAATTTCACATCCAATTTGTTCAAGACCGTTTGAAGATTGAGGTGCTTAAAGATTGTTTGAAGGTCAAAGCACTTCAAGACCCCTTTGAAGGTTTAATTGACTCAAACCATGTAAGTACAATTAACCCCATGATTGTGGATGATGTTTATCAAAGGTAATTACAATGGTTGTACCTTCAAAATACTTAAGTAGTTAGTACCTTTTGAATGGTTAACCTTTGATGCTTATGGAAGCAATGACTCAATACAATATGTAATTAGGGTATGATCCTTGATAGAGAGATCATGAAACCCTAATTGAGAAGGGTGATGAACCTTAACCCTAATCTAGAGCAATGTTAAGTATAACCCTAATCTAGGGTGATGTGTAACCCTAATTTAGGGTAATGTTATAAGAAACCCTAATTTAAGGGAATGCTTCATGGAAACCCTAATTTTCGAGTAAAGCTACATGAAACCCTAATTTTAAGGGAAATCTTATAAGAAGCCCTAATTCAAGGCAAGAATGTAATGTGAAACCCTAATGTGGGTAATGAGATGATTATTCCTGATTTACATGAATTGAGAAACCCTAACCCTAAAAAGGGTATAAGTGGTGTTACTTTGTATAGCATGGTGCTAAAATGTAATTGATATAACTGTATCAAGTATACTAACCATGCATGTATCATGAGTTGATGGACATAGCCAGGTATGAGCTATGATGTTTCATTTACTGTTGTAATTGGACCTTGTGAGCCATAATATGCTTTTTTGCCTAGTGAGAGGTAAAAAGAGATTAAATAGGCTTTGAGAGCCATGTGAGATTCTTGTGTAACAAGTATCATGTTTACCTCGGTCAGATGACCTGTAGGTGTTTAGTTACCTGATAAGTGGTTATAAATATTCTTTGATGAACTGAGGGTTTAAATACCCATATTCTATAATCATGATGATGGGTTTGTGGAAAGGTGAGAATGTTCCTGATGAGATGAGGGATTGAGATCCCAATGCCTTATTAAATGTTTGAATAGTACTTGATGTAAGTATTACACATTCTTTGTAGCAATTGTTAAAATAATTGATGTTTGGAAAACTTGTTTTATGCTAAAAGAATATGGTAATACCCTTAATTAATCAAGTGATATCATATAATGTAGTTGCCCTGACCATAGATCCATCAGCATTAGAATTTGCTGAATGGTGAAACGAGTTAAAACTCAGAACACATATTTTTGAATATGTGGGGTATATTGGGCAATTATATACTCATGCCCCATAGGAATGGCTACGAGCTATGTCCTATGTACGTGATTTGTTACGGACCATACCCCAGTATGAATATGGTTACGGGCCATGACTCCATGATATGATACCAGGCATTGGCTATGGGCCATAATCCTGAAGAGAGTATATGTTGCGGGCTATAACTCTATAGCGAAGATGCCAATATACCCTAGCAAGCTAATTGTAGTTTGACACGTGATGTCTATACCATATAATCTCGTACTCACCGAGAAAGTTGAGCTCTTGGAGTCTGGCTCTTCCATTGACCTTGTGTGGCACCGATGCTTAACGTATTCGTGGTCGGTTGGAGCATGAACGGTATACTTCATCTCTTTAGGGCATTAAGTTTGTTTGTAAAACATAATCAACAGTGTAGTGTAATTGCTTAAGGTTGAAATATGAAAACTACTGGCTGATGTTATCTTTCTTAGTATAGAGGATACATGGTATATATGTTCTTTATGTTCCTTATTAAATAAGTGACATGTTGCTTTATCAAGTTATAGATGAAGTGCTTTGAATAAGAATATTGTTCTAATCTAGACAATGAATTATCTACTGTTAAACAATTATGATTCTTCTGCACAATTTTATTCAATTAAACTGCAATAATAATGTTTCTGGCGGAGAGTTATGTCTCTCCCTGGGGCAATTTACAATTGTCTCACCCCTGTGGGATCCAACTTTTTAGGTGGACGTGGACGAGGGAGCAGAAACCCTAGAGTAGGGGAAGAGCAACAACAACAACATCAGGGACAGTAGTGAATTCTCTGGTGGAGACACTGGTTGTCAAGTCTTGTATATATGTATATATAGTCCTATGTGTCGTCTATGTACTCTCAGGTCCTTGGAGTCAGTAGTTAGTTTAATGAAACGATATGAGATTTTGGCTTGATGCCTCAATGTTTTTATACTTCCTGTATATAGTTTTAATAGGGAAGTTGATGCTTGTAACCTCGAGAAGGAATGGTACAAGATATGTACTTGTGAACCAGAATGTAATTGAACTACCTTGGTTTCTTTTGAAAGAGTTCTCCAATGTATGGATCTCTTTGTAAAAAGTTTTAATTTTTAGTGATTTATAGTAATTTCGCTGCGAATGATATGCCTCCTCTTAATTAATGAAGTTTTCGAGAGTTGGATGTCACAAGTTTAATGGTATTAGAGCCCTAGGTTCGCTGAGTCTACAGAGACATAGGATTAAATTTGTTGAGTCTGTTCTAAGTGTCTTCCAGTTTATTTGATAGTATCTTCTGCTCATATAGGAGAAGAAGAACTTGAACATGTATGGATCACATGAAGAACATGCTGCTGAGAGCAGTGTTGCTGCACTAGGGAAAGGTGGAAGGAATCAAGCTAGGGAGGAACCGACACCTGAACATCCCCAGTTTGACCCAGCCGTGATAGAGAATCTAGCTTTCCATACCTTGTTCGGCCAGTTTATGGCGACTATGACACACATGGATGATAGAATGCCACCACCTACACCGAGGGCACCAACCCACCGTGATGGACATGGAGCTGGCAAGACTTTTGAGAGACTTCACTGGGTTGGAGCCATAGATTATGCTGGTACAGCTGATCCAAGAGATGCTGATTTGTGGTTGACGGAGATGGAGAAGGCTTTCGGGATCCTTGACATTCCTCAAGATGAGAAGGTGAGACATGATGTATACCTTCTAAAGGGAAGTGCTGGCCATTGGTGGACGATAGAGGAGGGCAAGAGGCCAGGTGTAGAAGTCAGATGGGAAGAATTCTGACGAGAATTCATCATTAGATACTTCCCTAAGACTTACCTTGATGAGAAGATATCTTAGTTTGAGAAGATAAGACAAGGACAAATGAAAATTAGCAAGTATGAGGCTAAGTTCATGGAACTTTTGCGGTTTTGTCTACATATGGCAACCAATGATGAGGAAAGAATTTGGCATTTTGAGAAGGGGTTAAACACTGAGTTGACCACTCCTATGTCTGCTCTAGAGAATAGGGAGAGGTTTGCTACTTTTGTGGAGTCCGTGAGGAGGATAGAAAGGTCTATGATTGAGAAGCGGCAGACCAGTGGTAAGAAGGTGTTTACCCAATACCAGGGACAAAGGTCTGAGAGCTTTAAAAAGCTAAGGTTTTCTGCACTGGTAGTACCATCTAGATTCAATCCCCAGACGCAGTGGACGTCAAGTAGGGGTAGGGGCCATAGTTTTGTTCCAAATAGAGCCCCCAATATAGTATCAACATTGGTGACTGGACCTCATAGACCCTATCCTGAGACCAGGATTTGTCACCAGTGCAGACAAGTTGGACATCTAGGAAGGGATTGTCTAGCTGTGAACACAATAGTGACTCAACCTCAGAGACAGAGTCAACAAGGAGGTTCACAGAGGTGACATTTTTCTAACAATGCTCGAGGACGTGGACCGACGTCCCAAGTTGGTTCATCAACACCTAATAATCGAGCACCGAGTCAACCGCAGGCGACGACAAGATTCTATACAATGAATCAGCCTGATGCAGTAGTTAACCCTCAGGTTGTGACAGGTCAGATGGAACTATTTTATTATGATATGTCTACATCCTGCTTCATATCTGTTTTAATTGATCTGGGTGCTACACATTCCTTCATCACTAGAGAAGTGATTTTTTACTGCAATATGACAGTTAGTCATAGGGTAGAGAGTTTGATGTTGCAAACTCCTTTGATGGGTTCTGCAGTGCTGCGGGAGGTGTGTTCTCCCTGCATTCTTTCTTTTTCTGAACATCGTATTCATGTGGATCTTATACCACTTGAGATGTACGGGTTCGATATAATTCTTGGGATGGACACCTTAGAAAATTATAAGGTTGTCTTGGATTGTGAGTCCAAGCAAGCTGTGTTCATAGATGATAATGACACGTGGATCTTTCAGCGAGACAGAAAGATTCTTCCAACCTGTATTGTTTCAGTTATGGTAGATGAGAAGCTGATCCGACAAGGATGCTTTGCATTCTTGGCACATGTGGTAGACACCACAATGGAGAGTTCTAATTTTTCTGAAGTTTTGATGGTTAGGGAGTTTGAATATGTGTTTCCTAAAGAGCTTCCAGGTGTACCTCCACCCCAAGAGATTGATTTTGAAATTAATCTAGTCCTAGGCATGCAACCAATAGCACAAACACCATATAGAATGACACCTGCTGAAATGGCAGAGCTCAAGAAACAGTTGCCGGAGTTGCTTGAAAAGGGTTTTATCCGACCGAGTACTTCACCATGGGGTGCTCCGGTTCTCTTTGTTAAAAAGAAGGATGGGTCGATGCGGTTATGCATTGACTACATACAGTTAAATAAAGTTACTATAAAGAACAAATATCCTCTGCCAAAGATAGATGACCTGTTTGATCAGTTGCGTGGTGCAACCATCTTTTCTAAGATAGATATGAGGTTAGGATATCATCATTTTCTTATCAAGGAGAATGACATACCTAAGTCTGCTTTTAGGACAAGGTATGGTCACTATGAGTTCATATTTATGTCGTTTGGACTAACTAATGCACCAGCCGCATTCATGGAACTCATGAATAGAATCTTTCAACCTTTTCTTGATCAATTTATAGTAGTCTTTATAGATGAAATCTTGTTCTAGAGTAGAGATGCTCAACAGCATGAGAAACACCTCCATCAGGCTTTAACTTTGCTAAGAGAGCATACGATGTATGCTAAGTTTAGAAAATGTGAGTTTTGGTTACCAAAAGTTTCTTTTCTAGGACACGTAATATCTACCTCAGGTATCCGTGTTGATCCTAAGAAGGTAGAATCTATCCTGCAATGGGAATAGCCTAAGGCACCGATAGAGATTTGTGGTTTTCTTGGACTAGCAGGCTATTACAGGAGGTTCATTAAGAACTTCAGTTCTATAGGTTTACCCCTAACCAAGTTGACCAGGAAGGAGGTTCCTTTTGTTTGGGATGACAAGTGTCAACATTATTTCCAGCTGTTGAAAGAAAGGTTAACAAGTGCACATGTGCTAGTGCTACTTGAACAAGGGAAGGGGTACATAGTTTTTTGTGATGCATCTAAGAACAGACTAGGATGTGTGTTGATGCAGGATAATCAAGTGATTTATTTTGCCTCTCGACATCTTAAGAAACACGAGGATAATTATCCAACACATGATCTAGAACTAGCTGTTGTGGTCCATGCTTTGAAGATCTGGAGATATTATCTCTATGGAGAGACATTGCAGATTTTCACAGACCATAAGAATTTAAAATATATCTTCTCACAACATGAGTTGAACATGAGACAATGCCGTTGGATATAGTTAATCAAAGACTACGATTTTATAATTGATTATCATCCAGGGAAGGCCAATGTAGTGGCTGATGCACAGAGTAGAAAATCATCATCACCAGCCATAGATAAAGCACAGTTGAAATCCTTAGTGTGCTTTAAACGAGATATGCTTATCTCCTTGAGGCAAAATAATATATAGCTTAAGTTATCATTGTTATCCAGGCTGTTAGCTGAGATGTACATAAAACCTACTCTAAGACAGTAGATTAAAGAAGCATAGCAAGCTGATACTGTGGTTCAGCAGATCATGTCAGAGTATAGTAGTGAGAAACGGGATGGTTTCCATGAGTCAAAGGATCAGGTAGTCTATTACCATGGTAGGATGGTGTTACCCGATGCCAATGACTTGAGGAAGTTAGTCTTGGAGGAAGCTCATTCTTCGATGTATGCAATGCATCCAGGGAGCACCAAAATGTATCATAACTTAAAAGATATGTATTGGTGGCCTAGCTTGAAGAAGGATGTAGATGAGTTTGTTATGCAGTGTCCAGTGTGTCAGCAAGTTAAAGTTGAACATCAGAAGCCCGCAGGAATAATGCAACCTTTACCTATACCACAGTGGAAATGGGATCATGTGACCATGGACTTTGTGGTTGGTTTGCCTAGAACAACCGAAGGTCATGATTCCATATGAGTGATAGTTTATAGGTTGACTAAGACATCACATTTCATTCCTATCAAAACAACCTATACTACTGAGAAGCTTGCACATATATATGTAAATGAGATAGTGCGGTTGCACGAGATACTAGTTACAATTGTTTCTGATAGAGGTCCCCAATTTATGAGTCATTTTTGGGAACGACTACATAAAGCTTTGGGCACACAATTAAGGTTTAGTACTGCCTTTCACCCATAGACAGATGGACAATCTGAGAGGACCATACAAACCTTGGAGGATTTGCTTAGGGTATGTGTCCTTCAATTTGTAGGAAGTTGGGATCTACACCCGAGCTTGATAGAATTTTCTTACATTAATAGCTATCAGCACAATATTGACATGGCACCATATGAAGCTTTATATGGTAGACGTTGTAGGTCTCCTTTATGTTGATATGAAACTGGAGAATATCAACTTTTGGGTCCTGAGCTTGTGCAACAAACAACTGAGAAGATTAAAGTAATCCAACAATAGTTAAAGGCTGCACAGGATAGACAGAAGTCATACGCCAACAAATGGCGTAGACCCTTAGTATTCCAAGTTGGAGATAGAGTATATCTCAAAGTCTTACCTTGTAAGGGTGTTCTTAGATTTGGAAAGATGGGAAAGTTAGATCTGAGATTTATGGGGCCTTATCCATTCATTGAACAGATTGGAAAGGTAGCCTATAAGCTAGAATTGCCACCTGAGTTGCATAAGTTGAATCCAGTGTTTCATATCTCTATGCTGAGAAAGTGTCATCCTGACACAGAGTTAGTTCTACAACCTGTGGAGGTAGAACTAAATGATGATATATCATATGTTGAAGGACCTGTGTTGATTCTTGATAGAAGAATCAAAAAGCTGAAAAAGAAAGACACATGTCTTGTGAAAGTTCTCTGGCATCATCATGGCATTGAAGAAGCTACGTGAGAACTAGAGGAAGAGATGAGGAGGATGTACCCTTCTCTTTTCTCTTAATGTTTTCGTTGATGATTTTGGGGATGAAATCCCTGTTAGGGGTGTATAATTTGTAACATCCCTGACTTGGGTTATGTGTTAACCCTAGATGTTTTGCTTAATAAGTTTGATTATATGCTTTCTTTTATCTTTTGAAAAGTAATTATGACTCAACATGAACTTATATTTCAATTTTAGTCCTTTTTAAATAAAGTTGAAACAATGTTTTGTTAGTTTTGGACTAAAGTGCAAATTACCCAAGTTGAGGGGTTAACTTGCAAATTGTACATGATAAAATGTTCCTCATATGTTGAATCATCATAGGAATGAGTATGATGTAGTGGTATGGCTTGCACAAGCTTGAGCACCAAGATAGAGCTTGCTGAGCAATCTTTGTGCATTAAAACCTAGTTTTGGTGTAATGTGTAATTTACCCAAAACCTAGGGTTCAATATGCAAAATACCACTTAAAGAGGGTCCCTCATGATTCTTGGAATCATTTAGAGAAAATAATTTGAGAGGGGAGCCTCATTTGAATCATTTTGGAAGAAAGAAAATCTTGATATTAAAATAATCAAGATTTAAGCATAAATGGAACTTTACTTCAAATTAATGCAAAAATAAATATATTAATGGTAATGCCCTTAAACCAAATATTTGAAGGTTGAATTTGGATACATGTGGATGTCCTTATTCCTTGCAAAGTCCATGGAAATATCTACGTGAATGGAGAGCCCACTCACATTAGTTAATTAAAAGTAATATCCACTCAAATATGGGATATTAGTATTATATGAATTAAGGAGCTTAATTGCTTTTCTTTTAAATTGTGGATAATGAAGAATAATTAAAGGAAAAGGAGGATTCCTTCATATGCAAGGAGTAAAGGGGGTTAAGTGGCACCAATTTGGGGAGTTGGAAGGATTGCTTTTCAACTTTCTCTCTCCTTGAAAATCCTTACATACACTTCATTTCCCATTCAACCAAAGACTTTTTTTTTCAGATTTTCTTTCTTCCTTTCTTTGGAGAGCACAAGGGGACTAAGGAGCAGCAGGGGAACAAACTCCAACCTGTAGGTAAGCTCCTTGATCATCTTCAACCTCAAATTCATGGTGGAAATCACAATTCAATGCTTGATTTCTTCTATTCTCCAATCAATCTTCAAGCCTAACCAATCTTTTTCACTCAAAAAGTTGAGCACGAGCTTGGGATAGTTGAGAAAGCTTCTTCCACCATTAAATACGTCGAGTTGGAGCTTTGAAGCATTCTTGAAGGCGGGTTATATAACTTGAACCCATTTACATCATTATTCAATCCCAATTTTACAAGTTATGTGGATTTCTCCTTCTTCTTGATTAATTGCTTGTTGTAATGGATGATTTTATGAAATCAGTAGTAATGTGAACCTTAGAAACGAAGGTAGATGATGATGACATCATATTGGACATTTTTTTCCAAAATTTGCAACTCCAATCGGTTTCCAATAAAATTGGTCAATCGATTTCACCAAATCGTATGAGGAATTGGGTTCAAAACGGTTTGGGACAGTTGACCGTTTGGATTGAGTTGATTGTTTGGTTGAGTTGACCATTTGCATTTGAGTGGACCGTTTGGAATTAAACAGTTTCTAAACTGTTTGATGATTAACAATCTCCAAGATCGTTTGGTGTTTAGGGTTTCAAAAACTGATTGAATGGAAACAATTTTCAAAACCATTTGAGGTTGATGATGTCATAAATTGATGTTGATCCAATGCTATTTAATTGAATTAATTCCAAAGGGTTCAACACTTGAAGGTTCATTGAGTATCAAACTTTAAATCGATTTGTTAAAGAAACCCTAATTGAATTCCACCAGTTTCAATGATGGGATGGGTCAAACGGTCTCAAGACTATTTGACACCAAATGGTCTCAAGACCATTTGAGGGCAATTGACCTCAAGACCGTTTGAGGTCAGGTCATGCCAAGGTTAAATGGTGAATCAATGGTTCAATTGAAGAGTGGATCAATGGTTCGGTTGATAGGTGGTTCAATGATTGAAACCCTGAATCGATTTGGTTAATGGAAACCATAATTGGTCCATTCAGTTTTGAGAAGGTTTGGACCAAACGGTCTCAAGACCATTTGGGATCAAACGGTCTCAAACTGTTTGGAGATCCAAGTGGTTTCAAGAATGATTTGTTCATACATTTTCAATGTACTTTTGCTTAAACGGTTTCAAGGGCTAGTTTCTAAAACGGTTTCAAACCGTTTGAGATCTAATTTCATCAAGACCGTTTGAAGATTGAGGTGCTTCAAGACTGTTTGAAGGTCAAGGCACTTCAAGACCCCTTTGAAGGTTTAATTGACTCAAACCATGTAAGTACAATTAATCCCATGATTGTGGATGATGTTTATCAAAGGTAATTACAATGGTTGTACCTTCAAAATACTTAAGTAGTTAGTACCTTTTGAATGGTTAACCTTTGATGATTATGAAAGCAATGACTCGATACAATATGTAATTAGGGTATGATCCTTGATAGAGAGATCATGAAACCCTAATTGAGAAGGGTGATGAACCCTAACCCTAATCTAGGGCAATGTTAAGTATAAACCTAATCTAAGGTGATGTGTAACCCTAATTTAGGGTAATGTTATAAGAAACCCTAATTTAACAGAATGCTTCATGAAAACCCTAATTTTCAGGTAAAGCTACATGAAACCCTAATTTTAAGGGAAATGTTATAAGAAGCCTTAATTCAAGGCAAGAATGTAATGTGAAATCCTAATGTGGGTAATGGGATGATTATTCCTGATTTACATGAATTGAGAAACCCTAACCCTAAAAAGGGTATAAATGATGTTACTTTGTATAGCATGGTGCTAAAATGTAATTGATATAACTGTATCAAGTATACTAACCATGAAGGTATCATGAGTTGATGGACATAGCCAGGTATGAGCTATGATGTATCATTTACTATTCTTATTGGGCCTTGTGAGCCATAATATGCTTTGTTGCCTAGTGAGAGGTAACAAGAGATTAAATGGGCTTTGAGAGCCATGTGAGATGCTTGTGTAATCAGTAGCATGTTTACCTCGGTCAGATGACTCGAAGTTGTTTAGTTACCTGATAAGTGGTAACAAATATTCTTTGATGAACTGAGGGTTTAAATACCCATATTATATAATCATGATGATGAGTTTGTGGAAAGATGAGAATGTTCCTGATGAGATGAGGGATTGAGATCCCAATGCCTTATTAAAGGTTTGAACAATACTTGATGAAAGTATTACACATTCTTTGTAGCAATTGTTAAAATAATTGATGTTTGGAAAACTTGTTTGATGCTAAAATAATATGGTAATATACTTAATTAATCAAGTGATATCATATAATGTAGTTGCCCTGACCACAGATCCATCAGCGTCAGAATTTGCTGAATGGTGAAACGAGTTAAAACTCGGAACACATATTTTTGCATATTTGGGGGTAATTGGGCAATTATATCCTCATGCCCCATAGGAATGGCGGTGGGCTATGTCCTATGTAGGGGATTGGTTACAGACCATACCCAGTATGAGTATGGCTACTGGACATGACTCCATGATATGATACCAGGCATTGGCTATGGGCCATAACCCTAAAGAGATTATATGCTGCGGGCTATAACTCTATAGAGAAGATGCTAATATACCCTGGAAAGCTAATTGCAGTTTGACACGTGATGTCTCTGCCATATAATCTCGTACTGACCGAGAAGGTTGAGGTCTTAGAGTCTGGCTCTTCCATTGACCTTGTGTGATACCCATGCTTAACATATTCGTGGTCGTTTGGAGCATGAATGGTATACTTCATCTCTTTAGGGTATTAATTTTTTTTGTAAAACATAATCAGCCGTGTACCATAATTGCTTAAGGTTGAAATACAAAAACTACTGGCTGATGATATCTTGCTTAGTATAGCAGATAAATGGTATATATGTTCTTTATGTTCCTTATTAAATAAGTGACATGTTGCTTTATAAAGTTATAGCTGAAGTTCTTTGAATAAGAATATTGTTCTAATCTTGACAATGAATTATCTGCTGTTCAACAATTATGATTCCTATGTATAGTTTTCTTCAATTAAACTACAATAATAATGTTTCTGGCGGAGAGTTATATCTCTTGCTGGGGCAATTTACAATTATCTCACCCCCGTGGGATCCAACTTTTTAGGTGGACGCGGATGAGGGATCAGAAACCCTAGAGTAGGGGAAGAGCATCAACAACAACATCAGGGACAATAGTGAATTCTCAGGTGGAGACACTGGCTGTCAAGTCTTGTATATATGTATATAGATTCCTATGTGTCGTCTCTGTACTCTCAGGTCCTTGGATTCAGTAGTTAGTTTAATGAAATGATCTGAGATTTAGGCTTGATGCCTCAATGTTTTCATACTGCCTGAATATAGTTTTAACATGGCAGTTGATGCTTGTAACCTCGAGAAGGAATGGTACAAGAGATGTACTTGTGAACCATAATGTAATTGAACTACCTTGGTTCCTTTTGAAAGAGTTCTCCAATGTATGGATCTCTTTGTAAAAAGTTTTAATTTTTAGTGATTTCTAGTAATTCCGCTGTGAATGATATGCTTCTTCTTAGTTAATGAAGTTTTCGAGAGTTGGATGTCACAGGTAGTCTAGGTCGAGGTAAGTCGGAGCACCCCTGTAGGGAGCGGGGGTCTTGACAAGTAGGGAAGATTACTTATAGTTGTGTGGTACCCAACACCAACCGGAGATGATGGTGCCACCAGTGTTACGTGTTGTAGTGATCAATGGTTAGTAGGTCCACTGATGTAGATTAAGCCTGAGGGCTTTGTTTCACCACCTGAGTACCCAGGTTGAGAGGTGGAGTCTGAGATATCCGACCACTCCCATTAGCCATCGAGAAGCAGACGTGTCAATGCCCATTGTAGATGAGGTCTTACTCAAGAGATAGGCTTAGGAACCCAGACATGCTTCTAAGCCTTGTACAATGAGATTGTAGCTTGCTGCAATTCTTTCACATGTTGCGGTACACTTCATGTGGGATTAATGCATAATAAGATGAATGAGAGGCTAACCAAGTGTGTGAAGTTATTCAGTTACTCTTTTAGTCTTCTTGGATTATTAATTTTCTTTGTGCTTAGTCAAGAATGTTTATATATTTATTCACCCTTGTAGACGTCTACAGTATTGTGCCATATATATATTTGTGAATGATTAGTCTCTTAAAAGCTTACTACTATTATAATTGATATTAGTTGCTCAATAGTATATATGTAATTATATAAGTGTTGTAAACTATTTCTTTGAAGTACTCATTCAATGAGCGAGTAGACTCACCCCTCTACTCAAAAGTTTTAGGGATAACTCATGGATCAAAGATGTCTTAGCAACAACACAAATCTTCTATAGGAGTTAAGTATGAGATTACTTAAGTTCAGTCAGTCTCTGTCACTCTAGGTCCTTATATAGAGTTGAGAGAGAGTTCTAAATGATGATTTGTATCTTTTTTCCCTTAATAATAGAGTATATATTTAGTTATCATGTTGTATGTACATGTAAGTGTGAGGAACATAATGAATGTGTGGATGTATATCATTAATGTTGATATTATATTAGAGCAATCAAGGTTTAATTCTCTTGTAAAGTTTGTTTATGTGATTGAATGTGTGGAAACAAAAAGTTTGAAATAAAGGAAAAAAAGTTGGGAGTGAACTTTGTATTAAGTATAATCCTCAAACTTATGCCCTTATCTCATGATTAGTGGTAGTCATGGGATGTGGGTGTAACATCTTGGTATCAGAGCTTAGGCTGAGTTGTCAGAGACCATTAGGATAGAAAGTTAGAGTTATATGTGTGGCAGATAGGAGGTGATGTGTCTAGCTTTGGGAGGTCTGAGTATTTAGATACCCATGCCCGATATTTGAATACTTAGGTTGACCAATATCAAGGTACTTTATCTATTATTCTATGGATACCCTGGCCATGCATACAGTGGGGGATGGGCTAGAGAGAAACCCTAGAAATATTAGGGTTAGAAGACAAGAAATTAGTAAAGGAATAAAGCATAAAGATAGTATCAATATTATATTTTTACTAGAGATGAATATAAATTCTCTTGTTCATTTGAATTCAAATGTTCATTTATCAGAATTATATATGGTTCTTTAAGATTGTTGTAATGAGATTACTTCATTTTTTTATTCTTGGTATCATATAGACCAAAAATGATTAGTAAATGAGTTTTCCCTAAGTGGACATTTTTTCCACATGTTTGAGATAAGTAGGAGTTGGTTAATCCTTAGTAGCTCTTGGTTTCAGGACTGTAGGTTTTGTCTGGTCTGACTGGAAGGGTGCGTTACTGGGATCTAGTGACTCCTATTAACAATATAATAAGAGTAGATTTTGGATTTAGACCCACATCATAGTGAGAATGCATATACACTAAGATGTTGAAATGTAAAGGAAAGATTAGAATAGCTAAGAATCAATTGGAGCTGATATCTGAGATCCAACTTTGGGGCCTCAGATAAGAAACCCTAAATTGGGAATGAAGGAAGAGGGATATAGATCCAAGCCATACATCAATATGTAACATACAAAATGAAGAAGAAATGATGTATACAGAGAAATGAACTATATAACTAATTGTGGCACTTGTTCAACTGATCTATGATAATCGGGTCCTTGCATGTGAAAGAATTCCCTCCCTCTATCTTTCAAGAACAATAAGAGGGCATTGCATTCTCAAGCCTAAGAAACTTCCTAAGAAGGCATTTTCTTGTGTCCAATTTGAAATCAAGGAAACATAAGAGAAAACTACATGGAAAGCCAAGATAGAAAGAATCAATTAGACTGAATGGATCATATAATCAAGTAAAATGTACTTATGTACTCGATAACAAAATGAAAATAGCATAAAAGAATTATGTATGCAATAAAGTACATAGAAGTGAAGTTCAAAAGAATGAAAGTGAAGAGAACTAAATCCACATGTAAATTATAAGACTAGGATAAGAAACTAAGATGAAACAAAAATGGAAGTGATGCAAATGATAAGTTTGATTTAGAAAGAAGTGTTACATGATATAATGGAGAGCATGGAATATGTAATTTTATCATAAAGTTTAACGTATTCATACTTACTAGCTTTTAATTCAAAGTCTCTATTTAGTAGCAGCCTAGTTGACATCAAGTGTGCTCAATATGTTACCAGTAATGAAATAGAACTAGTTCTTGAAAGAAGAACAAAGGTGCGGCTAAATAAATGAAAAACTCATATAAAGGTAAACTGTATCAAGAATTTAAAGGCTTGATTAAAAAGGAAACTATGGTAAACCCCTGCATGAGTCGTTTGATTCAAAATGAAGGACATCTAATGTATTATGCATAAGATGAAGCTAGTAGGGAGAAGACTTATTTAGAATTTCAACTAGATAAAAGTAAAAAGATGATAAGGTTTATATGTCATGGAATATGGAATCATACACAAGAGTTATAAACATGATCATAAGAAATAAGTAAAAGTAAATATTCACATAGGTAAAAGTAGAAAACATCCAGCCGATGATAGAAAATAAAGAAGAGGCTAAAATATGAGAAAGTAATATAGATGATAAAAGAGAGAGATTGGGAGTTGCGGGAATAAGCTAAATAGTCTAGTCTCCTTGGTGATGAGTAATTAAACCCAGATATGAGAATTGTGTTAAGTGAATACTTGAAGATTGGAATTCTAGATCTTAGAATCACCTTCTCTTTTGTATCCTCCCTAATGAGAGTAATGTGGAGATGAAGTGGAAAGAGAATAAATTTTGAATGATGCATAACCACCATGGTAAACATGTCTATTAAATGTATTAATGACACATAACACGAAGATGTAACCCTAGTAAGGTAATTAAAGAAGATAGCCTATTATAAATGTCAAGTACGAGAAAAAAAATTCAAGTGGTAAAGATAAGGAAGACTTTAGTAAACCTCAAGAGAGCTAAAGTTTGCATACCTAAATAATGGAGTAAAATCGTGTCACAATAACATCATGTTTTTTTATAAGGATTAAACCCTAGATAGTTTAGGGTTGTAACAGTTAAAGGGATGTCAATAGTGATTTGACCATGAGCATGACCATTCTATAAAATAAATTTTTGAGATCATCAATATGAGAAGAAAATAGCAGTTATAGTATTCATGGGTTTAAAGGTTGCAAATGTTAAAGATAGATAAAAAAATATGGAAATGAGTATGAACGAAGGATAAGAAATAGATTTGAAATATAAGAAGTGTGATCTGAATAAAAGGAGAAGTGCAACATGAGAAAAGTGTAATCTAAAATAAATTCTTACAGTAATAGCAGGAATGATGAATAATCTATTCTTACCTTGAATGTTTTAATGTTAGGGATGTTTATTCTAGATGATCAGAATGAGAAGGATAAGTAAGAAGAAGTTGTAACGCAGAAGAAGAGAAACTAGAGAATAAATGGCTTTCAACAATATGTGAATTTTTTTAAAGAAGTATAGTTTGTTGAAGGCATATAAAGGGATGAAAATTTATTTTACATACGAATTCAGTTGTACATGTGCAAGAAATATACTAAATTGGAACAAGTTTTTGGGCTTCAATCATTCATATTAGTAAATTGACTCAGTTTTATACAATTATTGTTACTTCTAGTCTTGCAATTTAATGGAGCTTTTCTATTAGAGTGACAAAATAGTAAAATTTAAAATAGAAAGGTGAACTGTCTTTAAAAACACTGATGTGATGTAGAAAAATAAGTACTAATTGAAGTGTATGAGTTAACATAGTGGGATAATATTACCAGTACTGAGGTAACACCTCAACAGGGTATGGCATGGTTAAGAATGGTTGTTTGTCTTTCTCTTTCCTATTATTGATTGTGACATAGAAAAATTCTTCTACTATCATTGAGTAGGCATGCTTTAAATTTGTTGTGATTAGATGAGAAACAAATGACTCAATGTTGAAAATAACATCCTAATATGAAATAAAATAGTATAGTGACATATAAGATTTCAGAAGTTTAAAATAAACTTTGAATATACTTTGTTTGCATATTTATGTTTCAGGGACAAAACTTTTTAAGGGGGTGAGGATTGTTATGACCACATTTGTGCTTAATTGGTAAACTAGGGTTTACCTAAATGATTACATGCTTGATTACATTGAACATCGTTAAGACTCGGCAAAATTAGGGTTTTGATAGTACACAAATATGGAATTTGATCAGGATAGTAATGTGGTATATGATTTTTCATATTTTCTATGTATCTTTAATATAATTTATTTTGGATATGATATGGATAACTCAATCATGCATGCTAGTGAAAACTTTCAGAATATTTGGTTATTCTTTGAATGTGGTTCTCAGTCAAACTATACTTCGACTGAAATGCTGACAGAGTGTTGTTTACAAGTGAAGTGTTTGATTTTTAGTTATTTATTGGTAACTCCAAATGATTTGAAATTTATATTAGAGAACTGAATTTATATGTTATACATCATGCTAAATTTTGATAATTTTTTGAGGATGTTTGACCTCTAAATAAACTAATTACCATAATGTTTATATAGTAATAAAAATATGCTAAAATAAGAAAAAGTAAAGTGAGGGGTTACTGTGTAAATTACCCAAGCACCTCAATTGCTATATATGATAAATATAGCACACAAGGAGATCTCATAGTTCGTGATCCATTCTAGAGAATGAAATTCCAGAGAGAGAGGAGAGTTAGGGTTTTGAGAGGAGAAAGTGGTGGAGATGTAGACCTCGGGTTTCTCTATCTGAGATATGATGAAATCAAGTAAGTTTAGCTTATTTGCATATCCTTTCATGGTGAATCTTCACTCACATGTCAACATTCCATCCATCCTCTGATTTGATTCAAAATGGTATCAAATCTTTTGTTTTCTAACTCATTCTTCATAATCCCCCATTTCTAGGGTTTCCAATTTGAAAGGAAGAAGAAACTGGTGATTTGCTAGGGGTTTGATATGGATTCAAGATTTTTAGAGATGTTCTATGTTTTTAAGGTGTTTTCACACCTTAGGGTGAGTGGGTACTTCCTTTTAATAGTACATTGAACAAAAATGAGTTAAATCATCAATAATCTTCAATTGCTTAGTATGCGAGTACAAACCCTAAGTTGCCTGTTTGAACTAGCTTTTGCAAGATGATATAAAATGGATTATTTCTCTCTTGAGATGAATTTCAGATGATGAAATCACATTAGAAATGGTTACAATCCATATAAATGAGAATTCTTAAAGTAATTGTAGAGGTTATATGAATATATTGAAATTTAGGATTTTTGGCTATGACTGAAATTATTGTATAGTTAAATAAAAAATTTGCCGACCTAAATCACTTTGTTTATGAATCATTGTTTATCTAAATATATAGTACATTATATTAGATACTATCTTGGATTTTGTGTGATGTCATCAATGTTTTCCTGATATCTCAGTAATGAGGGTGAAGCCCTAGATGAGTGGAAAGTTGGAAATTTGCGAATAGATATTGTGAAATCCATTTGAAGTGATTTTGTTGACATCATAGACTTTATTTATTCAATGTTATTCTTGATTTATGATATCTCAATGAATGGCATTGAAACCCAAATTTCTCTCAATTCTAAGATTTCATACATATATTGATTGTATATGAATGTTTGAAAGCAATCTTTATTCAGTGAATGTATATGACATTAAATCCTTATGCTAGTCATGTGAGAAGTGAATGAGGTAAATGAATCCCTAAGGATAGGGTGTTCAGTGAATCAAGTATTATGATATCAACATTTCTCAGTATGAATGTGGTGATAATTAACTATTTAGTTTGTGATAAATATTATCAGATGATCTACGACATGAACTATTTATAAAACTAAAGTAAGATATGTTGATGTGATGATTGAATTATGAATATAAAAAGTGAATTATACATTTAGATACCCTAAACACTGTAGAATCCTTACAGGATGAGGCCTGCACTGTGGGGAAAAAATGGTTTCCTGACTATAGGTAATCCAGATTGAGGTAAGCCGGAGTGCACCGGTATGGTGTGGGGGTCTTGACAAGTAGGAAAGACTCCTTATAGTTGTGTGGTACCCAACACCAACCAGGGATGTCGGTGGTACCAGTGTTACATGTTGTAGTGATAAGTGGTTAATAGGTCCACTGATGCACAATAACCTTGAGGGCTTTGACTCACCGCTTGAGTACCCAGGTTCAGAGGTAGAGTTTGTGATATTCGGCCACTCCCATTTGATGCCGATAGGAAGATGAGCTGAGGCCCAATGCAGATGGGGTCTTACTCAAGAGATAGGCTTAGCAACCCCGGCATGCTTCTAAGCCTTGTACAGTGAGATTGTAGCTTGTTGTGATTCTTTCACATGTTGTGGTACACTTCATGTGGGTTTACAGCATAATAAGATGAATGAAAGGTTAATTGTTGGGTTTTAGGGGAGACAGAGAAGGTAGCAGAAATAAAAAACTTTCTTTTCCAAAACCCAGAATAAAGGAATCGTGTCAATGTCTATACAATAGGAAGGATGGTTTGTGGAGGCGTACCTTGTCCCGAGGCTTTCTCAGAGACATTACCTCGCGGCTTGTGTGGTCTTCACCTCCAGTCTTGGACGGTGTCTGTGCAGCTCCTGGTCTCACTGGACTCTCAGGATTGATAATTGTCCTCCATGCGACAGAAGTCTCCAGCCTCTGTAATCGTCCACACAGACTGCCTGGAACTCCGATCTCCTTGTCCCATAAGGAATTGGAAGGAGTCATACCCTCATGTCGGCGTACGAGTCACCGACACACTCTCCTACAACTAGTTGCCTTTCTACAGTTGTCTTTCCCTTGTTGTGCCTCCCTTATCGGGTAGCACTTGCTCGGGCTCTCTTGGTTACCAAAACAGAGAGAACGACAACTTTGTAGAGCAACTGGTGCTCTGAGTTGTACTTTGAGAAGCCACCAATACCCCTATATATATAGGAGGGTCATGGGATAGGGTTCTCTACCCCGAGCAATGCGGGATTATAGCAGGAGTAGAAGGGTTCAAAATTTTCCACAAGAAAACCAATTGCGTCAACTGAACCTATCGTTTCAACCCTAAAACGGTCGTTTGGGGACCTCAACTGATCGGTTCACACCTGAACTGATTGTTTGGAACACCTTAGCCGATTGGTTCACTTCTGAGCTGATCGGTTTGTGGTCCTGGTCTAAATCAAATTGACTTTAATATTTGTTTCTGATTAATCAAATATTAATCCTTGTTCAAATCGAATTTGTACAAGTGAAACAAATTGTATTTGCAAAATAGTCTTATGATTTTCCAAACGATCTCGGTTAGACCAGTTGAGCTGATAGGTTTAACCCTTGAACCAGTCATTTCAGCCTGTCTTGAGACGATCGGTTCATCACATGAGCCGATCGCTTCACTAACCTGAGTTGATCGGTTCATCACATGAGCCGATCGGTTGGGGCAACAGACTGTGCAAATCAGTCAATCGCAGTTTCAATCAATCCGGTACTCTAATCAATTGGTCCAACACCTTGAACACTATGATATTGAGCTATCAATTGATTGAGTGTTTAATTGAACTACTAAACTCTTTTAGTAATCAATCTAAACATCATTTGTGGATAAACTCCTCTTCCAGGTTAAATCCTATGTGTGTGACCTTGCATGTCCATTTCATGTTGGCAGTGAAAGTCCATAACACTTATGACTTCACAAGCAAAGAGCGGTGCCTAGTCGCACATTAGTTGTGGATAAACTCCTCTTCCAGGTTAAATCCTATGTGTGTGACCCTGCATGTCCATTTCACGTTGGCAGTGAAAGTCCATAACACTTATGACTTCACAAGCAAAGAGCGGTGCCTAGTCGCACATCAATGCTACCCAAGTGAAATAGAAAGTTGGAGAGCAACTTTCAATCCTACAATCTGTGAATGGTGTTACAATGAATGTATAATTCATTTGTCACTAATGTCCTTAATGAACTCAAGGCATAGTACAGTCATCCTTTCATGTTCATCCATTTCCTTGATCTCAGAGTAGACTGGGTGAGATGTGTGTGACATCAATATCTCATATTGATTCACACATGCATGCACATGCCTTTCTCAATCCTACTCATCAAGTGGCCATGGACATCAAACTCCCTTAGTAGGGACAAATCCCATATCTATCACTCACCCCTCAAAAGCCCCATGTGTCAAAGTCACCCAATCATCACCTTTATAACAACCCATGTTTCAGGACTGTGTTTGATAATGTCAATGTGTACCCAATGACATGTGTTGAGTGTAGTGATTTTAGGTCAAAGAATCACACTCACCACCATCACTGTGAAAGTTGACTGTGACTACCAAATCATGGTTCCATGTGTCACTCTCACGGTAGGTCTGTCCGGTACACTTGTTCTCTAACAAGTACCTATGTGCTTGGTTTGATATCACTATATCATGACTAACGAGATTTTGTCATCAACCAACACACAATCTAGTCTTTAGTGTTATTGATGTCTATGGTTATTTCCACAATAACAACTGACTAAGGAAAAAACAAGAGTGTATACTCTTAACATCCGTATGATCTTATTGTTTAGGTCCTGAACCTAAAATCATACGTCATCGAGTAAACAATTCTTTAGACATCTATTATGTTACACTATCATCTTAGAATTAGTTAAAACATATAGATCTGAAATTGCCTTTATTATTATTCAAATCAATTACAAAGTATCCCATTACAATCATCACATGACTTGCTCTATGGGAATCCATACCAACAGACTCCCACTTGCACTTAGAGCCTGTCACCTAGGAACCTCAGTCCTTGTGACCTAGCATGACCATCATGCTTCCACTGAGAAAGGGCCTTCGTTAGTGGATCAATTATATTGTCTTCAGTTGATCTCTTGTATGATATGGAAGCGACGTAGTATGTGCTTGGACCACTGATGTGATCTGGGCTCCTTAGCTTGAGCAATAGCTCCATTATTATCACAATACAGCTCAATTGCATCACAACTACTGGGAACTACACCAAGTTTAGAGATGAACTTCCTGATCCACACAAATTCCTTTGCTACATGTGAAGCAGCAATATACTCAACCTCTGTAGTAGAATCGACAACTGTTTCTTGCTTGAAACTCTTCTAGCTCACATCTCCATTGTTTAGGCAAAATACAAATCCTGATTGCGATCTATAATCATCTTTATTGGTTTGGAAGCTTGCATCGGTGTAACCCTTTACTACCAGTTTTTCCTTGCCGCCGTATACAAGGAACTGATCCTTAGTCCTTCGCAAGTACTTGATGATGTTCTTTACGACTGTCCAGTGAGCATCCCCGAGATCTGACTGGTACCTGCTGGTCATGTTGAGTGCATACGAGACATCTGGGCGTGTGTACACCATAGCGTACATGATGGATCCGATGGCTGATGCATATGGGATCCCATTCATAGACACCCTCTCTTCATAGTATTGGGGACATTGAGCTCTAGAGATGGTGACTCCATGTATCATGGGGATGTTGCCTCTCTTTTAGTTCTCCATGCTGAACCGCTTCAGCCCTTTGTCAATGTACGTGCTTTGACTTAGTCCGAAAAGCCTTTTAGATCTATCTCTATAGATCTTAATACCTAGAATGTAGGATGCTTCTCCTAAGTACTTCATTGAGAAAGTATTCCCAAGCCAAGTCTTTACCTTCTCTAAGGCTGAGACATCATTCCCCATCAATAGTATGTCATCCACATATAATATGAGGAATGTGGTTGTGCTCCCACTAACCTTCTTGTACAAAAAAGGTTCATCTTCATTTTGAATAAAGCCAAACACTTTGACTTCCTCATCAAATCGAAGATTCCAACTCCGAGATGCTTGCTTCAATCCATAGATTGACCTTTGTAGCTTACAAACTTTATTGCATTCTTTGTATCTGTAAAACCTTCAGGTTGTGTCATGTACACATCCTCATTTATATTCTCATTAAGGAATGCAGTTTTAACATCCATTTGCAAAATATCATAGTCATAGTAAGCCACAATAGAAAGCATGATCCTGATGTACTTAATCATGGCAACTGGAGAAAAAGTTTCATCATAGTCAACACCTTGAACTTGTCGGAAACCCTTTGCAACCAATCTTCCTTTATAAATTTGCACATTGCCATCCATGTCGGTCTTCTTCTTGAAGACCCACTTGCACCCTATGGGTTTTACCCCTTCGGGTGGTTCCACCAAATCCATACGTTGTTGGAGTACATGGATTCCATCTCAGATTTCATGGGCTCAAGTAATTTCTCAAAATCTGGTCCCTCCATAGCCTTATATAGGCAGTTGGATCACCATCTATGATCAACTCACCACCTTCCTGAGTCACAAGGTATCCAAACCTCTCAGGTTCAAGGCATGTCCTACTAGATCTATGAGGTCCTTGTGTTACTTGAGGAGACTGAGATTCCACAACACCTTGTGAATCTCTATGTTCCTCTTGTACATCTACCAGTTCAATGTTTTGTTGTTGGGCTTGAACCTCTTCAAGCTCTATTTTCCTCCCACTCTTTCCTCTGGAAATAAATTCCTTTACTAGGAATACATCTGTCCTAGCAACAAACACTTTGTTGTCAGTAGGGTGGTATATATAGTATCCCCTTGTTTCCTTGGGGTATCCAAAAAAATAACATTTATCACACTTGGGTCCAAGCTTATCAGGAAACATTTTCCTGACATAAGCCTCACAACCTTAAATCTTAATTAAAGACAAATTGGGACGCTTCCCGTGCCATATCTCATATGGTGTCTTTTGAACTAATTGAGATGGTTCTCAGTTAAGTGTAAACACGGAAGTTTCAAGAGCATGACCCCAGAAGGAAACCAGAAGATCAACAAAACTCATCATTGATCGCACCATATCCAATAAAGTGTGGTTCCTTCTTTCAGACACACCGTTATGCTATGGTGTTCCAGGCAGAGTCCATTCTGATACGATACCACGGGCTCACAGAAGGTCCTCAAACTCCTGGCTTAAGTATTCTCCACCTCGATCAGATCAAAGCGCTTTAATACGTTTACCAAGTTGGTTCTGTACTTCATTCATGAAATCCTTGAACTTTTCAAGGGTTTCTGACTTATGTTTCATCAGGTACATAATAACATCATGTTTTTTTATAAGGATTAAACCCTAGATAGTTTAGGGTTGTAACAGTTAAAGGGATGTAAATAGTTATTTGACCTTGAGCATGACCATCTCTATAAAATAAAATTCTGAGATCATCAATACGAGAAGAAAATAGTAGTTATAGTATTCATGGGTTTAAAGGTTGCAAATGTTTAAGATAGATAAAGCATATGGAAATGAGTATGAATGGAGGATAAGAAATAAATTTGAAATATAATAAGTGTGATCTGAACAAAAGGAGAAGTGCAACATGAGAAAAGTGTAATCTAAAATAAATTATTATAGTTATAGCAAGAATGATGAATAATCTATTCTTACCTTGAATGTTGTAATGTTAGGGATGTTTATTCTAGATGATCAGAATGAGAAGGATAAGTAAGAAGAAGTTGTAACGCAGAAGAAGAGAAACCAGAGAAAATAAATGGCTTTCAACAATATGTGATTTCTTTTAAAGAAGTATAGTTTGTTGAAGGCATACAAAGGGATGGAAATTTATTTTACATACGACTTTAGTTGTACATGTGCAAGAAATATACTAAATTGGAACAAGTTTTATGGTTTCAATCATTCATATCAGTAGTTTGACTTAGTTTTATACAATTATTGTTACTTCTAGTCTTGCAGTTTATTGGTGCGTTTCTATTAGAGTGACAAAATAGTGAAATTCAAAATAGAAAGGTGAACTGTCTTTAATAACACTGATGTGATGTAGAAAAATAAGTACCGATTGAAGTGTATGCGTTAATATAGTGGGATAATATTACCAGTACTGAGGTAATACCTCAATAGGGTATGACATGGTTAAGAATGGTTGTTTTGTCTTTCTCTTTCCTATTACTGATTGCGACATAGAAAAATTCTTCTGCTATCATTGAGTAGGCTTGCTTTAAATTTGTTGTGATTAGAAGAGAAACAAATGACTCAATGTTGAAAATAACATCCTAATATGAAATACAATAGTATAGTGACATATAAGATTTCAGAAGTTTAAAAGAAACTTTGAATATACTTTGTTTGCATATTTATGTTTCGGGGATGAAACTTTTTAAGGGGGTGAGAATTGTTTTGACCACATTTGTGCTTAATTGGTACACTAGGGTTTACCTAAATGATTACATTCTTGATTACATTGAACATCGTTTAGACTTGATCCATGATAGTAGCTCAATTGTGATGTTTCAAACCTAATAAGAAACGATAAATATGATTTTAGATTAAAGAATTAGGGTTTGAGAAATGTAAACCCTAATTCGGCAAAATTAGGGTTTTGATAGTACACGAATATGGAATTTGATCAGGATAATAATGTGGTATATGATTTTTCATATTTTCTATGTATCTTTAATATAATTTAATTTTGGATATGATATGGATAACTCAATCATGCATGCTAGTGAAAAATTTCAGAATATTTGGTTATTCTTTGAATGTGGTTCTCAGTCAAACTATACTTTGACCAAAATGCTGACAGAGTGTTGTTTATAAGTGAAGTGTTTGATTTTTAGTTATTTATTGGTAACTCCAAATGGTCTAAAATTTATATTAGAGACATGAAATTATATTTTATACATCATTCTAAATTTTCATAATTTTTTGAGGATATTTGACCTCTAAAATAAACTAATTACAATAATGTTTATATAATAATAAAAATATGCTAAAATAAGAAAAATTAAAGTGAGGGGTTACTGTGCAAATTACCCAAGCACCTCAATTGCTCTATATGAGAAATCTAGCACACAAGGAGATCTCATATTTCGTGATCCATTCCAGAGAAAGAAAATTCTAGAGAGAGAGGAGAGTTAGGGTTTTGAGAGGAGAAAGTGGTGGAGATGTAGACCTCAGGTTTCTCCATCTGAGATATGATGAAATCAAGTAAGTTTAGCGTATTTGCATATCCTTTCATGGTGAGTCTTATCTCACATGTCAACATTCCATCCCTCCTCTGATTTGATTCAAAATGGTAACAAATCTTCTGCTTTTCTAACTTTTGCTTCATAATCCCCCATTTTTAGGGTTTCCGAGTTGAAAGGAAGAAGAAACTGGTGATTTGCTAGGGGTTTGATATGGATTCGATATTTTTAGAGATGGGCTATGTTTTTAAGGTGTTTTCACACCTTAGGGTGAGTGGGTACTTCCTTTAAATATTAGATTGCACAAAAATGAGTTAAATCATCAATACTCTTCAATTGCTTAGTATGCGAGTACAAACCCTAAGTTGCCTGTTTGAACTAGCTTTTGCAAGATGATATGAAATGGATTATTTATCTCTTGTGATGAATTTCATATGATGAAATCACATTTCAAATGGTTACAATCCATCTAAATGAGAATTCTTAAAGTAATTGTAGAGGTTATATGAATATATTGAAATTTTGGATTTTTGGCTATGACTGAAATTGTTGTATAGTTAAATAAAAAAATTTGTCGATCTAAATCTCTTTGTTTATGAATCATTGTTTATCTGAATGCATAGTACATTATGTTAGATACTATCTTTGATTTTGTGTGATGTCATCAATGTTTTCCTAATATCTCAATAATGAGGATGAAGCCCTAAATGAGTGGAAAGTTGGAAATTTGCGAATAGATATTGTGAAATCCATTTGAAGTGATTTTGTTGACATCATAGACTTTATTCATTCCATGCTATTCTTAATTTATGATATGTCAATGAATGGCATTGAAACCCAAATTTCTCTCAATTCTAGGTTTTCATACATATATTAATTGTATATGAATTTTTGAAAGCAATCTTTATTCAGTGAATGTATATGACATTAAAACCTTATGTGAGTCATGTGGTAAGTGAATGAGGTAAATGAATCCCTAAAGATAGGGTGTTCAGTGAGTCAAGTATTATGATATCAACGTTTCTCAGTATGAGATGCGGTGATAATTAACTGTTTAGTTTGTGATAAATATTATCAGATGATTTACAGAATGAATAGTTTACAAAACTAAAGTAAGATATGTTGATGTTATGATTCAATTGTGAATTTAAAGAGTTAATTAGACATTTAGATACCCTGAACACTAGACAATCCTCACAGGATGAGGCCTGCACTGTGGGGAAGAAAGTGTTTCTTGACTGGAGGTAATCCAGATTGAGGTAAGCCGAAGTGCACCAATAGGGTGTGGGGGTCTTGACTAGTAGGACAGACTCCTTATAGTTGTGTGGTACCCAACACAAACTGGGGATGTCGGTGGTACCAATGTTACATGTTTTAGAGATCAGTGGTTAATAGGTCAATGATGAACAATAAGCTTCAGGGCTTTGACTCACTGCTTTAGTACCTAGGTTCAGAGGTAGAGTTTGAGATATTCGGCCACTCCCATTAGCCATCGATAGGTAGATGATCTGAGGCCCACTGCAGATGGGGTCTTACTCGAGAGATAGGCTTAGCAACCCTGGCATGCTTCTAAGCCTTGTACAGTGAGATTGTAGCTTGCTGTGATTCTTTCACATGTTGTGGTACACCTCATGTGGGTTTAGGGCATAATAAGATGAATGAGAGGTTAATTGTTGGGTTTTAGGGGAGACAGAGAAGGTAGAAAAAACAAAAAAATTTCTTCTCCCAAACCCATAATAAAGGAATCGTGTTAACGTTTATACAATAGGAAGTATGGTTTATGGAGGCGTACCTTGTCCTGAGGCTTGCTCAGTGACGTTACCTTGTGGCTTGAGTGGTCTTCACCTCCGGTCTTGGATGGTGTCTGTGTAGCTCCTGGTCTCACCGGGACTATCGTGATTGACAACTATCCTCCGAGCGATAGAAGTCTCCCGCCTCTACAGTCATCCACACAGACTTCCTGGAACTCCAATCTCCTTGTCCCACAAGGAATCAGAAGGAGTCGTACCCTCCTGTCGGCATACTAGTCATCGACACACTCTCCTACAACCAGTTACCTTTCTGCAGTTGTCTTTCCCTTGTTGTGCCTCCCTTATCGGGTAGCACTTGCTCGACCTCTCTCGGTTACCAAAACCAGAGAGAATGACAACGTTGTAGAGCAACTGATGCTCTGCGTTGTACATTTGAGACACCCCCAATACCCCTATATATATAGGAGGGTCATGGGACAAGGTTCTCTACCCTGGGCAATGCGGGATTATAACAGGCGTAGAAGGGTTCGAAATTTTCCTCAAAACAACCAATTGCGCCAGCTGAACCGATCATTTCAACCCTGAAACGGTCATTTGGTGACCTCAACCGATCGGTTCACACCTGAACCGATCATTTCAGACACCTGAACCGATCAGTTCACTTCTGATCCGATCGGTTTGTGGTCCTGGTTCAACTCAAATTGACTTTCATATTTGTTTCTGATTAATCAAATATTAATCCTTGTTCAAATTGAATTTGTACAAGTGAAACAAATTGTATTTGCAAAATAGTCTTCTAATTTTCCAAGCGATCTCGGTTAGACCAGTTGAGCCAATCAACTCAACCCTTGAACCAATCATTTATGCCTGTCTTGAGCCGATCAGTTCATGACATGAGATGATCAGTTCACTAACTTGAGCCGATCGGTTCATCACATGAGCCGATCGGTTGGGGCAGCAGACTGTGCAAATCAATCAATCGTAGTTTCAATCAATCTGATACTCTAATCAATCGGTCCAACACCTTGAACACTATGATATTGAGCTATCAATTGATTGAGTGTTTAATTGAACTACTAAACTCCTTTAGTAATCAATCTAAACATCATTTGTGGATAAACTCCTCTTCCAGGTTAAATCCTATGTGTGTGACCTTGCATGTCCATTTCACGTTGGTAGTGAAAGTCCATAACACTTATGACTTCACAAGCAAAGAGTGGTGCCTAGTCATACATCAGTGCTACCCAAGTGAAATAGAAAGTTGGAGAACTACTTTCAATCCTACAATCCAAGAATGGTGTTACAACGAATGTATAATTCCTTTGTCACTAATGTCCTGAATGAACTCAAGGCATGGTACAGTCATCCTTTCAACGTTCATCCATTTCCTTGATCTCAGAGCAGACTGGGTGAGTTGTGTGTGACATCAATATATCATATTGATTCACACATGCATGCGCATGCCTTTCTCAATCCTACCCATCAAGTGGCCATGGACATCAAACTCCCTTAGGAGGGACAAATCCCATATCTATCACTCACCCCTCAAAAGGCCCATGTGTTTAAGTCACCCAATCATCATCTTTATAACAACCCATGTTTCTGGACTGCGTTTGATAATGCCAATGTGTACCCAACGACATGTGTTGAGTGTAGTGATTTTAAGTTGAAGAATCACACTCACCACTATCACTGTGAAAGTTGACTGTGACTACCAAATCATGGTTTCATGTGTCACTCTTGCGGTGGGTCTGTACGGTACACTTGTTCTCTAACAAGTACCTATGTGCTTGGATTGATATCACTATATCATGACTAACGAGATTCTATAATCAACGAACACACAATCCAGTCTTTAGTTTTATTGATGTCTATGGTTATTTCCACAATAACAACTGACTAGGGACAAAACAAGAATGTATACACTTAACATCCGTATGATCTCATCGTTTAGGTCCTGAACCTAAAAGCATACGTCATCGAGTAAACAATTCTTTAGACATCTATCATGTTACACTATCATCTCAGAAACAGTTAAAACATATAGATCGGAAATTGCATTTATTATTATTCAAATAAATTACAAAGTATCCCATTACAATCATCACATGACTTGCTCTATGGGCATACATACCAACATTAACCAAGTGTGTGAAGTTATTCAATTACTCTTTTTATATTTTTGGATTATTAATTTTTTTTGTGATTAAACAAGCATGTTTATATATTGATTCACTTTTGTAGATGTCTATAGTATTGTTCCATATTTATATTTGTAAATGGCTAGTCTCTTTAAAGCTTACTACTATTATAATTGATATCATTTTCTAAATAGTATGTTTGTAATTATATAAGTGCTTTAAATTGTTTCTTTGAATTACTCATTCACTAAGCGACTAGGCTCCCCTTCTACTCAAAATTTTTAGGGATAACTTGTGGATTGAAGATGTCTTTGCATTAGCATAGATCTTCTACAGGAGTTAAGTATGAGATTAGTTAAGTTTAGTCGGTCCCTGTCACTCTAGGTCCTTGTATAGAGTTGAGAGAGAGTTCTAAATGATGATTTGTATCTTTGTTTCCTTAATAATAGAGTATATATCTGGTTATCATGTTGTATGTACATGGAAGTGTGAGGAACAAAATGAATGTTTGGATGTCTATCATTAATGTTGAGATCATATTAGAGTAATCAAGGTTTAATTTTCTTGTAAAGTTTGTTTATGTGATTGAATGCGAGGAAACAAAGAGTTTGAAATCAAGGAAAAAAAGTTGGGAGTGAACTTTGTATTATAATCCTCAAAATTATGCCCTAATCTCATGATTAGTGGTTATCAAGGGGTGTGGATGTAATAGTGAGACATGTCATTTTATTGCATGGATAAAAGTTGTAATACAATTTATGTTTCAAATATTCTTCTCATAGCATTGGAGTCATATAGCTGCGTAATCAGTACTGGTACATTGTGAGTTGCGGTCACAACAAAATTACCTATCATTTTTTTTAAATGGTTATTTTTTCCTCTTAGTCAATCCTTCAAAGATTTTAGCAATAATATAAATGTAGAATGTCATTGATATTTTAATCTAGACTAGATTTTTTTAATTGTAATTGTATATTTTAAAGATGAAATATATATTTCAAAGTGACACATTTTAGAGTTAATAATATGTGTATGTAGGATGAAATATTCTGACTAGAAAAGATGGCTTTTGGCGGCAATTGGCGGCATGACACCAGAGTTCCTGGGGGCAATCCTCCTCCTCCTTCTCAGAGAAGCGAGCATTCCTCTTCTAGAGCACTTCGTGCTGAATCGTTCCTTGACCCTAATGCTAAACCCAATTCTTCTACCACTAAATCCTAGGAAGATCTGATGAAAACAAAGTACTACGACACTTCACTGGAGAAAATGGAAATCGAGATCCATGGCTAGAAGCAAATCTATCCGGAAGAGGAAGTGATTAGGAGTGCGGAGCGATGGAAGAACTTCCTTGCAGGTTACATTGTTGGATTAAAACCATATCTCCCCAGTCTCAAGAGGTATCTTTTGCTGATTTGGATTTTGAAGGGTACGATTGAGGTCATGAACCATGGGTAGGGGTTCTTTCTGATCAAATTCTCGGATGAGTCGGATTTGGACAATGTGCTTGACGTCAGGCTGTATTTTGTTTGAAACAAGTCGATGGTGCTGATGAAGTGGAAGCGAGCGAATGCTCTACGTAGATTCAGGCTTACCGACATGCCTATTTGGATCCATGTACACAACCTTCCACTTGATCTATGGGATATGAAGATGTTCTCGAGGGTATGGTCCTTCCTTAGAAATCCATTATGAATTGATAAGTCTATGTTTCAACTGAGGAAATTGGAGTATGCAGGGCTGCAAGTGTTAATGTAGGTAGGGTCAGATTTCCCAAGTGAGCTTGAAGTCGAAAGTGAAAGAGGCAGTTCTCATGTTATTAACTTTGAGTATGAATGGAGGCCAAATGCTTATTCTGTATGCAAGCTATTTGGGCACAATGACTGCAGTGGGAATGTTACAGATTAAAGAAATAAGAAGGTATGGGTACAAAAGACTCTGCGGGTTGATGCTTCAAAGGTGAATGAAACTAGTCCTGAGACACAATCTATTCTGAACTCCCATTCCTTACCTACTAATGAAGAGTCTGTGTCACAAATCAACTCGAGTTCTACTAATTTAGATTCTACTAAAAACATAGTGATGCAAGTTATGAGTTCTATTAGTGATGGTAGCATCATAGTGGATGCTGCTAGAGAGGAAGATGAGTTCCATGTCCCAAATGACTCATTTGAGGATAACTCTCTTAACTCAAATCCCGATTCTTTAGAGGTTGATAGTATAGTGATAGGGACAGTAGTCAATCTGTCTACTCCACCTGTGGTTGAACATGTGAATGAAGGTGTTGGTTTCGAAGTTTAGAAAGGGTACAAAAGAAAAAAAGGGAAAGTAATGGCTAGGAAACTCCCTGATACTAGTAAGGAAATAGTTTAGAATGACCAAGATTCTTTAACCAACACATTTGATAGATTGAAGATGGACAGAATTGATGGTAACAGTTCTGACTTGCCCCGAACCAGTGAAGTATTGGTGTCAAAGGTTTTAAATGGATAGCTCCATCAACATTTTTTCTTGGAATGTCAGAGGCTTAAATCTTAAAGCCTTGGCAGTCCACAATAAAATAAAGGAGTTCAAACTGAACATTATTATTCTCAATGAAACTAAAGTTAGGGAAACAAAGATGTGCAAGTTTATGACTAGATATTTCTCTGAGTATAGATAGATTTCCAATCATAGATCCCATGCTTTGGGGAGGGTAGTTGTTATGTGGAAAGAAGATGTCTGTCTTGTGAATAAGATCTATGAAACTGATTAGTCTATTCATGCGATGGTTTCTTGTGCCAGTAAAGTCTTCTTTGTCACTATTGTGTACAAGCATAACCCTGACAATGATAACGTCAGACTTTGCAATGAGATTGAAGATATTTATCATGATGTTGATGCCCCTTGGGTTATTCTTGGTGACTTTAATGTTGTGAGAAAAGTGGATGAAAAGTTGAGGTTAGATCCCCCTCAAATAAATCTATGGAAGATTTTTACAACTGTATGTTCAAATGTCATCTATTTGAGCTTAGACTTAATGGTTTCCTACTCTCTTGGGACAATCATCAAAGTGGAAAAGGTTTTGTGGCATCTTATATTGATAGAACCTTATATAATGACAATTGCATGACTGAGTTCGATGATTTTAAGGGTGTTCTTCATTCTAACATTGTTAGTGATCACAAGATCATGACCCTTGACATTGGCGAGAGGGTTAAAGTGAAAACCCCTTTTAGATTTATTAATGCTTGAACTTTTAAATCTAACTTTATTGATACTATTAAGAAAAGTTGGAACAATGATGTTTTGGGGTTTCCTATTTTCAAATTGTTTTCCAAATTTAGAAAGCTTTGATTAGATCTTTTTGAGTGGAATAAGAACCATGTGGGCAATTTCTCTGATAAAGCTAAGGAAAAAGAGTTTTCAGCTACTGAAGCTCAACTGAAGTTGGATTTGGACCCATCCAATATTGTTCTACAAGAAGAAGTATGTGTTAAAAGCAAAGAGGCCACTAAAGCAAAGAGGTAGGAAGAGTCCATGTTTAGGCAAAAATCAAGAGTTACTTGGTTAAAAGAGGGGACTCCAACTCAATGTTCTTTTACTCATCTATCAAAGTTAGAAGGAATTTCAATCATATTAAAGCCTTGTCTATTAATGTCATTGTTTGTGTTGATGTCTCTATCATTAAGAAGCATATTGTGGATTACTATTCTGCCTTGTTTAATTATTCTCATGCTACTGACCTAGGGATTCTGGATGATCTCTATTTTCCTAAGCTTAATGGTGTGGATAACCTTGTCTTGGATGGACACTTTACAATTAAAAATGTTATGGATGTAGTTAAAGGCCTTAACTTAGACAAATGCCCTAGGCCATATGGTTTTAATGGTAAGTTATACAAGGATTGTTGGAGTATTATCTGTACTAAAGTGGTTGAAGTTGTGCTTAGTTTCTTCAACACTAGAAGGTTACTCAAGGAAAAAAATCATACTTTTATCACCCTCATCCCTAAAGTCAAAGATTCAAATGAATTTAAAAATCTCAGACGTATTGCTCTTTGCAATGTGTTTTACAAAATAATTTCTAAGCTCTTAACATATAGATTGCAAAGTGTTATGCCTTCTGTTATTAGTGATAGTCAATGTGATTTTGTACAAGGTAGGAGCATTAAAGATGTTGTTCTTCTATCAAATGAGCTCATTCATGATTTTCATAAGAAAGGATGCAAGCCTAGATTCTGCCTCAAGATAGATATCTCTAAAGCCTATGATTCAGTTTCATGGGAGTCCCTTTTCTATATTCTTCGTTCTATAAATTTTCCACATTGTTGGACTATATGGATCAAGAAATTTTTGAAACCATGACGTATGAGGTTTTGGTTAATGGAGAAGTTACAAAATCCTTCAAGCCTGGTAATGGAGTAAGGAAGGGTGATCCCCTTGATCCTTACATCTTTGTTCTTGTTATGCAGGTGATATCTCTCTTATTTGATAAATAAGTGAAAGAGGACAACCTTAAGCCCTTGAAAGCATTTGATTCTCTAATGATTTCCCACTTGAATTTTTGTATATGGCCTTATGGTGTTTGCTGAAGCTGATGTTTAGAGTTCTATTGCCAATAAAAGAGTTATTCACAAGCTTTATAAGTCGACTAGCCTGAAGATTAATCTTGAGAAGAGTGTAGCTATTTACAGTCTAGGTGTGGATAAATATTGTATTGGTAAAGTTCTAGGAATCAATGAAGGAGCCCTTCCGGTAAGATATCTTGGAATCCCCCTATTCATTGGAAGGATTACTAAAATCCATTGTAGTCTGTTAGTGGATAGAATCAAAAGAAGGATGAATAATTGGAAAGCCTCACAACTATCCATGGTTGGTAGGGTTGACTTAGTTCAACTAGCTCTCACTGCCGCATATCAATATTGGGATTATGTGTTTCCTTTACCCTCTTCTACCTATGAGGAAATAGACAAACTGTGTCGTGACTTCATTTGGGGAAAAATGGATAACAAAAACCTAGTCCATCTTGTTAAGTGGAGTTCTTTAGTTAAACCCAAAACTGAAGGAGGTTTAGGCATAAAGAACATCAGAGATGTAGTCATAGCTTCCTTTATTCTCAATGGGTGGAATATAGATGAGAGAAACGATAGTGTCTGGATAAAATGGGTACATGAAAAACACCTTAGTAAGCAGTCCTTCTAGTCCTTACCTCTCAGTGATTCTCTATCTTGGTTTCTCAGGAAAATGTTGATGGTACGAGAAGTTCTCAGGAATTTTATTGATATCTCCATTGGTAATGGGCTTGATACCTATGTTTGGCATGATCCCTGGATCCCAAAAGCTAAATTTCTGGTTGAGGTTCTTGGTAAGAAAAGTATTATCCAACTCAGTCTTGGCAGTAATGCAAGACTTAGTTTCCTTATTCATGATGGTGACTGGTTCTTTGATGAGTCCAGGCTTCATGTTAAGCTGCATAACATCTTGAAGAACATGCCTCTCCCTAAAGGCAATAGTGATAGCATTGTTTTTTCAGGAAAATCCATTGCCAATCTTAGGGAGGTTATGGAGGAGTTGAGTCTGAAGTTGGGTGCTTCCCCTAATCCTTTCTTTCATTTGTTATGGAAGTACAAAGGTCCTAAAAGTTTTCAACTGTTGGGATGAAGGATGGGCCATGGCAGTGTTCTTACCTCTGGCTATATTAAAAGATTGGATATTAGTCTGCCACAAGATGCCCTATGTGCAAGTCAATTGAAGAAGAGTAGGAACATATGTTCTTCATTTGTCCTTTTACCCGTATAATTTGGAGTCTTGCTGGTTCTGCCTTTACTTTTCAAATCCTTGAGAATTTGGAGGATCTTTGCTCCCTTCAAGGAAGAACGTACTTGATTACTTGCATCTTTGTTTTCCACTGGATATTGAGGGAAAGAAATGACAGAATTCATAGGAATCATGAGAGGCATGTTCAAAGCTTGTGGATGCTTATATTGGATGACATTCATCGAATCCTGGGATGATTTGATGTAGGTTGTTTGCTTTTTTGGATTTGTTTTGATTCCTCTCCATTCCTTTGGTGAGGTCTTAAAATTTGTGTAGTTCCTTTTGTTTCTCTTTCTTTTCCCTCACTGCAAACTCTCTCTATGTAGTTTTTTTGCAAGAGGAGTGTATAGTTACTTGTACATTTTCAAAAATTCAAAAAAAGCAATAGAAGAGATGGGTTCAAAAAAAAAAACAATTAATATATCAATCCCTCAAATATTTTGGCAACAATATATGTGTATAATTTCACAGATGATTTTTTTATCTAGACTAGATTCCTTCAATTATAATTGTACTTTTTTTATTACAACTTAAATAAATATTTAAAGTAACCCATTTTTAACTTAGTGTTAGTAATTTCTGTATGTAGGATGAAATATTCTTAAATACCAGAAGAAAAAAATCTATAATAAGAAAAAGATGAAGAGAATGTTGTGCCAATCTTTCAGAGGAGAAAAAGGAAGAAAATGTGAAAAAGTAGATTCAATTATGCTAAAAGAGAGTTCATGCAATGCAATGTGAATTTGATGAAGAAAATGTCAAAGACAATAAAATCAAATGACTCATTGGATGCTCAGAATTCTTCTCAGTACATGGAGAATCAAAATCTACAGTCCAATGTCTCTGGTGTATGCGAAGTAGGCTCTACGTCCGCTCTTGGTGAAAGAGATTCTAATCTAGATTTTCTGTCCAATATCTCTGGTGTATGGGAAGTAGGATCCATATCCACTCTTAGACAAAGAAATTCTAATCTGGTCTCCTCGAATCAAATGAAAAGAAGAAGTGAAGAAATGAAAAAGACTTTCATAAAATATTTGGAAATACCAACAGAACCTTACACACTTATGGAATGTAGGTGTTTTGATTTTTTGCAAGCAAAATTATTTCCATATGAGGTGAAAACATTTTGTTGTTGTGATGGGGAGATTATTCTGGCACAAAATGATATATAATTGTAGTTACTTGATTTGTATACTTCATCAGAGAAAGATGTTATTCACTTTATACAATGTGTCATAACATATAATAATACATTTTCTTCTACATCTATGGGATTAAAAGAGGATAAAAATCTCTCTAAGACAAACAAAGAAATATATACTTTCAAGGTACAAGGATTATTTATCACTTTATAAATAGATTTGTACCGGAGGATGGAGATTCATCAAATATGTAATTGTATTTTTATGATACTGATCATGAGATTGAAAATAGATTACATCAATCCTCAAGATTAAGAGAGAATGTAGTTCAGATAGTGGTCAATACATTGTTGACAAATCCATACTCAGAATTATTTCAAAGTTAGAATGATTCAAACAACTTTGAAGACGTTCAATTTTTTCTCAAGTCAAATCCAACTATACATCAAGGGATTCAAAATGTTCCATCTGCTTTACAAGTCGCTAGAATTTAGATTGAAAATGAACATGACAATCATAGTTACATAAATTTCCAATTTGATATTCATGTTTATACAAACATTGAAAATAGTCATTCTGTGAATTATTACTATTACTATTATGATCCATTACAATACCCATTTTTGTTTCCACATGGTGAAGTTGGTTGGCATGAAGGAATTTCGTGAAGAGAGAAAAAAGCGGTCAATGGATGATCAATAATGTGTTGTTTGACCAAGCTTACTTCAACAATATTAGTGAGATTCTTCTTCAAGAGGAAATAGGTAAAGAACATTGAGTGATACAATAATTTATTAAATAACATAGATTTATTGATTATATTTATGTAATTCTTATGTTGTATCTCTACAAAGAAAACACAAATGGAGGAAGATAGTCTCATGTCATGAATATTATTGTTATAAGTTGCAAATAAGAATCAATGACTGTAAGGACCTTGACCCACATTTTGGGTAACCCTATTTATTTTTCTTACACATGTTGCTTAACGCCCTACTCTAATCATCTATGTTGTAATTAGGGCATGTTAGAGGTATGTGTTCCTTGTTTGAAGCTTGTTTGTGTTTTACAGAGAGGTTTTGGTGCAAACTACAATTCACCCAGGATATGGGTTGATGTGCAAGTTTACCACCTCTTGAGTGTTCCTTCTCTCTCTTGACATCATCTAGAGGAGAGAGTAAGTGTTGGGTGCCTTGTTTTAGCCTTGTTTGAGTGGTGACATCCTTGGTAATGTTCTGGGCACATGTTTGAGGTGTGCTTTGCTCTTTTGAGTGTTGTCTTGGGTTTGAGAGCCTTGGTGAGACCATGTATCAGGTTGTGGTTTCCTTGAGGAGGCTTGGTATTAGTTTGTGGCACCTTGAGGATCACCATGTGGGGTTGTGGTGACTCTAGAGGAGTGTCATATCGGCTTGTGACCTAAGGTTTCATCCCTATCAGGTTGTGATGGGGGTGGAAGGGTGTGTCGACCTTGACCTTCCTTAGTGGCCAAATTGTCAAGACATAGGTTCTATCATCTTGTTGCATAGTGTGGCATGTGTCCTTTCTTCTTGGACAAGTGTCTTCTAGGGTGTTTCAGTGGTGACACCTTCCTCTTACTCTCTCTCTCTTTGGCCATGTATATATACCTCTTCCTTCTCATGCAAGTGAACCCTTTTAGCAATCCTTTCTTGCTCTCCTTGGTGGTTGACCATGAGCTTGAAGAGCACTCTCCCTAAGAGCTTGGTGGATGAGATAGAAGCTTGTGGTGTTTTCTTTCATCCTCTTCCTTGGTAAGCTATGGTTTTCTAATTTTCCTTCTCTTCTCTTTCTTCTTCTCGGCCATGGACCTTAGTACCTTCTTTTCTCTCTTTTGTTTTCTTGACCATGGTCCTATCTTCCTTCTTGGAGGTGTTGTGGAGGTCAAGCTAGGAGGACCTTCTTCTACCTTGAGCTTGGGAAGCTTGGAGCTTGACTTTGGAGCTTAAATCTTGGTGGTTGTTCTTGAGGTGAGTTCTATAGCTCTAAACCTACTTTGTTATTATTACTCTTCTATTTGTTATCTTTCTAGTTGCTCTTAGCTTGTCTTTGCTTGCATGCTAGTAGTTGTTATTGGTATCTTTACGTTCCATTTTTGAGAATAGAATTGTGTTAAGTTGCTGCCATCAGACACACCTTTCTTTTCGTTGGTAGTATTGAGGTAGAAGATGAGTAAACTAATATGAGTTTCTCTTTGCAAACCGATATGAATTACGACATGCTAACTGATATGATATGCAACTCGACATGCAAATTGACATGCCTTGTCTAGATCGAGATGCTTCTTATGATGTTGCTTGTTATGATCTAGTGATACCTTGGGAGGAAGAGTGTTGAGTCTCCATGTTTCTAGTTGAGTGTTGAAGTCGACATGGGTAACCCTATACTGATACATGTGTAATCTGACACACCTTGCAAACTGATGCACCCTAGCCAGAAACACCTTGTTTAAAGGAGAGGGACCCCTGCCTTGTGGTTCAACCGATACAACCAACCCTAATGGTCGATATCATCTAGAGATCTATGTGGATAATACACTAAAGTATGGTGAGGTCGATACCCTGGTTATGTGGGTAGGCTAATACCCTAGTTATGTGGTTAGGCTGATTCCCTAGATGATGGGTGAGGTTGATACCCTAAAGGATAGTGAGGCCAATCCTTAAGAGATGGTATGACTGATACACTTTCTCTTGTACCTCTAGGCCAGTATCCTTTGTTGTGCCATGGTCGACACCCTCTCATAGTGGTGTTGAGCTGATACCAATTGATGATAAACTGATACTTATCTTTGAGTTGGTAGGCCGATACCCTACCTAGGTTGGTTTCCCAATATTTAGGGTCAACTGATACCATTTCTTAGTGTGGTGTCTGATTCCATATCTTAGTGGGGTGGCCGATACATTATATTAGTGTGGTGGCTAATACCCTAACCCTAACTGATACCCCTATGTGGTGTAGTGATGCATCTTGTTAATGTTAGGGTTACATGGTGTGATGTGATACCCTATGGTATAATCATGTGTACGATGTTGAAAGTTGTACCTCTTAACATGTTTTATAATGATAATAAGAAACATGCTTTTATGTCTTATAACACATCTCATAATGATGAGGAAGTAATAAACTAAGGATGGTTGGTGATTCATTTTTATAAACCCTAATCAGGTAAAGTGAAACCCTAATTGTAATAATATAAAGGTATGATGTGAATGTATGACATGAGTTTTATGAGATGTTGATGCACTGCCTTCTTATTATCATCTTCTAACTATGCAAGTGATATTGATTGATGTACATAACCATGTATGAGCTATGGTGGTTATGATGTGATGGACATGTGGTCCTTATGATGGACATGTGTTCCTTGTGATGGACATGTGGTTCTTTTGATGGACATTGCTCCTTGTGATGAACGTTGGTCCTTGTGATGGACATTGGTCCTTGAGATGGATATTGTAAGGCCCATGAACTTTCTTAAAGAATTGAAAAATCTTAATTACCATAATTGAGTTCTTATAACCCTAAGCTAACCTTGTGATATTCTTTGAAATCATAAGACAAGATTAAGTTTCAAATTTGTTCCAATTTGGACACTATTTGAGAAAGTTATGCAATTTTATGTTCATTGTGGACTTTTCTACAATTTACCAAATTGAGGGGATTTATTTGCAATTTGTTACATGATTTATGTTTCTTAGATGTTATCTTATTATTCGTGATATTTTTTATCAGTGGGGCTCCTAGTTAAACCTTGGTTTGAAGGTGTTTTCTCCAAGGGTATTTTAGGGTTTACCCCTCTATGGATGAGCTACCTTTAGGAGCTATCAACTAATGATTTATTTGTTTTTCTTGGAAATTCAAGAAATGAGGGATAATTAGGTCTCTATGATATGTGGGGCAGCTTCTTGTGTGTGTGCTTGTATATTCGTAATAGTTTAAGGCCATGGACACTTGGAAAGATACTAGAACTTCAACGTTTTCTTTATCTTTATCTTAAAGTTTTATATACTTATCCCTAAGCACCCAAACGAACAATTTTCTCTCCATCACTTCCCTCCTCCTACAAACCTCATTCTCCCTCTATGCTTCTGCAAAGTTCCTATCCAAGGAAGAAGAAAGTGGGGATTTTCTTGGGGAAAAAGCATCTAGGGTTGCAATTGACTTCCTTTAGGGGTTTCTAAAGCTCCTTCCTAGTGATATTGACCTAGAAGTGTAAGTATTCCCTTATTTCCTCCATTTATTTATCAATTTTCTTCCTCATATATTCCTCCAGGTTGGAACATTGTTGTTCCAAGGTGGAAGTGGCTTTATAAGTCAAGCATCTATCTTTCTTTCTTCTTCTTCTAGGGTTTTGCTTCTTTGTGGAGAGAAGTGCCTACTTGGCCAAGCTCAGATCTGAAAATTGTTTTTTATTTCCTTATTTTCTTGAGATTCTTGCTATTTGTAGTCTGAACTACTCTATAGAGGCAAGTTATATAACATTCTACACTTATATTGCTTGCTAGAAGCTTGTTAGTTCATGTTTATGATTTAATGTGAGGATCTAAGCATGGAGAAACCATGCTTGTTTAGGGTTACAATTTTTTATGGTGTTCCCTATTCTGTTCCAGCTCTATAGGAACTTGTAAATATGTGTACAACCTTTCTAAGGTATATTATGATCTGGGACAGGTTGACATTAACAACCTATGTTTCTAAGCACAAAACAATTGATGGTCCAAATTATAGTTTTCAATCTATTTTCTTCCCTACCACACAACCGATGGTGATACCATTCAACAATCAATGGTTTTGCTATCTTGGCAACTGATGTTCATGATTAAGGGTGTTAAATGATGGTGACAACCTATGGTCACCCCCCCCAGGTCAGGTTTTGGCTCAATTAGAAGTTTAATGATCAACCATTAAGTACCCAAATGATGTTATCAATCAATGATGACATTAGCTTAATATTTGATGGTGTTGAATGAATATAGTGCTAATCCTAGCAACTAATGGTGTGTCAATGTTTTAAATGTATCTTCTTTTCAGCCCCTAACCAATGGTTTCTTGGTTCAATGAATTCAATGGTTAAACCATACTCAATTTAATAATTTTGAATAATGAACCTGATTTAATGGATGAGATTGGATGCTTTAACATCCAATGGATTAGAATAAATCCAATTATATTATGTGTTGGTTCTAGTAATGAAATTCAGTGGTACAACACCTTTGAACTTGTAGTATTACATTTTCCCTCGTATGAATACATATTTGATAAATCATCATAACAAATGAATGTGTACCCCTAATGAAATATGTCTTGTTACACCAACTCTAATATGACTAAGTGCTAAGTATTGATTGTAATCATCTTTCTTAAAGTGAATGACACTCAACTATCATCATATTATGGTTTCAACACAAGAAGAGAGTATTTCATTATCACATTTTTTTTTGTCCTAAAAAAATGTGATTATGAAATACTCTCTTCTTTTGTTGAAACCATAATATGATGATAGTTGAGTGTCATAGTTTTTGCTATGCTAATCTTATATGTCACATGTGTGATTGATGTTCCGTTGAGTCGTCTTTTACAACATTGAAAGACAATGATGATTATGCAGGAATTGATGAGGTGGTCATAATGACCTTTGGGCATGGTTGAGCCCTGATTGAGGTGAAATCCTCTTCATGTTCCAATATGGGTTGAAACCCTTCAACTTCTAATAAGAACTAGGTATCTTGAAATAGTATGATGTAACGCGGTTCGTTACAATGCAATGGATGATAGCATGTGGTAATGTGATTAAGATTTATACCTCAAATGTTTTATATCTTATGAATTTGCAATTCATATACGCATGATAGAAATGGAATAGGATTTATATGTCCATTTATATGATTTAGCCTTTATTCACCCAATTGGCATAACTAATCAAGTGAAACACTAATTATGTAGTACCCTATGCCATAGATCTATCTGAGCATCAGAACCTACCAGATAGTAAAATGAGTATTCCTAAGGGAAACTTAGAGCACATACTGATGAGTATGTGGGGTGCTTGTCATCCTAAATTCAAGTGTTAGGGAGGATGACAGTGGTTATACCTAGCCCTAAATTTGAGAATGGTTGCAGTTAAGTCTCAGTGATTATATATATATATATATATATATATATATATATATATATACATATATATATATATATATATAATAAGATTGGAGGGAAAATGTGGTTGTACCTTGGATGGTAGGGTATGCTTACCTACCTCCTTTCACTAGTTCTGTGACCTATACCAAGGACGGACTAGGTTGTTAGCAGCTTGACCTTATGTGTCACTATGGTGGACCCGTACTGACTGGGGGTGGAGAAGATATTAGGAGTCTAGCTCTTCCTAGATCTTGTATGGAACTGATTTTGACTTAGTAGTGGTCATTTGGGACTTGAGTGGTATTCCTCAAATCCTTCAGGGCAATGTAATAAAAGAAGTAATATATGTTGTATAGTATACTGGCTATAGTTAAATACATCTCACATTGTTTGATTAGTCTTTAACTTGTTTTTATATTGCTCAGTGTTTACAAGATGCTATCATACGACCTTTGAGTAATTATACTTCTTGTCAAGTTGATTTTCTTAATTTCTTGGTATGCTTAACCTATTCAATCTGCTTAAATTTCTTATTTGTTACTATATATGCTCAATTCATTTACTGTCAATCAATCTGTTGTAATCAATATATGTTGGAGAGAGTTATATCTCTCACTGGGACTGGGTATCACCTATGGGTCACCACATCTTTATAGGTGATCGCGGGCAACGAGGTCGAGGTCATGCTGTGGAAGAGAATCAACCTGGTGATCAATAGATTTGAAAAGGTTGGTTAGTTGTAAATGTTAGTAGTAGAGTCCTAGTGTCATCCATGTACTCTCAGGTCTGGGTATGGGATGTGCTTTCTAGATGATATACGTGTATCGACATGAGATTTTAGTAGTATGCCAATGTTTGAAAATATATGGCATGTACATGTGAAATATCTTGCATATATATGATGTGACTGAGTTCTTTGGACCCCTATGTGAATATTTGTTACAGTATATGAGAATGGAATAATGGAACTTTATGTAAATGTTTTAGAGTTTATTTACATTGTTGAAATTTGTTTTAATTTTTCCGTATTTTTGACTATGTAATTAATTTGTAGTTGATCATGTTTTGTGTTTTGAGTAATATCGTTTAGCATGATGAGGTGTCACAGATATATAATGAATAGTAGGAATAAAGTGATGATGTAATTCCATATGTTCTGGTGATGAGTTATGCCCTATTTATGTAGATCATGTTTAGAGATTATATGTTGCAACTTGATTGATGCTTAAAGATGTTAAATTGATATAATTAATCAAGTGAAATCAATTAGAGTAGTTTCCCTACGTCATAGATCCATTCCAATGTTAGCTTTATTGCTGGATGGTGAAATGAGTGTAAATCGGAGAGCATATTTTTGAATATGCGGGGTACAAATTGACTAATTCCTTGTATCCTTAAATACATGATGTGTGAGATGGCCATGCATGATCTGATCTCGATGTGATATGGATGGCCATGCGTGAGCCACTCCTTTTGTTAGAACGACTATGCATGAGCCTATTCTTCTAGCACCATACCTATACCAAGGCGGGCTAGTTATGATCATATATGTGGATGGCCATGCATGAGCCAGTCTTTGATCTTGGCTATATGCCAATTTTGTAGTTGACTGATATGTTTGTACGATGTTTTCTCTTGTGCTAACCAAGAGGTGTGGTGAGGTCATGAATTCCGGCTCTTCCATTAGACCTTGTGTGTCACTGACTCGACTATATACATATAGTGGTCGGTTGGATTTAGATGGTACGATTCAAATCCTCGGGGCATAATGAATACATAATCAGTTGTGTAGTATCATTGTATAGGATCAAATACGAAAACATTAGTTGAGGCCTTGATTGATCTTTCCACAATGTTGTTGGTGGAAAATATACATGTTCTTCATATTCCTTTTTAATAATTAAGATGTCTCATAATGCAACATCGATTGCTATTTCTGTTCATAATCATTATCTACTTCATCTTAGTTATGTTCATTATGCTGCTCAGTTTATCTTACCAATGATAATAATAAAGTTTGCAGAGAGTTATATCTCTCGCTGGGACTATGTGTCTCACCCCATTGGTTAAAAACCTTTTTAGGTGGTCTAGCATGAAGAAGTAGAGATCGTACAGAGTAGGTTGAGAAGCAGCTAGAGGAGCAGTAGCTGATAAGGTTGAAAGTGTTGCTAGATATCTTTTATTGGTAGAGTCCTAGAGTCATCCATGTACACTCGGGGTCTTTGGGAACGTTTTGTAGGAGTTTTGCAAACGTGTTACCTTTATGTGCCTTTATATATCAAATGTGATAGAATCATGTATATACATTTTGGAACAATGCTCTAATTACAGGTTGACATTATTCTCTGTAGATGCTTTGAGGCATGAAAGTACTCATCTGTGAAGGTTCTTACTATCTGTCTATTTTATGAAAAAGGTTTTAATTTTTAGTGTTACCTTCTAATAAGTTTGTTAATTTATTTTTTGCAATTTTGTTTTGAGTAATCTCATTTTGTTGTGGCATGGGGTGTCACCACGACAATATTGGTATCAGAGCTTTTGGTTCGCTGATTCTACAAGGGCCTATGACTAGGGTTTGTGTCTGTTCTAGTGTCCTCCAATCTGTCTTTTAGTCACTTCTACTTATGCAGAAGAAAAAGAAAAGCTGAAAGATGTCTAGAGAACACGAAGAACATGCTGTCGAGAGGTGTTGTTGCACCAGGAGGTGGTGCAAAGAACTAGGAACATGAAGATCGGGTGCCTGAAGTCCCCCCATTTGACCCAGCCATGATAGAAAACCCTACCATTCAATCGCTTTGTGGGTAGTTTCTGGCAACGACGAAACATATGGAAGACAGGGTGTCTGCCCCTCAGCCTAGGGAACCTATTCCCCATGCTGATTCTTTTAGTACTGGGAAGTATTTTGAGTGACTTCACCATGTTGGGGAGGTTGAGTATGGTGGAACATTTGACCCAACGGATGCGGATATGTGGCTGATTGAGCTTGAGAAGGCTTTCAAGATCCTAAGTATCCCTAAAGAGGATAAGGTTAAGCATGTGGTGTACCTCCTGAGAGGGAGTGCTAGCCATTGGTGGGCCATAGAGGAGGACAAGAGACCTGGTGTGGTGGTTGGTTGTGAGGAGTTCCGATGAGAGTTTGTTAGTCAGTATTTTCCACAGACGTATATGGACAAGAAGATCATTAGGATTCATCATTTTGAGATGGGGTTGAATGATGAGTTGTCTACCCCAGCTGCTACTTTGGAGAATTGGGAGAGGTTTGCTGCATTTGTGGAATCTATTTGAAGGATAGAATGATCTATGAAGGATAAGGGGGAGGAAAGTACCAAGAAACGGTCTGCACGGCTTCAAGGGCAGTTTCCAGGTGGCTTCAAGAAGTCAAGGTTTTCTACACCGCCTACGTCGCAGAGGTTTAGTGCTTCAACACAGTGGTCACCCAGTAAGGGAAGAGGGCATAGTTTTCTACCCTCTAGAGCCTAGAGTGTTGCATCAACATCGGTGATAGGACCACCTAGGCCTTGGTATGAGAACAAAACATGTTACAAGTATGGATAAGTTGCCCATACCAGGCAATTCTTCCCAGTAAAGTAGGGCTAGCAGGGCTCACAGAGACATCAAAGCAATAGTGGTGCAGGAGGATGAGGATGTGGCCCAGTGTCCCAAGATGGATCTTATTTTCAAGGAAGCAGAGGACGCGGGCCACAATAGATAATGGCTAGATTCTATGGGATGAGTCAGCTGGAGGCAGTGGTCAACCCGTGAGTGGTGATAGGTCAGATGGAGTTGTTCCATTCTGATTTGTCTTCTTCATGCTATATATCTATTTTGACTGACCCGGGTGCTACACACTCTTTTATTACATAGGAAGTGCTTAGTAGTTGTTCTTTTCCTGTTAGTTGTAGGAAGAGTAGCTTGTTTCTAGAAACCCCATTGTTTGATTATGTAGTGTTGCAAGATGTGTGTCCTTCCTATGTCCTCTCTTTCTCAAGACACAACATCCCGATGGATCTCATACCAATTGACATGCATGGATTCGATGTCATCCTAGGGATCGATACTCCATAGAAGTATAGAGTGGTGTTGGATTGTAGTTCCAAGCTAGAAACATTTGCTGACAGTAGTGAGACATGGATCTTCTAGGGAGATAGGAATATTCTCCCGACGAGTCTTGTTTCAACTATGGTAGTAAGGAAGCTTCTGAGGCAAGGTTGTGAGGCATTCTTGGAACACGTAGTGGATATAGAGGTGAGATCTCTTAGTATCCAAGAAGTGTCGGTGGTTAGGGAGTTTGAGGATGTATTTCTTGAAGAGTTTTTGGGTGTTCCCCCACCCCGTGAGATTTATTTTGAGATCAATCGGGTTCCTGGTATGCAACCCATAGCTCAGACACCATATAGGATGGCACCAACAGAGATGGCAGAATTGAAGAGATAGTTGCAAGAAATGTTTGACAAAGGTTTCATCAGGCCGAGTACATCACCATGGGGTTCTCTAGTGTTGTTTGTGAAGAAGAAGGATGGGTCTATGAGGTTGTACATAGATTACAGTCAGTTGAACAAGGTCACAATAAAAAATAAGTATCCCTTACCGAAGATAGATGACATGTTTGATCAGTTGTGTGGTGCGACGATATTATCGGAGATAGATCTACAGTCAGTTTATCATCAGTTGAGGATCAAGGAGGATGGCATACCAAAGTCAGCTTTTAGGATGAGGTATGGTCACTACGAGTTTGTGGTTATGCTGTTTGGGCTGACTAATGCACCAGTAGCTTTCATGGATTTGATGAACATGGTGTTCTGACCATTCCTAGATTTATTTGTGGTTGTCTTCATAGATGACATTTTGATATGTAGTCGGGATAGTCAACAACATGAACAACATATGTGTCAGGCATTGATAGTGTTAAGACAACACCAGCTCTATGCTAAGTTCATCTAGTGTGAATTCTAGTTGAGGGAGGTAGCTTTCTTGGGGTACTTTATATCTGTGGAGGGAGTACATATGGATTCGAAGAAGGTAGAGTCTGTGATAGAATGGGAGCAACCAAAGACGTTGACAGAAGTGTGTAATTTCCTAGGTTTGGCGGGCTCCTACTGGAGGTTCATTAAGAACTTCAGCACTATCATCCTACCCTTAACTATGTTGACAAGGAAGAATGTGCCATTTTGGTTTTTCAGACATTGAAGGAGAAGCTAACAAGTACACCAATTTTGGTTTTTCCCAAGCAAGGAAAAGGATACATCGTCTTATGTGATGCATCCTAGAATGGTCTTGTTGATGTAGGACAAGCAAGTAGTTTCTTTTGCTTCCTGAAAGCTTAAGAAGCACGAGGAGAATTATCCAACCCATGATCTAGAGTTAGCTGCAATGGTTCATGCCTTGAAGATTTAGAGGCACTACTTGTATGGGGAGAAGTTTCATGTGATAACCCGTTACACTAAATGAGATTACTCAAAATATAAAACACAATCAATCACTAATTAATCACATACCCAAAAATATGGGTAAATTAAAACCGATTTCAACGTCAGCACCTGCTCAAAAACATTTACATAAGAGCCCAACATCTTTCTTACATCCATACTATGCCAAGAAATTGATACAAATTGGTCTATCATCTTAGCCTCCACATATATACATAGGAGAATAATATTCATATATGCCACACAAATAAGTATTAATATGCTAACAAAAGTCGATTTCGTTTGAAACACCATATACAAACGTTTTCTCGCCCGGACCTGAGAGTAGAAGGATGACTCTAGGACACACTAGACATCTAATCAACTTTATCAAAGATTCTTTACTATAGCTCCTCTTTGCTGCCACATGTTTGTTTTTTTCACTTCCGATTACCTAAAAAAATGTGGCGAACCACAAGGGTGATACCCATGTCCCAACAAGAGATATAACCTCCAACAATGTTTATTGATTACAACATTTTTAAGAAATTAAACAGTTAATTAGTTTAATCAGAGATAATAAATAAGATCAGCAATAAGAAATTCTAGTAACATAGCATAGCTAACAATATGAGCATGTCTAATTGGTTGAACATATCAACATCATAAGAAGAGCTAACAACGTAAGCACCACTACCTGGATAAGCAAGATTAGCAGTATATGCATCTCTAGTGACAAAGGCATGGATAGCATGCTAAACATAACTAACAACATGAGATAGCTAGCATCATCATTATAATCAGAAGTAGTAGTATAGTATCAACATAAGCATGGCTACTACATGTGTGACAAAGTGGTTTTCTGGTTTAATTCCGAGGACGGAATTTCCTTAAAGGTGTGAAGGATGTGATAGACTGATATTTTGGAATCTCTAAATCTCTAATGACATATTTGAATACATGTCTTTGGTTTATATTATGAGTTCCAAGTGTTTTGATGGAGTTTGTAAGAGGATCAATTTAGTACTTATGATTGATATGATTGAGTCTCTACCTTGTGAAATAATTATTTGACCGTTCATACGGAGGTATACTTATAGAATTTTTGATATAATGTAAAATATGTCATTGGAAAGCTATGTTTCCTATTGTTTCGATGATCTTAGAAAAGGTCATGTAGTTTTGAATGTGGTGAAATCCTTGATGTTTTTGATAACAGAAGACAAAGTCTCTCAACTAGGTTGTGATCTATATACACGTTAACCCCTTTTAGCCTTTTTTGTGAGAAGCCACGGTTCGGCCCAAAGGAGGGCTGATCCTGACCCTTGGTTGTTATTAGACAGCAGTGAGTCATCTGTTGCACACTAGTTGAGGCTGACGATAGCGACCATCCACGACGATGGGATGTGGAGATCGTGGGGTAAAGGAGTCATGCTCCCCACCCCTCCATGAAAGTAATCGTGGGTCAGAGCAGTTTCACTGTGAGTAGTTAGCTTGGCATCGATGACAGCCACTGCTAGACCCTTATTTTGGGGTGGGATTTGGCTTAGAAACAACAGAGAATGAGTGGTCGTCCCCCTGCCTTCTCCATTGCCCATGAAGACCACAGATGGACTAACGATCTGGAAGAATGAGGTAGAGGTAGGAGTTTTTCCTGAGGAGGAGACGCCAAACGCCTCTTTTCATCTGCTGTTCAGCGGCAGCTATAGTCTGCGGCTCCAGGATGTGGAGTTTTCGAGAAGTTGTCGAATAACCGTGTAGCTGTAGAAGTCCAGAAGAGGTCATAGAATGTGATGAAATCCTTCCCGGATGGAGAGGAGCACCTTGGCATGGTTGCTAGCTTGCTGGAGTAGAGTCGTGCAATGACGCCCTACAGAACAGAGGATGCAGGCACAACCCTATTGAGCATAAGAGGCGGATGGGCAGCATAGACCGTGGCAGCGTCGGAGAACCATCAAGCGGCCAGCAGCGCTGAGGGAGTAGTGTGTTGGCCCTTCTATTGGTCACACATTGGAGGAGATCTGGAGGCACTGAGGCAGGGAGGAAGATCTATGCTGCCAAGGACAGAGCACAATTAGCAAACAAAGAACACTGATCTTTCACCGGAGATCAGCCCCACGACGACGTCTCCTAGGAAGAGCAGCCGAAGCTCTTAGTCATGAAAGATCCTGAGGTAGAGCCACCTCGACCTGGGGAAGAACGAGATTCAATGCCAAATCAAGCAGAGATGGAGGAGATGCCATCGGTGGACCAGCAGTACCAGGCGGCGACCAAGTCCTCGCCCAAAATCTGCCCGACGGCGGCACTCACACAGAACCCAGGGTGGTTGCTTGCTCGCCAGAGGTGAAGCCTACAGTGGTGCCCTTGCCAAGCAGAAAGAGGTCACGAGGAGGAGGGATCATCCATGGGCACCTCGTCGTTGCCTTGCTTTAAGGCGGCAACTTTGGGTGGAAGAGCAATGCCCACACACGCAGAGACTCATGAGGGTAGAGGACATGTGAGAATGAGAAAGGGAGAGTGGGCGGCCCAGAAAACCAGAACCAGACCGGGTGTCCAGCCTTAAGTGAACCAAACAAAGGAGCAGCGCACCCTCAAGGACACGTGGCACATTATGGTTGGGTCGAAAAGGTAAAAATCTCAAACATGCTCTGTTCGTATATAATTCATAGAAATTAGTACGTTTATGAGAAAAATACAAACAAGGTACCGTTATTCTCAGAAAAATGTGTAGGACAACATGAAATCCTAATACCAGGCTTTTGATGCACTAATCACAATGATATCATGCAACATGCATTATGCTTGTTTAATGGATAATAAATACCAAACGATGACATAAAATTATGAGAAAATACCTATAAATCATATTTCATGTTCATAATGCATTGATGTCAGTTATGGTCATGATGATGTACGAAATCATGTAATTTGCTTAATATGGCTAATTATGGTTAATAACACCAAAGATAATGCAATTAATGCATAGATGTTCAATAAATTGTGAAATGTATAGAATAAGCTCATATCTGTATCTGGAACCTTGATTTAAATATGAGATCAATATGATACACATAATCCATGTTATATGAAGTTGACCTTAATACATGGTTTAAAATCCTAGTTACGTTAATAATGTAACCTAGGGTTAATGTGTGACATAGTGTTAATATGTTCATCTAATGATGGAAAATATGATTATCAGTTATTGAACAATAATCTGGAATATGATATCAGTAAGATAAATATAAGACAAGAATATAAGTAATGATGAGAATATCCTAATGAACTAGGAGAAACCCTAATGGATTAACTAGGGTTAAGATGATGAGAATCTGATGATACTATATAATCTTGTCTTGATCAGGTTTAACAAAGTTTTAGATGACATCGAGAATATGTGATTAGGATATCTTGATCTAAGGTACGCCATTACCTCTTACTTGGCTTATTATACAATATGTTTGTGTTATATGCATAGTAAAATACTTGGCATATGGTATTGGATGAAATGATTGTTCTTGTATGATATGTTGCATGATTTTCCATACTTTTTGCTATGAACACATCAAACATAATATATCTATTCCATTATATGAAAGCACCAACTCTTTGGCAGTGTTCTTGGAAGTGACCAAACTCTTTGGTAGTGGTCACATTGTACATATGGAAGCACCAACTCCTAGGCAGTGTGCTTGGACCCAACTCTTTGGTAGTGGTCACCTTGTACAGATGATCTAACTCTTTGGTAGTGATCATAAAGGCCTTGGTATATAATGGAAAATAAGATTAAAATATGTGTTCTCTTTTGTTAATGAATATCCTTGTGCAAGTATATGCTTTTCTTATATTCTTCTGTTACTGCCAAGTATATTAGTTTTATCTTATTGCCAAGATATGATGAGAGGTATATAAAAGACACGTAGGCGTACTCAGTACAATATTCATGAAATATTGTGTTGACGTGTACCGCATGTAATCTTTTATTTAAGTTGTGGTTATGCTCTTGAAGATCCAGGATAGTTGTGAGTTGTGTGGCGAGCTGATGTTCAGGTGGACCTGTTGTCTTAAGATCCTGTAGTTTAGATGTAGTACATGTATATGTATAAGTTTGTTGTTCAATATGTAATATCAAATGTTGTAACAATTCATGTTGTAATTATATGTTGAATGGTGAACATGTGTGTATGGTTTTATTATTGTTCATGTACATGTGCTATTGATGTTTCCTTCTGACTCCCTTGATTTTCTTCTTCTTAGCCTAGTGTGTGGTGTTTAAATTGGGATTCTCGCTGAGGTGAGGGTTTCAATTTGGACGTCACACATCAGATTAAGTTTTAGAAAATCCGGGGACGTCACAGGTGGTATCAGAGCATGAACAATAGCAAAGCCTGACATTTGCTCATTAAGCAACTCAAAACTAAAGAACCTTGAACTTAATAATCTTTAGGGTTAGATTAGTCATCTTTTAGAGACTAGATCTGACCTAGCCTCTAGGTTAGCACCTAGATGTCTGAGAACTAGGTCTAGACTAGTGCTTGTGGTATAGCAAGTCCTTAGATGTCGTTCTTTCCTTGTAGTGCAATGGTATGGGACGTTGCACTATTTGGAAATGGCGTGCATCAAGGGAAGAGAAACCCTAGACATATAGTGCTCATTGTCTAGGATAGATACACTAGTCTACACCATGTTCTCACCCCTTTCACTAGTTTTCATGACACTGTACTCTCTACTATGTGTGGGACACTCATTTTCAGGATTTGGTTTTTGATTCCAATCAGATCGAACCTTGATAGTTTTCTCTGATGCATGTTTTATCGGAGAAAAACTATATAATATTTTAATATGTATATGTATTACAAAAATGTGTTCCCACACATGTACGAGTAGGAGGTGGTCATGTAACCTAAGTGAAAGTGAATGACATCAGTCTAGAAGAGAGAGTAGTTCTAGATTAGATGTCTAGAGCCTTGTTAGAATATGTGGTAGATGGAATAGATGGAATAAGTTTGATGATATGATCTAACTCTTATATAGATGATATAAGATAGTTTGAGATGATCTATGTTTGTCTTTGAGGATGTAAGTTCAATTTTGAGGATTTGAGATAAGTTTTGATGATGCATGTAAATATGCTTTTATGAGATAAGATATGTTAAGCTAAGACAAGGTTGTGAGTCAGCAAGAGCCTCAATCTCATTTACGAGGGATGACCTCTAGTGTTGGGACCAGTTATATGGTTAACTCCAGAGAGAGTGAGACCCATTGGGAGAAGGTTAGAGAACCTAAACTCCAAGATATGAGAATTATGAGATATGTGATATGATATGTCCTAAACTAGACTACTCCTAAGTGATTGAGATGAGTTGCTTTATGCATGATTTCTATAGTTTTCTTGAACCCTAGATGTCCTTGGGAAGACCAAGCCCTAGAGTCAGAGAGAGGCTGGCTATATGTGCATATGTGAACATCAATATGAGTGCCTGCCATCTGGGTGAGGGAGAGAGCCCAAGACCCTGGAGGAGGTAGCTATGCTACTTTCTATGAAGCCTCATGCTCGGGTTGGTGGTTTCCCACATAGGAATCTAGTGGTTGCATGTATAAGAGAGTTTTGGGTAAGCATGTTTCATGGGTAGAAGACATATGAATAGTATGTTGTATCATGTTTTGTTTTGTGCTATGTGGCTAGAACTAATGAAGCTATCGCTAGTGCCAATGAGGTAATCCGAAAACCCTAGACCGGGAGGAAAGATAAAGCATATGTGTATGAGATACTCATAGGGTTGAGTTAGCTTAGAGAGACTGAGCATGTTACTACCCCCATGTTATGGATCAGGAGAACCTCAATTGGACTAGATAAAGTTTTGATATATGTTTGATGAGCCACTTGTATAAGCTTGTTAGCACAACCATGATATAATATATGTAAGATGTGATCTAATCTCGAGACGTGATATATAGACATGATATGATGGAAACCTAGTGATTGTTTAATAGATATCAATGTATAAATGGTTAACCATATACATGAATAATGATGATAATGTGAAACTGTAGGTTAATCTTGTGATGAAATCACCAATAAAGATTACAGTTTATTATGAGCAATGAAATAAGATCATATGAATGAAAACGGTTACCAGAAGTGTTAAGCTTAGTGCTTGATAATGATGAAAATATAGTCTGAAAGTTAGCAAAACATAATGTTTATGATACCTCGATGTAAAGGGTTAACCTTAGTTAACTCCTTTGCAACATGGTAATATGATGTGGGAACCCTAATGCATGGTTCTAGGTAACCTTTTTGGATATGTTACACATAGAATAGTGCATATATGTGGATGGAGACATGGTAGTTTTCCTTGGAGTACGAGTATGGTTAACTTTCGAGGACAAAAGTTCTTTTAAGATGTATATGATGTGACAAAGTGGTTTTCTGGTTTAATTCCGAGGACGGAATTTCCTTAAAGGTGTGAAGGATGTGATAGACTGATATTTTGGAATCTCTAAATCTCTAATGACATATTTGAATACATGTCTTTGGTTTATATTATGAGTTCCAAGTGTTTTTATGGAGTTTGTTAGAGGATCGATTTAGTACTTATGATTGATATGATTGAGTCTCTACCTTGTGAAATAGTTATTTGACCGTTCATACGGAGGTATACTTATAGAATTTTGGATATAATGTAAAATATGTCATTGGAAAGCTATGTTTCCTATTGTTTCGATGATCTTAGAAAAGGTCATGTAGTTTTGAATGTGGTGAAATCCTTGATGTTTTTGATAACAGAAGACAAAGTCTCTCAACTAGGTTGTGATCTATATACACGTTAACCCCTTTTAGCCTTTTTTGTGAGAAGCCACGGTTCGGCCCAAAGGAGGGCTGATCCTTACCCTTGGTTGTTATTAGACAGTAGTGAGTCATCTGTTGCACACTAGTTGAGGCTGACGATAGCGACCATCCACGACGATGGGATGTGGAGATCGTGGGGTAAAGGAGTCATGCTCCCCACCCCTCCATGAAAGTAATCGTGGGTCAGAGCAGTTTCACTGTGAGTAGTTAGCTTGGCATCGATGACAGCCACTGCTAGACCCTTATTTTGGGGTGGGATTTGGCTTAGAAACAACAGAGAACGAGTGGTCGTCCCCCTGCCTTCTCCATTGCGCATGAAGACCACAAATGGACTAACGATCTGGAAGAATGAGGTAGAGGTAGGAGTTTTTCCAGAGGAGGAGACGCCAAATGCCTCCTTTCATCTGCTGTTTAGCGGCAGCTATAGTCGGCGGCTCCAGGATGTGGAGTTTTCGAGAAGTTGTCAAGTAACTGTGTAGCTGCAGAAGTCCAAAAGAGGTCATAGAATGTGATGACATCCTTCCCGGATGGAGAGGAGCACCTTGGCATGGTTGCTAGCTTGCTGGAGTAGAGTCGTGCAATGACGCCCTACAGAACAGAGGATGCAGGCGCATCCCTATTGAGCACAAGAGGCGGATGGGCAACATAGACCGTGGCAGCGTCGGAGAACCATCAAGCGGCCAGCAGCGCTGAGGGAGTAGTGTGTTGGCCCTTCTATTGGTCACACGTTGGAGGAGATCTGGAGGCACTGAGGCAGGTAGGAAGATCTATGCTGCCAAGGACAGGACACGATTAGTAAGCAAAGAACACTGATCTTTCACCGGAGATCAGCCCCACGACGACGTCTCCTAGCAAGAGCAGCCGAAGCTCTTGGTCATGAAGGATCCTGAGGCAGAGCCACCTCGACCTGGGGAAGAACGAGCTTCAATGCCAAATCAAGCGGAGATGAAGGAGATGCCATCGGTGGACCAGCAGTACCAGGCGGCGACCAAGTCCTCGCCCAAAATCTGCCCGACGGCGGCACTCACACAGATCCCAGGGCGGTTGCTTGCTCGCCGGAGGTGAAGCCTATAGTGGTGCCCTTGCCAAGTAGAAAGAGGTCACGAGGAGGAGGGATCGTCCATGGGCACCTCGTCGTTGCCTTGCTTTAAGGTGGCGGCTTTGGGTGGAAGAGCAATGCCCACACACGCAGAGACTCGTAAGAGCAGAGGACATGTGAGAATGAGAAAGGGAGAGTGGGCGGCCCAGAAAACCGGAACCAGACCGGGTGGCCAGCCTTAAGTGAACCAAACAAAGGAGCAGCGCACCCTCAAGGACACGTGGCACATTATGGTTGGGTCGAAAAGGTAAAAATCTCAAACATGCTCTGTTCGTATATAATTCATAGAAATTAGTACGTTTATGAGAAAAATACAAACAAGGTACCGTTATTCTCAGAAAAATGTGTAGGACAACATGAAATCCTAATACCAGGCTTTTGATGCACTAATCACAATGATATCATGCAAGATGCATTATGCTTGTTTAATGGATAATAAATACCAAACGATGACATAAAATTATGAGAAAATACCTATAAATCATATTTCATGTTCGTAATGCATTGATGTCAGTTATGGTCATGATGATGTACGAAATCATGTAATTTGCTTAATATGGCTAATTATGGTTAATAACACCAAAGATAATGCAATTAATGCATAGATGTTCAATAAATTGTGAAATGTATAGAATAAGCTCATATCTGTATCTGGAACCTTAGATTTAAATAGGAGATTAGTATGATACACATAATCCATGTTATATGAAGTTGACCTTAATACATGGTTTAAAATCCTAGTTACGTTAATAATGTAACCTAGGGTTAATGTGTGACATAGTGTTAATATGTTCATCTAATGATGGAAAATATGATTATCATTTATTGAACAATAATTAGGAATATGATATCAGTAAGATAAATATAAGACAAGAATATAAGTAATGATGAGAATATCCTAATGAACTAGGAGAAACCCTAATGGATTAACTAGGGTTAAGATGATGAGAATCTGATGCTACTATATAATCTTGTCTTGATCAGGTTTAACAAAGTTTTAGATGACATCGAGAATATGTGATTAGGATATCTTGATCTAAGGTACGCCATTACCTCTTACTTGGCTTATTATACAATATGCTTGTGTTATATGCATAGTAAAATACTTGGCATATGGTATTGGATGAAATGATTATTCTTGTATGATATGTTGCATGATTTTCCATACTTTTTTCTATGAACACATCAAACATAATATATCTGTTCCATTATATGAAAGCACCAACTCTTTGGCAGTGTGCTTGGAAGTGACCGAACTCTTTGGTAGTGGTCACATTGTACATATGGAAGCACCAACTCTTAGGCAGTGTGCTTGGACCCAACTCTTTCTTAGTGGTCACCTTGTACAGATGATCTAACTCTTTGGTAGTGATCATAAAGGCCTTGGTATATAATGGAAAATAAGATTAAAATATGTGTTCTCTTTTGTTAATGAATATCCTTGTGCAAGTATATGCTTTTCTTATATTCTTCTGTTACTGCCAAGTATATTAGTTTTATCTTATTGCCAAGATATGATGAGAGGTATATAAAAGACACGTAGGCGTACTCAGTACAATATTCATGAAATATTGTGCTGACGTGTACCGCATGTAATCTTTTATTTAGGTTGTGGTTATGCTCTTGAAGATCCAGGATAGTTGTGAGTTGTGTGGCGAGCTGATGTTCAGGTGGACCTGTTGTCTTAAGATCATGTAGTTTAGATGTAGTACATGTATATGTATAAGTTTGTTGTTCAATATGTAATATCAAATGTTGTAACAATTCATGTTGTAATTATATGTTGAATGGTGAACATGTGTGTATGGTTTTATTATTGTTCATGTACATGTGCTATTGTTGTTTCCTTCTGACTCCCTTGATTTTCTTCTTCTTAGCCTAGTGTGTGGTGTTTAAATTGGGATTCTCGCTGAGGTGAGGGTTTCAATTTGGACGTCACACATCAGATTAAGTTTTAGAAAATTCGGGGACGTCACAACATGTATGCATGTACAATCTTAAGCATATCCACAACACAAGTATATCGACGATCTCTTAATTACACTAAGCATCGTCTTTATGTAAAGATAACAAACAAGGGTTATCATCCAATGCAAAATGTTTTGTATAACCCTAAACAAATACGCTACACGACTATCTTGCATCCTTTATTATGCCCTAAGGAAATTGAGGATACCACTCAAAAACCCACTGACCACTGCTATGTCCAAATTAGTGCCATATAAGATCTAGGAAGAGCTAGACTCTTAAGATCTTCTCCGCCCCATTCAGTATGCATCCGCCATAGCGACACATAAGGTCAAGCTGGTAACAACCTAGTCTGTCCTTGGTACAGGTCGCGACAGTAGTGAAAGGAGGTGGGTACACATACCCTACCATTCGAGGTACAACTGCAGTTGTCATCCAATCTTGTCACATATAAAATCACTGAGACACGAAAGCAGCCATTTTCAATCACATCAGATGTATGAGGCATGACCAAAAGCAACCTCCACAATCTGCATTATGGATGACAAGGATATATCCTCAATTTTCCACCCCCACATACTCAAGAGTATGTGCTCCGATTTTCCCATAGGAATACTCATTTCACCATCTGGAAAATTCTGACACTCAGATGGATCTATGGTACATGACACTACATGATTAGAGTTTCACTTGATTAGTTATGCCAATTGGGTGAATTAAGGATGCATCAAAAAGATGGACATACAAACCCTAATTTACTTCTAACAAGCACATAAATATTACAACTTCAAAATATATAAAATGTGTGAAACATAATTTCTCATCTCATCATCACATGGTACTATTCACTTGTCATTCATGAGACCACACTAGTCATCATAGTATCACAAGATATAAATTCTTTTCACAATATCATAGGGTATCAACCCTTATCAACACAAGAGGATTACACCTCATTCAGGGCTCAACCATGCCCAAAGGTCATTAAGACCATCATACTATCACAAGATATAAAGTCCTTTTCACAATATCACAGGGTATCAACCCTTATCAACACAAGAGGATTACACCTCATTTAGGGCTCAACCATGCCTGAAGGAAATTTAGACCATCATACTATTCCCTACAAGATCATCATTATATTTGCATGCCTTATAACAAGGCTCAACAACATCACTTACATAAAATACACCAGATCAACACAATATTGCATTAATGAGCTAGGAGATATTCATAAACAATCATAGCAGGGTTATATTAACATTAAGAGCATTCCTTTATTACATCAACATGCAAGAAATCTATATATGATTAACCCTCATCATATCCAAAATGCACTTGTTTAGCATAAGAAAGTATAAACCATGTGGCTATGATAATCACCAATTAACACATTAGGGTTATGATCATATTAAGGAGGTTAATCCACCATTATTCCATCATATAAGAATGTTAAACATGAATACTCATCTTTATCTATTTGCATTAGAGTTAGGTTCAACATGACAAATTATATCAATGTTACTAATCAACACTTATACCTAAACCCTAACTCACGACATCCCCATTGGATCATGGATGCATAAGGTGAAGCATCACCATAACATTCCATACTATTCTCAAGTATGAACCCACACATAAATCAAGGTGTCAGGTTATAGCATACTAGGATTTCAACAACAATAAGAGAGTACCCCATGATTGAATTAGTCATTCAAGGACTATTCATACCCAATTACCATCATTTAGTTATATTAAAGCTAGGTATAACAAGCTATACCTCATTAGGGTTACATATCAACACAATATGGTTATCATCCCTTATATTCATATGGGTGAATAGGTAGTACTACCTTATTAAGGGTAACCCTCCATTTGTTCCATCATCATTCAACCCATATCACCATACCACAATGTCACCCAGAACCATTGGATGTTTAAAAGGTAAGACCATTAGTTGTTTACATAACTAAACACCTTGGATAAAAAAACCTATGTAGTCCTTGATTTGTGCTCTATAAAGAGTCATCATTTAACCCTAGACATCCCTTGATTAACAACACAAAAAGTTCCATTGAGAGTACGATAAAACCCACAATCGATTATTCATTTAAAACAAGGCATCCGTTGTAAAGAAGTAAGCTCCTTAAGTTGATCATATAAAGGAAACCATCTAAATCACATTATTAGGACCAACATATTACATTAGCCATCATTCCACTTTATTGGAGGAATAAAAAGTAGATCTTGGCCATTGGGTCAAGTTCATAAGTTAAAACCATCAATTACCGTATACGTCCGACCATTGCATCAAGTGACCCCAGAAACCATTGGTATAAGGCTTAATTGATGCTACAACTACAATGCTTAACTTACCATAGGTTGTAGAGACCTGATCCACCATCATTAGTGACCATTAAATCACCATAGGTTGTTATATCAACACTATATTCATTAGTCAACATCAAATATTAAACTAATGTCATCATTGATTAATAGCATCAGTAGGGTACTTAATGATTGATCATTAAACTTCTAATTGATCCAAAACATGACCTAAGGGGTTGACCATAGGCTGTTACCATAATTTGATACCTTTTATCACGACCATCAGTTTTCATGAAGACAACACCATAGGGTTGTTGCAATGGGAACATCATTGGGTCATCGATTTATATAAGAAATCATCTTTAAACCCTAAAATTGACCATTGGTTGATAGGTTCTTTGCACCATAGGTTGTCAAACCTACCTGATCCAAGTTATATTATACCTTAGTAATAATGTACACATGATCACATGTTCATCTAGAACTAAAATCAGAATAGGGAACATTATAAAAATCGAAATCCAAGTCAAGCATAGCTTTTTAGTGCATGAATCATCATTTTCAAGCAAGAACATGAGCTAGCAAACTTATGGTAAGCAATAAATGTGGATCAAGTTATAAAACTTGCCTATAATGAGAGGATGAAACCACACCCCATCGAAAACTCGAACAGGTAGGGTATAAAATCTAATCATAAGCTATGAACTCGTCCATCTAGCACCTTTCTTCATCAAATGAGCAAACCCTAAGCATAAGGAGCAAGAAAGGTAGGGTTTTAGAGCTTTAGAGCCAATTCTACCATGGAACAGAAAGGTTCCTACCTGGAGGAAGGTCTATTGAAGGAGAAGATAAAGCTAAATAGAGAAGGAAAGACGAAAATAACTTTCCTTGGTCAGAATCCTTAGAAGATGACCTTGGAAACCCTAGGTAGGACTAAATGGAGCTCTAGGAGACCTTCTTCTCCAAAAAGAGGTTGTCTTATACATTAGATCACTTGGTTATGCAAAAAAAAATAGTGGAGGTGTTGCTCCAGGTTAAAGGAAAGAGATAGAAATCATAGTTTCGTACTTGGGCAAGGAAGAGGTAAATATAGCCCATGGATAAGGATGGAAGCAAGCATGAGGTGTAAAAGTAGCTTTCCCATGTTTCTATGGCCTTAAACTATTAATAAGATACAAGAACACACACAAGAGGATCCCCCATAGTCCATATAGACCTTCTTAGCTTTCCTTTGTCGAATTTCCCATCCAATCACATAATTCATTAGTTGATAGCTACAAAAGCTAGCTCATCTATGAAGGGGTGAACCCTAAAATACCCTTGGAGAAAACACCTTCAAACCCAGGTTTAAATAGGAATCCCATGGCTCAACAAGCTCAAGAATGATGATATAATATCTAAGGAACATAATGCAAGTGATAAATTGCAAAAAAACCCTCTCAATTGGGTAAATTGTAGAAAAGTCCAAAATGTGCATAAAATTGTGTAACTTGCTCAAACAGTGTCCAAATTGGACCAAATTTGAAAATTAATCTTTTCTTATGATTTAAAAGAATATCAAAATGTTATATTAGTGTTATAAGAATTCAATTATGATAATTAAGCTTATTCAACACATTAAGCAAGTTTAGGGGCCTTACAACTATAAACCCCTAATAGGGATTTTGCCCCCGAAATCCAAGGTAAACAAAGATGGGTACTTCCTTTGCACCTCATCCTATTAAATTCACATGGTTACTTTCATATCATGGTGATGTCACATCATTCACACATATGTCATCTTGGGTCAGCACAAAAATCCCCATCTAAGAAGACATTCTCAATATGGAATGTAGAAACTTGTTGTGTCATCTGAACAACTCTAGTAGTAATGTTCAACTTTAAATTATATATATCATCCTAAATTTATATCTATTATATCAACACATTACTCAAAAGTCATACTTGCTATCTTTTTACCAATCATGGCATGTGTCCCACACCATTCCTTGAAGCATAAAAAAAGTCAATGTATCCATCTTTTTTTTATTGACACTAGAACTCTTGTCAGTTATTTTTTAGCATCAAAAGAAAAGCTGACACTGGATGCTATCGTTCCATACAAGGAAACATCATTCCTAGTCAACCTTTTTAGGGGTGAAACAACAACACTATCTTCACCTTACTAAGATTTACACAACCTACTTAGAGGACATATCATGATCCCATAAAGAAATTTAATCAACCCCATCTCACTCTTATTCAACTTGTCTCATAGCTATTGCTGCTTTGGCAAACCTAAGGTTTTTGAAGAAATATTGATCATATTTTTGACCATATTTGAAATACTTTGACATGTCATCATTCAATGATTTCTACAACTTGTAAGACATTACTTGAACACTTTGTTCCTCCTATTAATAAATTCTATTGGTACATTGGTTATTCTAAAGGACATAACTCTAAACTCATCATAGTCATGTAAATTATGTCATCCAATCTAACTCTTATGCATTGATATTTGATCATAGGTTTATCTTTAAAGGAAAATGGTATCACATATCTATTGACCAACAAACCATCTATCATTGATAGTGGTCTTGCCTAACTATCACTGAACCATACACAAAATTATATAATCACTTTTTTTTCTTTCCAAACAACATTTAGAGGGTCATCATCAACTCTCTTTTTCTCACGAAGGCAGAGAAACACTTGGAATGTTCATTTAATAAACATCTCCAGACTTCACATATTTCTCATACTATTGATACATCTTGGATACTAGGATTCATTACCTTGGTATCCACCTCATGTGCTTTAAGGAACTACATCATTATCTAATTCACTTTTACCAACATAACAAATGTCAAGAAATATAAGAGGAGTCTTCCTAATTATTGGAAGGCTCAAAAGAAAACTCATCACAAACTTTATGATCTTAGAACCATAGTCCAAGAAACCTTATGCTATAATAAGCTATCCACCCTCATGTTTACAATGAATCCACACATACCAAGTGGCAATGATCCACTTAAAAGATGTTCCCTAGAAAGGAAATACACAAAGGGAAACACACTTTCCACATCATAGCAACATTATTCAACGGTCACTAGCAAAAAGGTAACCAATTCTATTTTCATTATGCAGGTTACAACTACTTATGTATCATTTTACCTTTTTCATTTCGGGTTCCTTGCCATTAGCACATGAAGCATCATGATTAACATATCTCATTACTCCTTCCTTTATGACTATTTATCCCACTTGGGTATGTTCTCTTATTTTATTATGTTTTTCAACCACTTATCAACATGTAAATCATCATATTCCACATTTTCTTCATTAAACATGGATCATCTATCTTAATTTCTTTCAAACGCCTTGCTTATTTTACATTAACACTTTCTTACGTTTGTCTGAGATTAACTCAGGTTCCACCTTATTCCTTTGTCATTGTTCTCAGTTATCTTCTCATTATATACTTATCATTGGAGTTCTCTCCATCTTATGTGGATTTCATACCTTGGATCACTTTATAAGCATAGACTTATCTGTCTTTTACTTTACTATCTTTTTGAATCACATCTTCAAGAACTCCTCTTTTCCTTATTTGTATTCAGATTTAGATTTCATGGTGTTGTATCTTTCTCTTATAGTTACCAAACATTCAAGTTTTGATTTATAATGATGCAATTATCATCTTCTTTAAGGTAGGATTGATCTATTCACACCAAGATTTCTTATTCGTTATGCTCTTTAGATTGTCTCAAAATGATTACTTGATCAGAGTAATCAGAAAGATAACAATCTAAGAGTTCCATACTTACCTTTTCTTCAATAATTGAATACCTGGCCAGGGCACCCAAATACTGAGATTAGGCAGTATGCACCGTATTTTTATGCCATATTCCTAATTTTGACATCATCCTAGTCCTCAGTCATAGTGTCCCTGTAGAATCAGTGAACCTAAAGCTCTGATACCAACTTGTGAGAACCCATTACACTAAACAAGATTACTCAAAACATAAAACACAATAAATCACTAATTAATCACATACCCAAAAATATGGGTAAATTAAAACCAATTTCAACATCAGCACCCGCTCAGAAACATTTGCATAAGATACCAACATCTTTCTTATATCCATACTATGCCAAGAATTTGATACAAATTGTTCTACCATCTTAGCCACCACATATATGCATGGGAGAACAATATTCGTATATGCCACACAAACATGTATTAATATGCTAAAAAAAGTCTGATTCATTTGAAACACCATATACAAACTTTTTCTCGCTCGTACGTGAGAGTACAAGGACGAATATAGGACACACTAGACATCTAATCAACTTTATCAAATATTCATTACTATAGCTCCTCTTTGCTGCCACATGTTTGTTTTCGTCACTTCCGATTATCTAAAAAAATGTGGCAAACCACAAGGGTGAGACAGCAAGAGATATAACCTCCAACAATGTTTATTTATTACAAAATTTTTAAGCAATTAAATAGTTAAGTAGTTTAATCATAGATAAAAAATAAGATCATCAATACTGATGATCAACAAAATACATAAAGGAGTAGATAATAACTATCATCATTAGCCAGACTATCATCCTTTATCTTGTTGACAATATAAGCAATTCAGTAGCATATGTAGTTCTAGTATCATGAGCAAGTCTAGTAACATAGCATAGCTAACAACATGAGCATGTCTAATTGGTTGAACATATCAACATCATAAGAAGAGCTAACAACGTAAGCACAACTACCTGGATAAGCATGTTTAGTAGTATATGCATCTCTAGTTACAAAGGCATGGCTAGCATGCTAAACATAACTAACAACATGAGATAGCTAGCATCATGATGATAATCAGCAGTAGCAGTATAGTTATAAACATAAGCATGGCTACTATATGTATGCATCTACAATCTTAAGCATATCCACAACATAAGTATATTGTAACAACCCCACCTCCTGGTAACCCCCAATTAAGGGAGACCAAGAGGTCAGAGGCATTATCCCAATTAACAGGATCAAAGGTTTGACAAATAATCAATGATAATTATGAAATTCTACTATCTAAACTGAAATCTGGTATTAAAATAAAAATTTGCATACCTTTTGAAAACTTTGTAAATCTATCTATCCATGCTTGAATTATTCTATCTAATCCTCCTTGCACTTTATTTCTTATTTTCACAATGTGTCACTTTACTATTTGTGCTTTTGAGGGTTATACCTAAACCATCGACAAACAAAAATGTGATCAGCATACAGGAATATGATGGTATGTGGGGACAACCACAATTTCACAAATATGGCTAACAATTTAATTATCACAATCAGGGTAATTTAGCAAACCAATTAAAATTTTCAATGTGTCATTCTCCACCGCTTTTTCCCTAACCCTGGAATACCCCTCTAGGGTTTCTCTTTTGCCATTGACTTAAGGCCACCTTCTCAATCCCGAGCTTGGTGCCTGGGGGTCACCTATCATGGTTCCCCATAGTCATGTAACATAGACCACCTTCTCATTCCTGAGCTTGGTGTCAGGGGTCACCTCTCATGGTGCCCATTGGTCTACCCTCTTGGGCCTGACCTTTATGGCCTCATCCATCAGGGTGGCATGTAGGTGTGAGAATACACATGTATTTATATTTGTGATAACCATATTGACTTTCTGATTTGCAAGTATGAACATCCAAATAGTTAAGTTGCATTCAATGCGATTAACCATCCGGGAAACCTTTGGGAAAACTAATGAGATTAATCATAATTAACCACATACCTGTCAAGTTGTCTTGAATGTAGAATTAATCCAAACAAGCAAGTAATCCAGAATCAAGCAAGCACGCACACAATTTTGCCCTGAAATATACATCCAATATTCTCTATCATGGATCATGGTATCCAAGTCTAATAGGCCTAATCGTGCCCTAGGGTTACTAGCCCCCTTTTTACGGTTTTGACCATAATTAGGGTTTCACTTCCTTTTTACCATTTTTACTTTACTTTTATCAAAATATCCATCAAACCCTAATTATCTTATCTTATTTTTCATTAAGATCTTAAGATCAGGTTTGGACCACAAAACCCTAATTTTTGGATTAACTATATCTTTTCTTCCCCTTTTTACCTCACTTAGAGTTTCTAAGGGTATTAATCACAATATTAGTTTTAAAACCCTAATTCTTGCAATTTCATCTTCAAAACAGATCAAGATTCATTTTTATCATTAAACAAGTCATTAATGATCAAATTAACCTATTTGCAAGATTAAATCCATCCTTTATTAACAATTAGGGTTTCTAACCACAAATTAATACTTTTTCCATCAAAATTATACACTTTCACAAAAAAGGCATTGATTTAGGCTTCCAAACCATTTTTAACTTACTCCTCTTATTTTTCTAATCAATTTATATGAATAAACTTTTCTCATCTGAGTTTCCTAGCACAAGATATGATTTTTTTGCAAAGAAAATCCTTTTTATCGATTTATTAGTAATTTCCAGAAATCTAGGGGCCGTTAGATCGATGGTCCGTTGGTCCACTTAGGATCTAGCGACTAGGAACACACAGGCCTAATCGATTAAACATAAACCAAAGGACGGAAACACCCTTACCTGCAAAGAGGGCGCAGATGGGCAAAAGAGTAAAAAGGCCAGGGTCTTCGTTTTCCACCTTGCGCCAAGCACAGCAGGTCCGGTGGTCAACTTGGGAGTTGACTCTGGGCTCTCGGACACCTGCGAGCATGCCAATCAGTCAGGGAGCTCTGCCTTCGTCTGTCGAACTCAAATGCAGGCTCAATTGCTTGCCAAGAACGTGCCCCAATGCCCTCCTACTCGCCAGACTCCGGCGAGGCTAGCCAAGGGAACAGGGGTGCATGTCAAGGTAAACTAGGGAATTGGGGGCACGTAATCGCTCCTTGCAACTATCCAAAGGTCATGGTTTGGTTGTTTTATGCACTGGAGCCCTCACAAACCCTCCCCTATATATAGGGTTAGAGACAGACACACGAGAATTGGGAACTTCCCCAATTGACGGCCAAACCTCGAAAAATTTGGGATTAAACGCTACAGTTTCCTCTCATGAGTCCAAAGGAAACAACAACCAGATGGCACATCCTCTGGATTGCGAGAAATCCGAGAGGGAAAGATTTCTCTATAACCCACAGAGTCCGGTCCCAGTGGGACTTAGCTGATGAGCGCTAGGCGTTGGATCAAGATCCAATGGCCCTTGTTGCACGCGATCAACCAAATCAAAACATATTTTCCTATTGCCAAATTAATGCCTCATTTTGGAGATAAATTGAGAAATTGATATCTCCCAAACCATAACTTCTTTTGGTCTCAAATTTTAAGGGAAAGTTTGTCATGACATTATCTAGTTATTTACGAAATTTGGGGAACAAAATCCAATGGATGAGAAGTTTTCCTTCTCTCCCAAGTCATATCATTAATTAATCCAAATTAATTATTATTTCTTTTACTTTTGCCATTATCTTGTTATTTTGGGTCCCTTAGACCTCAAGAAATCCTATAGGAACGAATTCCCATATTGGGAAATATCTATTTGCCTTTATCCTCTTGTAAATGTCTATTTCTCATATTTCCCTTTTATTTATCAAATCCTTTTCTTTTTTTATTTCTCTTTTCTTTTCAATTGGGCTCAATAGCCAATAAAGCCCATTAAGCAACCATCAACGAAATTCATTGATCCAAATCAAATCACACCATTATTTTCTGATTTATCTTTATTAAGAGAAATTGCATTTCTCATCAAAAGAACCTAAAATTTGGGGTTGTAACATCCTTCCCCTCTTATAGGAAATTTGCCCCCAAAATTCCACCAAGCAAACAAACAAATCAGGATAAGCCTTTCTTATATCCATCATGGCTCCCATGTGGCCTCACCCTTTCCATGATGCTTCCCAAGAACCTTCATCATCTCATATTCTTCCAGATGAGTTCTTTCCTACCTTGGTATATCGTACCCTCATAGGTGACTCAGGACATTTCAGCCTCTCATCAAGTTGAATAGGTTCAGGGCTCAGCACATGGCTTGGGTACCTCACATGGTGCTCTAGATTGGACTCATGGAATGCATTATACGTCATGTTATCCTGAGGGGTAAGGCTAAACACAACCATCTCCACCAATCCAACTCAAATGGACCCATATATCGAGGACTCAGCTTTCTCAACTGTAGCTTAGAGGGGTTAGATTTTCTCATCACATACTCTCCCACAGTGAACTGTATGTCAGTCTACTTTGCATCAGCTCACGACTCAGGTCGCTCTTGGGCTCTCTTTCAACCATTGCATGATCAAAGAGATTTCATCTGCACACACTGTAGTTCTATTCTAACCTTCGCGAGGCCCCTTCACCAACATCATCTCAATGAAGTGGTGACTGACACAACCTCCCTTACAGAGCTTCTTTACATCCCGATACTAGCTATGGTGGTTATCATCACATCTTCCATAGGACAAGAACTGTCTCTAGGTATCACCCTGAACGAGCACACAAGCTCTCATCAGACCCTCTAGTCTGGATTACGCTAATTATTAGTTAGGGGTGATAAATTATACTATCATCAAGTTCTACTTCCACCGCATGGAAGTGAATCTTTTGATTAAACTCAAGAACTCGCATCATGATGTAATTGAACCATCTCTCTCTTACAAGTAGTTCAACTGGATCTGTCCCTTGACAATATTCTTTCTTTCTCATGTCATCTAGGTAAGGCGATCTACCATAACCCATATTGGATCTTGACCTTCCTTGGTCAGGGGAGACTTAACACAACATCCATAGTGATGAATTCCCATTCCCTCTCGGGGACTCTTTATTCACTATAACAATACACTGGGTTATTGGTGTTCGTCCTTCACCTCCTATCATGCATGGCGACAAGCCACATGCAACTTCATCTTAAGCATCCAATGTACTACTGTCACTTCCTATCTCCATAGTACCACAGTGTATGGTGATCTTAAAATCATGATCTCATGTATGTCATGATTCCTCAAGATTGATTCCTTATAAACCCTAAACCACCCTAGTCGGGGTTTCATCCCCTTCTTTTCCAAAGAAGTGAATATGAAGTTCTACAACCATCCTTTTATTTCATCAAGGCCTAGACTAGCTAACCAAACAACTACTAACTTGTTTAACAAACTTATTTAGTGTTAACCAAACATATCTCCCTTTTCAAACTTAGGGTTAGCCTAACAACCTCTTCTAGCTGCTAGCTAACTAGGCAGTTGCATCTCATCCAGGGCATCCATTACCACTTCACATCCTTAGGTGTTAGGTAAAGTTGAAGACATACACCGCCATTTATTATCTTATCTCATCTCTAAGTCTATCTTCATCAAGAAACTCTGAGCTCATCCTCTTAGTTTTCGAAAATCAACCTTGTATAACTCATAGTTCATGATAAAACATCCTTATAAGGTGACTACCTTATCTCTCCTACTACTTGTAAACTATCCACCTATCATTCACTCCACCAGGGTATGTTATCATCTCTGTCTTCCTACCTCGTAGCAACATCCCAACTCACATCATCTTTATCCTTGGTGTATGACATGCGTAATGTCCTATCTCTCACTCCCATAACAAGAGGAAATAAGAATTTGGCTGCAGTCCAAATACAAAGTTCTTCCTATTCCAAGAGTAGAGATGGTACATCCCACCTTGCCAGTACACCTTTAAAACTAAGTTCAAACGTGCCACATATGTCTCTACATCACAATCATATCGATATCAAAGTTACTTCCATGGAAAACTGGTCTCAAACCTACTAAGGTTTACACACATCCCTTGGTCATCTCCTCTAGATCTATAGGGTGCTGGCACTTTTGGGGTCATCCCTCTTCCCTTATGTATACAGAGAGTGCCCTACTCATCTGCCCTTTGGGTCCCATGAGTTCATGAAGGTGATCAATCTCCTAACTCATGGCCCTCAGACAATGATAGTGGTTACCTCCCAACCCTATGGTCATGTGCGACTAGGGAATTAGGCAACTCCCACTTCCATCAGTCTTATCCCCACCTGACCCTAGGATAGACTTAGGATTCCATTATAATACATGTACAAAATAGAACCTTACCCAAGCCTTCATCATCTCTCTCTGCATTCTTGGGTTGTCTTTCATCCTTTCACCGGGGTCATGGCGACCTACCTACCTTGGTCAAGCCCCATACCAGTTACCTCCATGGTAACACACCCACATGCACTTAGAGATGGTTATCTATGAGTCTACAAGTTCATTCTCTTACTATGTCCTCTTTACTTATGTTCTCAAGATCCTCTAAAACCTCTTTAGGTTACCTCAAAACCAACAAAAATGGTATACACCCTACAAAAGGGTCCCTCTCCCAGGATGGGAGGAAACTACACCTTGATAATAAAGGTCATAAACATCCCTATGTTTAGGGTCTGCATCCACATGAGCATTCTTAGCCCTAGCAAGCTACTAAGGCACAAGCAGACACCTAAAAAGCCATGCTAGGTCACACTTGTTCTCATCCTCAACATTAGACCAACTTAGTTGTGAGGGGTTCATCAAACATACCTTTAACTTAAGGGGTTTCATTTTCCTATACACATGAGGAGTACCATGCTTGAAACTATAGAGACTCAAATCTCATCATGAGCATCAAGTACACTACTTCCCCTCTTAGGCCTAGGAACCCTAGGTTCACCTTTGGGTATCCAACTGCATGCTCAATCTCTTAACCACGAATCCATCATGTCCAAGGCATGTCATGTACTCCCATGATCCTTTTATTCGAGCAGCACCATAGAGTTGAGTCTTCCTTAAGGGCAACCAATAAGGTACAAGGCCTCACAACTTGCTACTTAAACCTCCCCAGGGTCTAAGGCACTCTTTGTCTCATCTCAGTAGGTAAACTCCTATACCATAGGCACATAGGTTCCAGAAGCATCATTCTCTCTTTAGGGTTTGGTTCCTCTAAAGGCCACCAAGATATCATCAGCCTCCAGGGATCAAGCATGAGGCAACCACTATCATTCACTTAGATCGCATCATCCTCAACTCCCCACTATTTCTCATGTCTCAGAATTTAAGCTTCCATCTTCTTGCATGGGTCCTTCTCTCTCTAGAGCTAACCCTACAAATAACCTTACTACCCAAGATCCTCTCTCCATGAATGTGGGTCAAGCTTACAAGCATACCCTTACATGGTGAAGCTTACGTTCAAGCTTATGTTTACTCAAGGTTATCCATAACCCTCTATGCTCACCTCGTAAGCTATCCATCACATTCTCCTGGCCAGGGTTTTAGCCTAATGTCAGCACTACTGACGTACTCTGGGTGCATACTATGCCCTACTTGCATAAGCCCATAGGATTTCTATAGGTCCTTCACTAACCTCATCATTGAAGGAGCTATCCTCCACTCTAACATGCACGACCCTTTCCAGGGTTGGGTCGCCAAAGGCACTAGGTCATCCAACCTCTCATGGCTCATATGGGCATCAAAAAGCATATCCATCCAAACACCTGGTCTACCATGACATCTAAGTCATCATGTTGTCTCTTTCTCTAACCTTAACTTAGGGTTAGGTTTAACATCATCCTCAGAGGATGTGCCTGGTCTCTACTTGTAATGGAGATCTCTACCTCCAAGACTAACTCTCTTCACTTATCCTCCTGACAAGAAGGCCTAGCCTCATGTCTTTCCTGAGGGCATGACAACTTATGTCATATGACCTAAGCATGTATCTATTCTTTTATTCTTAATCTATTAAGATTATGTCCATGACATCTTATTTACATGCTTTTTATTAGTTTGTTGGAGGATTCCTTAAACCTTATCTACCTTACCCCTACCTCAAGAGGGTGAGGAAAAGAGAGAAAACCCTAATCCTTAAGGTACTTAACCACATTTGAGTTGAGAAGGGATGAACAAGATGAGAGAGTCCTAAAGGTATCTTATTTCGAGTCAAATCCTGAGACTTTGGCTAGGCAGTCACACTAATCTGGGAGTCCTCATATTATGACTAGCGGTGCGGAGGAAAATCTTGCCAGCCCCCAGACGTGCTCCTTTTCTAGACACATCAGTCTTTCAGACAATCCTCTAATAACTCCCTCGGTTCTGTCCAATTTGTAAAATTTAATAATTATTAAAGATTAAGTGAGGAACCTATGCTCTAATACCAATTGTAACAACCCCGCCTCCTGGTAACCCCCAATTAAGGGAGACCAAGAGGTCAGAGCCATTATCCCAATTAACAGGATCAAATGTTCGATAAATAATCAATGATAATTATGAAATTCTACTATCTAAACTGAAATGTGGTATTAAAATAAAAGTTTGCATACCTTTTAAAAACTTTGGAAATCTATCTATCCACATCTTGAATTTATCTATCTAATCCTCCTTGAGCTTTATTTCTTATTTTCATAATGTGTCGCTTTACAGTCTGTGCTTTTAAGGGTTATACCTAAAACACCGAAAAAAAAACGCAATCAGCATACAGGAATATGCTGGTATGTGGGGACAACCACAATTTCACAAATATGCCTAACAATTTAATTATCACAATCAAGGTAATTTAGCAAACCAATTAACATTTTCAATGTGTCATTCTCCACCACTTTTGCCCTAACCCTGGAATACCCTCTAGGGTTTCTCTTTTGCCATTGACTTAAGGCCACCGTATCAATCCCGAGCTTGGTTCCTGGGGGTCACCTCTCATGGTGCCCCATAGTCATGTAACATAGACCACCTTCTCATTCCCGAGCTTGGTGTCTGGGGTCACCTCTCATGGTTCCCATTGGTCTACCCTCTTGGGCCTGACCTTTATGGCATCATCCATCAGGGTGGCATGTAGGTGCGAGAATACACATGTATTTATATTTGTGATAACCATAGAGACTTTATGATTTGCAAGTATGAACATCCAAACAGTTAAGTTGCATTCAATGCGATTGACCATCTGATAAACCTTAGGGAAAACTAATGTGATTAATCATAATGAACTTGTCAAGCTGTCTTGAATGCAGAATTAATCCAAACAAGCAAGTAATCCAGAATCAAGAAAGCAAGCACACAATTTGGCCCTGAAATAGACATCCAATATTCTCTATCATGGATCATGGTATCCAAGTCTAATAGGCCTAATCATGCCCTAGGGTTAGTAGCCCCCTTTTTAGGGTTTTCACCATAATTAGGGTTTCACTTCCTTTTTACCATTTTTACTTTACTTTTATCAAAATATCAATCAAACCCTAATTATCTTGTATTACTTTTCATTAAGATCTTAAGATTAGGTTTGGACCACAAAACCCTAATTTTCGGATTAACTATATCTTTTCTTCCCCTTTTCCCTCACATAGAGTTTCTAAGGGTATTAATCACAATATTAGGTTTAAAACCCTAATTCTTGAAATTTCATCTTCAAAACAGATCAAGATTCATTTGTATCATTAAACAAGTTATTAATGATCGAATCAACCTATTTGCAAGATGAAATCCATCCTTTATTAACAATTAGGGTTTCTAACTATAAATTAATACTTTTTCCATCAAAATTATACACTTTTACAAAAAGATACTGATTTAGGCTTCCAAACCATTTTTAACTTACTCCTCGTATTTTTCTGATCAATTTACATGTATAAACTTTTCTCATCCGAGTTTCCTAGCACATGATATGATTTTTTTGCAAAGAAAATTGTTTTTATCCATTTATTAGTAATTTCCAGAAATCTAGGGACCGTTAGATCGATGGTCCGCTGGTCCACTCAGGATCCAGTGACCAAGAACACATGTGCCTAATCGATTAAACATACGCCAAAGGATGGAAATGCCCTTACCTGCAAAGAGGGCACAGATGGGAAAAAGAGTAAAAAGACCAGGGTCTTCGTCTTCCACCTTGCGTCGAGCACATCACGTCCGGTGGTCAACATGGGAGTTGACTCTGGGATCTCGGCCACCTACGAGCACGCCAATCTGTCAGGGAGCTCCGCCTCCCTCCGTAGAACTCAACTGTGGGCTCAATTGGTCACCCAGAATGCGCTGCAACGCCCTCCTACTCGCTGGACTCCTGCGAGGCTAGCCAAGGGAACAGGGGTGCAGGTCAAGGTAAACTAGGAAATTGGAGGCACGTAATCGCTCCTTACAACTATCCGTAGGTCATGGTTTGGTTGTTTTGTGCACTGGAGCCCTCACAAACCCTCCCCTATATATAGGGTCGGAGATAGACACTCGAGAATTGGGAACTTCCCCAATTGACGGCCAAACCTCGACAAATTCAGGATTAAACGTTGCAGTTTCCTCTCCTGAGTCTAAAGGAAACAACAACTAGATGGCACATCCTCTGGATTGCAAGAAATCTGAGAGGGAAAGATTTCTCTATAACCTGTAGAGTCCAGTCCCAGTGGGACTTAGCTGATGAGTGCTAGGCGTTGGATCAATATCCAATGGCCCTTGTTGCACGCGATCAACCAAAAGGAAACATATTTTCCTATTGCCAAATTAGTGCCTTATTTTGGAGATAAATTGAGAAATTGATATCTCCCAAACCATAACTCCTTTTTGTCTCAAATTTTAATGGAAAGTTTGTCATGATATTATCTAGTTATTTACAAAATTTGGGGAACGAAATCCAATGGATGAGAAGTTTTCCTTCTCTCCCAAGTCATATCTTTAATTAATCCAAATTAATTATGATTTCTTTTCCCTTTGCCATTATCTTGTTATTTTGGGTCCCTTGGACCTCAAGAAATCCTAAAGGCACGAATTCCCATATTGGGAAATATCTATTTGCCTTTATACTCTTGTAAATGTCTATTTCTCATATTTCCCTTTTATTTATCAAATCCTTTTCTTTTTTTATTTCTTTTTTCGTTTCAATTGGGCTCAATAGCCAATAAAGCCCATTAAGCAACCATCAAAAAAATTCATTGATCCAAATCAAATCACACCATTATTTTCTCATTTATCTTTATTAAGAGAAATTGTATTTCTCATCAAAAGAACCTAAAACTTGGGGTTGTAACATATATCTACTATCTCTTAATTGCACTAAGCATCATCTTTATGTAAAGATAACAAACAAGCGTTATCATCCTATGTGAAATGTTTTGTATAACCCTAAACAAATATGCTACATGGCTATCTTACATCTTTTATTATGCCCTGAGGAAATTGAGGATACCACTCAAAATCCAACTGACCACTGCTAAGTCGAAATCAGTGCCATATAAGATATAGGAAGCGTCAGACTCCTAAGATCTTCTCCGCCCCCGGTCAGTATGGGTCCTCCACAGTGACACATAAGGTCAAGATGTTAACATCCTAGTTCATCCTTGGTACATGTCACAACACTAGTGAAAGGAGGTGGGTACACATACCCTACCATCTGAGGTACAACCACAATTGTCCTCCAATCTTGTCACATATATAATCACCGAGAAACGATCGCAACCATTCTCAATCACATCAGATGTATGAGGCATGACCATAACCAACCTCCACAATCTGCATTGTGGATGACAAGGATATATCCTCAACTTGCCACCCCCACATACTCAACAATATGCACTCTCAATTTTCCTTAGGAATACTCATTTCACCATATGGAAAATTTTGACACTCAGATGGATCTATGGCACAGGGCACTACATGATTAAAGTTTCACTTGATTAGTTATGCCAATTGGGTGATTTAAGGATGCATCAAACAAGTGAACATACAAACCCTAATTCATTTCTAACAAGCACATAAATATCACAACTTCAAAAGATATAAAATGTGTGAAACATAATTTCTCATCTCATCATCACATGGTACTATTCACTTGACATTCATGAGACCACACTAGTCATCATACTATCTGTGGCATACAACTCATAAAATAAGATTAACTAATGCGGAAGCGTATTATTAATCAGTGGAATTACTGAAAATCACTAAAAATTAAAACCATTTATCAAGAGATCCATTCACAGGAAAACTCTTTCATTTAGAACCAAAGTAAAACATTACATCCTGGTTCATATATACATTACATGCATCTTTGCACCTCGAGGCATTCATGCACAAAATATCAGATCGAAGTATCAAAACACTAACTCCTAGGACCTGAGAGTACAAAGACGACTTTAGGACTAACTACACAAAACTGGACAGCCAATGTCTCCACCTGTTGGATCACTGCTGTCCCTGTGACTGTTGCTGCTACTTTTCTCCTACAGAAGAGTTTCTGCCTTGATGTTTGCGTCTACCTAAAAACATTGAAACCCACGGGGGTGAGACAATTATAAAAATTGCCCCAGCGGGAGATATAACTCTTTGCCAAAACATTGTCGTTGCCGTTTAATAGAAATAAACTACACAGTGGGATAATATAAATCAATAATAGGTGAATCAACATCTATGCAGACTAGAGTAACATACTTATGCAATATTACAACTATAACCTGATTAAGCAGCATGTCTCATATTCAATATGAGTTAAAGAAACATAAGTCCATTTATGTATCAAGGGCATGCTAAGCATTATATCATCAATCAGTGTTTATCGTATTTCAATATTTATATAAATACGCTACACGTTTGTTTATATTTTACAAATAGATTTAAGCTCTGAGGAGATGAGGTATACCACTCATACTCCAATCAACCATTTCTAGAATCGAAATTGGTACCATAAATAGGTCAATGGAAGAGTCGGATTCCCATGACCTCCCACATCCTGGTCAGCACATGACTACAAGCAGGACTATGTCGACTGCTAAAATATCTTTCCAGGGTATACTAGAACTTCTCTATAGAGTTACAACATCAACTGCACTCTCATCGGCAATCAGGAGCATTAATGTTTATCTCAATCGACCCGACATAAAATAACATTGGGAAATTAATGATACATCTATCCCAACCATCGGGAGATTTATGATACATCTATCCTGATACATGAAGGATTGAGAGGTTTAGTGTTTACCTTCCCTCAATCTATTCACCCGTACGTAAGGATATTTTCACCCATTTACCCCCACATATTCAAAAATATGTGAATTCCAGGAATTCCTTAGAAAACCTATTTCACCATCACCAACTGTTGACGATGATGGATCTATGGTCAGAGCACTACATGAAAAGATTCCACTTGATTAATTAAGTACAATTTCATATTCTTTTAGCATCAAGAAAGCTCTCAAACACAACTTATTATAACAATGCTACAAAGAAACATGTACTATTTCATCAATATTAAAAAGGCATTGGGGACTCAGTCCCTTATTTCAAAACTGGGAATTCTCATTCTTTCTCAAATTCATGACCATAATCATTTGGCCCTGGGTAATTAAACCCTTGATTCATCATTAAGCATTGTTACCACTTTTCCAGGTAACCATCACCTTTAGGTTAATTGACCAAGGCAAACATGATACTTGCTATTACAAGCTTCACACATGGTACATGATGCCCATTAACTCTCTTGTTACCTCTTACCAGGAAACAAGGTATATTATGGCACTCAAGGTACAATCACAATAGTGAATTAAACATCTTAGCTCATACCTGGCCATGATCATCATTTCAACATACCTGCATTATTAGCACAGATGATACAGTGATATCAATTGCATATCAGAACCATGTTCAACAAATATGAATTCACTATTCATGGGTGAAACCACTATTCCCTCACCATGGTTAGGGTTTCCCATTTCATGTCACATGGGGATAATCATCCCATTATCACATCAAAGATATGGTTTATCACCATATTGCCCAAGCTTAGAGTTCATTAGGCATTACATAGTATTATCCTGGGTTTGGGCTTCACAACTCATCAATCATCAGGGTTTCTCATGAAGCCATCTTAGTTAGGGTTTCACATCAACATCACCCTATAAAAGGATTAACATTCATTGTTCTACAATTAGGGTTTACTATTCATCTCAATTAGGGTTTCATAGTCCATCACCCATTATTAGGGTTTACTATTCATCCCAATTAGGGTTTCATAATCCATCACCCATAATTAGAGTTTACTATTCATCCCAATTAGGGTTTTGGATTACATTACTGTTAATTAGGTCTATACACATCATCACCCTAAATTAGGACTTCATTCATACCTTGGATTAGGGCTTCAATTATAAAATGCCCTGGATTAGGGTTAAGGTTCATCAACCTTGTCAATTAGGGTTTATGTGCATGATCTCTTTACTTAAGGATCATACCCTAAATCACCACATGAATCGTACTCATGTAACAAATCCATGCTATCATCCTCTCAACTTGATTAGGTCATATCAACCTGTCATTCAAGTTCATACAACTATGAATGACATAGTGTACCAAGCCATTGATCTTATGACAATTAGGGTTTATTCCTTAATTGACACAAATCCCTAGGTACTATTAGAGTTTCAACCTTTGTACCTTTATTAACTAACCATCATTGGATAATTGGAACCATCATTGCTATCAATATCCAAATGATTGAACCACTAACAACCTCCATTCGGTTTTGATGTTTCAAAACCAAACGATTTGGAAACCGTTTGCCACCAAATAGTTTTGAAACCGTTTGACCCCAAATAGTTTTGAAACCGTTTGGCCCCAAACGGTCTCCAGACCGTTTGGGACAAATCAGTCCCAAAACTGCAAGGGCTCACTAGGTCATTTCTCCATCAAATCGATTTCCAATTGCAACATTGAATTGATCATTGTTTATTCAATTGAAGGGCTCATCAATCTAAACCATTAGATCATCATCCATGGGCCAAGGATCAACTTGCAATCCACCAAATGGTTTTGAAACCATTTGGTCCCAAACGGTCTCAAGACCTTTTGCCCCAAAATGTCTTGAAATCATTAGGACCAATCAAGGATTTCTTCAATCAATTCAATTAGGGTTTCCACTTAAAGGATCATGCACACATTGCATCAATCAATTGAGTCCATTGGATCATCATCCAACCTTTGATTAAGTTCAGACCTCAAACGGTCAACTAAATGAAATGGTCAACTCATCCATGTGGTTTGGAGTCTAGGGCACCAAACGGTTTGCAAACCGTTTGGTCCCAAACGTTTGGTGAAACCGTTTGGACCAAAGGCCCAACACTGTTTTCTCTTGATTTTTAATTAAGGTGTGTGCTTATGAACAGGTTATCATATTCAACCTTTAAACTCATGGAACTACTACCATTTTCTATGGCAACTCCATCAATTAAGCAAGGCTATTGCAATAATGACAATTAAATCAATTGCAAGTAGAAATCGAATTCAATGACAAAGATTAAGGGTTAAAGTTATATAACCCGCATTCAAATCTGATCCCAAGCTCCAAGATTCATGTCTCCAATGGTGGTTGAAGCTCTAGAAACCTCCCAAGGTTGTTTCTCAAGCTTTTGGAGTGAAAGGATCGACTAGGGTTGAAGATGGAGTGAAGAAATGAAGAAATCATGTATTGTTTTATGATTTTCACTATGAAATCAAGAAGAACGAAGGTCAAAGGCTTACCAACAGGTTGGGGACGTGCTCCCTACTGTTCTTAGATCTCTTGGTCGATTTTGCAAGCAAGGGGAAGAAAGGAATCAAAAAAGACCCTTAGGTGGGTTGGAAAAGGCTTTTTTATAAGAAAATTGATGAAAGAGAAAATGTTTTATTAAAAATTCAATTAATTCCAAAAATGGTACCACCTCTTCCTCCTCGGTTTGATTTCATGCAAAGGAAACTCAAACCCACCGGACTCCCTTCCATTATCCATGGATTAAGGAAAAAGAAATTAAGCACCTTAACCCATTATAATATTAATATATATTTTGAGTGGAAATTCTTTTCCTTATAATAAGGTGAGTGAAATTTCACCTCCTTAAGATATTTTCGGTCCTTGAATTGCTCAATGACGTCCACTCATACATATGGATTCCACCATTTTAATTTTGGTTGAAGGCCCTTCAATTATTTTATTTATTTTTGCATTAATGTTTCCATTATGTTTAAATCTTGGTTATTTTAATATCAAGATTCTCTCTCCTTCAACTTAATTCAAATGAGGCGCCCCTCTCATTTTATTTACTCTTCATTATGCCAAGAAACATGGGGGACCCTCTATAAGTGCTATTTTGCATATTGCACCCTAGATTTTGGGTAAATTGCACATTTCATCAAAACTAGGTTTTCATGCACAAACATTGCTTTATCAACTCTTTCTTGGAATTTAGGCTATCACAAGCCATAACTCTGCAGCATCTTCATTCCCATGATGCTTTAACACATGAGGAACATATTATCATGCATAATTTGCAAATAGACCCCTCAACTTGGGTAATTTGCACTTTAGTCCAAAACAAGCAAAATATTGCTTTCAACAATATTCAAAAAGGACTAAAATTGTAATATAAGTTACTCTTGAGCCTTAATTACTTTTCAAAACATAAGAGCATACATATAATTACTCTCATTATGCAAAACACCTAGGGTTACTTCATAACCCAGGTCAGGGATGTTACAAGTTTATCCACCCCTTACAATGATTTCGTCCCCGAAATCATCAACAAACATTTAAGAGAAAAGAGTAGGATATTTCCTTCTCATTTCATCCTCTAGTTCCCACGTAGCTTCTTCAACACCACGGTGATTCCATAGGACTTTTACAAGATTAATGTCTTTCTTTTTCAGCTTCTTGATTCTTCTGTCAAGAATCAACATAGGTCCTTCAACATAAGATATGTCATCATTTAGCTCTACCTCCACAGGTTGTAGAACTAACTCAGTGTCAGGATGACACTTCCTCAACATAGAGATATGAAACACTGGGTGCAATTTATGCAACTCAGGTGGTAACTCCAGCTTATAGGCTACCTTTCCCATCCTCTCAATGATTGGATAAGGCCCCATAAATCTTGGAGCTAACTTCCCTTTCTTTCCAAATCTCAGGATACCTTTCCAAGGTGAAACCTTGAGGTACACCATGTCTCAGACATGGAATTCTAAGGGTCTACGACGCTTGTCATCATATGATTTCTATCTATCCTGGGCTATTTTCAACTGTTGTTGTATGATCTTTGTCTTTTCAGTTGTTTGTTGAACCAGCTCAGTACCCAAAAGTTGATATTCACCAGTTTCATACCAACATAGAGGAGATCTACAATGTCTACCATACAAAGCTTCATATGGTGCCATCTCTATACTGTGTTGATAGCTGTTATTATAAGAAAACTCTATCAAGCTCTGATGTAGATCCCAACTCCCCACAAACTGAAGGACACATGCCCTAAGCAAGTCCTTCAAGGTTTGTATCGTCCTCTCAGACTGTCCATCTATCTGAGGATGAAAAGCAGTACTAAACCTATGATGAGTGCCCAAAGCTTTATGAAGTCGTTCCCAAAAATGACTCATAAACTGAGGACCTATATCAGAAATTATTGTAACTGGTACCCCATGCAGCCACACTATCTCATCTATGTAGATTTATGCAAGCTTCTCAGATGTATAGGTTGTTTTGACAGGTAAGAAATGTGCTGTCTTTGTCAACCTGTCAACTATCACCCAAATGGAATCATGACTTTTGATTGTTCTAGGCAAACCAACCACAAAGTCCATAATTACATGATCCCACTTCCACTATGGTATAGGCAAGGGTTGCATTGTTCCTGTGGGCTTTTGATGTTCATCTTTAACCTACTGACACACCGGAAACCGCATAACAAACTCAGCAACATCCTTCTTCAAAGCAGGCCACCAATACATTTCTTTTAAGTTATGATACATCTTGGTGCTCCCTGGATGCATAGCATACATTGAAAAATGAGCTTCCTCTAGGATTAACTTTCTTAAGTTGTCAACATCAGGTACTACCATCCTATCATGGTAACAGACTACCTGATCATCAGAATCATGGAAGCCATCCCGCTTCTCGCTACCATATTCTGACCTGATCTGCTGAATCATAGAATTAGTATGATGTGCTTCTTTAATCTGTTGTCTCAAAGTTGGTTTTATGTGCATCTCAGCTAACAACCCGTCTAACAATGAAACTTTAAACTGTACATTATCTTGCCTCAGGGAGATAAACATATCTCTCTTAGAGCTTACTAAGGAGTTTAGTTGTGCTTTATCTAGGGCTGGTGTTGCTGATTTTCTACTTAGTGCATCAACAACCACATTGGCCTTCCCTGGATGATAATCAATTGTGCAATCGTAGTCTTTGATTAACTCCATCCAGCGGCGTTGCCTCATATTTAGCTCATGTTGAGAAAAGATATACTTTAGGTTTTTATGGTCTTTGAAAATTTGGAATGTTTCTCCATAGAGATAATGTCTCCATATCTTCAAGGCATGAACCACCGCAGCGAATTCCAGATCATGTGTCAGATAATTCTCCTCATGTTTCTTAGGATGTCGAGAAGCAAAATAAATCACTTTCTTATCCTGCATCAACACACATCCTATGCCATTCTTAGATGCATCACAGAAGACTATATACGCTTTTCCTTACTCAGGTAGCACCAAAAAAGGTGCACATGTTAAACTTTCCTTCAGCAACTGGAAAGATTGTTGACACTTGTCATTCCAGACAAAAGGAACCTCCTTCCTTGTCAACTTAGTCAGGGGTAAGGCTATTGAACTGAAGTTCTTAATGAACCTTCTGTAATAGCCAGCCAGTCCTAGGAAACTTCTTATCTTTGTCGGTGTCTTCAGTTGTTCCCATTGCTGGATAGATTCTACCTTCTTAGGATCAACACGAATACCTGAGGCGGATATTACGTGTCCGAGAAAGGAAACTTCTGGAAACCAAAACTCACATTTGCTAAACATCTCATACAAATTATGCTCTCTTAGCAAGGTCAAAGCTTGGCGAAGATGTTGCTCATGTTGTTGAGCATCTCTACTATATATCAGAATGTCATCTATAAAGACGACAACATACTGATCTAGAAAAAGTCGAAAGATTATATTCATGAGTTCCATAAATGTAGCTGGTGCATTAGTTAGTCCAAACGACATAACTATGAACTCATAGTGACCATACCTTGTCCTAAAGGTAGACTCAGGTATGTCATCCTCCTTGATACGCAACTGATGGTATCCCAGCCTCAGATCCATCTTAGAAAAGACAGTCGCACCACGCAACTGGTCAAACAAGTCATCAATCCTTGGTAGAGGATACTTGTTCTTTATAGTGACTTTGTTTAACTGTCTATAGTCAATGCATAACTACATCAACCCATCCTTTTTCTTCACAAAAAGGACTGGAGCACCCCTGGGTGAAGTGCTTGGTCAGATAAAACCTTTCTCAAGCAACTCTTGTAGTTTTTTGTTGAGCTCTTCCATCTCAACAGGCGCCATCCTATACGGCATTTGTGCTATTGGTTGCATGTTCGGGATTAGATTAATCTCAAAATCTATCTCTCGAGGCAGAGGAACACCTGGAAGTTCTTCAGGAAATACATCTTAAAATTCCCTGACTATAGGAACTTCAAAAGGATGAGGGCTTTCCATTGTGGTATCAACCACATGGGCTAAGAATGCAAAGCATCCTTGTCTCATCAGCTTCTCAGCTACCATAGCTAACACAAGACATGTTGGAAGAATCTTTCTATCTCCCTGAAGGATCCATGTGTCACCATCATCTGTGAACACAGCTTTCTTGGAATTACAATCCAAGACAAACTTATACTTCTCTAAGGTTTCCATTCCAAGGATTATATCAAAACCTTGCATCACAAGTGGTATAAGATCCACTTGAATGCAGTGATCAGAAAAGACAAGATCGCAGGGAGAACACACTTCCCGCAAAACTGTAGATCCCATCAAAGGTGTTTCTAATAGCAAGCTATCTATTCTATGACTAACAATCATATTGCAGTCATCAATCACTTCTCGGGTGATAAAAGAGTGTGTAGCACCCGGATCAATTAACACAGATATGAAGCAGGATAAAGACATATCAGAATAAAGCAGTTCCATCTGACCTGTCACAACACGAGGATTGACTACTGCTTCAGGCTGGTTCATAGCATAGTACCTAGCTGTCGTTTACTGTTGACCCTGTGCTCGATTATTAGATGTTGAAGAACCAGCTTGGGATGCTGGTCCACGTCCTCTAGCACCACTTCCAGGTTGTTGCCCATGAGAGCCCTGCTAACTCTGCCTCAGTTGCTGGATCACACTCCTGACTTTCTCAGGGCATTCTCTCACCACATGGCCTTCTTTTCCATATCTATAACAGGTTATATTCCCCCTTGGTGGTCTGGGTGGTCGTGTTACTGATATTGAGGCTGATATGTGAGCTCCCTTTGGTGGTAAACTACGGTTTATACCCTTACTTGACGTCCATTGCGTATGCGTATTGAACCTTGGTGGTGGTGGTGTAGGCATAGAATACCTTGGTTTCTTGAAACTCCAAGCACTCTGTCCTTGAAACTATGGGTATTCCTTCTTACCCTTGGTCTGTCGCTTCTCAACTACAGACCTCTCTATACATCTTACAGACTCCACAAAAGTTGCAAACCTCTCCTGATTCTCCAGTGGTTAATTCAACGTTCAACCCCTTCTCGAACCGCCAAATTCTCTCCTCATCATTAGATGCCATGTGCGGATAGAACCGCAACAACTCCATAAACCTTGCCTCATACTCGCTAATGTTCATAGGCCCTTGCTTAATCCTCTCAAACTAAGAGATCTTCTCATCTAGATACATCTTGGGAAAGTATCTAGCAACAAATTCATGCCTGAATTCATCCCATATAATCACAACTCCAGGTCTTTTGCCCTCCTCAATGGTCCACCAATGTCCAACACTTCCTATGAGGAGATATACAACATGTCTGACCCTCTCATCATCAGGAATCATAAGGATTCTGAAGGCTTTCTCCAACTCAGTCAACCATAATTCAGCATCTACTGGATCGGCTGTACCAGCATACTCCAAGGCTCCTACCCTCTTAAGCCTTTTAAAAGTCTTACCGGCACCATGTCTTTCATCATGGGGTGCTGCCCTGGGTGCAGGTACTGGCATTCTATCCTTCATGGGGGTCATAGCTGCCATAAACTGCCCAAACATAGCCTAGAAGGCTGGGTTCCCCATGTTAGTTGGGTTGAACTGGGGCTGTTCAGGTGCAGGTTCCTCCCTGTCCTGGTCTCTTGCACCATTTCCTAGTGCAGCAACACTGCTCTCAATAGCGTGTTCTTTGTGTGATCCAGACATCCTTAGTTCTTCTTCTCGTATATTAGTAGAAGACACTATCAGATAAACTGGAAGACACTTAGAATAGACTCAACAACCTTAATCCTATGTCTCTGTAGACTCAGCGAACCTAGAGCTCTGATACCACTTAATTTGTGGCATACAACTCATAAAACAAGATTAACTAATGCGGAAGCGTATTATTAATCAGAAGAACTACAGAAAATCATTAAAAATTAAAACCATTTATCGAGAGATCCATTCACAGGAAAACTCTTTCATTTAGAACCAAAGTAAAACATTACATCCTGGTTCATATATACATTACATGCATATTTGCACCTCGAGGAATTCATGCACAAAATCTCAGATCGAAGTATCAAAACACTAACTCCTAGGACCTGAGAGTACAAAGACGACTTTAGGACTAACTACACAAAACTGGACAGCCAATGTCTCCACCTGTTGGATCACTGCTGTCCCTGGGACTACTGCTGCTGCTTTTCTCCTACAGAAGACTTTCTGCCTTGATGTCTGCATCTACCTAAAAACATTGAATCCCACAGGGGTGAGACAATTATAAAAATTGCCCCAGCGGGAGATATAACTCTCTGCCAAAACATTGTCATTGCAGTTTAATAGAAATAAATTAAACAGTGGGATAATATAAATCAATAACAGGTGAATCAACATCTATGCAGACTAGAGCAACATTCTAATGCAATATTACAGCTATAACCTGATTAAGCAGCATGTCTTATATTCAATATGTGTTAAAGAAACATAAGTCCATTTATGTATCAAGGGCACGCTAAGCAGTATATCATCAATCAGTGTTTCTAATATTTCAATCTTTATGTAAATACGCTACATGGCTGTTTATATTTTACAAACAGATTTAAGCTATGAGGAGATGATGTATACTGCTCATACTCCAACCAACCATTTCTAGAATCAAAATTGGTACCATAAATAGGTCAATCAAAGAGTCGGATTCCCATGACCTCCCACATCCTGGTCAGCACAGGACTACAAGCAGGACTGTGTCGACTGCTCAAATAGCTTTCTAGGGTATACTGGATTTTCGCTATAGAGTTACAGCGTCAACTGCACTCTCATCGGCAATCAGGAGCATTAATGTTTATCTCCATTGACCCGACATAAAATAACATTGGGAAATTAATGATACATCTATCCCAACCATCCAGAAATTTATGATACATCTATCCCGACACATGAAGGATTGAGAGGTTTAGTGTTTACCTTCCCTCAATCTCTTCACCCAGACGTAAGGATATTTTCGCCCATTTACCCCCACATATTCAAAAATATGTGAATTCCAAGAATCCCTTAGAAAACCTAGTTCATCATCACCAACTGCGGACGATGATGAATCTATGGTCAGAGCACTACATGAATAGATTTCACTTGATTAATTAAGTACATTTTCATATTCTTTTAGCATCAAGCAAGTTCTCAAACACAACTTATTATAACAATGCTATAAAGAAACATGTACTATTTCATCAATCTTAAAAAGGCATTGGGGACTCAGTCCCTTATTTCAAAACTGGGAATTCTCATTCTTTCTCAAATTCATCACCATAATCATATGGCCCTGGGTAATTAAACCCTTGATTCATCATTAAGAATTGTTACCACTTTTCCAGGTAACCATCACCTTCAGGTCAATTGACCAAGGCAAACATGATACTTGCTATTACAAGCATCACACATGGTACATGAGGCCCATTAACTCTCTTGTTACCTCTTACCAGGCAACAAGATATATTATGGCACTCAAGGTACAATCACAATAGTGAATTAAAAATCTTAGCTCATACCTGGCCATGATCATCATTTCAACATACATGCATTGTTAGCACAGATGACACAATGGTATCAATTGCATATCAGAACCATGTTCAACAAATATGAATTCACTATTCATGGGTAACACCACTATTCCCTCACCAGGGTTAGGGTTTCCCATTTCATGTCACATGGGGATAATCATCCCATTATCACATCAATGGTATGGTTTATCACCATATTACCCAAGCTTAGAGTTCATTAGGCATTACATAGTATTTGCCTAGGTTTGGGCTTCACAACTCATCAATCATCAGGGTTTCTCATGAAGCCATCCTTAGTTTGGGTTTCACATCAAAATCACCCAATAAAAGGATTTATATTCATTGTTCCACAATTAGGGTTTACTATTCATCCCAATTAGGGTTTCATAGTCCATCACGCATAATTAGGGTTTACTATTCATCCCAATTAGGGTTTCAGAATCCATCACCCATAATTAGGGTTTACTATTCATCCGAATTAGGGTTTTGGATTACATTACTCTTAATTAGGGATATACAAATCATCACCCTTAATTAGGACTTCATTCATACCTTGGATTAGGGTTTCAATTATAAAATGCCCTGGATTAGGGTTAAGGTTCATCAACCTTGTCAATTAGGGTTTATGTTCATGATTAGGGTTTCATGATCTCTTTACTTAAGGATCATACCCTAAATCACCACATGCATCATACTCATGTAACAAATCCATGTTATCACCCTCTCAACTTGATTAGGTCATATCAACCCATCATTCAAGTTCATACAACTATGAATGACATAGTGTACCAAGCCATTGATCTTATGACAATTAGGGTTCCTTCCTTAATTGACACAAATCCCTAGGTACTATTAGGGTTTCAACCTTTGAACCTTTATTGACTAACCATCATTGGATAATTGGAACCATCATTTCTATCAATGTCCAAATGATTGAACCACTAACAACCTCCTTGCGGTTTTGAAGTTTCAACACCAAACAGTTTTGAAACTGTTTGCCACCAAACGATTTTGAAACCGTTTGACCCCAAATAGTTTTGAAACCATTTGGCCCCAAATGGTTTTAAGACTGTTTGGTCTCAAACGGTCTCAAGACCGTTTGGGCCAAATCAGTCCCAAAACCGCAAGGGCTCACTAGGTCATTTGTCCATCAAATTGATTTCCAATTGCAACATTGAATTGATCATTGTTTATTCAATTGAAGGGTTCATCAATCTAAACCATTAGATCATCATCCATGGGCCAAGGATCAACCTCCAATCCACCAAATGGTTTTGAAACCATTTGGTCCCAAACGGTCTCAAGACCGTTTGCCCCAAAAAGTCTTGAAATCATTAGGACCAATCAAGGATTTCTTCAATCAATTCAATTAGGGTTTCCATTTGAAGGATTGTGCACACATTGGATCAATCAATTGAGTCCATTGGATTATCATCCAACCTTTGATTAAGATCAGACCTCAAACGGTCAACTCATCCATGCGGTTTGGAGTCTAGGGCACCAAATGGTTTGCAAACTGTTTTGGTCCCAAATAGTTAGGTGAAACCGTTTGGACCAAAGGTCCCAGACCGTTTTCTCTTGATTTTTAATTAAGGTGTGTGCTTATGAACAGTTTATCATCTTCACACTTTAAACTCATGGAACTACTACCATTTTCTATGGCAACTCCATCAATTAAGCAAGGCTATTGCAATAATGACAACTAAATCAATTGCAAGTAGAAATCGAATTCAGTAACAAAGATTAAGGGTTAAAGTTATATAACCCACCTTCAAATATGATCCCAAGATCTAATATTCACGTCTCCAATGGTGGTTGAAGCTCTAGCAACTTCCCAAGGTTGTTTCTCAAGCTTTTGGAGTGAAAGGATCGGCTAGGGTTGAAGATGGAGTGAAGAAATGAAGAAATCATGTATTGTTTTATGATTTTCACCATGAAATCAAGAAGAACGAAGGTCAAAGGCTTACCAATAGGTTTGGGACGTTCTCCCTGCTGTTCTTAGCTCTCTTGGCCGATTTTGCAAGCAAGGGGAAGAAAGGAATTGAAAAAGACCCTTAGGTGGGTTGGAAAAGGCTCTTTTATAAGAAAATTGATGAAAGAGAAAATGTTTTATTAAAAATTCAATTAATTCCAAAAATGGTACCACCTCTTCCTCCTTGGTTTTCTTGCCTGCAAAGGTAACTCAAACCCACCGAACTCCCTTCCATTATCCATGGATTAAGGAAGAAAAAAATTAAGCACCTTAATCCATTATAATATTAATATATATTTTGAGTGGAAATTCTTTTCCTTGTAATAAGGTGAGTGGAATTTCACCTCCTTAAGATATTTTCGGTCCTTAAAAATCTCAAGGACGTCCAATCATACATCTGAATTCCACCATTTTAATTTTGGTTGAAGGCCCTTCAATTATTTTATTTATTTTTGCATTAATGTTTCCATTATGCTTAAACCTTGATTATTTTAATATCAAGATTCTCTCTCCTTCAACTTAATTCAAATGAGGCGCCCCTCTCATTTTCCTTGCTCCACATGATGCCAAGAAACATTATGGACCTTATTGAAGTGGTAATTTACATATTGCATCCTAGGTTTTTGGTAAATTGCACATTTCACCAAAATTCGGTTTTCATGCACAAACATTGCTTTATTAGCTCTTTCTTAGAATTCAGGCTATCACAAGCCATACCTCTACATCATCTTCATTCCCATGATGATTTACCACATGAGGAACATATTATCATGCATAATTTGCAAATATACCCCTCAACTTGGGTAATTTGCACTTTAGTCCAAAACAGGCAAAATATTGATTTCAATAATATTCAAAAAGGACTAAAATTATAATATAAGTTCCTCTTGAGCCTTAATTACTTTTCAAAATATAAGAGCATACATATAATTACTGTCATTATGCAAAACACCTAGGGTTACTTCATTACCCATGTCAGGGATGTTACACTATCACAAGATATCAATCCTTTTCACAATATCACAGCGTATCAACCCTTATCAACACAAGAGGATTACACCTCATTCAGGGCTCAACCATGCCCAAATGTCATTAAGACCATCACACTATCACATTATATAAAATCCTTTTCACAATATCATAGGGTATCAACCCTTATCAACACAAAAGGATTACATCTCATTTAGGGCTCAACCATGCCCAAAGGTCATTAAAACCATCATACTATTCCCTGTAAGATCATCATTATCTTAGCATGCCTTATAACAAAGCTAAACAACATCACTTACATATAATACACCAGATCAACACAACATTGCATTAATGAGCTAGGAGATATTCATAAAGAATCATAGCATGGTTATATTAACATTAAGATCATTCCTTTATTACATCAACATGCAAGTAATCTAGATATGAATAACCCTAATCATATTCATAATACACATGTTTAGCATAAGAAAGTATCAACCATGTGGCTATGATAACCACCAATTAACACATTAGTGTTGTGATCATATTAAGGCGGTTATTCCACCATCATTCCATCATATAAGAATGTTAAACATGAATACTCATATTTATCTATTTGCATTAGAGTTAGGTTCAACGTGATGAATTATATCAATGTTACTAATCAACACTTATACCCAAACCCTAACTGATGACATCCCCATTGGATCATGGATGCATAAGGTGAAGCATCACAATAATATTCCATACTATTCTCAAGTATGAACCCACACATAAATTAAGGTGTAACCATCGAGTTATAGCATACTAGGGTTTCAACAACAATAAGAGAGCACCGCATGATTGAATTAGTCATTCAAGGACTATTCATACCCAATTACCATCATTTAGTTATATTAAATCTAGGTATAACAAGTTATACCTCATTAGGGTTACATATCAACACAATATGGTTATCATCCCTTCTATTCATATGAGTGAATAGGTAATACTACCTTATTAAGGGTAACCCTCCATTTTTTCCATCATCATTCAAACCATATCACCATACCATAATGTCACCCTGAACCATTGAATGTTTAAAAGGTAAGACCGTTTGTTGTTTACATAAGTAAACACCTTGGATAAACAACCTATGAAGTCCTTGATTTGTGCTCTAGAAAGAGTCACCATTTTACCCTAGTCATCCCTTGATTAACAACACAAAAAGTTCCATTGAGAGTAGGGTAAAACCCACAATCAACTATTCATTTAAAACAAGTCATCCATTGTAAACAAGTAAGCTCCTTAAGTAGATCATATAAAGGAAACCATCTAAATCACATTATTAGGACCAACATATTACATTAGCCATCATTCCACTTTATTTGAGGAATAAATAGTAGATCTTGACCATTGGGTCAAGTTCATATGTTAAAACCATCAATTACAGTATAGGTCCGACCATTGCATCATGTGACCCAAGAAACCATTGGTATAAGGCTTAATTGATGCTACAACTACAATGCTTAACTTACCATAGGTTGTAGAGACCTGATCCATCATCATTAGTGACCATTAAATCACCATAGGTTGTTAGATCAACACTATATTCATTAGTCAACATCAAATATTAAGCTAATGTCATCATTGATTGATAACATCAGTAGGATACTTAATGATTGATCATTAAATTTCTAACTGATCAAAAACCTGACCTAAGGGGGTGACCATAGGATGTCACCATCATTTGACACCTTTGATCACGACCATAAGTTGTCATGAAGACAACACCATAGGGTTGTTGCAATGGTAACATCATCGGGTCATCAATTTATATAAGAAATCATCTTTAAACCCTAAAATTGACCATTGATTGATAGGTTCTTAGCACCATAGGTTGTCAAACCAACCTGATACAAGTCATATTATACCTTAGGAATAATGTACACATGATCACAGGTTCATCTAGAACTAATATCAGAACAAGGAACATTATAAAAATCAAAATCCAAGTCAAGCATAGCTTTTTAGTGCATGAATCATCATTTTCAAGCAAGAACATGAGCTAGAAAGCTTATGGTAAGCAATAAACGTGGAGAAAGTTATTAAACTTGCCTCTAATGAGGATATGAAACCCCACATAGAAGAAAATTTCAGTAGGTAGGGTAGAAAATCCAATCATAAGCTATGAACTCGTCCAGCTAGCACCTTTCATCATCAAATGAGCAAACCCTAAGCATAAGCACTACTACAGAACCTACCTTTAGTGTCATTTATTTAAAGCATTTAGTGTCAGTTTCTAAGAGAAACCTATGTGGGCGACATTAAAAGCTCACCCATTAGGCGTCAGTTCCAAAACCGACGCCCAAACTCTTCGCGACACCGAAAACGCGCCATCATGGCACTATAGGCGTCGATTACTAGATAAGAAACCGACGCCCAAACCCTTCGCGCCACAGAAAGGGCGCCATCTTGGGCACTATCAGTGTCGATTTTTTACAAATAACCGACGACATATATCTTCGCGCCACAGGAGGGCGCCAACTTGGGCACTATAGATGTCGGTTATTAGCTAATAATCGAACTCATATAACTCCCAACACGGCCGTGCTGGACAGCATGGCCGTGGTGTCTGGTCCGCTGCCACGGCCGTGGTGTCTGGTCCGCTGCCACGGCCGTACTGTCCAGCATGACCGTGGTGTCTGGTCCGCTGCCACGGCCGTGGCGTTAAGGAAATAGACGTTGGTTTCTATTAAAAATCGACACTGTAACTATTTGGCGTCGGTTTTATACAAATAACCGACGCCTATTATTTTGTTTTTTTTCTGTCAGTCTGTAGACCTGCTGTGGCTGGTCACAGGATGAGAAACCTGTTCAGTTTAGTTATGAACTGCAGGTTTTATGACATCCATTGATATCAGCCGACAACAGGCCACAAACCTACAAAATTAACAACAAAAATATTCACACATGCATTTAGCAATGCAACCTGCAGTTCCATTTTATTTTCACACATTTAAAAACATTCATGTAGCTAGCAATCTGTAGTTCCATTCATTCACATTCACACATGTAGAAACATTCATATAGCAACCAACACTTTCATTCATTTTCACGCAGACACATGTAGAAACATCCAGACATGTAGAAACATTCACACATATATTATAATTCAGAAATTCATTTACAAAATATCATTGTTTAGTCATTATTCGCTATCAGGATCCCAATTATAATTTAAATCCCCCACTATTTGTATGGTTGTTGCCCATTCTTCTCTTACTTCATTTATATCTCCCATCGTATAGGGAACATGTACATCTGGTAAGTCCGTTCCTGTAGTGGGGTCAGATTTAAACACCTGTAAAGAGAATGATGTATATATATAATTAATGAGCTATAAATAAGATTGATATATTTCATATTATCTAATGAGACTATATAATACCTGAGCAATACAATCGATGTCCATACAACATGAAAAACTAACACATATATAGTACATAACAATAGCAATGTCGAATTTACATACAACACTAGCTTAGTACATATATAGTGGGACTTATAAGGTGACGATCCCACCTGGTAAAACAGGTTACCGACAACTACATGTTATGACTGGGAGGTCGTGATTCAGCAACCGTATGCATTAGAAGGAGGACAAACAGATCACCATATGTTTGTCCTCCTGCTAATGCATATGGTTGCTGAATCATGACCTCCCAGTCGTAACATGTAGTCGGTAACCTGTTTTAGCAGGTGGTATCATCACCTTAGTCCCACTATATATGTACTAAGATAGTGTTGTATGTAAATTCGGCGCTGCTGTTGTTATGCACTATATATGTGTTAGTCTGTCATGTTGTTATATGAATCTGAAGCACTTGTGTGTGCTGCACTTTATGTATTGTATTTGTATCCTGCTTCTCTTCATTGGGGCTTCTTCCTGCATATCCTGCATAGCTATGTCATGGCCGTCCTACATAGCCTTCTTCCTATATTTATTTTTCAAAGAGAATACAAACAAAAATTATTAGTGTAGAGTTAGTGAAATACTAATCAATGTCTAGAATTGGAATCAATCAAGAACCTATTCTCAACATTTTAGCTTTTATATAGCACCCTCCCACAATGTTTATCATTTTTATTAACTAGAAGATAATGAAACATCAAATCAGAAAATGATATTGATATTAAAAAAGTAAACATTTAGCTTCAATAAAAAAATATAAACATGCATGCCTCTAAAATTGTGATCTTTTATCAATTAACAATCCTTCATTATGATCTCCGCGCACATATAAGTCATCATTAGCTTCAATATTTTTTGGAGTTGGCAACCCAACTGAGAATGGACTGGAGTCATCATATTTATCATAGTACTCTTCTTCATCTATAGGATCTTCAATGAACTGTCTTTTACCATGAAGAACAACCGACCATTTATCATTTGCAGGATCATCGATATAAAATACTTGTTTTGCCTGTGATGCCAATATGAATGGTTTAGTCTTCTCGCCAATCTTTTCAAAGTTCACTAAAGTGAAACCCAATTCATCCACTATAACTCCTTTGGTGTTATCAACCCAATTACATTTGAAGAGCGGAATTTTGAAATCTATGTAGTCAAATTCCCATATCTCTTCAATGACACCGTAATATGACATTTTAGCTTCACGTGGACTCTTATCCTTTGCACTTGCAAAAAACATAGTCGATGCTTGAAGGGTGACCGCACTATTTTGGACGACACTCTTATCATCTTGGCGCTTTGTGTAATATGTGAATCCATTAATGTCATACCCTTCATAAGACATAACAGTCAACTTTGGTTTAAAGGAGAGGCATTTGATAGTTTCAGTAATATCATCTGGTGTTTGAGATAGTTGATGTAAGACTTTATCTTCAAACCACTTAATAAAAGTCTTGTTATGCTCTCTAGCAAGCCACATTGTATTGGCTCGAGGATATTGTCTTTTGATGAAATTGGTATGTTCCTCGATATAAATGTTCACTTCGTCCATGTTGTGTAAAATATACAAATGACCTTGTTCCAACTGCTCACGACTGATTACTTTCACACGTGATCCCAAAATTCCTTTGCCAAATAGCTCGTCAATATTCTTGTCATTATCAGGAGTGTCATTACCACTGAGAAAGTCATTGTAGAAATCCATAACCTCTCTCGCCACATAACCTTCAATAATACTCCCTTCAGGCCGATAACGGTTTCGAACATCACCTTTAAAAATGCTCATGTATCGTTCAAAGGGATACATCCAATGCAAGAAAACCGGTCCCAAGATTTTCACTTCCCTAGTCAAGTGGACAACAAGATGTACCATGATATCAAAGAACGAAGGAGGGAAATACATCTCAAGCTGACATAGGGTAACAACCACTTCTCTTTGCAAATTATCGAGAGTCTCAGGGTCAATAACTTTGCTGCAGAGACTGTTGAAAAAGAAACAAAGTCTGGTGATTGCAAACCTTACATGCTTCGGAAATATAGATCGAATTGCCACGGGCAATATTTGTTGCATTAGAGTGTGACAATCGTGAGATTTAAGACCTATCAACTTCAGATCTTTCATTGATACCAATCTATAGATGTTGGATGAGTAACCATGTGGCACCTTAACATTTACCAAGCATTCACAAAAAGCTTTCTTCTCTTTTCTAGGCAACGTGTAACAAGCGGGAGGTAAGTATGTTCTTTTATTACCCATTTCACGTAATTATGTTAATTCTGACCTTATTCCCATTTCACGTAGGTCCAGTCTGGATTTTATCCCATCTTTAGTCTTACCTGGTATATTTAACAGAGTACCAATGATGCTATCACATACATTATTCTCAACGTGCATAACATCGATACAATGTCTGACAAAGAACTCCAATAAGGAAGATCCCAAAATATTGACTTCTTCTTGAATGAAGAATTGTCACTCCATGTAGTACATTGTGATCTCTTACCAAATTCATTGACAAAGTCTTTTATTCTTTCATAAACAACCTCCCCTGGTATAGGTTTAGGTGCACTGCGTTCCTCATTCAATCCATTGAATGCTTTGTGCTTCCTACGATACTGATGAAATTTTGGAAGAAACCTTCGATGACCGAGATATACATTCTTACCGCCATGTTTTAGTCTTGTTGAATCAATGTTCTCTTCACATATAGGACATGCTTTAGCTCCTTTGACACTATATCCAGACAAATTCCCATATACTGGAAAGTCATTAATAGTGCAAAACAACATAGCATGCAAACGAAATGTCTCTCTTCGTGAAGCATCATAGGTCATCACACCTTCACCCCAGAGTTTCTTTAAGTCATCAATCATGAAAAAAAACTAGAGGGCGGGTGAATAGAGTTTTCAAGATATTTTAACAATTATATAACTCAAACAACCAATCAAAAAATATTGGACAAGGGGACAAGGATTTAGAGTGGTTCCAACTTTAGCAAATACTAAAGTTGTCAGTCCACTACCCGGTTGCTTACCCAACCGGGATTTGGAAAGAATTTAATTTTATTACCTCGCAAGGACTTTACATAAAATTACAATTCTCTCCCTAAACCCTTCAAGCAGCCTTCACCTAGAAGTAATCACACCAACCTTGAAGCAACCTTCACCTAGAAGTAATTGCACCAACCTTGAAGCAGCCTTCCTCCTGAAGTAGCTTCCTGTTGCAATAGCCTTCTTGAAGCTTCCCGTTGCGATATCCTTCTTGAAGTAGCTTGAAGTCCACCTTCTCCTCCGAGAAGAACCTTCTCCAAACGCAACCTCCAACCCTAGGAGTAGCAAGGAGAATACAAAGAATAAAAGGAATAAGAAGGAAAATGGAAATTAAAACTTATCCTTTTAAGCACAAGGCTTGATTTGCCTATATCAAGCGTATTGATCTCCTAACCAATGAGTATAGAAGTTTAAGTGCTGTGGAAAGGAGATGCTAGCCTATAGGACACAAAATTAGAGCAATGGGAATGAATAGCCAATGTTGGAATTGCTCTATTGCTCAAAACAGATTGCCAATGAGTATTGAAGCTCAAGTATAGCACAAGTGTAGCTTAGGTATATTTAGGTGTCCTAAGGCATGTCCTATTTATAGGAATGACCTACAAGTGATTAAGGACGTTCTAGACACTTTCTAGGGGGTTCTAAGTGCTTAACTAGCCGTTAGGTATAAGTTAGGTGCATTAGTAACGACTAGTTGCTTTATTCTGCAGTTGCTGTCAGAGTCCATCTCGATCGACAAATTGTCGACCGAGATACCTACTCGGTCAAAGTTTTGTCGACCGACAGGCTCTCTGGATCAACGTTCATTTACAACTGCCAACTACCTTGTCAGCTGTGTCTAACGACTACTTGGGTCTTTCTCGGTCGAGAAGTTTGTCGACCGAGAGTGTCTCGGTCGAGGAGTTTGTCGACCGAGATTGACCCTGTTTCAATCTTTCAATTAAGGCACTAAGTGTGTGTACGAGTGTGCATATGTGACACTATTGAAGGGGATGACATGACTAAGTGTGGTGTTTAGCTAGGGAAGATCTAACGCTTGATTTACATGAAGTCTAAGTACTTGTACATTATATATTTGTACAAGTTTACAATTGATTACATTTCATGACATTTACAATCATTCAAGCATATAGATTCCCTAGAGCTTTGTCATCCACCTTATTCCTGCAACACTCAAGTAGCGTGTTAGATCAACAAGAATGAAATGTTTGTCATCATCGAAACAAAGGGATTTATCATAATGTCCAATTTATCCAACAATCTCCCCCTTTTTGAAGATGACAAACATTTCCTAAATATGAAATAAGGAAATATAAAGCATGTGAGTTTCATAACTGAAGATTACCTTTTGTAGCCATTCTTGTTTTGCAAGTGAGTGCTTGGCCATCAAGATGAAACTCATTTATATTTTTGATTTTATATTCTTTCTCCCCGTTTGACATTTCAAAAAGATATCCAGGGTGAGTATTTTATATTTCTTCTCCCCCTTAATTTTATACTATGCTCCCCCTTAAATAGATATTCTATTAGGAACATGGATTTAATATCATTTTTGTCTAATTTAGCCACAATTTGTTTCTCAATCATTTGCAAAGGATGTTAAGCTTTGAAATGATATGAGATTCCCTTAAGCTTATGATGAATGTATATTGATTTCTCACCCATTTTATAAGGGATGTTAAGCTCTAAAAATGAAATGAGAATCCTTTAATCTTAAAGTACATAAAAATGTCTCCAACCAAATGCATGGGATGTTAAGCCCTGATTTGTTTAGAGAGTTCCTTTAAGTACAAGATATATCATTTTTATGAATTTCATAGATTTCGGCATAACCAAGAGTAAAAGTACTAAGGTCTTAATAAGCTCCAAATGATGATTACAATGTTTTTGTAAGCTTCTTAAGCAAATAATCAAATTTGTTTGTATGAGCTCCCCCTTAATCTTACAATTAAAGCAATTTAAAGCTTCTAAGGTCACAGATGGTTTTAAATTTTGATTTTGACCTTTATCAAAAGTATACTAAGATTAAGTATAATAAAATGATGTCCAAATAAGCATTTTGTCAAAGCTTATTTTAGGTCAACCTTGACTTTGACCATAGTGCCCCTTGGTCAAATTTTATTTCAACCAAGAGGCAAAAATTGCAGATTTCCAATTTAAGCATTCATATGTGAAGTACTTGATTAGATATCAATTTTGAAGCATGTTTAGTGATACTCAATATGAAAACATCCTCTTAAAAATGAAATCACGATTAATATCTCAAGTCTTTTAAAGATGCCAATTGAGAAGTTTTTATCTTATGTGTTGCAAGCATTTCTAAGAGAGATATCATCATTGAATTATTTTGCTTGCCTATGTATCATCAAGGATCCATGCATACAATTATCATTATCTATTCTTGCTAGCACAACATCATCATGATGAAAATGATAATTCCATGATTGTAATCACATGATTTCTATATGGGTAGACCATAAAATACTTTAGGAAACATCATGTGAATAATGATAAAATAGAAATTTCCTTTTTATTAAGCTAAGCATAATTTCAGTTTTAACTTAAATCATTTTAGAGAATACACCAAATTAATCTCATATAAGTTTTCAGGGATGATTTCCAAAATATATACAGTCATTAATCACAAATGGATAGCAATTTGATCAATTACAAAAAGAATTCAGCAATTTTACATCAGACTGGAAATCAGTGTTATGCTCGGTCGACAATTTCTCGACCGAGGTTCACTCGGTCGACAGATTCTCGACCGAAAAAGTTTCTGGAATATTTTCAGAACTGTTAATTTATTCCAAGCAAAATAAGATTATGCAAGTTTAGAGCTCGATTTGTGTTGAGATATGACATTTGTATATCAAGAATCAGTTTAGGTCAAATCTCAACTAGTAAATTTTAAGCTACTAAGTTTTAGGAATCCAAGCTAAATCATCATTCTTTTTCTTATATGGGCATGAAAATGAATAATGTCCGAGACGCATGCAATAATGACAACTAATAGAGTCAACTTCATTTCTCTTTCTAGGAATTGTGTTCCTAGGTACAAACATAATCTTAGTCTTGGATGCTTTAACTCTTTTCGATTTATTTCTCCTTGGATCATATCCTAATCCTCTTCTTCCATTATAACTAGAGGAAATTTTCGGAATATTTTCAAGCATGTCATTTCCTCTTAACTCATTTACATTTCTTTGTAACTTAGCAATATCATCCATCTTCTTATTTATATCTTTCTTTGCTTGATCTAAATCAGAGACTAGAGAGTTTCTTTCTTTGACAACCTCATCATAATCTAAATGTGAACATAGAATAGGTTGTTTCTGAAGATCATTGACTTGAGTTTGCAAGTTTAACTTTTCTAAGGAAAGAAGATTGCAATTTGCTTCTACTGATTTTATCTTAAGATCATAATCTTCATTTTCCTTTTTGAGATTTTCATTTTCGGATACAAGAGCAAGAAGTTTAACATTCAAATCATTATTTACTTTATTTGATTTCTTAAGTTTCTTCTTGTACTCAATATATTTCTCATGCGTATCTTGAAGACTAGCAATTAGATCCTCTTTTGGTAGATCATAAAGACTTACCTCTTCTTCGTCTTCATTTGTTGTAGCAATGAGACATTCTACTTCTTCTTTTCCATCATCACTATCATCACTTGAATCATCCCATGCAGCTTTATATGCTCTTTCTTTCTTTTTGTGAGATGATTTCTTCCCTTTCTTGAGTTTTGGACAATCACCTTTCATGTGTCCCTTTTTGCCACATTCAAAGCACCTGGAAGAAGAAACACTAGAAGTTTTCTTAGTTTTAAAACTTTTATATTGCTTACCATTTACAATGAGAGTTTCTTCTTCACTATCATCTTCACTTGTGTCATAAGTGTCCTTGGTTGATGCTTTGAATGCAATGTCCTTCTTTTTGCCTTGTTGTCGTTCACGTTCTCTTCTTTCTTCCTCTTCTAAAGTTGCCTCATGAGCTTCTAGATTGCCAATGAGTTGCTCCATTTTCAGTTTAGTGAGATCATTAGCTTCTTCAATAGATGTCACCTTGGGCTTGTATTTGGGAGGAAGTGATCGAAGTACTTTTGATACCTGGTCTTCTTCAAGAACGGTTTTTCCTAAGGCATTCAAACCATTAACAATAGAAGAGAATTTTGCAAACATTTCACTAATGGATTCATTTGGATCCATACAAAAGTGTTCAAACTTCTGTTTAAGCATACTAATCTTAGAATTCTTAACTTGAACCGTACCTTCATAGGTTATGGACAATCTATGCCATATTTCATAGGCTGTTTCACAATTTGATATTCTATTAAATTCTCCTACTGAAATTGAACAATAAAGAATACTTACAGCCTTTGCATTCATTTGAGCCGATTTTACCGTATTTGCATCCCACTCTGCATATTGCATTTGAGGAAGCTCGTATGGGGTTGAGACCACTCTCCATAAGTCCCAACTTATGCCTTGAAAGTAGAACGGCATCCTTCTCTTCCAATATGTGTAGTTTGTTCCATCAAACACTGGAGGCCTAGCAACAAATGTCCCTTCAAGATTAAGGTTATTGAGCACCCCGTCACCCATTCTTCAAGACCTTGTTAGGGTTCCTTGAAGCCTGCTCTGATACCAATTGAAAAAACACTAGAGGGGGGGTGAATAGAGTTTTAAAGATATTTTAACAATTATTTAACTCAAACAACCAATCACAAAATATTGGACAAGGGGACAAGGATTTAGAGTGGTTCCAACTTTAGAAAATACTAAAGTTGTCAGTCCACTACCCGGTTGCTTACCCAACCGGGATTTGGAAAGAATTTAATTTTATTACCTCGCAAGGACTTTACATAAAATTACAATTCTTTCCCTAAACCCTTCAAGCAGCCTTCACCTAGAAGTAATCACACCAACCTTGAAGCAGCCTTCACCTAGAAGTAATTGCACCAACCTTGAAGCAGCCTTCCTCCTGAAGTAGCTTCCCGTTGCAATAGCCTTCTTGAAGTAGCTTCCCGTTGCGATATCCTTCTTGAAGTAGCTTGAAGTCCACCTTCTCCTCCGAGAAGAACCTTCTCCAAACGCAACCTCCAACCCTAGGAGTAGCAAGGAGAATACAAAGAATAAAAGGAACAAGAAGGAAAATGGAAATTACAACTTATCCTTTTAAGCACAAGGCTTGATTTGCCTATATCAAGTGTATTGATCTCCTAACCAATGAGTGTAGAAGTGTAATTGCTGTGGAAAGGAGATGCTAGCCTATAGGACACGAAATTAGAGCAATGGGAATGAATAGCCAATGTTGGAATTGCTCTATTGCTCAAAACAGATTGCCAATGAGTATTCAAGCTCAAGTATAGCACAAGTGTAGCTTAGGTATATTTAGGTGTCCTAAGGCATGTCCTATTTATAGGAATGACCTACAAGTGCTTAAGGATGTTCTAGACACTTTCTAGGGGGTTCTAAGTGCTTAACTAGCCGTTAGGTATAAGTTAGGTGCATTAGTAACGGCTAGTTGCTTTATTCTGCAGTTGCTGTCAGAGTCCATCTCGGTCGACAAATTGTCGACCGAGATACCTACTCGGTCGAAGTTTTGTCGACCGACAGGCTCTCTGGATCAACGTTCATTTGCAACTGCCAACTACCTTGTCAGCTGTGTCTAACGGCTACTTGGGTCTTTCTCGGTCGAGAAGTTTGTCGACCGAGAGTGTCTCGGTCGAGGAGTTTGTCGACCGAGATTGACCCTGTTTCAATCTTTCAATTAAGGCACTAAGTGTGTGTACGAGTGTGCATATGTGACACTATTGAAGGGGATGACATGACTAAGTGTGGTGTTTAGCTAGGGAAGATCTAACGGTTGATTTACATGAAGTCTAAGTACTTGTACATTATATATTTGTACAAGTTTACAATTGATTACATTTCATGACATTTACAATCATTCAAGCATATAGATTCCCTAGAGCTTTGTCATCCACCTTATTCCTGCAACACTCAAGTAGCGCGTTAGATCAACAAGAATGAAATGTTTGTCATCATCAAAACAAAGGGATTTATCATAATGTCCAATTTATCCAACAAATCAGAGGTTCAAGATAAACATCGATGTCATTTCCAGGTTGTTTAGGGCCCGATATCAACAACGACAGCATTACATACTTATTTTTCATACACATCCAGGGAGGAAGATTGTATATAACAAGCATGACTGGCCAAGTGCTATGTTTGCTGCTTAATGTCCCGTACGGATTCATCCCGTCTGTACAAAGCCCAAGTCTTAGATTCCTGACTTCTTCACCAAATTCAGGGTACAATACATCAATCTTCTTCCACTGTGGGGAATCAGACGCATGTCGTAGGATCCCATCATTATTTTTCTTAACATCTGCATGCCACCTCAAATTCTTCGCATCTAGCGGATTGGCAAACAAGCGTTGAAACCGTGATATTATAGGTAGATACCACATCACCTTGGCAGGAGAACCAGTTTTGGACTCCCCCGAAGTCGTCAATTGATACTGTGACGCACCACATTTTGGACAATCTTTCAAATCCGCATAGTCCTTTTGGAATAATACACAATCATTAGGGCATGCGTGTATCTTCTGGGCATCCATTCCCATTGGGAACAAGAATTTCTTCACCTGGTATGTTGAGATTGGCAGCTCGTTTCCTTCAGGAAGCATTTCTTTCAACAAAGACAGCAATGACGTGAAGCTTTTGTCGCTCCATCTATTGTTAGCTTTCAACTTATACAATTTCAACACAACGTTAAGCTTCGTAAACTTAGTACAACCAGTGTATAATGGCATCTTAGCATCATGCACAATGTTTCTAAAAATGGGAGGTGGATCGGTGTGCTCTACCCCACAACTATCTAGCATCACATCAACGATGTCTACTGGAACTGGTTCATTTGTATCTACATCATCGTAGGCAATTTCTTCTTCCACACAAGCACTGCTATCGACATCCACTGGTTTTGGGTTTGAAATCTCTCCATGCCAGTGCCATTCTATATAGCCTTGTATAATCCCGTTGCACATGATATGAGTTTTGATTTCGTCACCAGTGTTGACTTTCAAGTTGTTACCGCAATGCCTACATGGACAGTAGAACCTATCTCCAGTTTGTTTCCTATGTTCCTCGACAAATCTAATGAACTGGTCAAGACCAGAAATAAACTCTGGGGTGCAGCGATTGTGAATGGACATCCATGATCTATCCATTCTATGATCAAAGAGAAAACAAGTATATATTAGGACAAGATTAGGGTCTAGGGTTAACAAATACATGTGATGTCATTATTATATATAATAAATGTGTACCACCTACCCATTATTGAACACCTAATCTCACTAGTAAGTGTATAATGTGTATTGGGTTTTCAAGAAAATTTCGGCAACATTTCCCCGTTGTTCTCCAAGTACATATGTACTTAGAGAACAAACGGGGAAATGATGCCGAAATTTTCTTCAAAACCCAATACACATTATACACTTACATCCTAAGCAAGATTAGGTGTTCAAGAACAGTCCCAAACCGGGGACTATCCAAGATTTACTCCTAATGAGTAAATCTTGGATGGGTTTCTAGGCCAACAAATAATGTGTTGTCATTCTAATACCTAAAATCCTAGTTCTTCAAGTTAGGGTGGTTATTGATGTCTTTAAAAGCATGATTGGCAATTTAGGGAAAAGTTCATCATTTACATTCCAAGCATGTCACATGTGTGCATTACAGTTCATCATTAAGCAAGATATAAGTAAGTATGTCATATTAAAATAGACTATACAATATGAGAAAATAGTAGTGTAATCATGCAAATGGGAACATTCATGGGATCACACACTTCAGTTATAAGCATTCATGTAGCAACTTTCAGTTCCATTCATTAATCTCTTTTTACATCCACACACAGGGGTGTACCCCTAAACAATAACTAAACAAAGGGGTTGGTGTACCCCTAAACATGCGCATAATTAAAAAAACTATTAATACAGACAAGTCTAGATAGATAGACAACTAAATACTACACCAACATTGTTACGACCCCACCTTCTGATAACCCCCAATTAAGGGAGACCGATAGGTTGAAGCCGCACCCATAAATTCCGGTTCAAAGGTTCGACATATAACCAATAACAATTATTAAATTGTAACAGACTATACTGAAAATGGTAATAAAAATTTTCTTATCATACCTTTGAAAAGATTGGAAGTACTAGACTTCTAACCACAGATGGACTACTCTATCTAGTTCCTCCTTGTTCTTTAATTCTTGATTCACAATGTGTCACTTTACTATTTGTACTTTGGGATTTTGTACCTAAATCGCCGGCAAACAAAACAACGGTCAGTCGAAACTGGTATGTGGGTGAAACAATAATCGAGCAATTATGCTAACAATGTAATCAAGCAATTAGTCTTTTTAACAATCAAGATTACATTTTAATATAACATCCATGATCCACAAGTTCCATAACCTCTGAGATGTCCCTACAGTGGACCTGTATACCACACTAAACCCCTCATGATCCACCGAAACGGTAAACCAGTTTCTAGGGTTGAGTCACATGGTAAACCGAAGAGTCTCATGAACCACACAAGGCAATCCAGTTTCTAACTCTCGGTATGCTGAAGAGTCTCATGAACCACACAAGGCAATCTAGTTTCTAACTCTCGGCAATCCTAGACCTTACTCTAGGAATTACCCCTTTTTCAGCCTTTTTAAAGCAACAGAGGTGAACAAGGATCTAGCCAGTTATATGCATACTTATGGTGATAATTATAGTCACTTTATAGTTGCATGAAATAAATAGACATCCAACAGTTATTTCAAGCAACCGATAAATCATTCGGAAATCGCCGGGAAACTAAAGTGATTATTCATAAGCGTAACCACATACCTGATTTGATGAGTCATGCAGTTTATTGAACTTATACTTCATGTGTATACAATCAAACCAATCAACAGATCCAAGCAAGTAATTCAATCATCACATAATTCCTGAAAAGAATATGTACTCTATTGTTACACACTTCATCAAGAATCTACTCTATTTACTTGGATTCACTTTCTAGGGTTTCTCATCCGCATTAGGGTTTCATTAATATTCATTAGGGTTTCTTAGATCACTTTCTCAAATTTTATCCCTTTTTGGTTATCAAACCCTAAAAATATTCTTTTCCATTAATGTAAGTCCTAATTGCTCAAACTATTCAATTAATAGTCCTTTATGTCCAAATCGACTTTGGATCATCATATCCCTACTTATTCATGGATTTGAACAATTAAACCAATTAAAAGACATATTCTCTTAAATTAGGGTTTTCAAGCTTATTAATGCATATGCATGCATGAAACCCTAAATTAAGACAATTTTATCAAAAGATTATCTTTTTTAGATTCCATCTTCACATTTATCAACGACAGGTTATTATTGGCTTGAATTATCCATTAAACAACATTACATCCATCTATCATCAAATCTAAGGATTTTTCATTAATTAAATCATTAAAGATTATAACTTTATGTACTTTTCACATTTCAAGCATATTTATGCACATAATCTCTAAATTAGATTAATCACGTGCAAAGATCTTCCTTTTTGAACATAATGTACCATTTTACATTTAACAAGGTAATATCAACTCTAATGACCCATTAAACCCTATTGGACACATTAATCATATCAACATAGGATTTCTTAATCATTAAAGTATTAAAGATGATTACTTCCATTAATTTTCGGATTGCAATTAGAATCAGACTTCAAACATAATTTCTTTGGATTCCTCTCGTTCTGAGGATCAATTTTTATATATTATTTATGTCAATCCGAGTTACGGTTTGCTAGATATGAATTTTGTGAAAATACTTACTTTGCGACCAATCAGGGAGCACCACATCATCTTCCACATGCAACGTAGGTGTGGCTCTCTCTTTGGGAAACATTTCGAAAAGACCGATATACCCTCGACTTAAAACTAGTTCTTTTGGCTCGTGGAGTGGCAAATCCGTCAAACACTCTGTTCATCTCCTACCTTGTGACTGCCCCTCCGCTGTCACTAGGTCAGCGATCAAACGCGGCCCAGTCGCTGCTCCTCGGACTCCGGCGACTAGTAGAGATGATCCCCCTACCTCCGCCATGCGTCCCCGCACTGGACAAAGCTCTTGGGTCGCAGCTTAGGCGGCCGAGTCGGGCTGCCTGGGTGTGCGACCGTGGCTGGTCTGCAGCCCTCCTGTCGGCCATGCGCAGTTCCTAGGGCCAAAGGACGGCTGTTGCGCTCCTGTCCAACAACCTGGGAGCAACGTGCCCACATCCAGCTCTCGTCCAAGGCCCCGGGTCGTTATCCTCCACGGCTAGGGTTTCAAACACCAAGGAACAAGAAGAGAACGAGAGAGAGAAAGAGAACCATGGGATCTTTCTCTGTCTGACCCATGGGCATACCCCTTTATAGGGGAGAGAATCGAAGCCCTGGGTAGGCTTTTACCAGATTCAATGGGTCCCTTTCCAAGTAGGAATTCAATTCCTTCAAAGAGAAGGATATTTTCTCTCTTTCCTCTTCATAATCCTTTTTCTTTTGGAATTCCTTATCTCATGAACACTTAGGAAAGCAAGAATTATTTCTTTCTCTCTCCTTCACTTTCCTTTATAGTCAAAGGTCACGAACTCATGTTTCCTTTTAATTAGAAAATACCACCTTTTGAAAAACAACACCAAAATTCATTAATAAAACATTGCCTTATCTTTTTATTTTGCAATTTTGGCATTCTTTCTTTCTTTCCTCTTTATTGGGACTCCTTGGATCCCAAGAAACCTAAGAGGCACGAAATCCTCTTTGGATTTTCCTTCTAGAGGTTTCCACATATTTCCTTTCTCAAATTCTCAATTATTCCTTAATCAATTGAAATTCCTTTTTATTGGGCCCAATAGCCAATAAAGCCCACAAAGCAACCAATCAAGGCTATTGTGAATGGAATCCATTTAATCAAAACAAATCATATCATTATTTGTTCAATTATCTTTAATATGAGAAATTACATTTCTCACTAATTAAGCCTAAAAATTGGGGGTTATTACATCCTTCCTCTCTTATAGGAATTTTGTCCTCAAAATTCAAACAAGCAAACAAACAATTCAGGATAAGACCTTTCCATGTCCATCATGGGCCCCTATGTGGCTTTACCTTACCCATGGCGCTTCCAAAGAACCTTTATCATCACATATTCTTTTCTCTGAGTTCTTTTATCCTGGCGTCTATAAACTACACAGGCGACTCATGCCATGTCAGCCTCCCTTGGGCTCACTAGGTTCATTGCTCAGCACATGGTCGGGGTACCTCACATAGTGCTCTAAATTGGACACATGGAAAACATCTCACATCACTCTATCCTGAGGGGTAGGGTCAAAACCTAACCATCTCCACCCATACATCTCTAATGGACCCATGTATCAGGGACTCAGCTTTCTCAGCTACAGCTCAGAGGGGTCGGATTCTCACATTATATTCTCCCACAGTACACTGCATGTTAGTCTACTTTTGCATCTACTCACGACTCTCGTCGTCTCTAGGCTCCTTTCATCCATTGCATGATTAAAGTGACTTCATCTACCCGCACTGTGGCCCTTTTCTAATCATCATGTGGTCCTTTCACCAACATCACCTTACTGAAGTGGTGACCGACACAACCTCCCTTACAGAGCTTCTTAGAATCCCGATACTGGCTATGGTGGTCATCATCACATCTTCATAGGACAAGAACTGTCTCTAGTTATCACACTGAATGAGCACATATGCTCTCATCAGACCCTTTAGTCTGGATCATACTAACCATTAGTTAGGGGCGATAAACTATGCTAACATCGAGTTCTTCATATACCTACTTCCACCTTTTGGAAGGGAACCTTTAGGTCAAACTCAAAAAAAAAATCTTAGAACTCGCTTCATAGTTGAACCATCTCTCTCATGGGTAGTTCAACCAGGTCTGTCCCTTGACAGAACTCTTTCTTTCTCATGTCATCTAGCAAGGCGATCTACCATGACCCACATTGCATTTCGACCTTCCTTGGCCCAGGGGAAACTTATCACAACATTCATAGTGATGAACTCCCATTCTCTTTCGGAGACTTTTTATCCTTTATATCAATGCATTGGGTTACTGGTATTTGTCCTTTAACCTTGGCTTGCATGGCCATATACCACATGCAGCTTTATCTTAGGTATTTAAAGTACCACTATCACTTATTCGTGGTACGGTGTATGGTGATCTTAAAATCATGATCTCTTGTATGTCATGTTTCCTCAAGTTTGATTCTTCAGAAACCCTAAACCACTCTAGTCGGGTTTTCATCACCTTCTTTTCCAAAGAAGTGCACTTGAGGTTCTACCACCATCCTTTCATCATATCGAGGACTAGACGGGCTAACCAAACAACCCTTTAACTTTTCAACGCATCTTGTTACATCTGAGTGTTATCCAAACACCTCTCCATTCCAAACTTAGGGTTAGCAAAACAACCTCTTCTAGCTAAATGAGGTAGGTATAACTCAACCAGTGCATCCATTATCACTTCACATCCTTAGGTATTATATAACATCGAAGACATACACTTCCCTTTATATTACTTATCATCTCACATCAAACTCTATGTCCATCTTTATTAAAAGTACTCTCTGATTTCATCATCATGGTGATCAACTCAACCTGGTAAAACTTGTAAGTTCTACTTAGCTCAGGATAAAAACATCCTCATAAGGTGACTACCTCATTTCCTCTTTGCAAACCATCCATGTATCATACACTTTACAAGGGTAGGTTATCCCATTTATCTTGGCAACGTTCCAACCTACATTATCTTTTATCCTTGGTGTATGGCATGCGTAATGTCCTATCTCTCACCCCCATAACAAGAGGAAATAAGCATTTGGCTACAATCCAAATACAAAGTTCTTCCTGTTTCAAGAGTAGAGATGGTACATCCCACCTTGCCAATACACATTTTAAATCTAAGTTGAAATGTGCCACATATGTCTCTACATCACAGACTAATCTTAAACCTACTGAGATTTGCATCCTTGGTCATCTCCTCTAGGTCTATAGGGTACCAGATCTTTTGGGGTCATCCCTCTTCCCTCATGCATCAAGAGAGTGCCCTACTCATCTGCCCTTTGGGTCCCATGAGTTCATGAAGGTGATCAATCTCCTAACCCATGGCCCTCAAACAATGATAGTTGTTACCTCCCGACCCTATGGTCATGTGCAACTGGGGAATTAGGCAACTCCTACTTTCACCAGTCTTATCCCTACCTGACCCTAGGATAGACTTAGGATTCTTCATTATAGTACATGTTCACTTAAAACCTTACCCAAGCATTCATCATCTCTCTTCATGCACTCATGAGCTAGCCTTCATCCTTTCATTGGGATCATGGCAACCCGCCTACCTTGGTCAAACCCCATACTGATTACCTCCATGGTAACACATCCATATGCACTTAGAGATGGATATCTATGGGTCTACAAGTTCATTTTCATACCCTGTACTCTTCACTTAGCTTCTCAAGATCCTATGAGACCTCGTTAGGTTACCTTGAACCAACAAAACTGATATACACCCTACCAAAGGGGTCCCTCCTAGGATGGGAGGAACACTATCTCTTGGCCACGAGGTCACAAAAACTCTTAGGTCTAGGGTTTACTTCCACATGAGACTACTTAACCCTAGCAAGCTATTAAGGCACATGCAGATCACCTACTGAACCATGCTAGGTCATACTTGTCCTCTTTCCTCAATGCTGTATCAAGATCATACCTTCCTTTATCATCAACCTAGTTGTGAGGGGTTCAACATACATTAAACTTAAGGGACTTCCCTTTTCCTCTATTCATGAGGCGTACCATGCTCGAAACTATAGAAACTTAATTCTCATCATGAGCATTAGGTATACCACTTCCCCTCTTAGGCCTAGGAACCCTAGGTTCACATTTAGGTGCCCAACTGCATGCTCTATCTCTTAACCACAAATAAAGCTTGCCAAAGTCATAACGTACACTTCCTATCATCCTTCAACTCGAACAACCCTTTAAGGTTGAATCCTTCTCAAGGACAAACTACAAGGTACAAGGCCTCAAAACTTGTTACTGTACCTCTCCAGGGTTTATGGAACTCTTCTTCTCATCTATACCATAGGTACAAAGGTATAACAGACTCATCCTCTCTCTAGGATTTGCGTGGCCACAGGTACTCGGTCATCCAACCTCTCATGGCTCATATGGTATCCCAGGCACGTCCATCCAAACACCTGGTCAACTCATCATGGTCATCTCTCTCTCTATCCTTCACTTAGGGTTAGGGTTAACGCCATCCTCGTAGGATGAGCCATGTTTCTACTTTCAATGGAGATCCCTATCTCCAAGACTAACTTATCCTCCCGACAAGAAGGTCTAGCCTCAGGTCTCTTCTGAGGACATGACATCTTATGCCATACAACCTAAGCATGTATCTATCATTTAGTTTGCGCTCAATCTATTAAGCTTATGTTCATGACATCTTATTTACATGCTTTTCATTAATTTGATGGAGGATTCCTTAGTCCTTATTAACCTTACCCATACCTCAAGAGGGTGAGGAAGAGAGAGAAAACCATAATCCTTAAGGTCCTTAACCGAATTTTGTGATGAGAAGGGATGAATAAGATGAGAAAGTCCTAAAGGTATCTTATTTCGATTCATAACCTAAGACTTTGGCCAGACAGTCACATGGATCCGGGAGTCCTCGTATTCTGACTAGCGGTGCAGAGGAAAATATTTCCAGCCCCCGGTCGTGATCCTTTTCTAGACACCTCCGTCTTTCGGATAATCCTCTAATAACTCCCTTGGGTTCTATGGAGTTTGTAAAATTTAATAATTATTAATGGTTAAATGAGGAACCTAGGCTCTGATACCAAATGTTACGACCCCACCTTCCGATAACCCCCAATTAAGGGAGACTGAGAGGTTGAAGCTGCACCCATAAATTCCGGATCAAAGGTTCGACATATAACCAATAACAATTATTAAATTCTAACAGACTATACTGAAAATGGTAATAAAAATTTTCTTATCATACCTTTGAAAAGATTGGAAGTACTAGACTTCTAACCACAGATGGACTACTCTAACTAGTTCCTCCTTGTTCTTTAATTCTTGATTCACAATGTGTCACTTTACTGTTTGTACTTTGGGATTTTGTACCTATATCACCAGCAAACAAAACAACCGTCAGTCGAAACTGGTATGTGGGTAAAAAAATAATCGAGCAATTATGCTAACAATGTAATCAAGCAATTAGTCTTTTTAACAATCAAGATTACATTTTAATATAACATCCGCGATCAAAAAGTTCCATAACCTCTAAGCTGTCCCTGTAGTGGACCTGTATACCACACTAAACCCCTCATGATCCACTGAAACGGTAAACCAGTTTCTAGGGTTGAGTCACATGGTAAACCGAAGAGTCTCATGAACCACACAAGGAAATCCAGTTTCTAACTCTCAGTATGCTGAAGAGTCTCATGAACCACACAAGGCAATCCAGTTTCTAACTCTCGGCAATCCTAGACCTTACTCTAGGAATTACCCCTTTTTCAGCCTTTTTAAAGCAACAGAGGTGAACAAGGATCTAGCCAGTTATATGCATACTTATGGTGATAATCATAGTCGCTTTATAGTTGCATGAAATAAATAGACATCCAACAATTATTTCAAGCAACCGATAAATCATTCGGAAATCGCCGGGAAACTAAAGCGATTATTCGTAAGCGTAACCACATACCTGATTTGATGAGTCATGTAGTTTATTGAACTTATACTTCATGTGTATACAATCAAACCAATCAACAGATCCAAGCAAGTAATTCAATCATCACATAATTCCTGAAAAGAATATGTACTCTATTGTTACACACTTCATCAAGAATCTACTCTATTTACTTGGATTCACTTTCTAGGGTTTCTCATCCGCATTAGGGTTTCATTAATATTCATTAGGGTTTCTTATATCACTTTCTCAAATTTTATCCCTTTTTGGTTATCAAACCCTAAAAATATTCTTTTCCATTAATGTAAGTCCTAATTGCTCAAACTATTCAATTAATAGTCTTTTATGTCCAAATCGACTTTGGATCATCATCTCCCTACTTATTCATGGATTTGAACAATTAAACCAATTAAAAGACATATTCTCTTAAATTAGGGTTTTCAAGCTCATTAATGCATATTCATGCATGAAACCCTAAATTAAGACAATTTTATCAAAAGATTATCTTTTTTAGATTCCATCTTCACATTTATCAACGATAGGTTATTATTGGCTTGAATTATCCATTAAACAACATTACATCCATCTATCATCAAATCTAAGGATTTTTCATTAATTAAATCATTAAAGATTATAACTTTATGTACTTTTCACATTTCAAGCATATTTATGCACATAATCTCTAAATTAGATTAATCACGTGCAAAGATCTTCCTTTTTGAACATAATGTACCATTTTACATTTAACAGGGTAATATCAACTCTAATGACCCATTAAACCCTATTGGACACATTAATCATATCAACATAGGATTTCTTAATCATTAAAGTATTAAAGATGATTACTTCCATTAATTTTCGGATTGCAATTAGAATAAGACTTCAACATAATTTCTTTGTATTCCTCTCGTTCCGAGGATCAATTTTCATATATTATTTATGTCCATCCGAGTTACGGTTTGCTAGATACGAATTTTGTGAAAATACTTACTTTTCGACCAATCAGGGAGCGCCACATCATCTTCCACATGCAATTGGGAAACATTTCAAAAAGACCGATATACCCTCGACTTAAAACTAGTTCTTTTGGCCCACGGAGTGGCGAATATGTCAAATGCTCTGTTCATCTCCTACCTTGCGACTGCCCCTCCGCTGTCGCTAGGTCAGCGATCAAACGCGGCCCGACCGCTGCTCCTCGGACTTCGGCGACCAGTAGAGATGATCCCCCTACCTCCGCCATGCGTCCCCACACTAGATAGAGCTCTTGGCTCGTAGCTTAGGCGGCCGAGTCGGGCTGCCTGGGTCCACGACCGTGGCTAGTCTGCAGCCCTCCTGCCGGCCCTGCGCGGTTCCTAGGGCCAAAGGACGACTGTTGCGCTCCTGTCCAACGATCTGGGAGCAACGTGCCCACATCCAGCTCTCGTCCAAGGCCCCGGGTCATTATCCTCCATGGCTAGGGTTTCAAACACCAAGGAACAAGAAGAGAACGAGAGAGAGAGAGAAAGAGAACCATGGGATCTTTCTCTGTCTGACCCAAGGGCATACCCCTTTATAGGGGAGAGAATCGAAGCCCTGGGTAGGCTTTTACCAGATTCAACGGGTCCCTTTCCAAGTAGGAATTCAATTCCTTCAAAGAGAAGGATATTTTCTCTCTTTCCTCTTCATAATCTTTTTTCTTTTGGTATTCCTTATCTCATGAACACTTAGGAAAACAAGAATTATTTCTTTCTCTCTCCTTCACTTGCCTTTATAGTCAAAGGTCACGAACTCATGTTTCCTTTTAATTAGAAAATACCACCTTTTGAAAAACAACACCAAAATTCACCAAGGAACCTAAGAGGCACGAAATCCTCTTTGGATTTTCCTTCTAGAGGTTTCCACATATTTCCTTTCTCAAATTCTCAATTATTCCTTAATCAATTGAAATTCCTTTTTATTGGGCTCAATAGCCAATAAAGCCCACAAAGAAACCAATCAAGGCTATTGTGAATGGAATCCATTTAATCAAAACAAATCATATCATTATTTGTTCAATTATCTTTAATATGACAAATTACATTTCTCACTAATTAAGCCTAAAAATTGGGGGTTATAACAAACATGGTCCCGCATCAATAACTTCTTTTTGATGATGAAGCTGTGTCACAAAGCTCCTCACTGTATTTAGACGAATCTGAACTGACAGGGGCCTCAGATTCAGATTTCTCCGAGCTGATTTGCGACGTCGTGCGCTCATACCGCAGTAGATGATCGGGGGTCAAGCAGTTGTTGTTGGTTATCCAAACTTTGATGGAATTATGGCCAACTGGACGGAGAAAAAGCATGTTGCAACGGACCACATGCATCTCTACAATCCAATCACGCCAACTGGATTTTGATACAAGATTTCCCGCCAAATCATACTCAACCTCGATAACATGTGAATAATTGCCCAAAGTTATGGTCACTTTACCAGGCATGTAGTGTCTTCCTTTTAGAAAATGCCAATGTTTGGGTATGACCAATTGGTTTAAGGAACAATCATCTAGGATGATGTCCAATTGTTCTTCAATAGGGAACGTTAACATTGACATAGAGGCCCAGTTCTTAGTGACTGTTATGGGTGGACAGAGACTGCACAATATTAGTATTAACAAAGTGTAAGTACATATAACGATGTTATATATTTTCAGAAAAAGTTGTATAACATCAGTTAACCTTTTATTGCTTGTCATAACCAACTTTATTTTGGTAGACATGATAGCTTGAAAAGAAGTCTACATATGTACTTAGAGAACAAATGAGGAAATGCTACCGAAATTTTCTCGAAAACCCAATACACATTATACACTTACATCCTAAGTGAGATTAGGTGTTCAAGAACAGTCCCAAACTGGGGACTATCCAAGATTTACTCCTAATGTGTAAATCTTGGATGGGTTTCTAGGTGCTTACTAAAATAGATGCATATATTGCAGTCCATTGTGTTGAGATAAGAATCCCATGTGATACACACGATTGAGAATCTTTCACGATACTAGGAAAATACACAACTAGATATTCATTTAGGTGTAAGACATTCATTTAGGTGTTCCTGATAACTCGCAGGTATGCACAACTATAAAACAATAGACTTGTCACACATAAAACACCCTATACAACTATAAAACAAAAAAGTATTAAGATATGCATGATACAATAACTATTTTGCATCACATTACAACAGACTTATCATTGATACCTTACTAACTTATTTCCACATTTACATATCATCACTTGATCAAAATTACATGTATTGTATAGACAATAGAGGATTCAACTCAGTAGAAGCACAAAATCAGTACCTAAACCCTAAACACAAATAAGTAAATAACTTTAAAAAAAAACGCCCAACAGCTGCTTGGGCGTGCCTTGGCACCGCCCAAGCAGCCACCGGAGCAGAGGAAGAAGGAAGAAGGCAGGGCGGGCGGGCATACCTTGAGGGAAGAGGAGAGAAGCAGCCGGAGCACAACAACCACCGGTGGAGGTGGCGACAAAGAGAGGAGAAGCGTCGGCGAGGACACGGAGCAGCGGCGGCGAGGGCACGGAGCAGGAGCACGGACGACTGCCGGTGAGCACAGAGGGCAGGAGCAGGAGCAGGAGCACGACCGCAAGTGAGCACGGAGTAGCGGTGAGGGTAGGAGCAGGAGGACGGCAGCGGCGGCGGAGGAGCACGACCGGTGGGGGCGAGCAAGAAATCGCCGGACCTAACTGAAATCGGGATTGAAACTGGGAAAGGGGGAAGCGTCGCTCGCGTTGGTGAGATATTAAGTTGACAATAAGCGTCGGTTATTCAAAATAACCGACAACTAAACCAACAGTGTCGGTTCTTTTACAACAACTGATGCCTATACTAGATTATAGTCGTCGTTTTTAACTAAAAGACAACCGACAACTATTCCTGTCCCGTGAATAATCTTTGGTCGTCGGTTATTAATTTTGAACCGACGCCATATGTGAAACTTTGGAGGTAATTTTTTTGCTGGAATTTTGGTTTTGGCGGTTGATTTTAGGTGTCGGTTTTTTTATTAATTAACTGACACTTAATAAAAGCGGTACCCGTGTTTGGTCGACCTTCACAGATTGTATGTTGGTTTATGTTATAAACTGACACTGTAGAGTTTAGGTGTCCGTTTATGTATACAACCGACACCTTGAAAAGTGACTTTATAAGCCATTTCTGTAGTGGTGAAGGAGCAAGAAAGGTATGGTTTTAGATCTTTAAAGAAAATTCTACCATGGAACAATAAGGTTCTGACCTGGAGGAAGGTCTAAGGAAGGTAAAGAACAAGAGAAATAGAGAAGGAAAGAAGAAAATAACTTTCCTTGGTCAAAATCCCTAGAAGATGACCTTGGTAACCCTAGGTAGGGATAAATGGAGCTCTAGGAGACCTTCTTCTCCAAAAAGAGGTTGTCTTATACCTTAGATGTCACGCCGTGATCCCACAATTTCCACAAATCATGTGACTAGGGCATGCCAAGAGGATTCAACTTAATACCAATACACCCTTAACTTTTTCTTTTCTTAATCACTTAAAATTAACCTAAAGGTAAATCTTATAACTTGGAATAAACTGAAATCTTACTAAACTTGCAGAAGCAAACTTACTGTTTCTAAATCTTAAAATATACCTCAGATTTTAAACAACATATTACATCTTACTTGTGGAATATAAAATGCAACAATTAATTAAAAACTAAACTACATATTACATTTCATTCTCTCTCTCTCTCTCTCTACCATACCACATGGCCAAGGACTAAGGGGAAAGGACTAAGAGACCTCTAACTAACTACGAACTACCTTCTAAGAACTTGGGTGATACAATCCTTTAGCTTCCTCATGCTGACGCTGACCTGAAAAATGTCTTAGTAGGTTGGTGAGCTACTGGCTCAGTGAATAGAATTTCACCCAACCATCACAGATAACTCATTTATGTTTATTAATTGGAATAAAATACAAGATAATACTATACTGAGAAGATCTAAGCAATAAAATTTAAACGACAGGAGATGTCAACATTTCATTAAGAAAACAACTGCTGCAAGGCTTTAGATATGATTAAATAACAAGGAATACTAAATTTTCATTTAAAGGACAACTGCTGTGAAACTAACTCAAATATTTCTTAACTCTTTAACTTATAAAAAACTATGTGAACCTATATGAACATATTTTATCTTATGCCCTGATAATATGTATTGTACTCTACATATGAAGACTCGTAGAGAACTATGATCCTATCGTACAAGACTTAGCCGACACCCCAGGATAGCTAAGTCTGACTATTGTCCTGGTCTGCAATAGGAAAATTGGATCTCTAGCCTCGACACTCCTATGGTTCCATAAACTGGACTCCTCCTCTAGGCTGAGTACATAGGCAGAGGGTCTGAGACTCTCTGTGGGCCTCAACTTGGTACGCTCTGTGGGTACCTCTGGGTTACCACTGAGACTTTCGGTTCATGTTGGGTAATCTATCTTCTCTTAGGAGACTTCCTCAAGGGCTTCATCTCCCCACATGCTCTGTGGGTGCATTCCGACCCCCTTATACTGGACGAATTTCCAGGGTAGGTTGTTTCATCCCTAAGGTACAAACCTCTCATAGGGATTCTACAGTGTCAGGGCCCTTAGATCTATTATTTTATAATTCTAGAAAAGTTCTTACTACATTGCACATTTCTCTTACTTGTACTCGACTCTAGTATCTCTATGGTACCCTATCTATTTATTTTAACTTTACAACATGACATGAATATCATTCTAAATTTGATAGAACAATATATTCAAGCATTTCAAATGATGAGAGATTCGGCATATTAATCATGCAGGCAGATTTCAAGTTCTTAAATAAACTAAATACATGTCCACTTGTAATTTATTGAAAAATCAACATTATTATGCATGCAAGAAGACTAAAATTCTTAAATAAATAGAATTCAGGTCAACTTGGCACATATACACTGAAATCATATAATTGAACATCGTAACACACTAACAAGAGTTAATTACTCGATATATGAGTAATCGTCAGTAGCACTTGTAAATTATCTGAAATTCCTCAAAAAATGTGCACATTAACCCTAGTCCTGGTTTTTGCATCCCATAACTCAGTTAAGAGTTAATTACTTATTATTACATGAATTATTGATAATAACTGAGAATTTCTTATGGTATCCTTGAGATACGTGTTGATTCATAAATTCACATTAAATATGTCCGAGAGTGTGCAACTAGTTTTCAATTGAACCCTTTCATCTCATTGTCATTTCGTTGAAATTGAGCATCTATTAACTTACTGAAAATGTGTAGCATGGTTTATACCCAAACTATACTGTGGCAACACATCCCATTATCACACAGATAACGAGGTGTTACGCGAAAACGTGCGGAAAACACCATAACCACAGATTATCAAAACACGGGTTAATTAAAACCGATTGTGGAAAACTGATAAACTGTGAAACTATTACTTTCCAGTCCTCATCCTGCACAGAAACATGTCATATAAATATGTACATACACAAGATCTGACACATGTCCACAGCTCAGGAACAGCTGTCCATCCATCACATGAGTTCACCACCCGTTCATATATACATAAAGGCCCACATCCGGCCAACAGCAGGATATACAGATATCATCGAACGATCTTCGTGAAACATCGTCAAAACACTGCCAACGACCTGAGAGTACAGGGATGACTCTAGACTCTACTACAAAACATCCAAAATAGCAGCATGTCCGTCGCTTGCCTTCTACTACTCCTCAAGCTGCTCTTCCGCAACACCACAACCACGACCACGTCTAGCTCAACCACCTAAAAAGGGTGTAAACCAGCGGAGTGAGACAATTGAACAATTGTCCCAGCGGGAAACATAGCTCCCCACTACAACTATAGAACCTCAACAAGATAAACCATAACAACAATTATAACATGAGCAGATATATCAGAAGCAATTATATATATATAGCAAGATCATTCTTACCGGCAAGCATACCAGCTGTACTAAAGCGTAAAACCAGATGTCTTTCAAAGGAACATGACTATCAAGATGAGATATATCAACATGTAACAGGATTATTAGAACAGGGTATAATGCCATATAACCTGATTATCAAGATACGGTAGATTACCACATGACCTGCAAGGTATAACGGAATATTACACAAACAAGGCCTCAACCAATGTTTCATTTTTGATATGACTAGTAAATACTAAATGGCTGTATTACATTTTATTATGCCCTGAGGATTTGAACCGTACCGTTCAAATCCAACCTTCGGTTACGAAACCCAAGACGGTGCCATACAAGGTCAATGGAAGAGCCGGACTCCACGACCTCCCACCTCATGGTCAGTACATGAGTACAACACAAGCAGGACCGCAATCACATGCTGAAGTGGTCTAAGCCACAGGGTTAGCTCCATAGGCTACCCATTCTCTAGCCCGCCTTGGTACAGGTCACGGCGCTAGTCAAACTGAGCCACCGGCCTGATCACCGTGCTCTGAGCCATGAATGCATTCATGCTCCATACATCACATATCCAGAGCCATGGGCCTATTCACCATGCTCTACACACATATCTGAGTCTGCAACCGAAGTTACACTCTTACCTCCTCATTTTCAGGCTAGGAGCAACCTACACATATTCAACAATATGCAATTCCAGGTTAACCCGTAGGAAAACCTGTTTCACCATCACCGAGTCCTGGCGATGATGGATCTATGGCCAGGGCAAACTACATGATATATTTCACTGTGATTAATTAGTATCTTATAGATGGATTGCAAGATTCAACCAAGTTGTATAACATGCAAAGATATAACAGAAAGTAAAGAACATTATATTATGATCTATTCATATCAACCTGATCCATCTTAAGGATCCAACATCACATGTTACCACTTGGCCTCTTGCCAACCATCCAGATCCATCTCAAGGATCATCACATACCACAGGGTCTCAACCCTTCATCATGTATTGTTACTGCCTCTTAAGGCTCACATCATCATCATGGGACCAACACATCACATACATAATCTTATAGAGCAATTATCAAAGTAATGTTACTCATTACATATGTCACATAGCCCTTTCATGGCTAAGTCATCACCTACAAGGTTAAGGTATGCAATAATTGTAGATTCAACATAAGGAATATGCTCACTATCATGAAATATCATTCAAGATAATTAAATTACCAATATTACACTTATTTGGTAACCAAGTGTGTTAAGTACATCATTAACAAACTATACTGATGCTTACCCTGAATCTCAGGATTATACAAACAATCAGGGTATATAGAAATCATGTTGGGTATACAGAACCAACACTATTATTAACAAGGTCATTACTATTGCCATCAGCTGTTGTCATCTTTATCATGAAGCAACCTTTAACATAACTGTCACTTAGCATCATTATTACCAACATTATTATCATTAAACAAACTACTAGAGTAGTTATCATCATCTTTATTATCATTAACAATTAAGCATAACGGGTCACATCATGCATCTATTACATGAGGGCTATCATCATATACATTACTACCATTAGCATCCTTATTATTTGCAAGGCAACATATTACATATTGATGATATCACAAACACCACCATAGTTTTATTGGTTAATGTATAAGCATCCACATCTATCACATAAGGGACCATCACCAAAGAAACTCATACCCTCACTATAGCCTCACAACCCTCATCTGAAACCTATCACCCAACATGGGTATCGACTACCACACTATCCCTATGGGCCCACACTCACTACTAACCCTATCGGCCAACACTCACTACTAACCCTATCGGCCCTCACACATCCTGCACATAGGGTAGGATATGGTCTGACATGGCTATCGGCCATTAGGGCTATCGGCCATCAGGGCACATAGCCTATCGTCCATCATGGCACTACTTGGCCCTATCGTCCACCACATGGACAAGGAGATAACTCAACACAACAGCACCCATTCTATCGTCCAACTCAAGGACATCCATGTCGCCCAACACCATCAGACCATGCCGCCCAACAAGAGAGAGAGAGAGAGAGAGAGAGTATCGCCCATCTCCAAGGGTACTCACCATATCGGCCAACAAACCCTAGCTCACCCTATCGCCCAACTCAAGGGCAAGGGTATCGGCCAACCTAAAGGACTCATCATGTCGCCCAACACCAGCTACCATATCGTCCACCAAGGGGAACACCATGCCGTCCAACTCAAAAACAAAGGTGTTGCTCAACCCAAGGAACCATATCACCCAACATGGTCACCATGTCGGCCAACATCCATACTAGGTCAACCTATCGTCCAACCCAAGAGGAAGGGTGTTGCCCAACACCAAGAACACTGATATCGTTCAACTCAAGGACAAGGGTGTCGCCCAACACACCCACAAGGAAGGGATATCGCCCAACCCTAGGTCACCTTCAACCTCCAATACAAGGGAGCACAAACCCTAAAAAGCAAGGTATACAAGGAACCCTAAACCCAAGAGAGGGATATCGTCCACTAAGGTATATAAGCAAGGTGCACAAGAAAGGAACTAAGCTAGTCTACTCACATGTAACAAGGTTAAAGCTAGAGGTAAGAGAGTAAGGGTTAGAAACTATGCAACCCGCCTTAAGCTCCAAGGAAGAAGATGCACTTTGAGCTCCAAGGATGTCGGCCACCAAAGCTCCAAAGCACTCCAAGGTCCAAAGCTATCGTCCATCAAGCTGCTCCAGGAAGGTGTATCGGCCACCACTTCAGCTCCAAGGAAGTGTATCGGCCAACACAAGCAAGATGGAGAGGGATATCGTGCACCAAGGGTGGAAGGGAGACCAAAAGAGCAAAGGAGACTAAGGCAAGGAGAAGACCTACCTATATAGGAAGAAGGGGAGGAGAAACCAAGGTACAACCATGCTATGTGCCGCCCACCCAAGGGACACATGTCCACCAACTCAAGCCACCTCTCATGCAAGCCATAAGGCACTTGTCCAAGATGTGCACCATGTGTCCACCAACCAAGCCAAGCCATCTGGGCGACACAACAAGAGCTACTGGGCGACACACCAAGCAACTGGGTGACACACCACCTGCCTTGGGCGACACAAGGCTCAAGCAAGCCCAAACAAGGAACTCCAAGGCCCAAACAAGCTCAACTCTGGCCCAAAGGACTCAAACAATAAGCCCAAGCCTTCCTCTCAACCCTAGAGGAAGCAAAGAGGAAAAACATCTCACAAGATGGCAAACTTGCCCACAAAACCCTAAACTTGGGTTATTTGCAAGTAGCCCCTCGAACTCTCAACAAAGCACAACAAAACCCTAATCACCACTCAAAGGTGATTAGCAAGCACCAAAGCACCAAGATCAAGCAAAACAAATAGGGTAAACCCTAAACGCAGGTCAGGGTCCTTACAGCCATAAACCTCTACAAAAGGATTTCGTCCCTGAAATCCGAAGAGAAAAGCGAGGGATACTTCCTCCTCATCTCTTCCTCAAGCTCCCACGTGGCTTCCTCAACGCCACGGTGATGCCAAAGGACCTTCACAAGAACCAGATCCTTTCTCTTCAACTTCTTGACTCTTCTGTCAAGGATCATCATAGGACCCTCTTCATAAGTCACATCTTTGTCAAGCTTAACTTCAACTGGTTGTATCACTGTTCCTGTATCCGGATGACTTTTCTTCAGCATACTGACATGGAACACTGGATGTAACCTGTGCAACTCTGGAGGCAATTCTAACTCATAAGCCACCTTGCCAACACGTGCTATGACTGAGTAAGGCCCCATATATCTGGGAGCTAACTTACCTTTCCGTCCAAACCTCAACACACCTTTCCACGGAGAGACTTTAAGATACACCTTGTCTCCCACCTGGAACTCCAAGGGTCGTCGGCGATTGTCTGCATAAGACTTCTGCCTGTCTTGTGCCGCTTTCAACTGTTGTTGTATCACCTTGATCTTTTCTGTCGTTTGTTGTACCAACTCAGGTCCCAAAAGCTGATATTCACCTGATTCATACCAACACAAAGGAGATCTGCACTTCCTCCCATACAAAGCCTCATAGGGAGCCATGTCAATGCTCTGCTGATAGCTATTGTTGTAGGCAAACTCTATCAAACTGAGATGTACGTCCCAACTGCCTAGGAACTGCAAAACACAAGCACGAAGAAGATCCTCCAAAGTCTGAATAGTCCTCTCAGACTGTCCATCTGTCTGCGGGTGGAAAGCGGTACCGAACTTCAACTGCGTTCCCATCGCCCTGTGCAACTGTTCCCAAAAATGACTTGTAAACTGAGGACCTCTATCAGAAACTATCATTGCTGGCACACCATGCAAACGAACTATCTCATCCACATATACTCGAGCGATCTTTTCAGCTATATATGTGGTCTTCACAGGTATGAAATGGGCAGACTTCGTTAATCTGTCCACTATCACCCAAATGGAATCATGATTCCTAGTTGTCCTGGGTAGACCAACTACGAAATCCATGGTTATATGATCCCATTTCCACTGTGGTATAGGCAAAGGTTGCAGCGTACCTGCCGGCTTTTGATGCTCAGCCTTGACTTCCTGACACACTGCACACCTAGCCACAAACTCAGCTACATCTTTCTTCAAGCTGGGCCACCAGTACAAGTCCTTCAGACTATGATACATTTTGGTGATGCCTGGATGCATAGCATACATCGACGTGTGTGCTTCCTCGAGCACCAACTTCCTCAGATTATCAGCATCTAGAACCACCATCCTATTATGATAGCAAACCACTCCATCCTCGGACTCATGGAACCCATCACGCTTTTCGCTGCCAAACTCTGATCTGATTAGCTGTACTGTATCATCTGTTTGCTGTACATCCTTGATCTACTGTCTCAACGTGGGCTTGATTTTCATCTGTGCTAAAAGTCCAGCTAACGAGGAAACCTCCATCTGTACGTTCATCTGCCGTAAGGAGACTAACATATCCCGCCTATGGCATACCAAAAAACTCATCTGTGCCTTCTTGGGAGTAGAAGACTTTCTGCTAAGCGTGTGTGCTACCACATTCGCCTTACCAGGATGATACTCAATAGTGCAATCATAATCATTGATCAACTCCATCCACCGACGCTGTCGCATGTTCAACTCTTGTTGTGAGAAGATGTACTTCAGATTCTTGTGATCTGTAAAGATCTGACACACTTCCCCATAAAGATAGTGTCTCCAAATCTTTAACGCATGAACCACTGCTGCCAGCTCCAAGTCATGGGTCGGATAGTTCTCCTCGTGTTTCTTAAGCTGTCGCGAAGCAAAAGAAACCACATGATCTTCCTGCATCAGCACACAACCCAAACCTTTCTTGGACGCATCACAGAAAACAACATAGCCTTTTCCAGATTCTGGCAAGATCAACACTGGAGCACTGGTTAGCTTTTCCTTCAAACTTTGGAAAGCTTGCTGACATCGATCATTCCAAACAAAAGGTACATCCTTCCTAGTCAACTTCGTCATCGGTAGAGATATCGAACTGAAGTCCTTGATAAACCTCCGGTAGTATCCTGCTAGACCAAGGAAACTATGAACTTCCGTTGGCGTCTTCGGCTGTTCCCAATCCGCAATGGATTCCACTTTCTTCGGATCTACTTTGACTCCTTCAGCAGATATCACATGACCTAAGAAAGTCACTTCATCCAACCAGAACTCACACTTACTAAACTTAGCATACAACTGATGTTGACGAAGGAGAGTCAACGCTTGACAAAGATGTTGCTCATGCTCTATCCGATTCCGACTATAGATCAAGACGTCGTCTATAAAAACTACAACAAACTGATCTAAGAATGGATGAAACACTCTATTCATCAGGTCCATGAAAGCAGCAGGTGCATTGGTTAATCCAAACGGCATAACCAAGAACTCAAAATGACCATACCTCGTCCTAAAAGCTGACTTTGGTATGTCATCCGCCTTTATCCTCACTGATGATATCCAGACCGTAGATCGATCTTCGAAAACACTGTAGCACAATGCAACTGATCGAACATGTCATCTATCCTCGGCAACGGGTACTTATTCTTGATCGTGACCTTGTTCAACTGTCGGTAGTCTATACACAACCGCATCGAACCATCCTTCTTCTTAACGAACAACATGGGAGCACCCCAAGGTGACGTGCTCGGTCTGATGAAACCTTTCTCCAACAACTCTTGTAATTGCTTCTTAAACTCTACGATCTCTGCTGGAGCCATCCTATAAGGTGTCTGTGCAATTGGATGCATTCCCGGAACCAGATTGATCTCAAAATCGATCTCTCGGGGTGGAGGAACACCAGGAAACTCCTCGGGAAACACATCTGCAAACTCTCGGACCACTGACACTTCTTCAAGGTTAAGGCCTTTCGCCTTGGTATCCATAACGGTATCCACAACGTGAGCTAAGAATGCCTCACATCCTTGTCGCAACAACCTATCTGCCACCATAGCTGACACCAGACACGTCGGAAGAATCTTCCTATCGCCCTGGAAGATCCACTTCTCTCCAGCAACATCAAACACCGCCTGCTTGGAACCACAGTCCAAGACAACCTTATACTTCTCTAAGGTATCCATCCCAAGGATAACATCGAAACCATGCATATCAAGTGGTATGAGATCCACCTGAATGCTGTGTCCCGAAAAAGACAAAACACAAGATGGACACTCTTCTCGAAGCAAAGAGGAACCATCAAGAGGGGTTTCTAGCAAAAAGCTATCCTTCTTACAACTAACAGGTAGATGACAGTTTTCAAGCATACTATAGGCGATAAAAGAGTGTGTAGCACCCGGGTCAACCAGAACAGATATAAAGCAAGAAGAAGACATATCAGAATGAAATAACTCCATCTGACCTGTCACCACTCGCGGGTTGACTATCGCCTCCGGCTGATTCATGGTATAGAATCGAGCCGTAGCTTGCTGTCCACGACCTCTACTCCCTTGAGCAGACGATCCAGCTTGAGACGCTTGACCGCGTCCTTGTCCTATGCTACCACTGGGATGTGGTCTCTCAGACTTCTGGAAACTCTGCCTCGGTTGCTGCGTCACTTCAACATCTCTATTCAGGCAATTGAACTTCCAATGCCCGACTTGTCCACAGAGATGACATGCTCTATTGTCAACTCGTGGCCTAGATGGCCCTGTCACTGCCACCGAAGCTGAACTGTGCGCCTTAGACGGTGAAGAAACATAACCTTTTCCCTTACTCGGAGACCACTGAGATGGTACACCAGCACTTCTCATCACTGACAGTGCTGAAAACCTGGGCTTCTTGAAGCCACCAAACCTTCATCCTTGAAACTGAGCAGGTCTTTTAAAAGACACCGACTCTCTTTTCTCCCTTACTGTCCTCTCGATCCGTCGAACTGATTCCACAAACGTAGCAAACCGCTCTCGGTTTTCCAGTGCAGACACAGGGGTTGTCAACTCAGCACTCAAACCCTTCTCGAAACGTCTGATCCGTTCATCACCTGTCACCGCCATGTGAGGACAGAACCTCAACAGATCCATAAACTTAGCTTCATACTCGGTGATGTTCATCGTTCCTTGCCGCAACTTCTCAAACTGACTGATCTTCTCATCCAGGTACGTCTTCGGAAAGTATCTGGTGACGAACTCGCGTCGACACACTTCCCAACAGATCACCTCACCAGGATGCTTCTCTTCCTCGATGGTCCACCAGTGACCAGCACTACCCTTCAAAAGGTAGACATCATGCTTTACTTTGCCTGCTTCGGGGATGTCGAGGATCCGGAAAGCCTTTTCAAGACTCGTCAGCCACAGATCGGCATCTGCTGGATCAGCCGTTCCAGCATAATCTGAAGCTCCGACTCGGCGAAGCCGCTCAAAGGTCTTCCTGATACCCGATGCTTCTCCATGGGGAACCTGTGCTCGCGGAGGAGGCACTGGTAATCGCTCAACCATGAGATTCATCGTAGCCATTAACTGCCCCATAAGCTGTTGGTAGGTAGGGTGTTCAAGTATGGCTGGGTCTGGTTGGGGGACCTCAGGCACCCGATCTTCATGTGCCCATCCATCTGCTCCATCAACCAATGCAGCATCACTATGCTCAGGAGCATGTTCTTCGTGGTTTCCAGACATCTTGGCTTTTCTTCTGCTTAGGGCAGAAGATTTTTGTAAGATAACCTAGAAAACTCATATGAACAGACTCAACCTAGTCCTAGATCCCTGTAGACTCAGCGAACCTAAAGCTTTGATACCAAAACTTGTGGCAACACATCCCATTATCACACAAATAACGAGGTGTTACGCAAAAACTTGCAGAAAACACCATAACCACAGATTATCAAAACACGGGTTAATTAAAACCGATTGCGGAAAACTGATAAACTGTGAAACTATTACTTTCTAGTCCTCATCCTGCACAGAAACATGTCATATAAATATGTACATACACAAGATCTGACATGTGTCCACAGCTCAGGAACAGTTGTCCATCCATCACATGAGTTCACCACCTGTTCATATATACATAAAGGCCCACATCCGGCCAACAGCAGGATATACAGATATCATCGAACGATCTTCGTGAAACATCGTCAAAACACTGTCAAGGACCTGAGAGTACAGGGATGACTCTAGACTCTACTACAAAACATCCAAAACATCAGCATGTCCATCGCTTGCCTTCTACTGCTCCTCAAGCTGCTCGTCCGCAACACCACAACCACGACCACGTCTACCTCGACCACCTAAAAAGGGTGTAAACCAGCGGAGTGAGACAATTGAACAATTGTCCCAGCGGGAAACATAGCTCCCCACCGCAACTATAGAACCTCAGCAAGATAAACCATAACAGCAATTATAACATGAGCAGATATATCAGAAGCAGTTATATATATATAGCAAGATCATTCTTACCGGCAAGCATACCAGCTGTACTAAAGCGTAAAACCAGATGTCTTTCAAAGGAACATGACTATCAAGATGAGATATATCACCATGTAACAGGATTATTAGAACAGGGTATAATGCCATATAACCTGATTATCAAGATACGGTAGATTACCACATGACCTGCAAGGTATAACGGAATATTACACAAACAAGGACTCAACCAATGTTTCGTTTTTGATATGACTTGTAAATACTAAACGGCTGTATTACATTTTATTATGCCCTGAGGATTTGAACCGTAGCGTTCAAATCCAACCTTCGGTTATGAAACCCAAGGCGGTGCCATACAAGGTCAATGGAAGAGCCGGACTCCATGACCTCCCACCTCATGGTCAGTACATGAGTACAACACAAGCAAGACCGCAGTCACATGCTGAAGTGGTCTAAGCCACAGGGTTAGCTCCATAGGCTACCCATTCTCTAGCCCGCCTTGGTACAGGTCACGGCTCAAGTAAAACTGAGCCAAGGGCCTGATCACCGTGCTCTGAGCCATGAATGCATTCATGCTCCATACATCACATATCCTGAGCCATGGGCCTGTTCACCATGCTCTACACACATATCTGAGTCTGCAACCGAAGTTACACTCTTACCTCCTCATTTTCAGGCTAGGAGCAACCTACCCATATACAACAATATGTGCTTCCAGGTTAACCTGTAGGAAAACCTATTTCACCATCACCAAGTCCTGACGATGATGGATCTATGGCCAGGGCAAACTACATGATATATTTCACTGTGATTAATTAGTATCTTTTAGATGGATTGCAAGATTCAACCAAGTTGTATAACATGCAAAGATATAACAGAAAGTAAAGAACATTATATTATGATCTATTCATATCAACCTGATCCATCTTAAGGATCCAACATCACATGTTACCACTTGGCCTCTTGCCAACCATCCAGATCCATCTCAAGGATCATCACATACCACAGGGTCTCAACCCTTCATCATGTATTGTTACTGCCTCTTAAGGCTCACATCATCATCATGGGACCAACACATCACATACATAATCTTATAGAGCAATTATCAAAGTAATGTTACTCATTACATATGTGACATAGCCCTTTCATGGCTAAGTCATCACCTGCAAGGTTAAGGTATGCAATAATTGTAGATTCAACATAAGGAATATGCTCACTATCATGAAATATCATTCAAGATAATTAAATTACCAATATTACACTTATTTGGTAACCAAGTGTGTTAAGTACATCATTAACAAACTATACTGATGCTTACCCTGAATCTCAGGATTATACAAACAATCAGGGTATATAGAAATCATGTTGGGTATACAGAACCAACACTATTATTAACAAGGTCATTACTATTGCCATCAGCTGTTGTCATCTTTATCATGAAGCAACCTTTAACATAACTGTCACTTAGAATCATTATTACCAACATTACTATCATTAAACAAACTACTAGAGTAGTTATCATCATCTTTATTATCATTAACAATTAAGCATAACGGGTCACATCATGCATCTATTACATGAGGGCTATCATCATATACATTACTACCATTAGCATCCTTATTATTTGCAAGGCAACATATTACATATTGATGATATCACAAACACCACCATCATTTTATTGGTTAATGTATAAACATCCACTTCTATCACATAAGGGACCGTCACCAAAGAAACTCATACCCTCACTATAGCCTCACAACCCTCATCTGAAACCTATCACCCAACATGGGTATCGACTACCACACTATCCCTATCGGCCCACACTCACTACTAACCCTATCGGCCAACACTCACTACTAACCCTATCGGCCCTCACACATCCTGCACATAGGGTAGGGTATCCTCCAACATGGCTATCGGCCATTAGGGCTATTGGCCATCAGGGCACATAGCCTATCGTCCATCATGGCACTACTTGGCCCTATCGTCCACCACATGGACAAGGAGATAACTCAACACAAGAGCACCCATTCTATCGTCCAACTCAAGGACATCCATGTCGCCCAACACCATCATACCATGCCGCCCAACAAGAGAGAGAGAGAGAGAGAGAGAGTATCGCCCATCTCCAAGGGTACTCACCATATCGGCCAACAAACCCTAGCTCACCCTATCGCCCAACTCAAGGGCAAGGGTATCGGCCAACCTAAAGGACTCATCATGTCGCCCAACACCAGCTACCATATCGTCCACCAAGAGGAACACCATGCCGTCCAACTAAAAAACAAAGGTGTTTCTCAACCCAAGGAACCATATCGCCCAACATGGTCACCATGTCGGACAACATCCATACTAGGTCAACCTATCGTCCAACCCAAGAGGAAGGGTGTTGCCCAACACCAAGAACATTGATATCGTTCAACTCAAGGACAAGGGTGTCTCCCAACACACCCACAAGGAAGGGATATCGCCGAACCCTAGGTCACCTTCAACCTCCAACACAAGGGAGCACAAACCCTAAAAAGAAAGGTATACAAGGAACCCTAAACCCAAGAGAGGGATATCGGCCACTAAGGTATATAAGCAAGGTGCACAAGAAAGGAACTAAGCTAGTCTACTCACATGTAACAAGGTTAAAGCTAGAGGTAAGAGAGTTAGGGTTAGAAACTATGCAACCCGCCTTAAGCTCCAAGGAAGAAGATGCACTTTGAGCTCCAAGGTTGTCGGCCACCAAAGCTCCAAAGCACTCCAAGGTCCAAAGCTATCGTCCACCAAGCTTCTCCAGGAAGGTGTATTGGCCACCACTTCAGCTCCAAGGAAGTGTATCGGCCAACACAAGCAAGATGGAGAGGGATATCGTGCACCAAGGGTGGAGGGGAGACCAAAAGAGCAAAGGAGACTAAGGCAAGGAGTAGAGCTACCTATATAGGAAGAAGGGGAGGAGAAACCAAGGTACAACCATGCTATGTGTCGCCCACCCAAGGGACACATGTCCACCAACTCAAGCCACCTCTCATGCAAGCCATAAGGCACTTGTCCAAGATGTGCACCATGTGTCCACCAACCAAGCCAAGCCATCTGGGCGACACAACAAGAGCTACTGGGCAACACACCAAGAAACTGGGTGACACACCACCTGCCATGGGCGACACAAGGCTCAAGCAAGCCCAAACAAGGAACTCCAAGGCCCAAACAAGCTCAACTCAGGCCCAAAGGACTCAAACAACAAGCCCAAGCCTTCCTCTCAACCCTAGAGGAAGCAAAGAGGAAAAACATCTCATAAGATGGCAAACTTGCCCACAAAACCCTAAACTTGGGTTATTTGCAAGTAGCCCCTCGAACTCTCAACAAAGCACAACAAAACCCTAATCACCACTCAAAGGTGATTAGCAAGCACCAAAGCACCAAGATCAAGCAAAACAAACAGGGTAAACCCTAAACGCAGGTCAGGGTCCTTACATATACCGTTATTGGTCGTGTACTACTATTTTCAACATTTAACTAAGAAATTTAGGTTTCGATCAATCGTGTAATTTCCTTAATCCAAATCACACATATCAATTAACTAATTAGCATCGTGCAATGTTAGTAAATAAAACATGCAAATTTTGAAATTGAGCATCGTCGACACTGCCTGACACCTAGGTAAACGTTGTTACCCACGAATAACGCTGATTTCAATCAAAACATCTGATTATTTGAGTTACACTTGCGTTTGGGAGTGAGATTCTACTCACAGCGGGTGAGGTGATCGCAATTTGATTGGAAACACGTCCAGAGCCTATTTCAAGATGTCAACGAGGTCATCTTCTACTTTGGGACAACCCTGGTTCATGCACAGGTTGAAAGGGCTCAGCTATTCAGCACAGCTTGCGGCTAGATGGCGGCGGAGTCACGCTCTGAACCCTTGTCCGAACTCAAAGGCAGTGATTCAGGGTGTTGCTCACGCCCATCTACTCTTGGTCTGGTACTTCTATTGTAAGCAGCCATTCTTATCATGCATAGGTGGAGGAAAAGCTTGGTTAGATGATAAATCAAGGCTAGGGCTATGGATTCCTGATCTGGACCTCAAGCCGAAGTCGATGGTGTCATTTTGGAGTGCTAGCTTGCACCCAAGAGGGTTGTTGGCCGGCCTCCCTACTACAGCTGCAGCTTGGCCATGGCTCTGCTGGTCGGCCGCCCTAGCTACTGGTCGTGATCGCAGATTAGGGCAAGGAAGAAGGGGAAAAGGAGGTAGGAGGAAGATGGAAGAGGTGGTGCCGCTGATCGGAGCAGAAGGCTAATGAAATCGCCCCACTTTTCCCCCTTTTCTTCTATTCAGTCAACTACCCTGGGCACCGCTTTAAGCGGTTCTATTCTATCGGGGAAGAAGATAAGGGAGAAAGGGAAAAGGGAAATAAAAGGCCAATAAATGGAGAAATTGCATCATAAATCCAAGGTTCTAGAAAATGTTGTAACTCTAGCCTCGAGTGTCCGATTGAGGTGATTTCTTTTACAAATTTTCAAACACGAGATCCACTACAACCTTAGTGCATAAAAACATGCTAATTAGACTGTAACACTAGATCAAATCACTAATTTCATCTATGAGTAATTAACTTAAATTTAATCAACTAAATGATGCACTAAGCGATGTGCTTAGTGGTTAATCATGGAGTGGGTCATAACAGTCTCCCTCCCTTATAAGAATTTCGTCCCGAAATTCATAAAAGAGAAATGGAAGCTTGTTACGCATTTCTGACTCAAGCTCCCATGTGACTTCCTCTAGGTTGTGGTTCCTCCACAGAACTTTTACTAACAGTATCTTGCGATTCTTGAGCTTCTTGGTCCTCCAATCAACTATCTGTACATGCCCTTCAACATAGGACACAATTGATCTGAGCTGTGTAGGTTCTGGGTCCACTATCTTCTATGTACTAGGGTAACACTTCTTCAGCATCGATACATGAAACACATCATGTAGATTAGCCATCTCGGATGGCAAATCCAACACGTAGGCTACAGGTCCAATCCTCTCATTGACAAGATATGGGCCCATAAACCTAGGAGTTAGTTTGCCTCTCTTGCCAAACCTCAACACTTCTTTCCATGGTGAAACTTTCAAATACACTTCATGTGGCAACACATCCCATTATCACACAGATAACGAGGTGTTACGCGAAAACGTGCGGAAAACACCATAACCACAGATTATCAAAACATGGGTTAATTAAAACTGATTGCGGAAAACTGATAAACTATGAAACTATTACTTTCCAGTCCTCATCCTGCACAGAAACATGTCATATAAATATGTACATACACAAGATCTGACACGTGTCCACAGCTCAGGAACAACTGTCCATCCATCACATGAGTTCACCACCTGTTCATATATACTTAGAGGCCCACATCCGGCCAATAGCAGGATATACAGATATCATCGAACAATCTTCGTGAAACATCGTCAAAACACTGCCAAGGACCTGATGTTACGACCCCATCTGAGCTTAATTGGTAAACTAGGGTTTACCTAGACAATCGCAAAGATTAATTAGAATAATCATTCTTGAAATCTAATTCATGACAATAACACAATTAGGATGTTTTAACTATGATAAGAAGTCTAAATATTCTTTTGTCTTGAGAATTAGGGTTTGAGAAACATAAACCCTAATCGGCCCAAAATAGGGTTTTAATGATGCATGAATACAGAATTTGATAAGTAGAATGTCTCACTAAATGATTTTTAGTATTTTATGTGTAACTCTGATTTACTTCAAATTTGGATATGATTTGGATATATAAAATGTGAACAACATTGGAAAATATCAGAATTTTTGAAGAATGCTCTGACCTGTTTATCGGCCGAGTTTCAAACTCGACCGATCACATTTCCAGAATTATACAGCAGTGTGGTAATTGAATTTTATCTTTTTATTGGTATATCCAATTGATCTCAATTTTAACTGTACCTGAAAAACACAGTTTTAGACACTCTGTTAAATTGGCATAATTTTTGGATGACTTTTGAATCCCTACAGTAAAGGTGTCGGTCGAGTTTGTGCAGGACAAACTCGGCCGAATATTTTGCAGACTGCAATATAGCAGTGCACTGTTCGTTTTTTTAATTATTTATTGGTACTCCAAATGATCTCAAATTTTAATTGAAGCTTTATAGAACAATTATAAAGAACATGCTAAATTCCCATAATTGTTGGAGAATGGTTGATCTCTGAAATAAACGAATTACAATAACTTTTGTATAACTGAATATTCAGTCAATATAATTAAAGTTAAGTGTTGGGTCAATATGCAATTGACCCAAGCAGCTCAATTGACTTATATGAGCAACCACACACACACACAGCTCTCATTCTTCGTCATTCACTCCAGAGAAACGAGCTCCTAGAGAGAGAGGGAGAATTAGGGCTTGGGTGGAGAAAGTGGGGGAATTGCTGAATTAGGGTTTTGCGATTCCAGGAAGGGTGAAATCAAGTAAGTTCAGATTCCTTGCATAGACTTTTATGGTGAATCTTCTCTCTCATGTCAAGATTCCGTCCTTTATCTGATTTGATCCAAGATGATGTCGAAATTCCCTCTTTTCTCACCCTTTCTTCATAATCCCTCTTTTTCAAGGTTCCCGAGTTGAATGGAAGAAGAATTGGGAGATTTGTTAGGGATTTGATAGGAATTCGAGATTCCCTGAGTTGAGCTGCAGTTGTGAGATGTTTTCACACCTTAGGGTGAGTGGGTTCTTCCTTCAAACAGTGTAATTCACGAATTTGATTATAGCATCTAAATCCCTAAATGCTTAGCATGTGATCTTAAATTCTGAAATGTCCGATTGAATTAAGTTGTTGCAATTTGATATAATATGGATTCCTTCTCTGTTTGAATGACTCTTTAATGGTAGATTCTTATTAGAAATGAATACAACACTTCGTAGTGAGAATGCTTTTTAGATTTATATCAAATGAGGTAATTAGGGTCTAACCTAATTGAGACATCACTAGTGTTTCAACCTTATTGAAAAGGACTAGTAATCCTATAAGTGGTTAGGATGTACCTCGTGGGTTATCTTAATTGAATCTTATTCTAGATACATGATATCACAGTGAATGATATGGAAAACCTAAATTTAGTTAAATTTCCATGGTTTCATGTCTATATTGATTGCATATGATTTGTTGGAAACAATCTTTATTTAGTGAATGCTTATATCCTATGAAATCATTATGAGAGCCATGTGAAAAGGTGAATGAGGCGAATGAAACCCTAAGAGTAGGGTGTTGGCATGTGATGAATGAATAAGGCAAATGAAACCTTAAGGATAGGGTGTTCAATGAATCATGCTATGGTAATATGAAAGGTCTCGATATGAGATGTGGTGATGCTTAATTGTTGAGTTGTATGTTTCTAGTGCATTTAACTTTATATGCTTGTTCTCTCTGAAATGATATTTACATACTGCAGGGCTTCCTATATTTCAATACATATCTCGTAAATAGCAGGTGATGAGATATGACATGCCCTAGAAAGGGATGTTACTGAGCATGGTATATGTTGAATACATGAGCTATGATAGTTATATGTTAATTAATTAATAGACCTAAGTGCCCTAACACCGTAGAACCCCTAAAGGAAGGTATGTTACTTAGGGGTGAAACTCGTGTCCAACATCAACCAGTTGAGTAATTCTGGTGGCACGAGGATAGAAAGAGAGGCAGTGTCCAACAACAATCGTGCTTGTGTCACGATGGCACTGGGAAAAAGAAAACACGGTTATCTAACACCATTCGTGCTTGTGTCACGAAGGTAACCCTGTTAGACTCTCCGCTGGTGTACTCAGGTTAAAGGAGGAGTCTGGAGCACTCTGAGTAGTGCAATGAGGCCGATGAGCCTGGAGGCCGATGAGCCTGGAGTCCTATGGCAGAGCAGGGCTGGAGTCAGACTTAGCATTTCTCGGGTGTGTCACTAAGTCTTGTACGGTGGGGTCGTAGCATGAACTTGCTGCAGATCTTTATATGTAGAGTACACTGCATATGATTAGGGCATAAGTTAAAATATGATCATATAGCCTCACAGAGTTCTTTATAAATGAAAGAGTTAAGGAAGACTAGAAGCATAGTATTCTTGTAGTTATTCTTTGGATGCAATATTTACATTCTTTGTTATTTCAATGATATTGTTTTAGAACTGCTCAGTGTAGTATTTATTGTTGTTAAATTTCATATCGTTTATTCAAATTATATCTGTAATCACATTAGTGCATTAGTCTGTTTCCATGAAGTACTCATTCACTGAGCGAGTAGGCTCACCCCTCTACTCAAATATTTTAGGGTTAACCGCGTGGAGTTGAAGATGATCAGAGCATCAGTGTAGACCTGCCACAGGAGTTAAGTATGAGATTAGTTGAGTCAGTCGGTCCTTGTCACTCTAGGTCCTCAGTAAGAGTTTAGAGAGAGAGTTTTAATTACAATGTGTAATATTGTTCCTCTTTGATATCTATGCTAATTAGCAAGTTTAATGTGCATAATGTGTGAAAGACATCGTGAATGCTTATATATGTATCTTTGCTATTGAAGTCTGATTAGTAAAAGAAATGTTCAGATTCCTTTGTTAAGATGATATGTGGTTCAATGCGGGGAAACAAGAGTTTAAAAGAAAAGATAAAGTTAAGGGTGTTTTTTTTTGTTACATATAAATCCTATCTTATGCCCTAATCTCATGATTTGAGGAAATTGTGAGATCGGGGTGTAACAGCTTGGTATCAGAGCCTAGGGTGAGTTGTCAAGGACCATTAAGTTAGTAAGTTAGAGTCCTAAGTGTGGCAGATAGGAGATGTTTGATGTTAGCTTTGGGGATTTGAGTATTTGGATATCCTGGCCCGATATCTGAGTACTTGGATCAACCAGTACAAGCTACTTTGTCTATTCTCTCACGTATACCCTGGCCAGGTATACAGTGGAAGAATGGTCTAGAGAGGAACCCTAGAAATGTTAGGGTTAGAAAACGAGAAAAGAAACAAGAATTAAGAGCATAAATGTAAAAGGAGATAGAACTTACATTTCATAATGTTGTTTTTGTTGGAAATGTACAGAAATGCTCTTATATGTTTGAATTGAAATATTCAATACTTTGAAATATGGATCTTTAATATCTGTTATACACTATGCAATTGTAGAATTTATTGATTTTATTCTTTGTAACAAGTAGACTAGAATTGACCTTTGAATGGGCTTTTATTTCTATAGTTTTGCCCGCTGATTCAAGTGAAGTTGACATCAGCAGGTATGTTTAGGTTTTCAGTCTGTACACAATTCGGCCGAGTTGTATGTGATTCGGCCGAGTTTCCTTAATAGGCAATCGAACAGCAAACTGATCGGCCGAGTTGTATGTAATTTGGCCGAGTTTCCTTTTTTAGGAAATCAAACGGCAAGTTGATCGGCCGAGTTTCAAGCGGATCGGCCGAGTTGTGAAGCAATCGGCCGAGTTTCTGACCAATCGGCCGAGTTTTTGAGCTGTGAGTGGCAGTTCAGAAAGAATGTAATCCTTTGTAGTTCTTGGCTTCAGGACTTCAGGTTTGACCTGGTCCGGTTGGCAGTATGCGTTACTAGGATCTAATGAATCCTATCAATAGCATAATAAGAATAGAATTGGAATAATTAGACCCACATCAGAGTAAGAATGTACATACAGTAAAATGTTGAAACAGATGGGCAAGATCAGAACAACTAAGAATTTGTTGAAACTGATATCTTAGGTTCAACTTTGGGGTCTCAAATGTGAAACCCTTAATTGGGAATAATAGAACATGATAAGAAGTTCATAATCAGTTTATTGATTAATATTACATGAACTATACATATGAAATATAGAAAAGATATGTGAAATGTATGTATGGTTCAAGATAACAAGAATCAATCATGAAGAATGAATCATATAATAGAGTATAATGCTTTTATGAACTCTAAAGCAAAGGCTAAGTAGAGAATAGGGTTGAGCATTCAATAGGTCCATAAAAGTAAAGAGGATCGTATGAACATGTAATTCATAAGACTAGAACAACAAACTAGTTTCTAAGTAAAGAACATAGGTGTAGTTTGACGAATGAATAAGTCATACAAAGGTAGACTGTATTCAGGAGAGAAAAACTTGATTGAAAGAGAAACTATGTTTGATCCATGCATGATCCACTTGATTTAAAAATGAAGAATATGTAATGTATTCAACATGAGGAAAAACTAATAGAAGAGCTGTTAATTTAGGACGTTAACTTCGCAATAGTATAATGATAAAGGAGGAAATATGTGCAACATGGTATACATGACCATACATATGAATAAGCAACATGGTCATAAGAGAAAAATTTATAATTAAAGATGACGGGTTAAAAAGTAGTATATAGTAAGAGGACTATGAAACGTAAGAAAGGGTTTGAAATATGATGGAGAAATTATAAAATAAAGAGGTTGTGAGATTCAATCAAGTGCTAATTAATCAAATATCTCTGTTGATAACTAAGTAAATCTACATACGAGAATGTATTAAGGGAATGTTTGAATACAAGTATTCCAAGTCTTAAAATCATCTTCTCTTTCATATATTCCTTATTGAGAGCAAGATGGGAATGAAATGATAAGAGAAAATGAATCATATATGGTGCATAACTACCTTGGTGGGGTCATCTAGTGAATGTAATAGTGATATACAATATGATGAAATGCGATAAGAAATAAATTCTTGTGTGATAGCAAGAATGATGAATGATCTATTCCTATCTTAAAATGCTTCAATGTTAATGATGTTTATTGTATATAATCATATGAAAAGGATAGGTAGCAAAAAGTAAAGAAGTAATAAATGAGCAGAGAGATATGGGAGAACACTAGCTTTGTGTAATATGTGAATTTGTTTTTACATGTATGATTTGTTGAAGGCATATTAATATATGAAGTTGGTTCTACATATGATTTCGGTGTATTTGTGCAAGCTATATGTTAAATTAAAGGTGTATGATAGTTGTAGTAATTCATACCTGATATGCATCTTACTATTGTGTATTTGTAATATGGTAATACGGTTTGGATGATGTCAGAACACATGGAGGGATATCCTGAATAAGGTAGTTATACCTATTCACTCATATTAATAGAAAGGGATGATAATTAGATTGTTTGGACAAGTAACCCTAATAAGGTGTAGCTTGTTATACCTAGCTTTAATATAACTGAGTGATGGTAATTGAATATGATTAATGCTTGAATGACTGATATAATTGTGGATTACCTTATTACTGTTGTTGAAACCCTAAAATGATATAATGCGATGGTTACACTTTGAATTGTGTGTGGGCCCATAACCCACAGGTCCCAGGATCGAAATAGGATAGTATGGAATGAGGTGGTAATGCTTCACCTCATGCATCCCTGACCCAATGGGGATGCCAAGAGTAGTATTGTGCAAATGATTGTTGAATCTAGTCTTTTAATTCAAGACTGTTTTGCTATCTGAGCAACATGTTATTAATGTTTAAAACAGCGTGGTGAACTTGCTTTTGTCACTTAAAGATGATACGGAACAATAGAACTCTCTGAACAGCGTAAGTTGAGATAGTTGTATCAGAGTATCAGAGTTGTGCAGTGAAAGCGTGGTGGTTTATCTTTGCATTCTATGTTTGACTGTGGCATAAAGAATTTGCTTGATATCATTGAGAACTATTTGAAATATGTTGTGATTTAGTAAAGAATTAAAAGATCTAATGTTGAAAACTACATTCAGGTATGAAATACAAGAATATAATGACATGGAAGGTTTTAGAAGCTTAGAATAACCTTGAATGTATCTTTCTTGTAGGTTCATGTTTCGAGGATGAAACATTCTAAGGGGGGGAGAGTTGTTACGACCCCATCTGAGCTTAATTGGTAAACTAGGGTTTACCTAGACAATCGCAAAGATTAATTAGAATAATCATTATTGAAATCTAATTAATGACAATAACACAATTAGGATGTTTTAACTATGATAAGAAGTCTAAATATTCTTTTGTCTTGAGAATTAGGGTTTGAGAAACATAAACCCTAATCGGCCCAAAATAGGGTTTTAATGATGCATGAATACAGAATTTGATAAGTAGAATGTCTCACTAAATGATTTTTAGTATTTTATGAGTAACTCTGATTTACTTCAAATTTGGATATGATTTGGATATATAAAATGTGAACAACATTGGAAAATATCAGAATTTTTGAAGAATGCTCTGACCTGTTTATCGGCCGAGTTTCAAACTCGACCGATCACATTTCCAGAATTATACAGCAGTATGGTAATTGAATTTTATCTTTTTATTGGTATATCCAATTGATCTCAAATTTTAACTGTGCCTGAACAACACAGTTTTAGACACTCTATTAAATTGGCATAATTTTTTGATGACTTTTGAATCCCTACAGTAAAGGTGTCGGTCGAGTTTGTGCAGGACAAACTCGGCCGAATATTTTGCAGACTACAATATAGCAGTGCACTGTTCGTTTTTTTAATTATTTATTGGTACTCCAAATGATCTCAAATTTTAACTGAAGCTTTATAGAACAATTATAAACAACATGCTAAATTCCCATAATTGTTGGAGAATGTTTGATCTCTGAAATAAATGAATTACAGTAACTTTTGTATAACTGAATATTCAGTCAATATAATTAAAGTTAAGTATTGGGTCAATATGCAATTGACCCAAGCAGCTCAATTGACTTATATGAGCAACCACACACACACACAGCTCTCATTCTTCGTCATTCACTCTAGAGAAATGAGCTCCTAGAGAGAGAGGGAGAATTAGGGCTTGAGTGGAGAAAGTGGGGGAATTGCTGAATTAGGGTTTTGCGATTCCAGGAATGGTGAAATCAAGTAAGTTCAGATTCCTTGCATAGACTTTTATGGTGAATCTTCTCTCTCATGTCAAGATTCCATCCTTTATCTGATTTGATCCAAGATGATGTCGAAATTCCCTCTTTTCTCACCCTTTCTTCATAATCCCTCTTTTTCAAGGTTCCCAAGTTGAATGGAAGAAGAATTGGGAGATTTGTTAGGGATTTGATAGGAATTCGAGATTCCCTGAGTTGAGCTGTAGTTGTGAGATGTTTTCACACCTTAGGGTGAGTGGGTTCTTCCTTCAAACAGTGTAATTCACGAATTTGATTATAGCATCTAAATCCCTAAATGCTTAGCATGTGATCCTAAATTCTGAAATGTCCGATTGAATTAAGTTGTTGCAATTTGATATAATATGGATTCCTTCTCTATTTGAATGACTCTTTAATGGTAGATTCTTATTAGAAATGAATACAACACTTCGTAGTGAGAATGCTTTTTAGATTTATATCAAATGAGGTAATTAGGGTCTAACCTAATTGAGACATCACTAGTGTTTCAACCTTATTGAAAAGGACTAGTAATCCTATAAGTGGTTAGGATGTACCTCGTGGGTTATCTTAATTGAATCTTATTTTGGATACATGATATCGCAGTGAATGATATGGAAAACCTAAATTTAGTTAAATTTCCATGGTTTCATGTCTATATTGATTGCATATGATTTGTTGGAAACAATCTTTATTTAGTGAATGCTTATATCCTATGAAATCATTATGAGAGCCATGTGAAAAGGTGAATGAGGAGAATGAAACCCTAAGAGCAGGGTGTTGGCATGTGATGAATGAATAAGGCAAATGAAACCCTAAGGATAGGGTGTTCAATGAATCATGCTATGGTAATATGAAAGGTCTCGATATGAGATGTGGTGATGCTTAATTGTTGAGTTGTATGTTTCTAGTGCATTTAACTTTATATGCTTGTTCTCTCTGAAATGATATTTACATATTGCAGGGCTTCCTATATTTCAATACATATCTCGTAAATAGCAGGTGATGAGATATGACATGCCGTAGAAAGGGATGTTACTGAGCATGGTATATGTTGAATACATGAGCTATGATAGTTATATGTTAATTAATTAATAGACCTAAGTGCCCTAACACCGTAGAACCCCTAAAGGAAGGTCTGTTACTTAGGGGTGAAACTCGTGTCCAACATCAACCAGTTGCGTAATTCTGGTGGCACGAGGATAGAAAGAGAGGCAGTGTCCAACAACAATCGTGCTTGTGTCACGATGGCACTGGGAAAAAGAAAACACGGTTATCTAACACCATTCGTGCTTGTGTCACGAAGGTAACCCTGTTAGACTCTCCTCCGGTGTACTCAGGTTAAAGGAGGAGTCTGGAGCACTCTGAGTAGTTCAATGAGGCCGATGAGCCTGGAGGCCGATGAGCCTGGAGTCCTGTGGCAGAGCAGGGCTGGAGTCAGACTTAGCATTTCCCGGGTGTGTCGCTAAGTCTTGTACGGTGGGGTCGTAGCATGAACTTGCTGCAGATCTTTATATGTATAGTACACTGCATATGATATGGGCATAAGTTAAAATATGATCATTCAGGCTCACAGAGTTCTTTATAAATGAAAGAGTTAAGGAAGACTAGAAGCATAGTATTCTTGTAGTTATTCTTTGGATGCAATATTTACATTCTTTGTTATTTCAATTATATTGTTTTAGAACTGCTCAGTGTAGTATTTATTGTTGTTAAATTTCATATCGTTTATTCAAATTATATCTGTAATCACATTAGTGCATTAGTCTGTTTCCATGAAGTACTGATTCACTGAGCGAGTAGGCTCACCCCTCTACTCAAACATTTTAGGGTTAACCGCGTGGACTTGAAGATGATCAGAGCATCAGTGTAGACCTGCCACAGGAGTTAAGTATGAGATTAGTTGAGTCAGTCGGTCCTTGTCACTCTAGGTCCTCAGTAAGAGTTTAGAGAGAGAGTTGTAATTACAATGTGTAATATTGTTCCTCTTTGATATGTATGCTAATTAGCAAGTTTAATGTGCATAATGTGTGAAAGACATCGTGAATGCTTATATATGTATCTTTGCTATTGAAGTCTGATTAGTAAAAGAAATGTTCAGATTCCTTTGTTAAGATGATATGTGGTTCAATGCGGGGAAACAAGAGTTTAAAAGAAAAGATAAAGTTAAGGGTGTTTTTTTTGTTACATATAAATCCTATCTTATGCCCTAATCTCATGATTTGAGGAAATTGTGAGATCGGGGTGTAACACCTGAGAGTACAGGGATGACTCTAGACTCTACTACAAAACATCCAAAACAGCAGCATGTCCATCTCTTGCCTTCTACTGCTCCTCAAGCTGCTCGTCTGCAACACCACAACCACGATCACGTCTACCTCGACCACCTAAAAAGGGTGTAAACCAACGGAGTGAGACAATTGAACAATTGTCCCAGTGGGAAACATAGCACCCCACCGCAACTATAGAACCTCAGCAAGATAAACCATAACAGCAATTATAACATGAGCAGATATATCAGAAGCAGTTATATATATATATATAGCAAGATCATTCTTACCGGCAAGCATACCAGCTGTACTAAAGCGTAAAACCAGATGTCTTTCAAAGGAACATGACTATCAAGATGAGATATATCAACATGTAACAGGATTATTAGAACAAAATATAATGCCATATAACCTGATTATCAAGATAAGGTAGATTACCACATGACCTGCAAGGTATAACAGAGATATTACACAAATAAGGTCTCAACCAATGTTTCGTGTTTGATTTGATCAATAAATACTAAATGGCTGTATTACATTTTATTATGCCCTGAGGATTTGAACCGTACCGTTCAAATCCAACCTTCGGTTACGAAACCCAAGACGGTGCCATACAAGGTCAATGGAAGAGCCGGACTCCACGACCTCCCACCTCATGGTCAGTACATGAGTACAACACAAGAAGGACCGCAGTCACATGCTGAAGTGGTCTAAGCCACAGGGTTAGCTCCATAGGCTACCCATTCTCTAGCCCGCCTTGGTACAGGTCTCGGCGCTAGTAAAACTGAGCCACGGGCCTGATCACCGTGCTCTGAGCCATGAACGCATTCATGCTCCATACATCACATATCCTGAGCCATGGGCCTGTTCACCATGCTCTACGTACATATCTGAGTCTGCAACCGAAGTTACACTCTTACCTCCTCATTTTTAGGCTAGGCGCAACCTACACATATTCAACAATATGCGCTTCCAGGTTAACCCGTAGGAAAACCTGGTTCACCATCACCAAGTCCTGACGATGATGGATCTATGACCAGGGCAAACTACATGATATATTTCACTGTGATTAATTAGTATCTTTTAGATGGATTGCAAGATTCAACCAAGTTGTATAACATGCAAAGATATAACAGAAAGTAAAGAACATTATATTATGATCTATTCATATCAACCTGATCCATCTTAAGGATCCAACATCACATGTTACCACTTGGCCTCTTGCCAACCATCCAGATCCATCTCAAGGATCATCACATACCATAGGGTCTCAACCCTTCATCATGTATTGTTACTGCCTCTTAAGGCTCACATCATCATCATGGGACCAACACATCACATACATAATCTTATAGAGCAATTATCAAAGTAATGTTACTCATTACATATGTGACATAGCCCTTTCATGGCTAAGTCATCACCTGCAAGGTTAAGGTATGCAATAATTGCAGATTCAACATAAGGAATATGCTCACTATCATGAAATATCATTCAAGATAATCTACTTATCAATATGACAGTTATTTGGTAATCAAGTATGTTAAGTACATCATTAAACAACCATACTGATACTTACTCTTATATCGAGATTGTACAAAAAATCAGGGTATATAGAGATCATGTTGTGTTTACAGAACCAACACTATTATTAACAAGGTTATTACTATGTCATCAACTATTGTCATCTTTATCATGAAGCAACCTTTAACATAACTGTCACTTAGCATCATTATTACCAACATTATTATCATTAAACAAACTACTAGAGTAGTTATCATCATCTTCATTATCATTAACAATTAAGCATAACGGGTCACATCATGCATCTATTACATGAGGGCTATCATCATATACATTACTACCATTAGCATCCTTATTATTTGCAAGGCAACATATTACATATTGATGACATCACAAACACCACCATCATTTTATTGGTTACTGTATAAACATCCACTTCTTTCACATAAGGGACCGTCACCAAAGAAACTCATACCCTCACTATAGCCTCACAACCCTCATCTGAAACCTATCACCCAACATGGGTATCGGCCACCACACTAACCCTATCGGCCATCATGGCCCAAGGCATGTCGCCCAACATGGTATCGGCCATCATGGTATCGGCCATCATGGTATCGGCCATCAGGGCACATAGCCTATCGTCCATCATGGCACTACTTGGCCCTATCGTCCACCACATGGACAAGGAGATAACTCAACACAAGAGCACCCATTCTATCATCCAACTCAAAGACATCCATGTCGCCCAACACCATCAGACCATGTCGCCCAACCAGAGAGAGAGAGAGAGAGAGAGAGAGAGAGAGAGAGAGTATCGCCCATCTCCAAGGGTACTCACCATATCGGCCAACAAACCCTAGCTCACCCTATCGCCCAACTCAAGGGCAAGGGTATCGGCCAACCTAAAGGACTCATCATGTCGCCCAACACCAGCTACCATATCGTCCACCAAGGGGAACACCATGCCGTCCAACTCAAAAACAAAGGTGTTGCTCAACCCAAGGAACCATATCGCCCAACATGGTCACCATGTCGGCCAACATCCATACTAGGTCAACCTATCGTCCAACCCAAGAGGAAGGGTGTTGCCCAACACCAAGAACACTGATATCGTTCAATTCAAGGACAAGGGTGTCGCCCAACACACCCACAAGGAAGGGATATCTCCCAACCCTAGGTCACCTTCAACCTCCACACAAGGGAGCACAAACCCTAAAAAGCAAGGTATACAAGGAACCCTAAACCCAAGAGAGGGATATCGGCCACTAAGGTATATAAGCAAGGTGCACAAGAAAGGAACTAAGCTAATCTACTCACATGTAACAAGGTTAAAGCTAGAGGTAAGAGAGTTAGGGTTAGAAACTATGCAACCCGCCTTAAGCTCCAAGGAAGAAGATGCACTTTGAGCTCCAAGGTTGTCGGCCACCAAAGCTCCAAAGCACTCCAAGGTCCAAAGCTATCGTCCACCAAGCTGCTCCAGGAAGGTGTATCGGCCACCACTTCAGCTCCAAAGAAGTGTATCGGCCAACACAAGCAAGATGGAGAGGGATATCGTGCACCAAGGGTGGAGGGGAGACCAAAAGAGCAAAGGAGACTAAGGCAAGGAGAAGAGCTACCTATATAGGAAGAAGGGGAGGAGAAACCAAGGTACAACCATGCTATGTGTCGCCCACCCAAGGGACACATGTCCACCAACTCAAGCCACCTCTCATGCAAGCCATAAGGCACTTGTCCAAGATGTGCACCATGTGTCGACCAACCAAGCCAAGCCATCTGGGCGACACAACAAGAGCTACTGGGTGACACACCAAGCAACTGGGCGACACACCACCTGCCCTGGGCGACACAAGGCTCAAGCAAGCCCAAACAAGGAACTCCAAGGCCCAAACAAGCTCAACTCAGGCCCAAAGGACTCAAACAACAAGCCCAAGCCTTCCTCTCAACCCTAGAGGAAGCAAAGAGGAAAAACATCTCACAAGATGGCAAACTTGCCCACAAAACCCTAAACTTGGGTTATTTGCAAGTAGCCCCTCGAACTCTCAACAAAGCACAACAAAACCCTAATCACCACTCAAAGGTGATTAGCAAGAACCAAAGCACCAAGATCAAGCAAAACAAATAGGGTAAACCCTAAACGCAGGTCAGGGTCCTTACACTTCATCACCAACCTCAAACTCAAGAGATCTACGTCTCTTCTCAACGTAACTCTTCTGCCTGTCCTGCACAACTTTCAACTATTCTCTAATCACTATAATCTTTTATGTGGTCAAATCCACTATCTCTGGTCCAAGAATATCTTTTTACCAACCTCATACCAACATATGGGTGATCTACACTTTCTTCCATATAGAGCTTCATACGGGGCCATAACAAGATTGGAATGGTGACTATTGTTGTATGCAAACTCTATAAGGCTTAAGTGTTCTTCCCAACTTCCACTAAAATGAAAGACACATTCTCTTAGCATATCATCAAGAGTCTGAATGGTCCTCTCTGACTGACCATCCGTATGGGGGTGAAAAGTTGTATTGAACCTCAACTTTGTGCCCAAAGCATGATGCAACTGATTCCAAAACATGGAGGTGAATTTATAATTTCTATATGATATTATTGAAACTAGAATACCATGCAACCTAACTATCTCATCCATGTATATCTTAGCCAACTTCGGGACATCAAAGGTTGACGTAACAGGAAGAAAGTGACCATACTTAATCAGTCTATCCATAATCACCCATATCGAGTCACAACATCTTGGTAGCGTGGGCAACCCTACCACAAAATCCGTTGTGATATGTTCCCACTTCCACTCTGGTATAGGAAGAAATTGCAAAGTACTTGTAGGTTTCTGATGCTCAGCCTTAACCTGCTGGCACACACTACATCTAGCCACATACTTAGCTACATCCATCTTCATACCTGGCCACTAATACAAATCCTTGACTTTCATGTACATCTTAGTATTTCCTAGATGCATAGCGTACATCGATGCATACGCCTCCTCAAGAAGCTATTCTTTCAAATCACTATCTCTAGGTACACACAACCTATCATGCTGATACAACAAACCACCATCTGAAAACCTGAACTCTGGTCTTTTTCCCCTTGTCATATCTTGCATGATCTATCGTAACTCACTATCACTCTACTGAAGTTCCTTGATTTGATCATAAAAAGTAGGCTTGACTTGCATCTGTTCCATCAAACCACTCTTCTCTGTCACCCCTAAGTCTAAGTTCAACTTTCATATCTCTACTAGCAGGTCTCTCTTGAAACATGCCACAGAGAATGCATCAGTTGTTGAACCTGACTTCCTGCTGAGGGCATCTGCTACCACATTCGCCTTACTAGGATGATAATCTATCATCACATCATAATCCTTGATCAATTCTAACCATCTCCGTTGTCTAAGATTCAGATCCTTCTGGGTGAAGATATATTTCAAACTCTTATGATCTGGAAACAACTGACATGCCTCACCATAAAGATAGTGATGCCATGTCTTAAGAGCATGAACTACAACAACTAACTCCAAATCATGTGTTAGGTAATTCTACTCATTCTTGTTAAGCTATCTGGATGCATAAGCTACTACTTAGCCTTCCTGCATCAACACACATCCTAAACCTCTCCTAGAAGCATCACAAAACATTGTGTAACCTTTACCTGTCTCACGCAGGATCAACATTGGTGTTGTGGTCAACCTCTTCTTCAAGATCTAAAAACTCTTCTCATAGTTGTCTGACCAGACAAATGGTACATTCTTTCTCGTTAAGTGTGTCAGAGGTGACACTACAACCTTGAAGTTCTAGATGAACCTCCTGTACTAACCTGCCAATCTTAAAAAGCTTCTGATCTCAGTAAGAGTCTTAGGATGCTCCCACTGTAGAACAAACTCAACTTTCTTAGGGTCAACACTTACTCCATCTCCTGAGATGACATGTCCAAGAAAAGACACCTCAGCTAACCAAAACTCACACTTACTGAACTTAGCATATAACTGGTGTTGTCTCAACAACTGTAATGTTATCCTTAGATGTTTCTCATGCTGCTCATCATCTCTGTAGTAGATCAAAATGTCATCTATGGAAACCACTATGAACTGATCCAAGAAAAGCTTGATAATAAAGTTCATCATATCCATGATATCTACTTGGGCATTAGTCAGTCCAAACGACATGACCAGAAACTCATAATGCCCATATCTTGTTCTAAAAGCCGACTTAGGAATATCTGAAGCCTTTATCCTCAACTGATGATATCTAGATCTCAAGTCTATCTTAGAAAAGATCATCGCTCCACACAACTAATCAAAAAAATCATCTATCCTTAGCAACGGGAACTTATTCTTGATGGTGATCTTATTCAACTGTCTGTAATCTATACATAACCTCATAGTACCATCTTTCTTCTTCACAAACAAGACTGGAACTCCCCATGGTGAAGAACTAGGTCGAATGAAACCCTTATCCAATAATTCCTATAATTGAATCTTGAATTCCTTCCACTCTGCAGGAGCCATTCTGTAGGATGGTAGTACTATAGGTTGACTACCTGGAAACACCTGGATCTCAAAGTCTATCTCTCTTTTAGGAGGTAGACCTAACAACTCATTTGGGAAAACATCTGGGAACTCACAGACGACTGGAACATCCCATAGGTTGATTGTGCTCTTCTCAGCTCTAGTATCTACTACATGTGCCAAGAATGTCTCACAACCTTTCTGCAACATCTTATCAGCTACAACGACTGATATGATACACGTAGGCAAAACCTTCCTGTCTCCAGAAAAGACACAAGAAAATCCACCCTGTTGAAAGATAGCCTCCTTCTTCCAACAGTCGAGTTGAACTCGATACGTCTCTAGGAAATCCATACCCAAGATAATTTGAAAAGAGTTAATATCTAGGGGTATAAGATTAACCGCAATCGTGTAACCACCAAAGGTCAACAAACATTCGGGACAAAACTCTGTTAACACTGTCAGTTCACCTAACGGAACCCTCAACAACCACTCAATCGGTAACTCCTGGGTTAACAGGTTAAGATCACAAGCTAAAGAACGCTATATAAACGACTGAGTAGCACCCGAATCTATCAAAACTATAACTGAAATGTTTTTAAAGAAAAGCATTTCTCCTATAATTACTTGAGGAGAAATAATACCTTCTTGTGGTGTCAAAGAGAAGAAGTGTCCTAAAGCTCTTCCTCTCCCATTATGTCCTCGTATTCACCAATTGTCATACTTCTTTGTCTGATATTCTACAAATGTCTTTTTTCTCACTCATAAAGGTAGGTGGGTAGTACTTAAGATGGAATTCATCCATGAAATCCTTCCAAGTCAATACTGTGTCCCTCCTTTTATCTTCCACTCCACGCCACCAGAGCTCTGGATCACCTTTAAGCAAATAAACTGTGTGATTGGTTTGTCTTTCCTCAGACAACTCCATCATATAGAACACTTTCTCTAACTGTCTGAGCCATTCATCTACCACTATAGGGTCCATAGTTCCATTGAACTCAGTACCTCTAAGCTTCTTCACCAGCTCATAGGATCTCATCAAGTCCTTACTGCTTGAGGTAGAAGCTCGCCTCTCCATTGTATACTTTTCCCTAGTCTTAAGAAACATCATGTACATCCTTGATGCGTCATCCACATCATCTCCACCACTTGGACCCATCCCCTGAGGGTCAGGTCCAATGTGGCTCTCGGCTTGGTCCTCATGACCATGTCCTCTTCCTGCCATCTGCAATAGTATAATATAACACTTCCTGTGAGAAAATTGCAGTTAGAAGGAAGACACCTAAGTCCTAATCCTATTTGTAACGACCTTCTCCAAACCGACAGACAAATCATTACTAATTAAGTGGAATAAACATAAACAACGGATTAACATAAAAGTCACTAAAAATTAAAACCATTTTGCAAGGAGATCCTTGTCCAGAAAACTTTTACTAAAAGATCAAAAACTCATACATATCATAATTTACATTGTACAACATCTCATCTTGAGGACAACATATAACATTTTCTCTATCAAAAACACATACTAGAGAAACATAAAACCTCGAGGCATTCAAGCCAAAACATCATATTTTTCATGAAACTAGTACAAACCAACTCCAAGGACCTGAGAGTACAGAGACGACACATAGGACTTCTATCTACAAGACACGACTGACAGTACACTCAACTTGAGTTCTCACTGCTGCCTCAGCTGTTGTTCCTCCTATGTAGAAAGATCTTTGCCACCTCGTGCACATCCTCCTAAAAAAATGTGGATCCCATGGGGTGAGACAATTGTCCTAGTGAGAGATATAACTCCCCGTTAACCATATTATTATCATAGATTAAGCATTTATAAACTGAGCAGAGGTTCTTTTTATATTAACTGGAATGATAATTCACTGTATGGTCAGAATGAAGTAATCTCCTTTCATAAGGAGGACATTGCATCTACCCATGGTAGAGTTATAAGTCATCTATCTACTTTGCAAGGAATGTAAAGATCATAAATAACATCTATCGACTAAGATATATAACTAAAGTACACATCAATCAATGTTTTCCATATTCGATCCTTAAGCAGATATGCTACACATCTGATTACATTTTACAAGCACACTTATGCCCTAAGGACATGAGGTATACCGCTCATACTCCAACCGACCACAACGGCGTAAAGCATCGGTACCATACAAGGTCAATGGGAGAGTCAGCTACCATGACCTCTTCTTGTCTCAGTCAGTACGAGACCACAGGTAGGACATCTCATGTCACTGATAAATAGCTTTCTAGGGTATACTGGCAACTTCACTATAGAGATACAACGGCGGCTGCACTCTCTTCGGAATCGAGAGATCTCATGTTTATCTCACATCGATCCGACATTAATCATCATTGGGAGATTTGTGATGCATCCATCTCGGCATATATAATGAAGGATTGAGAGACTTAATGTTTATCTCACATCAATTCCTCCATTAGGGCGTATGAATATTTTCACTCATCACCCCCACATATTAAAAAATATGCGGACTCTGGGTTATGCTACGGAGCAACCCGTTTCACCATTCAGCAAATTCTGACACTGATGGATCTATGGTCAGGGCACTACATGATAAGATTCCACTTGATTAATTAAGTACATTACCATATTCTTTTAGCATCAGTCAAGTTTTCAAACATGAATTATTATGACAAATGCTACAAATAACAAGTGTAATACATCTATCAAGTACTTTTCAAACCTTTAGAACACATAACATTTAGGATCTCAATCCCTTATCTCGTTATTGGGAATTCTCATCCCTTCACATTATCATCATCATGATTATAGATCTGGGTATTCAAACTCTTAGTTCATCACTGAATACTGTTACCACTTATCAGGTAACTATTACCTCTAGGTCCTCATACCAAGGTATACATCATACATGTTATACAAGTATCTCACATGGCTCACAAGGCTCATTAAGTATCTTGTCACCTCTCACTAGGCAAAAAATTATCACATGGCTGACAAGGCCATTACACATCTTGTCACCTCTCACTAGGCAACAACTTATTCACATGGCTCACAAGGCCATTCATCAACTTGTCACCTCTCACTAGGAAACAACTTATTCACATGGTTCACAAGTCCATTCATCATTTTACTTTTTATACAAGTATTTAACATGCCTTACCAGGCTTATGCAATAAGAGAATCACAACCTTCCCATCATTAGGGTTAGAATTTTCCTTTATATCAGAATAGGGTTTCATGTTCATATTATTAATCCAAACCCTAATTCATTGATCCACACATGTAGGAGCATACTTTGATATCATAAGTATTCAATCATACTTATTTATTCTCATCTTTTATCATTAAATGATAATCAACACAAAGTATGAGTTTATCTCTCATCCTCACTAGATATTGATTACATCATACTTCATTAACTTGGCTTAACCCTTTCTCAATGTATATAGCCTATGCTTATCAAAGTGTATTTAACTTATTACATCTTGATATAAAAATTGACATGACACCCTTCATGTTTTACTCATCCAAGTATATTGGATTTGAGGTGCATCAAAGTGTATCAACTTTGAGGTATTGGATGTGATATTTATCATTTCTTGATGTATCACTTTCCTCATTACTTTTAACTTACTTAAGTTCATCAATTTACCTTGTATTAGGGTATTTCCCATCCTAAACTTTATGCACTAACTTATCATATTTATTCTGTGGTGTGTTAGCCATAATTCACACACTTGAATGATCCATCTATCATTAGTTGGTAAGAATTCATCTTGTATTAAGACATTCTCCACTTAGATGTCTCACCTATCAAGATATTAGTCACACCATTGCTTAGTAATACACTCTTTACTTCTAGAAGTGTTTTACCCTTATCTTTACAAGGTGTCTCGAGTTGGATATGTACATATTTTCACCATTTTGGGTTGTAGGTGTATAGACACCACCATATCAGGTTGGGGGTGTATGAACACTCACCATATTGGGCTAGAGGTATTTGTATGTGTTACCCATGTCATGCATGAGGTATTAAACCATCACCATGTCAAGATAGAGGTGCATTCAATGACCATATCAGGTGGCTCACCATCTAGGGTTGGTCGTGACGGGTTAGGGTTTTCCATATCGGGTGCAACCCAATATCTTCATCTCATTACCTCCCTCAAGGTTACCATCTTATCTTAAGGATGAGTAATAGGTTAAACAATTAGTTAAACTCTCCGCAACCCATTACATAAGTCGATAAGAGTGAAAAGTACCAAGCCATGTCGGGCTACACCATCCCATGTTGGGTTATAACACCCATGTCAGGTTACACCATCCCATGTTGGGTTATAACACCCATGTCGGGTTACACCATCCCAGGTTGGGTTATAACACCCATGTTAGTTTACACCATCCCATGTTGGGTTATAACACCCATGTCGGGTTACACCATCCCATGTTGGGTTATAACACCAATGTCGGGTTAGGGTTGGTCGTGACAGGCACATGGTACATGTATGTATAATTCATGATGTTTAAGAGGTATCATCTCATCATCATGTTGGGCAAGACATCAACTAGGGTTGGATGTGATAGGCTACATGTCATCTAGGGTTATGTATCAGGTAGATGTATTCCAAACATATCGGGTTACATCTTGTTCCATTCCTCATATCGTGCAATAGGATTTACTTAAATGTTCGTATCGTACACCAGATGTATGTGCTTCATGATACCAAGTACCAATGACATATATTATATGATCATATCGTGCAATAGCACTTGCTATTCTTTACTCATACCGGGTTACCAAAATTAGGGTTTCATATCAATTTACAAGTATACATTTAACCTTGTATCGTGCATGGAGTCTATACTTGACTTCCTATCATGCAAACATATCATGCAAGCATATTGTGCAAGCATCTTGTGCAAGCATATCGTGCAAGCATCTTGGGAAAGTATATCGAGCAAGACATACCCATATTGGGTTAGGGTTACTTGTGTATATGCTTGAACCCGATTTCACATTTTGCAAAGTGATACCATCTTCTTTAATCTCTAGAACTCCATTCTAACCGTTATAATTCATGATAACAGGTCTAAGAAACTACTATAACTCATAATTTCATCAACTACTTCAGTACATTTTAGAATTAAAGTAGTTCATTAAGTATAGCAATTTAGGTGATGAATAATAACATGGTTGAGTTCAAGTTATATAACCCGCCTTAAGAAAAACTTCAAATCTCCAAGCTCCAAAGCTCCACATTCCCAAGGTTGAGGATGAACTTCTCAATTCCTCTAGATTCAAGAAATTGCCATGGATAAACAATTGGTGAAGAGGAGAAGAAAGGTAGATCATAACCCTAATTCCATGCTTTAATTCAAGCTTGAAGACGACTATGTCTTACCTTAGGGTTAAGATTTGAGCTCCTTAGCATATTGTCCAACACCCTACCACTCTTGGGTGATATAGACTTCCTCTTATCCGATACAGCTTTGCTTGTGTCCAATATCTCACTCTTATGGCCGATATCACCCTTCTTGGCCGATATCACCTTGTTTGGCCGATATCACTTTGTCTTGGCCGATACCACCTTGTCTTGGCCGATAGCCCAAGATCTATGGCTGATATCACCTTGCTTAAGGATGACACAACAACTCTATGGACGATATGGGAGAGAATGGAAGTGGTAAATTTTGAAAAAGTTCACTAGCAAGTGAAGAGAGGGATATTTATACTAGAAGTCCATGAAAAAGTATGTAATAAGGTGTCTCCCTCTTAAGCTACTTATTTCCACGTATCCATGCATGCTTTCCACGTGCCCATGCATGCATGAATAATTATCTTGACAGGAAAAAATGTTGAGAATTATCTTGTCATCAAAATTCTTCCATCACTTATCCATTTGGATAAGTCATCTAGGTTTAATCACTATTTTAAGTCAAACGGATACACTTTTTCTAAGGAAACTTGTAGGTCATCACACCTCACCTCATTGAGGTTCTTAGCCCATAATGGACAAGGCTAAATGATAACAAACTGATATCGTCCTCCCTCCATGGCTTCTTGGCCTATATGGCTACTCATATCAAGTCTACAAGCCGATACAAGTTCAAATTAGGATTTCAATTCAACCTTTACATGGTCTTTTTATTACCAAAAGGACTATCACTTCAATGTGACTCAAACATGGATCCCCCTTCTTTATCTTTCCTCGAAATGATACCAAGAGGAAGTAGGGACACTCTAGAGGTGGTAATTTTCACATCAGTACCACATTTTGGGTAAATTGCAAATTGTACCAAAATTGGTACACAAGGTACTAACATTATTCAAACATGTTCAAAATTGGAATTTTGGATTTCCACAAGATACCACTTAGCATCATTCTCTCTCTTATGATTATAAAACATATAAGGCACGTTCAACATGTGACATGTCACAATATAACCCCTCAAATTGGGTAAATTGCACTTTGGTCCAAAACATGAGAGCATTGCTCAAACGTTATTCAAAAAGGACCAAATTTGAAACATAAGTTTGTTACCTGATAGAAAACACTTTATAGGATTATATTCAAGTTCTAAGAAACTTACTTAGCCAAAAAAAATACGGTTACCTCATAACCCAGGTCAGGGTCCTTACAAGTTATAAACCCCTAACAAGGATTTCGTCCTCGAAATCTTGGGTAAAGGGAGACATATATTATTCATTCATTATATCATCAAGTCTCCACATAACATCTTAATGTCATTGAGATGCCATAGAACTTTGACCAGCACAAAGTTCTTCCACACAGGGTTATCATTTGAATCTGTCATATATATATATATATATATATATATATATATATATATATATATATATATATATATATATATATATATATATATATATATATATATATTCATCTGCCTCTTCATTATTGACTTACAGTATATATATATATATATATATATATATATATATATATATATAATGTCAGGTAACACCTTCTGTATCAAAGAAGCATTATTCATATTTTGAATGATTCAATTGTCAAACCCCTCTTAGTTTTAACATTTCTCTTTCATGGAGAGATTTTAGTTACATTTTGTCACCCACTTGGGACTATAGGTCTTATCATACATTTTTAGCTTTGATAAGCTTTTTCTCAAAATAATTCTATAATTGTTCCTTTGATTACTACATCCTTATCGATGTCATGTTTATGCAGAGTGTAAACCCCTAACATATGATTTTCCTACTAGGATTATCTCAAGGCTGGCTCTTCTAGATAACCAAACATTATTCATCTTATCATAAATCATCTTCTCATTTCCCCATATCACTTGGCACATCTTGGATACCAAAGTTCAAGACAAACTGATACTTTTCAAAGAAACATATTCCTTTCATCACCCCATCATTACCCAAGGTTATTCATCCAAGAGGAGACCTTATCATCTCCTAGGATTATTACATGAATTTTTACCGTTCATGAATTATTTCATGGTTTATCACATTCCCCATTTCGACATTATGGGAAAAGATATTTACTATTCACATAGACTTTATCAAATAGGGATCATCTCCCTTGTTTTCATTCTCATTTCATGAGGATTATACTCCTTACTTCCTCATACACACATACTGACCTGAGATCATCTGAGATCCCACTTTATTGCACTTAGGATGTGATACAAATGTCCATACCATATTTCCAGTTTCATTATACTCACTAAATTTTCTCTAAATGACTACTTGATCGGAGTAATAAGATAGATAACAATCTAAGAGTTCCATACTTACCTAATCTTCAATAGTTGAAAACCTGGCCAGGGTATACAAGTACTGAGATTAGGTAGTATGCACTTTGTTTACTATTACATTCCTTATTTTTCATATCATAAAAAAATATGACTTAGTATTCCTAAATTTTCTCCAGGCATCTCATGTATATCTTATCCTTTTTCACACAGATAAGAGAAAATTTAAAGCATTTAAAGGAATACTGAGCAAAATATAAGTCCTTATCTTCCTTGTGTCCTTATAGGACTAGTCAAAGGAAGCTCAATAACAACTACTTTCTTATATTTAACACAAAGAATCATGAAATGATATATCAGAATGATATTGTTTCATCTGACCTGTCTCATCTCACAGTTTGTTTATTGCCTCAGGCTAATTCTTTTCATAGAATCTTATCATTGCTTAATTCCAATGTCGTGCTCTATTACTCGGTGCAGATGGACCTACTCGAAACATCTATCTATGTCCTTGAATGCCACTACTAGACCACTGCCTTTGAGGGTCTTGCTGACTCTGTCTCAGCGGTTGGGTCATTTCCTCCTCCTTTTTTGGATAAGAGGATCTAATGTGCCCAATCTATTTACATTTATAACACATCTTACAAGCATTCCCCAGCTTTGTCGGCCTTACAATCGATGTAGAGGCTAAACTAAGAGTTCTAACTGGTGGAACATTAGGTCTGTTACCCGTTCTGGGTAGCCATTTCCCTAGTGCACTAGACATTGGTTGTATCGGTGGTACCAAAAACTTCCCCTTTTTGGAACTACTAGGCCTTTGCTCCTGAGTTTGGATAGGTCTTTTCTTAATTTTTTCCTCATTATCCTTTTCTGGACAGTCTCTTCTAATATGTCCAGGCTGCCTACACCTGTAGCAAACCCTGATTTTGGGTTGTAACCTATTTCTTTTAACATTTTCTATTGCTCCGACATGCTGATGTTGATCAAGAATCCTATTGGAGTCCAAAACTTCATCATTGGGGGTTGGTAATCTGGGTTGTGTTGCTAATACCCAATCCACTATACGCATCATAGTTATCCTAACTTGCCCAACAGTGATATCAAAAGAAGGATTCCTTATCATAGTTGGATCATCTTGGGGATTCTCAGGCAGTCGTTATGCTCTCACCTGGTCCCTTGCACCTTTTGTTGGTGCAACAACATTGCTCTTAGCAATGTTTCCCTCATGTTCTCCAGTCATTTTTAAAACTTCACCCTTTCTTCTGCATAATCAGAAGTCACTATAGGGTATACTAGAGGACACTAACATAGACTCAACACCTTAGTCCTATGTCTTTGTAGACTTAGTGAACCTTAAGCTCTAATACCAAACATGTAACGACTGTCGCCAAACCGAAAGACAAATCATTACTAATTAAGCGGAATAAACATAAACATTAGATTAACAAAAAATCACTAAAAATTAAAACCATTTTGCAAGGAGATCCTTGTCCAGAAAACTTTTACTGAAAGATCCAAAACTCATACATATCATAATTTACATTATACAACATCTCATCTTGAGGACAACATATAACAGTTGCTCTATCAAAAACACATATTGGAGCAACATAAAACCTCAAGGCATTCAAGCCAAAATCTCATATCATTCATGAAACTAGTATGAACCAACTCCAAGGACCTGAGAGTACAGAGATGACACATATGACTTCTATTTACAAGACATGACAAACAATACACTCAACCTGAGTTGTCACTGCTGCCTCTGTTGGCTAAATGGACATCTGTAAATCCCTTTGTTTTGATAATGACAAACATTTCATTCTTGTTGATCTAACGTGCTACTTGAGTGTTGCAGGAATAAGGTGAATGACAAAGCACTAGGGAATCTATATGCTTGAATGATTGTAAATGTCATGAAATGTAATCAATTGTAAACTTGTACAAATATATAATGTACAAGTACTTAGACTTCATGTAAATCAAGCGTTAGATCTTCCCTAGCTAAACACCACATTTAGATAGGTCATCCCCTTCAATAGTGTCACATATGCACACTCATACACACACTTAATGTCTTTATTTGAAACATTGAAACATGGTCTATCTCGGTCGACAAAATCCTCGACCGAGACACTCTCGGTCGACAAACTTCTCGATCGAGAAAGACCCAAGTAACCGTTAGACACAGCTGACAAGGTAGTTGGCAGTTGGAGATAAACGTTGCAAAACACTTGATCCAGAGAGCCTATCGGTCGACAAAATTTCGACCGAGTAAGTGTCTCGGTCGACCATTTCTCGACCGAGATGGACTCTGACAGCAACTGCAGAATTAATTAACTAGCCGTTGTTAAAGCAACTAACTTATACCTAACGGCTAGTTAAGCACTTAGAAACCCCTAGAAAGTGTCTAGAACGTCCTTAAACACTTGTAGGACATTCCTATAAATAGGACATGCCTTAGGACACCTAAACTCACTTGTTTTACACTTGAGCAATCTTTGAGCATACACTTACATTGAGCAACCTGTTTGTGAGCAATTGAGCATATTGACAATTGGCTATTTTTTCTCTCAGCTCAAATTCCGTGTCCTATAGGCTAGCATCTCCTATCCACAACAATCACAATTCCATACACATTGGTTAGGAGATCTACACGCTTGATCTAGGCAAATCAAGCCTTGTGCTTCAAAGGATAAGTTGTAATTTCCATTTTCCTTTCTTGTTCACTATTATTGTTTGTACTCTCCTTGCTACTAGGTTGGAGGCTGCGTATTGGAGAGGTTGGAAATCTTCTTGGTGAAGAAGGGGACCTTGAGCTACTTCAAGAAGGCTGGTGCAACGGGAGGTTACTTATAAAGAGGAAGGCTACTTCAAGGGGGAGCTTGGAGTTACTTCAAGAAGGTTACCTCGGGTTGGTGCATCTACTTCAAGTGAAGGTTGTTCAAGGGGTGTAAGAAAGTATTGTATTTTGTGTAATTCCTTGTGAAGGTAATAAAATTGATACTTTCAAAATCCCGGTTGGGTAAGCAACCGGGTAGTGGACTGACAACCTTAGTATTTGCTAAGGTTGGAACCACTCTAAACCCTTTCTCTCCTTCTTGATTTCTCATTTGTGGTTGTTTGAGTTAAATTATTGTTAAATTAGTTTAAAACCCTATTCACCCCCCTCTAGTGGTTTTTTCAATTGGTATCAGAGCAAGCTTCAAGGAGCTCTAATCGAGTCTTGAAGAATGGAGGGTGATGGTGATTACAACCGCAATAAAAGGAGCAACCTGGACCAATCTACAACATGTTGCAATTGGTGCTTAGGAACAAGCCACACAACATCTAGCTGCCCATGGAGATCAAAGAAGGAAGATGAGCACAAAGATTGTCTTATTGCTACAACAAGTGAAGAAGAAGAAGAGGTAAGTCTTTTTTATTTATCTAAAGATGATCTAGTTGCTAGTCTTGAAGAGACACATAATAAATATATTGAGTGCAAGAAGAAATTAAAGAAATCTAATAAAGAAAATGATGAATTACATGCTAAGCTTATATTACATCTGAAAATGAAGATCTTGAAAAGATCATTGAAGATCATAATATTAAGATAAAATCTATAGAGGCAGATTGCAAACTTCTCTCTTTAGAAAAGATAAATTTGCAAACTCAAGTGAACGATCTTCAAAAACAACCCATCTTGTGCTCACATCTAGATTATGATACTATCGTGAAAGAAAGAAATTCATTATCATCTAATCTAGAACAAGCAAAGCTAGATATCAAGAAAAGAATGGAGGAAATTGCTAAGCTACAACAAGAAGTTTGTAGTCTAAGGAACAATGGCATTCTTGATAAAATCCTAAATGATCCTTATCGTCAAATTGGAAGGAGAGGACTAGGTTACAAGCCTAAAGGAAAATCTTATCAACAACCTAGTAAGGGAAGAACACAAGCACCAAAGAGTCAATCCATGTATGTACCTAAAGATACAAATACATACGTACCCAAGAACAACCTAGAACAAAATCATAGAAAGAGATATGAAGTTGATTCTATATGTTGTCATTACTGCTTGCGTCTTGGTCACTATTCCTTTTCATGTCCTTACAAGAAAACGGATGTCGAGTTAGTTTGGGTCCCAAAACCCCCAAACTAAATGAGCAAAAATAAGTTGAGATATGACCAAGGACCCAAATTGCATAGTATATGTCTATCTCAACTTAACAAATTAATTCAAGTATTTAAACATCTAATATATAATTCCTTTAAATCTAACAAAACAATTCTGATTTACTTACTGAAAACAGCTCTGAAATAGTACAGAACCTTTCTCGGTCGAGAATCTGTTGACCGAGAAAGACAGTCGGTCGAAGACATGGTCGACCGATCCAGTCTCTGATAAATCTGCTGAATGTGTTTTCAAATTGATCAAATTGCTATCGATTTATTATTAATGACTGATCTTACAAGTTGAAGACCATCATGTGTTATGACATCTAGTATAAATGATCACTGTATTTTATGAAATTATTATTATATGTTGTTCATTACATCGTGGACATGCTTTCACTATTCAGCTCATAAAGATGATAGAAAATGATTATTGTTTGCATGGATCCTTGATGACACATTGGCAAGCAAAATGATTCATTTGTGATATGAAAAAGAACTTTAAGGCTTGCAACACATAAGATAAAAATTTCTCAATTAAGAACGTGAGATATTTCTTTCAAGGATATATATTTTCATGGAGAATCTTACATGAAAACAAGGGTACAAGAAGAAATAGAATTTGATATTTATGTACCTACAACAAAGCTTATATAAATATTCTAGGAGAATTACGAACGAAAATCTTCATATTGAGTATCACTCAAAATTGCCTCTTGGTTAAAATCAAGCTTGACCAATGGGCGCTATGGTCGTAGTCAAGGTCGACCTAAAATAAGTTTGGCACAATACTTATTTGAATATCATTCTCTATATAAAAATTTTGATCAAAAGACCAATTAAAATTATGACCACAAAATTGTTCAAAGATTGGTAACAATAATCACAATATTACTCCCTTAGAAAACATATATATGCTCTACAAATTCAGTCTATCATTTGCATTAAGAATCTGCTTATAAATTCATCCACAGTAAGTTTGTCGGTCGACGAATTCCTCGACCGAAAACATCTCGGTCAACCTATCTCTCTCGACCGACAGACTTCAAATAAAAATGACATCGGCAAAACTCAGACACACATTCGTTCAACAATTATTCGACCGAGCCAATGTCGGTCGACAATTGCTCGACTGAGAATTGACTGTTGGGATATGACCATTGGAATCTGACCGTTTGAATATAACCATTGCCGGTCGACCGTTGGGCGACCGAGTGGCTCGCCTAGGATATGACCGTTGCCGGTCGTCGGTCGACAATTTGTCGACCGACCAGGTTACTGGATTGCTATAAAAAGAACCAAAAACGGGTCATTGTATTACACCTTCACATTCTTACTTCCTTGGCTTCCTTCTAGTGCATTTGTGTGCAACTCTTTAGCCTCTCCATCTCCAAGACATTCTTGCTTCTTCTCCACCTTAAAGACAAGAAATGGCTTCATCATCAACACATGGAAAGAAGAAAGTTGCTAGCAGGAAAGAAAGGGAGGCTACACCACCATTGACGATCATCAACGACATCCCCTTCGTCGACGCAGATGCTGGTGATCGCTATCTCAGGCTCTCCTCCAAAACTCCTCTTCCACGAAGGCCGGTTGACGTCATGGACTTCCTCAGCATCGTCGACCTGGAGGATCTTTTTGAGGTGCAAAATTTGAAAGAATTTCTTAACCCTTCCTTCCCTTCCTACTCTTCCAAAGTGGTAAATGAGTTCTATGCAAACCTAATCTCCCATTCCGAAAATGAAAATAACTTCTTCTACTCTATGGTCAGTTGGCATAGCTTTCGATTTACTGAGGAGGATATTCTTGACATGCTCAACATAGACTCAGAAGAATACCAAGACACTCTTGACCTTACCACTGGAAATCCACTCAATACTCTTTCCCAAGATGACAATACCGTCAATCTTAGTGAGATTAAACGAACCATTTTTCAATCTAATACAACTTGTCACGAAGATAGGGGTACCTACTATGCCATTAACCTCAAACCTGCAGCTAGGATTATCAACCTTATTGTTTCCACAAATATACATCCTAGAGAAAATAAGTCTGAAGTTCCTACCTTTCGCATGTATCTAATCTATGCCATCATCAAATGCATTCCCATAAACTTTATCCGCATCATCATTAAGAATAATGCTTGAGTTTTCTGGCAATCCCCCATATGCTGATTTCGTATGCCAAATCACTCAACACTTTCTTAAGACACAAATTGAGGACATGGGATACACATGGGAAAGAAGACCACAAAAAATAAGCAAAAACACAGTAGAGAAGATGGTAATTGATTTTGGTCACAAGAGGGCTAGGACGGGAGGTGAGACATCTAGTCAAGACATACCACCACCACCTCCTCCTACTAACCCATCCTATGATCCCATCCAAAACACCCTAACCTATGTTGCTGGGTCACAATATCATCTAAGCAAACAATTAGATTATAGCCACCATGCCATGACCTACCTAAATCAAAGGATGCAAACTCTCTCTCCAAATCAACCAGATGAATATCCTTATTCTTTAAATCCTGGCATGCTCAACCCATATAATCCCTCTTACAACTACTACCAAACTCCACCTCCACCATCTACAGATCTCACACATACTCAGTTTTCCTCAATACAATTACAAGACATTGCTGCTCATTTCCGCTTTGATCGTGTTCCTACCTTCTTGGAAGCATATGCCTTAACCAAGACAGGTGCTTTGGAGTGGCAAACTTTAGTCAAGTATTATGGAGCTGAGCCATTTCTTGGAAAAGACCCTGATATTGATGTAATACTTAAGTCTTTCCAGTGAGATTTGGAGTGTCCGTTGTATTAGTTGTAATGAAATGGTTATCTTTGCATGATTGTAATGAAATGGTTATCTTTACATGACTTGGTTATCTTTGCATGATTGTAATAATCCCATGATTCTAATGAATTGGTTATCTTTACTGATCATAATGGATATTCCTCTATGGCATCATTTGAACATGGCTTATAAGACTATTCTAGTAGATCATACAAAGTAAGGGGAGTACTAAATATGTCATAAATCAAAAAGGATGAAATCTTTTAAAATACCTAAAACTTAAAATTGTGGCAAAATTGACCATCTATTGAAGAGGGATATCTATTTAAGGGGGAGCAATACTTTTCATATAATATTTTTTTTCAAACGGATATCTTTTTGAAATGACAAAGGGGGAGAAATAAATTTAAATGCAAAACTCAATCAATGAGTTTCATAAACAAACTCTTGGCTTTACATTGAAAGTTGCTATATTCCCTAAAGAATTGGATTTCATGTTCCATAATTCATTGGGAATAATAAGCACACATTTTATAAACAAGAGAAGAAATTTACAAAGGTAATCTTCAGGTATGAAACTCACATGTTTTATATTTTCTTATTTTATATTTAGGAAATGTTTGTCATCTTCAAAAAGGGGGAGATTGTTGGCTAAATGGACATTTGTAAATCCCTTTGTTTTGATAATGACAAACATTTCATTCTTGTTGATCTAACGTGCTACTTGAGTGTTGCAGGAATAAGGTGAATGACAAAGCACTAGGGAATCTATATGCTTGAATGATTGTAAATGTCATGAAATTTAATCAATTGTAAACTTGTACAAATATATAATGTACAAGTACTTAGACTTCATGTAAATCAAGCGTTAGATCTTCCCTAGCTAAACACCACATTTAGATAGGTCATCCCCTTCAATAGTGTCACATATGCACACTCATACACACACTTAATGTCTTTATTTGAAACATTGAAACAGGGTCTATCTCGGTCGACAAAATCCTTGACTGAGACACTCTCGGTCGACAAACTTCTTGACCGAGAAAGACCCAAGTAGCCGTTAGACACAGCTGACAAGGTAGTTGGCAGTTGGAGATAAACGTTGCAAAACACTTGATCCAGAGAGCCTGCCGGTCGACAAAACTTCGACCGAGTAGGTGTCTCGGTCGACCATTTCTCGATCGAGATGGACTATGACAGCAACTACAGAATTAATTAACTAGTCGTTGTTAAAGCAACTAACTTATACCTAACGGCTAGTTAAGCACTTAGAAACCTCTAGAAAGTGTCTAGAACGTCCTTAAACACTTGTACGACATTCCTATAAATAGGACATGCCTTAGGACACCTAAACTCACTTGTTTTACACTTGAACAATCTTTGAGCATACACTTACATTGAGCAACCTGTTTGTGAGCAATTGAGCATATTGACAATTGGCTATTTCTTCTCTCAGCTCAAATTTCGTGTCCTATAGGCTAGCATCTCCTATCCACAGCAATCACAATTCCATACACATTGGTTAGGAGATCTACACGCTTGATCTAGGCAAATCAAGCCTTGTGCTTCAAAGGATAAGTTGTAATTTCCATTTTCCTTTCTTGTTCACTATTATTGCTTGTACTCTCCTTGCTACTCCTAGGTTGGAGGCTGCGGATTGGAGAGGTTGGAAATCTTCTTGGTGAAGAAGGGGACCTTGAGCTACTTCAAGAAGGCTGGTGCAACGGGAGGTTACTTCTAAAGAGGAAGGCTACTTCAAGGGGGGGCTTGGAGTTACTTCAAGAAGGTTACCTCGGGTTGGTGCATCTACTTCAAGTGAAGGTTGTTCAAGGGGTGTAAGAAAGTATTGTATTTTGTGTAATTCCTTGTGAAGGTAATAAAATTGATACTTTCAAAATCCCGGTTGGGTAAGCAACCGGGTAGTGGACTGACAACCTTAGTATTTGCTAAGGTTGGAACCACTCTAAACCCTTTGTCTCCTTCTTGATTTCTCATTTGTGGTTGTTTGAGTTAAATTACTGTTAAATTAGTTTAAAACCCTATTCACCCCCCCTCTAGTGGTTTTTTCAGCCTCAGCTATTGTTCCTCCTCTACAGAAAGATCTTTGCCACCTCGTGCACATCCTCCTAAAAAAATGTGGATCCCATGGGGTGAGACAATTGTCCCAGCGAGAGATATAACTCTCCATTGACCATATTATTATCATATATTAAGCATTTATAAACTGAGTAGTGGTTCTTTTTATATTAACAGGAAGGATAATTCACTGTATGATCAGAATGAAGTAATCTCCTTTCTTAAGGAGGACATTGCATCTACCCATGGTAGAGTTATAAATCATCTATCTACTTTGCAAGGAATGTAAAGAGCATAAATAACATCTATCAACTAAGATGTATAACTAAAGTATGCATCAATCAATGTTTTCCATATTCAATCCTTAAGCAGATTTGCTACACGACTGATTACATTTTATAATCACACTTATGCCCTGAGGAGATGAGGTATACCGCTCATACTCCAACTAACCACGGCGGTGTAAAGCATCGGTATCATACAAGGTCAATGGGAGAGTTCCTCTTCTTTTCTCGGTCAGTACGAGACCACAGGCAGGACATCGCATGTCACTGCTAAATATCTTTCCAGGGTATATTGGCAACTTTGCTATAGAGCTACAGTGGCGGATGCACTCTCTTCGGCATCGAGAGATCTCATGATTATCTCACGTCGATCTGGAATTAATCACCATTGGGAGATTCATGATACATCCATCCTGGCATATATAATGAAAGATTGAGAGATTTAATGTTTACCTCAAATCAATTCCTCCATTAGAGCGTACGGATATTTTTGCCCGTCACCCCCACATATTCAAAAATATGCAGCCCCTGGGTTATGTCGTGGAGCAACCCATTTCACCATTCAACAAATTCTAATGTTGATGGATCTATGGTCATGGCACTACATGATAAGATTCCACTTGATTAATTAAGTACATTATTGTATTTTTTTAGCATCAGTCAAGTTTTCAAACATGAATTATTATGAAAAATGCTACAAAGAACAAGCGTAATACATCTATCAAGTACTTTTCAAACCGTTAGAACACATATAACATTTAGGATCTCAATCCCTTATCTCATTACTGGGAATTCTCATCCCTTAACATTATCATCATCATGATTATAGATCTGGGTATTCAAACCCTTAGTTCATCACTGAATACCACTTATCATGTAACTATTACCTCTAGGTCCTCATGCCAAGGTATATGATATATGTTATACAAGTATCTCACATGGCTCACAAGGCTCATTAAGTATCTTGTCAGCTCTCACTAGGCAACAAATTATCACATGGCTCACAAGGCCATTACACATTTTATCACCTCTCACTAGGCAACAACTTATTCACATAGCTCACAAGGCCATTCATCATCTTGTTGCCTCTCACTAGGCAACAACTTATTCACATGGCTCACAAGGCCATTCATCATTTTACTTTTTATACAAGTATTTAACATGCCTTACAAGGCTTATGCAATAAGAGAATTGCAACCTTCCCATCATTAGGGTTAGAATTTTCCTTTATAGATGAATAGGGTTTCACACATCTAGCAGCATACTTTGATATCATAAGTATTCAATCATACTTATTTATTATCATCTTTTATCATTAAATGATAACCAACACAAAGTATGAGTTTCTCTCTCATCCTCACTAGGATATTGATTACATCATACTTCATTAACTTGGCTTAACCCTTTCTCAAGGTATATAGCCTACACTTATCAAAGTGTATTTAACTTATTACATCTTGATATAATAATTGACATGACACAATTCATGTTTTACTCATCAAAGTATATTGGATTTGAGGTGCATCAAAGTGTATCAACTTTGAGGTATTGGATGTGATATTTATCATGTCTTCATGTATCACTTCCCTCATTACTTTTAACTTACTTAAATTCACCAATTTACCTTGTATTAGGGTATTTCCCATCCTAATACTTTATGCACTAACTCATCATATTTATTTTGTGGTGTGTTAGCCATAATTCACACACTTGAATTATCCATTTATCATTAGGTGGTAAGAAATCATCTTGTATTAAGACATTCTCCACTTAGGTGTCTCACCTATCAAGATATTAGTCACAACATTTCTTAGTAATACACTCTTTACTTCTAGGAGTATTTTACCCCTATCTTTACAAGGTGTCTCATGTTGGAGATGCGCATATGCTCACCATAACGGGTTGTAGGTGTATAGACACCACCATATCAGGTAGGGGGTGTATGAAAACTCACCATATTGAGCTAGAGGTATTTGTATGTGTTACCCATGTCGTGTATGAGGTATTAAACCATCACCATGTTGAGCTAGAGGTGCATTCAATCACCATATTAGGTTTCTCACCATCTATGGTTGGCCATGGCGGGTTAGGGTTTTCCATATCAGGCTCAACCCAATATATTCATCTCATTACCTCCTTCAAGGTTAACATCTTATCTTAAGGATGAGTAATAGGTTAAACAATTAGTTGAACTCTTCTCAACCCATTACATAAGTCGATAAGAGTGAAAAGTACCAAGCCATGTCGGGATACACAATCCCTTGATGGGTTATAACACCCATGTCAGGTTACACCATCCCATGTTGGGTTATAACACCCATGTCAGGTTACACCATCCCATGTTGGGTTATAACACCCATGTTGGGTTACACCATCCCATGTTGGGTTATAACACCCATGTCGGGTTACACCATCCCATGTTGGGTTATAACACCCATGTCGGGTTAGGGTTGGTCGTGACGGGCACATGGTACATGTATGTATCGCCCATGATGTTTAAGAGGTATCATCTCATCATCATGTCGGGCTAGACATCAACTAGGGTTGGCCGTAACGGGCTACATGTCATCTAGGGTTTTGTATCAGGTAGATGTATTCCAAACATATCAGGTTACATCTTGTTCCATACCTCATATCGTGCAATAGGATTTACTTAAATGTTCATATCGTTCACTAGATTGTGTGCTTCATGATATCAAGTACCAATGATATATAATATATGATCATATCATGCAATAGCACTTGCTATTCTTTACTCATATTGGGTTACCCAAATTAGGATTTCATATCAATTTACAAGTATACATTTAACCTTGTATCATGCATGGAGTCTATTCTTGACTTCCTATCGTGCAAACATATTGTGGAATCATATCGTGCAAGCATCTTGGGCAAGCATATCGAGCAAGACATACCCATATCGGGTTAGGGCTACTTGTGTATATGCTTGAACTCGATTTCACTTTTTTCAAAGTGATACCATCTTCTTTATGCTCTAGACCTCCGTTCTAATAGTTATAATTCATTATAACAGGTTTATGCAACTACTATAACTCATAATTTCATCAACTATTTCAGTAAATTTCAAAATTAAAGTAGTTCATTAAGTATAGCAATTTAGGTGATGAATAATAACATGTTTGACTTCAAGTTATATAACCCGCTTTAAGAACAACTTAAAAGCTCCAAGATCCAAAGATCCACGTTCCTAAGGTTGAGGATGAACTTCTCAATTCCTTTAGATTCAAGAAATCACCATGGATAAGCAATTGGTGAAGAGGAGAAGAAAGGTTGATCATAACCCTAATTCCATGCTTTAATTCAAACTTGAAGATGACTATGGCCTACCTTAGGGTTAGGATTTGAGCTCCTTAGCACCTTGGCTAACACCCTACCACTCTTGGGCAATATAGACTTCCTCTTGGCTGATACAACTTTGCTTGTGGCTGATATCTCACTCTTCTGGCCGATATCACCCTTCTTGGCCGATATCACCTTGTTTGGCTGATATCACTTTGTCTTGGCCGATACCACCTTGTCTTGGCCGATACCCCAAGATCTATGTCTGATATCACCTTGATTAAAGATGACACAACAACTCTATGGCAGATATGGGAGAGAATGGAAGTGGTAAATTTTGAAAAAGTTCACTAGCAAGTGAAGAGAGGAATATTTATACTTGAAGTGCATGAAAAAGTATGTAATGAGGTGTCTCCCTCTTAAGCTACTTATTGCCACATGTACATGCATGCTTGCCACATGTCCATGCATGCATCCATAATTATCTTGACATGTAAAAAAGTTGAGAATTATCTTGTCATCAAAATTCATCCATCACTTATCAATTTGGATAAGTCATCTAGGTTTAATCACTATTTTAAGTCAAACTGATACACTTTTTCTAAGGAGACTTGTAGGCCATCACACCTCACCTCCTTGAGGTTCTTATCCCATCATGGGAAAGGATAAATGATCACAAACTGATAATAGCCTCCCTCCATGGGTTCTTGTCCGATATGGCTACTCATATCAAGTCTACAAGCCGATACAAGTTCAAATTAGGGTTTCAATTCAACCTTTACATGGTCTTTTTATTACCAAAAGTACTATCACTTCAATGTGACTCAAACATGGAGCCCCCTTCTTTCTATTTCCTATAAATGATACCAAGAGGAAGTAGGGACACTCTAGAGGTGGTAATTTTCACATCAACACCACATTTTGGGTAAATTGCAAATTGTACCAAAATTGGTACACAAGGTACTAGCATTATTCAAACATGTTCAAACTTGGAATTTTGGCTTTCCACAAGCCACCACTTAGCATAATTCTCTCTCTTATGATGCTAAAACATATAGGGCATGTTCATCATATGACATATCGCAATATAACTTCTCAACTTGGGTAAATTGCACTTTGGTCCAAAACATGAGAACATTGCTCAAACGTTATTCAAACAGGACTGAATTTGAAACAAAAGTTTGTTACATTATAGAAAACACTTTAGATGATTATATTCAAGTTCTAGAAACTTACTTAGACAAAACAAATAGGGTTATCACACAACCCAGGTTAGGGTCCTGATAACTTCCAATTTTGTGATGTTATCTTAGCAATTTCCTTCAGTTTTCCATACTCTTTCTCAGATAAATTAGATAGAATCCTTAACTTTTCTCTCTTATTACAAATATACTATTAGATTAACTTTTCTCTTTTTTTTACTTACATAAAAGACACAAAAGAATCACAAAAGCCTCACATAGTCTCAAGACAACATGGAGGTACACGGTCTCAAAACCGCATGAAGCGAACTGGTCCCGAGACCGCATGGAGTCACACGGTCTCAAGATCGCATGAAGCCAACCGGTCCCGAGACTGCATGAAGTCACACAGTCTCAAGACCGCATGAAGCCAACCGGTCCCGAGACCGCATGGAGTCACACGGTCTCAAGACCGCATGAAGCCAACCGGTCCAGAGACCGCATGGAGTCACACAGTCTCAAGACCGCATGAAGCCAACCAGTCTTGAGACCGCATGGAGTCACACGGTCTCAAAACCGTATGAAGCCAAACGGTCTCAGGGTCCAAACAGTCTCAGAATCCAAATGGTCTCAGAGCCCAAACGGTCTCAGGGTCCAAACGGTCTCAGAGCCCAAATAGTCTCAGGGTCCAAACGGTCTGAGAACCCAAACGATCTTCAAGACCGTTTGGACCCAAAACTGCCCAAACCGTTTGGACTCCACTTAAAGCCTATAAATAAGACCCGAGGGGTCCTCCCAAATTATGAAGTCTCAGACGTCCAAAGGCTGCCTCTGCCACTCCAGAGCTATTTCATCCTTCACCCTCCGCCCCAAGGCTGTGAGTCTGAGATCCACACTCCATCCATAAGCTGCTTTCTCTCTCATCACCAAAGAAGGTGTGAAGAGGAGACCTCATCATCGAGCAACCTGTGAAGTTTGAAGATCGTCTCTCTCTAAGGGGTTGACCTTCCTCTTTCCTTTGTGGGGATAACGTTCTCTCTCTCTCTTCTCACCTCCTTCTTTGTCCTTGCTATGAGCGAGTAGGCTCATTCACTAGGGTGTGGGGAGTAGCCCCACTACCCATGTTTTCATTTCATGCAATGTAATCCATATTTTGCAATAGAGTTATACTTTCTTTTCAGTTCGACATCAATCGTTTAATGAATGCTTGTTGCTTGATCACCAACTTGTGTTATCTTTTATCTTTTAGTATAAATTGTCTACGTTTGTACTATCAGATTCGAATCTCGATTGAATGTTGGTTCTTGATGCATGTATCCACCATGCATCTATTTCAGTATCTAGGAGTGTTTTTCAAGAAGTGGAGTAAACTCACTTCCATTGTTGTACTTTCATACTATGAAATGGAATCAGTTGATGTATGAAAGTACAACCTTGACAAGTCGAGGAACACACTTTGCGAAAGGAATGATGTAAAGTAGGTGACCATTTGTTTGGGGATGGCTGGCATTGCAACATTCCCACACTTCTCGTAGTTAGTTCTTCGAAAGGAAACTAAATCTACAAAGATACTAACTATTTAGCTTCTTATTGCAGGTTATGTTTTTATGATGCATGTTTTGATCCATGGGTAGTGGTGGTGAAAGCCGATCACATCCTAGTGGATTCTTATCATTGTTAACAACCTTAAATTTACTTTGTTGCTTTGTTTTACTCACACTTAGTTTAAAAACAACCAATCCAACCTTTCGATGTAGATACCAACTGTTAAGAGGTTAAGTGAGGTTCTAACATTTTCCATCTTGTTGCTCTCAACAAGACCGTTGTCTTGCAGATTCGACCCTTAACTATACTACGATAAGACTTCCACATATCCTAGCATACGTGGGTGGAGTTCTCAATCTAGTATAAGCAAGGCTAAATCTAAAGACTTACTATCTTTAGGATTTTTAGTGGTGCACGCTATTCCACGTGAGTGGAAGCTCCATCAGGTCCTTACACTATTGGTCTCTTATCGTCCCCTGACCTTGACATAGAGTAACTACATACTCAACCTATGCTCTGATACTAAATTAAACTTTCACGCCCCGATCCCACAATTTCCACAAATTATGATATTAGGGCATGACAAGAGGATTCAACTTAATACCAATACACGCTTAACTTTTTCTTTTCTTAATCACTTAAAATTAACCTAAAGGTAAATATTATAACTTGGAATAAACTGAAATCTTACTAAACTTGCTGAAGCAAACTTACTATTTCTAAATCTTGAAAGATACCTCAGAGTTTAAACAAAATATTACACATTTCTTGTGGAATATAAAGTGCAACAGTTAATTGAAAACTAAACTACATATTACATTTCATTCTCTCTCTCTACCTTACCACATGCCCAAGGACCGAGGGGAAATGACTAAGAGACCTCTAACTAACTACGACCTACCTTCTAAGAACTTGGGTGATACGATCCTTCAGCTTCATCATGCTGACGCTGACCTAAAAAATGTTTTAGTAGGTTGGTGAGCTACCGGCTCAGTGAATAGAATTTCACCCACCATCACAGATAACTCATTTACGTTTATTAATTGGAATAAAACACAAGATAATACTATACTGAGCAGATCTAAGCAATATAATTTAAACGACAGGAGATGTCAACATTTCATTAAGAAAACAACACCTGCAAGGCTGTAGATAAAATTAAATAATATAGAATACTAAAATTTCATTTAAAGGACAACTTATGTGAAACTAACTCGAATCTTTCTTAACTCTTTAACTTATAAGAAACTCTGTGAACCTATATGAACATATTTTATCTTATGCCCTGATCATATGCAGTGTACTCTACATATGAAGACTCGTAGCAAACTACGATCCCACCGTACAAGACTTAGCTGACACCTCGAGATAGATAAGTCTGACTACTATCCTAGTTTGCAACAGGAAAACTGACTCTCTGGCCTCGACACTCCTATGCTGCCATAAACTGGACTCCTCCTCTAGGATGAGTACATAAGCAGAGGGTCTGTAACATCCCTGACCTGGGTTATGCCTTAACCCTGGGAGTTTTTCTTAAGCAAGTTAATTATATCCTTAATTTTATCTTGTGAAAAGTAATTAAGGCCCAAGAGAAACCTATGTTTCAATTTTGGTCTTGTTTGAATAATATTGAAGCAATGTTTGCTTATTTTGGACTAAAGTGCAAATTACCCAAGTTGAGGGGTTAACCTGCAAATGGTACATTATTAAATGTTCCTAATGTGTTGAAGCATCATGAGAATGAATATGATGTAGAGGTACGGCTTGGGAAAAGCTTGAGTACCAAGAAAGAACTGATAAAGCAATGTTTGTGCATTAAAACCTAGTTTTGGTATAATATGCAATTTGCGCAAAACCTAGGGTTCAATATGCAAATTACCACTTAAAAATAGTCCCTAATGTTTCTTTGCATCATGTAGAGCAAAGAAAATGAGAGGGGAATCTCATTTGTATCACTTTGAAGGAGAGAGAATCTTGATATTAAAATAATCAAGATTTAAGCATAATTGAAACCTTAATTCAATTTAATGCAAAAATAATTATATTAATTGGATTGCCCTTCAACCAAAATTGTGTTGGTTGAAAATCAAAAAGTGTGGACGTCCTTGTGCCTTGCAAAGGAAATGGAAATATCTACGTGAGTGGAGAACCCACTCACAATAAGAAAAGAAAAAGAAATATCCACTAACTTATGGATATTAGTATTATATGATTTAAGGTGCTTAATTTGCTTTTCTTTAAAACATGGATAATTGAGAGGAATATGAGGCAAAGAAGATAGCCTCATATCTAAGGAAGAGAAGGGGGCAAGTTTCAAGGAAAATGGAGGAGATGATTCCTACTTTCTCTCTCTTAAATGAATTTTCAATAAAATTCATATATACTCATTTATCCATAGCTTGAATGGGTAATCTCAAAGCCACTTTCACTTCTTGCTTACAAAATGACAAGGGAGATTAGGAGAAATAGGAGGACGACTCCCAACCTACAGGTAAGCTCCATGACCCTCTTTCACCTTGATTCCATGGTGGAAATCACAAATCAATGCTTGATTTCTTCTTATCTTCACTCCAACTTCAATTCTAACCATTCCTTTTCACTCAAAGCTGGAGGATGAGCCTTGGGATAGTGAACATTGTTGAATCCACCATTGTTGACATGAGCTTGAATCTTTGAAGCTCAATTGGAGGTGGGTTATATAACTTGAACTCATTTACATTATTATTCAACCATTAATTATGCAATTATGTTGATTCCTTCTTCTTCTTGATTTATTGCTTGTTGAAATTGGTAATTCCATGAAATCAGAAGTATTAGGAACTACATGGAAGAAGGTAAATGATGATGAAATCATATTGGACACGTTTCCCAAAAATTGGTTATTCAATCAGTTTCAACAAGATGTTCATTCGGTTTCAACAAAACCGTTTGAAATCAAACGGTTTCATCAAACCGTTAGAAGCCAAACGGTTTCAAACCATTTGGAAGGGTTGACCACAGTTGACCATTTGGAGTTTTGATGTTAGTGTTGATGTTTGATGGCCCATTAAATTTAATTGATTGATTCAAAAGGGTTCATCATATGAAGGTTAATCAATTACCAAACCCTAATCGGGTTAAGTGCTGAAATTTTAATTGGTTGATTTAAAAATTTGGGTTGATTAACCCAAGCGGTCTCAAGACCATTTGTAGATCACCCAAATGGTCTCAAGACCTTTTGGAGGTCAACCAAGACCGTTTGGAGGTCAACCAAGACCATTTGAAGGTCTAGGGTTGAGTATGATTGAGTAATTGAAGATCCAAAGATATGAAATTAAAATGCAATCAATAGATCAATTGATGATTAATCCAAAGATCTAAACCCTAATTGAATTTCATATATTTCAAAGCTGGCTGGGGAAAATGGTCTCAAGACCATTTGGAGGTCATCCAAATGACCTCAAGACCGTTTGAGGTCAGGTCATATCATAATTTGATGATGATTCATTGATTTCAATTGAATCGGTTCCACAATGTTAACATTGAAGGTTCCTCGATTTCAAAACCCTAATTGAAGGTTTCTTGATTATAAATCATAGTTCAATTGGGTTCAAAACCCTAATTAATGGTCCAATTGAAGTATGATTCAATAGTTCAATTGATGAATGAATCAAGGATTCAATTGATAGTCAGTTCATTGATTGAAACCTTGAATTTTTTAAGTGTTGAAAGACCTTTTTTATCCATTCAGTTTTGAGAGGGTTTGGACCAAATGGTCTTAAGACCGTTTGAGTCCAAATGGTCTCAAGACCATTTGGGTCCAAACAGTCTCAAAATCATTTGGGTCCAAACGGTCTTAAACCGTTTGGCGACCCAAGTCCATTCGGTTTCAATGCATTTCTTGCTTAAACGATTTCAAGGGCAATTTGCCCAAACGGTTTCAAACCGTTTGAGTTCTGAGAGACCAAGACTGTTTGGGGTCTAAGTAATCAAAACCATTTGAGGTTCAACATGGTCAATCCAATTGGATACCTAATGTAATTGGAAATTCAATTGGTCAATCTATTTGAATACTTAATGTATTTGAAGGTTCAATTGGTCAATTCAATTAGATACCTCATGTAACTGAAAGTTCAATTGACCAAAACATTTGAACATCTAATGTATTTAGATGATTGATACCCTTAGTGGGATTAATCATTTATGCATAATGATGCAATAATTCAATATATCATGCTAACTCTAAATGCATGTATTTGAATAAGAAGTAGGCTCAATCTAATCAAGAATTGAGTAGTGGACATCATGGGTAATGGAGTGTGAAATCCTAATTGTGTTGAATAGTAAAACCTAATTCTGGGTAATGGAATATGAAACCCTAATCGGGAGGAATAGTAAACCCTAATTATGGATAATGCCATGTGAAACCCTAATCCAGGGTAATAATGTAATCCTAACATAGGGTGATGCCATGTGAAACCCTAAACCAGAGTGATGATATGTAATGCTATATGAAACCCTATCCCTAAAATTGGGTGAAGGTAAGAGAAAACCATAATGATGAAATAGTGGGTAATACATTATGGAGATGAAATATCTCAAGTGGTTGATTACAGACAACCTTATAGTATGTAATGCCTTAACTTGAGATAAGTCTGTATCATTAAAGATGTATAGTTGTACAAATTCTAATGGGTGACCTATGCACTACATGATAAAGGTGATATGTTAGTGGTTAAAAGTATTAAGAGGGAAATACCTTAATACAAGGTTAGTTGATTAACTTAAGTAATTTAGAAGTGATGAGAAAAGTGATACATCAAGACATGATAGATATCACATTTAGCATTTCAGGGTTGATATACTTTGATGCACCTCAAATCCAATATACTTGGATAAGAAACACAAGAAGTGTGTGTTATGTAAATTGTTACAATGATGATGTAATGAATTCAATGCGCTTTGATAAGTGTTGACTAACATACTATGAGAAAGGGGTTAAGCCAAGATAATGAGTATGATATAAACAAACCATGGTAAGGTTGAGAGACGAACTCATACCTTGAATTGATAATCATTAATGATATATGATGAGAGTAATGATCATGAGTGAATACTTATGATATTATTGAATGCTCCTAGAGGAATGGAACAATAAATTAGGGTTGGATAGATAATATAAACATGAAACCCTAATTAATGTGAAATGGGAAACCCTAACCCTAATTTTGGGTAAAGGGATGAAAAGCCCTATTTGATGGTAAACCCTAACCATGGTAAGGGAATAATGGTGTTACTATTGTATTTCATGGTGTGATGTGAAATTGTCATGACTGTTATCATGTGTATTAACCACGCAGATATCATGAGATGATGAACATAGCCAGATTTGAGCTATGATATTTATATAATAAAAATGTTGATTGGCCTTGTGTGCCTTAATGTTATTGTTGCTTAGTAAAAGTAACAAAATGTTTGTGGACTTTATGAACCATATGAGTAAGTTGTTGCCTAGTGAAAGGTGACAAGACACTTAATGGGCCTTGTGAGCCATGTGAGATGCTTGTGTAACAAGTATCATGTATACCTCAGTCTGAGGACCTAGAGGTAATAGTTACATAACAAGTGGTAACAGTGATTAGTGATGAACTGAGGGTATGAATACCCAGATTTGATAAGTAAGATAATGACGTTGCTGTGATATGTGAACTTTCAAGTGATGAGATAAGGGATTAAGATCCCAATGTATTATAAGTTCTGGTAAAGCAATTGATAAGAGCTTACATGTTTCTTTGTAGCATTTGTAACAATAATTCCTATTTGAGAACTTGACCGATGCTAAAGGAATATGCTAATGTACTTAATTAATCAAGTGAAATCATATCATGTAGAGCCCTGACCATAGATCCATCAGTGTCAGTATTTACTGATGGTGAAACGGGTTGCTCCGTGGCAAAACCCGGAATGTATATTTTTGAATATGTGGGTGTTGATGGGCAAACATATCTGTACGTCCTAATGGGGGAATTGATGGAAGGTAAACATTAAACCTCTCAATACTTCATTATTTGTATCGGGATGGATGTATCACGAATCTCCCAAAGATTGGGATAGATGTATCACGAATCTCCCAATAATGTTAATGCGGGATCGATGGAGGTAAACATGAAATCTCTTAATTGCGAAGAGAGTGCAGCCACCACTGTAGCTCTATAGCGATGTTGCCAGTATACCCTGGAAAGCTATTTAGTAGAGACACTAGATGTCCTACATGTGGTCTCGCAGTGATTAAGATGTGGGAGCTCATGGAAGCCGGCTCTTCCATTGATCTTGTATGGTACCGATTTTGACTTCGCAATGGTCGGTTGGAGTATGAGTGATATACCTCATATCCTCATGGCATCAGTGTGATTGTAAAATGTAATCAGCAGTATAGCATGTTTGCTTAAGGATTGAATACAGAAATTTACTGGTTGATGCTACATTTCTTTTATGCATCTCTAGTTGATAGATGTTATTTATATCTCTTTACATTCATTGCAAGTAAATGGATGAATTACGACTCTACCATGGGTAGATGCAATGTTCTCCTTAGGAAAGGAGATTACTACACTCTGTTCATACAGTGATTTATTTGCTGTTAAATATATATAAAATCCTTCTGCTCAGTTTTATTCTTATAAACTGCAATAATAATGTTTTGGCAAAGAGTTATATCTCTCGTTGGGGCAATTTACAATTGTCTCACCCCGTGGGATCCACATTTTTATGTATACGCGAACGAGGAAATAGAGATCACACAGTAGGGAAAGGACAACAACATGGGCATCATTGACATCTCAGGTGGAGAGTCTGGCAGTCATGTCATATATATGTGTACATAGAGTCCTATGTGACGTCGTATCTGTACTCTCAGGTCCTTGGAGTTTATAGTTAATGTTTTTAATGAAACAATCTGAGATTTTGGCTTGATGCCTCGAGGTTTTATGTTGTCCTGTGTACAGATAATATAGGGCAACTGTTGTATATAATCCTCGAGAAGAGATGATACTTGTCTTGTATTTTATGAACCATGATGTATATGAAATACTTTGGTTCTTGTTTAAAGAGTTTTCCTGAGGATGGATCTCTTTGTAAATGGTTTAAATTTTTAGTGATTTTTGTTAATCTGCTGCTAATGTTTAATTTCGCTTAATCAATAACAATTTGTTTATCGGTCGTTACAAGTTTGGTATCAGAGCTCTAGGTTCGCTGAGTCTACAGAGGCATAGGATTAAGGTTATTAAGTCTTCTCTAGTGTCTTCCAGTGTATCTGATAGTGTCTTCTGCTCATATAGGAGAAGAAGAACTTAAAGATGTCTGGATCACACGAAGAACATATTGCTGAAAGCAGCATTACTGCACCAGGAAGTGGTGCAAGGCACTGGACTAGGAAGGAACCAGTATCTGAATATCCTCAGTTGAACCAAGCAATAATAGAGAGCCCAGCTTTCCAAGCTCTGTATGGGAAATTTACGGAAGCTGTGATGCATGTAGTAGACCAAGCATTAAGAATGCAACCCAGATTACCAACCCCCAATGATGAAGTTATGGGCTCTAATAGGATTCCTAATCAACATCAACATGATGAAGCAATAGAAAAGGTGGGAAGGAATAGGTTACAACCCAAAAGTAGAATTTTCTATAGGTGTAGGGATCCTGGACATATCAAAAGAAATTGTCCAGAAAAGGAAAATAAAGAAAGAATTGAGAAAAGGCCTATTCAAATCCAAGAACAGAGGCCTAGTAGTTCCAAAAAAGGAAAGTTATTTGTACTACCAGTACAACCAATGACTAATACACCAAGGCAATGGATATCTAGAAAAGATAAAGAACCTTTTATACCATATCAAGGGCTTAGAACTTGTTACCAGTGTAGACAGGTAGGACACCTAGCAAAGGATTGTCCAGTTGGAAACATAATGGTAAACAAAAACCGAGGCAGAAACATCAAGGTCATCAAAGGAAACAGTTTTCTAGTGGCACTCGAGGACGTGGGCAGAAGTCCCAGAAAAGATTCTATGAAAAGAATCAGCCTGAGGCAGCAAATAAACTGCAAGATGAGACAGGTCAGATGAAATAGTATCATTCTGATATGTCATTCCATAATTTTATGTGCTAACTATAAGAAAGTAGTTGTTATTGAGTTTCCTTTTACTAGTCCTATAAGGACACAAAGAAGATGAGAATTTACATTTTACTTAGTATTCCTTTAAATGCTTTATAATTTCTCTCATCTGTGTGAAAAAGGATGAGATATAGAAGTGATGCCTGAAGAAAATCCAGGAATGCTAAATCATGTGTTTATAATGATATGAAAAGTGAGGAACATAATAGTAAATAAAGTGCATACTACCTAATCTCAGTACTTGTATGCCCTATCCAGGTATATAATTATTGGAGATAAGGCAAGTATGGAAACTCTTAGATTGTTATCTTTTTTATTGCTCTGATCAAGTAGTCATTCTGAGACAATCCAATGAGTATCGTGAAATTAGAAATATGGAATCAAAAAATGTGTCATATCCTAAGAATAAGAAAGAGAAATCTGAAATAATCGCAGATCAGTATGTGTGTATGAGGAAGTAAAAATTATACTCCTCATAAGATAAGAATGAGAACAAGGGAGGTGATCCATGTTCGATAAAGTTTATGTGTATAATAAAGATCTTTTCCCATAATGAGGAAATGGGAAATGTGATGAGATCATAAGATGCTCGTGAACATGTTAGATAATAACAAAGAAAGGAATAATGTTTTGTGATCATCCTTAAAAATTCCTGTGCAGAGGGCAAGGAACCTAGGATGAGACAAAGAGTAAATGATTCATGAATAGTCGAAAACTCATGAAATAATAAAAAGAATATGATCCATTGCTTTCTTTCCTTTCGGGGACATGGAAATCAAGTAAGTCTTAAGATACTTGTTGTGCATAAGATAAAAATGTTCATGTGATGGATACTTAGAAAAGTATCAGGTTATTTTGGACTTTGGTTCCAAGGTGAAGATATATGTAACAAGTAATGTCCCAAGATGAAAGGAAGATAAATATGTGATGTGTTTTCAACACATTTGATAGATACCAAGGTAAGAGATTCTGGTATCTGAAAAATATCAAATGGTTTATGTTTTCTACCTAGAATGGTCAACCATGAAATTAGTTCAATTATACATAAAATGATATGAACATCATATGTTAGGGGTTTATGCTTTGCATAAACATAACAATTAAAGATATCTTTAAAATAAATTCTTAATTGATAAGTAACTTTTCTTTATGATGAGAAAATGTAAAACTAATGAGATAGTTGGTATAAGTACCAAGGAAGCCTAGTATTATGTCAGTAGATTAGAAGGCACAACCGAGGTATGAAAAGACTTATAGTCCCAAGGGGGTGACAAAACTTAATTGTGATCATGAAAGTGAAATGCTGAATTAAATAAGGAGAATGGGAGACTCCTCAGAAACAAGAATCTGTCACATGAAACTATAAATTAAGGAAAAGTGTTATCTGACACAGAATTAATTCCACAGTTAATAATAAAAAGGACAGTGGAGTATGTGTCCCGTGTGAACCATTCTATGATAATCTTGTGTAGAATAACTTTGTGTTGATCAAAGCTTTATGGTGTCTCCATAACAATGAAATGGTATGTGGAGACTAGATAGTATGATGAATGAATAATAACTTTCTTCCTTTATCTGGGATTTCGGGGACGAAATCCTTATAAGGGGTTTATAATTTGTAACATCCATGACCTGGGTTATGCCTTAACCCTGGGAATTTTTCTTAAGCAAGTTAATTAGATACTTAATTTTATCTCATGAAAAGTAATTAAGGCCCAATAAAAACATATGTTTCAATTTTGGTCCTGTTTGAATAATATTGAAGCGATGTTTGCTTATTTTGGAGTAAAGTGCAAATTACCCAAGTTGAGGGGTTAACTTGAAAATTTTACATGATTAAATGTTCCTCATGTGTTGGAGCATCATGAGAATGAATATGATGCAGAGGTATGGCTTGGGAAAAGCCTGAGTACCAAGAAAGAGCTGATAAAGTAATGTTTGTGCATTAAAACCTAGTTTTGGTATAATATGCAATTTACCCAAAACCTAGGTTTGAATAAGAAAATTACCACTTTAAAATAGTCCCTAATGTTTCTTGGAATCATTTAGAGAAAAGAAAATGAGATGGTCATCTCATTTGTATCACTTTGAAGGAGAGAGAATCTTGATATTAAAATAATTAAGATTTAAGCATAATTGAAACCCTAATTCAATTTAATGCAAAAATAATTATATTAATTGGATTTCCCTTCAACCAAAATTTTTTTTGTTTGAAAATCAACAAGTGTGGACGTCCTTGTGCCTTGCAAAGGCAATGGAAATATCTACGTGAGTGGAGAACCCACTCACATTAAGAACAGAAAAAAATATCCACTAACTTATGGATATTAGTATTATATGATTTAAGGTGCTTAATTTGCTTTTCTTTAAATCATGGATAATTGAGAAGAATATGAGGAAAATAAGATAGCCTTGTATCTAAGGAAGAGAAGGGGGCAAGTGGCAAGGAAAATGGAGGAGATAATTCCTACTTTCTCTCTCTTAAGTGAATTTTCAATAAAATTCATATATACTCATTTATCCATAGCTTGAATGGGTAATCTCGAAGACACTTTCACTTCTTGCTTGTAAAACGACCAAGGGAGCTGAGGAGCAATAGGAGGACGACTCACAACCTGTAGGTAAGCTCCATGACCCTCTTTCACCTTGATTCCATGGTGGAAATCACAAATCAATGCTTGATTTCTTCTTATCTTCACTCCATCTTCAATTCTAACCATTCCTTTTCACTCAAAGCTTGACGACGAGCCTTGGGATAGTGAAAGGAGTTTCATCCACCATTTTTGACGTGAGCATGAAGCTTTGAATATCAATTGGAGGTGGGTTATATAACTTGAACTCATTTAAATTATTACTCAACCATTAATTATGCAATTATCTTGATTCCTTCTTCTTCTTGATTTATTGCTTGTTGAAATTAGTAATTCCACGAAATAAGAAGTAATAGGAACTACATGGACGAAGGTAAATGATGATGACATCATATTGGACACGTTTCCCAAAAATTGGTTATTCAATCGGTTTCAACAAGATGTTCGTTCGGTTTCAACAAAATCGTTTGAAATCAAACAGTTTCATTAAATCGTTAGAAGCCAAACGGTTTCAAACCATTTGGAAGGGTTGACCATAGTTGACCGTTTGGAGTTTTGATTTTAGTGTTGATGGTTGATGATCCATTAAATTTAATTGATTCATTCCAAAGGGTTCATCAGGTGAAGGTTAATCAATTACCAAACCCTAATCGGGTTTAGTGGTGAAATTTCAATTGGTTGATTTAAAAATTTGGGTTGATTAACCCAAATGGTCTCAAGACCATTTGGAGATCACCCAAATGGTCTCAAGACCGTTTGGAGGTCAACCAAGACCTTTTGAAGGTCAACCAAGACCGTTTGGAGGTCTAGGGTTGAGTATGATTGAGTAATTGAAGATCCAGAGATATCAAATTAAAATGCAATCGATAGCTCAATTGATCATTAATCCAATGATCTAAACCCTAATTGAATTTCATATATTTCAATGATGGATGGGGAAAACGGTCTCAAGACCGTTTGAAGTCATCCAAACGACCTTAAGACCGTTTGAGGTCAGGTCATATCATAATTTGATGATGATTCATTGATTTCAATTGAATCGGTTCCACAATGTTAATCATTGAAGGTTCCTCGATTTCAAAACCCTAATTGAAGGTTTCTTGATTATAAAGCCTAGTTCAATTGGGTTCAAAACCCTAATTGATGGTCCAATTGAAGGATGATTCAAAAGTTCAATTGATGAATGAATTAAGGATTCAATTGATAGTCAGTTCCTTGATTGAAACCTTGAATTTTTAAGTGTTGAAAAACCTTTTTGTTCCATTCGGTTTTGAGAGGGTTTGAACCAAACGTTCTTAAGACCATTTGAGTCCAAATGGTCTCAAGACCGTTTGGGTCCAAACGGTCTTAAACCATTTGGAGACCCAAGTCCATTCGGTTTCAATGCATTTCTTGCTTAAATGGTTTCAAGGGCAATTTGCCCAAACGGTTTCAAACTGTTTGAGTTATGAGAGACCAAGACCATTTTAGGTCTAAGTAATCAAAACCATTTGAGGTTCAACACGGTCAATCCAATTGGATACCTAATGTAATTGAAAATTCAATTGGTCAATCTATTTGAATACTTAATGTATTTGAAGGTTCAATTGGTCAATTCAATTGGATACCTCATGTAACTGAAAGTTCAATTGACCAAAGCATTTGAACATCTAATGTATTTATAAGATTGATACCCTTAGTGGGATTAATCATTGATGCAATAATTCAATATATCATGCTAACCCTAAAAGCATGTATTTGAATAAGAAGTAGGCTCAATCTAATCAAGAATTGAGAAGTGGACACCCTGGGTAATGGAGTGTGAAATCCTAATTGGGTTGAATAGTAAAACCTAATTATGGGTAATGGAATATGAAACCCTAATCGGGATGAATAGTAAACCCCAATTATGGATAATTCCATGTGAAACCCTAATCCAGGGTAATAATGTAATCCTAATATAGGGTGATGCCATGTGAAACCCTAACTAGGGTGATGATATGTAATGCTATATGAAACCCTATCCCTAAAATTGGGTGAAGGTAAGAGAAAAACCTAATGATGAAATAGTGGGTAATACCTTATGGAGATGAAATATCTCAAGTGGTTGATTACAGGAAACCTTATAGTATGTAATGCCTTAACCTGAGATAAATGTGATAAGTTAGTGGTTAAAAGTATTAAGAGGGAAATACCTTAATATAAGGTTAGTTGATTAACTTAAGTAACTTGGAAGTGATGAGAAAAGTGATACATCAAGACATGATAGATATCAAATTTAGAATTTCAGGGTTGATATACCTTGATGCACCTCAAATCCAATATACTTGGATAAGAAACACAAGAAGTGTGTGTTATGTAAATTGTTACAATGAAGATGTAATCAATTCAATGCAATTTGATAAGTGTTGACTAACATACTATGAGAAAGGGGTTAAGCCAAGATAATGAGTATGATATAAACAAACCATGGTAAGGTTGAGAGACGAACTCATACCTTGAATTGATAATCATTAATGATATATGATAAGAGTAATGATCATGAGTGAATACTTATGATATTATTGAATGCTCCTAGAGGAATGGAACAATAAATTAGGGTTGGATAGATAATATAAACATGAAACCCTAATTAATGTGAAATGGGAAACCCTAACCCTAATTTTTGGGTAAAGGGATGAAAAGCCCTATTTGATGGTAAACCCTAACCATGGTAAGGGAATAATGGTGTTACTATTGTATTTCATGGTGTGATGTGAAATTGTCATGACTGTTATCATGTGCATTAACCATGCAAATATCATGAGATGATGAACATAGCCAGATTTGAGCTATGATATTTATATAATAAAAATTTTGATTGGCCTTGTGTGCCTTAATGTTATTATTGCTTAGTAAAAGGAACAAAATGTGCATGGACTTTATGATCCATATGAGTAAGTTGTTGCCTAGTGAAAGGTGACAAGACACTTAATGGGCCTTGTGAGCCATGTGAGATGCTTGTGTAACAAGTATCATGTATACCTCAGCATGAGGACCTAGAGGTAATAGTTACCTAACAAGTGGTAACATTGATTAGTGATGAACTGAGGGTATGAATACCCATATTTGATAAGTAAGATAATGATGTTGTTGTGAGATGTGAACTTTCAAGTGTTGAGATAAGGGATTAAGATCCCAATGTATTATAAATTCTGGTAAAGCAATTGATAAGAGCTTACATGTTTCTTTGTAGCATTTGTCACAATAATTCCTATTTGAGAAATTGACTGATGCTAAAAGAATATGCTAATGTACTTAATTAATCAAGTGAAATCATATCATGTAGAGCTCTGACCATTGATCCATCAGTGTCAGTTTTTACTGATGGTGAAACGGGTTGCTTCGCGGAAAAACCCGGAATGCATATTTTTTAATATGTGGGGGTTGATGGGTGAACATATTCTTATGTCCTAATGGGGGAATTAATGGAAGGTAAACATTAAACCTCTCAATCCTTCATTATTTGTACCGAGATGGATGTATCATGAATCTCCCAAAGATTGGGATAGATGTGTCACGAATCTCCCAATAATGTTAATGCCAGATCGATGGAGGTAAACATGAAATCTCTCAATTGTGAAGAGAGTGCAGCCGCTGCTGTAGCTCTATAGTGAAGTTGCCAGTATACCCTGGAAAGCTATTTAGCAGAGACACTAGATGTCCTGCATGTGGTCTCACAGTGATCGAGATGTGGGAGGTCATGGAAGCTGGCTCTTCCATTGATCTTGTATGGTACTGATTTTGACTTCACAATGGTTGGTTGGAGTATGAGTGGTATACCTCATCTCCTCAGGGCATAAGTGTGATTGTAAAATGTAATCAGCCGTATAGCATGTTTTCTTAAGGATTGAATACGAAAATTTACTGGTTGATGATACATTTCTTTTATGCATCTCTAGTTGATAGATGTTATTTATATCTCTTTACATTCATTGCAAGTAGATGGATGAATTACGACTCTACCATGGGTAGATGCAATGTTCTCCTTAGGAAAGGAGATTACTTCACTTTGTTCATACAGTGATTTATCTGCTGTTAAATATATATAAAATCCTTCTGCTCAGTTTTATTCTAATAAACTGCAATAATAATGTTTTGGCGGAGAGTTATATCTCTCGTTGGGGCAATTTACAATTGTCTCAGCCCGTTAGATCCACATTTTTAGGTGGACGCGAACGAGGAAATAGAGATCACACAACAGGGAAAGGACAACAACAACAGGGGCAACATTGACATCTCAGGTGGAGAGTCTGGCTATCATGTCTTATATATGTGTACATAGAGTCCTATGTGTCGTCTTTGTACTCTCAGGTCCTTGGAGTTTATAGTTAATGTTTTTAATGAATCAATCTGAGATTTTGGCTTTATGCCTCAAGGTTTTATGTTGTCCTATGTGATGATAATTCAGGGCAACTGTAGTATATAATCCTCGAGAAGAGATGATACTTGTCTTGTATTTTATGAACCAGGATGTATATGAAATACTTTGGTTCTTGTTTAAAGCGTTTTCCTGAGGATGGATCTCTTTGTAAATGATTTAAATTTTTAGTGATTTTTGTTAATCTGTTGCTAATGTTTAATTCTGCTTAATCAATAATGATTTGTTTATCGGTCGTTACAGGGTCTGAGACGCTCTATGGTCCTCAAATTGGTACGCTCTGTGGGTACCTTTGGGTTACCACTGGGACTTTCAGTTCATGTTGGGTAACCTATCTTCTCTTAGGAGACTTCCTTAAGGGCTTCGTCTCCCCGCACGCTCTATGGGTGCGTTCCGACCCCCGTATACTGGACGCACCGCCAGGGTAGGTTGTTTCATCCCTTAGGCGCATACCTCTCATAGGGATTCTATGGTGTTAGGGCCCTTAGATCTATTATTTTATTATTCTTGAAAAGTTCTTACTACATTGCACATTTATCTTACTTTTACTCGACTCTGGTATCTCTATGGTATCGTGTCTATTTATTTGAACTTTACACCACGACATGAATACCATTCTAAATTTGATAGAGCAGTATATTCAAGCATTTCAAATGTTGAGAGATTCAACATATTAAGCATGCATGCAGATTTCAAGTTCTTAAATAAACTAAATACATGTCCACTTGTAATTTACAAAAAAAATCAACATTATTATGCATGCAGGCAGACTAAAATTCTTAAATAAATAGAATTCAGGTCAACTTGGCACATATACACTGAAATCATACAAATGAACATCATAAAGCACTAACAAGAGTTAATTACTCGATATATGAGTAATCATCAGTAGCACTTGTAAATTATCTGAAATTCCTCGAAAAATGTGCGCATTAACCCTAGTCCTGGTTGGTGCATCACATAACTCAGTTAAGAGTTAATTACTTATTATGACATGAATTATTGTTAATAACTGAGAATTTCTTATGGTATCCTTGAGAAACGTGTCGATTCATATAATTATTAATAAATTCACATTAAATATGTCTGGGAGTGTGCAACTAGGTTTTTATTGAACCCTTTCATTTCATTGCCATTTCTTTGAAATTGAGCATCTATTAACTTACTGAAAATGTACATCCTGGGTTTATACCCAAACTGTACCGTTATTGGTCGTGTGCCAATGTTTTCAACATTTAACTAAGCAGTTTAGGTTTCGATTAATCATGTAATTTCACTAATCCAAATCACACATATCAATTAACTAATTAGCATCATGCAATGTTAGTAAATAAAACATGAAAATTTGGAAATTGAGCAGTGTCGACACTACCCGACACCTGGGTAAACGATGTTACCTACGAATAATGTTGATTTCAATCAAAACATCTGATTATTTGAGTTACACTTGTGTTTGGGAGTGAGATTCTACTCAAAGCGGGTGACGTGACCAGAATTTGACTGGAAATGCGTGCAGATCCTATTTCTAGGCGTCAGCGGGATCGTCTTCTACCTTGAGACAACTCTGGTTCACATACAAGTTGAAAGGCCTCAACTATTCAGCGCAACTCATGGCTACATGGCGGCGGAATCATGCTCTGGACCCTTGTCCGAACTCAAAGGCATCGATTCGGGGTGCTTCTCATGCCTAGTTGCTCTTTGTCCGGTATTTCTGTTGTAAGAAGCCATTCTTCTCATGCACAGGTGGAGGCAAAGCTTGGTTAGATGCTAAATCAAGGCTAGGGATGCAGATTCCTGATATGGACCTCAAGCCGAAGTCGATGGCGTCATTTTGGAGTGTTAGATCATGCCCAAGAGGGCTCCTAGCCAGCCGCCCTACTACAGCTGCAGCTTGGCCGTGGCTCTTCTGGTCGGCCGCCCAAGCTGCTGGTCGTGGCCGCAGATTAGGGCAAGGAAGGAGGGGAAAAGGAGGTAGGAGGAAGATGGAAGAGGTGGCAGCGCTAATCAGAGCTGAAGGCTCATGAAATCGCCCCACTTTTCCCCCTTTTCTACTGTTCGGTCGACTAACATAGGCGCTGCTTTAAGAGATTCTATTCTATTGGGGAAGAAGATAAGCGAGAAAGGGAAAAGGGAAATAAAAGGCCAATAAATGGAGAAATTGCATCATAAACCCAAGGTTCTAGAAAATGATGTAACTCTTGCCTCGAGTGTCTGATTGAGGTGAATTCTTTTGCAACTTTTCAAACATGAGATCCACGACAAACTCAATGCATAAAAACATGCTAATTAGACTATAACACTAAATAAAAGCACTAATTTCATCTGTGAGTACTTAACTTAAATTTAATTAACTAAATGATGCACTAAGCATTGTTCTTACTGGTTAATCATGGAGTGGGTCATAACATTAGAGTACTTGGTTCTGCAAAAAAATAGAGGGGATTCATTGCTGCAGGTTAAAGGAAAGAGAAAGCAAGCATAGTTTCGTACTTGGGCAAGGAAGAGGTAAATATAGCCCATGGATAAGGATGGAAGTAAGCATGAGGTATAAAAATAGCTTCCCCATGTTTCTATGGCCTTAAACTATTAATAATATACAAGCACACACACAAGAAGCTCCCCCACCATCCTTATAGACCTGCTTAGCTTTCCCTTGTCAAATTTCCCAGCCAATCACATAATTCATTAGTTGATAGTTACCAAAGGTAACTCATCCGTGAAGGGGTAAACCCTAAGATATCCTTGGAGAAAACACCTTCAAACCAATGTTTAAATAGGTGCCCCATGGATCAACAAGATCAAGAATAATGACATAATATCTTAGGAACATAATGCAAGTGATAAATTGCAAAGAAAACCTCTCAATTGGGTAAATTATAGAAAAGTCCAAAATGTGCATAAAATTGCATAACTTGCTCAAATAGTGTCCAAATTGGACCAAATTTGAAACTTAAGCTTGTCTTATGATTTAAAAGGGCCTCAGAATCAGTGGCTTCATGTCGCACTGGAGTGATCCAATATCTGGTTATGCGCGTTCCACCACTTCTCCGTTCATTTCCAATACTGATCATGAAACACCGTGAGCAGTAGGATGTTGAGGTCCATAATTGATATTGTAAGGACCCTGACCTGCGTTTAGGGTTTACCCTGTATGTTTCGCTTGACCTTGATGCTTTCGTGCTTGCTAATCACCTTTGGTGGTGATTAGGGTTTTTTTGTGCTTTGTTGAGAGTTAAGGGGGCTACTTGCAAATCACCCAAGTTTAGAGTTTTGTGTGCAAGTTTACCATCTTCTGAGCCGTTTCCCTCTCTTTGCTTTCTCTAGGGTTGAGAGGAAGGCTTGGGCTTGTTGTTTGAGTTCTTTGGGCCTGAGTTGAGCTTGTTTGGGCCCTGATGTGCTTTGTTTGGGCTTGGTTGAGCCTTGTGTCGGCAAAAGCTTGCCTTGTGTCATCCAAGGTGAGTTTGTGTCGACCTAGGATGAGTGTGTGTCGTCCAAGGAAGCTTTGTGTTGTCCAGCACAGTGGTGTGTCGCCCAGTAGCTTGTTTGTGTCACCCAGCAGGAGTTGTTGCTTGTGTCGCCCATGTTGGTTGACCTTGGTTGGTGACACTTAGTGCCTAGCTTGGACAAGTGTCTCTTGGTGTGCTAATGTGTTGGCTTGAACCCTAGGACAAGTGTCCCTTGGGTGGACGACACTTAGCATGGTTGTACCTTGGTTTCTCCTCCCCTTCTTCCTATATAAGTGGCTCTTCTCGTTGCCTTAGTCTCCTTTGATCTTTTGGTCTCTCCTCCACCTTGAGTGCACGATATCCCTCTCCATCTTGCTTGTGTTGGCCGATACACTCCCTTGGAGTTGAAGTGGTGGCCGATACACCTTCCTGGAGAAGCCTGGTGGACGATAGCTTTGGACCTTGGAGTGCTTCGGAGCTTGGAGCTTAAGGCGGGTTGCATGATTTCTAACCCTAACTTCTTTACCTTCTGTTCTTGTCTTTGTTCTTAAGTTAGTAGCTTAGACTTGTACCTTGCATGAGTTTCCTTTGGTGGCCGATATGCCCTTAGGGTTTAGGGTTTCTAGTGATCTAGGGTTTGGATTTCCCTTGAGATGGAGGTTGATGGTGACATAGGGTTGGGCGATATCCCTTTGTTGTGGATGTGTTGGACGATATCCCTTGAGTTGGACGACATGGTTCCCTTTGTTCTTGTGTTGGACGATAGGGTGCTCCCTTTGATGGACGGTAGGGTACCTTGGTGGACGATATGGTGAGTTCTTAGGGTTGGCCGATACCCTGCCAATGTGTTGGGCGATAGGGTGAGCAATGGTTTGTTGGCCGACATGGTAGTGACCATGATGGACAATAGGTTCCTCTTGTGATGAATGACGCTCTTGTTCCTCTCTTGGATGTTGGGCCTTGGTCTCTTGGTGGACGACAGGGCTTGATTGATGGGTTGGTTTGGGTTGCACGACATGCAACTAAGTGTAATGGCTGATAGCCCTAACGGGCGTTACATCGGCTGATAGGCCAGGGGTGTGACGCGCGACAGAGAATGGGGCTGTGACGGGCGTCACGCCTCTAGCTTGGGTGAATGTTGGCCGTTAGGCCTTGATAGTGGTTGCACGATATCAGGAGTACTTCCCTCTCTCCTTTCCTCCCTTCTCTCCTTCTCTGTCCTGGACGTTAGGGGCTGGTTGTTAGCCTAGGATAACGGGCGTCAGGTATCGGCTATGACGGGCGTTGCCCGATGGGGGTGTGTTGCGCGATGCGCGCCACTCTTTGCCTTGTAACGCGGCATTGTGGGCAGGAGGCTGGGTGCAACGTAGCGTTGCCGCCTCCTCATGCCCTAGCCGGGTGGGCTAGCTTTGGTGAGGGTTGTGAGTTGTAGTGAGGGTGTTGTGGTCTTTTGGTGACGGTCACAAGGGTGATGGATGTGGATGTTTATGCTTAAACAAATAACGATTGTAATGCCTTGATTAATAGTAATGATGGTATCAAGAGTAGTAGTGACATGCATGATGAAAGTCTTATGCTTAACTGATGGCAATGATTAATGGTAATGGATGATAACAATAATGATGATGATCTGAAATGCTTAGTTACGATAATGGCCATATCAGTTCCTTTCATCCTGATCATTATAATCATTGGTATAATACCCAAATAACAAGGAGCATGTAATGCATGTGTTATGAGACATGATTAAAGGATATAACATATATACTGTCACTTTGTGTGAATATTGTACTTATACCTAAATGTCACCCTGTGTTGATAATATGCATTTCTCAGTTATTATGATTGTCTATCTACATCAAGAATGATAATGATAGTAGCATAATTATAGACATAAAGTGATCATCATGTTTACCAGTCGTTGATAAGGGGAATAGTTGTAGTTATATTAGTGACTTGCATGATGATGATGATAATGGTAATGATAACGCTCATCCTATATATCTAGTATAATTACATACCTGAAGTGGACACCTCGACTAACTATTTCATATTGAGATGAGGACAAGTCTAGATATAACTGCTTGATGAGGTGTGTTACATATAAGGTCATAAGTTGAAGCATAGAGTCAATAATGAGACTTGGTGGGATAAAGCACTTAATCAACAAATGGTGATGGTAATAATAGTATTGAAAGTAATTGGGTTACTTGATGAATGGTAATGGTGATAATAACATGTGACTCTTTACCTCTAAAGCATGACTATATGAATGAAGTAATTTCCAAGAATATCTGGGTAACGCAGAGTCAAGGATAAATACATAAAACAGTTGCCTTATAATGGGCTTTATATACCAAATCACCAGATAAAGTAAGGTTGACAAATGTAACATCTTGAATGTCATCTCATGTTAGTAAGTATAATCCTTATAACGAACTACGAATGTTGAATACACTAACCATGCAGGTGATGCTTAGCCATGAAAAGGCTATGAGACATATGTGATGAATACATCACACTGATGATTACTCTTGCTAAATAGGTTACATTTATAATGTGTTCGTCCTATGATATTAATGTGATTTCTGAGTAGCAGTGACAGTACTTGATGAGGGATTGAGATCCTAGGGTATGTGATGGTCCTTGAAATGGATCTGGATGGTTGGCCAGAGACCAAGTAATAACAGGTGATGATGAATCCTTGAGATGAATCAGGTAGATGCGGTTACAATAATAGCATAAGGATTAAGTTTATATTTATTTATCTTCTGATATATCTTTCATAGATGCTAACTAATCTCAGTGAAATCATATCATGTAGTTGCCTTGATCATATATTCATCATAGCCTGTAGTTGATAATGGCAAAAAGGGTTTGCCTAAGAGTTAACCCGGAAAGCATATCGTTGAATAGGCGAGGGTGTTTCTAGCTTAAAAAGGAAGATGGTAAGAGTGCATCTATAGTTATAGACTCTAGGGTATGGAACTAGGTTATAACACAGCTATGTGATGAGCATGGCGAACAGGCCCATGGCTCCGGACAGGTGATGTGATGAGCATGGTGAACAGGCCCATGGCTCAGGATACGTGATGAGTTGAGCATTGTGAACAGGCCCATGGATCAGGTTATGTGAGATGAGGAGCATGAATGTGTTCATGCCGTCATATAGTAGTTTTTGGGACAAAATACAGAACATTGGTTAAGGCCTCGTTTACGTGATTAATCTGTTCTATCTTAATCCCCAGGTTATGTGACAATATATCCTGATCTAATAATCATGTTACCTATTGATATATCTTATCTTGTCAATCATGTCCCATCGAGAGGTATTTTAGTTATATTCTCTTATACAGCTGGTAAGCTTGTCGGTAAGAATAGTGTTACATTATATAGACCATTCTTATTATTTCTATTATCAATTATCTGCTGTTATAGTTTATCCTGCCGAGGTTCTGTAGTTGCGGTGGGGAGTTATGTTTCCCGCTGGGACAATGTTCGATTGTCTCACTCCGCTGGTTTTCAGGTGGCCGAGGTAGATGTGGTCGTGGTCGTGGTGTTGCGGCCGAGCAGCTTGAAGAGCAGTAGAAGGCAAGCGATGGATATGCTGCTGTTTTGGACATTTTGTAGTAGAGTCTAGAGTCATCCCTGTACTCTCAGGTCCTTGGCAGTGTTTTGACGATGTTTTACGATAAACGATCGATGATGTTGGTATATCCTGTTGTTGGCCGGATGTGGGCCTTTCTGTATATGAACAGGTGGTGAACTCATGTGATAGATGAACAACTATTTCTGTAAGTTGTAGACACGCATCAGATCTCGTGTATGTATGCATATGACATGTTTCTGTGCAGGATGAGGACTGGAAAGTAATAGTTTCACAGTTTATCTGTTTCCCGCAATCAGTTTTAATTAACCCGTATTTTCATAATCTGTGGTTATGGTGATTTCCGCACGTTTTTGCGTAACACCTCGTTATCTGTATGATAATGGGATGTGTTGCCACAAGTTTGGTATCAGAGCTCTAGGTTCGCTGAGTCTACAGGGATTTAGGACTAGGTTGAGTCTGTTCTTATGAGTTTTCCAGGTCTTCTTATAGAATCTTCTGCCCTCAGCAGAAGAAAGGACAATATGTCTGGAAACCATGAAGAACATGCTCCTAAGCTTAGTGATGCTGCATCAGCTGATGGAGCAGAAGGACAGGCACATGAAGATCGGGTGCCTGAGGTTCCCCAATTTAACCCAGCCATACTTGAACATCCTGCTTACCAACAGCTTATGGGGCAGTTAATGGCTACGATGAATCTCATGGTTGAGCGGTTACCGGTGCCTCCTTCGCGAGCACAGGTTCCCCATGGAGAAGCATCGGGTATTGGGAAGACCTTCGAGTGTCTCCGCCGAGTTGGATCTTTGGATTATGCAGGTACGGCTGATCCAGCGGATGCAGATCTGTGGCTGACAAGTCTTGAGAAGGCTTTTCGGATCCTTGACATCCCCGAAGCAGACAAGGTAAAGCATGCGGTCTATCTCCTGAAAGGTAGTGCTGGTCATTGGTGGACCATCGAGGAAGAGAATCGGCCAGGTGAGGTGATCTGTTGGGAAGTGTTCCGGTGTGAGTTCGTCAGCAGATACTTTCCAAAGACGTATCTGGATGAGAAGATTAGACAGTTTGAGAAGTTGCAACAAGGAACGATGAACATTACCGAGTATGAATCCAAGTTCATGGATCTGTTGAGGTTTTGTCCTCATATGGCAGCGACAGATGAGGAGCGGATCAGACGCTTTGAGAAAGGTCTGAGTACTGAGTTGAAAACACCTGTTTCTGCGTTGGAAAACCGGGAGCGGTTCGCTACGTTTGTGGAATCTATTCGAAGGATTGAGGGGTCAGTACGGGAGAAGAGAGAATCCATGCCTCACTAAAGACCTGCTCAGTCTCAAGGACAGAGGTCTGGAAACTTCAAGAAGCCGAGATTTTCTACATCGCCAGTATCATCCAGATTCCATAACCAGACGCAAAGGACGATGAGTGGGGGTATGGATCATAGTAACCTTCCAAGTGGAGCCCCCGACATAGCATCGACATCGGTAACTGGATCTCACAGACCCTATCTTGCACCAAGGATCTGTTACCGATGTAGACAACCGGGACATCTAGCAAAAGATTGTCCAGACGGGAACATGATGATGACACAACCCCAGGGGAAGAATCAGTAGGACCCTCAAAGGAGGCAGCTTCTTAGTACCGATCGAGGGCAGGGACAGACGTCCCCGACAGGTCAGATAAAATATATTCATTTTGATGTTCCATTTCCTGAGCATGTGTGATAAAAATAAGAAAGTAGATGTTTTTGAAACTTCTTTTAGCTAGTCCTATAAGGATACAAGTAAGAAGAAAATTCACATTTTTCTAAATATTCCTTAAAATGCTATGTAATCTCTCTTATCTGTGTGATAAAAGATGAGATATAGAAGTGATGCCTGAAAGAAAATCCAAGAATGAAAATCTCTATAATAAGTGTAGGATAGAAATAAAGTGCATACTACCTAATCTCAGTACTTGTATACCCTGGCCCGGTATATGATTATTGTAGATAAGGCAAGTATGGAACTCTTAGATTGTTATCTTTCTGATTACTCTGATCAAGTAGTCATTTTGAGATAATCTAGAGACTATAATCCAATGAAGTGAGAAGAGCTAAGTGAACATTCTCAACTTAACGGGAAGAGCTGAGTGAACATTCCCAATTAAAGAGAAAAGCTAAGTGAACATTCCTAAGTGAGAATATCTAAGTGAACATTCTCAACTAGACGGGAAGAGCTGAGTGAACATTCCCAATTAAAGAGAAAAGCTAAGTGAACATTCCTAAGTGAGAAGATCTAAGTGAACATTCTCAACTAGACGGGAAGAGCTAAGTGAACATTCCCAATTAAAGAGAAGAGCTAAGTGAACATTCCTAATTAAAGAGAAGAGCTAAGTGAACATTCTCCATTATATAGGAAGAGAGCTAAGTGAACATTCCTACACAGGGAGAGCTGTATGAACATTTCCAAATAAATAAGAAAAGTTGTGTGATCATTCCTACATGAGAAGAGTTGCGTGAACATTCCCAATATAGAGGAAGAAGCTAAGTGAGCATTCCAAACTAAATATAGTATAGCTGAATGAACCTTCTCAGACGAATAGAGGAGGCATAGTGTACATATGATGCAATACAGTTGATCAGAGTTCGGCAGCGAAGAGCATGATGGGTTTCATGAGCCCGAGGAAGGACTAGTCTGTTATCGTAATAGGATAGTTGTCCCGAGTGTTGATAGGTTGAATCAGTGAGGTTTGTCAGTAAGTGAAGGCTGAACTTTAGAAGCCGGCAGGTACGTTGCAGCCTTTTCCAATACCATTGTGGAAATGGGATCGTATGACCATGGGCTTCGTAGTTGGCCTACCCAAGACAACTAGAGAACATGATTCCATCTGGGTGATAGTGGACAGATTGACAGAGTCTGCCCACTCCTTACCTGTGAAGATGACATAAATAGCTGAGAAGCTCGTTAGAATGTATATGGATGGGATGATACATTTGCATGATGTGCCAGCAATAATAAGTTTCAGACAGAGGTCCTCAGTTCATGAGTCGTTTCTGGAATATACATCTTAGTTTAATAAGAGTTGGCCTACGACGACAGTTTTTGGCAGAGCATCGACATGGCACCTTGTGAGACTCTGCATGGAAGAAAGTGTAGACCTTCTTTGAGTTGGGAAGAGTCCGGTGAGTGTCAGCCGTTAGGTCCTGAGTTAGTCCAGCTAACAATAGATAAGATCAAAGTGATATAGCTACAATCAAAAGTAGCACAGTACAGGTAGGAGTTTTATGCAAACAATCACCGACAATCTTTGGAGTTCCAGGTAGGAGACAAATGTATCTTAAAGTCTTGCCATGGAAAGGTGTGCTAAAGGTTTGGTCGGAAGGGTTAGATAGTTCCCAGATACATGGGGCCTTACTCAGTCATAACACGTGTTGGAAAAGTAGCTTATGAGTTAGAGTTGCTTACAGAGTTGCACAGGTTGCATCCAGTTCTTCCTGACAGTATGCGGAAGGGAAGTCATCAAGATTCAGGTACCGTGATGTAGTCAGTTGAGGTTGAGCTTGATGCAGATGTGACCTATGAGGAAGGTCATGTGGCAATCAAGAAGCTGAAGAGGAAGGATCTGGTTCTTGTGAGGGTTCTTTGGCAGCATCGTGGCATAGAGGAAGCCACGTGGGAGATTGAGGAAGAGATGAGGAGGAAGTATCCCTCGCTTTTCTCTTCGGATTTCGGGGACGAAATCCCTTAAAGGGGGTTAGCTTGTAAGGACCCTGACCTGCGTTTAGGATTTACCCTGTTTGTTTCGCTTGACCTTGATGCTTTAGTGCTTGCTAATCACCTTTGGTGGTGATTAGGGTTTTGTTGTGCTTTTTTGAGAGTTAAGGGGCTACTTGCAAATCACCCAAGTTTAGAGTTTTGTGTGCAAGTTTACCATCTTGTGAGTCGTTTCCCTCTCTTTGCTTCCTCTAGGGTTGAGAGGAAGGCTTGGGCTTGTTGTTTCAGTTCTTTGGGCCTGAGTTGAGCTTGTTTGGGCCCTGATGTGCTTTGTTTGGGCTTGGTTGAGCCTTGTGTCGGCCAAAGCTTGCCTTGTGTCATCCAAGGTGAGTTTGTGTCGACCTAGGGTGAGTGTGTGTCATCTAAGGAAGCTTTGTGTCGTCCAGCACAGTGGTGTGTCGCCCAGTAGCTTGTTTGTGTCGCCCAGCAGGAGTTGTTGCGTGTGTCGCCCATGTTGGTTGACCTTGGTTGGTGACACTTGGTGCCTAGCTTGGACAAGTGTCTCTTGGTGTGATAATGTGTTGGCTTGAACCCTAGGACAAGTATCCCTTGGGTGGATGACACTTAGCATGGTTGTACCTTGGTTTCTCCTCCCCTTCTTCCTATATAAGTGGCTCTTCTCGTTGCCTTAGTCTGCTTTGATCTTTTGGTCTCTCCTCCACCTTGAGTGCACGATATCCCTCTCCATCTTTCTTGTGTTGTCCGATACACTCCCTTGGAGTTGAAGTGGTGGCCGATACACCTTCCTGGAGAAGCCTGGTGGACGATAGCTTTGGACCTTGGAGTGCTTCGGAGCTTGGAGCTTAAGGCGGGTTGCATGATTTCTAACCCTAACTTCTTTACCTTCTGTTGTTGTCTTTGTTCTTAAGTTAGTAGCTTAGACTTGTACCTTGCATGAGTTTCCTTTGGTGGCCGATATGCCCTTAGGGTTTAGGGTTTCTAGTGATGTAGGGTTTGGATTTCCCTTGAGATGGAGGTTGATGGTGACCTAGGGTTGGGCGATATCCCTTTGTTGTGGATGTGTTGGACGATATCCCTTGAGTTGGACGACATGGTTCCCTTTGTTCTTGTGTTGGACGATAGGGTGCTCCCTTTGATGGACAGTAGGGTACCTTGGTGGACTATATGGTGAGTTCTTAGGGTTGGCCAATACCCTGCCAATGTGTTGGGCGATAGGGTGAGGAATGGTTTGTTGGCCGACATGGTAGTGACCATGATGGACGATAGGTTCCTCTTGTGATGAATGATGCTCTTGTTCCTCTCTTGGATGTTGGGCCTTGGTCTCTTGGTGGACGACGGGGCTTGATTGATGGGTTGGTTTGGGTTGCACGACATGCAACTAAGTGTAACGGCCGATAGCCCTGACGGGCGTTACATCTTGGTGTGTCAGCCGATAGGCCAGAGGTGTGACGCGCGACAGAGAATGGGGTTGTGACGGGCGTCATGCCTCTAGCTTGGGTGAATGTTGGCCGTTAGGCCTTGAGAGTGGTTGCACGATATCATGAGTACTTCCCTCTCTCCTTTCCTCCCTTCTCTCCTTCTCTGTCCTGGACGTTAGGGGCTAGTTGTTAGCCTAGGATATCGGGCGTCAGGTATCGGCTATGATGGGCGTTGCCCGATGGGGGTGTGTCGCGCGACGCGCACCACTCTTTGCCTTGTAACGCGGCATTGTGGGCAGGAGGCTGGGTGCAACGTAGCGTTGCCGCCTCCTCATGCCCTAGCCGGGTGGGCTAGCTTTGGTGAGGGTTGTGAGTTGTAGTGAGGGTGTTGTGGTCTTTTGGTGACGGTCACAAGGGTGATGGATGTGGATTTTTATGCTTAAACAAATAACGATTGTAATGCCTTGATTAATAGTAATGATGGTATCAAGAGTAGTAGTGACATGCATGATGAAAGTCTTATGCTTAACTGATGGCAATGATTAATGGTAATGGATGATAACAATAATGATGATGATCTGAAATGCTTAGTTATGATAATGGCCATATCAGTTCCTTTCATCCTGATCATTATAATCATTGGTATAATACCCAAATAACAAGGAGCATGTAATGCAGGTGTTATGAGACATGATTAAAGGATATAACATATATACTGTCACTTTGTGTGAATATTGTACTTATACCTAAATGTCACCCTGTGTTGATAATATGCATTTCTCAGTTATTATGATTTTCTATCTACATCAAGAATGATAATGATAGTAGCATAATTATAGACATAAAGTGATCATCATGTTTACCAGTCATTGATAAGGGGAATAGTTGTAGTTATATTAGTGACTTGCATGATGATGATGATAATGGTAATGATAACGCTCATCCTATATATCTAGTATAATTACATACCTGAAGTGGACACCTCGACTAACTATTTAATATTGAGATGAGGACAAGTCTAGATATAACCGCTTGATGAGGTGTGTTACATATAAGGTCATAAGTTGAAGCATAGAGTCAATAATGAGACTTGGTGGGACAAAGCACTTAATCAACAAATGGTGATGGTAATAATAGTATTGAAAGTAATTGGGTTACCTGATGAATGGTAATGGTGATAATAACATGTGACTCTTTACCTCTAAAGCATGACTATATGAATGAAGTAATTTCCAAGAATATCTGGGTAACGCAGAGTCAAGGATAAATACATAAAACAGTTTCCTTATAATGGGCTTTATATACCCAATCACCAGATAAAGTAAGGTTGACAAATGTAACATCTTGAATGTCATCTCATGTTAGTAAGTATAATCCTTATAACAAACTACGAATGTTGAATACACTAACCATGCAGGTGATGCTTAGCCATGAAAAGGCTATGAGACATATGTGATGAATACATCACACTGATGATTACTCTTGCTAAATAGGTTACATTTATAATGTGTTCGTCCTATGATATTAATGTGAGTTCTGAGTAGCAGTGACAGTACTTGATGAGGGATTGAGATCCTAGGGTATGTGATGGTCCTTGAAATGGATCTGGATGGTTGGCCAGAGACCAAGTAATAACAGGTGATGATGAATCCTTGAGATGAATCAGGTAGATGTGGTTACAATAATAGCATAAGGATTAAGTTTATATTAATTTATCTTCTGATATATCTTGCATAGATGCTAACTAATCTCAGTGAAATCATATCATGTAGTTGCCTTGATCATATATTCATCATAGCCTGTAGTTGATAATGGCAAAAAGGGTTTGCCTAAGAGTTAACCCGGAAAGCATATCGTTGAATAGGCGAGGGTGTTTCTAGCTTAAAAAGGAAGATGGTAAGAGTGCATCTACAGTTATAGACTCTAGGGTATGGAACTAGGTTATAACACTGCTATGTGATGAGCATGGCGAACAGGCCCATGGCTCCGGACAGGTGATGTGATGAGCATGGTGAACAGGCCCATGGCTCAGGATACGTGATGAGTTGAGCATGGTGAACAGGCCCATGGATCAGGTTATGTGAGATGAGGAGCATGAATGCGTTCATGCCATCATATAGTAGTTTCTGGGACAAAATACAGAACATTGGTTAAGGCCTCATTTACGTGATTAATCTGTTCTATCTTAATCCCCAGGTTATGTGACAATATATCCTGATCTAATAATCATGTTACCTAGTGATATATCTTATCTTGTCAATCATGTCCCATCGAGAGGTATTTTGGTTATATGCTCTTATACAGCTGGTAAGCTTGTCGGTAAGAATAGCGTTACTTTATATAGACCATTCTTATTATTTCTATTATCAATTATCTGTTGTTATAGTTTATCCTGCCGAGGTTCTGTAGTTGCGGTGGGGAGTTATGTTTCCCGCTGGGACAATGTTCGATTGTCTCACTCCGCTGGTTTTCAGGTGGCCGAGGTAGATGTGGTCGTGGTCGTGGTGTTGCGTCCGAGCAGCTTGAAGAGAAGTAGAAGGCAAGTGATGGATATGTTGCTGTTTTGGACATTTTGTAGTAGAGTCTAGAGTCATCCCTATACTCTCAGGTCCTTGGCAGTGTTTTGACGATGTTTTACGATAAACGATCGATGATGTTGGTATATCCTGTTGTTGGCCGGATGTGGGCCTTTCTGTATATGAACAGGTGGTGAACTCATGTGATAGATGAACAGCTATTTATGTAAGCTGTAGACACGCATCAGATCTCGTGCATGTATGCATATGACATGTTTCTGTGCAGGATGAGGACTGGAAAGTAATAGTTTCACAGTTTATCTGTTTCCCGCAATCAGTTTTAATCAACCCGTGTTTTCATAATCTGTGGTTATGGTGATTTCCGCACGTTTTCGCGTAACACCTCATTATCTGTATGATAATGGGATGTGTTGCCACAGATATCACAATGTTATATTAGGGTTATAAGAATCCAATTATGATAATTAAGCTTATTCAACTTATTAAGCAAGTTTAGGGGCCTTACATGTCAGATCTTCACAGATCACAAGAACTTGAAATATATCTTTTCACAACATGAGTTGAATATGAGGCAGCACTATTGGATGGAGTTAATTAAAGATTATGATTTCATGATTGACTATCATCTGGGAAAGGCAAATGTCGTGGCAGACACCTTGAGTAGGAAATCTTCATCTATGGATAAGGGTTTGTTGAGTTCTTTGATGTGTCACAAGTGAGACATGTTGGTCTCCTTGCATCAGATGAATCTCAAGTTAGAAGTCTCTTTGTTAGCTGGTTTGTTGGCACAATTACAATTGAAGCCTTTGCTGAGGTAACAGATCAAAGAAGCTCAAAAGATAGATATGGTGACACAACATATTAGATTAGAGTTCAGTTGTGAGAAGCGTGATGGTTTTCACAAGAAAGAAGATGGGGTAGTATGTTATCATCACAAGATAATAGTTCTTGACGAAGATAACTTGAGGAAGATGGTACTAGAAGAAGCTCATACATCTATGTATTCAATGCACCCAGGTAGTATCAAGATGTATTACAACCTGAAGGATATGTAGTAGTGGCCAGGATTGAAGAGAGGTGTAGATGAGTTCGTTGCAAGATGTGTTGTGTGCCAGCAAGTCAAAGCCGAGCATCAGAAGCTTGTAGGAACATTGCAATCATTGCCTATACCTCAGTGGAAATGGGATCATGTGACCATAAACTTTGTGGTTGGTCTACCTAGGACAGCCAAAGGTTATGATTCCATTTGGGTGATCATTGACAGGTTGACCAAGTCGGCACATTTCCTCCCTGTGAAGACAATGTTCACAGCAGAGAAGCTTGCTCAAGTCTATGTTGAGGAGATAGTGTGTTTGTACGATGTCCCAGCTACTATCATATCTGATAGAGGTCCTTAGTTTACAAGTCACTTTTGGGAGTGACTGCATACAACTTTGGGTACGCAGTTGAAATTTAGCACTACTTTCCACCCACAAATAGATGGTCAGCCTTAAAGGACCATTCAAATCTTGGAGTATCTATTGAGGGCTTGTGTTCTTCAGTTCTTAGCAAGTTGGGACATACACCTCAGTCTGATAGAGTTCTCCTATAATAATAGCTATATGAGAAGTATTGACATGGCACCATATGAGGCGTTGTATGGGAGACAATGTAGATCTTCGTTGTGTTAGTATGAAATAGGGGAGTATCATCTTCTAGGTCTTGAGTTTGTGCAGCAGATGACGGAGAAGATGAAAGTGATACAACAAAAATTGAAAGCAGCACAGGGCAGATAGAAGTCGTATGCAGACAATGGTCATAGACCCTTGGAGTTCCAAGTGGGAGACAAAGTATATCTGAGGATCTCTCCCTAGAAAGTTGTTTTGAGGTTTGGGAAGAAGGGTAAGTTGGCTCCCAGGTTTATGTGACCTTACCTAGTTGTGGCACAAGTCAGGAAGGTGGCCTATAAGTTGGATTTACCACCTAAGTTGCACAGGCTGCATCCGTTGTTCCATGCTAGTATGTTGAGGAATATCTAAATACAGAAGCAGTGTTACATCCTATGGATGTAGAGCTTGATGAGTATGTGACCTATGTGGAAGGTTTAGTGTTGATCCTTGATCATAGGGTGAAGAGGTTGAAGAGGAAGGATCTTGTGCTTGTGAAGGTTCTTTGGCATCATCGTGGTGTTGAGGAAATCACGTGGGTGCTCGAAGAGGATATGAGGAGGAAGTACCTGTAACAACCCTGACTTGGGTTATGATGTAACCCTATTTGTTTTGGCTAATAAAGTTGCTTACAACTTTAATATAATCCTCTAAGGTGTTTTTTTATCATGTGACACACTCATGTTTCAAGTTTGGTCCCGATTGAATGTTGTTTGAGCAATTTTCCTTTGTTTTGGACCAAAGTGCAATTTACCCAAATTGAGGGTCTATAATGCAAAATGTCACATGTTGAACATGACTAATGTGTTTTAGCATCATTATTGAGAGAATTATGCAAGGTGGTGGCTTGTGGAAAGTCTAAATTCCAAGTTTGAACTTGTTTGAACAATGTTGGTACCTTGTGCACCAATTTTGGTACAAATTGTAATTTACCAAAAATATGGGGTTGATATGCAAATTACCACCTCTAGAGTGTTACCACTTCCTATATGTATCATTTAGAGGAGAGAGAATGAATTAGACACCAAGTTTGACTCCATTATGAATGATGGTAATCTTGGTGAAGAAATGACCAAGAAAAGGGTTGAATTTGGAAGCTTAACTTGAGTTGTATCAAGTTGAAAAGCTTATATATGAGTGCCTATCGGCCATGGAGCCCAAAGAGGTGTCCCATACCGTTTTGTGAACTCTTGGAAAAGTCCATATCGTGCAAAGCACCTCAAGGAGGTGAGGTGTGTCGGCCAACAAGTTTCCTTAGAAAAAGTGTATCGGCTTGACATGAAATAGTGATTAAACCTAGATAACTTATCCAAATGGATAAGTAATGGACGAAATTGCATCTCTAGATGATCCTCAACTGTTTTTCAAGACAATATAAATGATGGTGCATGCATTTACACGTGTCACCCATGCATGACATGTGGCACCTACTAGCTCAAAATGTTGACACCTCATTTTTGCCTTTCTTCATGATCAGCAAGTATATATACCCCTAGTTTGACCCCTTCATGGAATTTTTCAACCCTTACCACCCTCCTACCTTGTGTTATCGTGCATGGGTCTCTTGTATCGTGCAGGAGAGCAAGCATATCGTTCATAGGTCCTTGGATATTTCCCATAGCAAAAGCATATCGGCCAAGTAGGTGAAATTGGCCATATAAGGTGATATCGGCCAATAGGGTGAAGAGTTGAGTGCCATATCGTGCAAGTGAGTGCCATATCATGCAAGAGGGCTGGCATATCATGCAAGGGCACAAGGGTATCATGCATAGGCCTTGGGTATCGTCCATAGCAAGTGTATCGGCCATACCATGTTGATATTGTCCATAACAAGTTGATATCGGCCAATTGAAGTGATTTTGGCCATAAGTGAGGGGGTATCGGACACAAGCAAGGTTGTGTCGGCCAAGAGGAAGTCCATATCGCCCAAGAGTGGTGGGTGTCAGACAAGGAACTAAGGAACTCAAAACTTAACCCTAAGGTGAGGATAAGATCATCTTCAACATTGGTTTGAAGCTTGAATTTAGGGTTTTGATCTTCCTTTCTTTTCTTCTTCACCAATTGCTTATCCATGGTGATTCTTTGCATATAGAGGAGTTGTGAAGTCCATCTTCAACCTTAGGAACGTGGAGCTTTGGATCTTGGAGCTTTGAAGTCGTTCTTAAGGCGGGTTGTATAACTTGAACTCAACCATGTTTTTATTCTTCACCTAAATTGTTATATTTAGTGAAATACTTTTAATTCTGAAATTTCCTGAAATAGTTGATGAAATTATGAGTTCAAGTAATTTCTTAGACCTGTTGCCATGAACTATAACAGTTAGAACAAAGGTCTAGAACTTGAAGATGATGGTATCACCTTATAAAAGTGATATCGGGTGCAAGCATACAAGAAAAAACCTTTAACCCGATATGATGATGCACCTACTTTACTTGAACGATATGGATATAAATGAATACATTGTTTCACGATATGGGGGTGTAGTATACACCTCTTGCAGGATAGGGAGTCAAGTATAGACTCCATGCACGATACAAGGTTGAATGAATACTTAAAAGTTGACATGAAACCCTAATTTGGGTAACCCGATATAAGTGAAGTGTAACAAGTTCTATTGCATGACATAGTTGCATGACATGGTGGCACGATATGGTAGCCCGATACACAACCCTAGTTGATGTCTATCCCAACATGGGTGATACATATAAACCCCTCTAGCCCAATATGAATGGTGTGTATATACTTCTAGCCCGATATGGTGGTGCCTATACACCTATAATCTGATATGGTGAACATATGCACACCCTTAACCCGAGACACCTTGTAAAGGTGAGGGAAAGATACCCTTAGTAGTGATGAGTGAAACACCAAGTAATGGTAAGGCTAATACCTTGATAGGTGAAACACCTAGAGTGGTTGATAATGGAGAACCTTATATTAATAATGTCTCAACCTGAGATAAGTCCATATCAATTGATGATGGTTGGACAATTCAAATGTATGACTTATGATCAATACACTACAAAATGAATGTGATGGGCTAGTGAATAAAGTATTAGGATGGGAAATACCCTAATACAAGATAAGTTGACGAGTTTAAATAAGTTAAAAGTGATGAGGGAAGTGATACATCAAGACATGATATATATATCACATCCAGCATTTCAAGGTTTATGTACCTTGATGCACCTTAAATCCAATATACTTGGATGAGTAACACATGAAGTGTGTTATGTCAATTGTTACATTGAGATGTAATAAGTTTAATACACTTTGATAAGTGTGGGCTAACATACCTTGAGAAAGGGTTAAGCCAAGTTAATAAAGAATGATGTAATCATACCCTGATAAGGATGAGAGAGGAACTCATACCTTGTGTTGATGATTCATTTACTGATAAATGATGAGAATAAATAAGTATGATTGAATACTTATGATATTAATGTATGCTCCTAGATGTGTGGAGCAATGAATTATAGTTTGGATTGATAATATGAACTTGAAACCCTATTCGGCTATAAAGGGGAAACCCTAACCCTAATAGTTGTTGCCTAGTGAGAGGTGACAAGATGTTTAATGGCCTTGTGAGTCATGTGGATAGTTGTTGCCTAGTGAGAGGTGACAAGATGTTTAATGGGACTTGTGAGCCATGTGAATAGTTGTTGCCTAGTGAAAGGTGACAAGATGATTAATGGGCCTAGTGATCCATGTGAATAATTGTTTCCTAATGAGAGGTGACAAGATGCTTATATCTAATGTAAGGAATGGTAATGTGCAAAATAAACTAAGGGAAATGGAAACCAGTAACTTCATAATAATAATAAATGGTTATAATAATAATGAAATCTTGATCATACATGCTTTATGCTAATAGCCAAATAAGGGCTATAGTGTTTTGAATATGCTTAAAGGAGATAAGAGGAACACTTGTAGTACTTAAAGAATGTGAATTGATATAATGGCTTGCCCCAAGGTATAATGCCTAGTAAAAGGATGTGATAACCAATGATGAGTTTAAGGGATGGATATCCCATAACAAATGTGTAATCAGGAGTGGTTAGAGTCCACTGCCTGGCTGTGTAATCAGGAGTGGTTAGAGTCCACTGCCTGGCTGTGTAATCAGGATTGGTTAAAGTCCAATACCTGGCAGAGGCATAAAGCCTGTAATCAGGATTGGTTGCGGACCAATACCTGGCAGAGGCATGAAGCCTATAATCAGGAGTGGTTAGAGTCCACTGCCTGGTGGTATAATCAGGATTGGTTAAAGTCCAATACCTGGAAGAGGCATGAAGCATGTAATCAGGAGTGGTTAGAGTCCACTACCTGGATGTGTAATAAGGATTGGTTAAAGTCCAATACCTGGCAGAGGTGTAAAGCCTGTAATCAGGATTGGTTGCGGACCAATACATGGCAGAGGCGTGAATCCTGTAATTAGGAGTGGTTAGAGTCCACTGCCTAGCTGTGTAATCAGGAGTGGTTAGAGTCCACTGCCTAGCTATCTAATTAGGATTGGTTAAAGTCCAATACTTGGCAGAGGCGTAAAGCCTATAATCAGGATTGGTTGCGGACCAATACCTGGCAGAGGTATGAAGCCTGTAATTAGGAGTGGTTAGAGTCCACTTCCTGGCGGTGTAATCAGGATTGGTTAAAGTCCAATACCTGGAAGAGGTGTGAAGCCTGTAATCAGGAATGGTTAGAGTCCACTGTCTGGCTGTGTAATCAAGATTGGTTAAAGTCCAATACCTGGCAGAGGCGTAAAACCTGTAATCAAGATTGGTTGCGGACCAATACCTGGCAGAGGCGTGAAGCCTGTAATCATGAGTGGTTAGAGTCCACTTCCTGGCTGTGTAATCAGGATTGGTTAAAGTCCAATACCTGGCAGAGGCATAAAGCCTGTAATCAGGATTGGTTGCAGACCAATACCTGGCAGAGGCATGAAGCCTATAATCAGGAGTGGTTAGAGTCCACTGCCTGGATGTGTAATCAGGATTGGTTAAAGTCCAATACCTGGCAGAGGCGTAAAGCATGTAATCAGGATTGGTTGTGGACCAATACCTGGCAGAGGCATGAAGCCTGTAATCAGGAGTGGTTGGAGTCCACTACCTGGCGGTGTAATCAGGATTGGTTAAAGTCCAATACCTGGAAGAGGCATGAAGCCTATAATAACACAGGATTGGTTAAATCCCAATGCATGGAATAATGCATATGATTGGCATAGTCCAATGCTTGGACATGATATAGTGATGTATACTCATATGACTGGTACAATTCAATACTTGGTTAGCAGATTGGCTGAGGCCAACAGATAGAAATGAGAATGATTAATGGATGACATACCATGATAATGAGCATCACTGGATAAGCTTGAGATAGTATGATGGTTAAATGATATATGTGTTCTCCATATCCCTTATAAAGTGAATAGATGAATTACTACTCTATCATAGACTGCTGCCATGCTTTAAAATATGAGAATGTTCTAAACTGCTTATCCTCTGCTCAGTTTAATACTATTTAACTGTGATAATAACATTGTTGGCGGAGAGTTATATCTCTCGCTAGGGCAATTTTCAATTGTCTCACCCCGTGGGATCCAAATTTTTAGGTGGACGTGCACGAGGAGGTGAAGACCTTTTTACAGAGGAGGAACAACAGTTGAGGCAGCAGTGATAGCTCAGGTTGAGTGTACTGTCTGTCATGTCTTGTAGATAGAAGTCCTATGTGTCATCTCTGTACTCTCAGGTCCTTGGAGTTGGTTCGTTATGGTTTCATGAACGATCTGAGGATTTGGCTTGTAAGCCTCGAGGTTTTATGTTGCTTCATTATATGTTTTGACAAAGCAACTATTGTATGTTATCCTCGAGAAGAGACGGTAAAGTGTATGTACAATGTGAAAAATGATGTATATAAAGTTTTGGTTCTGCCTTAAAGAGTTTTCCTAGAAATGGATCTCTTTGCAAAATGGTTTTAATTTTTAGTGATTTTTGTTAATCCACTAGTAATGTTTTAAATTCCGCTTAATTAGTAACGATTTTTCTATCGGTTTGGCGACTGTCGTTACAAGTTTGGTATCAGAGCTTAAGGTTCGCTGAGTCTACAGAGACATAAGACTAAGTTGTTGAGAACTAGAATTTATATTATGTTCAGTATTCTTTTAAATGCTCTATAATTGCTCTTATATGTGTGAAAAAGGATGAGGTATAGAAGAGATGCCTGGATAAAATCTAGAAATGTTAAATCATGTGTTGGTTATTATACGAAAAGTCAGAAATATGATAGTAAACAAAGTGCATACTACTTAATCTCAGTACTTGTATACCCTGGCCAGGTATATAATTATTGGAGATAAGGTGAGTATGGAACTCTTAGATTGTTATCTTTCTGATTACTCTGATCAAGTAGTCATTCTGAGACAATCTAGTGAGTATAATGAAATTGGAAATATGGTATGGACATGTATATCACATCCTAAGTGCAATAAAGTGGAATCTGAGATGATCTCAGATCAATCAGTATGTATGAGGAAATGAAAAGTATAATCCTCATGATAAGAGAATGAGAACAAGGGAGATGATCCCTATCAGATAAAGCATGTGTGAATAGTAAATATCTTTTCCCATGATGTGGAAATGGGAAATGTGATAAAATCACAAAATGCTCATGAACATGTTAGACAATAACAAAGAAAAGGAATAATGACATGTAATCATCCTTATAATTCCTATGCTGATGGCAAGGAACCTAGGATGAAACATGAGTAAATGACTCATGAATAGTTGAAAGTTCATGTAATAATCAAAAGAGATGCTAACCTCTTCTCTTTGATAAACAACCCTGGATGATGATGGGGTGATAAAAGGAATATGTTCCTTAGTGTTCTTTCTTTTTAGGGACATGGAAATCAAGTGGGTCTTATGACGCTTGATGTGCATAAGTTAAAAATGTTCAATTGATGGATACTTAGAATAGTATAAGTTTGTCTTGGACTTTGGTTCCAAAATAAAGATATGTGTAACAAGTAATGTCCCAAGATGAAAGAAAGATGAGGATGTGATGAGTTTTTGACACATGTGATAGATATCTAAGTAAGGAATCCCAGTATGTAAAATGTGTCAGGTGGTATGAGAAAGTGAAAACATAAACTCCTAATCAGATGATTTATGTTGGTTGCCTAGGATGGCCAACTGTGAAATCCGTCTAGTTACATGAAATAGTATGGACGTCATATGTTAGGGGTTTATGCTCTGCATAAACATAACATTGATGAGAATGATTTACTTGAAGGAATAACTACACAGTCGATAATGAAAAAGACAGTGGAATGTGTGCCTTGTGTGACAGATTTAATGATAACTCTATGTGGAAGAACTTTGCGTTGATCAAAGTTCTATGGAATCTCCATAACATTAAGATGTTATATGGAGACTTGATGATATGATGAATGAATAATATGTGTTTCCCTTTACCTGGGATTTCGGGGACGAAATCCTTGTTAGGGGTTTATAACTTGTAACAACCCTGACCTGGGTTATGAGGTAACCCTATTTTTTTTGGCTAATAAAGTTGCTTAGAACTTTAATATAATCCTCTAAGGTGTTTTGTTATCATGTGAGACACTCATGTTTCAAGTTTGGTCCCGATTGAATGTTGTTTGAGCAATTTTCCTTTGTTTTGGACCAAAGTGAAATTTACCCAAATTGAGGGTCTATAATGCAAAATGTCACATGTTGAACATGACTCATGTGTTGTAGCATCATTTTTGAGAGAATGATGCAAGGTGGTGGCTTGTGGAAAGTCTAAATTCCAAGTTTGAACTTGTTTGAACAATGTTGGTACCTTGTGCACCAATTTTGGTACAAATTGTAATTTACCCAAAATATGGGGTTTATATGCAAATTAACACCTATAGAGTGTTACCACTTCCTATATGTATCATTTAGAGGAGAGAGAATGAATTAGTAACCAAGTTTGATTCCATTATGAATGATGGTAATCTTGGTGAAGAAATGACCAAGAAAAGGGTTGAATTTGGAAGCTTAACTTGAGTTGTATCAAGTTGAAAAGCTTATATATGAGTGCCTATCGGCCATGGAGCCCAAAGAGATGTCCCGTATCATTTTGTGAACTCTTGGCAAAGTCCATATCGTGCAAACCACCTCAAGTAGGTGAGGTGTGTCGGCCAAAAAGTCCATAGAAAAAGTGTATCGGCTTGACATGAAATAGTGATTAAAACCTAGATAACTTATCCAAATGGATAAGTAATGGACGAAATTGCATCTCTAGATGATCCTCAACTGTTTGCAAGACAATATAAATTATGGTGCATGCATGGACACGTGTCACCCATGCATGACACGTGGCACCTACTAGCTCAAAATGTTGACACCTCATTTTTGCCTGTCTTCATGATCAACAAGTATATATACCCCTAGTTTGACCCCTTAATGGAATGTTTCGACCCTTACCACCCTCCTACCTTGTGCTATCGTGTATGGGTCTCTTGTATCGTGCAGGAGAGCAAGCATATCGTTCATAGGTCCTTGGATATTTCCCATAGCAAAAGCATATCGGCCAAGTAGGTGAAATTGGCCATATAAGGTGATATCGGCCAATAGGGTGAAGAGTTGAGTGCCATATCATGCAAGTGAGTGCCATATCGTGCAAGAGGGTTGGCATATCGTGAAATGGCACAAGGGTATTGTGAATAGGCCTTGGGTATTGGCCATAGCAAGTGTATCGGCCATAACATGTTGATATTGTCCTTAGCAAGTTGATATCAACCAATTGAAGTGATTTTGGCCATAAGTGAGGGGGTATCGGCCACAAGCAAGGTTGTGTCGGCCAAGAGGAAGTCCATATCGCCCAAGAGTGGTGGGGTGTCGGACAAGGAGCTAAGGAACTCAAAACTTAACCCTAAGGTGAGGATAAGATCATCTTCAACATTGGTTTGAAGCATGAATTTAGGGTTTTGATCTTCCTTTCTTTTCTTCTTCACCAATTGCTTATGCATGGTGATTCTTTGCATATAGAGGAGTTTTGAAGTCCATCTTCAACCTTAGGAACGTGGAGCTTTGAATTCATTCTTAAGGCGGGTTATATAACTTGAACTCAACCATGTTTTTATTCTTCACCTAAATTGTTATAATTAGTGAAATACTTTTAATTCTGAAATTTCCTGAAATACTTGATGAAATTATGAGTTCTAGTAATTGCTTAGACCTGTTGCTATGAACTATAACAGTTAGAACAAAGGTCTAGAGCTTGAAGATGATGGTATCACCTTATAAAAGTGATATCGGGTGCAAGCATACAAGAAAACACCATTAACCCGATATGATGATGCACCTACTTTACTTGAACGATATGGATATGAATGAATACATTGTTGCACGATATGGGGGTGTAGTATACACCTCTTGCACGATAGGGAGTCAAGTATAGACTCCATGCACGATACAAGGTTGAATGAATACTTAAAAGTTGACATGAAACCCTAATTTGGGTAACCCGATATAAGTGAAGTATAACAAGTACTATTGCATGACATAGTTGCACGACATGGTGGCACGATATGGTAGCCCTATACACAACCCTAGTTGATGGCTAGCCCAACATGGGTGATACATATAAACCCCTCTAGCCCAATATGAATGGTGTGTATATACTTCTAGCCCGATATGGTGGTGCCTATACACCTATAATCCGATATGGTGAACATATGCACACCTTTAACCCGTGACGCCTTGTAAAGGTGTGGGAAAGATACCCTTAGTAGTGATGAGTGAAACACCAAGTAATGGTATGGCTAATACCTTGATAGGTGAAACACCTAGAGTGATTGATAATGGAGAACCTTATATTAATAATGTCTCAACCTGAGATAAGTCCATATCAATTGATGATGGTTGGACAATTCAAATGTATGACTTATGATCAATACACTACAAAATGAATGTGATGGGCTAGTGCATAAAGTATTAGGATGGGAAATACCCTAATACAAGATAAGTTTACGAGTTTAAGTAAGTTAAAAGTGATGAGGGAAGTGATACATCAAGACATGATATACATCACATCCAGCATTTCTAGGTTTATGTACCTTGATGCACCTTAAATCCAATATACTTGGATGAGTAACACATGAAGTGTGTTATGTCAATTGTTACATTTAGATGTAATAAGTTTAATCCACTTTGATAAGTGTGGGCTAACATACCTTGAGAAAGGGTTAAGCCAAGTTAATAAAGTATGATGTAATCATACCCTGATAAGGATGAGAGAGGAACTCATACCTTGTGTTGATGATTCATTTAATGATAAATGATGAGAATAAATAAGTATGATTGATTACTTATGATATTAATGTATGCTCCTAGAAGTGTGGAGCAATGAATTAGGGTTTGGATTGATAATATGAACTTGAAACCCTATTCGGCTATAAAGGGGAAACCCTAACCCTAATAGTTGTTGCCTAGTGAGAGGTGACAAGATGTTTAATGGCCTTGTGAGCCATGTGGATATTTGTTGCCTAGTGAGAGGTGACAAGATGTTTAATGGGCCTTGTGAGCCATGTGAATAGTTGTTGCCTAATGAAAGGTGACAAGATGATTAATGGGCCTGGTGAGCCATGTGAATAATTGTTTCCTAATGAGAGGTGACAAGATGCTTATATCTAATGTAAGGAATGGTAATGTGCAAAATAAACTAAGGGAAATGGAAACCAGTAACTTGATAATAATAATAAATGGTTATAATAATAATGAAATCTTGATCATACATGCTTTATGCTAATAGCCAAATAAGGGCTATAGTGGTTTGAATATGCTTAAAGGAGATAAGAGGAACACTTGTAGTACTTAAAGAATGTGAATTGATATAATGGCTTGCCCCAAGGTATAATGCCTAGTAAGAAGATGTGATAACCAATGATGAATTTAAGGGATTGATATCCCATAACGAATGTGTAATCAGGAGTGGTTAGAGTCCACTGCCTGGCTGTGTAATCAGGAGTGGTTAGAGTCCACTGCCTGGCTGTGTAATCAGGAGTGGTTAGAGTCCACTGCCTGGCTGTGTAATCAGGATTGGTTAAGTCCAATACCTGGCAGAGGCATAAAGCCTGTAATCAGGATTGGTTGTGGACCAATACCTGGCAGAGGCATGAAGCCTGTAATCAGGAGTGGTTAGAGTCCACTGCCTGGCGGTGTAATGAGGATTGGTTAAAGTCCAATACCTGGCAGAGGCATGAAGCCTGTAATCAGGAGTGGTTAGAGTCCACTTCCTGGATGTGTAATCAGGATTGGTTAAAGTCCAATACATGGAAGAGGCATAAAGCCTGTAATCAGGATTTGTTGCGGACCAATACCTGGCAGAGGCGAGAAGCCTATAATCAGGGGTGGTTAGAGTCCACTTCCTGGATGTGTAATCAGGAGTGGTTAGAGTCCACTGCCTGGCTGTCTAATCAGGATTGGTTAAAGTTCAATACTTGGCAGAGGCGTAAAGCCTGTAATCAGGATTGGTTGCGGACCAATACCTGGCAGAGGTATGAAGCCTATAATCAGGAGTGGTTAGAGTCCACTTCCTGGCGGTGTAATCAGGATTGGTTAAAGTACAATACCTGGAAGAGGCGTGAAGCCTGTAATCAGGAGTGGTTAGAGTCCACTGCCTGGCTATGTAATCAGGATTGGTTAAAGTCCCATACCTGGAAGAGGCGTAAAGCCTGTAATCAGGATTGTTTGCGGACCAATACCTGGCAGAGGCGTGAAGCCTGTAATCAGGAGTGGTTAGAGTCCACTGCCTGGCTGTGTAATCAGGATTGGTTAAAGTCCAATACCTGGCAGAGGCGTAAAGCCTGTAATCAGGATTGGTTGCGGACCAATACCAGGCAGAGGCATGAAGCCTGTAATCAGGAGTGGTTAGAGTCCGCTGCCTGGATGTGTAATCAGGATTGGTTAAAGTCCAATACCTGGCAGAGGCGTAAAGCCTGTAATCAGGATTAGTTGCGGACCAATACATGTTAGAGGCATGAAGCCTGTAATCAGGAGTGGTTAGAGTCCACTGCCTGGCGGTGTAATCAGGATTGGTTATAGTCCAATACCTGGCAGAGGCATGAAGCCTATAACAACATAGGATTGGTTAAATCCCAATGCCTAGAATAATGCATATGATTGGCATAGTCCAATGCTTGGACATGATATAGTGATGTATACTCATATGACTGGTACAATTCAATATTTGGTTAACAGATTGGCTGAGGCCAAAAGATAGAAATGAGAATGATTCATGGATGACATACCATGATAATGAGCATCACAGGATAAGCTTGAGATAGTATGATGGGTAAATGATATATGTGTTCTCCATATCCCTTATAAAGTGAATAGATGAATTACTGCTCTATCATAGACTGATGCGATGCTTTAAAATATGAGAATGTTCTAAACTGCTTATCCTCTGCTCAGTTTAATACTATTTAACTGTGATGATAACATTGTTGGCGGAGAGTTATATCTCTCGCTGGGGCAATTTTCAATTGTCTCACTCCCGTGGGATCCAAATTTTTAGGTGGACGTGCACGAGGAGGTGAAGACCTTTTTACAGAGGAGGAACAATAGCTGAGGCAGCAGTGACAGCTCAGGTTGAGGGTATTGTCTGTCATGTCTTGTAGATAGAAGTCCTATGTGTCATCTCTGTACTCTCAGGTCCTTGGAGTTGGTTCATTATGGTTTCATGAATGATCTGAGGTTTTGGCTTGTAAGCCTCGAGGTTTTATGTTGCTTCATTATATGTTTTGACAAAGCAACTATTGTATGTTATCCTCGAGAAGAGATGGTAAAGTGTTTGTATAATGTGAACAATGATGTATATAAAGTTTTGGTTATGCCTTAAAGAGTTTTCCTAGAAATGGATCTCTTTGCAAAATGGTTTTAATTTTTAGTGATTTTTGTTAATTCTCTGGTAATGTTTTAAATTCCGCTTAATTAGTAACGATTTGTCTATCGGTTTGGCGATTGTCGTTACAGTACCCTTCTCTTTTGTCTTAAGATTTCAGGGGTAAAATCCCTTTTAGGGGCTCATGGTTTGTGAGGATCCTGACCCTATGTTTTAGGCTAACCCTATTTGTTTTGGTTAAGCATGTTGCTTAGCTCCTTACTCTAATCATCTAAGATGTAATTAGGCCATGTTGGAGGTATGTGTTCCTTGATTGAAGCTTATTTGTGTTTTGTGGAGAGGTGTTTGGTGCAAACTACAATTCGCCCAAGATAGGGGTTGATGTGCAAGTTTGCCACCTCTAGAGTGCACCTTATCTCTCTTGGCATCATCTAGAGGAGAAAAGAAGGGTTAGCTACCTTGTTTTGGCCTTGGTTGAGTGGTGACATCCTTGGTGAAGTTTTGGGTACATGTTTGAGGTGTGCTTTGCTCTTTTGAGTGTTGTCTCAGATTTGAGAGCCTTCGTGAGACCATGTATCAGTTTGCAGTTGCCTTGAGGAGGCTTGGTATCAGTTTGTGGCACCTTGAGGATCACCACGTTGGGTTTTTGTGACTCTAGAGGAGTGTTATATTGTCTTGTGACCTAAGGTTTCATCCCTATCGATTCGTGAAGGGGGTGGAAGGGTGTGTCAATCTTGACCTTCCTTAGTGGACAAGTTGGCGAGACATAGGTTCTATCACCTTGTTGCATGGCATGGCATGTCTCCTTTCTTCTTGGACAAGTGTCTTCTAGGGTCCTAAGGTGGTGAAACCTTCCCCTTGCTCTCTCTCTAGCCATGTATATATACCTCTTCCTTCTCATGCAATTGAACCCTTTTAGCAATCCTTGTTTGCTCTCCTTGGTGGTTGACCTCGAGCTTGAAGAGCACTCTCCCTTAGATCTTGGTGGACAAGCTAGAAGCTTGTAGTTCATTCTTTCATCTTGTTTGTTGTTAATCCATGGTTTTCGAGCTTTCCTTCTCTTCTTCTTTCTTCTTCTCATCCATAGATCTTAGTACCTTCTTTTCTATGATAGTGAGGCTAATCCTTAAGAGATGGTATGACTGATACACTTTCTCTTACACCTCTAGGATGGTATCCTTTGTTGTGCCTTGGCTGACACCCTCTCATAGTGGTATTGAGCTGATACCAAGTGATGATAAACGGATACTTATCTTTGATTGGTAGGTTGATACCCAACCTAGGTTGGTTGCCCGATATTTAGGGTCAGTCGATACCTTATCTTAGTGGGGTGGCCGATACCATATCTTAGTGTGGTGGCTGATACCCTAACCCTAACCGATACCCCTATGTGGTGTAGTGATGCATCTTGTTGATGCTAGGGTTACATGGAGTGATGTGATACCGTATGGTGTAATCATGTGTATGATGTTGAAAGCTATACCTCAACATGTTTTATAATGATAATAAAAAAACATGCTTCTATATCTTATAACACATCTCATAATGATGAGGAAGTAATAACCTAAGGATGTGATGCAATGATTTTGAGTCGCATTTATAGACTTGTTTTACTCGCATTTTATGCGATTATTGGTCATTTTGGTGGTTAATATTGCATAATTCACTTACTTTAGTCTATGACCCTTCTCAACATCAATTTTCTATTATTTTATTATTTTGAGCATAAATGATTACAATTATGGGTTTTATCTCAGCTTATGTGGTTTTGTTTTGCAATTTCAGGAAAAATGCATATTTGTAGTTGTGGATACCATCGACGGCTGTCGATACTATCGACCCATCCACAGGCAGCCAGCCGCAAGGAGAAGCACAAAGTCGATACCATCGACAGGGAAGTCGATGGTATCGAATTATCATCAGGTTGCTCATGAGCAGACAGTCGATACTATCGACCCAAAAGTCGATACTATCGACACGTGGAGTTTCAGTGATAGAAAAGGGATAAAACTGATGCCTAAGGTTGTCGATACCATCGACCCTCGTCGATGGTATCGATTCAGCATTAGGCGCAACAAAGAAAAGAAAAGAAAACTTGCTGATATCGTGCAGAGTCGATACCATCGACCCGCGTCGATGGTATCGACACCGTCAGATTAAAGTTTGTTTCAGATCGATCCAAATCTGACGGTTGTGATATTTTTGCAACTTAACTCGGTGATTATACCTAATGACGGCGGCCAAGAGCAGGGTATCACATCATTAGCCGTTGCACGCGTCCTGAGAAGGTGTGGAGAGAAGAACGGAGCCCAGAAGCACGCCCCATCTGTTCTGGAAGCCGAAGAAGACGTTTCCACCGCTGAAAGGTTGTAGATCGTGTATTCTACGCCAAGGAATGCTTGGATCTTCTCCGTTAAGGGGTTTCATTACTTATTCACATTTTTCTCCATGTTTCCCCTTTTCTCAACCATGTTTTGCTCTGAGATGAACATGAGGGGCTAATCCCATTTATCTTTAGGACCGGGAGTAGCCCGGGGAAGCATTGTATGACATTTTTATCATAGTAATTCATATTTTATCTCTTAAATCCGTGATATGATTTCGTTTTCTCAATTATATTGTTATGATTGATCACCATAATGATAATCTAATGCCTTTAATTACTTTGAAAGAAGAATTAACAGTTGAAAAGAGATCAAATTCACATTAATTAACAAATCCCTTGAACAAGGTGATGTAAGATTAATGGTGGAAACCCAGAGGTCGATTCTAATGCACCTAGTTTAGGGTATAGGTTACTACGATGGTGGAATCGACCTAGACTTAGGTAGTGAATTGTACCACGACAGTTGGCAATTCTTACTATAGGCCACTACCCGGATTGAGAGATGAACCTGAATTATTATATGGAAATTCATACAATGAAAACCCACGGTGAAACCGCAATCCTAAAGATCTCCACTTGAATTGATTAAACTAAACATTTAATCAATTGCTTTGTTTTGTTTTATTTTCTTTTATTTTTAAAACAACTCTCAGAACCTTTTAATTGGCCTAGCTGATTATGTGTAGTTAGTAATAGTCTATCGATAATTCAGTGTCCCTGAGTTCGACTCGGGCCTCACAAGGGCCTATACTACATTGACGCGTGCACTTGCGTTCGACGCACGGTAAAATTGTGTCATGTTTTTTCCGCCGTTGTCTGGGACACTGCAAATTGTCGGCACTACGAGTGCTGCAAGCGGCCACTCTAGGCCACATTTTTATTTTTATTATTTTATATTCATTTTTGAAATTCATAGTTTATCATTCATATTTAGAAATCGTCTAGCACGGTACTGAACCTAAATTATTATTTTGCAGGTACCAGTGAATGGTGAAGACGCGTAGCACCGACTACACGTAGCAATCACCAGAGGTTCCACTGTCGGGACCAGACGACGAGCATAACTCTATTCAAGACCAACCAGACAAAATAGATTTTGATTCAGACACAGAAGCCATGGCAGAAGAGCAGACGGTATGGGAGAAGATAAAGGCTTCTTCCTCCTCCGCTTCAAAGGAGCCAATAAAGAAGGAGGCGGTCAACATTCTGACTTACAAGATTGATCCTGCATTAATAAATCTGGTCAAATCAAATGCATTTCATGGGCTCAAAAATGAAGACTCGATGACTCACATTAGCCAGTTCATGGAGAACTGTGATATGATCAAGATAGACAGGTTTCCACAAGAGACGTTGTACTTGAAGTTGTTTCCCAGCTCTCGGGCGGGAAATGCACGAGAATGGTTACATAATCTTGACGATGAGTATGTGGAATCATTGAACCACATGGTGGAAGTGTTCTTTGAAAGATTCTTTCCGCCCGAGAAGACAAATGATATGATCAGAAAAGTTCATAATTTTAGTCAAAAAGTAGGCGAGACTTACTCCGAGACCTGGGAACGGTTTCAGATCATGCTAAGGAGGTGCCCACATCATGGACTGGATAAGGAAAAGCAGGTTAAAATCTTCTATTTTGCTCTTTTCCGAGCATGATAGAAGTAACTTAGATTCTGCAGGTTCAGGGTTCTTCTTAAACAACAATGGCACAAGGTGATGGGAAATTTAGAAGAATATGGCAAAGAAGCAATCTTGGGGCGATAAAGATGCACCAGAACAAGTGAAAGTCACAGGTGAGTCCAGGGCCATTAAGGAGCTGAATGATAAATTAGACCTTCTAGCCAAGAAATTGCTTTCCAAAGAAGATGCAGAATCCGACAAGGAAGCCCAGGTCAAATTTATGCAACAATAGGGCTATAGAAACAATGATTATGCTTGGAGGAAGGATAGAAAATTCTCATGGAAAGATCCAAACAACTTCCTACAAGATCCAGATGCAAAGCCACAGTCAACAACAGAAGATAAGAGCACCGCGTTGCTTAGTCAAGTGGTGCAACAAAATCAGGAGATGATGAGCATGTTTAGTAAGCAGCTGCAGTCTCAGGGTGAAATCTTGACTAAATTTGGGCAGACATTGCAAAGCCATGGAGTGCAGATGAGGGCATTAGAGACGACTGTGACCCAAATTTCCAATGAAGTGGTAGCCTTAAAGCTTACAAATCAACAAAGACAGGTTGGGAATGCAGATGTTGTTCAAGCACATCATCAAGTAAAGTACATATCTGTGATTACTGAGGTAGAGCCCTCGGTGGTGGAGGTCCAGGATAAAAGCAAAATGATTTTGGATACAGAGGCTACATTGAGAATACCATATCCTCGCAGTCATTATGGACTACCTGGAGGATATATCCCATTCTGGGCACTACGATCGTGCCTGCACCTGGGAAAGAAGAGCAGGTGAAGGCCATGCGTCAGGGTGAAGTTACAATCACTGAGGGAGAGGAGCTGCCTCAAGTTACACCTGTTATAAATGATGTACCAAAGTCTGCGCCAGAGGGTGACATTGAAGCAAGCTTAGGGGAGGAGACCCCAAAAAGCACATATGAGCCACCTCACAAGCCTTTAAATGAGGCAATGGTGTCTTTTCTGGAAAATCAGAGGTCGAAGAAAGAGCATCGACACTACAGGAAGTTCTTGGAGATGTTCAGAAGACTCCATATCAATATTCTGTTAGTGGAAATGATAGAGAAGATTCCCGCATATGGGAGGTTTATCAAGGAAATCATCACCAAGAAAAGGCAGATCAAAGACACAGATGTTTGCTGGGTGAATGAGATGGTGAGTGCAATTATCCATGGGAGTCTACCACAGAAGAGGAAAGATGTGGGGGGTTTCTACATCCCATGTTCTATAGACGGTAAACATTTTCCACAAGCATAGTGTGACTCAGGGGCCAGCATTAATCTTATGCCACTATCCACGTTTCAAAAGCTAGGGATGAAGAAATTAAAGAATCTGCTGCGACTATTGAGTTGGCAGATGGGTCCATTGTCAAGCCATACGGAGTGTGTGAGGATATACTTGTCAAAGTAGACAGGTTTATCTTTCTGGTGGATTTCATTGTTATGGATATGCCGCAACTCAAGGGTTGTGAAATGCTCTTAGGAAGGTTGTTTCAAGCGACGACCGATGTTGTCACTGCCATTGGGAGAGGTACTTTGACCTTGGTAATTGGCCAGGATCGAGTTGAGTTCAAACTGCCACATGATCCCCTAGGCACACTCTCCAAAGCTCCAAAGTGATGAAGCTTGATTCGTCTAGCCTAAGACGTTAAATAAGGGCGCTTGTTGGGAGGCAACCCAACCATTGGTAGTTTTGTTTAGTTCTTTTACATTTGTAAGTTAGTTTGATTCAATTTTGTTTTTTAGTGTAAACAAGGTACCTTGATCGTTTGTTCAATGTGTAGGACTGAGGCAGGGTCGATAGTATCGACCCTTGTGTCGATGGCATCGACAGGGGTACAGTTAGGCGGCTGCAAAAAATTTCTTTGAGTCAATACTATTGATGGCCTCGTCGATGGTATCGACCTACCATCAGGTTGCTCGCCAAAATGAGGTCGATAGTATCGACATGGATGTCGATACTCGCGAGATCTCTGGAGATATTCAGACGAAATGTGTCTCAGTGAAGTTGATACCATCGACGGGCCTGTCGATGGTATCGACCCGGTTACAGACAAGAAGTGGCGGTCGGGCCTCACGAGGGTGTTTCCCTTAGCAGAAGTCGATATTATCGACTTGCGACGATCGTATTGACGCGACACATCACCGATCCGCGAGAGGAAATCAACGGCAATCGCTACATCAAGAGAGTCGATCCGTGGGATGGGTTGATACCATCGACACAAGTCGATGGAATCGACGCATCATCGATCCGGGCCCCCACATCAGGCTATCGACAGTCGTCGATACTAGCGGAAGATCGGATTGCACTATAAGTGTCGATACCATCGACCTGCATCGATGGTATCGACAGGTGCACAACAGCGACAGCCTCAGTTATAAAAGGGAGAGATTGTAGTCATATGACATCACACCTTCAGAGCTTTTGCCCTCCACTTGTGCCGTTCGTATTGCTGTGCGACTGGAGCCTGGCTATGAGCATCCAAGGAGCGAGTTCTTCCCTGAGCCTTCACCGAGCAGAGATTGTCTTCTCCGATCTTCACCAAGCTCCGTCTTCTTTTCCGTCATTCTTTGCGATGATGGTGCGTACAGCCGGTGCTTCTTCTTCATGGGTGGATCCTATGGAGATCCCTGAGTTCATCCCTCCACCTACTGCATCTATTCCTCGCCCGCTGATTGTTCATCCTTCTGCGGAGGTCAAGAAGTTCTATGAGGAGCTGATGAAGAGAAAGATAGAGCCGACCCGCTACGTCGATCGGGACATGGTTCATTATCTTGGGTTCGAGCCCAATCTTGCCTACGTTCTCAAGGGGCAGGCAAGGCATACGGGCAGGAGGCCCGATGAGATGGAATTCCACGCTGACAGTCAACCATACTTCGGTGAATGGTCGACATACAAGGAGCTAGTGGTAGAGTTCATGGTGTCGCTAGACATATGTGTCGTGCCAAATGACGTCATCGCCACTGATCGGGAATGGATCAAGGGCCACGTTTCTTTCCGGCAGTACAAAAATGATTACACTCTCACCCTCAGGCAGTTCAATTCCATCTACAATAGGAATCATGGGAGAGACCAGTACTGGAGGCCAGACAATCAGACTGACTATGATGCTATTTTTGCCGAGCTAGTGATTGTACCTCCGGGCAGATCTGTCAGCTACCATAATGTGACGGTTGTGGATTTTGAGCATCCGTTTGTGCGGGTCCTTCACTGCATGCTCTGCAGCACCTTGTTCACTCGTGGTGACCTATCTCTCAGCAAGTTTCAAGAGAAAGATTTGTTTTTCCTGCACAAGTTGCTGAAGCGAGAAGAGTGTACTTGGGGCGCATTTTTCTTGACGCGCGTGTTGGCCGTTCGAAGGAGTACGCGGAAGGCTCCAATCCACTTTGGAGGGTTCATCACATCGCTGGCCTCCTATCTTGGGTTAAATTTCTTCCAGCTTACTCCCATCTCCAATAGGAGCAAGGTCAACTTGCAGCATCTGCACCGCTCCAACATCATTCTGCTTCGTGATGGCTTGGCATATGCACACTGCCATGTCAATCAAGCATATCAAGAGTGTTCACTTCCAGACCCCGTCTTCAACATCGAGGGCGCTCAGCATTTCAGATGGCCTGTCATAGCCATTGAAGACTCGGAATAAGACGGTGGCAATGACGACAATGACAATGATGGCGACAAGCCTGAAGAGGAAGAGGAGGCTTTCACCCCTCTTCGCGTACGAGTGGCACCTAGGAAGCGTCCCCGCATGCATCCGGGTGCATCTTCATCTTCACAGCCTCCGCCACCTCAGTCCTCTCCTCAAGGAGAGGATGTCTATTCCATGCAGGGGATGTATACAATTCTATAAGAGATCCAGCACACCCAACTGTAGCATACAGCTTCATACGTCAGTATTCAGGATACGACGAACCGGCTGTTAGATAATTAGAGGGACATTTTTGAAAATGAGCGCCTCCTCCTCGACAACCAACAACACATCCACGATAGGTTGCATAGGATGGAGATGCAACAGCAGCCCTTCTATGATCATTATTGGAGGCAGAATTACTTTGGGGGGTATCCACAACCTCCGCCCATGCCCCAGTATGATCCGAGCTTTTAGGGGCAGTACCCATCTTAGGACCCCACGGCCCCGCAGTACCCGCCTCCTCCTGAAGAATGATTGGTATCTCTGTTCCACCATTTTAAGGTTGTTTTTTACTATGAGGCCATAGTCGAATTCAAGCTTGGGGGGGAGTTGGAACAACTCTATCCTTTAGTTTTTATTGTTTTGTCTTTTGTCATTTATTTCTTGTAGTTCTTAGTTGTTTGTAGGATCCACACTCTATCTAGTGTAATTGTGGATGTTTTAAGTCATGTGTCATCTCGTTGCTTGTACATGGAATTAGGGGCAAATTTAAAAAAAAAATAGTGTTTGCAAGCTTGTGTTATTTAACTTTGAGCACATAACTTAAGGAAATAATTGGGTTTGTTAACTCTAAAATAGGAAATCACAACTGTACATTTCTATGATTCATGAAAAGTGGACGGAACTGGTTGTTTGAGCCTAAACTGACCAAATGATAATGAGACTTTAATTTGTAATAAGAGAGAGAAACCTCTTAATTACCACACAGGTCAGTAAGGAGGGACACACAATAATTTTCAAAGGTTTAGTCAATTATTCTTGTGATCTATCCACCCCATTGTTTTCATACTCCACCATAAGAATTGGAAGTATGTTACGGTTTTAATCTCTTTGATTGCATTCCATGTAGATAGGTCTTGCATTGCAACTATTTTCACATAATTTGCATGAAAAAAAAATAGATAAGTATACATGCACATTATCCTTAGGTGCATGTCATTTAGTTGCATAATCATCATTTTCTAACTGCATTCACATTTTTGTGCATAGAGTACATTCTGCATCTTATGTCTTCTGAACATAAAAGGTGATGAACTTCTTCCATACCTTCTGAATGTTTCAAATGTACAAGTTATGCAACAATAAGTGAGCCCGACAAATAATTAGTTATCAGCTATGAAAATAAGGGCTTGAAAAAAAATATAATATAGTTGAAAAAATGATTTTTGAAAAAAAAAGAAGAAAAAAAAAAGTATTGAGAAGCAGTAGAATGAAAGGGAAAAAGGAACATGTTCTCACTACATTTTAAGAATAATAAGTACATGAAGTAGTTCTTTTAGATATTCCATCTCACCTTGAGATGGAATGAAAGTGCATGCATCATTCCACCCAAATGTAGGCATTAGGGCATTTACACTTGCATATGCATCATTTAGGTCATTTTTGCTTTGTGCATGTTAAAATCGTATAATGCTTCCATTTCTTCCATGAGCCACCCTTTCCATCCCCCCGTTGCTTGAATTGGTAGGCCACCGTGATTTTCGCCTCACTCATTAATACCAGGAGAATTGCTTCTATGTAGATGGTAGTTAGGGCGAGCAACGTAGAATAGAAGATCACAAGATGCACCGAGTCTGGACCGGAGAATTTTATTATGTAAATTGCCTTATGTGATAGTGTTCATTATTTTTTAGGTACATATCTTTTATGAATGATTACTGTCGCCTTTAGGGTAATTATCATTCTGTGGTTAGTGAGGGCCAGAATGTGAATGTTCGGCGGGGATCATATGGTGATGGTTGTTGTGACAATCTGTTCTTTAGTTGACTCTCACAATTCTATTCTAAAGTTTTGTTGCTCGAGGACGAGCAATGTTCAAGCTTAGGGGAGTTTGATGCGATGATTTTGAGTCGCATTTATAGACTTGTTTTACTCATGTTTTATGCGATTATTGGTCATTTTGGTGGTTAATATTTCATAATTCACTTACTTTAGTCTATGACCCTTCTCAGCATCAATTTTCTCTTATTTTATTGTTTTGAGCATAAATGATTACAATGATGGGTTTTATCTCGGCTTATGTGGTTTTATTTTACAATTTCAGGAAAAATGCATATCTACAGCTGTCGATACCATCGACAGCTGTTGATACTATCGACACAGCCACAGGTAGCCAGCCGCAAGGAGAAGCATAGAGCCGATACCATCGACAGGGAAGTCGATGGTATCGAGTTACCATCAGGTTGTTGGCGAGCAGACAGTCGATACTATCGACCCAAAAGTCGATACTATCGACACATGGAATTTCAGTGACAGAAAAGGGATAAAACCGATGCCTAAGGGTGTCGATACCATCGACCCTCGTCGATGGTATCAAGTCAGCATCAGGCGCAACAAAGAAAACAAAAGAAGACTTGTCGATATCACACAGAGTCAATACCATCGACCCGCGTCGATGGTATCGACACCGTCAGATTAAAGTTTGTTTCAGATCGATCCAAATCTGACGGTTGTGATATTTTTGCAACCTAACTCAGTGATTATACCTAATGACGGCGGCCAAGAGCAGGGTATCACGTCATTAGCCGTTGCACGCGTCCCGATAAGGTGTGGAGAGAAGAACGGAGCCCAGAAGCACACCCCAGCCGTTCCGGAAGCCGAAGAAGACATTTCCACTGCCGAAAGGCTGTAGATCGTGTATTCTATGCCATGGAACGCTTGGATCTTCTCCGTTCAGGGGTTTCATTACTTATTCACGTTTTTCTCCATGTTTCCCCTTTTCTTAACCATTTTTTGCTCTGAGATGAACATGCGAGGCTAATCCCCTTTATCTTTAGGATCGGGAGTAGCCTGGGGAAGCATTGTATGACATTTTTATCATAGTAATTCATATTTTATCTCTTAAATCTGTGATATGATTTCATTTTCTCAATTATATTGTTATGCTTGATCACAATAATGGTAATCTAATGCCTTTAATTACTTTGAAAGAAGAATTAACGGTTGAAAAGAGACAAAATTCACATTAATTAACAAATCCCTTAAACAATGTGATGTAAGATTAATGGTGGAAACCCAGAGGTCGATTCTAATGCACCTAGTTTAGGGTATAGGTTACTACGACGGTGGAACCGACCTAGACTTAGGTAGTGAATTGTACCACGACAGTGGGCAATTATGACTACAGGCCACTACCCGGATTGAGATATGAACCGGAATTATTATATGGAAATTCATACAATGAAAACCCGTTGTGAAACTGTAATCCTAAAGATCTCCACTTGAATTGATTAAACTAAACATTTAATCGATTGCTTTGTTTTCTTTTATTTTCTTTTATTTTTAAAACAACTCTCAAAACCTTTTAATTGGCCTAGCTGATTGTGAGTAGTTAGTAGTAGGCTACCGATAATTCAGTGTCCCTGAGTTCGACTCGAGCCTCACAAGGGCCTATACTACATTGACGCGTGCACTTGCGTTCGACGCACGGTAAAATCGTGTCAGGATGCTTGGTGATCCATTTTCATAAACCCTAATCGGGTAAAGTGAAACCCTAATTGTTAAAATGTAAAGGTATGATGTGAATGTATGGCATGAGTTTTTTGAGATGTTGATGCTTTACCTTCTTATTATCATCTTCTAACCATGGAGGTGATACTGATTGATGTACCCAACCAAGAATGAGATATGGTGGTTATGATGTGATGGACATGTGGTCCTTGTGATGTACATGTAGTTCTTGTGATGGGCATTGGTCCTTGTGATGGATGTTGGTCCTTTTGATGAACATTGGTCCTTGAGATGGATATATAATGAATAGAAGGCATAAAGTGGTGATGTGATTGAATATGTTCTGGTGATGAGTTATGCCTTGTTTATGTAGATCATGTTTAGAGATTATATGTTGTAACTTGATTGATGCTTAAAGATGTTAAATTGATCTGATTAATCAAGTGAAATCTATTAGAGTAGTTGCCCTATGTCATACATCCATTACACTGTCATATTTATTGCTAGATGGTGAAATGAGTTTAACTCAGAGCGCATATTTTTGAATATGTGGGGTAAAAGTCAAGTAATTCCTTATATCCTTAAATACATGATGTGTGACACGACCATGCGTGAGCCGATCTCGATGTGATATGGATGGCCATGCGCGAGCCACTCCTTTTGTTAGAGCGTCCATGCATGAGCCTGTTCTTATAGCGCCATACTTGTACCAAGGTGGGCTAGTTATGATCATATATGTGGATGCCCATACGTGAGCTAGTCCCTGATTTTGGCTATATGCCAATTTTATAGTTGACTGATATGTCTCTATGGTATTTTCTCTTGTGCTTACCAAGAGGTATGGTGAGGTTGTGGATTTCGGCTCTTCCATTAGACCTTTTATGTCACTGACTCGACTATATACATATAGTGGAGGTTGTATTTGGATGGTATAATTCAAATCCTTGGGGCATAATGAATACGTAATCAGTTGTGTAGTATCATTATATAGGATCAAATACGAAAACATTTGTTGAGGCCTTGCTTAATCTTTATACAATGTTGTTGGTGGAAAATATACATGTTCATCATATTCCTTTTTAATAATTAAGATGTTTCGTAATGCAACAATGATTGCTCTTTCTAATAATAATCATTATCTACTTCATCTTAGTTATGTTCATTCTGCTGCTCAGTTTATCTTAGCTATGCTAATAATAAAGTAGGCAAAGGGTTATATCTCTTGCTGGAAAAGTGTGTCTCACCCCGTTGGTTAACAACGTTTTTAGGTGGTCAAGCACGAGGAAGTAGAGATCGTAAATAGGAGGTTGAGTAGCATCCAGAGGAGCAGTAGCTGACTAAGGTTGGAAGTGTTGCTGGATGTCTTTTGTTGGTTGAGTCCTAGAGTCGTCCCTGTACACTCGGGTCTTTGGGAACATTTTGTAGGATTTTTGTGAACATGTTACCTCTATCTTCCTTTATATATCAGATGTGATAGAATCATGTATTTACGTTCTGGAACAATGCTCTTGTTAGAGGTTAACAATATGCTCTGTGGATGCTTTGAGGCATGAAAGTACTCATGTGTGAAGGTTCTTTCTATCTGGCTATTTTATGAAAAAGTTTTTAATTTTTTAGTGTTATCTGTTAATAAGTTTGTTAATTTCTTTTCCGTAGTTTTGTTTTGAGTAATCTCATTTTGTTGTGTCGTGGGGCGTCACCGCGATAATGAAAAATCAATTTTATTGCATTTGGGTAGGCTTTTGCAACAATATGTTGTTGATATGTACATCAAACTTGAAACTGGCCGCTTGGATTATGTTAGAAGAGACCAACAAAAGATTCAAGATGATTTGTATCAAGGTATTGTGGATAGTTACAACTGTGGAAAAAGTAGAGGCAATGCAATTGGAAAAAGAATTATTCTTCCAACTTCTTTCATAGGTGGCACTAGAGATATGCGACAACGTTATCTTGATGTAATGGAATTGGTCCAAAGATATGGGAAACCTAATATATTTCTAACTTTCACATGCAATCCTTCATGGGGAGAAGTAAAATGAGAGTTGTTGCCATTTGAAGAAGCTCAAAATAGGCCAGATTTACTTACAAGAATTTTCAAAGCAAAGTTAGAAGATCTTAAAGTTGATCTCTTTAAAACAGATATATTGGGACATGTGGTTGGCTATGTTTATGTCATTGAATATCAAAAAAGGGGAATACCACATGCACATTTTCTTATCATATTAGAAAAATCTCAAATGTTTTGCACGCCAGATGTGTATGACCAATATGTATCTGCTAAAATACCTTACAAAGAGTCTGACCCACATCAACATAAAATAGTTCTAAAGCATATGATACATGGTCCATGTGGATCTGTTAGTCCAAATAGTGTATGCATGCAAAATGGGAGATGTAAGAAACATTACCCAAAAGAATTTTGCTGAGTGATAACTCAGACCAAGAACTCATATCATCTGTATAGACATGCAAAAACCTACCACACGGAAAGACTTCGTTTTGCTTTAGTTGACAATCGATGGGTTGTTCCCTATAATCCTTATTTACTAGCAAAATACAACTATCATATGAATGTCGAAATATGTTCTTCAATTAAAGCAGTGAAATATCTATAAAAGTACATTTATAAAGGTCATGATTGTGTATTATTTCACTTGGACAACAAACAAATGAAAGACATGCATGATGAAATATCACAATTTGTTTCTGGCCATTGGGTATCACCACAAGAAGTAGCATGGAGAATCTATCAGTTTCCTCTGAATGAAATGCATCCATCTGTCATGTCTCTACAATTACATCTTGAGGATATGCAAACTGTTACATTCTATGAGAACCAAGATTTTTCAACAATAGTACAAAATGACCATTTTTTAAGAACAATGCTTACACAGTATTTTAGAACAAATTGCATAGATGAAGAGGCTAAAAATACTTCAATAAGGAATTCCCAGAGCACTATGTTTCAAATACAAATGGTAAATGCTGGAAAAGAAGCAAATAGGGTCATTCTATCGGAAGGATTATCTTTACAAAACCTATTGAAGGTGAGTGCTACTACCTATGTCGTTTATGTAATCATGTTAAAGGTACAACATCTTTTGCTAACTTGAGAACTGTAGACGAAATACATTATAAAACTTTTTAAGAGGCAGTTGAACAAATTGGTTTGCTACAAACTGATAACAACATTGAAGAATGTCTTCAGGAAGCTTTGTTGTTTCAAATTCCTTCAAGCCTTTGACAACTATTTTCTACTATAATTGTTTATTGTGCATCGATTATGTAAGGCCCATGAACTTGCTTAATGAGTTGAATAAGCTTAATTACCATAATTGAATGCCTATAACCCTTATATAACCTTTTTATATGCTTTTAAATCATAAGACAAGCTTAAGTTTCAAATTTAGTCCAATTTGGACACTGTTTGAGGAAGTTATGTAATTTTCTGTACATTTTGGACTTTTCTACAATTTACCCAATTGAGGGGTTTTCTTTGCAATTTTTCACATACATTATGTTCCTTAGATGTTTTATTATCATTTTTTAGTATTTTGAGCCATGGGGATCCTAGTTGAGCCATGGCTTGAAGGTGTTTTCCTCAAGGGTATTTTAGGGTTTACCCCTTCATGGATGAGCTACCTTTAGTAGCTATCAACTAATGAATTATTTGATTGGCTGAGAAATTCGAAAAAGGAAAGATAAGGTCTATAAAGATGGTGTGGGATCTTCTTGTGTGTTTTCTTGTATTTTCTTAATAAATTAAGGCCATGGACACTTGGATAGATACTAGAACTTCAACTTTTTCTTTTTCTTTATCTTAATGTTTCATATACTTATCCCTAAGCACCAAAACGAACCACTTTCTCTCCACCACTTCCCTCCTTCTCCCAACCTCGTTCTCCCTCTGTGTTGCTGTGATGTTTTCTGTCCAAGGAAGAAGAAAGTGGGGATCTTCTTGGAAAAGGGATCTAGGGTTGCAATTGACTTCATTTGTAGGGTTCCTAAAGCTCCTTCCTAGTGATCTTGACCTAAAAGTGTAAGTATTACCTTATTTCCTCCATTTATTTATTTTATCTTCTTCCTCCTATATCTCTCCAGGTCTGAACCCTGATGTTCCATGGTGAAAGTGGCTCTAGAACTCAAAAATCTATCCTTCTTGTTTTTTTTCTAGGGTTTTGCTTCCTTGTGGAGAGAAGTGCTTATTTAGCCAAGTTTAGATATGAATCTAGGTATTTCTTGCCTTATTTTCTCGATATTCTTTTTGTTTGAGATCTGACCTACTCTATAGAGGCGAGATATATAACATTCTTCACTTATACTGCTTGTTAGAAACTTGTTAGTTCATGTTTATGCTGTAATGTGATGAACTAAGCATAGAGAAACCATGCTTGTTTAGAATTACGAATTTTGTGGTGTTCCCTATTCTGTTCTAGTTATATATGAACTTGTAAACATGTTCACAACCTTTCGAAGGTGTAACATGATCTGGGACATATTGATAGCAACAACCTATGGTGTTAAGCACAAAACAATTGATGGTCCAAATTAGATTTTCAACCTATTTCCTTCCCTATCACACAACCGATGGTCATACCATCCAACAAACAATAGTGTTGCAATCTTGGAAACTAATGTTCATGATCAAGTGTCAAATGTATGGTGACAACCTATGGTCACCCCCTTAGGTCAGGTTTTGGCTCAATTAGATGTATAATTATCATCCACTAAGTATTCTGATGATGTTATCAATTGATGATGACATTAGCTTAGTATTTGATGGTGTAAACTGAATGTATTACTGATCTAACCACCAATGGTGACCTAATGATCAAAATCAATGGTAGATCAGGTCAGCACCATATATGATGAGTTAAGAATATAATTGTAGATTTGACTAAACCTTGAACCAATGGTTCCTTGGTTCAATTGATCAAATGGTTAGACCTATACCTCAATTGATAACCTTGAACAATAAACTTGATCCAATGAATAATATTAGATGCTTCAACATCCAATGGATTAGAATAAATCACATGGTATTATATGTGGGTCCTAGTGATTATAATTCAACGGTTCAATGCCATTAATTTGTAGTCTTACCTTTGCCATCATATAGTTATATTTGATAAATCACTATAGTAAGTGGACGCATAACTCCCATGTGATTTAGCTTGTTATACCTAACCTTAATGTAATTATATGATGTTGATTTCTTATAATCAGACCTCTTGAATGATTAATGTGATAATGAATTACACTCTTCTTGTGTTGAAACTACAATGTAGTACTATTTGAATATCATAGTGTCTTGCTATGTCAATATCTATGGACACATATGTGCTAATGATATTTTGAGCCTTGTTTAAGGCATGGAATGATGATGATAACCTTACTATGAATAATGTGATGGTCTTAACGAACTTTGGGCATGTTTGAAGCCATGATTGAGGTGAAATCCTCTTCATGTTCCAATAAGGGTTAAAACCCAGGAACTTGTGATAAGATATTGGTATCTTGTAATAGTATGATGATAAGCGTGGTCCATTAATTGGCAATGAATGATAGTATGTGGTAATTTTATTAAGATTTATATCTCAAATGTTTTATATCTTTTGAAGTTTTTATACATGTACTCTTGTTATAAAAGAATTAGGGTTTGAATGTCCACTTGTATGATAAAGCCTTAATGCATTCAATTGGTAGTAATTAATCAAGTGTAACCTTAACCATGTAAAGCCTTGTGCCGTAGAGCCATCTTCAGTGTCAAAACTTACTGGATGGTGGAATGAGTATTCCCAAGGGAAACTCAGAGCGCATACTATTGAGTATGTGGGGGTGGCAAATTGTGGATATATCCTTGTCATCCACAATTGTAGGTTATGGAGGATGGCTATTGTCATGTGTAAGGACCCTGACCTGCGTTTAGGGTTTACCCTATTTGTTTTTCTTAACCTTGGTGGTTTGATGCTTGCTAATCACCTCTAAGTGGTGATTAGGGTTTGGTTGTGCTTTGTTGAGAGTTTGAGGGACTGCTTGCAAATAACCCAAGTCTAGGGTTTTGTGTGCAAGTTTGCCATCTTGTGAGATGTTTTCCCCTCTTTGCTTCCTCTAGGGTTGAGAGGAAGGCTTGGGCTTGTTGTTTGAGTTTCTTGGGCCTTGCAAGAACTTGTTTGGGCCTTGAGGCTCTTTGTTTGGGCTTGCTTGAGCCTTGTGTCGGCCAAGACCAGCTTGTGTCACCCAAGGAAGAGTGTGTGTCGACCTAGAGGTGGTGTGTCGACCTGGAGTAGTGTGTGTCGCCCGGAGGAGCTGCTAGTTGTGTCGCCCATGTTGCTTGGTCCAACCTTGACCATGTTTGGTGGACACTTGGTGTATATCTTTGACAAGTGTCTCTTGGTGTGCTAGTGTGTTGGCTTGAACCCTAGGACAAGTTTCCCTTGGGTGGACGACACTTAGCATGGATCTACCTTGGTTTCTCCTCCCCTTCTTTCTATATAGGTAGTTCTTTCCCTTGCCTTAGCTTCCTTTTCTCTTTTGGTCTCTCCTCCACCTTGAGTGCACGACACTCCTCCCTCTCTTGCTTGTGTCGGCCTAGACACTCCCTTGGAGTTGCAGTGGTGTCCGATACCCTCTCTTGGATCAACTTTGGTGGACGACATCCCTTGGAGCTTGAAGTGCATCTTCTTCCTTGGAGCTTGGAGCTTAAGGCGGGTTGCATAACTTCTAACCCTAACTCCTTTACCTCTAGCTATGCTCTTGTTGCATGTTAGTATCTTAGCTTAGTTCCTTGCTTTTATACCTTGCTTGAGTTTCCTTTGGTGGCTGATCCCCCTCTAGGTTTTAGGATTCCTTTGTGCACCTTGCTTTCTAGGGTTTGAGTATCCTTAAGTTGGAGGTTGAAGGTGACCCTTGTTGGGCGATATGGTGAGTGCTCCTGGAGTTGGGCGATACCCTCTCTCTTGGATGAGTGTGTTGGGAGACATGGTCCTTGTGCTAAGTAACACCTTTGTTCTTGGTGATGGGTGATACCCTTGCCCTTGTGTTGGGCGACAGGGTGAGCTAGTGTGAGTGTTGGCCGATATAGTGACCCTTGTTGGGCGACATGGGTATCTTGGGATGGACGATATGGTGGGTGCCCTTGAGTTGGGTGATCTCCTTGTCCATGTGGTGTACGATAGGGCCATGTATGGAATATGTGATTAGGGTTGGACGATAGGTTGACCTAGCATGGGCGTTGGCCGATATGGTAACCATGTTGGGCAATATGGTTCCTATGATAAGCAACACCCTTGTTCTTGTGTTGGGCGAGACCCTCTCTTGTCTTGGTGTTGAGCGAGATGGGTACCATGTGATGGGCAACATGGTGAGTGCTCTTGTGTTGGGCGATAGGTCAAGCTAGTGAGGAGTTGATCGGTATGGTTGAGTTGGACGTTGGATGTTGTTGGCCGATACATCTTGAGGTGTTGGCAGATATTGCCTTGTCAAGCTTAATGGTTGTTGGTGTCAGACAACATGGCCATGTGTGGCTTGTTTCCTTGTCTTGAACGATAGACAATGCATGTTGGCCGATAGCCATGTTGACCGATAGGCCATGCATGCCATGGTGATGGCCGATAGCTATGCTGGCCGACACCCATGATGGCCGATAGCCATGGTGGGCGACAGCCTAGGGTTGGGTATGTGTGTCGGCCGACAGGCCTTGATAGGTTTTAGTGAGGGCGGTGATGAGTTATGGTGAGAGTCTTGTAATCATATAGTAACGACCCTTGGTGAAGAGGAAGTGATTATCTATGTACCCATAAATGATGGTGGTGCCTTGTTAGTAATAACAACAATGAGTATGATGCCTTGCAATAATAACAGTACTACTAGTAATGATGCCAATACTAATAATGGGGGTAATGATGATAATGGAAGTAGTGATGATAATGAGGAAGATAATGGTAATAAGATGCATGATGTGATCCTTATGCTTATTTGTTAATAATAAAGAAGATGATCGTAATAATGTTGATCATAATAATGATGGCGATAATGATAGCAATGATATGCATGAAGTAATCCTCGTACTTAATTGTTAAATGAGAATGGTGATAGTTACACTAGTAGCTTGCATAATGATAATAATGATAATAATGATGATAGTGACATAATGGTAGTGGTAACAATAGTACTTGTTCTGTATGTTTGGACACCTTGATTACTTGTATAATCTTGAGATAAGAGCAAGCATGTATATGGCTTGTTAATAATGTGACTTGATTACCAAATAGGGTAAGAATGATAAGTAGAGTATCTTGAATGGCATTTCATGATGGTAGCATATTCCTTATGATTGAATCTACGATTATTGTGTACTCTAACCATGCAGGTGATGATTATTCTTGAAAAGGGCTATGAGACACGTGTGATGAGTAACATCACTTGGTAATTGCTCTGGTTAATAAAATGAGATGTATAATGTGTTAAGTTCCATGATGATGATGTGAGCCTTGAGAGGCATTGACCGTACATGTTGAGGGATTGAGATCCCATGGTATGTGATGATCCTTGAGATGGATCTGGATGGTTGGCAAGAGGCCAAGTGGTAACATGTGATGTTGGATCCTTGTGATGGACCAGGTTGATGTGATTAAATAATAATATAATGTTGTTTACTTTTCGTTATATCTTGCATGCTATACAACTTGGTTGAATCTTGAAATCCATCTAAAAGATACTAATTAATCACAGTGAAATATATCATGTAGTTTGCCCTGGCCATAGATCCATCATCGTCAGGACTTGGTGATGGTGAAACAGGTTCTCCTACGGGTTAACCTAGAAGCGCATATTGTTGAATATGTGTAGGTTGCTCCTAGCCTAAAAATGAGGAGGTAAGAGTGTAACTTCGGTTACAGCCTCATATATGTATATAGAGCATGGTGAACCGGCCCATGGCTCATGATATGTGATGTGTGAGCATGAATGCGTTCATGGCTCAGAGCACGGTGAACAGGCTCGTGGCTCAATTTTACTAGTGCCGAGACTTGTACCAAGGCGGGCTAGAGTGAGGGTAGCCTATGGAGCTGACCCTGTGGCTTAGACCACTTCAGTATGTGACTGCGGTCCTGCTTGTGTTGTACTCGTGTACTGACCATGAGGTGGGAGGTCATGGAGTCTGACTCTTCCATTGACCTTGTATGGCACCGGCTTGGGTTTCGTAACCGAAGGTTGGATCTGAACGGTACGGTTCAAATCCTCAGGGCATAATAATACGTAATACAGCCGTTTAGTACTTATTGCTTAGGATAAACACAAAACATTGGTTGAGGCCTTGTTTGTGTAATATCTTTGTTATATCTTGCAGGTTATGTGGTAATATGTCTTATCTTGGTATTCAGGTTATGTGACATTATATCTTGTTCTGATAATCATATTACATAGGGATACATCTTATCTTGCTAATCATATTCCTTGAGATATATCTGGTTATATGCTTTTGTATAGCGGGTAAGCTTGTCGGTAAGAATAATCAGTTTTATATAGACTTCTCTTGTTATACTTGTTATTAGATATCTGCTGTTATAGTATATCTTGCTGAGGTTCTGTAGTTGCGGTGCGGAGTTATGTTTCCCGCTGGGACAATTGTTCAATTGTCGCACCCTGCTGGTTTACACCCTTTTTAGGTGGTCGAGGTAGACATGGTCGTGGTCGTGGTGTTGCGGCCGAGCAGCTTGACGAGCAGTAGAAGGCAAGCGATGAACATGTTGCTGTTTTGGATGTTTTGTAGTAGAGTCTAGAGTCATCCCTGTACTCTCAGGTCCTTGGCATTGTTTTGACGATGTTTTACGATGAACGATCGATGATGTTTGTATATCCTGCTATTGGCCGAATGTGGGCCTTTTCTGTATAAGAACAGGTGGTGAACTCATGTGATGAATGAACAAGTTGTTCCTGAGCTGTGGACGCGTATCAGATCTCGTGTATGTATATATATGTGACATATTTTTGTTCAGGATGAGGAATGGAAAGTAATAGTTTCACAGTTTATCTGTTTTCCGCAATCGGTTTTAATTAACCCGCGTTTTCATAATCTGTGGTTATGGTGATTTCCGCACGTTTTCGCATAACACCTCGTTATCTGTATGATAATGGGATGTGTTGCCACATCATGCCTCTAACATTTGATGTGATTGAGGATAGCTACATGTGTACCTCAGATTAGAGGGTTTTGTATACCCTATTTTCTAGTGTCTTAACTTGCACGAAGTACGGGCTAGTTGTTATCAGTCGACTATATGTCACTTTTTGCAGTTTGACTGGTATGTCATTGTAGTTAACTCATACTAATTGAGGAAAATAGATATTAGGATACTGACACTCCTAGATCTTATACGGAACTGAATAGCACTTCACAGTGGTCAGTTGGACTTTGAGTGGTATGACTCAAACTCCCCAAGGCATCATAATGAAATATATAATACCAGCCATGTAGTATAATTGCTAGGGTTTAATACATATCACATTGGTTGATTAACCCTTGTCTTGTCTTTACACTACATAGTTCTTACTTGATGCAAACTTATGAAAATTGTGTATTTCTACTTGATGCTAGAACTTATTTACTTAATTGTTTGGTACGCTTAAACTGTTCAATCTGTTCATATTGCTTATTCAATACCCTAACTGCTCAATGTATTTACTGTTAATTAATATGTTATAATCAATATATGTTGGAGACAGTTATATCTCTCACTGGGACTGAGTCTCACCCGTGGGTCACCACATTTTTTTAGGTGGTCGTGGGCAATGAGGTCGAGGTCACGTTGTGGAAGAGAACCAACCTGGTGATCAATAGATTCAAAAGGTTGGATAGTTGTATATGTTAGTAGTAGAGTCCTAGTGTCATCCCTGTACTCTCAGGTTTGAGTATGGGATGTGTTTTCTAGATGATATACTCATATCGACATGAGATTTTGGTAGTATGGAAATGTTTGTAAATATATGGCATGTACATGTGAAATATCTTTTGTATGTAGGATATGACTGAGGTCTTTGGACCCATATGTTAATACTTATTACAATATATGAGAATGGAACGATGGACCTTTTGTAAATGTTTTAGAGTTTATTTACATTGTTGGAATTGGTTTTAATTATCCCACATTTTTTACTATGTGATTAATTAGTAGTTGATCGTGTTTTGTGTTTTGAGTAATCTCATTTAGCATGATGAGGTGTCTCAGTTAAGTTGGTATCAGAGCTCTAGGTTTACCGATTCTATAGGGACATAGGACTTAGTTTTGAGTCTGTTATTATGTATCCAACATATCTGATCATAGTTTAGGCTTATGTAGATATGTCTGAAGGACATGAAGAACACATTGAGAGTAGCTATGTTGCACAAGGAGGAGGTGTAGGAGGTAGGCACATGAAGAGAGAGAGCCAGAAGTAGGGCCAGAGCAGCCCACAATTCCTCATCTAGACCCCACAATGATGGCCAATCCTAAGTTTGAGTCTATGTTTAGACAGATGATGGACACAATTACACATATCGCTGATAGAGCGCCAACACCTCAAGCTAGGGAAGCCACCTCCAATGTGGAGTCCCAATGTGTTGGGAAGACATTTGAATGTCTTAGACGTGTTGGGCGATTGAATATGTAGGTAATTCTAATCCAGCAGACACAGACATGTAGTTCACTGAGTTGGAAAAGGCATTCAAAATCCTAAACATAGTTGAAGAAGACAAAGTTAAGCATGCAATATACTTGTTTAAGGGTAGTGTTGGCCAATGGTGGGCCATAGAAGAGGAGAAAAGTCTAGGAGTTGTGATAGGATGGGAGGAGTTTCAGAGGGAATTTGTTAGCCGATATTTTCCAAAGTCCTATCTAGATGAGAAGATATCTCAGTTTGAGAAGATTCGTCAAGGGGTTGTGACTATTAATGAGTATGAATCAAAGTTTATAGAACTTCTAAGATTATGCCTGCATATGGCAGCAACAGACAAGGAAAGGATCCAAAGATTCGAGAAGGGCCTAAGTACTGATTTGACTACAACAACATCAGCCCTAGAAAATAGGGAGAGGTTTTCCACCTTTGTGGAATCCGTAATGAGGATTGAAAGGTCTTCCATAGAGAAGCGTGAAGCTAATGCTAAGAAGTGACCTATGTAGTTTCAAGGGCAATCATCTGGAGGCTTTAAGAAGATGAGGTTTTTCCCGCCACAGTCACAACCAAGGTCAAGCTTCACTGAACTAAGATCACAAGCACCATCACAGTGGACCCCGAGTCGAGGTAGAGGTTACAGTTTTCCACCAACGGGAGCCCGCATTACCTCATCGGTTTTAGTGACAGGGCCATTTAGGCCATATCAGGACACCGGATCATGTTACAAGTGTGGGCAAGTGGGGCATACAAGACCTTATTGCCCCATGAAAGATGAGGAGGTGACTCAGCAACCAAGGTAAAGTCAACAAGGTCCACAACAATGACAGTTTTGCAGTGGCTGTGGAAGAGGATGTGGTTAGGTGTCCCAAGAAGGATCCTCTGGACTAGAAAGCAGAGGACGTGGATGGCAGTAGGTGGAAGCAAGGTTCTATGCCATAACCCAGCCAGAAGAAGTCGTCAATCCATGAGTCGTGACAGGTCAGATGGAGCTATTTCATTTCGATTTGTCTGCTTCTTGTTTCATATCTATGTTAGTAGACCCAGGTGTGACACACTCTTTTATCACCAGAGAGGTGATAGATTGTTGTTATCTACCTATTAGTCTTAGATCTGATAGTATTAATTAGAGACTCCTTTGGTTGATTCCGCTGAGTTGTAGGAAGTGTGCCCTTCTTGTGTTCTTTATTTTTCTGGACACAACATTCAAGTGGATCTTTTGCCACTTGACATGCATGGTTTTGATGTAATCCTAGGAATGGATACCTTAGAAAAATACAAGGTAGTCTTGGATTGTAATACTAAGGTGGTGATGTTCCATGATGGAGATGTACAATGGATTTTCCAAGTTGATAGGAAGATTCTTCCTACACGTTTGATGTCATCTATGACAACTGAGCAGTTGATGAGACAAGAATGTGTGGCTTTCTTAGCTCATGTGGTGGATACCAAGGCAGTAGGTCCTAGTATCCAGGAGGTACCAGTGGTGCAAGGATTTGAGGATGTCTTTCCTAAGGAATTTCCTAGCATTCCCCCTCCTAGAGAGATTGAGTTTGAGATCAATCTTGTTTGTGGAACACAACCCAGAGCATAGTTAGCATACAAAATGGCACTAGCAGAGATGTAGGAGTTAAAGAAACAGTTATAAGAACTGTTAGAGAAAGGTTTTATTAGGTCGAGAACTTCCACTTGGGGTGCTCCCGTGTTGTTTGTTAAAATGAATGATGGTTCAATGAGGTTGTGTATAGACTACAGACAGTTGAACAAGGTGACAATAAAGAATAAGTATTCCTTTGTTGAGGATTGATGATCTTTTTGATCAGTTGATAGGTGCCACTGTGTTTTCAAAGATAGACCTAAGGTTAGGTTACCATCAGTTGAGAATTAAGAATGATGACATACCCAAGTCAGCTTTTAGGACTAGGTATGGTCATTATGAGTTTGTGGTTATGCCGTTTGGGCTAACCAATGCACCTGCAACTTTTAAGGATCTAATGAATAGGGTGTTTAGACCTTATCTTGATCAGTGTGTGGTTGTGTACAACAACATGGACAACACCTTTGCCAGAAATTGACTTTGTTGAGGCAGTATCAACTATATGCTAAGTTCAGAAAGTGTGAATTATGGTTATCTGAAGTGTCTTTTCTGGGCCATGTTATATCAACAAAAGGCATTTTTGCTGATCGCAAGAAAGTGGAATATGTACTAGAATGGGAACAACCAAATGCACTAACAAAGATCTATAGTTTCCTAGGTCTGGAAGGTTACTACAAGAAGTTCATCAAAGACTTCAGTTCTATAGTGTTACCCCTAACTAGGTTAACCAGGAAGGATGTTCCTTTTGTTTGGAATGACAAATGTCAACGTTCTTTCCAGCGTTTGAAACAAAAGTTGACTAGTGCACCGGTGTTAGTACTGCCACAGTAAGGAAAAGGCTATATTGTCTTTTATGATGCTTCAAAGAATTGGTTGGGATGCGTGTTGATGCAGGATAAAAATGTGATTTCTTTTGCTTTGTGACAGCTTAAGAAACATGAGGAGAATTACCCAACACATGATCTGGAGCTTGCAGCGGTGGTCCATGCCTTAAATATCTGGAGACACTATTTTTATGGAGAAAAGTGTCAGATCTTCACTGATCACAAGAATCTACAATATATCTTCTCAAAACAAGAGTTGAATATGAGGCGGAGGAGATGGATGGAGCTGATTACATATTATGATTGCACAATAGATTACCATCTAGGGAAAGCTAATTTGGTAGCTAATGCATTGAGTAGAAAGTTTTCTTCATCATCAACGGTAGATAATGCACAATTAAATTCCTTGATGTGCCATAAGAGAGATATGCTAGTGTTTCTTTGCCAGATGAATGTACAGCTAGAAGTTTCCTTATTGGCAGGATTATTGGCACAATTACAAGTGAAACCGACCTTGGGACAATAGATTAATGATGCACAACAGAATGATACTATGATACAGAATATCCGATCAGGGATTGGTAGTGAAAAGTATGATGGCATTCATGAGGCAGATGATGGTACAGTTTGTTACCACAATGGGACAATAGCTCTTAATGTTGATGGGTTGAGGAGGATGGTACTTGAGGGTCTCACTCCTCCATATATGAAATGCATCATGAAAGTACCAAGATGTACCAAAACTTGAAAGACATGTATTGGTGGCCAGGTCTAAAGCGTGATGCAGCAGAGTTCATTGCCAAATGTCCAATTTGTCAGCAGGTGAATGTTGAACACCAGAAGCTTGTAGGGACATTAAAACCCTTTCCAATACCACAGTGGAAATGGGATCATATTACTATGGACTTTGTGGTTGGTCTTCCTAGGACATCCAAGGGTCATGATTCCATATGGGTGATAGTAGACAAAGTGACTAAGTCAGCTCATTTTCTGCCAGTTAAGACGACTTTTATAGCATAGAAATTGGCACAAATATATGTTGATGAGATAGTCTGTATGCATGACATTCCAGTGACTATAGTTTCTGACAGAGGTCTACAGTTTACAAGTCATTTTTGAGAGCATCTACATTTAGCATTGGGAACACAGCTGAGATTCAGCACAACTTTTCATCCACAGTCTGATGGCCAGTCTGAAAGGACTATTTAGACTTTAGAGGATCTCTTGAGGGCATGCGTGCTGCATTTTCTTGGTAGTTGGGATGTACATCTAACTCGGATAGAGTTTGCGTACAACAATATCTATCAAAGAAGCATAGATATGGCCCCTTATGAGGCTCTGAATGGGAGACGATGTCGGTCTCCTCTTTGCTGGTATGATACATGTGAATATCAACTTTTGGGTCCTGAGCTAGTACAGAAGACTACCTAAAAGTTTAATGTGATATAATAACTGTTGAAAGCAGCCCAGGACAGGTAGAAATCTTATGCAGATAACTGACGTAGACCACTTCAGTTCCAAGTGGGAGATAGAGTATATCTTAAGGTTTCTCCTTGGAAAGGTGTGCTGAGGTTTGGAAAGAAAGGTAAGTTGGCTCCTAGATTTATGGGACCATACCCTGTCCAAAATTGTGTTTGAAAGGTAGCATATAAGTTGGAGATACCACCAGAGCTACATAGATTGTATAATTTATTTCACAACTCTATGTTGAGGAAATGTCATCTAGATACTAACCAGACAATCCAACCAGTAGAGGTTGAGTTAGATGAGGATATCTCCTATGTTGAGGGTCCTGTGTTGATCCTGCATAGAAGGGTGAAAAAGATGAAGAGAAAAGATATAATACTAGTGAAAGTTTTGTGGAATCATCGTGGCATAGAGGAAGCCACATGGTAACTAGAGAATGAGATGCGTAGAAAATACTCAACCCTTTTTGCATAGGACTTTGGGGCAAAATCCTTGTTAGGGGTTTATATATTACCCCAAATACTTGATGGGAAAAGTTAAAAAAAACAATTGAGTGAACACTTATATGATGCACACAAAAGTGGTTGGACTACTACTTATAAAAGAGCTCTAAAGAATATTAACATGTGTTTGGAGTCGATCGGAAGATGTTTATAAGACTTCAACTTGCCATCTATCCTCCAAGATGAGCAAAAAAGTTATATAAAGAGGTAGAAGAAGAATTGAACATTGTTGTATCAAATGAAGACATTCTTTCAATTTCACAACATAACTATGATCAGAAATTTGCTTATGAAATTGTTATTGATCGATTGAACAAAGGAAAACAAGGTATATTTTTTATTGATGGTCCAGGGGGGACAGGTAAAACTTTCTTGTATCATGTTTTACTATCTATAGTAAGATATTCAGGTCAAATAGCACTTTGAATTGCATCCTCTGGTGTGGCAACATCTTTACTACCATTTGGTTGTATGCCCACTCAAGATTTATGATACCGTTGAACACTGAAGAGAAAAATATATGCAATATTTCTAAGTAGAGTAGTTTGGGTGAGTTACTTCGTAGAACCGAGTTAATAGTCTAGGATGAGATATCAATGGCAAAGAAACAAGCAATAGAATTATTAGATCTCTTACTACAAATACACTACTTTTTGGAGGAAAAATTATTGTTCTTGGTGGAGATTTCAGACAAGTTCTTCCTATTGTACCACATGGAGGAAAAGAGCAAACAATTTCTGCATATCAAAGTTATGGCTACTTGTTGAAAAGTTATAGTTGAGAGAAAACATGAGGTCCATATCAAATTCATCATTCAGTAAATTTTTACTTCAAGTTGGAAATGGAGAAAGTGACACCAGAATGCATGATCAAATACATATTCCAAAGTGCATGGTGATCCCTTTTGTTAATGATACATCTTCAAAGTATGAATTGATAATTGTAATTTTTCCTGAACTTACTAAAATTGCAATGACTATCACTACAGGAAAAGTTAATAATAACGGCGGAAAAAGTTGGTCGTAAATGTGAATAAGTTTGTCATTAAAACTATTAACGATGAGAAAAAAAAGTTACCGCGTCTTGTCGTTATTGGTCTTGCCGTTAATAAAGATAACGACGAATAATTTCAGTTCGTCGCTATTACAAATCACGATGACTTATATAGTTTGTCATTAATAGTTTTAACAACTATATAAAATGTCTGACGTTGATACTAGTTGTGACAACCCAATCTTATCGCTGATACTAGTAACAATGACTAGCAGGCTTGATCACAAAGGTCAACAATGACGTTCTTTTTCCGTCGTAAATAGCTATAATGACAAAAAAAAACAAATTGCTAAATTTGTCTATCATGTTTGCAACACACTCGGATCCTAACCTAGGAAACATGAACATGTACACGAGCATGGATTTAGCCACAGACTAAGAGGCACCATAATTTCCAACAATGCAGGACAAGACACGACAATGGGAACAAAAACCGTAACCAACACTTCGCTAAGGATGACATAAGGGGAGATGGAGGTGCAGAGAAACAAGAAAAGAGGAGGCATAAGGATGACAACACTTCGCTACTTTTGTTGGGAGAAGCAAATAAGGATGAAGACATTTTTTCTACTAAGTGGACATGTCAGAGGCATGTTCTCCATGTGTCAGAAATGTGTCACACATCAGACACGGCAACCTCCGGGAGTGTTTGTGCTTCCTAGACTCTACAATTTTAAATTTTTACTATTGATGTAAAAGTGTGAAAAAATGCATGTTTATGTGATAGCTTATCATAAGATTTAATCTACAAATCTCTACTACATGTATGAATGATAAAGGCTAAAACAAATTTATGTTTCAGAATCTAGTTCAATGCACCATATTTACAAATGATAAGGATCAACATCTTCTAATTGTGTAAGCTTTGTTCTAAACATCTAAAGATGTGACTTCTAATACAGTGTATACAAGTCACAAGTACAACCAAATGGGCTCAACTTAGATTATTTACATGTTTGAGTACTCAATATAAATTGTAAGACATAATTTATATGTTTATTTTGAATTACAAATATATATATATATACATTATGAATAGATGAAAAATGCTTACGTTCAGATATTGAATATGTATAAAAGAAGAGTACTTACTTTTTCAATGTCCATGCATGATTTTTCTTACACCAAAGAAATGAGGTCCTCATAGAAGTGAATAACGTATAGAAGAAAAAAACCTTATATAGTCCAATCCCGCAACTATGTGCAACATATCTTCTGAATATCAATTGTCATCAATTAATGATAAATGAGAACCTACAATAGAAAGTTCAATGTATTAGAAAAACAACACATGAAATGCACATATCTCCGGATGTGCGTCGGACACATAAAGCCGAATGTGCAACGGACACATTTTCTGCATGTGCTACAGGGCATATTTTCCATATGCTCACTCGAAAACCAAAACAACATATACATTGCGCGATGAAAAACAAAACGACATGCGTTTAGAAGTTTAGGGGATAGGGAGGGGTTTCTAAGAAGTGTTTCAGTACAAGACTCCACTCAGTCTTTTTCCATTTAAAATCATCAAAAAACCTAAAAATGTAAAGAAGCATATGAACATATAGTGAAAGTAACTATGAATATATATATATTAAAGAAAAAAATGAGTTAGTTCATGTTTGAAAACTTACTTATTTGTAAAGGTTGGCCTTTCAATCAAGCATGTGTGGTATATTCATATATATAAATTGCTCTCAAATTCATACATTGCATAAGGAAGAATTCTTTAATGGATGTGACATTCTTTTCTTGCATCAAAGAATTTACTGTGTTAACTGAAGAATGAATCAAGAAGAAAATAATATATAGCTCTTTCCATAATGAGTGTGCACATATCATCTAAATAGAAATCATCATCACATATAGAAAACTATGTACCTGCAAAAATAATATATAACTCTTTCATCGTTGCTCGTGTTTTAAAGAATTGTTCAATGCACTTAGTTAATTATAAAGTCCAATATCTTATGATTTAGACAGCTATGTTCTGAACAACTAAAGATGTGACTAAAAAAATATATAGTGTAGACAATTGATACGTGCAACTAAGTGTATTCAACATAGATTATTATAATGTTAAAATACTACATATATATATCAATTCTGTTAGGAAAAAAGAATGAGTACTCACAGTTGTATATTTTAATGAGTAAGAAAAGAGTACTTACCTTTTGATTGCACATATTTGGTTTATCTTGAAACAAAGACAATGAGACAATCGTAGTGAAGAATAAGTGGAAGTAGAAAACCATTTATAGCTAAATCCCATAACAGAGTGTAATATATAATCTAAATACCAATCACCATCACCATGAATGAAACCTACAAAAGAGATTTTATGTATTAGAAACACAATTCATGGAATGCACATATCAATACATCTGTTCAATCATTTATCTGATGAAACCTACAAAAGAGATTTTAAGTATTAGAGTCAAGCATCTGATGATTGTAATGGCATATCTCGTAAATGATTTGATTAATAATAAAGGCAATCTTCCAATTTATTCTGTTTTATTCAATTATGAAATAATGATGTAACATAATAAATGTCTAAAAGAATAATATTACTCAATGCCATATGTCTTCGGGTTGAGGACCTAAATAATGAGATCACTTGGATGTCAAGAGAATATACATTCTTGTTATGTCCCTAATTAGATGTTATTGTTGAAGGATAATGGACATCAATAACACAAAAGACGTGTGTGTTGGTTGATGAACGAATCACATTTGTCATGATATGTGACATCAAAACACAAACATGTTTGACTTATCCTAGTTTGACAAGCTCCATTTATCTAGATATGCACACATCAATAATTTTTAACTATTTGAGTTGATTAAAAAAATAATTAAATACCTGCAAGTTGAAACATAGCAAACGCTTATAAACCTTTATTCCCATCATATATAGGAAGTACTACTATGTACTGCAGTGACAAATTCAGAATTCGGCAATTTTTCGGCTTACTTAAGAAAATTGTAATTCAAGAAAATTTAGGAAAAATCATTAAAGCTTGATCAAAGTCTTGCTAAGTATCCAAAGAAAATTCAACGATAAGCCAGGAAATAGATTGTGTAGGCATTCACGCATGTTAGCACGCATGCATATGTATATATATGATATATATGTATGTGCATCTACATATCTGGATGTAGATGTGTGAGTACAACATGATGTCAGAAGATAGAAGAGATTAAAATTTTGCAAGATGAACAGAGGAAGCCTTTACAGTATTAGTGTAGGCAAGGGAGAGAAGGAGCATGTTGTGTTGGAGTCGGTTAGGACACATCTAGAGATGGCAATTTGGCCCATTTTACCCATAACCCATCATGACCTAGCCCATTTTAGCCCAATATTTTTGGGTCTAATGGGTGTCACTGACTAATCGGGTCTGAGTGGGTTTAGTTAATAGGTGTACTCAGAACGCACCCCACCCACCAAGACCCATCACTCTTCTGACGCTACGCTACTCATCTGTGAAAAGGTTCTCCTTGGCCACATAGTGACCCAATTTGTGTCCACCAACGATCAATTCGATGATCTGTTCACTAAAGTGCTTGGGAAACAACCCTTTCGCAAACTGATTCTCAAGCTCGACCTTCGATTCTCTCAGTCAGAGCTTGTGGGAGGGTGTAAAGCACAACCATCAAGACAGGAGAATCAAGTCCCCCATTCAAGACAGCAGCCATACACCACAGTCGAAGAGACTCACACATTTAATAAAAACATTCAATTGTAACTCGGCACCCAGGCTGCTCTATGCACCTGACGCTTCTCCTCCCTTGCTTCTGAACAGGAACCTCCTATATATGCCTAATGCACTTGCAACAATGTATTCAACGAAGCAAGTATTATCGAATAACTCAATTACTCTTAAACCTCCTTCTTTAGATAATTGAGTGTAGCCGGCTCCGACAATAGTGCGGCGCAGGCTGAGTGCGGCGCAGGCTGAGTGCGGCGCAATGAGGAAGCAATGAGGAAGCAAAAGGGGTAAGAGTTATGGAAGGGGACCCCAAAGCGGTAGACGGGTATGTATTGCGGAAGTCTATTTGAATAAATGAGTATTACCAGATATAGCGTGCACATTACCAAACATATGGCACCAAGTAAGTGTCACATTCGCGTGTACTATAGATTGAGGCAGGCCCAGGGAGGTGGGAATAGAAATTGTCACTGCTTATTATCAGACACGGTAACCTCTGGGAGTGTTTGTGCTTCCTAGACTCTACAATTTTAAATTTTTACTATTGATCTAAAAGTTTGAAAGCATGCATGTTTGTGTGATATCTTATCATAAGATTTAATCTACAAATCTCTACTACATGTGTGAATGATAAAGGCTCAAAAAAATTATGTTTTAGAATCTAGTTCAATGCACCATATTTACAAATGATAAAGCTCAACATCTTCTAATTTTGTAAGCTTTGTTCTAAACATCTAAAGATGTGACTTCTAATACAGTGTATACAAGTCATAAGTACAACCAAGTGTGCTCAACTTAGATTATTTGAATGAGCTAGGTTCACCCCAAAAAAAAACTTAGATTATTTGCATGTTTGAGTACTCAATATAAATTGTAAGACATAATTTATATGTTTATTTTGAATTGTCAAATATATATATATATATATATATATATATATATATATATATATATTATGAATAGATGAAAAATGCTTATGTTCACATATTCAATATGTATAAAAGAAGAGTACTTACTTTTTCAATGCCCATGCATGATTTTTCCGGATAGAAGTGAAGAACGTATAGAAGAAGAAAACCTTATATAGTCCAGTCCCGCAACTATGTACAACATATCACGTGAATATCAATTCTCATCAATTAATGATAAATAAGACCCTACAAGAGAAAGTTCAATGTATTAGAAAAAGAATACATGAAATGCACATATCTCCGGATGTGTGTCGGACACATAAAGCCGAATGTGCAACGGACACATATCTCCGGATGTGCAACAGACACATTTTCCGCATGTGCTACGGGGCATATTTTTCATATGCTCACTCGAAAATCAAAAAAACATTTACATTGTGCATTGAAAAACAAAACGACATGCATTTAGAAGTTTAGGGGATAGGGAGGGGTTTCCAAGAAGTGTTTCAGTACAAGACTCCACTCAGTCTTTTTCCATATAAAATCATCAAAAAAAGTCTGAAAATGCAAAGAAGCATATGAACATATAGTGAAAGTAACTACGAATCTATATATTAAAGAAAAAAAATGAGTTAGTTCATGCTTGAAAACTTACTTATTTGTAATAGAAGGTTGGCCTTTCAATCAAGCATGTGTGGTATATTCATATATATAAATTGTTCTCAAATTCATACTTTGCATAAGGAAGGATTTCTTTAATGGATGTGACATTCTTTTCTTGCATCAAAGAATTTACTGTGTTAATCGAAGAATGAATCGAGAAGAAAATAATATATAGCTCTTTCCATAATGAGTGTGCACATATCATCTAAACAGAAATCATCATGTTTGTTGTAATGTCTATGAGCAAGAAAAAATGACGAAACAAGCACAACACCATTCCCACCATATATTCTAATGGAAATAGAAGAGGCCAAATGCAAGGAGTTTTACATAACCAACAATACTATTATTATGCTAATAAAATTCAAATGTAGTTGTTAATATGTTGGAGAACCTAAGTTTACAAGGTAATTCATAGTTGGGATGATGTTTGCTTCTCGGTGCACATATTGAATGCGATAAGAATTAACTTTTATCAACATGTTTTCCTAAATGATGGGGTTTTCATCATTGCTTTTTTCTCTAAATACCCATGAATGGAAGAAACATGTTAAAATATAAGGGAGAAGGATCAAGCTAGTCTATATACCACGATAAGTATATCAAAAATTTTTTACTTTTAAGATATTGAAAAGTTACTACAAATTTATGAAGTATATGTTACAATGACATGAAAGTAATGAAGAACCATATATGTCAAATATAGAAGGTCAAATATTTTTGTTAATGTTACATACATGTTGACTTCCTCACATGTTAAAGCCACGACATTTAGAAACAAAAATGAATTTATACCTATATGGATCTATATATGTATAACAACATATGGCATATACCTTGAATGAAGAACAATTCATGTAATAGTAAATGAATGCATTCTCGTTCATGCCCTTAAAGTAGGTCATTGTTTTAGTTAATATTTAAGATAAATCACAAACTTACTAAATATATGGTACTTCATATCGTAGGAACACTTTTCATATAGAGTAACTCTGTGCATTTTGATAGGAATGTGATCCAAAACATAACCCTATAAATGAGGAAATGTGCCAAATTAGACAAATTCATAAATGACTCATATCTTGTCCCTGTAAATCTAAAGATAAGTTAAACCGTACACCAAAGGGATCACTAGTACTAACAAAACAACAAGCATCTTATATCAAGATCTTAGAGAAGAACAAAAATCATAACCAACTCTATGTCATTGAAAAATTGTTACTACCTGAATCCTAGCGTCAAACTATGTTTGCAAAATCCTGATCATCAGTAACTTAGGCCGTAACTATACCTACCTACAAACAAAATTTTGGAATTGCCACATCAGTTAAATAAAAATATAAAAAAAATTGTATGGGACAAACAAATACATTATAGTTTTAAAGAAAAATATTCAATCAGAACATGCATACCAACACTTCAAAGCAGACGATGTGTTGATGAGAACCTTCCCATTCATCCAGTTGAGATATTATGTTGGAATTGAGTCCTCTTTAATACAACCTGCCCAATTGATCTGCTTGCGTATCTAGATAATGATGGTATACAAGTTCCATGAAAATGACAAGCAACAGAATGGGCCTTGTAAATGGAATTAAAAACAGAGGGATAATTTCTAAACGAGATATATAAAGTATAACCATCTATTAAATTATCAAGTATCCTTATCTGGTTCTGCGTCTCCTTAGCCACATGCTTGCAGGCCGCTTCAATTTGCTACACGCCATAAATGATGTTGCTTACTTCCTGATCTTAGACAAATCTAAGAAAAACATCCCCATCACCCAAAGGAACTCTAGACTTACCGATTTCTCTGCTCGTCTCGACATCAGATCTCCCACACCACCCACACGGTGAGAGACCTCTACGGCGGCCTTTGTATGTCGATCTCCACGGCCATACCTTCTGATTTCGCGTACAGAGCCCAAGTAAAACTGGGCAGTGGATGGACGGAGAATATGAGAAGAGAGCCGCCTGAGGTAAGGGAAAGGGAAGAGGCGGCGAAGGAATTTTGAGAGAAGGGAAAGGGGGAAGACGGAGGAGTCGAGGAGTGAAGGGGGCAAAATGAATAGCACAAGGGGCAACGAGGGGTAAGTATTAGGTAGCGATTGCCAAAATAATAGTGAGCCCGCGCTTTGGGAAAATAAAATGGGGGGAAATGCCCATGAGTCGTGCCCCTCAACCACCGCTACGCCCCATTTACAACCTTAGTGAGGAGTTTTAATGACGGAAAGTTTTATCATTTACGTCAGAAAGCAACTTTGGTCGTTATTGGGTACATCGATAACGGCCAACAAAAATTCTTGCCACCTTTTATGTAGCAATTACGTCAAGATATTAAAGTGGTCGTAAACTTTGACGTTAATACACCAGTTTCTTGTAGTGTATCAACAAAGCACAAGGACAAACTTTAGATAAAGTTGGAATTTATTTACCTCAACATGTATTCTCTCACGGGCAGCTATATGTTGCTTTGTCTAGTGAAATCACCAATAGATCTCAAAGTCCTCATTAAATCATATTCTACAGAGAATATAAATATCACAAGAAGTACAATATACACCCAAAATTCTATTAGCTGCGGGAATCGTTTAGGTACACATGATGTAGATTTCTTTAGCTCACCGGTATTTATTGAACTTTTGTTGACTGATATTGGCTATGTTTTTCACTATGCTCACATTTTTACATTGAAGGTGAATCACATGACGTATCCTATGTCATCTACATACGGAACTTACATTTATTGAAGAATGGATCAAGAGGTATGGTCATAGTATATTTTAGAAATATATATATGTCGGGCTACTAAATTAATATATTTTAATCATTTATAGGGAATGATGATACAAGGTTGTCGTATCGTAAGGAGATCAACTAGGTGTTTGACGCATGTATATTAGGAATCTTACGTAAGTATGTGTACATGTAAAACATGTACTTAGCACGTGCTCTTTGGCTAGTATCTATATAAAGTGAATATCTTATAACATGCTTTTCATGTGGAAGGCAGCGTTCTGTTCAAAAAAAGCAGGTTGTTGACACCGCTGAGTTTGACGAGCACCGATTTGCTCGCGGAGTGGGGTACAACTCTTCACATCTGACGACACGTGCATTTGTAGATTATGGGTTATGGGTTAAATTCATGAGACACGTTGGTTCATCCACTAGTAGTAGACCACAACTAGAGTGCAGCGTACTCGTCTTTTCATTTCAATAGGAAACACACAGCGAATCCATCCCGAAACGATCGACGCTCATATCATAGTGTCCCGACGAGGCGCGCCGAGCTTGGGAGCAGGAAGGATCATTATCTCGGACCGGAAGACAAAAGGTTATCTAGAAAACTATTCACTTATATGTACGCGTTAACTTCCGCTGCAATCCACGTACGTGCACCGGCCACCCGTCAGTTTTCTTTCGGTTGGACGGTCGCCGCTCACCTCGCCGTTGCCCGCCGTTATAAAGGAGAAGGGCCCAACCTTCCACGGCACGATCCAACATCAGAGTACCAATACCAACAGAGAGAAGCAGAGAGAGTCAATATTCACAGAAACCACCGCAGTTAGAATCCTGAACCATGGCCTCACTTCAACCCAGGAGGTGTGACCCGGCTTCGAAGCAGGAGGAGCATCGGCAACAAGGGAGTACTCCTGCGGGGCAAACATGCACGACCGTGAGGATCTGCGTTCCCATCGAGGAGAAGCACACGACCACTAGCAAGATGCCCGAGCAGAGCGAGCAAAAGAACACATCAACCACCGCCCGCGACATCCCGGTGGGGAAGGGTACAGAAGCCACCTGGTCCACTCAGCAGATGGGCACAGCTGCCGCAGGCACCAAGACTCGGGGCTGCACTGAGCAGAAGGGCGCGACGGCGGTAGGCACCAGGACCCCTGGATCCACTGAGCAGAAAGGCACGAGCGTGGCAGGCACCAGGACCCCAGGCTTCACCGAGCAGAAGGGCACCAAGACCCAGTGCTCGACAGAGCAGAAGGGCAGCAAGGCCCCGGCGGGCAGGGAGGCAGCCGGCGTGAAGACCCCCACCCCAGTGTCCACTGAGAAGACCTCGGTGCCCACTGAACAGAAGGGCACAGCATCCCGCACAACTGAGTCCGCCGAGCAAAAGAGCAAAACTGCTGGCAGCCAAAGGGCGCCGATGACTAATGAAGAGATTGGCAGGCACCGTGCCCAAGCACAGCAAAGCTCCACCGAAGCCATCCTCCAGGCGGAGGAGCGGTTGTCCAAGGCAAACCAGCAGTGTGCAGGGGGCAGGTCGACTGAGGAAAAGACCACTACCGCCAGCACCGGCGGTTACCGCGGGATCCACGACTCGTCCTTTGCCGAACAAAAGAGCACCACCACTCCCATGTCAAACGAAGACATAAGCAGGTACCGTGCGCAGGCTCAGCAGAACTCCATCGACAGTGCGCGCCAGGCAGAGGACCGGTATACCAAAGCCAAAGAAGCCGCGGGCGCGGCCCTCAGGGAAACTAAGGACACCCTGGCGCACGGTGCCGAAAGCGCTAAGCTATACGCTTCCGCCAAGAGCGAGGAGCTCAAGGACGCGACCATCCGTGCGGCACGTAAGGCGTCCGAGAAAGGCCCACAAGTTGCCGGGGTGGCGAAAGACTACGCCGTCTCCGCCAAAGATTACGCGGCACAGAAGACCAAACAAGGGCTGGAGTCTGCAAAGGACGTGGCCGTGAAGACCAAGGATTATACAGCCGAGACAGCTAAGGGAGGGCTGGACGTGACCAAGGATTATGCGACCAGAACTAAGGATTATGCTGCTGGAGTGACTAAACAAGGGTTCGATACTGCTGTAAATGCTGCGGAGAAGGGGAGGGAAGGGCTTGAGACAACCAAGGATTTTGCGGCTGACGTGACCATGGGTGGGCTGGAGACGGCCAAGTACTATGGCGGGAAGACGAAAGATTATGCGGTGGAGAAGGGACGTGAGGGTCTGGAGAGTACCAAGGATTATGCGGGGTATGTGGCGGAGAAAGGAAGGGATGCCGTGCAAGGAGCGGCTTTGAAGGCGAGGGATGTAGGGTATGATACTGGAAGGAATGCTGCGGGGTTTGTTGAGGAGAAAGCTCGTGGGGCGAAGGAGGCGGCGCAGAAGTGGAAGGAAGAGGGAGGTTTGGAATGGGGTGGTATGGAGACTACTGGGTATGGGAACTTAAGACAAGAGGTAAGAGGGTTTGAACAGCAGCAGCAGTGGACTGAGAAACGGCGTCAAGGGTGGGAGGCGGAGGGAGGAGACATGGGGTTCGGATGGGGGACAGGTACGGAATGCCAATCTGGTGAGTATGGACAGGGATACGAACAGCAGCAGTACACCGCTGCACCGGCTGTAACCACTACCTTCACCACAAGAGCGCCGGTGGAGGAAGGTAAAGCAGGAGAATGGACCTCCCAAGGGGGAGGCTGGCTGGGAAAGGATGCTACTGCCTACGGCAAGGAGGTAATGCATAATGCAACTGCAGCATGCCGTTCCGTTCCCTTTTGCTTGACGTGATACTTATCAACATTCGTACTTAATTTTGCAGGGCATGCCGGCAGGACAACAGCAGCAGCAAGGCCGCCGCTGCGCCGTCGTCTGTGAGAAGCTACCCGTCAACGAAGAAGATGCCGTCGTCGTCGGTGGTGGCGGCGCCGCCACCCGGATACTCGAAGCTGTTGGGGAGACCGTCACTGGCATCGCACAGGAAGCCAAGAACCTCATCACGGGAGAGGATCCTCCTCGTCCTTTCTAAAATCTAAAATAGTGTCTTGTCCTCTTAGGCCTGAGGAGAGGGCTTGTCACGTGGTGTGTGTGTGCATGGTGTCGTGATATGTTTTGTTCTGTCACCCATGTAATGTTTTGTTCTGTCACCCATGTAAGGTCACAGTTGTGTGAGGGAATTGTATCCATGTGTATCTCTACGAGTTTTGTAAGGAATGTAAATATATCAAGTATCTACATCTAGCAATATGTAACGCAAGAGCAGCATATAAAACCTATTTAATAACGTTTCTACTCGAAATATCGTCTTCTTATAATACTTTTTTGGAATTCTTGACACTCACGCTTGGCAATTTGTAAAAAATCCGTTATCTTGCAAATTTAGATTGGGTTACGGTCATATAATTCCAAATCTTAAAATCTCAAATTGAATATCGATACCACTGTTCAGAAAATCGGCCGCTTATGCCGAATAATCGGCCGAATATTCCTTTTTGGGGGTCTACCGCTCCGATTATGAATAATCGGCCTATAATTGGTCCAGGACCGATTAATCGGCCGATTGGGGGAATAATCGGTCGATTAATCGGTGATTTTCAAAATTAAATGCTAGTAATAATTTTTTTTACATTAATTTTTTCTAATACTACTATTGGTCATTACAATTACATTCTCTTCTTCCAATTTATATATTTGGTCTTCTCCTCATGTTTTCTCTATAAGTTTATAGTTAGTGTTTATTGAACTGATCCTTACTGTTAATGTTTTCTTCTTTAATTTCATCAATGTTTCTAATTACTTCTTAATGCAATATTAGTCTATGACTTATCAATATTTCTAATTACTTATCAATGTTTTTTTTTCCTAATTTCATCAATGTTTCAAGTTACTTATTAATGCAATATTAGTCTTATCACTTATCAATGTTTCTAATTACTTATTAATGTAATATTAGTCTATGACTTATCAATGTTTCTAATTACTTATCAATGTTTCTAATTACTTATTAATGATAGTCTATTACTTATCAACGTTTCTAATTACTTATTAATGTGATATTAGTCTATGACTTATCAATGTTTGTAATTACTTATCAAAGTTTTCTTCTCCAATTTCATCAATGTTTCTAACTACTTATGAATGCAATATTAGTCTATTACTTATAAATTAAATATTTCTAATTATTTACATATCTTTATGGTTAATATTAAAAAAAAATCAAAACCGATTAAAACCGAATATTCTCCCGCTTATACTCCAGCATACCGTATATACTCTATTCGGTACCCTCTCCGCCCGTACACCGATTACCGCTTTTCGGAACAATGATCGATACCATATATTCAATGTTAATTAGTTGAATTTCAAAAATATATACATAAACTAAAAAATATACTATTCATATATAAACATATAAAATATAAATATTTTTTCGTATTTATATATAATATATATCATACCTAATATACAATATATTTATTGATATTAAATGTATGATTATTAATTTTGACTAAATATTTATCCAATCGCGTCGGATGTTAGATTGTACTTACTTATATTTTTAAAATCAGACATTGGAAATAACATTATCCATTATAGCGCTCAATTAGATATTACATTGTTTTTAAAGTCAAACATAGGAAATAACATTATCCATTATAGCTCTCATTCAAATATCACATTATTTTTTAAATTAGACATCGGAAATAAAATTATCCATTATAGCTCTCATTCAGATATCACATATAGTAATATCTCCATATTTAACATATTTGTCAATTTAACTCAAATAGACGATTGCGGTGTCAGCACAACAAATGACATAGTGGTCCCAATCGTCAGCACAACAAATGACATAGTGGTCCCAATATTGGAACACAAGGTGCTTCATTTCCCTACGAAGATCGAGAGATTCTAGCACAATAATGTGGTCCCAATATTGGACAACAAGTTGCTTCATTTCATACGAAGATCGAGAAATTCTAGCACAATAATGTGGTCCCAATATTGGACAACAAGTTGCTTCATTTCATACGAAGATCGAGAAATTCTAGCACAATAACTGACATACTGAATTTAGTCCCATTGTTGACCAACTGAGTACTTCATTTTTCTGTTGTGGATTTTTTTGGTATTTGAGCCCCTGTTTGGTTCAAGGTTGATTGTGGTCAGTCGATTGTATTTGGATTTCGTCATGTTTGTGTTTGATAGCTTATCCATGGTAAGCAAGCACTCAGGCCTCGTAATTTGTATTTTGAATCTGACATATAAAACAAAATAACACAAACGATAGAATCAAATTTAATTTTTTTAAAATCCTGTTAAGAACATGACTGATTTCGTATGGATTATAAGATTATGGAACCGAAGCAGACCAAAAAACAACACCTAATTCAAATAAGTCCCGAAGCGAACAATACCCAAAAGATGGTCGCTTTATCCATGTGGAATTCGAAGACGTAGTTTCCTCCACATTGTCTACACAACTAAGCTCCACACAACTCCCAATCCATCAAAGCTGGTATCATAGTCCCTACGTGTAACAACCCCGCCTCCTAGTAACCCTCAATTAAGAGATACCAAGAGGTCAGAGCTGTTATCCCGAATTCCGGAAAAATAATCAATAATAATTATCAAATTCTACTCACTAAATTGAAAAGTAGTAATAAAATTTAACTCTGCATATCTTTTTTAAAAACTTGGATATCTACTTGTATCCACATAGAGTATATATATTCTAACTAATCCTCTTTTAAACTTTAATTCATATTTAATTCCACATATGCCACTTTATTGTTTGTTCTTTTCACTTGTTCCAAAAATGCCGACAAACAAAACATCGGTCAGTATAAAGCTAGTATGTGGAGGAAACAATAATCGTGCAACTAAGATAACAACATATTGTAGTCAATTATGGTTTTAAACAAACAACTTTACATTTTCCGCATAACTGCTCAATCCTTACATACCCTAGCCTCTACGCTGTCCCTGCAGTGGACCTGGATGCTACCTTCCTTATGGTAGATCCCCATTAAATTCCTCATGATCCCACCTAACAGGTGAATCAGTTTCTAGGGTTGAGTCACATGACACTACCCGTAGGTAGCCCACTCCTTAACTCATGGTGTGCTCAAGAGTCTCATGACACTACACGTGGGTAGCCCAATTTCTAACTCATGATAGCCTAGACCTTTCTCTAGGTTACCCTTTTTAATCTTTGCAAAGCCACAGAGGTAGACCAATATCTGAGTCAGTCATGTATGCACATTTATGGTGATAATTATAGTCACATTGTTACTTAATTTTGCAGGGCATACCGACACGACAACAGTAGTAAGGCCGCCGCTGCGCCGTCGTCTGCGCCGTCGTCTGTGAGAAAGTCCCCGTCAACGAAGATGCCGTCGTCGTCGGTGGTGGCGGGATACTCGAAGCTGTTGGGGAGACCGTCACTGGCATCGCACAGGAAACCAAGCGGGATACTCGAAGCTGTTGGGGAGACCGTCACTGGCATCGCACAGGAAACCAAGAACCTCATCACGGGAGAGGATCCTCCTCGTCCTTTCTAAAATAGTGTCTCGTCCTCTTAGGCCTGAGGAGAGGGCTTGTCACGTGGGGTGTGTGTGCATGGTGTCGTGATATGTTTTGTTCCGTCACCCATGTAAGGTCACAGTTGTGTGTGGGAATTATATCCATGTGTATGTCTACGAGTTTTGTTAGGAATGTAAATATATCAAGTATCTACATCTAGTAATATGTAACGCAAGAGCAGCATATAAAACCTATTTAATAAAGTTTCTATATTTGTATCTACTCAAAATAACGTCTTCTTATAATACTTTTTTGGAATCCTTGACACTCACGCTTGTCAATTTGTACAAAATCCGTTATCTTCCAAATTTAGATTGGATTACGGTCATCATATAATTCCAAATCTTAAAATCTCAAATTGAATATCGATACCATATATTCAACGTTAATTAGTTGAATTTCAAAGATACATACATAAACTAAAATATATACTATTCATATATAGACACATAAAATATAAATATTTATCATATTTATATATAATATATATTATACCTAATATACAATATATTTATTAATATTAAATGTATGATTATTAATTTGGACTAAATATTTATCCGATCGTGTCGGATATCATATCGTATTTTTATTTTTAAAACCAGACATTGTAAATAACATTATCCATTATAGAGCTCATTCAGATATCACATATAGTAATATACCCCATCTTTAACATATTTGTAAATTTAACTCAAATAGATGATTGCGGTGTCAACAACTGACATAGTGGTCCCAAGGTGCTTCATTTCCCTAAGAAGATCGAGAAATTCTAGCACGGGTAATGTGTTCCCAATATTGGACAACAAGGTGCTTCATTTCCATGCGAAGATCGAGAAATTCTAGCACAATAACTGACATATTGAATTTAGTTCCAGTGTTGACCAACTGAGTACTTCATTTTTTTGTGTGGATTTTTTTGGTATTTTAGCCCCTGTTAGGTTGATTGTGGTCAATCAATTGATCTGGATTACTTTATTAGGATTTGGTCATATTTGTGTTTGGTAGCTTATCTAATGTAAGCAAGTTCTCATTAAATTAGACTGGCCTCGTAACTTGTGTTTTTAATCTGACATATAAAGAAAAATAACACAAAAGATAGAGTCAAATTTAAATTTTTTAAAATCCTACTAAGAATAAGAACATGACCTGTAAGTCCAATTTTTGCCAAATAAAAAATACTAGAACTAGACTGGGTTAGTCAAGATTAGTGCCTAAGTTGCACAAAAAAACACCTATATCGAACAAGCCCTGAACCAAACAATACCCAAAAGATGATTGCTTTATCGATGTGGAACATGAAGACGTTGTTTTCTCCACATTGTCTACACAACTGAGATCCACACAACTCCCAATCCATCAAAGCTCGTATCATAGTCCCTACATGCCATGCCGAGCCGAGCATGGGATGGAAAATGAGTAACTCCGGAGAGGTCACAAAGAGAGGTAGAGGTGAAGGACGAGATCGACGAAGAAATTGGAGGCAGTGATGTTTTCAGGGAGTCAAGAGCAACTTTGTGAACACATTTTCGATCGTGTAAGGGAACCATACCCCTTTATATAGTCTCTGCTTATGAAGGCGGGTCCTCCTCAAGTCTACAATTGGACAAAAATTCTAGAGTCCTCCAAGTTAGGCAAAACCATATTAGTAATAATGATGTTGAACCCTAAAATTGCTCCAAGAAAGTGGGAGATGTTGACTTGAGAGTTATACATTGCCCATATTTTGATGATGACTTAACTATTCCATTCCTATGTATCTAATATGTTTGTTCAAGATTGATTTCAAGCTTTAGGTACATGAAAAGGATCCAATTACACAAGCACTAGCTTGTTCAAGTTCAAATCAAATGCAATGCAAGTGTGCAATTTGGGAAATCATTTCAAATGACCTTAGATAATTTTTGTAATCACTTGTATTGATGATATGACTTGTAACTTTGATGAGAAAAATGTTAGGGACACTTAATACTAAGGTTTAATCACTCAAAAGTCAACTTAGAAAATTTGTCATCGGCTGTTCATCGGTCAAGTTGGAAACTCGATCGATCCTATGATGGATTTTCTAAAGATGACCCATCGGTCGAGTTGTACACTCCCAGAACTCAATCGACTAACTCACTGAGAAAATCTAATTTTAGCTCATTGGTTGAGTTTACCGGAACAAACTCGACCGATAGTTTAAAAATTGGGTTTGTCTTTAGTTGATCAATCGAGTTACCTTTATTGAAACTTGACCGAATGTACTGTACGGAAAATGTAGAAAAAGTGATTATAAATATTGGTGAGTTATTTTGGGTGAAAATAAATATGTTGCATTATGGAAAACGGCTATATTTTGACCCTAAGTGGTCCCCAACCCAAGGGAACACCCCAACTATAAATAGGAAATCTTGGAGTTCATTTTCAAGGCTGCTCATTCATGCTACTCTAAGTCCTTACTATAGTTGAGTGTGTTGCAACTCCTTGAGCCCCTTTCTCTCTCTAGTTAACAATTCATTTCATGATTATTTGTGAGTTAGGCCTGTTGTAAGAGAGCTCCACCCTTGTGCATGTAAAGCACTTATCTACTCCATCTTCCCTACCGATAAAGGTGAATCAAGCTTTCCCGAGTGAAGGAGGAGTTGTATTTGGTCCTCTTTAAGGTTAATGAAGAGGTGGTGATCTTCTCTAGGTGAAGTAGAAGGCAAAGGCCAAAGATCCAAGAAGAGTAGAAAAGTCCTTGAAGGAGGAACACTTATGCTAGAGTGGGTAAGACCTTGGAGAAGGCTAAAGACTCTTGGAAAAGTGGGTCAGTCCTTAGTAAGGTGGAGTACTCTTGATTCTTGGATGAATAATTCCTTTGGTGGTCTTGTGTTGTAACTATTATTGATGATAATATAGAGAAAATCACTTACAAAGTCCTAGAGGTTGACCTCTCTAGGTAGTGGACTGATTCACTTCTAGTTTGACATATGGAACTACTCTACATCACCTTGTCAAGTGCTTGCTATCAATTCCTCTCATCCTTGCTATGCTTGTTAGTTGGGATTTCAAATTGCACTTAAGATATTGGTTTCAATTTGATATAATTTAAAGGTCTAATCTATCTTGTGAGAAATTTTGTAGCTCAATTCACCCCCCTCTAGAGCCCTAGATCCAACAAGTGGTATCAGATCGAAGGATCTTCTCCAACAATCTCCCACGAGACGTGAAGATGGGCGACAATCTACTTGGTTCACTCAACCTAGAGGGAGGCTTCTCCATGCGTCCTCCGGTATTTGATGGCACCAACTTCCTCTATTGGAAGAAGTGTATGCAGTTCTACATTCAAGGGATGAACTTTTCCATGTGGAAGGTGATGGTCACACCTTACAACAATCCAACATGAGCTGTTGCAACATGGAGTGAAGCTGCACTCAAGGAAGCACAACTCAATGCCAAAGCCATAAGCTTCCTCTATACAGTCCTTACACCAATGGAGTTCAACTGGATCTCATCTTGGGACACCAACTATGAGATTTGGGACAAATTGTGCATCACTTATGAAGGAACAAAGTAAGTCAAGGAGGAAAAGATCTACATGTTGACTATCCTTCTAAAGAACTTCAAGATGGGCAAGAAAGAAGGGATTGCGGAGATGTACTCAAGACTCAATGTCATCATCAATGGGTCGAATGCATTGGGCAACACTTTGTATAGAGGTGTAATCAACTCCAAGATCTTGAGGACTCTACCAAAGAGATGGGAGTCAAAGGTCACCTCCATTGAAGAAGTCAGGAGCCTTGGTGACATTCCAACCAAAGAGCTCATTGGAAACCTCCAAGCCCATGAGCCTAGGCTTGACATGCAAGAAGAAGAAACCAAGCAAGAAGAGAAGGAAGCCAAGAAGATCAAAGATAGTTCTTTCAAAGCACAAGTGGAGGCGGTCATCCTTCAACAACAACCTGCTTTCCAGACTTCTCATTCCCCCTCTAGTGAAGATGACGACACAAGTGAGCATGAAGCCAACTACATCAAGGGAAAACACTTCAAGGGAAAGAAAGCCTCCTCCTCTTCTACTTCAAGATACTACAAGTATGGGAAAAAGGGACACTACAAGAGTGAATGTCCTAAGTCAAGAAACTCACACCACATGGGCATATCAAGGAAGAAGAGCATAAGAAGGAGAGAAAATACAAGAGGAAGGACAAGAAAGAGAAAGACACAAGAATGCAACTCATGCAGCTTGGGAAGCTTCTTCTTCAAGAAACTCAAATTCCGAAGAAGATGGAGAGTGCCACCTTGCACTCATGGCCTCTACTAGTGAAGAAATTGGTGAGGTAAGTTTGCATGAGTTATCTAAGGAAGCTATTATTGATATGCTTATCTCTACCTGTTCATATTTTTCTAAGTGTAAATCTAAAATAAAACGGTTAGGAAAAATCATTGATGATCTCTATGCTAAACTTGAAATTCTTGAATTGAATGAGAAAATGAATCTTGAGAGTATTGATAATTTGCAAGGGAAATACCTTGATCTTGAGCTCCAATACAATGGGGTTGAAGTTGAGAATGACATCTACCTTAATAACATAGAGAATCTGAAGGAAGAAAACCAAAATTGCCTTAAAGAGCTTGAAATAGTCTACACTAAAAATGCTGAATTTAAGCTTCTTATTGATGCTCGTAGAGAAGAGAGAGATGTATATCTTAAAGAAATCCAAATGCTTAAATCTGAAAATGCTAGGTTACTTGGTCAAGTAAATGATCTATCTTCTAGAGCTTTATTGCCTAGTGTTAATGTTGATTCTATCTATCTTGAAAAAGATTCATACTTAACTAAAGCTTTATGCCTTGAGGTTGATCTTATTTATTCTAGGGATGACATATCTAGTTTACCGTCTACCATTATATCATTAAATGATGATAACCATAGATTAAGAGCATCCCTATAGAAATTCCTCAAAGCAAAGAACTCCCTAAATGAAATCCTTGACCATTCTACCAAACAAAGTTGTACTAGTGGTTTGGGATTTGGAGGGGGAGCATTAAAGGGAAAGAGCAAAGCCAAAGGTAAGAAAAAGAGAAAGGAGACTTCCTTCTTTGTAGGAGAGTCTTCTGGAACTAAGAATCAGATGGTTTGTTCTTATTGAAAAATGTGATGATCATTACTCTACTTATTGTCCTTACAAGCCTAAGGGAACAAACCCAAAGATGAAATGGGTCCCCAAGCTAACTCTAGATCCCAAAGTTTGAGTTGGGAACTGACATTCTCCTTTCTTGTAGGAAAAAGAAAGATGGATTGTTGATAGTGTCTGCACTAATCATATGACTAGTGATATAAGCCATTTCAACAATTTCACTAAAACGAATGGAGGACTGATCACCTTTGGGGACAATTAGAAAGTTAAAGTCAAAGGTGAGGGTGATATAGGTGAATCCTTGTGTATCAAGAATGTTCTATTCGTGCATGGCCTACATCAAAATTAACTTAGTGTTAGTCAACTTTGTGACAATGGTTACATTGTGTTATGTAATTCCTTTGAATGCTTGATTCTAGATTCCCTCACCTACCAATTCATATATAAGGGAACTAGTAGTGGTAATCTTTATGTTATTGTTCTTGAATCTATTGATAATGTTGTTGGTAGATGCCTAGTAGTCAACTCGAACTGTAACATCCCTGACCTGGGTTATGAACTAACCCTAGGTGTTTTGCTTAATTATATAATTAGATACTTGTGATTATCTTTTGGTATGTAATTAAAGCTTCTAAGGAACATATAATTCTATTTATGCTCTTCTTGAACAATGTTATAATATTGTTTTGTTAATAGGGACCTATGTGCAAATTACCCAATTAGAGGGGTTAACTTGCAAATTTAACATGTTTAGATGTTCCTCTGATGATGAGACAACATAAGAATGAATATGATGAAGTGTTATGGATTCTCCAAGCTTGGGCACCAAGATGCAGCTTGTGGAGCAATCCTTGTGCTTTAAACCCTAGTTTTGGTGAAAAGTGCAATTTACCAAAAACCTGGGGTGTAACTTGTAAAATATGCCTTTTAGAGTATCTTTTATGACTCTTGGAATCAATTAGAGTAAAAGTGATGAAGAGGGCGCTTCATTTGACTAATCAAATAAGAAGGAAAACCCTTGTAATTAAATAACTAAGTTGTAAGCAAAATGACCCTTTTATGTGTGCAACTTAGAAGGATGTTTGGCTTCTTTTCCTCTAAACCTTAGTTAAAGAAGGAGTTTTGCTTAATTATAGAAAGGAGGGGCGTGGCCAAGAAGGAGAGAAGGACCCATATGAGAAATAGAAGAAAAGGTTGTCCTTATCTTGAAAACATGCCCAAAGTATATATACACACCTTTCTTTTACAACCAAGGGATCGTTTCCCTTTCTCTCTTCACTTATCTCTTGTTGTGTCCGACTAAGGAAGGAGCTCAGGAGCAGAGGAGAACGGCCAAGTAGAGTTGGGTAAGCTTTAACTACTATCTAGCTTGGATTCATGGAGGAAATCATGATACAAGGTTGGTTTGCTAGTTTTTCTTACTTAGTTCTTCTTTCTAGCCATCCTTTCCAACCAATTCTTGAAGAAGGAACCTTGGACGACCTATGGAGCTCAAGCCACCATTAAAGCTTCGAAGCTTGGAGCTCTATATCTGGTTCTAAGGCAGGTTTTATAACTCTAAACCCTTAAACTTTGTTATGCATCTTTCTCTCTTGCAAAAGTAATTTGTCCTTCTTTCCCCCATCCTTCCTTGCTTTCTTGCAACTAAAACCATGAAGAACAGACCTTGATCTGGAGGTAGAAGAAGATGGGTGTGATTACCAATGCTACTTTAGCAAACGGTCTTGCCCCCCTTGGGGAAAACGGTTTGCAAAACCGTTTGAAGGGAAAACAGTTTCACTAGGTCGGTTCAAGCAAACAGTCTCCAAAAGTGTTTGCGTGAGTTGACCAAGCATTGACCGTTTGAGATTCCTATTCCTAATTATGTTGTATAATGACCCTCCATAGTTGAGGGATTAACTCCAAAGGAATCATGAGTTGAGGGCTAATGAATTAGGTAAACCTAATTGAATTAAGTGCTGATTTTCAACCTGATTAACTTGACCTTTTTGGGAAAACGGTTTCAAAACCATTTGAGTGAGTTGACCAAGCATTGACCGTTTGAGATTCCTGTTCATAATTATGTTGGTTTATAACCCTCCAAATTTGAGGGGTTAATTCCCAAGGAATCATGAGTTGAAGGCTAATCAATTAGGTATTGAGATTCCGGTTCCTAATTATGTTGGTTAATGACTCACCAAATTTGAGGGGTTAATTCCCAAGGAATCATGAGTTGAAGGCTAATCAATTGGGCAAACCCTAATTGAAATTAGTGTTGAAATTCCAATGAGTTAATTTGAGATTTTGGGTTGATTAGCCCAAATGGTTTCAAAACCGTTTGGGGATCACCCAAACGGTCTCAAGACCGTTTGGGGGTCACCCAAGACCATTTGGAGGTCGATGGTTGGATATGGTTAAGTGTTTGAAGGAAAAAAGATATGGTGTTAACCCTAATCGGCTAAGTGCTGATTTTGCATTGAAATGAGTTGATGTTTTGGGTTGATTGACCCAAACGGTCTCAAGACCGTTTGGGGATCACCCAATACCATTTGGAGGTCTAAGGTTAAGCATGGTTGACCAATTTAAGGTCTAAGGATACCAAATCACTTTGCAATTAAGTGCTGATTTGATGATCAACTCAATAGCTCAAACCCTAATGATTTTTCACTAGAATCCAAGGTTCGGATGAGCCAAACGGTCTCAAGACTGTTTGGAGCTCATCCAAACGGTCTCAAGACCATTTGGGGATCACCCAAGACCGTTTGGAGGTCTAAGGTTAAGCATGGTTGACCAATTGAAGGTCTAAAGATACCAAATCACTTTGCAATTAAGTGCTGATTTGATGATCAACTCAATAGCTCAAACCCTAATGATTTTTCACTAGAATCCAAGGTTTGGATGAGACAAACGGTCTCAAGACCGTTTGGAGGTCACCCAAGACCGTTTGGAGGTCTAGGGGTGAGTATGGTTAAGCAATCGATGATCCAATGATACTAAGTTGGAGTGTAATCAATTGCTGATTTTGTGATCAATCCAATGATCCAAACCTTAATTGGTTGACTTGGATTTTGATGATATGATGGGCAAACGGTCTCAAGACCGTTTGGAGGTCATCCAAATGATCCCAAGACCGTTTGGGGTCAGGTCATGTCCAAATTGAATGATGGTTCAATGGGTTCAAATCAATTAAACCCACATTGAAATATGTTGAAGGGTTATTGATTCCAAACCCTAATTCGATTGATTTAAACCTTAATTGATGATCAACTGAGGGTCAATTGAGGGTCAAATCAGTTGAAGGTTAACCTATTAAACTCATTTGAAGTATGAGTATAGGTCCAATTGATGATTGGTCCCATGAATTCAATGATTGAAGGAATCAACATTGGAAACCCTAATTCAATTGGATACCTTATGAAGTGGAGGTCCAATATGATTGAATCTTTGAGAATTAAGATGATGAATGTTCTATTGATCCAATAATGATTAGTAATGATAATCAATGAAGGTACAAAGGTTGAAACCCTAATAATACCTAAGTGATTAGAACCAATTAAAGGGAGAATTCTTAATTGCTTATAGGATTAATAGCTTGATACACTATGTTAAACATAGTTGTATGTACTTGATTGAAGGGTCGATGTGACCTAATAAAGTTGAAAGGATGAAATATTAGAATACATATATATATATAAATATGAATCATCTAGTGATCTTCTGTAGCACGACCGTGCAAGGGAGCACGGCCGTGGTAACCTTACTTTGCACGACCGTGCAAGGGAGCACGGTCGTGGTAACCTTACTTTGCACGACTGTGCAATGGAGCACGGCCGTGGTAACCTTACTTTACATGACCGTGCAAGGTGGCACGGCCATGGTGTCCTATAAAGAAATTGAAAAGTTTTGGTATTGTGCTAAGACTGTTATATATGCATGTCCGTAATTGTATTAGTCATGCAGGTTGATATTATGAGGTGATCATAGCCAGGTAAGAGTTATGATGTCATATTCCTTGAAAACAATTATATGCTTTTAGAGTAATGATATGTGAAAAGTATATACATTGCTTCAATCATGGTCATGTTGATAGATGACTTGATGCTTATATGACACTTGGTAGCAAGTGTTATGATAATCTGACGGTTTGAATAACCATGTTCCTGAATCATATGATGAGATGGTTAAGAATTAATATCCATATGATAACTGTAGTGAGTTAAACTTGATACATTTAGTATTCTTATTTTATAGTAATGTTTTAATGATTAATGATTGAGAACATGCTTGATGCTAAAAGAATGCTAAAATGTACCTAAATAATCAAATATAATCATATCATGTAGAGCCCTGATCATAGATCCATCATTGTCAGAAGCCAAATGATGGTGAAACAGGTTTTCCTAAGGGAATTCCTGGAACACATACTTTTGAGCATGTGGGGGTTTATGGACGCGAATATCCTCACGTCCTAATGTAGGAATTGATGTAGGATGTACTTTAATCCATCAATCCTTCATTATGTGTTTATGCCGGGGTGATGTTTCACTAATCTCCCGAGGGAATCTTTAATGTTGCATCGATGAGCGATAAACAAGAAATCCCTCGATGGCGAAGAGAGTACAGAATGCCACTGTGACTCTAAATAGAGAAGTTGCCAGAATACCCTGGAAAGCTATTGTAGCAGAGACACGAGATGTCCTGCATGTTGATCCTCACACTGACTGAGGAAGATGAGGTCATAAGAATCCGGCTCTTTTGATGACCTATGTATGATACCGATGTGATTTTATAATGGTCGGTTGGAGTATGAGCGGTATACCTCATCTTTGCTGGGCATAATAATGATTGAAAATCATAATCAGTTAGCATAACTGCTTAGGTTGAACTACGAGAAACAATGATTGATGTTACATTGTTTTTAATATTCTAGCCATGTGATTAGTATACATGTTCTTCATTTTCCTTATTGAAATAATTGCTTAAGTAAATGTTGTCTTACTTAATACCAAATCTGCGGTTGAATGTCTTAAAGATTATATTGCTTATGTTAATCCTTTATTGCTTTGACAAAGCTTCTGGAGGAGAGTTATAACTCTCGCTGGGACAATTATTCAAATTGTCTCACCCCCGTGGGTTTTGACTTTTTAGGTGGACGTCGAGGATGAAGGAACCAATCCGAGGGTGGGCAGTATCAGCAGCAGCAACACCAAGGGCAGTAGTGAATCTCAGGTGGAGATACTGACTGTCGAGTCTCGTAGATAGTATGTCTTATGTCGTCTTTGTACTCTCAGGTCCTAGGAGTCAATAGGTCTGAGGTTTTTGGCTTAGTGCCTCAAGATTTTGTATCTTGCCTTCTTCAGATAATAAGGCAATGGATGTATGTAATCACATAGATGTAATGGCAAGCTATGATGTAAACAGTTTACCTTGTTTTCTTATAAAGGAGTTATGGTTTAAAGTTCTCTTTCCAAAAAGTTTTAAAATTTAGTGATTTTTCATTATTCCGCTACTAATAATTCGCTTCCGCATTAGTTAATCTCGTTTTCTGTGACGGGTCATCTCAATTTAGTGGTATCAGAGCTCTTGGTTCGCTGAGTCTACAGAGACATAGGACTTAGGATGTCGAGTCTATTCTTAGTGTTTTCCAGTCATCTAATAGTTTCTTCTGCTCCTCAGGAGAAGAAGATAAGTTAAGGATGTCTGGACCACATGAGGAATATGTGGCAGAGAGTAGCGTTGTTGCACCACGAGAAGGTGCACGGAACCAGGAGATAGAACAACCTGTACCTGAGCCACCCCATTTCAATCCAACTGACATGGGGAATCCAACCGTCCAGACCATGTTTGGGAAGTTTATGACTGCCATGACACACATAACAGATATGATGCCCATGCCTGCACCTAGGGCACCTACCCAACCTGAAGGACAAGGAATCGACAAGACATTTGAATGACTTCGCCGAGTTGGAGCAACCGAGTACTTTGGAACGACTGACCCCACAGATGCCGATCTGTGGTTGACCAAACTAGAGAAGCTTTTAGAATCCTAAACATCCCAGAAGCTGAGAAGGTTAGACATGTTGTCTATCTTCTCAAAGGGAGTGACGAGCATTAGTGGACCATGGAAGAGCAGAAGAGGCATGGTGTGGAGGTTGCATGGGAAGTCTTCCAATGGGAATTTATCAATAGATATTTCCCTAAAACGTTCCTGGACGAGAAAATCTCTCAGTTCGAGAGGTTAAGGCAAGGTCTGATGAACATCAGTGAGTACGAGGCTAATTTCATGGAGTTGTTACAGTTCTGTCCGCATATGGCTGCTACAGATGAAGAAAGGATTAGGCAATTCGAGAAGGGGTTAAACGCAGAGTTGACTACCCCTGTCTCTTCCCTAGAGAATTAAGAAAGGTTTTCTATCTTCGTAGAGTCTGTCAGAAGGATAGAGAGGTCCGTAGCAGAGAAGAGGCAAACCCATAATAAGAGGATGTTGTCACGGAACCATTCTTATCCCAATCCCAATCTCACTACCTAGACAATGGTAAAGGGATTGAAGCACCCGTCCCTAAGTGGCCCGATAGGATCTAACACACTGGCATATACAATAAGAAATAAATAACTCAAAAATTGGATAAATAAAGAAAAAACTAACCCAATATGAAGATATAACCAATTTGTCTTTATCATCAGAGTATATGAGTGTGGAAGCGATCTTATTCATTTTTCCATGTATATTGCCTAAAATCAAGAAAATCAAGACACAATCATGCAATTGCACAGTACGCTATCAAAATCAAGCAAAACGGTTTATAAGAAAATAAGTATACTGGGCAAGACTTATATTCAAAAGAGTAACAAGAAATTTGCAAAACCCACATTTATTTGACAAGTTTTTCAAGCAATTCAAATTTTATTTTGAGTTCCCATTATGCTGTAATTCGAGAAGCATGCTTATATATTTTTTGACTCTATTACCCCAATGCAATGGGGAAGGTCACTAGGCTCCTTCTCACCATAGGAACATAGGAAGCCAATGTACAAGTCCCACCTCCAAATGAGGGGGTTGTTGTACTCAATATCCACATTATCAACATTATCAATATCATCATCATTATCAATATACGAGCATTCATAATGGGCATGCAATTTATGTTTTCATGTTTTTCAAAATATAGTATAGAAAAACGAAAGACTAATCATAGGGAACAATAGCTCATCCAAGTAAATAGCCAAGTATACAGTTAAGAGATACATAAAAGTATCTTCAATACAATCAAGGAGGAATTATGTAATAGCGTACCTTTCACCGAGATTTCGAGTATAGATCATGAGTAATAGGTCAACCTTTCGAGTTAGATCCTAAAACACAATATTTAGATCAAGGGTCAAGATCAAAATATTTGGATATCATGTTGCAATATTTGAGATTAGGGTTACACTGTCGTAGGTCAACCTTAGGGTTAGGTCATCCACTTATGATCAACCAATATATCAATTTGTCCAACATTATTTCAAATATCAAGTATTTCGAGTGTGAAATGCCTACCTAGGTTTTCTAGGTACATGTGTTAACCCTAATAATCTTGGTCAATATGCAAGTCCAAAAATCAAGTCTTTAGATCATTATCAAGTTCTAACATCATTTGGGTTCAAGATTAGATCAAGTTCTAATTAGTATTAAGAGTAAATCAGAGATCAACTTTTAGGTCAAAAGATCAAGATATGCCACAAGATTTAGATCAATCATATTGTTAAGATGTCATCATCATATTCAAGATTGAATCAAGTCAACAAATATATATCTAGATCATTAATGGGTCAGGTATGATTTTAGATTCTCAATATGAACAATAGAGTCAAGAATTAGGGTTTCCAGTGGTTTAGTCAATATTAACCATCTACAGAGTCATTTAGATCAACTATATATGCAATAGATCAAGATTAAGATATATCAGTGAGGAACACTTCGAATCCGGTTTCCAAAGTATTTTTAATCGATTCACTGGGTTTTTATGATCAAGATTGACTACTTGTTCGAATTATTTGGAGTTCGGATGCATTTTCTATTATTGAAACGAGATCTGATTATTTTACTAATTTTCTGAATAGAAAGGAGCAAAATAACTTAATTGGAAAAAGGGTGGCCGCACGTTGCATGATGGATGGCCAGGATTTAGCCACATAGGTGGGGCGGCTTGCTTGGTTCAAGGTCCGGTTCAAAACTTCAATTGGCTGGTTTCCTTCTTGATTTCTCAGTTAATTGGTGGTTTGTATGGATCCAATGGGCCGATGGCCTTCCTCCCTGAACCACAGTTTGGGGACTTTGTCACCTCTTGAGCAGGCCTCGCGTGAGCACGAAGGAGGACCTCATTGGTATAGATGAGGTTTCATAGAAGGAGAGGGTAGGAGCAGACGCGAGCAGGCCGGCCAAGCTTGCATTTGCCTCGCAGACTCAAAAAGTGCCAGATAAAGGGGAGAGGGGGTCCGCAATAGGATCGCCCAAGGTGGCTGTGCGATGGTGCCGCTGCTGCAGCAGGTGGAAGAGTCGGAGGTGGTTGGGGTGCTCAAGCCCAAGAAAGACCACGAAAACAAGGGTATCTCCTACGGAGTGATGAGGGGAATCCATTGTCGGGGTTTTATAGCATTAGGACTAGGTTTTAGGGCAAACAACCTTTGGTTGCAGCCATGGCCGCCGAAGTGAGAAGGCTAGCCAAGGGAAGCATTTTGGCGGTCGAAGAGAGCATGAATGGCGGTCAAAAATAGGGTTCGTCGAGTTCAAATTTGCGAGAACAAGATTTCTATTCTCTTTGATTTTCGAATTAGGGTCGCGAGCGGGAGATTCATTCTTCCATCCCCATTTACTCCTCCCCGCTAATTGCGGGAGGTAGAAGACGGGTCAATGGCCGCTGGATCAGGCCAGAATCCACTAGGGATAGATCCAAGGGCTGGGATCACCCCCAGATCCTTGCCTTGGATCGCTGACATGGAAAAAAGGTCAAATAAAAGACAAAATGATGATTTTCAACACATTATCTTCAAGAAATTATATTAAATTGTAGAAATGTCCAATTTCTTTAAAATTTGGAACACAGCTTCACAAAAACGTGGAGAACCTTTACAAAAAGTTTGAGAACAAAAACATGAGGTTTGATGGATCAATTTACTCCATTATACAAAGTGATGAATCAATCAAATTTAAGATGTTATAATGTGTATAAAAACTACATTGGTCACCATATCATGGATTTGAGTCTCAAAATTGATTATGAAGACAATAAAATTTATTTGAGACCATGAGAGGATATAATGAGGTCCAAAGAGTAATAATTTCACTATTATGCTAAAATCCACTTTGTAACATCCTTCCCTCCTTAAAAGGAATTTTGTCCCCAAAATTCAAAACAACCTCAAAATCGAGATCATTCAACCTAAGTCATATCCTCAAAATTGGGACTTATCTAAATTCAGATCATATCCTCAAATACTAGAACATACTCAAGTATAAAATCAAAACCATGTCCTCAAATTTCAAGTAATCCAATAATCATAATTGGGATTCCATGTTCTATATCATAATCAACTTGGTACTAACACCATTTTCCTCATCAAGCAATTGAGTTTTAAGATTAACACATATATTTTCCAAAGTCATTATGAGTCACAAATATGGAAAGCATCCTACTGATCACAAATTTGGAGAGATCATATTTTAGGTCAAACAAATAGAGTACCTGAATCAAGTATACAAGGTGACTCTCAATCCCAATATCTCAGGGTCCTAGCTTCTCCATTGGCCTAGGTGGGGTTATACGTCCATGATTTGAGATTTCACATTTCCACATTTCAAGACAACATCATACTTTCAATATCATCATTTTGAGCTCAAATTCAATGGGAAAGTCCCACCCTAGTCCTAATAAGAGCTAAACCCTAAGTCATAAATTGATAGAGTCAATATAGTACTCATTTCAAAAATTTTGAGATTTGGGATTTTGAAGTCATTAGTCATATATTTCAATGTCCAAATAGTGTGATTATAGGATTTGTACCATTGTTGAGATTTGATAATCGTGAGTCACAAGTCCATTAATCAATATCAAGAGTCAAGATTTTTGGACATCAAAAGTCATAGGTCTACGATTTGATCATATGTATAAACATTACAAAGTTAGGGTTTAAATTCCTATTTAGACCTTAGGGGTCATCATTCATCTATATCCAATATCCAATATTCAAGCAATATTCGAGCAATATATCAAGATTTTATTGTCATGGTATCCAAGTTTGATGAATGCTCTATACCTAGGTCTATCTAGGAAGTAAATCACAAGCTTTAGTCAACATTGTCATATATCATGGTAAATATCAAATCAATAGTCAAGATCAAGTATCAACCATGGTTTTAACCTATTAGGCTTAGGTCAACCAGTCAAAATCGGGTGAAAGGAGTACCCTTCCAAACTCTAAATAATCAACAAGCTGAAGACTTAGAGGTAGTCAAAATGGGGATGTGACCTAGGTTAGGGGAGTCATGAGTCAACTACCACCCTAATCTGTCACATTACTAACATTAGTCATTATCGATTGAGCTTATTCAAATAGGGAGAGTATCAATGATTAAATCATATACATCAAAGTCATAAGATCAAAATTCAAGATAATAGGGCAATAATGTCAAGTTTTGCAATTTTTTTTTCAATATCAAGGTATTGACAAAATTTGAAAATCTAGGATTTGAATTTGACATTCAAGGATTTAGAGCATAATATCAAAATCAAGATTGCAAATGGCATCAATAGTCAATAGGAATACTACTTTTTGCATCATAGTCCTACATCATGGTTTTGTGAGTCCTAGACTGAGTCACTTAATAGCATAGTCAAGGTGTGTAAAAACAATATGATACGAGTTTGCTTAACTATGTTTGAGGTTTAATCAATAATAGGGCAACATGGGTTTAATCAATTAGGGACCTTATCAACAATAAGGTATAAGGTATAAGTCATCCTTATTTCACCATATCATCACCTCAAACATAGGAAGCATATAGTCAAAATTGAGTGTTCATGATATTAGGGGTCATACATGAGTATTTGGTTTCAAAATTAATTGATCAAAATCAAGTTTTTAATTTAAGGTCAGATCATAGTATCAACTTTCAAAAAAATTTAGCGATATTCATCTTATCCCCTGCATAAGCTACCCATAATCGAGACATCATGTGGTAAAAAGTCACAAGAAAGGACCACATGAGGAGATGAGAAGACTACCTAATCTTCATCTACATGGGTGGCTTAGGATAGTCCTTAAAGAAGAGATGAGATGCTAGAAGACTCTCTAGGGTTTCACAAGGGAACCTTTAGGTCTAGTTCTGGATCAATTAAGGCCAGATAGAGCGGGGGATCTCAACCACTATGAAGACAGATAGGAGAAATTATGTCAGGACCCCGAGCCTAGACACCTCAATTTTCACCATTATGGACTTTAGGGTTTCTTGGGTGTAAGAGACCTGATAAATTATTTACTTAAAGTATATGGGAGTGTGAAGGCTCTGATACCAACTGTCACGGAACCGTTCTTACCCCAATCCCAATCTCACTGCCTAGACAGTGGTAAAGGGATTGAAGAGCCCATCCCTGAGTGGACCGATAGGATCTAACACATTGGCATATACAATAAGAAATAAATAACTCAAAAACTAGATAAATAAAGAACAAACTAACCCAATATGAAGATATAACCAATTTGTCTTTGTCATCAGAGTATATGAGTGCAGAAGCGATCTTATTCATTTTTCCATGTATATTGACTAAAATCAAGAAAATCAAGACACAATCATGGAATTGCACGGTACGCTATCAAAATCAAGAAAAATAGTTTATAAGAAAATAAGTATACTTGGCAGGACTTATATTCAAAAGAGTAACAAGCAATTTGCAAAACCCATATTTATTTGACAAATTTTTCAAGCAATTCAACTTTTATTTCGAGTTCCCATTATGCTGTAATTCGAGAAGCATGCTTATATATTTTGTGACTCTATTACCCCAACGCGATGGGGAAGGTCACTAGGCTCCTTCTCACCATAGGAACATAGGAAGACAATGTACAAGTCCCACCTCCAAATGAGGGGGTTGTTGTACTCAATATCCACATTATCAACATTATCAATATCATCATCATTATCAATATACGGGCAGTCATAATGGGCATGCAATTTATGTTTTCATGTTTTTCAAAATATAGTATAGAAAAATGAAAGACTAATCAAAGGGAACAATAGCTCATCCAAGTAAATAGTCAAGTATACAGTCAAGAGATACATAAAAGTATCTTCAATACAATCGAGGAGGAATTATGTAATAGCGTACCTTTCACCGAGATTTCGAGTATAGATCACGAGTAATAGGTCGAACTTTCGAGTTAGATCCTAAAACACAATATTTAGATCAAGGGTCAAGATCAAGATATTTGGATATCATGTTGTAATATTCGAGATTAGGGTTACACTTTCCTAGGTCAACCTTAGGGTTAGGTCATCCACTTATGATCAACCAATATATCAATTTGTCCAACATTATTTCAAATATCAAGTATTTCGAGTGTGAAAGGCCAACCTAGGTTTTCTAGGTACATTTGTTAACCCTAATTATCTTGGTCAATATGCAAGTCCAAAAATCAAGTCCTTAGATCATTATCAAGTTCTAACATCATTTGGGTTCAAGATTAGATCAAGTTCTAATTAGTATTAAAAGTAAATCAGAGATCAACTTTTAGGTCAAAAGATCAAGATATGCCACACGATTTAGATCAATCATATTATTAAGATGTCATCATCATATTCAAGATTGAATCAAGTCAACAAATATAGATCTAGATCATTAATGGGTCAAGTATGATTTTAGATTCTCAATATGAACAATAGAGTCAAGAATTAGGGTTTCCAGTGGTTTAGTCAATATTAACCATCTACAGAGTCATTTAGATCAATTATATAAGCAATAGATCAAGATTAAGATATATCAGTAAGGAACGCTTCGAATCAGGTTTCCAAAGTATTTTTAATTGATTCACTGGGTTTTTCTGATCAAGATTGACTACTTGTTCGAATTATTTGGAGTTCGGATGCATTTTCTATTATTAAAACGAGATCTGAGTATTTTACTAATTTTCTGAATAGAAAGGAGCAAAATACCTTAAGTGGGAAAAAGGGTGGCCGCACGTTGCATGATGGATGGCCAGGATTTAGCCACATAGGTGGGGCGGCTTGCTTGGTTCAAGGTCCGGTTCAAAACTTCAATTGGTTGGTTTCCTTCTTGATTTCTCGGTTCATTGGCGGTTTGTATGGGTCCAATGGGTCGATGGCCTTCCTCCCTGAACCACGGTTTGGGGACTTCATCACCTCCTGAGCAGGCCTCGCGTGAGCACGACGGAGGACCTCACCGGCATAGATGAGGTTTCATAGAAGGAGAGGGCAGGAGTAGATGCGAGCAGGCCGACCAAGCTTGCATTTGCCTCGCGGACTCAAAAAGTGACAAATAAAGGGGAGAGGGGGTCCGCAGTAGGATCGCCCAAGGTGGCTATGCGGCGGTGCCGTTGCTGCATCAGGTGGAAGAGTCGGAGGTGGTTGGGGTGCTCGAGCCCAAGAAATACCACGAAATAAGGGTATCTCCTACAGAGTGATGAGGGGAATCCATTGTCGGGGTTTTTATAGCATTAGGACTAGGTTTTAGGGCAAACAACATTTGGTTGCAGCCATGGCCGCCGAAGTGAGAAGGCTAGCCAAGGGAAGCATTTTGGCGGCCGAAGAGAGCATGAATGGCAGTCAAAAATAGGGTTCGTCGGTTCGAATTTGCGAGAATAAGATTTCTATTTGCTTTGATTTTCGAATTAGGGTCGCGAGCGGGAGATTCATTCTTACGTCCCCATTTACTCCTCCCCGCTAATTGCGGGAGGTAGAAGACGGGTCAATGGCTGCTGGATCAGGCTGGAATCCACTAGGGATAGATCCAAGGGCTGGGATCACCCCCGAATCCTTGCCTTGGATCGCTGACATGGAAAAAAAGTCAAATAAAAGACAAAATGATGGTTTTCAACACTTTATCTTCAAGAAATTATATTAAATTGTAGGAATGTCCAATTGCTCTCAAATTTGGAACACAGCTTCACAAAAACGTAGAGAACCTTTACAAAAAGTTCGAGAACAAAAACATGAGGATTAGACAAAGTGATGAATCAATCAAATTTAAGATGTTATAATGTGTATAAAAACTACATTGGTCACCATATCTTGGATTTGAGTCTCAAAACTGATTATGAAGACAATAAAATTTATTTGAGACCATGAGAGGATATAATGAGGTCAAAAGAGTAATTATTTCACTATTATGCTAAAATCCACTTTGTAACAGATGTATCCTCAGTTCCAAGGATCTTCATCTAGAGACTTCAAGAAGCCTAGCTTTTCTGCGCCTATACCACCACCACCTAGACCTAGTGCTCAGACATAGTGGACACCGAGTAGAGATAGAGGACGAAGCCTACCACTACAAGGGGCTCGCAGTTCAGCATCTATGTCGGTTACAGGATCACCCAGACCACAACAACAAGATAGAAGTTGTTATATATGTGGGAAGATGGGGCATCTGATGAAAGACTGCAGAGCTAGAACAACGAGTGTAACCCAACCATAGAGGCAGGGTCAGAAAGGGTCACAGAGAAGACAATTTCTAGGAGGAGATAGAGGACGTGGACAAGTGTCCCAAGCTGGATCGTCATCACCGAATCAACCACAAGCAACATCAAGATTCTATGCAATGAATCCACCTGATGTAGTGATCAACCCTCGGGTTGTGGTAGGTCAGATGAAGTTGTTATATTCTGATATGTCTACATCCTGCATTGTATCTGTTTTGATTGATCCGGGTGCTACACACTCCTTTATCACTAGAAGGGTGATTCGTAACTGCAATATGACAGTCAGTCATAGAGCAGATAGCCTGTTGCTAGAGACTCCGTTGAGAGGGCCTGCCGTGTTACAGGAGGTATGCTCTTCCTGCATCCTTTTCTTTTCTGAACACCGCATTGAAGTGGATCTTATACCACTTGAGATGCAAGGATTTGACATAATCCTTGGGATGGATACCTTGGAAAGGTATAAGGTTGTTTTGGATTGTGAATCCAAGCAAGCTGTGTTTGCTGATGAAAGCGACACATGGATCTTTCAAGGATAAAGAAAGATTCTACCCACCTGTCTTGTGTCAGCTATGGTTGTTGAGAAGCTAATGAGGCAAGGATGTTACACATTCTTGGCCCATGTGGTAGATACTACCATGGAATGTCCTAACCGTGTTGAAGTTCCTATAGTTAGGGAATTTGTAGATGTATTTCCTGAAGAACTTCCAGGTGTATCACCGCCTCGGGAAATTTATTTTGAAATCAATTTGATCCCAGACACACAACCTATAGCACAAACACCATATAGGATGGCGCCTGCTGAGATGGAAGAACTCAAGAAACAGCTGCAGGAGTTGCTTGAGAAGGGTTTCATCTGACTGAGTACTTCGCCTTGGGGTGCTCCAGTGCTCTTTGTTAAAAAGAAAGATGGATCAATGTGGTTATGCATTGATTACAGACAGTTAAATAAAGTAACAATAAAGAATAAGTATCCTCTGTCGAGGATTGATGATCTTTTTGACCAGTTGCGTGGTGCAACTATCTTCTCAAAGATAAATTTGAGATCAGGATATCATCAACTCCGTATTAAGGACAGTGACATACCCAAGTCTTCCTTTAGAACGAGGTATGGTCACTATGAGTTCACAATTATGTTGTTTGGACTAACTAATGCACCGACTGCATTTATGGAACTCATGAATAGAATCTTCCGACCTTTCCTCGATCACTGTGTTGTTATCTTTATAGATGACATTCTGATCTATAGTAGAGATGCTCAGCAGCATGAACAACATCTTCGACAGGCCCTAACTTTCCATGGACACGTGATATCTACTTCGGGTATTCGTGTTGACTGTAAAAAGGTAGAATCTATTCTACAATGGGGGCAGCCGAAGACACCGATAGAGATCCATAGTTTCTTAGGGTTGGAAGGCTATTACCTAAAGTTCATTAAGAACTTCAGTTCCATAGCCCTACCTGTGACAAAGTGGTTTTTAGCAAAATAATGAGATAATTACTCTTTTGACCTCATTATATTCTCTCATGGTCTCAAATAATTTTTCTTGGCTTCATAATCAATATTGAGACTCAAATCCAAGATATGGTGACCAATGTGGATTTTATACACATTATAACACTTCAAATTGGATTCATTCGTCACTTTGTCCAAAGAATCAAATTGGTCAATTAAACTTTGTCTTTTGGTTCTCAAACTTTTTCTATACGTTCTATAGATTTTTTGAATCTATGGTCCAAATTTCACTCAAATTGGACACTCCTTCGAATTTCTATGATATTCTGAAGTTTAATCATGGAATTCCCCTTGTTTTGCTTTAATTTTCACCCTTTTATGGGCCTGCGATCCTCTGAGGTGGGCGGGAGCGATCCCTGGCCCTTGGATCGAGCACCCGCAGATTGGGGCCCTAATCAGATGGTCACAGGGTCATCCCCTACCTCCCGCAATCAACGGGAGGAGACCAAGGGAGGGATCGAGACCCCAGTTCCACTTATCTTGACCCATTTCAAAAATTGAATGAACCAGGATGATTTTCCCCGCCAATCCGGATGCAATCACATCCTTTTCCCTCTTCAAATCTCCATGTAGCTAGGGCAAGTGTGAGCCACCTCTCGAGGCTGCCGCCATGGGAGCAGACTCCCTGATAACCCTAACCCTAGCCCCTTTAGGCTATAAAAACTAGGCTCTCACCTTCCGCGAGCCCTGACGACTCCAGTCGGAAGTTCGCCTCTCCCAATCTCTCCCTGACTCGTGTTGTCCTAATTCCTCCAGCCGCTGCGCCACCGCGGAGCAAGCCTGCTCGCGGGCGAGTTCTTGTGCTTGGACGATCTACGGAAACCCTAGGATCTGGGTCCACACTGACCCAACCTGGATCAACGGTCCTCGGGCGCCCCCTGCTCCTTCAAGTCTCGTGCAAGCAATCAGAAGCGGGCAGCCTCCCTTCCACTGGATCGTGATCTGGTCAACATTGACGAACGAATCCAACGGCTGTCCTTTTTCTCAGCCTTTTCCTTTTTCGGGTAATTGCCTCCCCTCTACTCAAATATTCATGTTTATGTTTAATGATAGAATACACATCCGAACTCCAAAAGTGACAAATAAGTAGTCAATATTGATCATAAAAATCTAGTGCATCATTTAAAAATACTTTTGAGACCATATTCCAAATGTTGTTTGTTGATATTCCTATATTTGATCTCTTACTTATTTCATTTGTTAAATGGCTCAATAATGATGTTAATTCTTGGAAAACCTAATATCTGACTTTAATGATTACCCTGAAATACAAATCTAGATCCAATCTAGTTGACTCTTGAAAATGAATCATTAGTGATCTTGATCTATTTTGATTCAATCTTAATCATAATGGATAATGAGTAAATCTTGATATTGATCTTAATCTTGCAAAACCCTTGATATAGTTTTGACCCAGCAATCTGATCTTAAATACAAATGAAGTTAGAACAACATGATGATCTAAAGATTTGATGATGACTTGGATAGTGATCATAAATTAGGGTTAACACATATGATCCTAGAAACCTAGGAAAGTCATTCATACTCGAAGATACTTGATATTTGAAATAATGATGGACAAATTGAAATATTGGTTGATCATAAGTGGATGACCTAACCCTAAGGTTGACCTAGGAAAGTGTAACCCTAATCTCCAATATTACAACATGATATCCAAATATCTTGATCTTGACCCTTGATCCAAATATTGTGTTTTAGGATCTAACTCGAAGGATCGACCTATTACTCATGATCTATACTCGAAATCTCTGTGAAAGGTACGCTATTATATGACTCCTCCTTGATTATATTGAAGATACTTTTATGTATCTCTTGATTATATACTTGGCTATTTACTTGGATGGGCTATTGTTCCCTATGATTAGTCTTTTGTTTTTCTATATTATATTTTGAAAAATATGAAAACATAAATTGCATGCCCATTATGACTGCCCGTATATTGATAATGATGATGATATTGATAATGTTGATAATGTTGATAATGAGTACACCAACCCCCTAATTTGGAGGTGGGACTTGTACATTGGCTTCCTATGTTCCTATGGTGAGAAGGAGCCTAGTGACCTTCCCCATCGTGTTGGGGTAATAGAGTCACAAAATATATATAAGCATGCTTCTCGAATTACAGCATAATGGGAACTCGTAATAAAATTTGAATTGCTTGAAAAACTTGTCGAATAAATGTTGGTTTTGCAAATTTATTGTTATTCTTTGAATATAAGTCCTGCCAAGTATACTATCTTGTTATAAATCATTTTACTTGTTTTTGATAGCGTACCGTGCAATTTCATGATTATGTCTTGATTTTCTTGATTTTAGGCAATACCGAATAAGATCGCTTCCGCACTCATACACTCTGATGACAAAGATAAATCGGATATTTATCCATATTGGGTTAGTTTGTTTTTCAATTATCAAGTTTTTGAGTTATTTATTTCTTATTGTATATTCCAGTGTGTTGGATCCTACGGGGCCACTCAGGGACGGGCGCTTCAATCCTTTTTCTACTGTTTTGATAGTAGGATTGTGATTGGGGTAAGAATGGTTCCATGACAGTTGGTATCAGAGCTTTCACACTCCCATATACTTTAAGTAAATAATTTCTCAGGTATCTTACACCCAAGAAACCCTAAAGTCCATAATGGTGAAAATTGAGGTGTGTAGGCTCGGGGTCCTGGCATAATTTCTCCTATCCATCTTCACGGTGGTTGAGATCCCCAGCTCTACCTGGCCTTAATTGATCCAGAACTGGACCTAAAGGTTCTCTTGTGAAACCCTAGAGAGTCTTCTAGCATCTCATCTCTTCTTTAAGGATAATCCTAAGCCACCCATGTAGATGAAGATTAAGTAGTCTTATTATCTCATCATGTGGTCCTTCTCATGACCTTTTGCCACATGATGTCTCGATTATGGGTATCTTATGCATGGGAAAAATGAATCTTGCTAAATCTTGAAATTTAATACCATGATCTGACCTAAATTTGAAAACTCGATTTTGATCAATTAATTTTGAAACCAAATACTCATGTATGATCCCTAATATCATAAACACTCAGATTAGCTACAACTTGACTATATGCTTCCTATGTTTGAGGTAAATGATATGAATTATGATATGGTGAAATAAGGATGACTTATACCTTATACCTTATTATTGATAAGGTCCCTATTTGATTAATTCCATGTTGCCCTATTGTTGATTAAACCTCAAATATAGTTAAGCAAACTCGTATCCTATTTTATACACACCTTGACCATGCTATCAAATGACTAAGTCTTAGACTCACAAAATCTTGATATAAGACTATGATGCAAAAAGCAATTTTCTTATTGACTATTGATGCCTTTTGCAATCTCGATTATGATATTATGCTCTAATTCCTCAAATTTCAAATTCAAATCCTCAATTTTCAAAATTTGTCACTACCTTGATATTGAAAGAAAGAATTGCAAAACTTGACATTATTGCCCTATTATCTTGAATTTTGATGTTATGACCTTATAAAACATGCTTTGATCATTTGTACTCTCCCTATTTGAATAAACTGAATTGATAAATGTAGGTAATGTGCTAGATTAGGGTAGTAGTTGACTCATGACTCCCCTAACTTAGGTCACATCCCTATTTTGACTACCTCTATATTTTCATATTGTTGATTATTTAGAGTTTGGAAAGGTATTCCCTTCCACCCTATTTTGATTGGTTGACCTAAGCCTAATAGGTTAAACCCATGGTTGATACTCGATCCTGAATATCGATTTGATAATGATCTTGATATATGTCAATGTTGACTATAGCTTGTGGTTTATTTCCTAGATAGACCTAGGTCTAGATCATTCATCAACCTTGGAAACATGATAATGAAATTATGATATGTTGCTCGAATATTTCTTGAATAATGTTGCTCGAAATTGGATATAGATGAATGATATCCCTAAGGTCTAAATAGGAATCTAAACCCTAGCTTCAAAATTTTGGACCTATAACTTTTGATGCTTAAAATTTGGACTCTTGATATTGATTAATAGATTTGTAACTCATGATTATCAATCACAATAATGATACAAATCCTATGATCACACTATTTGGACCTTGAGATATATGACTAATGACTCCAAAATCCCAAAATTTGAAATTTTCGAAATGATGACTATTTTGACTTCTCGATTTATGATTTAGGGTTTAGCTCCCATTAGGACTAGGGTGGGACCTCCCAGTGATTTTGAGCCCGAAAATAATGATATTGAAAGTATGATGTTGTCTTGAAATGTTGAAATGTGAAATCTCAAATCATGGACGCATAACCCACCTAGACCAATGGAGAAGCTAGGACCCTGAGATATTGGGATTGAAAGTCACCTTGTACATGTGAACTCTATTTGTTTGACCTAAAATATGATATGTCCAAATTTGTGATCAATATGATGTTTTCCATATTTGTGACTCATATAATGACTTTGGACAATATATGTGCTGATCTTGATACTCAATTTCTCGATGATGAAATGATGTTAGTACCAAGTTGATTATGATATGGAACATGGAATCTCAATTATGATGATTGTACTAATTGAAGTTTGAGGACATGCTTTTGATTTTATATTTGAGGATGTTCTAGTAATTGAGGATATGATCTGAATTTGAATAATTCTAACTTTGAGGTTGTTTTGAATTTTGGGGAAAAAATTCTTTTTTAAGGAGGGAAGGATGTGACAAAGTGGTTTTTAGCAAAATAATGCGATAATTAATCTTTTGACATCATTATATTCTCTCATGGTCTCAAATAATTTTTCTTGGCTTCATAATCAATATTGAGACTCAAATCCAAGATATGGTGACCAATGTGGATTTTATACACATTATAACACTTCAAATTGGATTCATTCGTCACTTTGTCCAAATAATCAAATTGGTCAATTAAACTTTGTCTTTTGGTTCTCAAACTTTTTCTATACGTTCTATAGATTTTTTTGAATCTATGGTCCAAATTTCACTCAAATTGGACACTCCTTCGAATTTCTATGATATTCTGAAGTTTAATCATGAAATTCCCCTTGTTTTGCTTTTATTTTCGCCCTTTTATGGGCCTGCGATCCTCTGAGGTGGGCGGGAGCGATCCCTGGCCCTTGGATCGAGCACCCTCAGATTGGGGCCCTGATCATATGGTCGCAGGGTCGTCCCCTACCTCCCGCAATCAACGAGAGGAGACTAAGGGAGGGATCGAGACCCCGGTTCCACTTATCTTGACCCATTTCAAAAATTGAATGAACCAGGATGATTTTCCCCACCAATCCGGATGCAATCGCATCCTTTTTCCCCTTCAAATCTCCATGTAGCTAGGGAAAGTGTGAGCCACCTCTCGAGGCTGCCGCCATGGGAGCAGACTCCCTGATAACCCTAACCCTAGCCCCTTTAGGCAATAAAAACTAGGCTCTCACCTTCCGCGAGCCCTGACGACACCAGTCGGCACTTCGCCTCTCCCAATCTCTCCCTCACTCATGTTGTCCTAATTCCTCTGGCCGCTGCGTCGTCGCGGAGCAAGCCTGCTCGAGGGCGAGTTCTTGTGCTTGGACGATCTACGGAAACCCTAGGATCTGGGTCCACGCTGACCCAACCCGGATCAACGGTCCTCGCGTGCCCCTGCTCCTTCAAGTCTCGTGCAAGCAATCAGAAGTGGGCAGCCTCCCTGCCACTGGATCGCGATCTGGTCAACATTGACGGAAGAATCCAACGGCTGTCCTTTTTCTCAGCCTTTTCCTTTTCCGGGTAATTGCCTCCCCTCTACTCAAATATTCATGTTTATGTCCAGATCTTCTTTTAATGATAGAATACACATCCGAACTCCAAAAGTGACAAATAAGTAGTCAATATTGATCAGAAAAATCTAGTGCATCGTTTAAAAATACTTTTGAGACCATATACCAAATTTTGTTTGTTGATATCCCTATATTTGATATCTTACTTATTTCATTTGTTAAATGGCTCAATAATGATGTTAATTCTTGGAAAACTTAATATCTGACTGTAATGATTACCCTAAAATACAAATCTAGATCCAATCTAGTTGACTCTTGAAAATGAATCATTAGTGATCTTGATCTATTTTGATTCAATCTTAATCATAATGGATAATGAGTAAATCTTGATATTGATCTTAATCTTGCAAAACCCTTGATATAGTTTTGACCCAGCAATCTAATCTTGAATACAAATGACGTTAGAAAAACATGATGATCCAAAGATTTGATGATGACTTGGATAGTGATCATAAATTAGGGTTAACACATATGATTCGAGAAACCTAGGAAAGTCATGCATACTCGAAGATACTTGATATTTGAAATAATGATGGACAAATTGAAATATTGGTTGATCATAAGTGGATGACCTAACCCTAAGGTTGACCTAGGAAAGTGTAACCCTAATATCCAATATTACAACATGATATCCAAATATCTTGATCTTGACCCTTGATCCAAATATTGTGTTTTAGGATCTAACTCGAAGGATCGACCTATTACTCATGATCTATACTCGAAATCTCTTTGAAAGGTACGCTATTATATGACTCCTCCTTGATTATATTGAAGATACTTTTATGTATCTCTTGATTATATACTTGGCTATTTACTTGGATGAGCTATTGTTCCCTATGATTAGTCTTTTGTTTTTCTATATTATATTTTGAAAAACATGAAAACATAAATTGCATGCCCATTATGACTGCCCGTATATTGATAATGATGATGATATTGATAACGTTGATAATGTTGATAATGAGTACACCAACCCCCTCATTTGGAGGTGGGACTTGTACATTGGCTTCCTATGTTCCTATGGTGAGAAGGAGCCTAGTGACATTCCCCATCGCGTTGGGGTAATAGAGTCACAAAATATATATAAGCATGCTTCTCGAATTACAGCATAATGGGAACTCATAATAAAATTCGAATTGCTTGAAAAACTTGTCGAATAAATGTTGGTTTTGCAAATTTCTTGTTATTCTTTGAATATAAGTCCTGCCAAGTATACTATCTTGTTATAAATCATTTTACTTGTTTTTGATAGCGTACCGTGCAATTGCATGATTATGTCTTGATTTTCTTGATTTTAGGCAATACTGAATAAGATCGCTTCCGCACTCATACACTCTAATGACAAAGATAAATCGAATATTTATCCATATTGGGTTAGTTTGTTTTTCAATTATCAAGTTTTTGAGTTATTTATTTCTTATTGTATATGCCAGTGTGTTGGATCCTACGGGGCCACTCAGGGACGGGCGCTTCAATCCTTTTTCTACTATTTTGATAGTAGGATTGTGATTGGGTAAGAACGGTTCCGTGACAGTTGGTATCAAAGTTTGCACACTCCCATATACTTTAAGTAAATAATTTCTCAGGTATCTTACAACCAAGAAACCCTAAAGTCCATAATGGTGAAAATTGAGGTGTCTAGGCTCGGAGTCCTGGCATAATTTCTCCTATCCATCTTCATGGTGGTTGAGATCCCAAGCTCTACCTGGCCTTAATTGATCCAGAACTGGACCTAAAGGTTCTCTTGTGAAACCCTAGAGAGTCTTCTAGCATCTCATCTCTTATTTAAGGACAATCCTAAGCCACCCATGTAGATGAAGATTAGGTAGTCTTCTTATCTCATCATGTGGTCCTTCTCATGACCTTTTGCCACATGATGTCTCGATTATGGGTATCTTATGCATGGGAAAAATGAATATTGCTAAATCTTGAAATTTAACACCATGATCTGACCTGAATTTGAAAACTCGATTTTGATCAATTAATTTTGAAACCAAATACTCATGTATGATCCCAAATATCATAAACACTCATATTAGCTACAACTTGACTATATGTTTCCTATGTTTGAGGTAAATGATATGAATTATGATATGGTGAAATAAGGATGACTTATACCTTATACCTTATTGTTGATAAGGTCCCTATTTGATTAATCCCATGTTGCCCTATTGTTGATTAAACCTCAAATATAGTTAAGCAAACTTGTATCCTATTTTATACACACCTTGACCATGCTATCACATGACTAAGTCTTAGACTCACAAAATCTTGATATAAGACTATGATGCAAAAATCAATTTTCTTATTGACTATTGATGCCTTTTGCAATCTCAATTATGATATTATGCTCTAATTCCTCGAATTTCAAATTCAAATCCTCAATTTTCAAAATTTGTCACTACCTTGATATTGAATGAAAGAATTGCAAAACTTGACATTATTGCCCTATTATCTTGAATTTTGATGTTATGACCTTATAAAACATGCTTTGATCATTTATACTCTCCCTATTTGAATAAACTCAATTGATAAATGTAGGTAATGTGCTAGATTAGGGTAGTATTTGACTCATGACTCCCCTAACCTAGGTCACATCCCTATTTTGACTACCTCTATATTTTCATATTGTTGATTATTTAGAGTTTGGAAAGGTATTCCCTTCCACCCTATTTTGATTGGTTGACCTAAGCCTAATAGGTTAAACCCATGGTTGATACTCGATCTTGAATATCGATTTGATAATGATCTTGATATATGTCAATGTTGACTATAGCTTGTGGTTTATTTCCTAGATAGACCTAGGTCTAGATCATTCATCAACCTTGGAAACATGATAATGAAATTATGATATGTTGCTCGAATATTTCTTGAATAATGTTGCTCGAAATTGGATATAGATGAATGATATCCCTAAGGTTTAAATAGGAATCTAAACCCTAGCTTCAAAATTTTGGACCTATAACTTTTGATGCTTCAAATCTGGACTCTTGATATTGATTAATAGATTTGTGACTCATGATTATCAATCACAATAATGATACAAATCCTATGATCACACTATTTGGACCTTGAGATATATGACTAATGACTCCAAAATCCCAAAATTTGAAATTTTCGAAATGATGACTATTTTGATTTCTCGATTTATGATTTAGGGTTTAGCTCCCATTAGGACTAGGGTGGGACCTCCCAGTGATTTTGAGCCCGAAAATCATGATATTGAAAGTATGATGTTGTCTTGAAATGTTGAAATGTGAAATCTCAAATCATGGACGCATAACCCACCTAGACCAATGGAGAAGCTGGGACCCTGAGATATTGGGATTGAAAGTCACCTTGTACATGTGAACTCTATTTGTTTGACCTAAAATATGATATGTCCAAATTTGTGATCAATATGATGTTTTCCATATTTGTGACTCATATAATGACTTTGGACAATATATGTGCTGATCTTGATACTCAATTGCTCGATGATGAAATGATGTTAGTACCAAGTTGATTATGATATGGAACATGGAATCTCAATTATGATGATTGTACTAATTGAAGTTTGAGGACATGATTTTGATTTTATATTTGAGGATGTTCTAGTAATTGAGGATATGATCTGAATTTGAATAATTCTAACTTTGAGGTTGTTTTGAATTTTGGGGACAAAATTCTTTTTTAAGGAGGGAAGGATGTGACAAAGTGGTTTTTAGCAAAATAATGAGATAATTACTCTTTTGACCTCATTATATTCTCTCATGGTCTCAAATAATTTTTCTTGGCTTCATAATAAATATTGAGACTCAAATCCAAGATATGGTGACCAATGTGGATTTTATACACATTATAACACTTCAAATTGGATTCATTCGTCACTTTGTCCAAAGAATCAAATTGGTCAATTAAACTTTGTCTTTTGGTTCTCAAACTTTTTCTATACGTTCTATAGATTTTTTCACTCAAATTGGACACTCCTTCGAATTTCTATGATTTTCTGAAGTTTAATCATGAAATTCCCCTTGTTTTGCTTTTATTTTCGCCCTTTTATGGGCCTGCGATCCTCTGAGGTGGGCGGGAGCGATCCCTGGCCCTTGGATCGGGCACCCGCAGATTGGGGCCTTGATCAGATGGTCGCAGGGTCGTCCCCTACCTCCCACAATAAACGGGAGGAGACTAAGGGAGGGATCGAGACCCCGGTTCCACTTATCTTGACCCATTTCAAAAATTGAATGAACCAGGATGATTTTCCCCGCCAATCCGGATGCAATCGCATCCTTTTTCCCCTTCAAATCTCCACATAGCTAGGGCAAGTGTGAGCCACCTCTCGAGGCCGCCGCCATGGGAGCAGACTCCCCGATAACCCTAACCCTAGCCCCTTTAGGCTATAAAAACTAGGCTCTCACCTTCCGCGAGCCCTGACGACTCCAGTCGGCACTTCGCCTCTCCCAATCTCTCCCTCACTCGCGTTGCCCTAATTCCTCCAGCCGCTGCACCGCCACGGAGAAAGCCTGCTCGCCGGTGAGTTCTTGTGCTTGGACGATCAACGGAAACCCTAGGATCTGGGTCCACGCTGACCCAACCCGGATTAACGGTCCTCACGCGCCCCCTGCTCCTTCAAGTGTCGTGCAAGCAATCATAAGTGGGCAGCCTCCCTGCCACTGGATCGCGATCTGGTCAACATTGACGGAAGAATCCAACGACTGTCCTTTTTCTCAGCCTTTTCCTTTTTCGGGTAATTGCCTCCCCTCTACTCAAATATTCATGTTTATGTCCAGATCTTCTTTTAATGATAGAATACACATCCGAACTCCAAAAGTGACAAATAAGTAGTAAATATTGATTAGAAAAATCTAGTGCATCGTTTAAAAATACTTTTGAGACCATATTCCAAATGTTGTTTGTTTATATACCTATATTTTATCTCTTACTTATTTCATTTATTAAATGGCTCAATAATGATGTTAATTCTTGGAAAACCTAATATCTGACTCTAATGATTACCCTGAAATACAAATCTAGATTCAATCTAGTTGAATCTTGAAAATGAATCAATAGTGATCTTTATCTATTTTGATTCAATCTTAATTATAATGGATAATGAGTAAATCTTGATATTGATCTTAATCTTGCAAAACCCTTGATATAGTTTTGACCCAACAATCTGATCTTGAATACAAATGACGTTAGAACAACATGATGATCTAAAGATTTGATGATGACTTGGATAGTGATCATAAATTAGGGTTAACACATATGATCCTAGAAACCTAGGAAAGTCATTCATACTCGAAGATACTTGATATTTGAAATAATGATGGACAAATTGAAATATTGGTTGATCATAAGTGGATGACCTAACCCTAAGGTTGACCTAGGAAAGTGTAACCCTAATCTCGAATATTACAACATGATATCCAAATATCTTGATCTTGAACCTTGATCCAAATATTGTGTTTTAGGATCTAACTTGAAGGATCGACCTATTACTCATGATCTATACTCAAAATCTCAGTGAAAGGTACGCTATTATATGACTCCTCCTTGATTGTATTGAAGATACTTTTATGTATCTCTTGATTAAATACTTGGCTATTTACTTGGATGAGCTATTGTTCCCTATGATTAGTCTTCTGTTTTTCTATTTTATATTTTGAAAAACATGAAAACATAAATTGCATGCCCATTATGACTGCCCGTATATTGATAATAATGATGATATTGATAATGTTGATAATGTTGATAATGAGTACACCAACCCCCTCATTTGGAGGTGGGACTTGTACATTGGCCTCCTATGTTCCTATGGTGAGAAGGAGCCTAGTGACCTTCCCCATCACGTTGGGGTAATAGAGTCACAAAATATATATAAGCATGCTTCTCGAATTACAGCATAATGGGAACTCGTAATAAAATTTGAATTGCTTGAAAAACTTGTCGAATAAATGTTGGTTTTGCAAATTGCTTGTTATTCTTTGAATATAAGTCCTGCCAAGTATACTATCTTGTTATAAGTCATTTTACTTATTTTTGATAGCGTACCGTGCAATTGCATGATTGTGTCTTGATTTTCTTGATTTTAGGCAATACTGAATAAGATCGCTTCCACACTCATACACTATGATGACAAAGATAAATCAGATATTTATCCATATTGGGTTAGTTTGTTTTTCAATTATTAAGTTTTTGAGTTATTTATTTCTTATTGTATATGCCAGTGTGTTGGATCCTATGGGGCAACTCAGGGATGGGCGCTTCAATCCTTTTTCTACTGTTTTGATAGTAGGATTGGGATTGGGGTAAGAACGGTTCCGTGACAGTTGGTATCATAGCTTTCACACTCCCATATACTTTAAGTAAATAATTTCTCTGGTCTCTTACACCCAAGAAACCCTAAAGTCCATAATGGTGAAAATTGAGGTGTCTAGGCTCGGGGTCCTGCCATAATTTCTCCTATCCGTCTTCACGGTGGTTGAGATCCCCCGCTCTACCTGGCCTTAATTGATCTAGAATTGGAAATAAAGGTTCTCTTGTGAAACCCTAGAGAGTCTTCTAGCATCTCATCTCTTCTTTAAGGACAATCCTAAGACACCCATGTAGATGAAGATTAGGTAGTCTTCTTATCTCATCAGGTGGTCCTTCTCATGACCTTTTGCCACATTATGTCTCAATTATGGGTAGCTTATGCATGGGAAAAATGAATATTGCTAAATCTTGAAATTTAATACCATGATCTGACCTGAATTTGAAAACTCGATTTTGATCAATTAATTTTGAAACCAAATACTCATGTATGATCCCTAATATCATAAACACTCAGATTAGCTACAACTTGACAATATGCTTCCTATGTTTGAGGTAAATGATATGAATTATGATATGGTGAAATAAGGATGACTTATACCTTATACCTTATTGTTGATAAGGTCCCTATTTGATTAAGCCCATGTTGCCCTATTGTTTATTAAACCACAAATATAGTTAAGCAAACTTGTATCCTATTTTATACACACCTTGACCATGCTATCAAATGACTAAGTCTTAGACTCACAAAATCTTGATATAAGACTATGATGCAAAAAGCACTTTTCTTATTGACTATTGATGCCTTTTGCAATCTCGATTTTGATATTATGCTCTAATTCCTCGAATGTCAAATTCAAATCCTCGATTTTCAAAATTTGTCACTACCTTGATATTGAAAGAAAGAATTGCAAAACTTGACATTATTGCCCTATTATCTTGAATTTTGATGTTATGACCTTATAAAACATGCTTTGATCATTGGTACTCTCCCTATTTGAATAAACTAAATTGATAAATGTAGGTAATGTGCTAGATTAGGGTAGTAGTTGACTCATGACTCCCCTAACCTAGGTGATGCGATGATTTTGAGTCGCATTTATAGACCTGTTTTATGTGTGTTTTATGCTTTAATTAGTCATTTCTATGGCTTATATCGCATAATTCATCCATTTTGGTCTTTGCCATCATTTTATGTCAAATCCCCTTAGTTTTATCATTTTGAGCATTAATTATCTCATTATTATTATTTGTGTGGATTTATTTGATCTTGTCTTTGAATTTCAGGAAAAACAAGTATTTGCTTCCGTCGATACCATCGACGAAAGTCGATACCATCGACAAGGCCACAGGTTGCCAGCCGAAAGGAGCAGCAAAGAGTCGATACCATCGACTTGATGTCGATGGTATCGAGACACCTTCAGGTTGCTGGCGAAGAAGCAGTCGATACCATCGACACACTGAGGCTACAACGTCGCAAAATGACAAAACCGACGCCAAAAGGAAGTCGATACCATCGACCCGAGTCGATGGTATCGAGATGATGTCGGGCGCGACAAAGGAAGGGTTTGCAGCCAACCGCTACTGTAGCGGGTCGATACTGTGGGCTCTGATCCCCAAACCATGACATAAACACGATTAAAACTTAGCGGAAGCGATTCGATAATCAGCTGAAGACAAAAATCACGGGAAATTAAAACTTTTCGAGACAAGAGCTCGGATCCATAAAAACTTCTATCATAAAGTGAGATAAACTTGTTTACATCTCAGGATAATTACTTCTTGAGTAATTATATACATCAAGATACAAAATCTCAAGATCACATAACACAAGACTCCAAAACCTGAGAGTACAGAGGACACATAGGACTGACTCTAACTACACCACATGGCAGACTAAATCTCCACCTGAGATTACTGCTGCTCCTGGTGCTGCTGCTGTGACTGGTCACCTGTAGGCTGGTTCCTTCATCTCCGACGTCTACCTAAAAAGTTGAAGTCTACGGGGTGAGACAATTTTACATAATTGTCCCAGCGAGAGTTATAACTCTCTGCCAGAAGCTTTAATATACCATCAAAGAATATCTTAAGCAGTAAAGCCTTCAAAGTATTAGATAACAGTTGCAACTTTAACAAGATCTTAACATTTATGAGATATGAAGAAGTATAAGCACTATAACAGTATAACATCAATCAAATAACTTGGAGTTATTTCTAACAAGTATACTACATGGTTGATTATGTTTTACAAACAACATTATGCCCTGTGGAGATGAGGCATACCACTCATACTCCAACTGATTGCTGAGAAGTCACATCAGTATCATAGATAGGTCACTAAGAGAGCCGGATTCTCATGACCTTCACCTTCCTCAGTCAGTGACAGGATCACTTGTAGGACATCTCGTGTCTCTACTACTATAGCTCACCAGGGTAAACTGGTCCTTCGCTATTCTAGAGTCACAGTGGCGTTCTGTACTCTCTTCGTCATCAGGAGATTTCATGTTTATCTCCACTGATACGGATATCTGTGTTTTCTTCATCATCAGGAGGTCTCATGTTTACCTACCACTGATACGGTATGGAATTATAGTGAAGGATGGATGGATTACGCATCTACATCACTTTCCTATACTAGGATGTAAGGTTCTACACATCCATGTACCCCACATACTCAAAAGTATGTGCTCCAGGAGTTCCCTGAGGAAAACCTGTTTCACCATCACTTGATCTGTGACAATGATGGATCTATGATCAAGGCTCTACATTATACTTGATTAGTTAGGTACATTCAGTATTCTTTAACAACATACATTATTCTTCAAACAATAATCAGTAGCATAACAGCTAAAACAAGAGAATACTAAATGTAACAGGCCTGACTCATATCAATCATAATTTCTCATCATACTCATCACAAGTCAACTCTAAAGCATGACTTTGATGGTATTCATGGCTCTCACAGCCCATTATCAACATAGGATGCCATTGACAAGGCATCAAGTTACTTTTCTTATTCATAAGGCTAACAACATGCCTTCAATGAATATAATATCAACATCCATACCTGGATATGATCACCTTCATATCAGAACCTGCATGGTTAATTCAACTGATAAAGGTAATACAAAATAAGGAATATACTTCCCACTCTTGTCATAAGAGTTAAATCCTCTGATTCTCATCAATTGGAGTTTAATACTTATTTGCGTGCCATTACCCTTGAATTAGGGTTTACTGTTCAAATTATGGTGAATTGAACTCATAACATCATCATGTATGAGTAACATCATCATTAATGCTCTCAAATTAGTTAAAGGTTCATCATTTATCATAATTAGGGTCTCTATGACTTCTCATAGGTGAATCATACCCTAATTATGCACATTCATGTGCATTGAAGATGCTTCACTTAAGTTTCCATCCAATTAGGGTTACTTTCTCTCTATAGGGTACTTTCTCTCTCTAGAGTACCTTCTCTCTCTAGAATACTCTCTCTTTCTTCATACTAGTGGTTGACGATAACAATATACTAGATTAAGTTGGATAGAGTCATCATGGCTAAAAACATCATTCTCATGTAATTAGGGTTTGAATTGAGCAAGATATAACTCAATTGACCCTTCAGGGGTATTTTGGTAATTCGCCCCATTGATCATCATCATGGTCAAAACCTTAGTCAATTAATCCCTTAATATCCTAGGTTATCATTAGGGTTTTATATTAGGGCATCATTGAATTATTTATATCTTCAATTGATTGAGTGAAGTCAACCATGAATCACCTTAATCGATCTCAACCATCAACCTTCAATCGGTTTGAGACCGTTTGAATATGTTGACCGTTTAGCCAATTTGACTTCCAAGACTGCAAGGGTGAGTAGACCGTTTGATCCACCTTTGACCTCAGGACCGCGAGCCCTCATCCTACTCCAAGACCGCGAGCCCTCTCAAACTACTTCCAAGACCGCGAGCCTTCAATTGATTTCAAGACCGCGAGAGTGGTGTGGACCGTTTGCTCACCTTTGACCTCAGGACCGCGAGGCCCCTCTCGGTATTGAGACCGTGAGCCCTCTCTCGGTCTTGAGGCTGTGAGCCCCCTCACGGTCTTTAGACCGCGAGCCCCTTCACGGTCTTGAGACCGCAAGGCTCACATGGTCTCAACCGCTTGGACCATCAACAAAGTTCAATGGTTACAACCGATGATGTCAACCAATGTTGAAGCCCTCAAAAGGTCAGAGCCATGTTGACCATTTATGGATTGGGTCAATTAAGATTATTCTTAACCAATTGGTCATTCAATTGACCCTCAATTGTTGACCAATTAAGGTTGAAATCGATTCAATTGGGGTCTATCAATGTTCACCCTTCAACACTCATCAATGTGCATCAACACAAGGTTGAACCCTTCAATTGAGCTCCAATTGGGCCCAAACTTGGCCCAAACGGTCTTGAGAGCATGTGGGTGGACCCCATATGGTCTTGAGACCGTTGTCCCAAGATTTCATCAAGATCTAATGTGATTTGATAGGGGTTGAACCATTATTGAGTCACAAAATCCGTATTTTAATCAATTTGATAACTTATTGAAATGGGGTCCTCAATTGATCAAATTAGCTTAACCCTAGGCCTTAAAACGGTCATGGTTGATTTCCCTCGCGGTCTTGATACCGTTTGGATGACCCCCAAACGGTCTTGGGACCGTTTAGGTCAATCAACCCTATAAACCCTAATTAAGTCACCATAATTTCAGTACTGATTTTATCTAGGGTTAGCCCTAGTAATCACCCTTCAACTCTTAGCTCGATTGGAATTAGACCATAAAACTTGGTGAGTTGTTAACTAACATAATTTTGAACAGTAATTTCATATGGTCAAAGCTTGGTCAACGACCTTACACGGTCTTGAGACCGTTTGCCCAAAAAGGCAATTTCAGACCGTTTGAAAAATCAGGAATAAATTCAATTAAAGTTGTTACTTAAAAATGCCATATCTCCTGATTCCTTTGGAGTAAACCTCTCAATTTTTTAGGGTGATTAGCCTACATAATTAGGAACAGATTTCTTATACGGTCCACGCTCGGTCAACGGGTCCAAACGGTCGTGAAGACCGCTTGCCCGCTCGCGGTCCAGAGACCGTTTGTTCACCTCGCGGTCTTGAGACCGAGAGAGAAAGTTAGGGAGACCGTTTAAGAAAGTGAAAAGCGGTGGGTTTTTCTTGGAAATCACGCCTTCATCTCCTAGCTCAAGAACAGCATGGATATCCCACGGATTTTCTTGCAAAATAGCAAAGAAAAGTAGGGAAACATGAAGAACTATCATCTAACCGCATATAAGAGATGTATATAGTAAAGCATGGTTTTAGAGTTATAAAACCCGCCTAAAGCTTGCTCCTTGAGCTCCAAGCTTTCAAGCTCCAAGCTCTAATGGCGTCCTTGAGTTCCCACAGGTTGGCCAAGGTGAAAACTCCAAGGAAAGACGAAAAGAGATGGCTAGGAAGATAGGGTTTCGTGAGTTAGTCACCAAATTGACCTTGAATTTGAGTTCTAACCATGGAATTAGGCAAGAAGAGGGATTCAAACCTACGTTGCACCCTTGGTCATTCCTCTTTGAGCTCCAAGACATTCCTTAGTCGGCCAAGCAATTGGAGACAGTGATATGTACGAAGGAAAGGTTTCTTTGCTTGAGAGGTAAAGTGTATATATACATGGGTGAGGTTTCATTAAAGGCCCATAAGTTTCCCATAAATCCAACTAGGTCCTTCCTTCATTACTTGCTCGTCCCTTCCTATTTATTCTAAGGACAAAACTTCTCTTAAGGTCTAGAAAAAGAGGGCAAAGAAGATCAATCTAATACTAAGGTACATACATAAAAGGGATATTGTACATATACCCTGATTATTCATTCACAAGGTATATTTCATAACTTGATAATTCAATTGAGGTGACTTCCTCATCATTTCTTCTCTAAATGATGGCAAGAATCTAGAAAGATACATTAGATGATATATTTTACAAATTGCATCCCTTAATTTGGGTAAATTGTATTTTACCCCAAATTAGGATTTCAAGCACCGGGATTGCTTCCACAGCTGCACCTTGGTGCCCAAGCTTGGGAAACCCCTCAAACTTTGCCAAAAAGATTTCTCATGATGTCTCAACATCAGAGGAACATCTCATCATGTTCAAATTGCAATCTAACCCTTTTAACTGGGTAAATTTCACATAGGTCCCTGTATATCAAAACAATGCTACAACTTTAAATAAAAGGAGAAATTATTGAAATATATGTTTCTGAGAAACTTAATTACATGCTCAGAGTTAATCACAAAGATTTAATTACATATTTAGGCAAAACACCTAGGGTTAACTCATAACCCAGGTCAGGGATGTTACAAATTATCCACCCCTTACAAGAATTTCGTCCCCGAAATCGATAAGACATATTAAGAGAAAAGGGCAGGATACCTCCTTCTCATCTCATTCTCTAACTCCCAAATGGCTTCTTCAACACCACGGTGGTTCCAGAGGACTTTTACAAGACTTATATCTTTCTTCGTTAACTTTTTAATTCTTTTATCAAGGATTGACACTGGTCCTTCCTCATAGGATATATCATCATTCAATTCTACTTCCATGGGTTGTAGAACTGACTCGGTGTCTGGGTGACATTTCTTCAACATAGAAATGTGAAACACAGGGTGTAACCTCTGTAACTCTGGGGGCAGCTCTAGTCTATATGCTACCTTTCCAATCCGTTCAATGATTGGATAAGGCCCCATAAATCTAGGAGCTAACTTCCCTTTCCTTCCAAAACGGAGGACTCCTTTCCAAGGTGAGACCTTGAGATACACTCTGTCTCCAACCTGGAACTCTAAGGGTCTACGACGTTTGTCAGCATAAGATTTCTGCCTATCCTGAGCAGTCTTAATCTTTTGTTGTATTACTTTAATCTTTTATGTGGTCTGCTGCACAAGGTCAGGACCTAACAACTGATGTTCACCAGTCTCAAACCAACACAAAGGTGATCTACAACGTCTACCATACAAGGCTTCATAAGGTGCCATATCAATACTATGCTGATAACTATTGTTATAGGCAAACTCTATCAAGCTTAGGTGTAGATCCCAACTTCCGGTGAACTGGAGAACACATGCTCTCAACAGGTCTTCTAAGGTCTGTATGGTCCTTTCTAACTGTCCATCAGTCTGCGGATGAAAGGCCATACTAAACCTCAGTTTGGTGCCTAAGGCTCTATGTAACTGTTCCCAAAAATGACTCGTAAACTGAGGACCTCTGTCAGAAACTATCGTGACAGGAACTCCGTGCAAACACACTATCTCTTGAACATACAATTCTGATAACCTTTCAGTAGAAAAGGTTGTTTTGACAGGTAAGAAATGTGCTGTCTTAGTCAACCTATCAACAATTACCCAAATGGAATCATGTCCTTTGATTGTCCTGGGTAGGCCAACAACAAAGTCCATGGTCACATGGTCCCACTTCCACTGTGGTATGGGTAAGGGTTGCATTGTCCCTGCAGGCTTCTGGTGTTCAGCTTTAACTTGTTGACACACAGGACACCTCAGAACAAACTCTGCAACATCCTTCTTCATTCCAGGCCACCAATACAGATCTTTCAAATTCCGATACATCTTGGTGCTCCCTGGATGCATAGCATACATGGAAGAATGGGCTTCTTCCAGGACTAACTTTCTCAAGCTGTCCACATCCGACACTATCATCCTTCCATTATAATAAGCTACTTGATCCTCTGAGTCATGAAAATCATCTTCTTTCTCATTTCCATACTCAGATCTAATCTGTTGAACTACAACATCACTTAGCTGTGCTTCCTTAATCTGCTCTCTTAGGTTAGGTTTAATATGCATCTCAGCTAACAAACTGGCTAACAATGACACCTTCAACTGTACATTGTCTTGCCTTAAAGAGATAAGCATATCTCTCCTAGAGCATACTAAAGAGTTTAGTTGTGCTCTATTCATGGTTGATGTTGCTGGTTTCCTACTCAAGGCATCTGCAACAACATTGGCCTTGCCTGGATGGTAATCAATTGTACAGTCATAGTCCTTGATTAACTCCATCCAGCGACGTTGCCTCATGTTGAGCTCATGCTGAGAGAAGATATACTTAAGGTTTTTGTGGTCTGTGAAAATCTGGAATGTTTCTCCGTAGAGATAGTGTCTCCAGATTTTCAAGGCATGAACCACAGCAGCTAACTCTAGATCGTGTGTCGGATAATTCTCCTCGTGTTTCTTAAGCTGTCGGGAAGCAAAAGAAATCACTTGTTTATCCTGCATCAACACACATCCAAGTCCATTTTTGGAAGCATCACAGAAGACTACATATCCTTTTCCTTGTTCAGGTAGCACTAGCACAGGTGCACTTGTCAATCTCTCCTTCAGCAACTAGAAAGACTGTTGACACTTATCACTCCAAGAAAAAGGAACATCTTTCCGGGTCAACTTGGTCAAAGGTAAGGCTATAGAACTAAAGTTCTTAATGAACCTTCGATAATAGACAGCTAACCCCAAGAAACTTCGAATCTCCGTCGGTGTCTTCGGTTGTTCCCACTGTAGAACAGATTCTACTTTCGTAGGGTCAACACGAATTCCCGAGGCAGATATCACATGACCAAGAAAAGATACCTCCGACAGCCAAAACTCACACTTGCTAAACTTAGCATACAGCTTATGTTCTCTTAGCAAGGTCAAAGCTTGGCGAAGATGCTGTTCATGTTGCTGATCATCCTTACTATAGATCAGAATGTCATCTATGAAGATGACAACACACTGATCAAGGAAAGGTCGAAAAACTCTGTTCATGAGTTCCATAAATGCAGCTGGTGCATTGGTTAGTCCAAACGACATAACCGTGAACTCATAGTGACCATATCTTGTCCTAAAGGCGGACTTGGATATGTCACTATCCTTAATACGGAGTTGATGATATCCATACCTCAAGTCTATTTTTGAAAAGACTGTTGCACCACACAACTGGTCAAAGAGATCATCAATCCTCGGTAGAGGGTACTTATTCTTTATTGTTACTTTATTGAGTTGTTTGTAGTCGATGCACAACCGCATTGACCCATCTTTCTTTTTAACAAACAAGACCAGAGCACCCCACGGTGAAGTACTCGGTCGGATAAAACCTCTCTCAAGTAACTCTTGAAGCTGTTTCTTGAGTTCTGCCATCTCGGCAGGCGCCATTCTATACGGAGTCTGAGCTATGGGTTTCGTATCTGGAATTAGATTGATTTCAAAATCAATCTCCCGAGGTGGTGGTATACCAGGAAGTTCTTCATGAAACACATCTTCAAATTCCCTGACTATAGGAACTTTAGTAGGGTTGGAACTTTCCTTCGTAACATCTACCACATGGGCTAAGAATGCATAACATCCTTGCCTCAACAGCTTATCAGCAACCATAGCTGATACAAGGCAGGTGGGCAGAATCTTTCTTTCTTCTTGAAAGATCCATGTGTTGCTTTCATCAGCAAACAGAGCCAACTTGGACTCACAATCCAAGACAACTCTATACCTTTCTAAGGTATCCATCCCAAGGATTATATCAAATCCTTGCATATCAAGTGGTATAAGGTCCACTTGAATGCGATGGTCAGAAAAGAAGAGGATGCAGGGAGAACATACCTCCTGCAAAACGGCAGACCCACTCAACGGAGTCTCTAACAACAAACTATCTGCTCTATGACTAACAGTCACATTGCAGTTACAAATCACTTCACGAGTAATGAAAGAGTGTGTAGCACCCGGATCAATCAGAACGGATACAACACAGGATGTAGACATATCAGAATATAAAAGTTTCATCTGACCTGCCACTACCCGTGGATTGACCACTGCCTCAGGTGGGTTCATAGCATAGAACCTCGCAGTCGCCTGGTGTTGAGGTGGTGCTGATGATCCAGTTTGAGATGCTTGTCCACGTTCTCGAGCTGCATCTTGATGTTGTCTGCTATGAGATCTATGTTGATTCTGTCTCGGAGGTTGTTGTGTCACACTAGCAGGCCTAGAACGGCAATCCTTCATCAAGTGTCCCACCTTACCACAGTTGTAACAACTCCTCTCCTATTGTTGTGGTCTGGGTGGTCCAGTAACTGACACAGACGCAGAACTGTGCATCCCTTGAAGCGGTTGACTCCGTCCTCTACCTCTGCTTGGTGTCCATTGAGTTTGAAAACTCGATCTGGGTGGTGGAGGGTTAGGTGCAGAGAATCTAGGTTTCTTGGAATCCCTAGATGAAGAACCCTGGAACTATGGATATCTTTTATGGGTTTGTCTCTTCTCAACCATAGATCTTTCTATCCTTCGGACTGACTCAACGAAGGTAGAGAATCTCTCTCAGTTCTCTAAGGTAGATATAGGGGTTGACATATCAGAATTCAAACCCTTCTCGAATCTTCTGATTCTTTCCTCATCTGTAGCAGCCATGTGCGGACAGAACCGCAGCAACTCCATGAACTTAGCTTCATACTCGCTAATGTTCATCATACCTTGCCTTAGTTTCTCGAACTGAGAGATCTTCTCATCTAGGAAGGTCTTTGGAAAATATCTATTGATAAATTCCCGACGAAACTCTTCCCATGAGAACTCTACTCCAGGTCTCTTCTGCTCTTCCATGTTCCACCAGTGACCAGCACTACCTTTGAGAAGATAAACAACATGTCTAACCTTCTCAGCTTCCGGAATCATAAGAATTCTGAAAGCCTTCTCCAACTCTGTCAACCATAAGTCAGCATCTGCAGGGTCGGCAGTTCCGAAGTACTCGGTAGCTCCGACACGACGAAGTCGTTCGAACGTCTTACCGATACCTTGTGCTTCATGCTGGACAGGTGCCCTAGGTGCAGGAATGGGCATCCTATTAGTTATATGTGTCATGGCAGTCATGAACTGCCCGAACATCGTCTGCACATCTGGGTTACTCACGTCAGCTGGGTCGAACTGGGGTGGCTCTATTGGCGACTCAGGTGCAGGTTGTTCTATCCTCGGAACCCTTGCACCGCCTCGAGGTGCACTAGCACTACTCTCTGCCACATACTCATCATGATGTTCTGACATCCTTAGGTATCTTCTTCTCCTGAGCAGCAGAAGATTCTATTAGATAAGGAAGGAGTACTAAAGATAGACTCGACATCCAAAGTCCTATGCCTCTGTAGACTCAACTGACCTAGAGCTCTGATACCACTAATTGTGGGCTCTGATCCCCAAACCATGACATAAACACTATTAAAACTTAGCGGAAGCGATTCGATAATCAGCTGAAGACAAAAATCACGGGAAATTAAAACTTTTCGAGACAAGAGCTCGGATCCATAAAAACTTCTATCATAAAGTGAGATAAATTTGTTTACATCTCAGGATAATTACTTCTTGAGTAATTATATACATCAAGATACAAAATCTCAAGATCACATAACACAAGACTCCAAAACCTGAGAGTACAGAGGACACATAGGACTGACTCTAACTACACCACATGGAAGACTAAATCTCCACCTGAGATTACTGCTGCTCCTGGTTCTGCTGCTGCGACTGGTCACCTGTAGGCTGGTTCCTTCGTCTCCGACGTCCACCTAAAAAGTTGAAGTCTACGGGGTGAGACAATTTTACATAATTGTCCCAGCGAGAGTTATAACTCTCTGCCAGAAGCTTTAATATACCATCAAAGAATATCTTAAGCAGTAAAGCCTTCAAAGTATTAGATAACAGTTGCAACTTTAACAAGATCTCAACATTTATGAGATATGAAGAAGTATAAGCACTATAACAGTATAACATCAATCAACTAACTTGGAGTTATTTCTAACAAGTATACTACGTGGTTGATTATGTTTTACAAACAACATTATGCCCTGTGGAGATGAGGCATACCACTCATACTCCAACTGATCACTGAGAAGTCACATCAGTATCATACATAGGTCACTAAGAGAGTTGGATTCTCATGACCTTCACCTTCCTCAGTCAGTGAGAGGATCACTTGTAGGACATCTCGTGTCTCTACTACTATAGCTCACCAGGGTAAACTGGTCCTTCGCTATTCTAGAGTCATAGTGGCGTTCTGTACTCTCTTCGTCATCAGGATATTTCATGTTTATCTCCACTGATACGGATATCTGTGTTTTCTTCATCATCAGGAGGTCTCATGTTTACCTACCACTGATACGGTATGGAATTATAGTGAAGGATGGATGGATTACGCATCTACATCACTTTCCTACACTAGGATGTAAGGTTCTACACATCCATGTACCCCACATACTCAAAAGTATGTGCTCCAGGAGTTCCCTGAGGAAAACCTGTTTCACCATCACTTGATCTCTGACAATGATGGATCTATGATCAAGGCTCTACATTATACTTGATTAGTTAGGTACATTCAGTATTCTTTAACAACATAAATTATTCTTCAAACAATAATCAGTAGCATAACAGCTAAAACAAGAGAATACTAAATGTAACAGGCCTGACTCATATCAATCATAATTTCTCATCATACTCATCACAAGTCAACTCTAAAGCATGACTTTGATGGTATTCATGGCTCTCACAGCCCATTATCAACATAGGATGCCATTGACAAGGCATCAAGTTACTTTTCTTATTCATAAGGCTAACAACATGCCTTCAATGAATATAATATCAACATCCATACATGGATATGATCACCTTCATATCAGAACCTGCATGGTTAATTCAATTGATAAAGGTAATACAAAATAAGGAATATACTTCCCACTCTTGTCATAAGAGTTAAATCCTCTGATTCTCATCAATTGGAGTTTAATACTTATTCGCGTGCCATTACCCTTGAATTAGGGTTTACTGTTCAAATTATGGTGAATTGAACTCATAACATCATCATGTATGAGTAACATCATCATTAATGCTCTCAAATTAGTTAAAGGTTCATCATTTATCATAATTAGGGTCTCTATGACTTCTCATAGGTGAATCATACCCTAATTATGCACATTCATGTGCATTAAAGATGCTTCACTTAAGTTTCCATCCAATTAGGGTTACTTTCTCTCTCTAGGGTACTTTCTCTCTCTAGAGTACCTTCTCTCTCTAGAATACTCTCTCTTTCTTCATACTAGTGGTTTATGATAACAATAGACTAGATTAAGTTGGATAGAGTCATCATGGCTAAAAACATCATTCTCATGTAATTAGGGTTTGAATTGAGCAAGATATAACTCAATTGACCCTTCAGGGGTATTTTGGTAATTCCCCCCATTGATCATCATCATGGTCAAAACCTTAGTCAATTAATCCCTTAATATCCTAGGTTATCATTAGGGTTTTAGATTAGGGCATCATTGAATTATTTATATCTTCAATTGATTGAGTGAAGTCAACCATGAATCACCTTGATCGATCTCAACCATCAACCTTCAATCGGTTTGAGACCGTTTGAATATGTTGACCGTTTAGCCAATTTGACTTCCAAGACCGCGAGGGTGAGTAGACCGTTTGATCCACCTTTGACCTCAGGACCGCGAGCCCTCATCCTACTCCAAGACCGCGAGCCCTCTCAAACTACTTCCAAGACCGCGAGCCTTCAATTGATTTCAAGACCGCGAGAGTGGTGTGGACCGTTTGCTCACCTTTGACCTCAGGACCGCGAGGCCCCTCTCGGTCTTGAGACCATGAGCCCTCTATCGGTCTTGAGGCCATGAGCCCCCTCACAGTCTTGAGACCACGAGCCCCCTCACGGTCTTGAGACCGCGAGGCTCACATGGTCTCAACCGCTTGGACCATCAAGAAAGTTCAATGGTTACAACCGATGATGTCAACCAATGTTGAAGCCCTCAAAAGGTCAAAGCCATGTTGACCATTTATGGATTGGGTCAATTAAGATTATGCTTAACCAATTGGTCATTCAATTGACCCTCAGTTGTTGACCAATTAAGGTTGAAATCGATTCAATTGGGGTTTATCAATGTTCACCCTTCAACACTCATCAATGTGCATCAACACAAGGTTGAACCCTTCAATTGAGCTCCAATTGGGCCCAAACATGGCCCAAACGGTCTTGAGAGCATGTGGGTGGACCCCATATGGTCTTGAGACCGTTTTCCCAAGATTTCATCAAGATCTAATGTGATTTGATAGGGGTTGAACCATGATTGAGTCACAAAATCCGTATTTTAATCAATTTGATAACTTATTGAAATGGGGTCCTCAATTGATCAAATTAGCTTAACCCTAGGCCTTCAAACGGTCATGGTTGATTGCCCTCACGGTCTTCAGACCGTTTGGATGACCCCCAAACGGTCTTGGGACCGTTTAGGTCAATCAACCCTAAAAACCCTAATTAAGTCACCATAATTTCAGTACTGATTTTATCTAGGGTTAGCCCTAGTAATCACCCTTCAACTCTTAGATCGTTTGGAATTAGACCATCAAACTTGGTGAGTTGTTAACTAACATAATTTTGAACAGTAATTTCATATGGTCAAAGCTTGGTCAACGACCTTACACGGTCTTGAGACCGTTTGCCCAAAAAGGCAATTTCAGACCGTTTGAAAAATCAGGAATAAATTCAATTAAAGTTGTTACTTAAAAAAGCCATATCTCCTGATTACTTTGGAGTTAACCTCTCAATTTTTGAGGGTGATTAGCCTACATAATTAGAAACAGATATCTTATACGGTCCACGCTCGGTCAATGGGTCCAAACGGTCGTGAAGACCGCTTGCCCTCTCGCGGTCCAGAGACCGTTTGTTCACCTCGCGGTCCTGAGACCGAGAGAGCAAGTTAGGGAGACCATTTAAGAAAGTGAAAAGCGGTGGGTTTTTCTTGGAAATCACGCCTTCATCTCCTAGCTCAAGAACAGCATGGATATCCCACGGATTTGCTTGCAAAATAGCAAAGAAAAGTAGGGAAACATGAAGAACTATCATCTAACCGCATATAAGAGATGTATATAGTAAAGCATGGGTTTAGAGTTATAAAACCCGCCTAAAGCTTGCTCCTTGAGCTCCAAGCTTTCAAGCTCCAAGCTCTAATGGCGTCCTTGAGTTCCTACAGGTTGGCCAAGGTGAAAACTCCAAGGAAAGATGAAAAGAGATGGCTAGAAAGATAGGGTTTCGTGAGTTAGTCACCAAATTGACCTTGAATTCGAGTTCTAACCATGGAATTAGGCAAGAAGAGGGATTCAAACCTACCTTGCACCCTTGGTCGTTCCTCTTTGAGCTCCAAGACAGTCCTTAGTCGGCCAAGCAAGGGGAAACAGTGATATGTACGAAGGAAAGGTTTCTTTGCTTGAGAGGTAAAGTGTATATATACATGGGTGAGGTTTCATTAAAGGCCCATAAGTTTCCCATAAATCCAACTAGGTCCTTCCTTCATTACTTGCTCGTCCCTTCCTCTTTATTCTAAGGACAAAACTTATCTTAAGGTCTAGAAAAAGAGGGCAAAGAAGATCAATCTAATACTAAGGTACATACATAAAAGGGATATTGTACATTTACCCTGATTATTCATTCACAAGGTATATTTCATAACTTGATAATTCAATTGAGGTGACTTCCTCATCATTTATTCTCTAAATGATGGCAAGAATCTAGAAAGATACATTAGATGATTTATTTTACAAATTGCATCCCTTAATTTGGGTAAATTGTATTTTACCCCAAATTAGGGTTTCAAGCACCGGGATTGCTTCCACAGCTGCACCTTGGTGCCCAAGCTTAGGAAACCCCTAAAACTTTGCCAAAAAGATTTCTCATGATGTCTCAACATCAGAGGAACATCTCATCATGTGCAAATTGCAAGCTAACCCTTTTAACTGGGTAAATTGCACATAGGTCCCTGTATATCAAAACAATGCTACAACTTTAAATAAAAGGAGCAATTATTGAAATATATGTTTCTGAGAAACTTAATTACATGCTCAGAGTTAATCACAAAGATTTAATTACATATTTAGGCAAAACACCTAGGGTTAACTCATAACCCAGGTCAGGGATGTTACAGATACCATCGACTCGCGTCGATGGTATCGACGCCGTAGGATATGAGTTTGCTTTCTAATGATCTCAATCGGACGGCTGGAGTTAATTAGCGACCTAATTAGGGACTTATACCTAATGATGGCCGCCGAGAGACAAAAAGGAAGGAGATCGGATTAGCCATTGCACAAGTGCCGAGGAGCGAGAGAAAGGAGAACGGAGGCCAGAAGTTCATACCAGTCGATCCGGACGCTGCCAAAGACGGATTTCACCACCGAGAGGCGGGAAAGCACGTGTTCTACGCAAAGGATCAATCGGTTCTTCTCTGTTTAGGGGTTTTCCCATTCAATTCACGTTTTTCATATGATTTCCCCTATTTCTATCATGTACTTATGTGAGATGAGCATGCGGGGCTAATCCCCTCCATCTTTAGGACCGGGAGTAGCCCGGGAATTCATTGTATGACAAGTTTATAATAGTAATTCATATTTTCTCTCTTAAATCTGTGGTATAGCTTCGTTTTCTCCATATATTGTTATGCTTGATCACCATAATAATAACCTAACGCCCTCAATCACTTCGACAGAAGGATTAACGGCTGAAAAGAGACGAAACCTACATTAGTCGATAAATCCCTTGAACAAGGTGGTGTAAATTTAATGGTGGATACTAAGAGATTGTTCGTAATGCACTTAGTTTAGGGGATAGGTTACTACGACGGTGGAACCGACCTAAACCTAAGTAGTGAATTGTACCACGACAGTGGGCAATTATGTTTTCAGGCCACTACCTGGATAGAGAGAGAAGATTGAGGCATTATATAAAATATAATACAATGAAAACCCACGGTGAAACCGCAATCCTAAAGATTCCTTTTTGAATTGATTAAATTAACCTTTAATCGATTGTTTGCTTTGTTTTATTTTTATTTTCTTTTAATTTTGACAACAAACCCCAATTTGTTATTCGGCTTAGCTGATCGCAAATAGTTAGTAGGAGTCTTCGACAATTCTGAGTATCCCTGTGTTCGACTCGGGCCTCACAAAGGCCTGTACTACTCGACGCGTATACTTGCATTTTTAGCGCGTAGTAAAATATACGTCAAGTTTTTGGCGCCGTTGCCAGGGATACGGCGAATTGTTGGCACTTCGAGTGCTACGCGCGGCCACTCTAGGCCACAATTTGTTTTATTATTCATTCAATTTCAAATATTTTTACATTGTGCTATAATTGTTTATACTCGTCTAAGCTTAGTACTGAACTCGAATTTTCTTATTTCAGGTACTGTGTATGGTGCAGACGCGTAGTACTGACTACGCGGAACGTGCACCCGAGGTTCCATTTTCGGGACCTGAGGACGAGGAGCATTCTGAGCAAGAGTACCAAGAAGAGGTAGATTATGAATCTGAACCAGAAGAGATGGCCGAGCCACAAACCATATGGGAGAAGATCAAAGCTTCTTCCTCATCAGCTTCAAAGGGGCCTATAAAGAAGTAGGCGATCAACATACTGACATATAAGATCGATCCAGCGTTGATTAATTTGGTGAAATCAAATGCGTTTCATGGGCTGAAGAATGAGGATCCTGTTGCACACATCAGCCAGTTCGTTGAAAACTGCGACATGGTAAAAATAGACAGGTTTCCACAAGATGCATTGTATCTCAAGCTTTTCCCAAGTTCCTTGGTGGGAGCAGCAAGAGAGTGGCTACATAATCTAGACGATGAGTTCGTGGAGTCTTGGGACCATATGGTAGAGGTCTTCTTTGAGAGGTTCTTCCCTCCTGAGAAGACTAATGACATGATCCGGAAGATTCATAATTTCACCCAACAGGCTGGTGAAACATATTCTGAGACCTGGGAGCGATTTCATGTTATGTTGAGGAGGTGTCCGCATCACGTGCTGGACAAGGAAACGCAGGTGAAAATCTTCTATTTTGCTCTCTCCGGGCATGATAGGAGTAATCTGGATTCATCTGGGTCGGGATTTTTTCTAAGCAACACAAACACTAGATGCTGGGAAATACTCAAGAACATGGCTAGAAAGCAGTCATGGGGTGAAAGAGAAAGAGGCCCGGTAGAGCAAGCGCGAGTCGTCAGTGAATCCAAGGAAATGAGAGAGATGAATGAGAAGATGGATCTTCTCGCAAAGAAGCTACTGCAAAAGGAGGAAAATGAGTCCGAGGATGAGGCTCAAGTCAAATACATGAGACAACAGCAAGGATATAGGAACAATGACTATTCATGGAGAAAAGATAAAAAGTTCTCTTGGAAGGATCCAAATAATTTTCTACAGGATCCGGATGCCAAACCCACACCAGTAGCAGAAGATAAGAGCACGGAGCTTCTCAATCAAGTTATAAAGCAAAATCAAGAGCTAATGAATACGTTTGGCCATCAAATCAAGCAGCAAGGAGAGTTCATGAATCAATTTGGGCAGACATTGCAGAGCCATGGGGATCAAATGAGGACCATAGAGACATCCATGGCGCAGATGGCAGCCGAAATAGCTAGTTTGAAGAAACTGGCACATCCGGGTTTTCCGGGGAATACCAATGTTCCCGGGGGAAACCAGCAAGCTAAGGCTATTCTGCTGAGGAGCGGCAAGAAAGTGTTGAATCCAAGAACGGATGAAACAAGCACACCACAAGATAAAGTTGAAGGTGAAACCAATACAGAGCAGCCCACACCAGTCACAGGGCAAGCTGAAGAAATAGCCGTTAATGGTACTGAAGAACAAGTTGAAGAGGAGGAATTGGAGAAAAAGACGCCTTATGTGCCACCCCATCAAAGGGCACAAGCTGTTCCGGTCCCTTAACCAAATAGTGTGAAGGCAAGGAAGGTAGATGCACAGTTCAAGAAGTTCCTGGACAGTTTTAGGAAGCTTTCAGTCAATATCCCGTTACTGGAAGCCATTGAGCAAATCCCTTCATACAGGAAGTTTCTAAAAGATGTCATTACCAAGAAGAGGAAAATACCAGATATTGAGGTCGTTGTGCTAAAGGAGCAAGTGAGTGCCTTCATTATGGGCACTTTGCCGCCAAAGAGACAGGATCCAGGGTGTTTCAACATTTCTTGCTATATCGGGAAGTGTAAATTTGGAGAAGCATTGTGTGATTCAGGGGCAAGCATCAACTTGATGCCCCTTTCGACATTTAAAAAGTTGGGACTGAAGGAGTCACGGTCGAGCAATATGACTATTCAATTGGCTGACAACTCTGTGGTGAAGCCTTATGGAATCTGTGAAGATGTCTTAGTAAAGGTTGATCGATTTGTCTTTCCGGCTGATTTTGTGGTTATGGAGATGCAGGATGAGCATGGAAATGAGCTGTTACTTGGACGTCCCTTCCAAGCTACAGCCGACATGATCCTAGAGATGGGGAGAGGTCACTTGACCTTGGGCATAGCAGATGACCTCTTTGAGATGGTCATGCCTTCTAGCACTGCATCATCTAAAGCAAAAGAATAATGTAATATGGTGAAACATATGGATCGCAATATCTCACTCTGCCTTGGAAAACCATTTCTGGACATGGCTCATGTGATGAGCAAGGTGGATAATGGAACCTTAGCTGTGGATATCATGGAGCAGACTAAGGTTGTTTCCTTGTGTAAAGCTGTGGGATTTCCATATGATGAGAATGAGGACATTCTGCCTTCTTGGGAGGATGAGACGATTGCTATTTCTGTTGTTGATGCATATCTGGAATTACCGCTGGAGGCTTGTTTGTTGAATATTACATATGATTGGATGCAGAGTAAATCACTCAAAGAGTGCGCTAAAATGCTTCAGATGCTTCCATGCTTCTATGCGAGGCACTATGAAGATTTAGGTGCACTTCCCCCACCGCTACAATCATCTCTTATCAGCCCGCCAGATTTGGAATTAAAGCCGCTGCCCCCGCATCTCAAGTATGTCTTTCTAGCTGAGAAAGACAAGTTACCGGTGATCGTTTCTGCTTATTTGAGTGCGAAAGAGGAGGAGCAACTATTGATAGTGCTAAAAAACCACCGAGGAGCTTTTGGGTGGTCCGTTGCAGACATCAAGGGGATTTCCCCTACTCTATGTCAGCACAAGATTCGGCTCGAGGAGGGAGCCAAGCCAGTGATTCAGCCTCAGAGACGTCTATATCCGAGCATGATGGAGGTTGTGAAGAAAGAGGTCATTAAACTTCTTGCTGCAGGGATTATCTATGCCATATCAGACTCGACATGGGTGAGTCCCACACAGGTAGTCCCTAAGAAGGGGGGAATTACTGTCACTCAAAATTTATTGAATCAACCTGTCACCACCCGATTGGTAACCGGGTGGCGAGTTTGTATTGACTATCGTCGTTTGAATGCTTCCACACTTAAGGATCACTTTCCTTTACCGTTTATTGATCAAATTTTAGAACGTCTTGTCGGGCGATCACACTTTTGTTTTCTAGACGGGTACTCGGGGTACAACCAGATCTCGATTGATCCTTTGGATCAAGAGAAATCTACGTTCACTTGTCCCTATGGGACTTTTTATTACCGTCGAATGCCGTTTGGTTTATGCAACACACCGACGACGTTTCAACGTTGTATGCTCGCCATATTTTCTGACATGGTAGAGCGCTGTCTTGAGGTTTCTATGGATGACTTCTCGGTTTATGGTGCATCGTTTGATGAATGTCTCTATAACCTAGACAAAGTGTTGCAGCGTTGTGAGGACACACACTTGGTCCTTAACTGGGAGAAATGTCACATGATGGTGACAGAGGGAATAGTGCTAGGACACAAGGTGTCTAGCAAAGGTCTTGAGGTGGACCCGGTGAAAATTGAGGTCATTTCCAAGTTGCCCCCACCAAATTCTGTAAAAGGGGTGAGAAGTTTTCTGGGACACGCCGGGTTCTATCGGCGATTCATAAAGGATTTTTCTAAAATTGAAAAACCTTTGTCCGAGCTTTTGGAGAAAGATGCGGTTTTCGATTTCAATGATAAGTGTCTACATGCATTCGATGTTTTGAAAGAAAAATTGATTTCTGCCCCGGTTGTTCAAACGCCGCATTGGACGAAACCTTTCGAATTGATGTGTGACGCTTCGGATTTTGCGGTAGGAGCCGTATTGGGGCAACGGGTAGATAATAAGCCCGCTGTGATATTCTATGCTTCAAAAACTCTGAATGATGCTCAATTGAATTATACAACTACTGAAAAAGAACTACTTGTCGTTGTGTTTGCTTTCGAAAAATTCCGGCAGTATTTAGTTGGATCTAAAGTAGTTGTATGGACTGACCATGCTGCAATAAAATACTTGATGGAGAAAAAAGATGCAAAGCCTAGACTCATTAGGTGGATTTTGCTCTTACAGGAATTTGACATTGAAATCAAGGATAAATCTGGGATTGAAAATGTAGTGGCTGATCATTTGTCTAGGTTAGAAAGGGTGGATAAAAAAGATTTACATATACCCATAACCAAGACGTTTCTGGATGAACAACTTTTGAAAATTAACTCTAAAGAGCCTTGGTTCACTGAAATTGTAAATTATTTAGCTTGCGGGATCATCCCGGAAGATTGGTCATATCAGGGGAAGAAGAGATTTTTTCATTCTTTGAGATACTATTTTTGGGATGATCCAATTCTTCTTAAGCAATGCAGGGACGGTATTTTACGCAGGTGTGTGCCTGAAGTGGAGTACGAGAGTGTTCTCCATCATTTCCATGCCTCACCTACGGGAGGACACCATGCCAGCTCGCGAACGGCAGCTAAGGTTTTGGAAAGCGGCCTTTATTGGCCAACTTTGTTTCGGGATGCCTACGATTTTGTGAGGCAATGTGATCCTTGTCAATGAGCAGGTAATATCTCAAAGCGACAGGAGATGCTCCTGAATGTATTTCAGGAAGTTGAAGTATTTGATTTGTGGGGCATAGATTTCATGGGACCCTTTGTGTCCTCGAACTCCAATTTATATATCTTGTTAGCAGTTGATTATGTGTCGAAGTGGGTGGAAGCAATCCCCATAAGGACTAATGATTCCACTGTAGTGTGCATGTTCGTGAAGGAGAATATTTTCTGCAGGTTTGGGATACCCCGAATGATAATCAGTGATGGGGGTACACATTTTAGGAATCAGAAGTTCTCGACATTATTGAAGAAATATGGGGTCAAGCACAACATTGGCACCCCATATCATCCGCAGACTCAAGGTCAAGTGGAGGTCTCAAACCATGAAATCAAGAAGATTCTAGAGCGAACGGTGGCATCCACGAGGAAGAACTGGAGTGCCCTACTACCGGATGCACTGTGGGTGTACAGAACGGCCTACAAAACACCTATAGGCACCATGCCTTTTAGGTTGGCGTATGGCCGGGCTTGTCACCTACCAGTGGAGTTGGAGCACAAGGCCCATTGGGCGCTTAGAAGGCTAAATCTAAGTTATGATGAAGCAGGGAGAAAGAGAATGTTCGAATTGAATGAGCTGGATGAGCTACGGATGATGGCATATGAGAATGATAGGATATACAAGGAGCGCACAAAACTGATTCACGATCGCCACATCAAGTTGCGCACGTTCAAGAAAGGAGATAGTGTTTTGTTGTTCAACTCCCGACTCAAGTTGCATCCCGGGAAGCTCAAATCCCGATGGAGTGGACCGTTCGTGGTGGAAGAGGTCAAACCACACGGCGCAATTTTAGTGCGTGATGGTGATACCACGTTCTTGGTAAATGGACAGAGGGTGAAGCTCTATTTTGGTGATAATTACAAGAGGAAGGTGAATGAGGTTAAACTCATTGCACTTTTGGATGGATGAGATTCCCGGAAGCCGTCTAGCCTAAGACGTTAAATAAGGGCGCTTGTTGGGAGGAAACCCAACCATCGGTACATTAGGATAGTTTAATTATAATCGTAGGTTGCTTTATTTTTGTTCAATTTTTAGTGTAAAAAAAAAGATACCTTGATCCGTTTGTTCATTGTGCAGCCTGAGGCGGAGTCGATACCATCGACACCCTAGTCGATGGTATCGACAAGGGTACAGGTTGACGACTACAGATTTTGTTCTGAGTCGATACCATCGACGGCCTCGTCGATGGTATCGACATACCTACAGGTGGTCGAGAAGGAAACGTCGATAGTATCGACACATGTGTCGATACCATCGAGATCTCTGGAGAAGTTCAGACCGATTTGTCTCAGTCATCTTGATACCATCGACGGCCTCGTCGATGGTATCGACATGGTTCCAGGTTGAAATGCAAAAAGGCGGTGTCGCAATGAAGCCAAGTCGATACTATCGACACCTGTCGATGGTATCGACCATCCATGTCACCGATCCGAGCAAAGAAATCGACGGAAATCACAGCTTCCACGTCATCGATCCGGGTGCAGTGTCGATACCATCGACCCATGTCGATGGTATCGACACGTCAGCGATCCGTGTTACAAGATCCAGCAATCGACGACCGTCGATACCAGTGAGGGGCGGATAGCATCGACCCAAGTCGATACCATCGACTCACGTCGATAGTATCGACAGGCCAACAGTAGCACCGGCCAAGTCTATTAAAGGAGAACCAATACATCATTTGACGTCACACCTTCAGAGTGATCTCCTCCCTTTGCGCCGAGCACTCCCCTGAGCCATCCTAGAGCGAAGACCAGCATCACCGAGCGACGATCATCACCGAGCGGAGATTCATATCTCCATTATGCATCAAGCTCTCTCTTTCTAATCCCTTTCTCGTCGCCAACATGGTTCACGTCGCTGGAGCATCTTCTTCACGTGCGGACCTGGAGGAGATTCAGGAGTTTGTGCCACCTCCTCCCGGGTCGGTTGCACGGCCGCGCATGATGCATCCTTCCACAGAGGTGAAGAAGATCTATGAGGAGATCTTAAAAAGGAAGATCGAAGCCACCTGGTATGTGGACCGGGAAATGATCCGAGACCTCGGATTCGAGGCCAATTTGGCCTATGTTCTGTAGGGGCAAGCGAAACGTACAAGCAGGAGGCCCGATGAGTTACAGTACCATGCAGATGGCCAGCCATTTTTCGGCGAGTGGCCAACCTACAAAGAGTTGGTGGCGGAGTTCATGGCGTCACTTGACGTCTGCGTCGTGCCTAACGACATCGTCACCACCGACCGTGAATGGATAAAGGGCCAGGTGTCTTTCCGGCTGTACAACCGTGACTATACCCTCACGCTTCTCCAATTCAACATGATCTTCAATTGGAATCATTCTCCATACGACCATCGGCGGCCGGATAACCGCACCAACTACGACACTCTCTTCTCTGAGTTGGTGACGGTGCCACAAGGGAGGTCAGTGAGCGACTACAACACTGCGGTAGCCGACTTCGAGCACCCGTTTGTTTGGGTATTGCACCGGATGTTGAGTTCCACCATCTTTGCTCGAAGTGATCTGGCGCTAAGCAAATTTCAAGAGACGGATCTTTTCTTCTTATATCAGCTCCTAAAGTGCCAAGAATGCAACTGGGGTGCATTCTTTCTACAACGAGTTTTGGCGGTGAAGAGGAGCACGAGAAAAGCCCCGATTCATTTTGGGGGGCTTGTCACCAAGGTAGCCCTCTACTGGGGCTTGAATCTCGATCAGCTGACTCCTCTTTCTACGAGAAGCAAGGTCAACTTGCAACATCTACACCGAGCCAATCTCGTTCTTCTCAGAGCTGGCGTGGCTTTTGCGCATTGCCACGTAAATCAAGTGTACCAGGAGTGCGCGCTGCCGGATCCCGTCTTCAACATCGAGGGTGCACAGCACTTCAGATGGCCGATCATAGCCATCGACTCCGATGATGAAGAAGGCGGCAATGACGTCAGCGACGACGGACAGGACGACGAGGCAGAGGAGGCAGAAGAGGCATTCACACCTCTTCGAGCACGAGTAGCACCCCAGAAGCTTCCTTGGATGCATTCGGGTGTGTCTTCATCATCACAGCCTACGCCGCCATCACCACAGCCCTCGCAGCCTAGCGAGGATGCCTATTCCATGCAAGGCATGTACAGCATGCTCCAAGATATTCAGCAGACGCAGCACAGCCACACCGCTGCGTACGCCGGTATTCAAGATACCACCAACCGACTTTTTGTCAACCAGCAGGCGATCTTCGAGAATGAACGCCTTCTTTTTGCAAATCAAGAGAACATCCATGATCGGTTGCATAGGATGGAGCAGCAGCAACAGCCGTTTTACGATCATTACTAGAGCCAGAATTATTTTGGGGGGTATCCACAGCCTCCTCCGATGCCCCAGTATGATCTGACCTTTCAGGGGCAATACCCGTCTTGGGACCCCACGACGCCGCCATACCCGCCTCCACCTCCACAAGAGTGATCGGGTATCCCTATTCCAATCTTTAAGTTTGTTTTTGACTATGAGGCCATAATCGTATTCAAGCTTAGGGGGGTAGTTGGAACAACTCTATCTTTTATTGTTTTCAGTTTTTAGCGTTATTGCTTTTGTTCTCTTGTTATTTTTTTTCTTGCAATTTTAGTTTTGTAGGATCCACGTGCTATCTAGTGTAATTGTGGACGTCATAAAGGTGTGTCATCTTGCTATTAGTGCATGGGAAATTCAAGGGAAATTTGAAAATTTTGTGTGTGTTGGATAGCTTGTTTTGTGTTGACCTTGGGCACACATCCTACGAAAATGATTGATTATGTCAACTTTAAAACAACATTTCATACATGTACTCCTAATGATTCATGAAAGTGGAAGGAAATGGTTGTTTGAGCCTAATCTAACCAAATGGTAATGAGACTTTAATTGGATGTAAGAGAGAGAACCCTCTAAACTGCTACATAGGTCAGTAAGGAGGGACACATAATATCTTTCTAAGGTTCAGTCATCTAGTCTTGTGATCGTTCCACTTCATTTTTCTATAATCCACCTAAGAATTGGAAGTAAAGTGCAGTTTTAATTCCTTTTTGTGTGCATAGCATTTAGATAGGACTTGCATTGGTATTTTTCCATATGTTTGCATAAAAAGAAAAAATATAGTGATTCATGCACATTACCTTTAGGTGCATGCCATGTAGTTGCATTCATGATCTTCATGCATAAAGTATATCATGTATCTCAATTTTTCCCCAATGGTGAATTAATTGTTCCATACCTTCTAAATAGTGCAAAAATTTCTGATCAATGAAGAAAATAGCCCAATAAACTTATCTTTAAGCAATTATGGATATGTGGGCTGGAAAAAAAAAGCTGAAAATCTGCAATAAAAAAAAGGAAAAGAAAAAGAATTTAGAAGAAAGTGAAATAAGAAGGAGAAAGGAACATGATATTAGTTGCATTTCAGGATAATTGAGTACATGATGTAGCTTGACTAGATATCCATCTTATTTTGCGAGGGATGGTTAGTGCATGCATCATTCCACCCAAGTTTAGGCATTAGGGCATTTCTAATGTGCATGTGCATCATATAGGACATTTTTGTATATGCATGTTGAAACTGTACAATACTTCCACGTTCTTCCATGAGCCACCCATCTTCATCCACCCATTGCTCGGATTGGTAGGTCACCGTGAATTTCTCCTCACTAATGAATATCAGGAGAAATGCTTCCATTTAGATGGTAGTTAGGGTGAGAAACGTAGTTTAGGCGATCACAGGATGCACCAAGGCTGAACTGGCGAGTTTTATTATGTTAACTGCCTTATGTGATAGTGTTCATCGGATTAGAGGTCAATTTCTTTTATTGATGATTACTGTCGCCTTTAGGGTAATTAATGTTCTGTGGTTAGAGAAGGCCGGTTTGTGAATGATCAGTGGGAGTCATATGGGATGTTGGGTTGGTTTGTTGTTTTTCAGTTGACATTTGCAATTCTATTCTAAGGATGAGTTGCTCGAGGGTGAGCAATGTTCAAGCTTAGGGGAGTTTGATGCGATGATTTTGAGTCACATTTATAGACCTGTTTTATGTGTGTTTTATGCTTTAATTAGTCATTTCTATGGTTAATATCGCATAATTCATCCATTTTGGTCTTTGCCATCATTTTATGTCAAATCCCCTTAGTTTTATCATTTTGAGCATTCATTATCACATTATAATTATTTGTGTGGATTTATTTGATCTTGTCTTTGAATTTCAGGAAAAACAAGTATTTGCTTCCGTCGATACCATCGACAAGGCCACAGGTTGCCAGCCGAAAGGAGCAGTAAAGAGTTGATACCATCGACTTGATGTCGATGGTATTGAGACACCTTCAGGTTGCTGGCGAAGAAGCAGTCGATAGTATCGACACCCAGTCGATACCATCGACACACGGAGGCTACATCGTCGCAAAATGACAAAACCGACGCCAAAAGGAAGTCGATACCATCGACCCGAGTCGATGGTATCGAGATGATGTCGGGCGCGACAAAGGAAGGGTTTGTAGCCAGCCACTATTGTAGCGGGTCGATACCATTGACTCGCGTCGATGGTATCGACGCCGTAGGATATGAGTTTGCTTTCTGATGATCTCAATCAGACGGATGGAGTTAATTAGTGACCTAATTAGGGACTTATACCTAATGACGGCCGCCAAGAGACAAAAAGGAAGGAGATCGGATTAGCCATTGTACAAGTGCTGAGGAGCGAGAGAAAGGAGAACGGAGGCCAGAAGTTCATACCAGTCGATCCGGACGCTGCCAAAGACAGATTTCACCACCGAGAGGCGGGAAAGCACGTGTTCTACGCAAAGGATCAATCGGTTCTTCTCTGTCCAGGGGTTTTCCCATTCAATTCACATTTTTCATATGATTTCCCCTATTTCTACAATGTACTTGTGTGAGATGAACATGCGGGGCTAATCCCCTCCATCTTTAGGACCGGGAGTAGCCCGAGAATTCATTGTATGAAATGTTTATAATAGTAATTCATATTTTCTCTCTTAAATCTGTGGTATAGCTTCGTTTTCTCCATATATTGTTATGCTTGATCACCATAATAATAACCTAACACCCTCAATCACTTCGACAGAAGGATTAATAGCTGAAAATAGACGAAACCTACATTAGTCGATAAATCCCTTGAACAAGGTGGTGTAAAATTAATGGTGGATACTGAGAGATCATTCGTAATGCACTTAGTTTAGGGGATAGGTTACTACGACAGTGGAACCGACCTAAACCTAAGTAGTGAATTGTACCATGACAGTGGGCAATTATGTTTTCAGGCCACTACTCGGATAGAGAGAGAAGATTGAGGCATTATATAAAATCTAATACAATGAAAACCCACGGTGAAACCGCAATCCTAAAGATTCCTTTTTGAATTGATTAAATTAACCTTTAATCGATTGTTTGCTTTGTTTTATTTTTATTTTCTTTTAATTTTGACAACAAACCCCAATTTGTTATTCGGCTTAGCTGATCGCAAATAGTTAGTAGGAGTCTCCGACAATTCTGAGTATCCCTGTGTTCGACTCAGGCCTCACAAAGGCCTGTACTACTCGACGCGTATACTTGCATTTTTAGCGCGTAGTAAAATACACGTCACTAGGTCACATCCCTATTTTGACTACCTCGATATTTTAATATTGTTGATTATTTAGAGTTTGGAAAGATATTCCCTTCCACCCTATTTTGATTGGTTGACCTAAGCCTAATAGGTTAAATCCATGGTTGATACTCGATCCTGAATATCGATTTGATAATGATCTTGATATATGTCAATGTTGACTATAGCTTGTGGTTTATTTCCTAGATAGACCTAGGTCTAGATCATTCATCAACCTTGGAAACATGATAATGAAATTATGATATGTTGCTCGAATATTTCTTGAATAATGTTGCTCAAAATTGGATATAGATGAATGATATCCCTAAGGTCTAAATAGGAATCTAAACCCTAGCTTCAAAATTTTGGACCTATAACTTTTGATGCTTAAAATCTCGACTCTTGATATTGATTAATAGATTTGTGACTCATGATTATCAATCACAATAATGATACAAATCCTATGATCACACTATTTGGACCTTGAGATATATGACTAATGACTCCAAAATCCCAAAATTTGAAATTTTCGAAATGATGACTATTTTGACTTCTCGATTTATGAGTTAGGGTTTAGCTCCCATTAGGACTAGGGTGGGACCTCCCAGTGGTTTTGAGCCCGAAAATCATGATATTGAAAGTATGATGTTGTCTTGAAATGTTGAAATGTGAAATCTCAAATCATGGACGCATAACCCACCTAGACCAATGGAGAAGCTAGGACCCTGAGATATTGGGATTGAAAGTCACCTTGTACACGTGAACTCTATTTGTTTGACCTAAAATATGATATGTCCATATTTGTGATCTATATGATGTTTTCCATATTTGTGACTCATATAATGACTTTGGACAATATATGTGCTGATCTTGTTACTCAATTGCTCGATGATGAAATGATGTTAGTACCAAGTTGATTATGATATGGAACATGGAATCTCAATTATGATGATTGTACTAATTGAAGTTTGAGGACATGATTTTGATTTTATATTTGAGGATGTTCTAGTAATTGAGGATATGATCTGAATTTGAATAATTCTAACTTTGAGGTTGTTTTGAATTTTGGGGACAAAATTCTTTTTTTAAGGAGGGAAGGATGTGACAAAGTGGTTTTTAGCAAAATAATGAGATAATTACTCTTTTGACCTCATTATATTCTCTCATGGTCTCAAATATTTTTTCTTGGCTTCATAATCAATATTGAGACTCAAATCCAAGATATGGTGACCAATGTGGATTTTATACACATTATAACACTTCAAATTGGATTCATTCGTCACTTTGTCCAAAGAATCAAATTGGTCAATTAAACTTTGTCTTTTGGTTCTCAAACTTTTTCTAGACGTTCTATAGATTTTTTCACTCAAATTGGACACTCCTTCGAATTTCTATGATTTTCTGAAGTTTAATCATGAAATTTCCCTTGTTTTGCTTTTATTTTCGCCCTTTTATGGGCCTGCGATCCTCTGAGGTGGGCGGGAGCGATCCCTGGCCCTTGGATCGGAAACCCGCAGATTGGGGCCCTGATCAGATGGTCGCAGGGTCGTCCCCTACCTCCCGCAATCAACAGGAGGAGACCAAGGGAGGGATCGAGACCCCGGTTCCACTTATCTTGACCCATTTCAAAAATTGAATGAACCAGGATGATTTTCCCCGCCAATCCGGATGCAATCACATCCTTTTTCCCCTTCAAATCTCCACATAGCTAGGGAAAGTGTGAGCCACCTCTCGAGGCCGCCGCCATGGGAGCAGACTCCCCGATAACCCTAACCCTAGCCCCTTTAGGCTATAAAAACTAGGCTCTCACCTTCCGCGAGCCCTGACGACTCGAGTCGGAACTTTGCCTCTCCCAATCTCTCCCTCACCCACATTGCCCTAATTCCTCTAGCCGCTGGACCACCACAGAGAAAGCCTGCTTGCGGGTGAGTTCTTGTGCTTGGACGATCAATGGAAACCCTAGGATCTGGGTCCACGCTGACCCAACACGGATCAACGGTCCTCGCGCGCCCCCTTCTCCTTCAAGTCTCGTGCAAGAAATCAGAAGTGGGCAGCCTCCCTGCCACTGGATCGCGATCTGGTCAACATTGATAGAAGAATCCAATGGCTGTCCTTTTTCTCAGGATTTTCCTTTTTCGGGTAATTGCCTCCCCTCTACTCAAATATTCATGTTTATGTCCAGATCTTCTTTTAATGATAGAATACACATCCGAACTCCAAAAGTGACAAATAAGTAGTCAATATTGATCAGAAAAATCTAGTGCATCGTTTAAAAATACTTTTGAGACCATATTCCAAATGTTGTTTGTTGATATCCCTATATTTTGTCTCTTACTTATTTCATTTATTAAATGGCTCAATAATGATGTTAATTCTAGGAAAACCTAATATCTGACTCTAATGATTACCCTGAAATACAAATCTAGATCCAATCTAGTTGACTCTTGAAAATGAATCATTAGTGATCTTGATCTATTTTGATTCAATCTTAATTATAATGGATAATGAGTAAATCTTGATATTGACTTAATCTTGCAAAACCCTTGATATAGTTTTAACCCAAAAATCTGATCTTGAATACAAATGACGTTAGAACAACATGATGATCTAAAGATTTGATGATGACTTGGATAGTGATCATAAATTAGGGTTAACACATATGATCCTAGAAACCTAGGAAAGTCATTCATACTCGAAGATACTTGATATTTGAATAATGATGGACAAATTGAAATGTTGGTTGATCATAAGTGGATAACCTAACCCTAAGGTTGACCTAGGAAAGTGTAACCCTAATCTCGAATATTAAAACATGATATCCAAATATCTTGATCTTGACCCTTGATCCAAATATTGTGTTTTAGGATCTAACTCAAAGGATCGACCTATTACTCATGATCTATAATCGAAATCTCGGTGAAAGGTACGCTATTATATGACTCCTCCTTGATTGTATTGAAGATACTTTTATGTATCTCTTGATTATATTTGGCTATTTACTTGGATGAGCTATTGTTCCCTATGATTAGTCTTCTATTTTTCTATATTATATTTTGAAAAACATGAAAACATAAATTGCATGCCCATTATGACTGCCCATATATTGATAATGATGATGATATTGATAATGTTGATCATGTTGATAATGAGTACCCCAACCCCCTCATTTGGAGGTGGGACTTGTACATTGGCTTCCTATGTTCCTATGGTGAGAAGGAGCCTAGTGACCTTCCCCATAGTGTTGGGGTAATAGAGTCACAAAAAATATATAAGCATGGTTCTCGAATTACAACATAATGGGAACTCGTAATAAAATTTGAATTGCTTGAAAAACTTGTCGAATAAATGTTGGTTTTGCAAATTGCTTGTTATTCTTTGAATATAAGTCCTGCCAAGTATACTATCTTGTTATAAATCGTTTTACTTGTTTTTGATAGCGTACCGTGTAATTGCATGATTGTGTCTTGATTTTCTTGATTTTAGGCAATACTGAATAAGATCGCTTCCGCACTCATACACTCTGATGACAAAGATAAATCAGATATTTATCCGTATTGGGTTAGTTTGTTTTTCAATTATCAAGTTTTTGAGTTATTTATTTCTTATTGTATATGCCAGTGTGTTGGATCCTATGGGGCCACTCAGGGACGGGCGCTTCAATCCATTTTCTATTGTTTTGACAGTAGGATTGGGATTGGGGTAAGAACGGTTCTGTGACAGTTGGTATCAGAGCTTTCACACTCCCATATACTTTAAGTAAATAATTTCTCAGGTCTCTTACACCCAAGAAACCCTAAAGTCCATAATGGTGAAAATTGAGGTGTCTAGGCTCGGGGTCCTGCCATAATTTCTCCTATCCGTCTTCACGATGGTTGAGATCCCCCGCTCTACCTGGCCTTAATTGGTCCAGAACTGGACCTAAAGGTTATCTTGTGAAACACTAGAGAGTCTTCTAGCATCTCATCTCTTCTTTAAGGACAATCCTAAGCCACCCATGTAGATGAAGATTAGGTAGTCTTCTTATCTCATTATGTGGCCCTTCTCATGACCTTTTGCCACATGATGTCTCGATTATGGGTAGCTTATGCATGGGAAAAATGAATATTGCTAAATCTTGAAATTTAATACCATGATCTGACATGAATTTGAAAACTCAATTTTGATCAATTAATTTTGAAACCAAATACTCATGTATGATCCCTAATATCATAAACACTCAGATTAGCTACAACTTGACTATATGCTTCCTATGTTTGAGGTAAATGATATGAATTATGATATGGTGAAATAAGGATGACATACACCTTATACCTTATTGTTGATAAGGTCCCTATTTGATTAATCCCATGTTGCACTATTGTTGATTAAACCTCAAATATAGTTAAGCAAACTCGTATCCTATTTTATACACACCTTGACCATTCTATCAAATGACTACGTCTTAGACTCACAAAATCTTGATATACGACTATGATGCAAAAAGCAGTTTTCTTATTGACTATTGATGCCTTTTGCAATCTCGATTTTGATGTTATGCTCTAATTCCTCGAATGTCAAATTCAAATCCTCGATTTTCAAAAATTGTCACTACCTTGATATTGAAAGAAAGAATTGCAAAACTTGACATTATTGCCCTATTATCTTGAATTTTGATGTTATGACCTTATAAAACATGCTTTGATCATTGGTAATCTCCCTATTTGAATAAACTCAATTGATAAATGTAGGTAATGTGCTAGATTAGGGTAGTAGTTGAGTCATGACTCCCCTAACCTAGGTCACATCCCTATTTTGACTACCTCTATATTTTCATATTGTTGATTATTTAGAGTTTGGAAAGGTATTCCCTTCCACCCTATTTTTATTGGTTGACCTAAGCCTAATAGGTTAAACCCATGGTTGATACTCGATCCTGAATATCGATTTGATAATGATCTTGATATATGTCAATGTTGACTATAGCTTTTGGTTTATTTCATAGATAGACCTAGGTCTAGATCATTCATCAACCTTGGAAACATGATAATGAAATTATGATATGTTGCTCGAATATTTCTTGAATAATGTTGCTCGAAATTGGATATAGATGAATGATATCCCTAAGGTCTAAATAGGAATCTAAACCCTAGCTTCAAAATTTTGGACCTATAACTTTTGATGCTTAAAATCTCGACTCTTGATATTGATTAATAGATTTGTGACTCATGATTATCAATCACAATAATGATACAAATCCTATGATCACACTATTTGGACCTTGAGATATATGACTAATGACTCCAAAATCCCAAAATTTTAAATTTTCGAAATGATGACTATTTTGACTTCTCAATTTATGAGTTAGGGTTTAGCTCCCATTAGGACTAGGGTGGGACCTCCAAGTGATTTTGAGCCCGAAAATCATGATATTGAAAGTATGATGTTGTCTTGAAATGTTGAAATGTGAAATCTCAAATCATGGACGCATAACCCACCTAGACCAATGGAGAAGCTAGGACCCTAAGATATTGGGATTGAAAGTCACCTTGTACACGTGAACTCTATTTGTTTGACCTAAAATATGATATGTCCAAATTTGTGATCAATATGATGTTTTCCATATTTGTGACTCATATAATGACTTTGGACAATATATGTGCTGATCTTGATACTCAATTGCTCGATGATGAAATGATGTTAATACCAAGTTGATTATGATATGGAACATGGAATCTCAATTATGATGATTGTACTAATTGAAGTTTGAGGACATGATTTTGATTTTATATATGAGGATGTTCTAGTAATTGAGGATATGATCTGAATTTGAATAATTCTAACTTTGAGGTTGTTTTGAATTTTGGGGACAAAATTCTTTTTTAAGGAGGGAAGGATGTGACAAAGTGATTTTTAGCAAAATAATGAGATAATTACTCTTTTGACCTCATTATATTCTCTCATGGTCTCAAATAATTTTTCGTGGCTTCATAATCAATATTGAGACTCAAATCCAAGATATGGTGACCAATGTGGATTTTATACACATTATAACACTTCAAATTGGATTCATTCGTCACTTTGTCCAAAGAATCAATTTGGTCAATTAAACTTTGTATTTTGGTTCTCAAACGTTTTCTATATGTTCTGTAGATTTTTTTGAATCTATGGTCCAAATTTCACTCAAATTGGACACTTCTTTGAATTTCTATGATTTTCTAAAGTTTAATCATGAAATTCCCCTTGTTTTGCTTTTATTTTCACCCTTTTATGGGCCTGCGATCCTCTGAGGTGGGTGGGAGTGATCCCTGGCCCTTGGATCAGGCACCCACGGATTGGGGCCCTGATCATATGGTCGTAGGGTCGTCCCCTACCTCCCGCAATCAACGGGAGGAGACCAAGGGAGGGATCGAGACCCCGGTTCCACTTATCTTGACCCATTTCAAAAATTGAATGAACCAGGATGATTTTCCCCGCCAATCCAGATGCAATCGCATCCTTTTTCCCCTTCAAATCTCCACGTAGCTAGGGCAAGTGTGAGCCACCTCTCGAGGCCGCCGCCATGGGAGCAGACTCCCTGATAACCCTAACCCTATCCCCTTTAGGCTATAAAAACTAGGCTCTCACCTTCCGCGAGCCCTGACAACTCTAGTCGGCACTTCGCCTCTCCCAATCTCTCCCTCACTCGCATTGCCCTAATTCCTTCGGCCGCTGTGCCGCCGCGGAGTAAGCTTGCTCACGGGCGAGTTCTTGTGCTTGGACGCTCAACGAAAACCCTAGGATCTGGGTCCACGCAGACCCAACCCGGATCAACGGTCCTCGCGCGCTCCCCTGCTCCTTCATGTCTCGTGCAAGCCATCAGAAGTGGGCAGCCTCCCTACCACTGGATCACGATCTGGTCAACATTGATGGAAGAATCCAACGGCTGTCCTTTTTCTCAGCCTTTTCCTTTTTCGGGTAATTGCCTCCCCTCTACTCAAATATTCATGTTTATATCTAGATCTTCTTTTAATGATAGAATACACATCCGAACTCCAAAAGTGACAAATAAGTAGTCAATATTGATTAGAAAAATCTAGTGCATCGTTTAAAAATACGTTTGAGACCATATTCCAAATGTTGTTTGTTGATATCCCTATATTTGATCTATTACACATTTCATTTGTTAAATGGCTCAATAATGATGTTAATTCTTGGAAAACCTAATATCTGACTCTAATGATTACCCTGAAATACAAATCTAGATCCAATCTAGTTGACTCTTGAAAATGAATCATTAGTGATCTTGATCTATTTTGATTCAATCTTAATTATAATGGATAATGAGTAAATCTTGATATTGATCTTAATCTTGCAAAACCCTTGATATATTTTTGACCCAGCAATCTGATCTTGAATACAAATGACGTTAGAACAACATGATGATCTAAAGGTTTGATGATGACTTGGATAGTGATCATAAATTAGGGTTAACACATATGATCCTAGAAACCTAGGAATGTCATTCATACTCGAAGATACTTGATATTTGAAATAATGATGGACAAATTGAAATATTGGTTGATCATAAATGGATGACCTAACCCTAAGGTTGAGCTAGGAAAGTGTAACTCTAATATCGAATATTACAACATGATATCCAAATATCTTGATCTTGACCCTTGATCCAAATATTGTGTTTTAGGATCTAACTCGAAGGATCGACCTATTACTCATGATCTATACTCGAAATCTCAGTGAAAGGTACGCTATTATATGACTCCTCCTTGATTGTATTGAAGATACCTTTATGTATCTCTTGATTATATACTTGGCTATTTACTTGGATGAGCTATTGTTCCCTATGATTAGTCTTCTGTTTTTCTATATTATATTTTGAAAAACATGAAAACATAAATTGCATGCCCATTATGACTGCCCGTATATTGATAATGATGATGATATTGATAATGTTGATAATGTTGATAATGAGTACACCAACCCCCTCATTTGGAGGTGGGACTTGTACATTGGCTTCCTATGTTCCTATGGTGAGAAGGAGCCTAGTGACCTTCCCCATCGCGTTGGGTAATAGAGTCACAAAATATATATAAGCATGCTTCTCGAATTACAACATAATGGGAACTCGTAATAAAATTCGAATTGGTTGAAAAACTTGTCGAATAAATGTTGGTTTTGCAAATTGCTTGTTATTCTTTAAATATAAGTCCTGCCAAGTATACTATCTTGTTATAAATCGTTTTACTTGTTTTTGATAGTGTACCGTGCAATTGCATGATTGTGATTTTCTTGATTTTAGGCAATACTGAATAAGATCACTTCTGCACTCATACACTCTAATGACAAAGATAAATCGGATATTTATCCATATTGGGTTAGTTTGTTTTTCAATTATCAAGTTTTTGAGTTATTTATTTCTTATTGTATATGCCAGTGTGTTGGATCCTACGTGGCCACTCAGGGACGTGCACTTCAATCCTTTTTCTACTATTTTGACAGTAGGATTGGGATTAGGGTAAGAATGGCTCCGTGACAGTTGGTATCAGAGCTTTCACACTCCCATATACTTTAAGTAAATAATTTCTCATGCCTCTTACACCCATGAAACCCTAAAGTCCATAATGGTGAAAATTGAGGTGCCTGGGCTCGGGGTCCTGGCATAATTTCTCCTATCTGTCTTCACGGTGGTTGAGATTCCCCGCTCTACCTGGCCTTAATTGATCCAGAATTGGACCTAAAGGTTCTCTTGTGAAACCCTAGAGAGTCTTCTAGCATCTCATCTCTTATTTACGGACAATCCTAAGCCACCCATGTAGATGAAAATTAGGTAGTCTTCTTATCTCATCATGTGGTCCTTATCATGACCTTTTGCCACATGATGTCTCGATTATTGGTAGCTTATGCATGGGAAAAATGAATCTGGCTAAATCTTGAAATTTAATACCATGATCTGACCTGAATTTGAAAACTCGATTTTGATCAATTAATTTTGAAACCAAATACTCATGTATGATCCCTAATATCATAAACACTCAGATTAGCTACAACTTGACTATATGCTTCCTATGTTTGAGGTAAATGATATGAATTATGATATGGTGAAATAAGGATGACTTATACCTTATACCTTATTGTTGATAAGGTCCCTATTTGATTAAGCCCATGTTGCCCTATTGTTGATTAAACCTCAAATATAGTTAAGCAAACTCATATCCTATTTTATACACACCTTGACCATGCTATCAAATTACTAAGTCTTAGACTCACAAAATCTTGATATAAGACTATGATGCAAAAAGCAGTTTTCTTATTGACTATTGATGCCTTTTGCAATCTCGATTTTGATATTATGCTCTAATTCCTCAAATGTCAAATTCAAATCCTCAATTTTGAAAATTTGTCACTACCTTGATATTGAAAGAAAGAATTGCAAAACTTGACATTATTTCCCTATTATCTTGAATTTTGATGTTATGACCTTATAAAACATGCTTTGATCATTGGTACTCTCCCTATTTGAATAAACTCAATTGATAAATGTTGGTAATGTGCTAGATTAGGGTAGTAGTTGACTCATGACTCCCCTAACCTAGGTCACATCCCTATTTTGAATACCTCTATATTTTCATATTGTTGATTATTTAGAGTTTGGAAAGGTATTCCCTTCCACCCTATTTTGATTGGTTGACCTAAGCCTAATAGGTTAAACCCATGGTTGATACTCGATCCTGAATATCGATTTGATAATGATCTTGATATGTGTCAATGTTTACTATAGCTTGTGGTTTATTTCCTAGATAGACCTAGGTCTAGATCATTCATCAACCTTGGAAACATGATAATGAAATTATGATATGTTGCTCGAATATTTCTTGAATAATGTTGCTCGAAATTGGATATAGATGAATGATATCCCTAAGGTCTAAATAGGAATCTAAACCCTAGCTTCAAAATTTTGGACCTATAACTTTTGATGCTTAAAATCTCGACTCTTGATATTGGTTAATAGATTTGTGACTCATGATTATCAATCACAATAATGATACAAATCCTATAATTACACTATTTGGACCTTGAGATATATGACTAATGACTCCAAAATCCCAAAATTTGAAATTTTCAAAATGATGACTATTTTGACTTCTCGATTTATGAGTTAGGGTTTAGCTCCCATTAGGACTAGGGTGGGACCTCCCAGTGATTTTGAGCCCGAAAATCATGATATTGAAAGTATGATGTTGTCTTGAAATGTTGAAATGTGAAATCTCAGATCATGGATGCATAACCCACCTAGACCAATGGAGAAGCTAGGACCCTGAGCTATTGGGATTGAAAATCACCTTGTACACGTGAACTCTATTTGTTTGACCTAAAATATGATATGTCCACATTTGTGATCAATATGATGTTTTCCATATTTGTGACTCATATAATGACTTTGGACAATATATGTGCTGATCTTGATACTCAATTGCTCGATGATGAAATGATGTTAGTACCAAGTTGATTATGATATGGAACATGGAACCTCAATTATGATGATTGTACTAATTGAAGTTTGAGGACATGATTTTGATTTTATATTTGAGGATGTTCTAGTAATTGAGGATATGATCTGAATTTGAATAATTCTAACTTTGAGGTTGTTTTGAATTTTGGGGACAAAATTCTTTTTTAAGGAGGGAAGGATGTGACAAAGTAGTTTTTAGCAAAATAATGAGATAATTACTCTTTTGACCTCATTATATTCTCTCATGGTCTCAAATAATTTTTCTTGGCTTCATAATCAATATTGAGACTCAAATCCAAGATATGGTGACCAATGTAGATTTTATACACATTATAACACTTCAAATTGGATTCATTCGTCACTTTGTCCAAAGAATCAAATTAGTCAATTAAACTTTGTCTTTTGGTTCTCAAACTTTTTCTATACGTTCTATAGATTTTTTTGAATCTATGGTCCAAATTTCACTCAAATTGGACACTCCTTCGAATTTCTATGATATTCTGAAGTTTAATCATGAAATTCCCCTTGTTTTGCTTTTATTTTTGCCCTTTTATGGGCCTACGATCCTTTGAGGTGGGCGGGAGCGATCCCTGGCCCTTGGATCAGGCACCCGCGGATTGGGGCCCTGATCAGATGGTCGCAGGGTCGTCCCCTACCTCCCGCAATCAACAGGAGGAGACCAAGGGAGGGATCGAGACCCCGGTTCCACTTATCTTGACCCATTTCAAAAATTGAATGAACCAGGATGATTTTCCCCGCCAATCTGGATGCAATCACATCTTTTTCCCCTTCAAATCTCCATGTAGCTAGGGAAAGTGTGAGCCACCTCTCGAGGCCGCCGCCATGGGAGCACACTCCCCGATAACCCAAACCCTAGCCCCTTTAGGCTATAAAAACTAGGCTCTCACCTTCCGTGAGCCCTAATGACTCCAGTCGGCACTTCGCCTCTCCCAATCTCTCCCTCACTCGCGTTGCCCTAATTCCTCCGGCCACTGTGCCGCCGCGGAGCAAGCCTACTCGCGAGTGAGTTCTTGTGCTTGGACGATCAACGGAAACCCTAGGATCTCGGTCCACGCTAACCCAACCCGGATCAACAGTCCTCGCGCGCCCCCTGCTCCTTCAAGTCTCGTGCAAGCAATCAGAAGCGGGCAGCCTCCCTGCCACTGGATCGCGATCTGGTCAACATTGATGGAAGAATCCAACGGCTGTCCTTTTTCTCAGCCTTTTCCTTTTTCGGGTAATTGCCTCCCCTCTACTCAAATATTCATGTTTATGTCCAGATCTTCTTTTAATGATAGAATACACATCCGAACTCCAAAAGTGACAAATAAGTAGTCAATATTGATCAGAAAAATCTAGTGCATCGTTTAAAAATACTTTTGAGACCATATTCCAAATTTTGTTTGTTGATATCCCTATATTTGATCTATTACTTATTTCATTTATTAAATGGCTCAATAATGATGTTAATTCTTGGAAAACCTAATATCTGACTCTAATGATTACCCTGAAATACAAATCTAGATCCAATCTAGTTGACTCTTGAAAATGAATCATTAGTGATCTTGATCTATTTTGATTCAATCTTAATTATAATAGATAATGAGTAAATCTTGATATTGATCTTAATCTTGCAAAACCCTTGATATAGTTTTGACCCAACAATCTGATCTTGAATACAAATGACGTTAGAACAACATGATGATCTAAAGATTTGATGATGACTTAGATAGTGATCATAAATTAGGGTTAACACATATGATCCTAGAAACCTAGGAAAGTCATTCATACTCGAAGATACTTGATATTTGAAATAATGATGGACAAATTGAAATATTGGTTGATCATAAGTGGATGACCTAACCCTAAGGTTGACCTAGGAAAGTGTAACCCTAATCTCGAATATTACAACATGATATCCAAATATCTTGATCTTGACCCTTGATCCAAATATTGTGTTTTAGGATCTAACTCGAAGGATCGACCTATTACTCATGATCTATACTCAAAATCTCCGTGAAAGGTACGCTATTATATGACTCCTCCTTGATTGTATTGAAGATACTTTTATATATCTCTTGATTATATACTTGGCTATTTACTTGGATGAGCTATTATTCCCTATGATTAGTCTTCTGTTTTTCTATATTATATTTTGAAAAACATGAAAACATAAATTGCATGCCCATTATGACTGCCTGTATATTGATAATGATGATGATATTGATAATGTTGATAATGTTGATAATGAGTACACCAACCCCCTCATTTGGAGGTGGTACTTGTACATTGGCTTCCTATGTTCCTATGGTGAGAAGGAGCCTAGTGATCTTCCCCATCACGTTGGGGTAATAGAGTCACAAAATATATATAAGCATGGTTCTCGAATTACAGCATAATGGGAACTCATAATAAAATTCATATTGCTTGAAAAACTTGTCGAATAAATGTTGGTTTTGCAAATTGCTTGTTATTCTTTGAATATAAGTCCTGCCAAGTATACTATCTTGTTATAAATCGTTTTACTTGTTTTTGATAGCGTACCGTGCAATTGCATGATTGTGTCTTGATTTCCTTGATTTTAGGCAATACTGAATAAGATCGCTTCCGCACTCATACACTCTGATGACAAAGATAAATCGGATATTTATCCATATTGGGTTAGTTTGTTTTTCAATTATCAAGTTTTTGAGTTATTTATTTCTTATTGTATATGCCAGTGTGTTGGATCCTACGGGGCCACTCAGGGACGGGCGCTTCAATCCTTTTTCTATTGTTTTGAGAGTAGGATTGGGATTGGGGTAAGAACGGTTCCGTGACACTACCTTTGACTAAGTTGACCCAGAAGGATGTTCCTTTTGTTTGGAGTGATAAGTGTCAGCAATCCTTCCAGTTGTTGAAGGAGAGGTTGACAAGTGCACCTGTACTTGTGTTACCTGAGAAAGGCAAAGGATACATAGTTTTTTGTGACGTGTCCAAGAATGGACTCAGATGTGTGTTGATGCAGGATAAACAAGTGATTTCTTTTGCTTCTCGACAACTTAAGAAACATGAGGAGAATTATCCGACACACGATTTGGAGCTAGCTGTTGTAGTTCATGCCTTGAAGATCTGGAGAAACTATCTCTACGGAGAGACATTCCAGATTTTCACTGATCATAAGAACCTTAAGTATATCTTCTCTCATCACGAACTTAACATGAGGCAATGTCGTTGGATGGAGTTAATCAAAGACTACGATTGTACAATTGATTACCATCTAGGGCAGGTCAATGTAGTTGCAGATGCCTTGAGTAGGAAATCAACAACACCAGCCTTAGATAGGGTACAACTAAACTCTTTAGTATGCTCTAGGAGAGATATGCTTATCTCATTAAGGCAAGACAATGTACAATTGAAGGTGTCATTGTTAGCCAGGTTTTTAGCCGAGATGCATATAAAACCTACTTTGAGAGAGCAGATCAAGGAGGCACAACAAGTTGATGCTGTAGTTCAGCAGATCAGATCGGAGTTTGGTGATGAGAAATAAGATGGTTTCCATGAATCTGATGACCAAGTAGTCTGTTATCATGGGAGGATGATAGTGCCAGATGTGGATAACTTGAGAAAGTTAGTCCTGGAAGAAGCTCATTCTTCAATGTATGCTATGCATCCAGGAAGCACCAAGATGTATCAAAACTTGAAAGATATGTATTGGTGGCCTGGGATGAAGAAGGATGTTGCTGAATTTGTTATACAGTGTCCTGTGTGTCAGCAAGTTAAAGTTGAATACCAGAATCCTACAGGGACAATGAAACCATTGCCCATACCACAGTGGAAGTGGGATCACGTAACCATGGACTTTGTTGTTGGCCTACTTAGGACAAGCAAAGGGTATGATTCCATTTGGGTAATAGTTGATAGGTTGACAAAGACAACACATTTCTTATCTGTCAAAACAACCTATTCTGCTGAGAGGCTAGAACAGTTGTATATTCAGGAGATAGTGCGAATGCACAGAGTTCCAGTCACTATAGTTTCAGACAGGGGTCCCCAGTTTACGAGTCGTTTTTGGGAACGAATTCATAAAGCTTTAGGCACCCAATTAAGGTTTAGTATGACCTTTCATCCTTAGACTGATGGATAGTATGAAAGGACTATACATACCTTGGAAGACTTGTTGAGGGCATGTGTTCTCCAATTTACAGGGAGTTGGGATCTGAACCTAAGCTTGATAGAGTTTGCCTACAACAATAGCTATCAACATAGCATTGACATGGCACCTTATGAAGCTTTATATGGTAGACGTTGTAGATCACCCCTATGTTGGTATGAAACCGGTGAATATCAACTGTTAGGTCTTGATCTTGTGCAGCAGACCACAGAAAAGATCAAAGTAATACAACAACAAATCAAGACTGCACAGGATAGGCAAAAATATTATGCTGACAAGCGTCGTAGACCATTGGAGTTCTAGGTTGGAGATAGAGTGTATCTCAAGGTCTCACCTTGGAAGGGAATTCTGAGGTTTGGAAGGAAAGGGAAGTTATCTCCTAGGTTTATGGGGCCTTATCTAATCATTGAATAGATTGGAAAAGTAGCCTATAAACTAGAGTTACCCCCAGAGTTACAGAGGTTACACCCTTTGTTTCACATTTCTATGTTGAGGAAATGTCACCCAGATACAGAGTCAGTTCTACAACCTATGGAGGTAGAATTGAATGATGACGTGTCATACGAGGAAGGACCAGTGTCAATCCTTGATAAAAGAATTAAAAAGTTGAAAAAGAAAGACATAAGTTTGGTGAAAGTCCTCTGGAATCATCGTGGTATTGAAGAAGCCACATGGGAACTAGAGGAAGAGATGAGAAGGAAATACCCTGCCCTTTTCTCTTAATATGTTTTGTTGGTTTCGGGGACGAAATCCTTGTAAGGGGTGGATAATTTGTAACATCCCTGACCTGGGTTATGAACTGACCCTAGGTGTTTTGCTTAATTATGTAATTAGATACTTGTGATTATCTTTTGGTATGTAATTAAAGCTTCTGAGGAACATATAATTCTATTTATGCTCTTTTTGAACAATGTTATAATATTGTTTTGTTAATAGGGACCTATGTGCAAATTACCCAATTAGAGGGGTTATCTTGCAAATTTCACATGTTTAGATGTTCCTCTGATGATGAGACAACATAAGAATGAATATTATGAAGTGTTATGGATTCTCCAAGCTTGGATACCAAGATGCAACTTGTGGAGCAATCCTTGTGCTTTAAACCCTAGTTTTGGTGAAAAGTGCAATTTACCCAAAACCTGGGGTGTAACATGTAAAATATGCCTTTTAGAGTATCTTTTATGACTCTTGGCATCAATTAGAGTAAAATTGATGAAGAGGGCGCTTCATTTGACTAATCAAATAAGAAGGAAAACCCTTGTAATTAAATAACTAAGTTGTAAGCAAAATGACCCTTTTATGTGTGCAACTTAGAAGGATGTTTGGCTTTTTTTCCTCTAAACCTTAGTTAAAGAAGGAGTTTTGCTTAAGTATATAAAGGAGGGGCATGGCCAAGAAGGAGAGAAGGACCCATATGAGAAATAGAAGAAAAGGTTGTCCTTATCTTGAAAACATGCCCAAAGTATATATACACACCTTTCTTTTACAACCAAGGGATCGTTTCCCTTTCTCTCTTCACTTATCTCTTGCTGTGAAGGAAGGATCTCAGGAGCAGAGGAGAATGGCCAAGTAGAGTTGGGTAAGCTTTAACCACTATCTAGCTCTGATTCATGGAGGAAATCATGATACAAGGTTGGTTTGCTAGTTTTTCTTACTTAGATCTTCTTTCTAGCCATCCTTTCCAACCAATTCTTGAAGAAGGAACCTTGGACGACCTATGGAGCTCAAGCAACCATTAAAGCTTCGAAGCTTGGATCTATAGAGATGGTTCTAAGGTGGGTTTTATAACTCTAAACCCTTAAACTTTGTTATGCAGCTTTCTTTCTTGCAAAAATAATTTGTCCTTCTTTCCCCCATCCTTCCTTGCTTTCTTGCAACTAAAACCATGAAGAACAGACCTTGATCTGGAGGTATAAGAAGATGGGCATGATTACCAATGCTACTTTAGCAAATGGTCTTGCCCCCCCCCTGGCCAAACGGTTTGCAAAACCGTTTGAAGGGCAAACGGTTTCACAAGGTCGGTTCGAGAAAATGGTCTACAAAACCATTTGAGTGAGTTGACCAAGCATTGACCGTTTGTGATTCCTATTTCTAATTATGTTGGATAATGACCCTCCAAATTTTAGGGATTAAATCCAAAGGAATCGTGAGTTGAAGGCTAATCAATTAGGTAAACCTAATTGAATTAAGTGCTGATTTTCAACCTGATTAACTTGACCTTTTTGGGAAAACAGTTTCAAAACCGTTTGAGTCAGTTGACCAAGCGTTGACCGTTTGAGATTCCTGTTCATAATTATGTTGGTTGATAACCCTCCAAATTTGAGGGGTTAATTCCCAAGGAATCATGAGTTGAAGGCTAATCAATTAGGTAAACCTAATTGGATTAAGTGCTGATTTTCAACCTGATTAACTTGACCTTTTTGGGAAAATGGTTTCAAAACCGTTTGAGTGAGTTGACCAAGCATTGACCGTTTGGGATGCCTGTTACTAATTATTTTGGTTAATGAATCACCAAATTTGAGGGGTTAATTCCCAAGGAATCATGAGTTGAAGGCTAATCAATTGGGCAAACACTAATTGCAATTAGTGCTGAAATTCCAATGAGTTAATTTGAGATTTTGGGTTGATTAGCCCAAACGGTTTCAAAACCGTTTGGGGATCACCCAAACGGTCTCAAGACCGTTTGGGGGTCACCCAAGACCGTTTGGAGGTCTATGGTTGGATATCGTTAAGTGTTTGAAGGACAAAAGATATGGTGTTAACCCTAATCAGCTAAGTGCTGATTTTGCATTGAAATGAGTTGATGTTTTGGGTTAATTGACCCAAACAGTCTCACAACCGTTTGGGGATCACCCAAACGGTCTCAAGACCGTTTGGGGATCACCCAAGACCGTTTGGAGGTCTAAGGTTAATCATGGTTGACCAATTGAAGGTCTAACGATACCAAATCACTTTGCAATTAAGTGCTGATTTGATGATCAACTCAATAGCTCAAACCCTAATGATTTTTCACTAGAATCCAAGGTTTGGATGAGCCAAACGGTCTCAAGACCGTTTGGGGATCACCGAAGACCGTTTGGAGGTCTAAGGTTAAGCATGGTTGACCAATTGAAGGTCTAAAGATACCAAATCACTTTGCAATTAAGTGCTGATTTGATGATCAACTCAGTAGCTCAAACCCGAATGATTTTTCACTAGAATCCAAGGTTTGGATGAGCCAAACGGTCTCAAGACCATTTGGAGGTCTAGGGGTGAGTATGGTTAAGCAATCGATGATCCAATGATACTAAGTTGGAGTGTAATCAATTGCTGATTTGGTGATCAATCCAATGATCCAAACCTTAATTGGTTGACTTGGATTTTGATGATATGATGGGCAAACGGTCTCAAGAATGTTTGGAGGTCATCCAAATGATCCCAAGACCGTTTGGGGTCAGGTCATGTCCAAATTGAATGATGGTTCAATAGGTTCAAATCAATTAAACCCACATTGAAATATGTTGAAGGGTTATTGATTCCAAACCCTAACTCGATTGATTTAAACCCTAATTGATGATCAACTGAGGGTCAAATCAGTTGAAGGTTGACCTATTAAAATCATTTGAAGTATGAGTATAGGTCCATTTGATGATTGGTCCCATGAATTCAATGATTTACAGAATCAACATTGGAAACACTAATTCAATTGGATACCTTATGAAGTGGAGGTCCAATGTGATTGAATCTTTGAGAATTAAGACGATGAATGTTCTATTGATCCAATAATGATTAGTAATGATAATCAATGAAGGTACAAAGGTTGAAACCCTAATAATACCTAAGTGATTAGAACCAATTAAAGGGAGAATTCTTAATTGCTTATAGGATTAATAGCTTGATACACTATATTAAACATAGTTGTATGTACTTGATTGAAGGGTCGATGTGACCTAATCAAGTTGAAAGAATGAAAGATTAGAATACATATATATAAATATGAATCATGTAGTGATCTTCTGTAGCACAACCGTGCAAGGGAGCACGGCCGTGGTAACCTTACTTTGCACGATCGTGCAAGGGAGCACGGCCGTGGTAACCTTACTTTGCATGACTGTGCAAGGGAGCACGACCGTGGTAACCTTACTTTACATGACCGTGCAAGGTGGCACGACCGTGGTGTACTATAAAGAAATTGAAAAGTTTTGGTATTGTGCTAAGACTGTTATATATGCATGTCCTTAATTGTATTAGTCATGTAGGTTGATATTATGAGGTGATCATAGCCAGGTAAGAGTTATGATGTCATATTCCTTGAAAACAATTATAAGGTTTTAGAGTAATGATATGTGAAAAGTATACACATTGCTTCAATCATGGTCATGTTTTTAGATGACTTGATGCTTATATGACACTTGGTAGCAAGTGTTATGATAATCTGAGGGTTTGAATAACCATGTTCCTGAATCATATGATGAGATGGTTAAGAATTCATATCCATATGATAACTGATGTGAGTTAAACTTGATACATTTAGTATTCTTCTTTTATAGTAATGTTTTAATGATTAATGATTGAGAACATGCTTGATGCTAAAAGAATGCTAAAATGTACCTAAATAATCAAGTATAATCATATCATGTAGAGCCCTGATCATAGATCTATCATTGTCAGAAGCCAAATGATGGTGAAACAGGTTTTCCTAAGGGAACTCCTGGAACACATACTTTTGAGCATGTGGGGGTTTATGGACGCGAATATCCTTACGTCCTAATGTAGGAATTGACGTAGGATGTACTTTAATCCATCAATCCTTCATTATGTGTTTATGCCGGGGTGATGTTTCACTAATCTCCCGAGGGAATCTTCAATGCCGCATCGATGAGTGATAAACAAGAAATCCCTCGATGGCGAAGAGAGTACAGAATGCCACTGTGACTCTAAATAGAGAAGTTGCCAGAATACCCTGGAAAGCTATTGTAGCAGAGACACGAGATGTCCCGCATGTTGATCCTCACACTGACTGAGGAAGATGAGGTCATAAGAATCTAACTCTTTTGATGACCTATGTATGATACCGATGCGATTTTATAATGGTCGATTGGAGTATGACGGTATACCTCATCTCTGCAGGGCATAATAATGATTGAAAATCATAATCAGCCATGTAGCATAACTGCTTAGGTTGAACTACGAGAAACAATGATTGATGTTACATTGTTTTTAATATTCTAGCCATGTGATTAGTATACATGTTCTTCATTTTCCTTATTGAAATAATTGCTTAAGTAAATGTTATCTTACTTAATACCAAATATGTGGTTGAATGTCTTAAAGATTATAATGCTTATGTTAATCCTTTATTTCTATGACAAAGCTTCTGGCGGAGAGTTATAACTCTCGCTGGGACAATTATTCAAATTGTCTCACCCCCATGGGTTTCGACTTTTTAGGTGAACGTCGAGGATGGAGGAACCAATCCGAGGGTGGGCAGTATCAGCAGCAGCAACACCAGGGGCAGCAGTGAATCTCAGGTGGATATACTGACTGTCGAGTCTCGTAGATAGTATGTCTTATGTCGTTTCTGTACTCTAAGGTCCTAGGAGTCAGTAGGTCTGAGGTTTTTGGCTTAGTGCCTCGAGATTTTGTATCTTTCCTTCTTCAGATAATAAGGCAATGGATGTATGTAATCACAGAGATGTAATGGCAAGCTATGATGTAAACGGTTTACCTTGTTTTCTTATAAAGGAGTTATGGTTTAAAGTTCTCTTTCCAAAAAGTTTTAAAATTTAGTGATTTTTCATTATTCCACTGCTAATAATTCGCTTCCGCATTAGTCAATCTCATTTTCTGCAATGGGTCATCTCACGAACGATATTTCTCTTTGGCACCATTGGCTTGGTCATGTAAATATGCATCAATTGAAGAAGTTGAGCAAAAAGGACTTGGTCAAGGGACTTCCCAAATTGGATTTTCAAAAGGATGAGGAATACCAACCTTGTACCCAAGGAAAGAAAACCAAGTTCTCCTTCAAATCCAAAGGAGTCCTTAGTACTAAGAGAGTTATTGAGCTTCTTCACATTTATCTATTTGGCCAATGAGGACTCAATCACTTTATGGTTCCATGTATTGCCTTGATATTGTCAACGATTTCTCTAGATATACCTGGACCTTCTTTCTCATTACTAAAAGTGATACATTTGATGTTTTCTTGAGCTTTTATAAATGAGTTGAGAATGAAGCTTCTTGCCCCATTGTTTCCATCTATAGTGACCATGGGGGAGAATTTGAAAATGAACTTTTTGAGCATTTTTGTCAAGAATCTGGTTATGCACACAACTTCTCTTCACCTTGAACACCTCAACAAAATGAGGTTGTAGAGAGGAAGAACAGGTCTTTATAGGAGATGGCTAGGACCATGCTTCTATAGTATGATACTCCAAAGAAGTTTTGGGCTGAAGCTGTTAGCACCTCATGTTTTGTGCAAAACTGGGTTTTTACTCATCCTTCATTGAAGAGAACACCCTATGAGCTATGGCGTGGTAGGAAGCCTTCTATTGAGTATTTACATGTTTTTGGTTGTCCTTGTTTTGTTTTGAACATGAAAGATTCTCTCAAAAAATTTGTTCCAAAATCTCACAAGGCTTTGTTTCTTGGCTATAGCACTATTAGAAAGGCTGATAAAGTTTTTCATGTTAATCTTGCTAAAGTAGAAGAATCTATAAATGTAAAGTTTATTGAGACTAACCTCTATATTCCCAAATATATTGTTCCAAATGATGATGTTGCAGGTGAAGTAATTCCTATTCTTAAAGAGCTCAACATCACCCAAAAGGGAAAAGAGGTGGCCACTCAAGAAGAAGAGAAAGATGATGAGAAGAAGGATCCAACCCCTTAGTTTGCAAAGAATCATCCAAAGGAGCTGATTTTAGGTGATTTGTATGATAGAGTGAAGACACAGGATGCATTGAACAAAGAACATGCCAACATTGCCTTCATCTTACAACTCGAGCCTAAGAATGTCAAGGAAGCTCTTGGGGATGAAGAATGGATATTAGCTATGCAAGAAGAGTTGGAGCAATTTGAAAAGAACAAAGTTTGGACCCTTATGCCAAGACCAAGTGATAGAAAGATCATTGGCACCAAATGGTTCTACCTTTAGTGATTCATTTACTTTGGGATTTTCTCTCTTTCTTTTCCTCATATCTATTACTGGATTATTGAAAATAGTAAATCCACCAAAAACCATAGCAAAGGAGAATTTGCAAGTTAAATACTTACTTTTTAAAACAAAAGACACCAACTTTCTATTATATACTTATTATACAAATATTTACATTTCAAATATGTAAATACATGTGAAAAACCATGGTATAACAATATACTTGTCCATTGTTATATATAAAAAGGATTAAACCTCCAACTAGGGCGCAAAACATCCCAAAAAGGAATTTTGACCAAAACAACAATAACTTCTTGTAGGGGTGTCATTTGCATCTAAAATTTTGCAAATATTTTACCAAGTCAAAAACAAGATATCATCTCAAATGTTAGCATTCAATAAGATGTAAAATTTTTTGCATTTTCCTAGAATTAATCATTTATGTGACTAACAACTAGCATGGATGAGCTACTTTCAGCATTATGATTTCATCTAACTATCATTTTAGCACAAAGATAGTAATTAAAATCATTAAAACCACCATTGGTTAACCATCATATAGTAATATTTAAAGTATGGGATAAATTTCTAAGCATTGGGTACCAAAACAGTGCATATATGACATTTATAAGAGTCATTACACCTATATTTCGAATTTCTGACATCGCATGTTTAAATAAATCTCATTTTACAAAAGAAAAATATTCAAAAGGTCTAACAAAGGCCTAAAAACCCATTTTATTAGCATTTTCATCTCAAACGGTACACAAAAAGGCCATCTTTTCTCATATTGTGAGTTCTAAAGTAAGATTAAAGACATGCATTTAGAAGGTAGGCAAGAGACACATTCAAAGTTATATAAACTGCCCGATTAGAGAGAACCAAAGATAGAAAAGAAGAACTCCAAAATCCAAGATGAAAAACTTTGAAATTAGCAACAAAATGTTGGTCTCCGTCCACCAGAGCTCCAAGAACATCTCCTCCTTTTACGAACAAAGGGGAACAAGAGCAAGAAGAGAGAGAAAGAGAGTTCTCAAGTCCACATGTGTAGAATTTCAGCAATAATACTAGCAAACTCTTCCATAAAAGAAAGGAAGGTGATGAATAGTAAGAGAACAAGTGAAAGAGTAGAGATCTTACAATAAAGAAGTAAGGAAAATATTCAAAAAAAAAGAAATAATCAATGACTCCAGATCAATTTAAGGAACCTTTTTTTTGTGCATACATCCACAAAAAGTCTATGATCACTGACCTAGATGGGTTCTCGTCAACCTTTGGATAGCAACATTAAGATCGTCAAAGATGAGAAGAGAGAAAGAGAGAGAGAAAGAGGGGTATTTATAGGTGGTGGAAGTTTGTTGTTGTTTAGAAATCTAAGTGACCATCGAAAATCCAAGAAACCATAAAAAATCTAGGTGACCACCGAAAATCTGGGTGACCACTAAGAATCCAGGAGACCACCACGAATCCATGTGAACACCAAGAATCCAGGCTACTATCGAGAACCTAGGCAACCATCGAGAATTCAAAATCCAACTTGTACGACCCTGACCTAGCTTAGTGCTTGAGTGTGATTTGTTTGGTTAATAAGATGCTTACACCTTCATCTAATCTCTTGATATGCCTTGATAACATGTGATAATCTTATGTTTTCAGATGGTCCTGTTTGGTTGATGTTTGAGCTATGTATGCTTGTTTTGGACCAAGTTGCAAATTTCCCATGTTGAGGGTTAATCTTGCAATTTGTTACATGAAGGTTGTTCTTATTGTGCTTTGGCATCATGAGAGTGAAGGTGATGCTATAGGGTGCCTTCTTTTGTCCTTGGTTGATGAGGTGACACCTTGAAGAGATATTAGGGTTTGCATGGCTATACACGAGTTGCATGGATGATGGTAGCGACCATTTGTGTGTTTCATGAGTGTCGATCAGTATAGAAACCTTGTGCTGAGTCTTGAGTAGTGATTTGATTTGATGATTTTCATTTGTTTTGGTCCACACTAGGGTTTTCAAGTGTGTTGCGACCACTACCATGTGTTATGCTTCGACCATGTTGAGTTTGGGAACCAAGTGGTCGCTACACCACTTTGGTTTTAACGTTTCTTTTGCATGTTAGAATGCATGGCTGATCCTTGTTGGGATAAGTGTCTTTTTAGTCCCCACCTTCTTGACACCTCATATCCCCCACCTCCCACCTACCATGTGTATATAAATCTCTCTTTTCTATATGCAACCGATCTACTTATCTCTCTCTCCTTCCTCGTTCTTGCTTGTCCAACCTTGGAGGTTGGTGGAGATAGAGAAGGCTGATCTTGGTGCTTTGGTGGTCGATCACCCTTACATGTGGTGATCTTGATCTCTATCATCTTCTTTGTGGCGATTCTTGGTTATCTTTCTTCTTGGTCCGTGGTTCTTCACCCTTGATCTCATTTCTTTTGCACCCTAACTCTTCCTTCTTGTCTGTGAGACTATGGATCTACCATGATGGCTATCTTGAGGGGAAACTTCTCTTTACAAGGGTCATAGACTATGGTTTGACCATGGTGGTACCCAAGTGAGATGACGCTTACTTCTCTTTCTATTTTCTTCTCTCTTGTTTGGCCTAGGATTTTCACCCTCTTTCATGAGTTTTCTTTGACCATGTCGTTCTTCTCTTCCTGAGGTGATCTTGTGGCCATGGAGTTGATCCAAGTTGGATATTCTTTCTCTCTATTACATCTTGTGATCTTGGGAGATTGATCTCTTGATAAGGTGGGTTATATAACTTTCTCCTCTTCTATAATTGCAGTATAATCTTGTTTGCATGTTGTTCTTTTGATCTTTCAAATGTGAATTCAAGATGCTAGATGTTGTTCTTATCATTTAGGGTTTAAGATTTTGTATAATTCTTACATTGATTACTCATTCTCCTAAACCCTAATTTCATGTATGCAATTTATAAATGATGGAGATGTTGTGATTCTTGCTTGCATCCTAGTAATGACTCATCATCTTGAGTTATGGTTCGGCCATCACATTTTAGGTGAGGTTTTGGACCCATTTTTTATGAGGTTGAAGCTTGGTTTTCTCTCTCTTAGTTTGGATTCCTTGTTGTTTATGATGGTGATCATTTATAGGGTTTGATGTTCATGTTTCCATGAGTTTGAGCACAGTGACATTTTGTCCTCTTGGTGTTCTACACCTCCTTTGACCGACATATGTTTTACTTGGGCATTTTTGGTCGATACACCTTGGTTGATCATGCTCTTAGTCACTCCCCTGATCAAGTGCTGGCATTTTTATGTTAACCCTTGTCTTTGGTCGATACATGCATCCTTAGTATTGTGCCTTCTATACAAGGTTGGCATCGACTGCTACCTATGTGTTGCTTCAGTCGACATGCTTTGGGTTTAGGGTTGTTGCGGTCACTACTTTGTTTTAGTCGCAACACTAACACTAACCCTAGTTGAGGGTCTCTATATTGTGTTGTTCATGATGGTCACTACACTTAGTTTTGGTTCTTATTGCGGTCGAAGGGACATGTGTTTGATATGGTTGATACACCTAGAGATGGTGTTGTAGTCTCAACAAGGAGATACCCACCTATGGTTGTGACATCTATCCATCTTTGTTTGGTCAACCCATTTGCATGGGTTGATGGTCACTACACCTAATGTTGCAGTCATATAAATGTGTTAACCACCTATGGTCGCTAAACTCTACTTGTATGATCAAAGCATAGTGTTGTTTGGATGGTTGACTATTCATATTAGTAATAATGATGTTGAACCCTAAAAGTGCTCCAATAAAGTGGGATATGTTGACTTAAGAGTTATACATTGCCCATATTTTGATAATGACTTAACCATTTCATTCGTATGTATCTAATATGTTTGTTCAAGATTGATTTCAAACTTTAGGTACATGAAAAGGATCCAATTACACAAGCCCTAGCTTGTTCAAGTTCAAGTCAAATACAATGCAAGTGTGCAATTTGGGAAATCATTTCAAATGACCTTAGATAATTTTTGTAATCACTTTTATTGATGATATGACTTGTAACTAAGATGAGAAAAATATTAGGGACACTTAATACCAAGGTTTATTCACTCAAAAGTCAACTTAGAAAATTTGTCATAGGTTGTTCATCGGTCAAGTTGGAAACTCGATCGATACTATGATTGATTTTCTAAAGATGATCCATCGATCGAGTTGTACACTCACAAAACTCAATCAATTGACTCACTGAGAAAATCTAATTTTAGCTCATCGGTCGAGTTTACCGAAATAAACTCGAACAATATTTCAAAAATTGGGTTTGTCTTTAGTTGATCGGTCTAGTTACCTTTATTGAAACTGGACCGAATGTACTGTACAGAAAATGTAGAAAAAGTGATTATAACCATTGGTGAGTTGTTTTGGGTGGAAATAAATACGTTGCATTGTGGAAAACAACTATATTTTGACCCTAAGTGATCCCCAACTCAAGGGAACACCCCAACTATAAATAGGACCCCTTGGAGTTCATTTCAAGGCTACTCATTCATGCTACTCTAAGTCCTTGCTATAGTTGAGTGTGTTGCAACTCCTTGAGCCCCTTTCTCTCTCTAGTTTACACTTCATTTCATTATCATTTGTGAGTTAGGCCTGTTGTAAGAGAGCTCCACCCTTGTGCATGTAAAACTCATATCTACTCCATCTTCCCTATCGATAAAGGTGAATTAAGATTTCCCGAGTGAAGGAGGAGCTGTATTTGGTCCTCTTCATGGTTGATGAAGAGGTGATGATCTTCTCTAGGTGAAGGAGAAGGCAAAGGCCAAAGATCCAAGAAGAGTAAAAAATTCCTTGAAGGCGGAAGACTTATGCTACAGTGGGTAAGACCTTGAAGAAGGCTAAAGACTCTTGGCAAAGTGGGTAAGTCCTTAGTAAAGTGGAGTACTCTTGATGCTTGGATGGGTAAGTCCTTTGGTGGTCTTGTGTTGTAACTCTTATTGATTATAATGTATAGAAAATCACTTACAAAGTCCTAGAGGTTGACCTCTCTAGGTAGTGGAGTAACTCACTTCTAGTTTGACGTATGGAACTACTCTACATCACCTTGTCAAGTGCTTGATATCAATTCTTCTCATTCTTTCTATGCTTGTTAGTTGGGACTTCAAATTGCACTTAAGCTATTGGTTTCAATTTGATATAATTTGAAGGTCTTATCTATCTTGTGAGAAATTGTGTAGCTCTATTCACCCTCTAGAGACCTAGATCCAACAAGTGGTATCAGAGCCAAGGATCTTCTCCAACAATCTCCCACAAGATGAGAATATGCGTGACAACCTACTTGGTTAACTCAACCTAGAGGGAGGCTTCTCCATGCGTCCTTCGGTATTTGATGGCACCAACTTCCTCTATTGAAAGAGGTGTATGCAGTTCTACATTCAAGGGATGAACTTTGACATGTGGAAGGTGATCGTCACACCTTACAAGGATCCAACTGGAGTTGTTGCAACATGGACTGAAGCTGCACTCAAGGAAGCCCAACTCAATACCAAAGCCATAAGCATCCTCAATACAACCCTCACCCCAATGGAGTTCAACCAGATCTCATCTTGGGACACCACCTATGAAATTTGGGACAAATTGTGCATCACCTATAAAGGCACAAAGCAAGTCAAGGAGGCAAAGATCTACATGTTGAATAGCCTTCTAAAGAACTTCACGATGGGCAAGAAAGAAGGGATTGCAGAGATGTACTCAAGACTCAATGTCATCATCAATGGGCTGTCTGCATTGGACAACACTTTTTATAGAGATGTAATCAACTCAAAGATCTTGAGGACTCTACCAAAGAGATGGGAGTCAAAGGTCACCTCCATTGAAGAAGTGAGGAGCCTTGGGGACATTCCAGCCGAAGAGCTCATTGGAAGCTTCCAAGCCCATGAGCCTAGGCTTGACAAGCAAGAAGAAGAAACCAAGAAAGAAGAGAAGGAAGCCAAGAAGATCAAAGATAATGCTTTCAAAGCACAAGTGGAGGCGGTCATCCTTCAACAACAATTTGCTTTTCGGAATTCTCGTTCCTCCTCTAGTGAAGATGACGACACAAGTGAGCATGAAGCCAACTACATCAAGGGAAAACACTTCGAGGGAAAGCAAACCTCCTCCTCTTCTACTTCTAAGTCATAAACGGAGGACTGAGGCGGCAAAGACAATACCTTTAGAAGAATCGGTCGGTGAGGGAGCTTGTTTGGGAAAAGAACCAGAGAGATGCACGCGACCCTTGCATTGCCTAAGGTGTCGTCGTCGTCGACTTTCAAGGAAGAAAGCACCAGAGAGAGAAGCAACGCCTAAGGCATCATCATCTTCCAAGGAAAATGGCATCGGAGATGGTGGTAAGGAGCGTCGTCATCGCTGGAGATGGTGGTAAGAAGCTTGGGCATCGTCGTCCAAGGAAAGTGGCGCTAGTTTGCCTCTTTTCGGATGAGGAGATGGTTGGGGGAGGTCACCTTTGTAGAGGCGGCGCTGCCTTTCTTCGGGCGTGGGAGCGGGAATGGGGAGTAGCAGCAGCAACAAATGGCAACCTAAGCCTTACAATCGGGCTGCTATGTGCAATGTAGAAGACCTATAGCGTCGATTTTGGGTAAAAAACCGACCCTAAAAGTCTATTAAAAAAACGGTGCCCCAAATTAACCTATAGCGATGGTTTTTTAGGATAACTGACGCTACATACCACATATGTAAGGTCTATTATATATACAAACTGACTTTAGAGTTCTAAAGTGGTGCCCGCGTTTTTTGTTGACCCTATAGCATCGATTATTTTAAAAAACTGACCCTATAGATCGAGGTGTGAAGCCAAAATCACACGAAGTTTCACCGCGGGAAACCTATAAGGTCAGTTTTTATGATAAAACCAATGGAGTAGTCTATTAGGTCAGTTATTCTAGTAAAAATAACGCTATGGGTAGCGACGTTACTGGCCAAAAATGTAGCAGTGAAGGGACACTACAAGAGTGAATGTCCTAAGTCAAGAAAGTCACACCACAAGGGCAACTCAAAGAAGGAAGAAGAGCACAAGAAGGGGAGCAAATACTAGAGGAAGGACAAGAAGGAGAAGAGACACAAGAATGCAACTCATGCAGCTTGGGAAGCTTCTTCTTCAAGAAACTCAAGTTCCGAAGAAGATGGAGAGTGCCACCTTGCACTCATGGCCTCTACCAGTGAAGAAATTTGTAAGGTAAGTGAGGTAAGTTTGCATGAGTTATCTAAGGAAGCTATTATTGATATGCTTATCTCTACCCATTCATCTTTTGCTAAGTGTAAATCTAAAATAAAACGATAAGGAAAAATCATTGATGATCTATATGCTCAACTTGAAATTCTTGAATTGAATGAGAAAACTAATCTTGAGAATATTGGCAATTTGCAAGGGAAATACCTTGATCTTGAGCTCCAATACAATGAGGTTGAAGTTGAGAATGGAATCTACTTTAAGAACATTCAGAATCTTAAGGAAGAAAACTAAAATTGCCTTAAAGAGCTTGAAATAGTCAACACTAAAAATGTTGAATTTAAGCTTCTTATTGATGCTCGTAGAGAAGAGAGAGATGTCTATCTTAAAGAAATCCAAATGATTAAATATGAAAATGCTAGGTTACTTGGTCAAGTAAATGATCTATCTTCTAGACCTTTATTGCCTAGTGTTAATGTTGCTTCTATCTCTCTTGAAAAGGATTCATACTTAACTAAAGCTTTATGCCTTGAGGTTGATCTTGTTTATGCTAGGGATGACATATCTAGTTTATATTCTACCATTATATCATTAAAAGATGATAACCATAGATTAAGAGCATCCCTACAGAAATTCCTCAAAGGGAATAACTCCCTAAATGAAATCCTTGACCATTCTACCAAACAAAGTTGTACTAGTGGTTTGGGATTTGGAGGGGGAGCATTAAAGGGAAAGAGCAAAGACAAAGGTAAGACAAAGAGCAAGGAGACCTCCTTCTTTGTAGAAGAGTCTTATGGAACTAAGCATCCTATCATTTGTTCTTATTGAAAATATGATGATCATTACTCTACTTATTATCCTTACAAGCCTAAGGGGACCAACCCAAAGATGAAATGGGTCCCAAAGCTAACTCCAGATCCCAAAGTTTGAGTTGGGAACTGACATTCTCCTTTCTTGCAGGAAAAAGGAAGCTAGATTGTTGATAGTGTACTGCACTAAGCATATGACTGGTCATATAAGCCATTTCAACAATTTCACTAAAAATAAAGGAGGACTGATCACCTTTGGGGACAATACGAAAGGTAAAGTCAAAGGTGAGGGTGATATAGGTGAATCCTTGTGTATCAAGAATGTTCTATTTGTGCATGGCCTACATCATAATTAACTTAGTATTAGTCAACTTTGTGACAATGGTTACCTTGTGTTATTTACTTCCTTTGAATGCTTGATTCTAGATTCCCTCACCTACCAAGTCATATATAAGGGAACTAGTAGTGGTAATATTTATGTTATTGTTCTTGAATCTATTAAGAATGTTGTTGGTAGATGCCTAGTAGTCAGCTTGGTCATACAAATATGCATCAGTTGAAGAAGTTGAGCAAAAAGGACTTGGTCAAGGGACTTCCCAAATTGGATTTTGAAAAGGATGAGGAATACGTACCTTGTACCCAAGGAAAGAAAACCAAGTCCTCCTCCAAATCCAAAGGATTCCTTAGTACCAAGAGAGCTATTAAGCTTCTTCACATTGATCTATTTGGACCAATGAGAACTCAATCGCTTCATGGTTCCATGTATTGCCTTGTTATTGTCGACGATTTCTCTTCATATACCTGGACCTTCTTTCTCATTTCTAAAAGTGATATGCTTGATGTTTTCTCGAGATTTTGTAACTGAGTTGAGAATGAAGCTTCTTGCCGCATTGTTTCCATCCGTAGTGACCATGGGGGAGAATTTGAAAATGAACTTTTTGAGCATTTTTGTCAAGAATTTGGTTATGCACACAACTTCTCTTTACCTTGAACACGTCAACAAAATGAGGTTGTAGAGAGGAAGAATAGGTCTTTATAGGAGATGGCTAGGACCATACTTCTAGAGTATGATACTCCAAAGAAGTTTTGGACTGAAGCTATTAGCACCTCATGTTTTGTGCAAAATCGGGTTTTTACTCATCCTTTGCTGAAGAAAACACCCTATGAGCTATGGCGTGGTAGGAAGCCTTCTATTGAGTATTTCCATGTTTTTGGATGTCCTTGTTTTGTTTTGAACACAAAATATTCTCTCGACAAATTTGATCCAAAATCTCACATGACTTTCTTTCTTGGCTATAGAACTATTAGAAAGGCTTATAAAGTTTTCAATGTTGGTCTTGCTAAAGTAGAAGAATCTATAAATGTAATGTTTATTGAGACTAACCCCTCCATTCCCAAACATATTGTTCCAAATGATGATGTTGCAAGTGAAGTAATTCCTATTCTTAAAGAGCTCAACATCACTCAAAAGGGAAAAGAGGTGGCCACTCAAGAAGAAGAGAAAGATGATGAGAAGAAGGATCCAACCCCCCGTTTGCAAAGAATCATCCAAAGGAGCTGATTTTAGGCGATCCATTTGATAGAGTGAAGACGTGGGCTGCATTCAATAAAGAACAAGCCAACATCGTCTTCATCTTACTACTGAAGCCTAAGAATGTCAAGGAAGCTCTTGGGGATGAAGAATGGATCTTAGCTATGCAAGAAGAGTTGGAGCAATTTGAAAAGAACAAAGTTTGGACCCTTATGCCAAGACCAAGTGATAGAAAGATCATTGGCACCAAATGGGTCTACCACAACAAGCTTGATGAAAGTGGCAAAGTGGTAAGGAACAAAGCAAGGTTAGTGGCTCAAGGCTACAATCTGTAGGAAGGTATAGACTTTGATGAAACATATGCACCTCTCGCTAGACTTGAGTCGATTCGTGTGTTGCTTGCCTTTGCCAGTTATAAAGACTTTCTTCTATATCAAATGGATGTTAAAAGTACATTTTTGAATGGTATAATTGAGGAGGAAGTGTATGTTGCACAACCCCAGTGCTTTGAACATGATAGTCTACCTAACCATGTTTATTTGTTACGAAACGCTCTCTATGGACTCAAACAAGCACCTAGAGCTTGGTATGAGAATTTAAAGAACATTTTGGTAGATCATGGGTATATCATGGGCAAAGTGGATTCTACTTTATTTTTAGAACACACTTCTAACAATTTTCTTATCATACAAATTTATGTTGATGATATCATTTTTGGTGGAATTAAACTTGATCTTTGCAAAGAATTTAGTGATCTTATGTAGAGTGAATTTGAGATGAGTATTATGGGTGAATTCACATTCTTCCTTGGCTTTCAAATCAAGTAAACAAAAGATGGGAACTTCATCAACCAAGGCAAGTACACAAGTGACACTACTACAGAAATGGCTTATAACGTCACATTTACAGGCGTCGGTTGTATACAAGAAACCGAAGCCTAAACCCTACAACGTCAGTTGAGTACACAAACTGATATCTATATGTGAAGAAAGGCCAGACACGGGTATCACTTTTTATTTAGCGTCGGTTCCTCGATAAGAAACCGACGCCTAAAATTGACTGTCAAATCCAAATTTTCTAGTGAAAAAATACCTCCAAAAAATTTAACATACGGCGTCAGTTGTTGAAAAATTAATCGACAAATAAAGGTTTTTCATGAGACAAAAATTGGGCCCATTTTTATCTTCGATTTTCTTGCAATAACCGACGCCGATGTTTTTTCGTGCGTTGTCCCCACAAATTTTTTTACCCCCCTTTGGTGTTAGTTTTTTTGTGGTGACCGATGCCTTTTATGTTAAGCATCAGTTTTTTATAATAACTGATGTCTATTGTTAACTTAATAGAACCCCCCTAAACCACTCTTCCCCTTTCTCTATTTCCCCAATTCCAAGTTAGGGCTTAGGTGATTCCTCTCCGCCGCACTGCTCCTGCCACCGCTGCTTCTTGTCGCTTCTGCCGCCGCTGTCGCCTGCCGCCACTGCCGCCTACTGCCGCTGACACTGACACCTGCCGTTCCTCTTCTTCCTGTTGTCGTGCGCATCGCCGCCTGCTCCTCTTTTTCCTACTTCCACACGCACTGCCGCCTGTCGCTCCTCTTCTTCCTATTGATGCATGCACCACCACCTGCTCCTCTTCTTCCTACTGCCGCGCGCACTGCCACCTGCCACCGCCTACTCGCCTACCGTCGCCACTTCTGCCTGCCGATCTCTCTACGCTTCTCTAGGTACCTTTCTCCACACCGGCCTGCTCCTCTTCTTCCTCCACTCTTCTTCCATCATTATCCTAGCATCTAGTTGATGTACAACATAGATATCCATATATTTATCTATATTTGATAGTAACTAGAATAACATATGGGTAAAGAAAATATTCTATCAAGGTTGATCTGTGTTGAATGAAATGGAATATGGAAAACCAATATTTTCAAGAAGGTTGTTCTTTCATCACAATTATGGTTGACATGTTGTTTCAGAATATATTAGAATTTACTACTGGTGCTACCACCAATGCATACTTGTATATAGGTATACTCAAGATTTTGTTAATAAAATGTGTATAAACACTAATATACATTCATGTGACATGGACTTTTGTAACATCTCAAAAATTTTATTCTAAAATAAACATGTCCAATAATTTTAAATTACAAATTTGACTCCTAACAATGTGAAATCCTAATATGACTCCTACACATGATGAAAAAATATCATACTACATATTAACTTAATTAAGTACACAACTTAGCCACGGTGATATGCTTGAATCCTAATCACCCTTCTTGCTTAATGATGAACTCTAATGCACTCATGTGATATGGTTGGAATGTAAATGATGAACTTTGCCCTAGATTTCCAATCATGTTTCTAAAGACATCAATAATCACCTTAACTTGAAGAACTAGGATTTGAATGATGAAACTAAGATTGTAGGTATAAGAATGACAACATACATGTATTTGTTGGCCTAGAAACCCGTCCAAGATTTACTTATTAGGAGTAAATCTTAGATAATCCCCAGTTTGGGATTGCTTTTGAACACTTAAGGATGGTAGCAAGAAACAATGAATATATGCATACTATTTTTCTTAGAAAGACCTCAGGAGTAAGCTATTGAGAGATAAAATTAAATAAATTAGATATGTTTGTTTGTAACTACGGTTTATGCGATAGGTCAACAACGAAAATCAAATTCCACAAGATGGGAACAATGGACTTGTTCTCAGTGTAGAACCATCTTCATTTCAATGTATTTGTGTGAACAAAGTTCCACATCAATATCATTAGTTTGATTATGTGTATTATTTCAAGACACAATTTGTCAAATAAAAGATAAACCATTCCTTCAATTTCACTATATCTCTGAAGATTATGCAAAGTTGTATGATGTGCTTATCATTTTTGACGTGCTTATCATTTTATTTTCAAGATAAACCATTAGTACTTATATTTTTCAGTCTCTATCTACTACTTTTTCTGAAAATATATAACATTGTTATATATACTTACAATTGTTAGTACTTATATTTTTCAGTCTTTGTCCACCCACAATAGTCACTATGAACTAGGCCTCTATGCCAATGTTAACGTTCCCTAATGAAGAACAATTGGACATAACCCTAGATGATCGTTCCTTAAACCAATTAACCATATCCAAACATTGGCATTTTCTAAACGAAAGACACTACAGGCATGGTGTAGTGACCCTAAATTTTGGCAATTCTTCACATGTTATCGAGGTTGAGTATTATTTGGTGGGAAATCTTATATCCAAATCCAGTTGGCATGATTGGATTAGAGAGATTCTAGTGGGTCGTAGCGACAAGCTTTTTCTCCGTCCAGTTGGCCATAATAGCATCAAAGTTTGGATATCCAACATCAACAATGAGACCCCCGATCATCTACGGCGGTATGAGCGCACAATGGAGGAAATCAACTCAGACGAATATGATGATGAGGCCCCTATTAGTTCAGATTCATCTAAATACAGTGAGGCTCCGCGACACAGCACAATCATCAAAAAGACCACGGTAGGTCCAATTAACAAATATATTTGTCTTGTCTTGCTTTGTGTTTACACTTTTTGTCTTAAAGTAATCAATCCTCATAGCTACTTTCTTTTCTGAACTTCATCAGAAGATCGCCACAATGAAAAGGCCTCGAAGTTACTGATGCAGGACCATGTTGGTGTAGTATTTAGTTTTCTATCTATCTATACTTGTCTGTATTAATAGTTATTTTAATTATGTGCATGTTTAGGGGTACACCAACCCCTTTATTTAGTTACTGTTTAAGGGTACACCCCTATGTGGGGTCAATTCTTGAGAGAGATTCATGCTTAGGCTCTGTTCATGTACAATTTCCACCTCCAATCATCTAGATGCATGTTGTTTATTTTTCTGAATTTGTTTCTTAGTTGCTTATGGAAGATGCATATGATGGGTATATACTACTTAATTCATCAACTGACATTCTATTTTGTAATGCTGCAACCTTTCTTTTATTTTTCACTAGACAAATCTAGATTTGGTACAATTCAGGTACTAGACATGATCAAGCTCCCAATTGAAAATTCAAAGCTACTAGGTTTGTGCTTTCTTTTCATTTTTGATAGTCCCTCCACCTATTCTATGTCCTTATCTGTCATTAAATACCATATATCAAGTTTGACATGAGGACACCTACAATCTTGATAAAGTGTTTCATCATTGACTGTATATTGAAATATTATATGTCTAACATCTCTTGACAATAAAGTCTCTAGGATGTCTGGAGTATGCATTTGTATATTGTATAGCTAAATTGATGCATGAGACCAATGTTTTTTATTTCTATTATTTTCTTTGAAAAAAGAAACATATTATAGTCATCTAGTTCTAATTTGGTAATTACAGGGTCTCGCTAAATCTCGGGACCATATGCTAGGTAATTCCAGGCCAAATTTATTACCTTCCCTTTTTGACGTGCTAGACCATAATATTGAAGAGTAGTGAATTCAAGAGATCGATCTTCTTATCCATGGCAAGGATTCTTCCTCTACACTGACTGTTGATTTTGGATATCACACTTGGTGAATAAGACTTGCGATAGAGCTATGGATATGGTGAGATCTTGTTTATACATCCATATACCTTGTTTTATATATGGTGATATGGTTTATTATATATTAATGCATACATAATTTGGACTTAGATTTTGCATTTTCCCATCTAGGATTTCTAGTTCCTTCTTTAATCTGTCTTTTATATAAAGATCCTTCATCAGTTATCTTCGAGTAAGTTTACTTTGCTTATAATTTGGACTTAAGAAATTACATTTTTATTTTGGATTTTGAGTTATTAATTTTTAACTTTATTACCTCTAGTGGTAGGAATTGGGAGTTACTGGTTATTGCCCCCAAGGCATTCACTGTTTATTATCCAGATCCTGCGGGGAAGGAATTAGACACATTATATGGACACCCAATGAAAAGGCCATTATTCACGTGAGAAATATTTCATATTTTTATATCTGTTAACATCTGTTATTACATTACTATTTAATTTTGCAATTTAATGTGTTACATTAACATGTAGGGCTTTAAGAGAGTTCAAAAAGCTGGAGGAAACATCTCTAAGAAAAAGAAACAATTACTAATTTGGGAGAATGTGAAAGTAATTTCCCGACTCCAATGTATATATTATTTCTGTGAACTGTTCTTATTTGTATTTTTGAATATTTTGTATATTTCAATTTATAGTGTGCAACCCAAGACAATGGCTGGGCATGTGCATACTATGTGATGCACTATATGGACCTAATTATCAAACATGCTGCATTGGAAATCGATACTATACACCATGTATTATATATAGTCTCATTAGATAATATGAAATATGTCAATATTATTATATATTATTACTTATATATACATCATTCTCTTTGCAGGTTTTTAAAACTGACTTCACTACATGTGAAGAGTTATTAGATGTACATACTCCCTATATAATGGACCAATTAGATGATGTAAGAAAACAATGGGCAAAAGCCCTACTAGTAGTGGGAATTTTTTTATTATGATTGGGATTCTGATGATGATAAATAAAGAATGATATTTCTAAACTTTATTTTTTTTGGTCAGTATTTCTAAACTTTATTCTCATAATTATTTTTGTATTTGATGACATGTGAAACTTTTATATATACATGTCTGAATGAATTTTCTACATGTGTCTAAATGTCTGAATGTGAAGATGAATACATGAATGTTTCTACATGTGTCTAAATGTGAAAAGAGATGAAATGAATGGAACTACAGGTTGCTAAATGTGTGTGAAAATGGAGGAAATTTGGACTGGAACTACAGGTTTCTACATGTGTGTGATGAAAAATAATATGAATTAAATGTGCTTATACATGTGTGTGAATCACATGATCCATATATAATATTGTCCATCTTGTTAATTTTGTAGGTTTGTGGCCTGTTGTTGGTTGATATCAATGGATGTTATAAACCAAAAGTTCAGAACTGAACTGTAGGTTCTGCATCCTGCTGACCAGCCATACATCAGACCTGCAAACTGATAAGAAAAAAAACTCAGAACATAGGCGTCAGTTATTTGTATAAAACTGACAACAAAATATATAGGCATCAATTATTAGTATAGAACCGACGCCGATGGTGCCCTTGCTGACACCTTTTTGTTGGTGGCGGGAAGGGTTATGCTGTCGATTTTTATGAAATATCGACGTCTTTGACCTGGATATAGTGTCCATTTTTTTTAAATAACCGATGCCTATAGAGCCCTTGCTGGCACGTTTTTGGTGGCAGGAAGGGTTATGTCATCAATTTTTATTAAATAACCGACGCCTATAGAGCCCTTGCTGGTGCGTTTTTGGTGGCGAGAAGGATTATGGCATCGGTGTTAAAACTGATGTTGAAGGCTTCGACTTTTAGCGACGCCCACTTGGGTGTCACTTTGAAACCGATGCCAAATGACTTAAATAACTGACACAAAAGGTCAGTTATGTACTAGTGTGAACTACTCAAATGCTTTGGGATGGAGAACACCAAGCCGACGGACTCACCCATGTCAAACACCACCAAACTTGAGAAAGATGAAGAAGTGAGAAGGTAGATGAGAAGCTCTATAGAGGTATAATTGGAAGTTTACTTTACTTAACTTCCTCTAGACCTGATATAATGTTTAGTGTTGTCTTATGTCCTCGATTTCAATCAAATCCTATGCAATCACATCTTATAGCTGTTAAGAGTATTTTAAGGTGCTTAGCCAAAACCCCAAGTTTTGGACTATGATATTCCAAGTCAAAAGATTTTACTCTTACTACTTATAGTTATGCAGATTATGTAGGGTGCTTGATTGGTAGAAAGTGCCCAAGTTGCAATGCTTGGTGTCTTGCTTCTCCAAGAAATAGAGCACAGTGACATTATCAACCACCGAGGCTGAGTACATTGCAGTTGGGAGTTGTTCTGCCTAGGTCCTATGGATGAAGCAAATGCTCCAAGACTTTAACATTCAGTTTGATGCTTCTCCTATCTATTGTGATAATACTAGCGCAATTAACTTGTCATGTAATCCTATCTTGCATTGTAGAGCTAAACATATAGAGGTTCAGCATCATTTTTTCATGATCACATTGCCATGAAGGATATCTATATCATGCATGTGGACACAAAAAATCAGTTGGCGGAAATTTTCACTAAACCTCTAGCTAGAGAGCAATTCAATTTTATTAGATTAAAATTTCTTATAACTACTTTGAATGAATATGACATGCCTTATAGCTAGTTGTCATCTATCCTATATGTCTTATCTCTGTCTTAATCATCTTTTCTTACTAATATGCTAAAAATTAGTTTTTCATGTTCATTTTGCATTATTTTTGGGCATTTTTTGCAAATGCATGTTTTATCGCAAAATAGTACACAATGATGAGTGATATGTGCCTAAATATGTTCAATATGCATGATGGACTTGAAAAGTAAATTTAATTAGAACTCTAATGGCTAGAAAGTAAGTTTGTTGGTTATAGGTCAGGTTGACCATTGGTCGAGTTGCCAACTCGACTGATCGACGTCTGAGAGCTTTTTTAAAAATCCTATCATTCGAGTTTCTGAGTTCACAAAACTCAACCAATGGCCAGGATGGAGCATTCTTAAGTTGGGTTTGGTCGACTATTCTCCCTCTCAACTAGAGAAAATTTGACTGATTCCACCTCCATATGCCCTAAGCTCTCTACCCTTTCTCTTCCCTTCCTCAACCTAGTCCTAATCAGACCTAGATAGACCTTCCTAGACCTTTCCACTTGCTAAACCTAGGTCTATGGACATTTTTGGTGGTGAGTTTTATCTCTTTCTCTCTCTTTCCTCTCTTTTTTATCTCCATGACATCCAATAGGAGGAAGAGATCTGCCCTAGCTAATGCACCATCCTCTTCACACTTGATCTCTTTTGATGACACTTTGTTTGCCTCAAATGAGGCTATAAATAGGTATAAGGACCTCCATCCCCAGAATCCTTTCCCTTTTCATGCCCTTTTTGAGACTAGCCCTAGATGCCAAGAGGTCATAGATCAAGTAGCAAAGTTTATCAACATTCACCATCTTTCTACCTTGGGTGTTGAATGTGCATGCTACAACAATTCCATCACTAGCATGAAAGCGGTTCACGAATTCTACGCTAACTTCCATTGAAATTATGATACCCTCATTCCCCGACCGAATACTAAAGTAGTCGTCACATCTTTGATAGTCAGGAAGAAATTCCAAGTTTCTAAGGATACCCTGAACATCTTCTTCTCAAGTACCGATGAAATTGACACCTACCATAAGGAATACCATGACTATTTTGACCTAGTTGAGCCTGAGGCTTTCTACAAGCAATACGATCTCACTCTCCCTAACATCCATCATTTCTTAAAGAAGCCTCAAGTCCCTTATAAGAAGAAGTCCACCCTTCCCTCCTCTGCCTTGGATCTCAAGAGACACATCCTTGCCCTAGTTGTCAACTACAATATCCATCCAAAGAAAAATCAAATAGAGATTGCAAAAAATACTATGATGATCATGTATTGTCTCTTACAGAATTTCAGAATCAAGTAGTCAAGATACACCCTCCACCATATGGATTGCTTTGACTTAGGAAAGAACACCTGTGGCACCCACCCTCCCTACCCTGCCCTGATTTGTGGTCTTTTCTAGTTTGCCACTGGAAAATCTCTTTTCCACGAATTCCATTACAAACCTTCCCAGAAAGGAGTTTGTATTAGTGAGACCACTAATAAGAATTCTATGCCTATCCTCTCCTCCACCACACATGGTGTCTCTACATCTATCTCTACCTGAGCACCTCCAACCCCTCAGACTTCCCAACCTTCCCATCCCTCATTCCATGTGTCAAATGAAACCCTTATGGGCTACATGATGCATCAACAGACATACAACCTCCAAGTTTAGGAGCACCTACATCAGGACTTATGTTTCATCATTTCCAACATGAACATGTCCTGTGCACATCCCTACCCAGCCTACCAACCCTACCCAGGAAGTGATTATGCATCCCATGCATACAAATACTTTTACCTACCCCTCCACCTACACCTTCCATTGCTGCTACACCCTCAGTTGTTGGTGAACCTTCCCCAGTTGTGCTGCCTCTGATTGCTGACCCCTTGGCCACTCTACTTCCCAGCTTTGACAATTCTGCTCCTTCCTTCCCATAGGCCAATGAGATCAATGCTCTTGGTATGTCTTGGGATGAGAAGAATGATCATTGGCCCAGTCATTGTTTTAGTTCCTCTATTGATGAAGAGGTGCCAGACCAAGCTGATGAGGAGGTTGTTGATGTTGATGAGGTTGTTGGTGATGATGAGGATGATAGTGCCACATCTGATGATGTTAGATCTGCTGGCTTCACTAGTGACTCTAGTGATGAAGGTGATGATGTTGCACCTTCATATGAAGATGATGAGTATGAGCCTGATGCTAATGATGCTATGGATGATGTTGATATAGATGACCTAGATGTCTTGTTGTTTTTAGTTTTTAGTATGGATGCTTGTAAGGACCCTAAACTTTCTTAATGAGTTGAATAATATTAATTACCATAATTAAATGATTATAACCCTAATCTAACATTTTTATATTCTTTGAAATAATAATACAAGCTTAAGTTTCAAATTTGGTCCAATTTGGACACTGATTGAGCAAGTTATGCAATTTTATGCACATTTTGGACTTTTCTGCAATTTACCCAATTGAGTGGTTTTCTTTGCAATTTATCACATGTATTATGTTTCTTGGATATTCCCTCATCATGATTGATCTTTTTGGGACATGAGGCACCTATTTAAACCTTGGTTTGAAGGTGTTTACTCCAAGGGTATTTTAGGGTTTACCCCTTCATGGATGAGCTACCTTTAGTAGCTATCAACTAATGAATTATTTGATTGTCTGGGAAATTTGAAAAAGGAAAGATAAGCAGGTCTATACAGATGGTGGGGGATATTCTTGTGTGTGTGCTTGTATATTCTCAATAAATTAAGGCCACATACACTTGGATAGATACTAGAACTTCAACTTTTTCTTTTCCTTTATCTTAAAGTTTCATATACTTATCCCAAAGCACCAAAACGAGCCATTTGGTCTCCACCACTTCCCTCCTTCTACAAACCTCTTCCTCCCTCTATTATTCTATGAATTTTCCTATCCAAGGAAGAAGAAAGTGGGGACCTTCTTGGAAAAAGGATATAGGGTTGCAATTGACTTCCTTTTAGGGCTTAAAAAGCTTCCTTCTAGTGATCTTGGCCTAAAAGAGTAAGAATCCCCTTATTTCCTCTGTTTATTTCTTTGTTATCCTTCCTCCTACCTTTCTCCAGGTTGGAACCTTTCTGTTCCATGGTATAAATTTCTCTAAAGCTCTAAAACCCTACCTTTCTTGCTCCACATGCTTAGGGTTTGTTCACTTGATGAAGAAAGATGCTAGATGGAAGAGTTCACAACTTATGCTTGGATTTTCTACCCTAACTGCTCAAGTTTTCTTCTTTTTGGGGTTTCATCTTATCATTAGAGGCAAGTTTTATAACTTTCTCCACGTTTATTTCTTACCATAAGCTTGCTAGCTCATGTTCTTGCTTGAAAATGATGATTCATGCACTAAAAAGCTATGCTTGACGTGGATTTCAATTTTTATAATGTTCCCTGTTCTGATTTAAGTTTTGGATGAACCTGTGATCATGTGTAAAATATTCACAAGGTTTAATATGACTTGGATCAGGTTGGTTTGACAACCTATGATGCTAAGAACCTATCAACCAATGGTCAATTTTAGGGTTAAAGCTGATTTCTTCTATAAACCCATGACCCGATGATGGTACCATTGCAACAACCCTATGGTGTTATCTTCATGACAACTGATGGTCAATATCAAAGGTTTTAGATGATGGTGACAAACTATGGCCACCCCATTAGGTCAGGTTTTGGATCAATTAGAATTTTGAATAATCAACCATTAAGTACCCTAATAATGTTATCAATCAATGATGAGATTAGCTTAATATTTGATGTTGATTAATGAATATAGTGCTAATCTAACAACCTATGGTGACTTAATGGTCACTAATGATGGTGGATCAGGTATGTACAACCTATGGTGAGTTAATCATTGTAGTTGTAGCATCAATTAAGCCTTAGACCAATGGTTTCTTGGGTCACTTAATGCAATGGTCGAACCTATAATGTTATTGATGGTTTTAACATATGAACTTGACCCAATGGTCAAGATCTAATATTTATTCCTGCAATAAGGTGTAATGATGTCTAATGTAATATGTTGAGTCTAATAATGTGATTTATATGGTTTCCTTTATATGATCAACTTAAGGAGCTTACTTGTTGACAATGGATGGCTTGTTTTAACTAAATAGTCAATTGTGGGTTTTACCCTACTCTTAATGGAACTTTTTGTGTTGTTAATCAAGGGATTTCTAGGGTTAGATGGTGACTCTTTCTAGATCACAAATCAATGACTTAATAGGTGGTTTATCCAAGGTGTTTACATGTGTAAACAACCAATGGTCTTACCTTTTAAACACCCAATGGTTTTAGGTGACATTGTGGTATGGTGATATGGGTTGAATGATGATGGAACAAATGGAGGGTTACCCTTAACAAGGTATTATTACCAATTCACTCATATGCATAGAAGGGATGATAACCATATTGTGTGGATATGTAACCCAAATGAGGTATATCTTGTTATACCTAGCTTTAATATAACTAAATGATGGTAATTGGGTATGAATAGTTCTTGAATGACTAATAAAATCATGGAGTGATCTTTTACTATTGTTGAAACCCTAGTATGATATAACCTGATGGTTGCACCTTGATTTATGTGTGGGTTCATACATGAGAATAGTATGGAATGTGATTGTGATGCTTCACCTTAGGCATCCATGATCCAATGGGGATGCCATGAGTTGGGGTTTGGGTATGCGTGTTGATTAGTAACATTAATATAATTTATCATATGAAATTAACTCTAATGAAAATAGATAAAGATGAGTATTCATGTTTAACATTCTTATATGATGGAATAATGGTGGAAAAACCTCCTTAACATGATCATAACCTTAATATGTTAATTGGTGGTTATCATAGCCACATGGTTGATACTTTCTTATGCTAAACATGTGCATTATGAATATGATGAGTGTTAATCATATCTAGATTCCTTGTATGTTGATGTAATTAAGTAATGCTCTTAGTATTAATATAACCCTTCTATGATTGTTTATGAATATCTCCTAGCTCATTAATGCAATATTGTGTTGATCTGGTGTATTATATGTAATTAATGTTGTTGAGACTTGTTATTAGGCATGTAAAAATAATGATTATCTTGCAGGGAATAATATGATGGTCTTAATGACCTTTGGGCATGGTTAAGCCCTGAATGAGGTGTAATCCTCTTGTGTTGATAAGGGTTGATACCCTGTGGTATTGTGAAAAGGATTTATATCATGTGATATTATGATGGTATTAATGACCTTTGGGCATGGTTGAGCCCTGAATGAGGTGTAATCCTCTTATTTTGATAAGGGTTGATACCCTATGATATTGTGAAAATGATTTATATCTTATGATAGTATGATGACTAGTGTGGTCTCATGAATGGAAAGTGAATAGTACCATGTGATGATGAGATGGGAAATTATGTTTCACACATTTTATATCTTTTAAAAGTTGTGATATTTATATGCTTGCTAAAAGTGAATTAGGGTTTGTATGTCCACTTGTTTGATGCAGCCTTAAGTCACCCAACTGGCATAACTAATCAAGTGCAACTCTAATCATGTAGTGCCCTGTGCCGTAGAGCCATCTTTAGTGTCAGAACTTGTTGGATGGTGAAACGAGTATTCCTAAGGGAAACTCAGAGCACATACTATTGAGTATGTGGGGGTGGTAGGTTGAGGATATATCCTTGTCATCCACAATGAAGATTGTGGAGGTTGGATATGGTCATGCCTCACACATATGATGTGATTGAGAATGACTGTGGTCGTGTCTCAGTGATTATAACATGATGTGATTAGAGGAAAACTGCGGTTGTACCTCAGTGATTGGGTTTGAATACTCTGGTTTCTAGTGTCGTGACTTGTACCAAGGGCAGACTAGTGATTATCAGCATGACTATATGTCACTGTGGTGGCATCTTTGACTGATATGTCACTGCCTTTTTACTCATACTGACTTAGGGGAAGAGATCTTAGGATACCATCACTCTTCGATCTTGTACGGAACTGAATAGCCCTTCGCAAGTGTCAGTTGGAATTTGAATGGAACGATTCAAATTTCCTAGGGTGTAATAAAAGATGTAATATAGCCATGTAGCATATTTGTTTAGGGTTATACATGACATTTCACATTGTATGATAACCCTTGTTTGTTATCTTTACATAAAGATGATGCTTTGTGCAATTAAGAGATAGTAGATATACTTATGTTGTGGATATGCATAAGATTGTAGATGCGTACATACATTAGCCATGATTATGTTGATAACTATACTAATACTGTTGATTATAATCATGATGCTAGCTATCTCATGTTCTTAGTTATGTTTAGCATGCTAGCCATGCCTTTGTAACTAGAGATGCATATACTGCTAATCATGCTTATCTAGATAGTTGTGCTTATGTTGTTAGCTCTTCTTTTGATGTTGATATGTTCAACCAATTAGACATGCCCATGTTGTTAGTAGACTTGCTCATGATGCTAGATATGTATATGCTACTGAATTGCTTATATTGTCAACAAGATAAAGGATGATAGTCTGGCTAATGATGATAGTTATTATCTTCTCCTTTATGTATTTTGTTATTCATCAATATTGCTGATCTTCATCCCGTGGCCGGGGGGTTTCGAACCAGCGACCTCTCGGTCTTGCATCAGTGCTTTTACCATCTATTAGAGCTAGCTCTACACATCAATATTGCTGATCTTATTTGTTATATCTGATTAAATTGCTTAATTATTTAATTACTTAAAAATGTTGTAATCAATATACATTTTTGGAGGTTATATCTCTTGCTGGTACATCGGTCTCACCCTTGTGGTTCGCCACATCTTTTTAGGTAATCGACAATGATGTCAACAGAATTGTGGAAGTAAAGAGGAGATATAGTAATGAAACTTTGAGAAATTTGATTAGATGTCTAGTGTGTCCTAGAGTCATCCATGTACTCTCAAGTCTGGGCAAGAAAAAGTTTGCATATGGTGTTTCAATTGCATCAGACTTTTGTTAGCATATTAATGCTCATTTGTGTGGTATATACGAATATTGTTCTCTTGTGTATATATGTGGTGGCTAAGGTGGTAGAACAATTTTTATCAAATTCTTGGCATAGTATTGATATAAGAAAGATGTTTGGGCTCTTATGCAAATGCTTCTGAGCAGGTGTTGACGTTGAAATTAGTTTTAATTTACCCATATTTTTGGGTATGTGAATAATTAGTGATTGATTGTGTTTTATGTTTTGAGTAGTCTCATTTAGTGTAACAAGTTCTCACAATGCTACTCATATTTATCGTTTTAGGCTATTTTTTATTAGCAACATCTGGGCACATGATCTGAGCTATACTATTTTATCATCTTAGCTTTTATCACTTTTGGCTTGTAGCTGTTTCATGAGGATTTCTTTCTGAGTTGTAATCTATATCATGTGCACACTTACTCTTTGTTTTACTATATCTTATGAATTGGTTCCATGTTTTACCATATTTTGATTATGAATTAGATTGTTTGTTTCTCTCGTCTCTGTTTGGTGTATGCTTTGTGTTTGCATGTTATGGATATATGCTTGGTTGTGCTTGGATAAGGCCTAATTTTATGCTTTTCTACCCCCTTCCTTTTTGATAATGTCAAAAGGAGGAGAGAAATTCAATGTTTTGAAGCTCAACCATATTGTTTTTATTGCCTATGTGATCCTTTTCTCGATTCAATATATGTTTTATCATGTGACTTACTATAGGACCATATAGTATGTATAGTTTATATTGCTTTGTGTAGATAGACTAACTATGCAGGTTAAATTAAGCATAGATCAAGGGAGAGAAATTCACATTGTTTAAATCTTGAATCCCCTTACAATTCACAAGGCAAAGATATAACTTCAATATCGTTTTCAATATGATTGAGGAATAGTTTGTCATTGTCAAAAAGGGGGAGAATGTTGACTTAAGAGTTATACATTGCCCATATTTTGATAATGACTTAACCATTCCATTATTGAAACTCGACCAAATGTACTATATGGAAAGCACATAAAAAGTGATAATAACTGTTGGTGAGTTGTTTTGGTTGAAAATAGATCCATTGCATTTTAGAAAATGGCTATATTTCAACCCTAAGTGATCCCCAACTCAAGGGAACACCCCCATCTATAAATAGGACCCCTTGGAGTTCATTCCAAGGCTTCTCATTCATGGTTCTCTAAGTCCTTGCTATAGTTGAGTGTTACAACTCATTGAGCCCCTTTCTCTCTCTAGTTTACACTTTATTTCATGATTATGAGTGAGTTAGGCCTTTTGTAAGAGATCTCCACCCTTGTTCATGTAAAGATCTTATCTACTCCATCTTCCCTACCCCTTTCCTCCATGAAGAAAAGATGAAGCAAGCTTGCCCGAGTGAAGGACGAGCTGTAGTTGGTCCTCTTCAAGGTTGATGAAGAGGTGGTGATCTTCTCCAGGTGAAGGATAAGGAAAAGGCCAAAGATCCAAGAAGAGTAGTGTGACGACTCGACATCAAATCAAGCTGTCACTAGTAATAATCACCGAATAACCATAAGCAACAGATTAAGAAATAAATCACTAAAAATTTAAAACAATTTTGCAAGGAGATCCTCTTCAAGAAACTCTTAATGGAAGAAACAAAACTTTATATAAAACATGGTTCACATTGTACGTACATTGTACCATCTCATCTCGAGGATAACAAACACTAATTTCTTTACTCAAACATATATAAGAAATATAAAACCTCAAGGAAACAAGACCAAATCTCAGGTCATTCATAAAAACACTATGTACTGTCTCCCAAGGACTTGAGAGTATAGACACGACACATAGGATTTCTATCTACAAGACACAACATACAATACACTCAACCTGAGCTGTTACTACTGTCCCTGCTGATGTTCTCCTACCTCTACAGTTTGATCTCTACCTCCTCGTCCGCATCCACCTAAAAATTGTGGATCCGACGTGGTGACACTATTGCCCCAACGAGAGATATAACTCCACACCAACAATATTATTATCACAGGAAAATAGTATAAAACTTGAGAAGAGTATACTTTATACAAGTAAGCATGTTTATTTGCAGTGCAAGGAAATAACATTGATAAGATAGTTCAACTATCCATAGAAGAGTTATAAATCCTCTTTTTGCTTTATAAGGAATATGAAGAACTTGTATAACATCTATCAACTAAGATGTATAAAAGTAATGAAGCATCAACCAATGTTTTCCGTATTCAATCCTTAAGCAAATACGCTACACAGTTGATTACATGTTCACATTCACACTTATGCCCAGAGGAGATGAGGTATACCACTCATGATCCAATCGACCACGGCTACGTAAAGCATCAGTACCATACAAGGTCAATGGAAGAGTCGGCTTCAAAGACCTCACCCATCTCAGTCAGTACGAGACTACTGACAGGACATCTTGTGTCAACTACAATTAGCTTACCAGGGTATATTGGTATCTTCGCTATAGAGTTACAGACACATCATGCACTCTCTTCGGGAAGACCACTGAGTGTCCCTAGATTATTTTTCATCAGGAAGATAACTGAGCATTCCGGGTTAGTTGGGAAGTCTAGTGAGCAACCTCGGTATAAAGAAGATTACATATTCAACAATATGTATACCGAGTTAAACTCATTTCACCATTCAGAAAATCCTGACACTGAATGGATCTATAGTCTGGACGACTACATGATAAGATTCCACTTGATTAATTAAGTGTATTACAATATCTTTTAGCATCAATCAAGTTGCAAGAAATAATTTTATCAGATGCTACAAAGAAAGGTGTAATACGTTTATCAAGTACATTCCATGATCATTAGAACACATATAACACTTAGGATCTGAATGTCTTATCACATTATTGGGAATTCTCATCCCTAACATTATCATCATCATGATTCCTAGATCTGGGTATTTGAACCCTTAGTTCATCACTGAATACTGTTACCACTTACTTGGTAACCATTAGCTCTAGATCATCAGACCAAGGTATACATTATACTTGTTTCACAAGTATTTCACATAGCTCATAAAGCCCATTTAATTTGTATCATATAAATCATCATAGCTCAAACCTGGATATGCTCATCATCTTATGATTCCTGCATGGTTAGCATTTCAGGATAAAAACACTAACATTATATAACATCACCATGCAATACAAGAGAAATAAAACCTTCCCCTTATTAGGGTTAGGGTTTCCCATTCTAACCGATTAGGGTTTCAGATTCATATCATCACTTTGTGATACAAGAGAAATACATCCTTCCCCTTAATAGGGTTAGGGTCTCCCTTTTTAGATGATTAGGGTTTCAAGTTCATATCATCACTCTTCATTAAGAGAAATACAACCTTACCATTATTAGGTTTAGGGTTTCCCTTTCTAGCTGATTAGGGTTTCCAATTCATACCTTCACCCATTATTAGGGTTAGGGTTTCCCCTTTAAGCCGATTAGGGTTTGATGTACATATCATCAAGAATCAAACCCTAATTCATACTCCACACATATTAGGAGTATAAATGTATGCCCATTACATGAATATCACACAATTATGAGTTTCTCTCTCATCCTCACTTGGATGTTGATTACATCATACTTTATTAAGTTGGTTCAACCCTTCTCTCAAAGTACATTAACCTATAATTATCAAAATGCATTGAACTCTATACATTTTAATATATCATTTTACATAACACACTTCATGTGTTACTCAATCAAGTATATTGGATTGGGGTGCTTCCACCATATCGGGCAAAGAGGTGTGTGTGCGTTCCACACCATATCAGGAAAAGAGGTGTGTGTGTTCTCCACACCATATCGAGCAAAGAGGTGTGTGTGTGTGCTTCACACCTTATCGGGAAAAGAGGTGTGTGTATGCTTCACACCATATCAGGAAAAGAGGTGTGTGTATGATTCACACCATATCCGGCAAAGAGGTGTGGGGTTCCAAGGTATATCAGTTTTCATATCATATATGGTTCCATCACCATATCGGGTTAGAGGTGTGTGCTTCAACCCTATATAAATTTATACCTTGATGATGTAATCATCATCAACCTCTAGAATCTAGTTCTTAATGTTCTAGTTCATGGACAACATTACTAAACAACTTTTAGAATGCATAGGATCATCAATGATTCAAGAGAATTTGAAATTGAAAGTAGATCAACAAGTATAACATAATTGAAGGATAATAACAACATAATTGGGTTCAAGTGATATAACCCACCTCCATAACAACTTCAAAGCTCCAAGATCCAAAGCTTCACATTCACAAGGTTGAATATGAACTTATCAAAGGTCTAAGACTTGAGCTCCTCAGCACTATGCATGATACCTCGCCACTTGTAGCTGATATCCCACACTTGGCAGATATCACCTTGCTATGGCTGATATCACTTTACTATGGTCAATACCAAGGCTCTATGCAAGACACTCCTTCACCTATGCATGATACTAAGATTGTATGAATGATATATAAGAGTAAGGGGGTGGTAGTATTTGCAAAACATTCACTAATAGGTGAAAGGAATGGTATATATATTTGTGGTTCATGAAAATGAATGTATATGAGGTGTCATCACTTTAAGCTACTAGGTTCCACGTGTCCATGCATGGTTGACACATGTACATGCATGCACTTATTTTTATCTTGACATTCAAAACACTTGGGGATAATCTAGGGATAAGATTTCAGCCCTTAGTTATCTTATTGAGCAAGATATTTCAACTCAACATCACTTTATTCACAAACCGATACACTTTTTCTAAGGAAAGTTGCAAATAGATACACATTACTTCGTTGAGGTTCTTAGCTCACAATGGAAAAATACAAGAGTTCCCAAATAGATATGAGACTCCCTCAATGGCTCCTTGGCCAATAGGCACTCACATAACAACTCTATAACTCGATACAACTCATATAAGGGCTTCACATTCAGCCCTTTCTTGGTCTTTTTATCACCAAGTGTACCATCACTTAAAGATGATTCAAACATAACGTATCCTTCTTTATATATCTTCTAGATGATACTAGGATGAAGTAGGAACACTCTAGAGGTGGTAATTTGCACATAAACCCTACATTTTGGGTAAATTACAATTTGTTCCAAAATTGGTGCACAAAGCACTGAGATTATTCAATCTAGCTCTAACTTGAAATTTAGGCTTTCCACAAGCCACCAATTAGCATTATTATCTATCTTATGATGTTAAAACACATGAGGTACATTCAACATGTGACATTTTTCAATATAAGCTCTCATCTTGGGTAAATTGCACATTACACCTAAACTATCATATAATACACAAACAATTTGGAAATAAGCTCAAACTTGGAAATTAAACTCACAAAGAGTCTTAATTACTTTTGAAAAGATTAAAACAAGATTGTAAATAACTTACTTAAGCAAAAATTCTTGGGTTCGGCCATAACCCAGGTCGGGGATATTACATTTATCAACACCTAAAAAGGGATTTTGTCACCGAAATCTCAAGAGAAAAGAGAAGGGTACTTCCTCCTCATCTCTTCCTCTAGCTCCCATGTGTCTTCTTCAACACCATGAAGATGCAACGAACTTTCACAAGAACTATGTCTTTCTTTTTCAACTTCTTGATTCTTCTATCAAGAATCAACGTTGGACCTTCCACGTAGGATATATCTTCATTCAATTCTACCTCTACATGTTACAACACCAATTCTATATCAGGATGACACTTACTCAACATAGATACATGAAATACTGGATGTAGTGTATGTAGCTCAGGTGGTAACTCCAACCTATAAGCTACCTTTCCAATCCATGTTGTCACTAGGTAAGGTCCTGTAAATCTAGGAGCTAACTTACCCTTCTTCTCAAATCTGAGAACACCTTTCTAAGGAGAGACCTTGAGATACACTCTATCTCCAACTTGGAATTCTAAAGGTCTACAACATTTATCTACAAACAACTTCTACCTATCTTGTACAACCTTCAAATGTTGTTGTATTACTTTAATCTTTTCAATTGTTTGTTTCACTAATTCAGGACCCAGAAGTTGGTATTCTCCTGTCTCAAACAAGTATAATGGAGATCTAAAACATCTACCATATAATGCTTCATACGGTGCCATATCAATACTAGTCTGATAACTAAGCAAACTCTATCAAGCTCAAGTGTAAGTCCCAACTTCCTACAAATTGAAGAACACATGCTCTAAGCAAGTCTTCCAAACTTTGTATAGTCCTTTCAGATTGTCCATCTTTCTGAGGGTGAAAAGTTGTGCTAAACTTTAACTGCGTACCCAGGGCTTTATGTAGTCGTTCCCAAAAATGACTTGTAAATTGGGGGCCTATCTCATACTCAATCGTAGTTGGAACTCCATGCAACCACACTATCTCATCTATGTATATCTGTGCAGGTTTTTCAGTAGTATAGGTTGTTTTAACAGGTAGAAAATGTGATGTCTTAGTCAACCTATCAACTATCACCCAAACGAAATCATGACTTTTGGCTGTTCTGGGTAGACCAACAACAAAGTCGATTGTCACGTGATCCCATTTCCACTATGTTATAGGTAAGGGTTGCAAAGTCCCTACAGGATTCTAGTGTTTTTCTTTAAGTTACTGACACACCAGACACTACATAACAAACTCATCTACATCTTTCTTCAAACCACGCCACCAATACATATGTTTTAAGTTATGATACATTTTAGTACTCCCTGAATGCATTGCATACATGGATGAGTGAGCTTCTTCCATAACTATCTTTCTTAAGTCATTGGCATCATGTACTACCATCCTACCATGGTAACAGAATACCTCATCCTCTGACTCATGGAAACTATCTCGTTTCTTACTATCATACTCAGACATGATCTGCTGAATCACAGTATCAGCCTATTGTGCCTCTTTAATCTATTCTTTCAGAGTTGGCTTCACATGCATCTCAGCTAACTATCCAGCTTACAAAGATACTTCTAGCTATACATTCATTTGTCTCAAAGAGACAAACATGTCCTATTTACAACACACTAAAGAATTCAATTGGGCTTTATTAGAGGGTGGTGATGAACATTTTCTACTCAGTGCATCTGCCACTACATTAGCTTTTCCTAGATGATAATCAATTGTATAATTGTAGTCCTTGATTAATTCCATCCAGCAGTGTTGTCTCATATTCAGCTCGTGTTGTGAGAAAATGTATTTTAAGTTTTTATGGTCTGTGAAAATCTGACATGTTTCTCCATAGAGATAATGCCTCCAGATCTTCAGTGCGTGGACCACTGTAGCTAATTCTAGATCATGAGTCGCATAATTCTCCTCGTGTTTCTTATGTTGTCGAGAAGCAAAAGAGACTACATGATCACTCTGCATTAGCACACATCCTAGACCATTCTTTGAAGCGTCACAAAAAACAATGTATCCTTATCCTTGTTCAGGTAAAACCAACACAGGTGCACCAGTTAACCATTATTTCAACAACTGGAAAGATTGTTGACACTTTTCATTCCTGACAAAAGGAACCTCCTTCCTAGTTAACCTAGTTAGGGGTATTGCTATAGAACTAAAGTCTTTAATAAACCTTTTGTAGTAACCTACCAAACCTAGTAAACTGTGAATCTCAGTTGGTGTCTTGGGTTGTTCGCACTCCACAAAAGACTCTACTTTCTTAGGATCAAAATGAATACCTGAAATATATATAACGTGTCCAAGAAAAGATAATTATGACAACCAGAATTCACACTTGCTAAATTTAGCATATAACTTGTGTTGTCTCAACAAAGTCAAAGCTTGATGAAGGCTTTGTTCATGTTGTTGACCATCTCTACTGTATATCGAGATGTCGTCTATGAAGACCACTATGAACTGATCAAGGAATGGTCAGAAGATTCTATTCATCAGCTCTATGAATGCAGGTGGTACATTTGTTAGTCTAAATGACATAACTACAAAATCATAATGACCATACGTCATCCTAAAGGCTAACATAGGTATGCTAGTCTCCTTGATACATAATTGATGATATCATGACCTTAGATCTATCTTAGAGAATATTGTTGCACCACACAATTGGTCAAACAGATCATCTATCCTTGGCAGAGGATATTTGTTTTTTATAGTCACCTTGTTATGCTTTTTATAGTCTATGCATAGTCTCATAGACCCATCTTTATTTTTAACAAAAAAAACTAGAGCACCCCATGGAGAAGTACTCGGTCGAATGAAACCTTTCTTAAGAAACTCCTGTAACTATTTCTTGAGTTCTTCCATCTCAGCAAGCACCATCATATAAGGTGTTTGTGCTATAGGTTGTGTACCTGGAATTAGATTAATCTCAAAATCAATCTCTTGAGGTAGAGGAATATCTAGAAATTCTTTAGGAAACACATCCTTGAATTCCCTGACAATAGGAACTTTAGAAAGACTAGGAATCTCTATTTTGGTGTCTACAACATGTGCCGAGAATGTGAAGTATTCTTGTCGCATCAACTTCTCAGCTACCATTGCTGATACCATACATGTTGGAAGAATCTTTCTATCCCCCTGAAAGACCCATGTCTCCTCACTGTCTATGAACATATCTTGCTTGGAACCACAATCCAAGACAACCTTATACTTTTCTAGGGTATCCATCCCAATAGTTACATCAAACCCGTCCATCTCAAGTGGTATAAGATCCACCTGAATGTTGTGTTCTGAAAAAGAAAGAACATAGGGAGAGCATACCTCCCACAATGCTACAGATCCGACTCTTAGAGTTTCTAATAACACATTATCTACTATACGACTGATAGTCATATTGCAGTCATGAATCAATTCTCAAGTGATAAAGGAATGTGTAGCACCTATATCAATCAAAATAGATATGAAGTAGGATGAATACATATAAAAATTAAACAATTCCAACTGACCTGTCATGACTCAAGGATTGACCACTGCCTCTGGCTAATTCATAGCATAAAATCTCATCGTTGCTTGTTGCTGACTCTGTGCTCTGTTGGCTGGTGCAGATGATCCTTCTTGGGATGCTTGTCCATGTTCTTATGTGCCACTACTAAACTGTTGTCTCTGAGAGCCTTGTTGACTCTGTCTAGGTGATTAGGTTACCTCCCTATCTCTGACTGGACAATCCTTTATCATATGTCCTATCTGCCTACACCTATAGCAGACTCTGTCCTCCCATTGTGGCCTAGATGGTCCTATCATTGACATCGATGATGAGCTACATGCTCCACTTGGTAGAAAACTATGAACTCTACTCTTACTAGACATCCACTACGTTTGAGCACTGATCCTCTGTGGTTCTACTGGTGCAGTAAATCTTGGTTTCTTAAAACTTCTAGATCTCTGTCCCCAGAACTGTGCGTGTACTTTCCTATTGTTTACCTCACATTTCTCAACCACGAACTTCTCTATCCACCTAACTGACTCCACAAAGGTGGCAAACCTCTCTCTATTCTCTAGAGCAGATACAGGCATGGTTAACTCAGCGTTCAGACCCTTCTCAAAATGCCAAATTCTCTCCTCATCTGTAGTAACCATGTATGGAAAAAACCACATAAACTCCCTAAACTTAGCTTCATACTTGCTAAACTTCATCGGTCCTTGTTTAATCTGCTCAAACTACGAGATTTTATCATCCAGGTAAGTCTTGGGAAAGTATCTACTAACAAACTCTCATCAGAATTCCTACCGTCCAATCTCAACACTAGGTCTTTTCTCTTCTTCAATGGCCCACCAATGGCCAGCACTTCCTTTCAAAAGGTACACATCATGCTTAACTTTATCAACCTCTGGAATGTTAAGGACTCTAAAGGCTTTCTCTAGCTCAGTAAGCCATGAATCTACATCTGCTGGGTCAGCTGCACCAGCATATTCGGTAGCTCCTACCTGGCGTAACTGCTCAAAGGTCTGACCATATCCATGAATCTCATTGGGAACTGGTGCCCTAGGTGCCGTTGTTGGCATCCAATATGCCATATGCGTCATTGTGTTTAAGAACTTCCCAAAGAGAGCATGAATGGCAGGGTTTTCTAACATAGCTTGGTCAAGCTAGGGATTCACATGCATTGGTTCCTCTCTATCCTATTCCCTTACACCTCCTCCTAGTGTAGCAACACTACTCTTAGTAGCATGTTCATCGTGTGCTCCAACCATCTTTCAACTTCACTTCTTCTCCTATATGAGCATAAGCCACTATAAGATAAACTAGAGGACACTAGAACATACTCAACAACCTTAATCATATGTCTCTGTAGACTCAGTGAACCTTAAGCTCTGATACCAAAAACTTTGTGATGAATCGACATCAAATCAAGCCGTCACTAGTAATAATCATGGAATAAACATAAGCAGCAGATTAACAAATAAATCACTAAAAATTTAAAACCATTTTGCAAAGAAATCCTCTTCCAGGAAACTCTTAATGGAAGAACCAAAACTTTATATACATCATGGTTCACATTGTAGATACATTGTACGATCTCATCATGAGGATCACAAATACCAGTTGCTTTACTCAAACATATATATCAACAATATAAAGCCTCGAGGAGACAAGCTAAAATCTCAGGTTGTTCACAAAACTGCTATATACTATCTCCCAAGGACCTGAGAGTACAGAGACAACACATAGGACTTCTATGTACAAGACATGACAGACTGTACACTCAACTTGAGTTCTTACTGTTGTCCCTACTGATGTTGTCCTGCCTCTGTAGTTTGGCCTCTAGATCCTCGTCCACGTCCCCCTAAAAATTGTGGATCCCATAGGGTGAGACTATTGTCCTAGTGGGAAATATAACTCTCTACCAAAAATATTATTATCACAGAAAAATAGTATAAAACTTGAGCAGAGGATACTTTATACAAGTAAGCATGTTTATTTGTAGTGCAAAGCAATAACATTGATAAGATAGTTCAACTATCCATAGCAGAGTTATAAATACTCTATTTGCTTTATAAGGAATATGAAGAACATGTATAATATCTATCAACTAAGATGTATAAAAGTAATGAAGCATCAACCAATGTTTTCCGTATTCAATCCTTAAGCAAATACACTACACGGCTGATTACATGTTCACATTCACACTTATGCCTAGAGGAGATGAGGTATACCGCTCATGATCCAACTAACCACGACTATATAAAGCATAAGTACCATACAAGGTCAATGGAAGAGTCAGCTTCGAAGACCTCACCCATCTCGGTCAGTACAAGACTACTGGTAGGACATCTTGTGTCAACTACAGTTAGCTTACCAGGGTATACTGGTATCTTCGCTATAGAGTTGCAGCCACATCATGCACTCTCTTTGGGAAGACCACTGAGCGTCCCCAGATTATTTTTCATCAAGAAGTCCACTAAACATTCCTATTTAGTTGGGAAGTTTACTGAGCAACCCCGATATAAAGAAGATTACAAATTCAACAATATGTATACCGAGTTAAACTCGTTTCACCATTCAGAAAATCCTGACATTGAATGGATCTATGGTCTAGGAAACTACATGATAAGATTCCACTTGATTAATTAAGTGTATAACAATATCTTTTAGCATCAATCAATTTGCAAGCAAGAATTTTATCAGATGCTACAAAGAAAGGTGGAATATGTTTATCAAGTACTTTCCATGATCATTGGAACACATATAACACTTAGGATCTCAATGTGTTATCACATTATTGGAAATTCTCATCCCTAACATTATCATCATCATGACTACTAGATATAGGTATTCAAACCCTTAGTTCATCACTGAATATTATTACCACTTATTTGGTATCCATTACCTCTAGGTCATCAGACTAAGGTATACATTATACTGGTTGCACAAGTATTTCACATAGCTCACAAAGCCCATTTAATTTGTATTATATAAAACATCATAGCTCATACCTTGCTATGCTCATCATCTTATGATTCCTGCATGGTTAGAATTTTAGGATAAAAGCAGTAACATTATATAACATCACCATGCAATACAAGAGAAATACAACCTTCCCCTTATTAGGGTTAGGGTTTCCCATTCTAACCAATTAGGGTTGTAGATTCATATCATCACTATGTGATACAAGAGAAATACATCCTTACCATTATTATGGTAGGGTTTTCCTTTTTAGATAATTAGGGTTTCAAGTTCATATCATCACTCATCATTAAGAGAAATACAACGTTACCATTATTCGTTTTAGGGTTTCCCTTTCTCTCTGATTCGAGTTTCCAATTCATACTTTCACACATTATTAGGGTTAGGGTTTCCCCTTTAAGCCAATTAGGGTTTGAAGTACATATCATCAAGAATAAAATCCTAATTCATACTCCACACATATTAGGAGTATCAATGTATGCTCATTACATGAATATCAAACAATTATGAGTTTCTCTCTCATCCTCACTAGGATGTTGATTACATCATACTTTATTAAGTTGGTTCAACCCTTCTCTCAAGGTACATTAGCCTAGAATTATCAAAATGCATTGAACTCTATACATTTTAATGTATCATTTAGCATAATACACTTCATGTGTTACTCAATCAAGTATATTGGATTGAGGTGCTTCCACCATATCAGGCATAGAGGTGTGTGTGTGTGCTTCACACCATACCGGGCAAAGAGGTGTGTGTGTGATCCACACCATATTGGGCAAAGAGGTGTGTGTGCGCTTCACACCATATCAGGAAAAGAGGTGTGTGTATGATTCACACCATATCAATCAAAGAGGAGTGTGTATGCTTCACACCATATCGGGTAAAGCAGTGTGGGGTTCCAAGGTATTTCAGTTTTCATATCATATTGGGTTCCATCACCATATCAGGTTAGAGGTGTGTGCTTCAACCCGATATCGGTTTATATGTTGATGATTTCATCATCATCAACCTATAGACTATTGTTATTACTATTCTAGTTCATGTAAAATAGTCCTAAACAACTTTTAGAACTCATAGGATCATCAATTATTCAAGAGAATTCGAAATTTAAAGTAGATCAACAAGTATAACAAAATTGAAGGTGAATAATAACATAATTAAATTCAAGTGATAGAACCCACCTTAAGAAAAACTTCAAAGATCTAAACTCCAAATCTTCACTTCCCAAGGTTGAAGATGGGATTATGAAAGGTCCAAGACTTGAGATCCTCAACACTATGCAGGATACCTCACCACTTGTGGTTGATATCCCACACTTGGTCGATATCACCTTGCTATGGTCGATATCACTTCACTATGGCCAATACCAATGATCTATGCACGACACTCCTTCACCTATGCATGATACCAAGATTGTATGCATGCTATATAAGATAAAGGGGGTGGTAGTATTTGCAAAACTTTCACTAATAAGTGAAAGGAATGGTATATATAGTTGTGGTTCATGAAAAAGAGTGTATATGACGTGTCATCACTTTAAGCTACTAGGTGCCACGTGTCCATGCATTGTTGACACATGTACATGTATGTACTTATATTTATATTTACATGAAAAAAACTTGGGGATAATCTAGGGATACGATTTCGGCCCTTAGTTATCTTCTTGAGCAAGATATTTCAACTCAACATCACTTTATTCACAAACCGATACAGTTTTTCCAAGGAAAGTTGTAAACCGATACACATTACTTCCTTGAGGTGCTTAGCTCGTCATGGACAAAGCCAAGAGTTCAAAAACCTACATGAGACTCCCTTAATGGCTCCTTGGTCAATAAACACTCTCATAACAAGTCTATAACTCAATACAACTCATATAAGGGCTTCACATTCAACCCTTTCTTGGTCTTTTTATCACCAAGAGTAGCATCACTCAAAGATGATTCAAAAATGGTGTATCATTCTTTTTATCTCATATAGTTGATACTAGGCGGGATTAGAACACTCTATTGGTGGTAATTTGCACATCAACCCTACATTTTGGGTAAATTACAATTTGTACCAAAATTGGTGCACAAAGCACTAGCATTATTCAATCAAGTTCTAACTTGAAATTTAGGCTTTCCAGAAGCCACCACTTAGCATTATTCTCTCTATTATGATGTTAAAACACATGAGGTACATTCAACATGTGACATTTTTCAATATAACTCCTCATCTTGGGTAAATTGCACATTACACCCAAACTTTCATATAATACACAAAGAGTTTGGAAATAAGCTCAAACTTGAAAATTAAACTCACATTGAGTCTTAATTATTTTTCAAAAGATTAAAACAAATTTGAAAATAGCGTACTTAAGCAAAACTTCTAGGGTTAGGCCATAACCCAGGTCAGGGATGTTACAAGTAAAAAAATCCTTTAAGGCGGAAAACTTGTGCTAGAGTGGGGAAGACCTTAGAGAAGGCTAACGACTCTTGGCAAAGTGGGTAAGTCCTTAGTAAGGTGGAGTACTCTTGATTCTTGGATGGGTAAGTCCTTTGGTGGTCTTGTGTTATAACTCTTATTAGTGATAATATAGAGAAAATCACTTGCAAATTCCTAGAGGTTGACCTCTCTAGGTAGTGGACTGACTCACTTCTAGTTTGAAGTGTGGAAGCACTCTACATCACCTTGTCAAGTGATTGTTATCAATTCCTCTCATCCTTGATATTCTTGTTAGTTAGGACTTCAAATTAAACTTAAGCTATTGGTTTAAATTTGATATAATTTGAAGGTCTAATCTTTCTTGTGAGAAATTTTGTAGCTCTATTCACCCCCTCTAGAGTCCTAGATCTAACATGAGATGGTATGCTTCATGTTTTAATGATGAGTAATGACATGGAAACCCTAATTGGATACGTGTGAAATCCAAAAACTACTTCTAGGGGATGCTATATTAGTTGATCATACTTGAATGAACAACATTTGATAACATTTTCTCTCTCCTACTTGTGTAACTCTAACCATGCAGATGGAACTGAGTAACATAGCTAGTGAATGCCATGGTGTCATTGATGGGACATATGGTGAATGATTGTGAGCCTTTTTAAGCATGATGAGATGATAATGATGTGTTTTGGGTCTCATGACCTGGTAGAGGCTTAATGCCTAGTGAGAAGTGATATCCTCTAGTAATGAGATGAGGGATTGCTATCCCATAATGATGTGATAATGATGATAGCTTTTCATTGCAGTGATATTAAGAAATGATGTGACAAATTTATGCTTTATACGTTTTCTATCTTCTAGAGTTGGAACACACCCTTAATTATGTAGAGTTTGTTTACAATTTGTATGTTGTAACTTGATTGATGCTAAAGACACTCAATTGGATTCACTAATCAAGTGAAACCCTAATCTCATAGTTGCTCTCTGCCATAGATCCATCTTCAGTGTTAGTACTTGCTGGATGGTGAAATGGGTTCTCCCTTCATGGAAGTTTGGAGTCATATACTTTTGAGTATATGCATTTCACAGGATTGGCTGTGATCATACCCTATAAGGAGAATGGTTGAGGTTGTAAATCAGTGATGTGATTCAGTGTATGTATATGATATAATTTGAGGATGGCCATGGTCATACCTCAGTAGGAGTGCAGCTGTGGTCATAACTTAGTTTTCACTAGTGTGGTGCCTATATACCAAGGTAGACTAGGCTATTTTGCAGTTGGACTTTGTATGTCATTGCGGTAGACTCAAACTGACTGAGGGTGTGGGAGATCATAGGAGTCCGACTCCTCCTCGATCTTATATGGCATTGATTTCTACTTAGTAGTGTTTAGTTGGAGCATGAGTGGTATATCTCATCTCCTCATGGCATAATAAAATACATAATGCAGTCATGTAATATACTTTCTTAGGGTTAAACACAACTCATGTTGGATGACCCTTTACCTTATCTCTTATACTAATTGCTTGAACTATAATGCGGTAAGAGAAATCAACTATTGTATATGTTCTTCATATTCCTTTTTAAAATATAAGATATTCTACTGCTTAGTTGTAGATGCCTGAATTGCTTAAATAATGTTAGCTGCTTTACACATAATTTAGTTGAATCTTCTCATCTTGAACATAATTATATATACCTATTTTAATATATATGTGCTTATAATAGACATTGGTAGAGAGTTATGTTTCTCACTAGTATGTTGGTCTCACTCTGTGGGTTTCTACCTCTTTTAGGTGTTCATGCACGATGAAGTAGAGATCATGCGGTTGAGGCTGAGCAACAATAGAAGCAGTAGTTGTTATAGGTTGAACATGCTGCTAGTGTTTTATAGTAGATTCATATGTGTTGTCCCTATACACTCAGGTCCTCGGGGGTGTTTTATAGACTATGTGTATTTATATGAGATTTTGGTAGTAGGCCATAGTTGTACAAATATGGCATGTATATGTGAACAGGTTGTTATGTGTAATAGGTTATGGCATGATGGCCTCTGAACAATGATGTGTAAATCTTTATGAAAGGTTATGTAATACACATGGCAATGTTTATGGACTTATATGTGATATGCTCCAGCTTGAGATGTTGAGATGGGATTGGTTTTAATTTGCCATGTTTTTGGGTAATTTGGTTGATTATTTTTTAATTACATGATTTGCTTTGAGTAATCTAGTTTTACTATGACGATGGGTGTGACACAAGCAGTCATTGAGAATCCAAGCAAGCAAACTATTTAGGAATCAAACTGACCTTCAAAATCTAGGCAACTATTGAGAATTCAAGTGACCAATGACTATCTAGGCAACAACCTGCAATCTAAGAGACCACTAAGAATTCAAAATGTAAGTGGTCATCGAGAATCCAAGTGAGCAAGTTGTTTAGGAATCAAAGCGACCATTGAAAATCTAGGCGACCTCCAAGAATTTAAGTGACCACTTAGAATCCAGGTGACCACCAAGAATTCAAAATCCAAGCGGTCATCGAGAACCCAAGCAATCAAGTTGTTCAATAATTACAACGACCACCAAAAATCTAGGCGACCACTGAGAATTTAGGTGAGTACCAAGAATCCAGGCGACCACTGAAGGAAACACTAATCTACTACCTCATAAAGCTCATGTAAACCCCAAGGAAACAAGGCTCAAAAGCATTCAAAGGATATGTAAAATTTCAATGTCATTAAGAACATTATAAAGCTATCAATTAAGTACTAAAACTATACTCACACCCCCTAAAATGGGTAAATTGTACATACGTCCTCAACAAGTATAAAATTGCATAACTTGATCATACTAAGTCAAAATTGAATAAAATTTTAGACATATCTTTATCAACTGATATAAAACCATAATCCAAAGTTTATTTTTTAAACTAATCATCCAATTATGACAAATAAATTATATTTAAAGGTTAATCAATGCTAAGGTCCTTACAACCATAAACCCTTTACAAGGATTTTGCCCCATAATTCTAAGCAAACAAGGATGATTACTTCGTACACATCTTATCCTCTAACTCCCATGTGTCTTTCCTAAGCTTCTACTCATTCCTATCTAAGATCAACATAGCACCCTCAACATATGTAACGCCTTCCTCCAACTCTACATGTACTGGTTGTTTTGTGTGTTCTATTCTAGGATGCACTTCCTCAATATCAAAACATGAAACATGTTGTACAATTGGTGTGACTCTGGCAGCAACTCCAACCTAGCCACCTTCCCAACCCAAGCTATGATAGGGTAAGGTCCAATAAATCTAGGAGCTAACTTACCCTTCTTCCCAAATCTCAGAACACCTTTTCCAGGGAAACTTTGAGGTACACAAGGTTTCCAACTTGAAACTACAAAGGTCTATGATGATTATCTGCATAGGACTTCAACCTATCTTGAACTGCCTTTAGCTATTCTTGGATTACTTTGATCTTCTCTGTAGTCTGATGTACTAATTTAGGGCCCAAAAGATGATACTAACCTACTTCATACCAACAAAAAGGCGACCAACAATGCCTACCATACAAAATACAATAAGTGCCATGTCTATACTCCTCTGGTAAATATTGTTGTAGGCAAACTCAATCATGCTCAAGTGAATATCCCAACTGTTAAGAAACTGAAGAACACATGCTCTCAAAAGATCCTCTAATGTCTCTATGGTCCTCTCTGACTGACCATTTTTCTATGGGTGAAAGGATGTACTGAACCTCAACTGTGTCCCTAAAGATGTATGTAGATGCTCCCAGAATCTACTCATAAACTAAGGGCCTTTGTCAGACGCTATGGTAATTGATATTTCATGCAGACAGACTATCTAATCCACATAGATTTGTGCCAACTTCTCTAATGTGTAGGTGGTTTTGACCAACAAAAGGTGAGCTGATTTTGACAGCCGATCAACAATCACACAAATGGAATCATGACATTTAGCTATCCTTGGAAGACCAACCAAAAAGTAAAAAGTTATGTGATCCCATTTTCATTGAGGAATTAGCAAGGGTTGTAACGTCCATGTAGGATTCTAATGCTCTACTTTTATTTGCTAACACACTAGACACTTGGCCACAAACTATGCTACATCACACTTCAGACTTGGCCACAATCCAAGTCTTTGAGATTGTGATATGCCTTTGTACTTCATGGATGCATCATGTACATTGAGGAATGAGCTTCCACATTCACCATCCCAGTCAAACTACCAACATCAGCAACAACTTCTCTATTGTGAAAACACACTATCCCATCACCTATCTCATGAAACCCATCATAATTTCTACCACCAAACTCTAATCTGATATTTTGTATCACAATATCATCCCTATGTGCATATCTGATTAGCAATCCTAATATTAGCTTGATCTGTAACTATGCCAACAAACCTTACAACAAGGAAACCTATAGTTGTACATTAAGTGACACTAGCATGTCTCGCTTGTGACATGCCTTGGAGTGCAACTATACTTTATTTGTAGGCGATGATGAAGATGAAGATGACTTTATACTCAATGCATCAACAACTACATTTTCCTTTTCATTATGATAATCTATCTTACAGTCATATTCCTTAACCAACTCCATCCATCTCCTCTACCTCATGTTCAACTATTACTTTGAAATGATGTACTATATTTTTTGTGATATGTGAGGATTTGACCCTTCTCTCCATATAGATAGTGCCTCCAAATGTTCAAGGCGAGAACCACAATAGTTAACTCCAGGTAATGAGTTGTATAGTTCTCCTTAGGGTTTCTTAAGTTGTCAAGAGGTGAAAGAAATCAAGTTCTTGTCTTGCATCAATACCCATGCTTCAAAGCAACATAGAGAATGATGTAGCCTTTCCCACACCCTGACAACACCAAAATTGGAGCACTCATTAATTTCTTCTTCAACAAATGAAAAGAACACTCACACTTCTCATTCCAAAAAAAAGGAACACCCTTCCTAGTTAGCTTGGTCAAAGGTAAATCTACTACAATAAAGTTCTTGATGAACCTCCTATAGTAACCAACCAAACATAGGAAGCTCCAAACCTTAGTTGGTGTCTTGGGCTGCTCCCACTCAAACAATAACTCTATCTTCTTAGAGTCTACACAAACACCCTTTATAGAGTTGACATGTCCAACAAAGGACACCTCAGCCAACCAAAACTTGCACTTACTAAACTTGTCATAAAGCATATGCTACTTTAATAACTCCAAATCCCAACAAAGATGTTGATCATGGTGCTGACTGTCTCTAGAGTATATCAATATGTAATCTATGAACACCAACATAAACTAGTCTAGATATGGTTTGGACACTCTGTTCATCAGGTCCATGAAAGGTTTCAGTGCAGTTGTTATCCCAAATGACATAACCATGAACTCATAATGACCATATCTAGTCCTAAAAGTAATCTTAGGTATGTCATCTTCCTTGACCCACAACTGATGATATCTTGACCTCAGATCTATCTTAGAAAACATTGTAGCACCTTGAAATGATCAAATATATCATCTTTCCTATGTAAGAAGTACTTGTTCTTCACTATAACCTTGTTCAACTGTCGATAATCTATGCAAAGCCTCATAGAAACATCCTTCTTCTTCACAGAAAGCATTGGAACACCCTAAGGGGAAGTTCTCAGCTGTATGAAATCCTTTTCAAACAACTCATGTAACTATTTCATAAACTCCTTCATATTAGGTGGATCCATCCTATAAGTTAACTATGCTATGGGTTGCGTACCAGGAACTAGATTGATTTCAAAACCAATATCTCAGGGGTGTGGAACACTCAGAAACTCATCAGGGAAAACATCCTCAAACTCACACACCATTGGTACATCCTAGATGATAGGATTCCTCACCTTGGTATCACCAAGAGTGCTAAGAAAGCTTCACACCCTTGACTCATTAACTTCTCTGCTATCACAACTAACACCAAACATGTACAAAGAATATTCCTATCTCCTTGGAAAGTCCAAGAGACATCATCATCAGAATGTCACAATTTTGGAACTACAATCCAAAACAACCTTATACTTCTCCAAGGTATCCATCCCTAGGATCACATAAAATCTATTCATATCAAATGGAATAAGATTCACTTGAATGCTATATCTGAAGAAAGAAAGAACACAATATAAATGCACTTCCCTCAAAACAATGGAACCAGCCAAAGGGGTTTCTAATAAGAGGCTATCATCTCTACTAAAAGCATGCAAGTTACAACTATTTATCACCTCTCTGGTAATAAACGAGTGTTTTTCACCTAGGTTAACTAAAATAGATACATATGGAGATGCATATAAGTCAGAATGAAAATGTTCCGACTGACCTGTTACAACATGTGGGTTGACTACTCCTTCCGAATGCATCATAGCATATAACCTAGTTATTTCATGTTGTCATCCTCGACCTCTAGTAGCTGGTCTTAGAGATCCTACCTACTATGTCTGTCAACAACCTTTAATACCACCACAATTAGACTATTGTTGTTGCTACTATAGATCCTTGTTGGATCATCCTCGACTATTGGGTAACTTCCTAATTCTTAATAGGGCATGACCATCTCACATGCCCAACTTGTCTACACTTAAATAAGGTCCTTGTGTCATATTGTGGCCTAGACGACCCTATCACAGACACTAACCCATAATTGTTCCCCCAGTTAATAGAAAATTGTGACCTCTTCGCTTGCTAGCTGACCAATGTGACTGCACTTGACTCTATGACTTAGAAAGGGCGGACTCTGTTGTGACTACTAGTACTACAGTGTAGAAAACCTTGGCTTCTTTAAACTACCATATGGTGATCCATGGAACTGAGCAGACCTCTTTGTAGAAGTGGCGTCTTGCTTCTTCTCAGTTGTCCTGTCTATCCTCCTCATTGATTCTACAAAGGTTGAAAACTTCTCCCGAGAATCCAAAGCCAACTCCATCCTAGGAAACTCGATGTTCAAGCCCTTCTCAAACCTACTAGTCCTCTTCTTAGTAGCTTCCATGTGAGGACAAAACCTCAACAACTCCAAGAACTTTGTCTCGTAGTCATTCACATACCATGATCCTTGGTAAAATAGCTCAAAGTGAGCCATCTTCTCTTTTGGATACGTCTTTGGGAAGTAATGACTCACAAACTCCCACAAAAAATCCTTCCAACCTACCACTTCACCTGGTCTCTTATCCTTCTTTGTGGCTCACCAATGACTAGCACTACCCTTCAGAAGGTAGATCACATGCTTTACCTTTTCTTCCTTAGATATGTTTAGAATCTTGTATGCCTTCTCCAGCTCCATCAACCACATGTCAACATATGTCGGGTCTACTATAGCCACATACTTTATTTCTCCCATGTTCTTTAGGCTCTTGAAGGTCTTCCTGGACTTGAGGTTTTACATTTGGGAAACACACCCTTGGTTGGGGGTGCAAGCTCTCTAACCGCCAGATGTGTAATCTTCACCATAAGATGACCAAACGTGGACTGAAATGCTAAATCAACCATAGCTGAAGGGTCAAACAAAGGTAGAACGAAATGCTCTGGCCCCACCTTGGATTACGTAAGAACAGACACAACAACCTAAGTCATATGTCCCTGTAGACTTAGTGAACCTAAAACTCTGATACCAGAAAATGTGGCAACCGACCACACTAAGTGAGATTACTCAAAACTAAAAAGCCAATCAGAAACTAATTAATCATATTACCAAAACTGTACAAAACTATCGAATAAAATTTCTAAACATTTTAGAGAACATTTGCCTAAAGGTCCAACTTTCACATATAGGAAAGCTCAACAACTCTACATGAGTTATGTGACCTCATCCAAAACATATACACAAAATATGTGTCCATATGTATGACCAGAGAGCCAATCATATGATGATTGTAATGGCATATCCTATAAATGATTTGATTAATAACAAAGACAATCTTCTAATTTATTCTATTTTATTGAGTTATATGATAATATTGTAACATAATAAATGTCTAAAGAATGACATTACTGAATGATGTGTGTCTTGGTGTTGAGGACCTGAACAATTAGATCAAGAAGATGTTAAGAGTATATACATTCTTTTTATGTCCCTAGTCGGATGTTATTGTGGAAGGCTAACATGCATCAATAACACTTAAAACTAGAGTGTGTGTTGGCTAATGACAAAATCTCATTACTCATGATATTTGATATCAAACCAAACACATAGATGCTTGTTATAGAATAGTGTATTAGACATACCCACCTTGAGAGTGACACATGGAAACATTAATTGGTAGTTAGAGTCATCTCTCTTAGTGATTGAGGTTCTTAGACTTGAAATCACTACATTCATCACATGTCATTTGATGTACTTTGACATCATCTGCCGTGAACTTGAATAATAGTTGCCATAAAGGTGGTGATAGAGTGTGTTGCGACACATGGGGTTGATTGTGAGTGATGTAGATGGGATTTGTCCCTCCTACAGGAGTATAATATCCTGGCCACTTGATAAGTGAGACTGAGAAATGTGTGGTGCTGCTGGTGTGAGTCAATATGTGGTATTGGGCTTATACATATCTCAGAAAGTCTGGTCTAGTTCAAGGAACATGGATCAAATGTTGAAGAGGATGACGATTCCATACCTATAATTCAATATGGATATCAGAGACAAAGGAACTATACAATCATTATAACACCAATCACATATTTTGTGTTGAACTTGTTCTCCAACTTTCCAGTTACTTGGGTAGCAATGATGTCTTGCTAGATACCAATCATTGTGTATGATGTCATAAATCAGTTATGGATATTCACAACCAATGTAACTTGGAACCTATAAGGTCACACACATAGAATACACTTGGAATAGGAGTTTATTCATGAATGTGGTTTAAACTTGATTACTAAAGTGTTTAGGTATTCAATTTAAACTATAATGGCTGAAAATTAACTGATTGGACTGTGAACTGACCGGTTCAAGTGTTGAACCAATATATTCAAGTGTCGAGTCAATTGAACCAACATTGGTAATCAGATGCATGAGACAACCAGTTCAGCAAGTGATCCAATCATCTCAAGTTTGTAAATCGGTCAGTTCAGGTTGTTAATTGATCGCTTGGTTGATCAATCGATTGGATCAATGATTGATGTTGATGTCATGTTGTGCATTAAATTTATATTAATTTCCAATACAATTGTGATTGGGAAACATAGTCAAACAACTGGTTCATGAGTTGAACTAATCGACTCACATGCAAACCAACCGGTTTAGTAGTGAACCGACCGGTTCAACATTCAAAGGTTTTGGAAAATTCATGAAATTATATTTTCTTCAAATCCCACTTAGAATGGAAGCCCTGACCTTGGCCCTCGTATAAATAGAGGGGTATTGGGGTTCTTCCAGAGATACATCAATAAGCTCTGACATTTGTTGTCTGATCTGGTTGTGGTAACCAAGAGAACCCGAGCAAGTTCTACCCATCAAAGGGAGGAACATTAAGGGAGAGACAACTATGGGCGATCAAGCTGGCGTTAGCACGCTAACTCAGAGAGAACACTCCTTCCTATCCATTCATCTAGAATGACAGGCGTTCATGGTAGTCTGTGTGGACTACTATAGTGGAAAGGAGGTTGTTGCATGCCGCTAGGATGACAAAGTCAACTACCATTCTTGGTGATCAACCATGAGGCCACTACTGAAGCTGTCTAGGAGCAACTTGTAGAAAGGCTCATGCAACTGCAAGGGATAGTCATTGTACTTGCACCAAGACCAAGTATAATCCTTGTAAAACCTCTTTCGCATTACATAGTTGTTGATGCGATCTACTATTTTAGGGGAATATGGCAAGTTAATTTTCTTTTTGCTGCCTTATCTAATTCCATATTTCCCAATAGTGGTATCAAATCCACGTCAATTCACTACACTTTCAGATTCAAATGATATGATTAGATTTCTATTTTATAATTTATTTATTACATAACAATTGGAATACTTAAAATTATTAATGCGCATATCTAATTAAATCTCACATAGAATCTCAATAGACATATGATATATATGCAAAAACAAGTCTTCCTGAAATCATTTTGATGGTGATTGGAAGCATGGTTATGGCCTTTACCACTAGATCTTTTGTTCTTGGTTGGATGGTTGATTTTCCTACTTATATCTCAATTTGCACACCGAGACTCTCTCTTCTTTTATTACATGTTAACATATTAATTCCTCCCATGCTCCCCTATTGGTTTGTTACACTAATGAGTTTTAAATTTTAAGAATGATCTTTCACTCAACTAGCTATTTCCCGTAAGTATATGAGAGTAGTTGTAGTCAAGGTCGAACACAAGGAGCGTTGGTTAGCTCGGTGCAAGAGTTATGATTTTCAATAATCCAGATCTTTGTACACAAGATGATTGGATTAGAACAACTAAATTATAGATTTAAAACAAAATAGTAAAGTATCACTTAAGAAAGATTAAGATTCGGATTTAGGAGGATCCTAGACTTGGAATTTAACTGTCACATCATAGCTTATATTAAAATACGAATTTAAACAGTTAATTAACTTGCAACGGAGGTTTTTAGTCATCACTCACCTCCTGGTGAAGTAATGATGATTCTAACTTCAGACATCACTCTCGTGTATGTATTTCATTTTGAATCACAAACCTTGCTCCTCAACTTATTCCCAGCCACTCTCAAGGTCAAGGACAAGTTTCCAAAAGAGTAACTCAATACTCTCAAACACATCTTCTCAGATTATGAAAGAAAGAATAAAACATGCAAGTATGATGGCCAATCGCACAAACAAGCATTTTAGATCTGGAACAACACTTGGAACATGCAAGCAACTAACATTTAGTATGAAATTCATATGTTCATACAAGCTATGACATGAGAGTTACTATCCCATGTCCAAGATTCGGATTCTACTCATCCATGGCTAGAGAAAGAAGGTACAAGCAGCAGAAAACATCAAAGGACATAGTAAAAGAGTAGAAAGAACTAACATTTTATAGGAAGGTAAATATTAAGTTATGCTTGTAATCTATACGGTTAGATTATGAAAAATTTGTCTATGTGAATAGTTATTCAAATGCCTCTCATGCTCTCTCCAAGATATGTTTCTCACTGGATTGTTGTCATATATATATATATATATATATATATATATATATATATATATATATATATATATATATATATATATATGTGTGTGTGTGTGTGTGTGTGTGTATATGTATATATATATATATACATATATATCATGAAGTAAAAAAAGAAAATGGGAAAAATGCCCCCTTTCCAGATTTCTTCACTCCCAAGTGGATATAAGAGGAAGAAGAAGACCCTTTCTACAAATAGTGAAGAAGACAGAAGAAGAAGAGGGTTCTCTCTTGAGTAAACACCTCCTATCTCCCTTGGTATCCTCTAACTTCTCCTTGCTCTTCCTTCCTTGAGTCCCACTCCAAAAGGTCCCAAATAGTCGGTAATAACTGTCCCAAGATGAGTTGGGGTCGTATATATAAGTGTGAGATAGTTAAATTCATGTTTGGGTGAAATCTACATGTCACACGATGTGTCTTTTATAAGACACAACGTGTCTTATGCAATAGCTAAAGTTTGGATCGAGTTCTAGGAGGTTACACAATGTGTCTTTAATAAGACATGACATGTCTTTAATAAGACATAGCATGTCTTTTATAAAACATGGCGTGTTGCTGCAAATTTGGAGTTCCACATTCCATTTCTAGACTGAGACATGGGGTGTCTTTAATAAGACATGTTGTGTTGTTAATAGACACGAGGTGTCTTAATTACGACACATGGTGTCTTTATCAGTTTCAACAACATCAATTTTCTGAATGTCTAGATGATTGGGGAATGTCTTTATGGATGTTATAATGGCGTTTTTCTCCCCGTATTGATGCCAAATTGTTGTACCTACAAACCAAATGAGCAAGTAGATACAACAATAAAGATGGAAAATCTAGCATGATTAAGAGTGATTATTGGGTTAAAATGATTGGGAATTGCAGCTAAAAGTGGTATAAAAGATGATATAAAATACACACATCCTATCCCCCTAAGCTTAAACCATTTCTTGTACTCAAGCAAAAAGAGCATAGAAACACGAATGAAGAAATTTTCAAGTTCATGCATAGATCAAATGAAAAGAAAGATGTGTACAAGACCAAACAAACCATTATCAACATGTTTATACTCACAACCATCAATTCAACTTAAACACCCAAGAAAGAGATTTTTAGTTCAACAGGGGTGGTCATAATTAAATGAATCAATCAGTTATATAACACTAAGTAGAATTTGGATGACCAAGCCTAGCAATTAGTGGATGTGCAAATCAAACTCTCAACTGTTAAGGATACACATGATGAAATCTTAGTTAAAATTGGCAATTTTAGCTGTACTCTCCTTCTTTCCCAAAAATGATATGACAATGGATTATGGGTTCTGGCACTCAACTGCTAATGTAGGCTTATACACACGTGGAATGTCGGTTTGGGTATTTTACCCTCTTTTAAGACATACCACCTAACCATCATGGCTAGATCAGACTTACACTAGGCTAGCATGATATGTGGGTAGTTTAGCCATCTGTTATGGGGTATGAGGGTGAAATAAGCTAAAAGAAATTTTAAAAAATTTCCACAACATAGGAGAGTCAACTAAATTGCGACATTAGCTAGATTTCATTCATTTGTTTTTTTCACTGAAAGAGTGGTTGCAAAATGCACTAAGAGCTTGGAAAGAGCATCCCATATTCTAAAAGATGTTGTAAAGTTGATTTACTCACAAAAATTGAAACCATTACATGTTTTAAGCAATTAAGGATGTGAAAGATGAATGTTCACACTAGAAGCATAAACTAGAGTTAAGCACATGTTGATGGCTACAATGTTTCATTTGATTACTGCATGCCTTTTACAATTTCTCCAAATGATAATTCTCTATAAAAGAGGACAATCAGTTAAGCATAAGAGTTCAATCCACATACAAAATATAAACCTCATATCATACTGGATTTTCCACTAGAAGAGAAGAACTGAAAACAAAAACTAAGAAACAGATGATAAAAGGGATATAAAACTACACTGCCGGCCGATTGCTCTCCCCCTAAGCTAGAAATATGTAGTGTCCTCACTACATATATCAAACTCAAGATGATTTCAACCAGTTACCTATCATGGTGAATGATGGATATGGAGGTCCATTACTTTGATTTGAGGCTGGAAATTGTTGTGCTAAATATTTATGCCTCCTTGCAAATATGTCATTGATTTGAGGCAAGTGAAAACACCTATGAGCTAAAACAAGAATAGTATTTTTACACCAATAATATTTGTCTTTTCATTCTCCTTTGAAGAATCTTCAAAATATGAGTAGGGAAGAGTGTTCTCATTATAAAGCAATGTGTCATCTAGAGTGTGAGGAGGAAGGACATGTGGCTTTCTTAAAGAATCTAAAAGTAGATCATGTGTTGTAGATTTCTCCCCTTGATTTGTAGCTTCATAATCCTCATATGTATCAACATCATCATATATTGAAGGATATAATTCTATGACAACACCATTCTTCAATGTCATCATCCTGAAATATGTAGGATTCATCTCCGGTGGACTAGACAAGAAATGTGGAAATGCTTATTTACTAGAAAGAGCTTGCTGGGCAATTTGTTTCTCCAAGATGTATGCATGAGTGGCAATATCATCTACCTTAGAAGATAGGCAGAAAATGGCACCCTTCATTGATTGTCTTTGTTGATGGAACTCCTCATTTTGTTGTATTTGAGTAGAAATAAATGGTGCAAGCATGGACTCTAATCTAGAAGTTACTTGTGGTTGTTGTGGCTAAATGAAATTCGGGTTCGCATTGTTGTAGAAGCCCAGTGCAGTGTAGCCCATTGGAGAATAAATAGAAGAAGCATTACATGTAGAAGATGAGTGTCTAAGCAACCCACATACATCACATATAATATTGGTTTCTTGAAATGGTTGTGTGCTTAACTTCTCAAACCATTGTGATAAAGTGTCTAGCCTTGTTGCAATTATGTCTATAGCATCAACCGTGTGACTCCCCACTTGTATCATGGATGTAGTAGTTGAATAAGATGGTTGGTAGCTTGTATTCAAGCTCCATTGGCAATGGTTTCCTGCCATATCTTCAATAATAATATAAGCATCTATACAAGATTTGTTCATTAGAGCTTCGTTTGCAGCTGCATCAATAAATAATCTTGTATTGTAGCACAAACCATTATAGAAAGATTGTAATAGAAGGCAATTGCTTAGACCATGATGTGGACAAAAATGTTTGAGTTATTTGAACCTCTCCCATGTATCATACAAGTTCTCTCCATTCCTTTGAGAATAATTGATGAGTTGACTCCTTAGCTGTGCAGTCCTTCTAGGTGGAAAGTATTTTGCCAAAAAGACTTTTAGAAGCTCCTCCCAAGTGTTGATGGATTTCTTTGGCAAGGAATAGAGCCACGCCTTGGCTCTATGTAACATCCTAGGATTTGAGTCCACAGATAAGATGATCTTATAAGAAATGATCAGACTACCCATATCACCAAGGTGCACCTCCTTTTCCAGGAGCCCATTTCTAAAGAACTCCATAGTTAAGTGTGCTTAGCTTGGAGTAGTACTAGGATGGGTGACCAGTTGTGAAGTTTATCCTGGCTTGCGCATGAGTGAGGAAAAAGTGCACAGTTAAGGCTAGTGGTGGTATGTGGGGCCAGTCGTCATTCCTAAAACTCTGCTAAAGCCTTGGGTTGTGGGCCCAACTCTTTACAAATGGTATCAGAGCCATAACCCCTCTAGTAGGTGGGGCCCACATGGGCATGTGACATGTCAGTCTTGAGCCATGCAGTCCAGGCACGTAGGAAAGGGTCGTCCATGGTTGATGTAGCCACCCTTGCATTGGTATTCCGTGATCGGGAGTTGGGTATCCATAGGTCATTCTGGGTCTGCACTGAAATGGGGTGATGTTAGGAGGTCTTATAGTTGAACCTTGATGAGGAAGTCAAGAGTCTAAGTGGGGGAGATTGTAACATCCTAGGATTTGAGGCCTCAGATAAAATGATCTTATATGGATTGATCAGACTACCCATATCACCAAGGTGCACCTCCTTTTCAAGGAGCCCATTTCTAAAGAACTCCATAGTTAAGCGTGCTCAGCTTGGAGTAATACTAGGATGGGTGACCAGTCGGGAAGTTTATCCTGGCTTGCACATGACTGAGGAAAAAGTGCACAATTATATATCTTTATGGTGCTTAGAAACTACAAAAATTCTGTAATGTAGAGGTTTGGATCCTCTAGTGGTGTCCCTCCAAATGCATTCAGATGTAGCAATTGTATGATGGATGGGCTGATAGAAAACTCTTCTTACTCAAATTCTAAAATATTAATAGGCCCACTCATGTGCATTGCAGCTGTACCAAAGTAGTCCTTCAGAGGAAGGTCATCCTCCTTGACTAGTTCTTCATGTGGATCCAGAGGATTAGGTGGTTGTGGGGTAGATGGTGGTGGTGTATGTGGTATGGATGAAGGTGGTGGATATGAGGGTGTCAAAGAATGTGGTATGGGTGTTGGTGGTGTATATGATGGTGGTGAATTAGGTGTTAATGATGGTGGTGTGGATGAAGGATGTGTGGATGAGGGTGGTCCATATGAAGGTGATGTGGATGAAGGTGACATGGGTGAATTTCGTTTGGATGATGGTGACATGGATGATGGTTGTGTGGGTTGTGATTCATCCATATATGTTTGGGTTTCACTCCTTCTTGATGCATGAGGGCTCCAAATAATGAGTTCATTTTCTGAATGTAGAGATATGCACGGTTCAAGGATCTTTTTATGAACACCCCATATGCTCCTGCAAATAAAAAAGGTGAGTGAGATACAAAAACAAACATGGAAGATACAAAAAATTATGATGATCATGATGAATTATGATTTATGGATATGATGGTGGATATGAAGGTTGTGATCTAGTCTCATTTACATATCAACAACTCTTACTCTAACATGAATATTGATGCTCCCCGACAACGATGCCAAAAACTTGTTGGTTTGTTACACTAACGAGTTTCAATCATAAGAATGATCTTTTACTCAACTAGATATTTCCCGCAAGTATGCGAGAGTAGTTGTAGTCGAGGTCAAACACAAGGAGTGTTGGTTAGCTAGTCTCAAGAGTTATTATTTTCAATAATCTAGATCGTTGTACACAAGATGATTGGATTAGAATAACTAAATTATAGATTTAAAACAAAATAGTAAGTTATCACTTAAGAAAGGTTAAGATTCAGATTTAGGAGAATCCTAGACTTGAGATTTCACTATCACATCATAGCTTATATTAAAATACAAATTTAAACATGTTAATTAACTTGCAAAGGAGGTTTGTAGTCATCACTCACCTCCCGGTGAAGTGATGACGATTCTAACTCCATACATCACTCTTGTGTATGTATTTCATTTCAAATCACAAAACCTTGCTCCTCAACTTATACCCAGCCACTCTCGCGGTCAAGGACAAGTTTCCAAAAGAGTAACTCCATACTCTCAAAGAGATCTTCTCAGATTATGAAAGAAAGCATAAAACATGCAAGTATGATGGCCAATCACACAAACAAGTATTTTAGATCTAAAACAACTCTTGGAACATGCAAGCAACTAATTTTTAGTACGCAATTCATATGTTCATACAAGCTATGACATGGGAGTTACTCTCCCATGTCCATGATTTGGTTTCTACTCATCCATGGCTAGAGAAAGAAGGTACAAGCATCAGAAAACATCAAAGGACATGGTAAAAGAGTAGAAAGAACTAGTATGTCTGTGAGAAGTAGTTAAACAAAGAAGAACTCTGGCTAGAAGTCAAGCTCTGTCCTTGCTTGCTGCACTTTCTCCAGATTTCTTCAATCCCAAGCGGATAGAAGAGGAAGAAGAAGATCCTTGCTGCAAATAGTGAAGAAGACAGAAGAAGAAGAGGGTTCTCTCTTGAGTAACCACCTCCTATCTTCCTTGGTCTCCACCAACTTCTTCTTGCTCTTCCTTCCTTGAGTTGCACTCCAAAAGGTCCCAAATAGTCCGTGATAACTATCCCAAGACGAGTTGGGGTCATATATATAAGTGTGAGACAGTTAAATTCAAGTTTGAGTGAAATCTATAGGTCACACGATGTGTCTTTTATAAGACACGATGTGTCTTATGCATTAATTGAAGTTTGGATCGAATTCTGGGAGGTTACATGATGTGTAAGAGGAAGAAGAAGATCCTTCTTGCAAATAGTGAAGAAGACGGAATAAGAAGAGGGTTCACTCTCAAGTAACCACCTCCTATCTCCCTTGGTCTCCTCCAACTTCTCCTTGCTCTTCCTTCCTTGAGTCCAGATCCAAAAGGTCCCAAATAGTCCGTGATGACTATCCCAAGACGAGTTGGGGTCGTATATATAAGTGTGAGGAAGTTAAATTCGTGTTTGAGTAAAATCTATAGGTCACACGATGTGTATTTTATAAGACACGACGTGTATAAGAAATAACTAAAGTTTGGATCAAGTTCTAGGAGGTTACACGACGTGTCTTTAATAATTCACAATGTGTGTTTAATAAGACATAGCATATCTTTTATAAAACATGGCATGTTGTTGCAAATCTGGAGTTCTACATTCAATTTTTGGGCTGAGACACGGGGTGTCTTTAATAAGACACATCGTGTCTTTAATAGACACGGGGTGTCTTTATCAATTTTAGCAACATTGATTTTCTAAAAGTTTAGATGATTGGGGAATGTCTTTATGGAGGTTATAATGGTGTTTTATCCTTGTTTGGATACCAAATTGTTGTACCTACAAACCAAACCATAGAGCAAGTAAATACAAAAATAAAGATGGAAAATCTATCATGATTAAGAGTGATTATTGGGTTAAAATGATTGGGAATTGCAGCCAAAAGTGGTCCAAAAGATGATATAAAATACACACATCATCCCCTCAAATGTAACTCGAGGTTTACCAATTACAATATAATATGTTAATAGGATTAGGATAGTTTTATTTACAATTATTGTAAAGAGGACGTGTTGCACCAGAAGACCCGACCGATTCAGGCGACGAACCGATTGGTTGGAGGACCGAGGAGGCTGATGATAAGAAGGATCAAATGATCGACTGGTGGCCCAACTGAATAGCTGGAGGAGTCTAGACGTCTCAAGGACCAGAGACTAGAATGACCGATTCATGAGACCAACCGACTGACAAGGAGGCCAACTGATCGGTTCAAGGCATGACCTGATCAACAAGGACTGGTTCCAACACAGATTAGCATAAATAATAGGTCACTACATATGATGTGGACCTTAGGTGATAGTAGTTCCTTGTCACTCCCTGGAATTACAATCGGATGTCCATAACCATTGCTTATGTTTACTATTGCATGTATTCATTATGGTTAGCATGTATATGATATGTACTATAAGTATGTGGTGATTGGATATGTATACATATATAAATATAAATCCATCAATACAATATTAAGTCATAGATGCTTTCCATAAGAAACGCACATGAAAAATTTGATCAACTAAGCATAGATTATGCCAAAGCATGGTGCGTTGTCCATCTCATGGAAGTGCGAGCATAGATATGTAGATCTGCCAAGCAGAGTGCATATTCTATCGTATTGGCTTTTGGTTCAAGCTTAAATAGTTGATCATAATGAGATTAAGTACCAAGAGCATGAAGATGGATTGTGACAAAGAGTTGTGCACATAGGGGTGTAAACGGTGTAGGTATGGCGTAGGTCTGGCCATACCCATACCCATACCCATCTAATGTAGCGGGTCTGGTTCTGGTTCTAGACCTATATAATACAAAACCTAGACTCGAACCATCCCCATACCGCAATAATAGCGGGTATGCAGTGTGGGTATGTAGGTAAGTGGTTCTATAAAACATCATATTGTTTATGTAAGAAAAATGACTATGTTCTATATATTTCAATATAAAAATATATTGTTATTATATAGTATCTTAACATGCAATGGTTATATTACATAATGCTATATTTTATACATTAACATTAATTGGTTTAATTGTTTACATATTTGTAGTCATCATCATAACATTTAACTTATGTAGAAAGTATTGTAAACTAATAGATATTATGATTTTAAGTTTACATATGATGTTCATTATCGTAACTAAGATAGTTAATTCTTAATTATATGACTAGTCTCAACCTTATTGTGGTTAGAGTAGGATATAATCTCAAGAATTATATTAGTTAGACTAGTAAAGTATGATATATAAAACATATTATTCAAGTGGTTACTTATGTATAGAGGGTACACAGGTCTAGTGGGTTTGGGTCCAAGCATACCCATTATTGGTCTTGCTTATATGTAGGTCCAAGGGTATATGGGTCCAAGGGTATGTGGGTATAAACAATTAGACCGTGATGAGTTTTTTAAGGTCTGGATTTGCAGGTCCTATACGGGTCCAAGGGTAGCAGGTATAAAAAATTAGACCCGTGATGGGTATTTTTAAGGGTTTAGATTTGCGGGTCCATGGGTTTATCCGTACCCATTTATAGCCCTATGTGCACACCATCTATCCAAGAGTTGCATCTAGATGCAATTGGAAAAAGTTGCCTACCTAGTCAAGTTGTGGGCGATCAGCCAAAGATGACTTGTGATTTGATAACCACCTATTTTGGACGATTATCTTAGTCTTTTCCTTTAGTTTTCCATACTCTTTCTAATCTAAAACTATACATAATCCCAATTTTACCCTTTTTCTGTAAATATAACATCAGACTAACTTTTCCCTTTCATATGTGCAGAAAAACACAAAAAAATCACAAAAGAATAACTCAACCTCAAGACCGCATGGATTCAAACGGTCCCAAGACCGCATGTAGCCAATCAGTATCGAGACCGCATGGAGTCAAACGGTCCCAAGACCGCAAGAAGCCAAACGGTCCCGAGACCGCATGGAGTTCAAACGGTCTCAAGACCGCATGAAGCCAACTGGTCCCGAGACCGCATGAAGCCAACCGGTCCCGAGACCGCATGGAGTTCAAACGGTCTCAAGACCGCATGAAGCCAACCGGTCCCAAGATCGCATGGAGTTCAAACGGTCCCGAGACCGCATGAGTTCAAACGGTCTCAAGACCGCATGAAGCCAACCGGTCCCGAGACCGCATGAAGCCAACCGGTCCCGAGACCGCATGGAGTTCAAACGGTCTCAAGACCGCATGAAGTCAACCGGTCCCGAGACCGCATGGAGTCCCAACGGTCCCGAGACCGCATGAAGTCAAACGGTCCCGAGACCGCATGAAGCCAAACGGTCTTGAGACCCAAACGGTCTGAGGTCCAAACGGTCTTGAGGTCCAAACGGTCTCAAGGTCCAAACGGTCTTGAGGCCCAAACGGTGTTGTGATCCAAACGGTCTTGAGGCCCAAACGGTCTTGAGATCCAAACAGTCTTGAGGTCCAAACGACCTCCAAACCGTTTGGACTTCACTTAAGGCCTATAAATAAGACCCTAAGGGTCCTCCACCGGGGGGAGCTTTTCAGACGTCAAAAGGCTGCCTCAATCATTCCAGAGCTCTTGCTACTTCCATCCTCTGCCCTGGGGCTGCCGGTCTGAGACCCTTACTCCATCTTGAAGCTGCTTCCTCCTTCTTCGCCAAAGAAGGTGGGAAGGGGATATCTCATCATCGTGCACCTTTGAAGATTGGTGGATCGTTTCTCTCTCTCTCCAAGGGTTGACCTTCCTCTCTCCTTCATGGGGATGATGCTCTCTCTCCCTTCTTGCCTCCTTTTTCCTAGTCATGAGCGAGTAGTCTCTCTCATTAGGGTGTGGGGAGTAGCCCCGCTACTCATGTTTTCATATAATGTAAATGTAATCCATGACTTGTAATATAGAGTTCTTATCTTTTCAGTTCGACATCAAACGATTTATGAATGCATGTTGCTTGATCTCCAACTTGTGTTATCCTTTATCTTTTAGTATGAATTGTCTACGTTTGTACTATTAGATTCAAAACTTGTTTGTATGTTGGTTCTTGGTGCATGTATCCACCATGCATGTGTTTCAGTATCTAGAAGTGTATCTCAAGAAGTGGAGTAAACTCATTATCATCCGTTGCACTTTCATACTATGAAATGGAATCATTTGACGTATGGAAGTGCAACCTTGGTATGTCGAGGAACACACTTTGCGAAGGGAATGATGCAAAGTAATGTGACCATTTGTTCGGGAATGGCTGGCGTTGCAACATTCCCACACTTTTCATAGTTCGCTCTCCGAAAGGAAGCTAAGCCTACAAAGATACTAACTGACTAGACTCTTTTGCAGGTTATGTTTTTGCTTTGCATGTGTTGATCCATGTGTAGTGGCGGCGAAAAACCGATCACACCCTAGTGATCTTTTATCATAGTTTAACTCTTTGGATTTACTTGCTTTCTTTACTTTACTCGCACTTAGCTTAAAAACAACCAAATCACCCTTTTGATCTAAATGCCAACTATTGAGTGATTAAGTGAAGTTCCAATGTTTTCCATCTTGTTGGCAACAACAAGACCGTTGCCTCGAGGATTCGACCCTTAACTATACTACGATAAGACTTCCACGTATCCTAGCATACGTGGGTGGAGTTCTCTATCTAGTATAAGCAAGGCTAAACTTAAAGACTCACCATCTTTAGGATTTTTAGTGGTGCACGCAATTCCACGTGAGTGGAAGCTCCATCAAAAGTTGGCGCCGTTGCCGGGGACAATGGAACGTTGTAATTTCACTTAGTACCTTTCTAGTTGGTTAGGATTTTACATTTCCTTTTTAATCATAACTTTATATCTTCTTGAAACTATCATATCTTTGTCATTATCTAAAGGTGTTTTCTTTTCTCTACTTAGGTAGAAATCGTGTATGCAACCTGCGCATAACCTCGGATTCTCCCATGATCCAGAGTTTGACTTTGAGGTAGAGAGAAGCTTCCACCTCCGCATTCGACTCAATCGCCAAAGGGCCAGGAAAATGGCTGAAGATAAACGCCAGGCTGCTTTGGTAATGGAGAGAGTCAACGCCGCCATCGTCGCTCAAAGGGCACAACTCATTGCTGAAACTCATGCCTAAATCCAAGCGGAGATTCGTGCGGAAGAGCAAGCTCGTATCAGAGCTGAAACCGAGGCAGCAACCCAAGCTGCTCAGTTGGAGTTAAGAAACAAACAACTAAGGGACTACGCTATCCCAAAGAACTTTGAGGATAACCACCCGGTCTGACCTCCGATTATTAATATCCCCAACTTTGAGATTCAGACCCAGTGGATCGAGATCATGCAAGGCATATCTTTCTCCGGAGGTTCTGGAGATGATTGCATGGATCAGTTAAAAAGATTTAAGGCGTTGTGCCGCCTGGTTCCACAAGCTGGTGTCGCTTATGATGCGATAATGCTTCATCTGTTCCGTTTCACCCTATCTGGGACGGCCTTGAGTTGGTATAACTCACTTGAAAGAGAACCAATAATAACTACATGGGCTGCTCTTGAGGAAAAGTTCTTAGAGAAGTTCTTTCCACCCTCACTGACCTATGAAATCAGAGGGCAGATCAATCACTTTTCTCAGCTGCCTGGAGAAACCCTTGTTGAGGCATGGGAGAGATTTAAAGAACTTCTGCGTAAATGCCCTCATCATGGAATCTCCCAAAATCAACTGATAGAAACCTTCTACCGGGGAGTAAGTGATGATATTAAATAGTTCTTAGATTTCTCTTCTGGAGGAAACTTCATGAGGAAAAATTACGAGGACGCATGGAAGATTGTTACTCTCGGAGCTGAAAACTAGTCCAATTGGGGACGGTCAGCCAGTAAAGGTGTCCTCAAAGTTTTCAAAGCTGAAGAATCAATAGAGATGAAAGAAATAGTTGAAGTCCTGAAAACCATAGTTCATAAACAGTAAGCTCTCGAGACTTCTCTCAGAGAGATTGATAAGAAGAAGACTCCTATAATTCAACAAGTCAAGGCCGGCATAGGATCCTGTGAGGCTTGTCATGCTTCTGATCATCCGACTCTTTCCTGTAGTATGTTATATAATGTGATGATGGATCTTCATCCACCACCAAAACCATATGAACCCATCACTGATCAAGCTGAAGATCAGATTCCAGAACAAGTCAACTCCATCCACACTATTCCTGGACAAGTCTACTACAATCCCAATCAACCGAGGAATCACCCTGGATTCCAATATGGGAAACCTTCTGGAACCGCGAATCCACAACATCAAACACAGGGGGGATCTGCTAGTAGACTACTGCCTGGATTCCCAAACAACTTCAACCAAAATCAAGGGAATTCTAGAAGCAACTTCCCTAGGACTAACTACCCTAGAAACCAATCAGCCTACTACCAGTACGATCATCTTCCACTCCATCCAAAACTGCATACTCAACAACCTCATCTGGCATTACCACCCCACCAATCTCAACAAACCCAACAACCAATTCCTCCGAAAAATGCCCCTGCCCAACCAAAAGACGAAATATCCTTGATCAGGCAGATGTTACAATCACAGCAAATGATGCTTGCTAACCAGCAGGCTCAGCAGAAAGCAGTAGAAGCCCAGCTTGCTCAGATCGTTGCACAATTAAAGCCCCCAGCAGGTACGTTGAAGATGCGGTCGTATAGTTTTACATTAGAAAGAGTATGGAAAACTAAAGGAAAAGACTAAGATAATCGTCCAAAATAGGAGGTTATCACCAATTTTTGATACGTGGAAGTCTTATCGTAGTATAGTTAAGGGTCATAAACCATAGTTCATAAACTAAAGGAAGATGCATCAGACAGTCTTGAGTTTTAGTACCAAACGGTCTCCATCAAAAATTGGCGGAAAGCCATTTGACTTCATGCGGTCTTGGGACCGTTGGGACTCCATGCCGTCTCGGGACCGGTTGACTTCATGCGGTCTTGAGACTGTTTGAACTCCATGCGGTCTCGGGACCGGTTGGCTTCATGCGGTCTCAGGACCGGTTGGCTTCATGCGGTCTTGAGACCGTTTGAACTCATGCGGTCTCGGGACCGTTTGAACTCCATGCAATCTTGGGACCGGTTGGCTTCATGCGGTCTTGAGACCGTTTGAACTCCATGCGGTCTCGGGACCGGTTGGCTTCATGCGGTCTCGGGACCGGTTGGCTTCATGCGGTCTTGAGACCGTTTGAACTCCATGCGGTCTCAGGACCATTTGTCTTCGTGCGGTCTTGGGACCGTTTGACTCCATGTGGTCTCGAGACCGATTGGCTTCATGTGGTCTTGGGACCGTTTGAATCCATGCGGTCTTGAGGTTGAGTTATTCCTTTGTGATTTTTTTGTGTTTTTCTGCATATATGAAAGGGAAAAGTTAGTCTAATGTTATATTTACGGAAAAAGGGTAAAATTGGTATTATGTATAGTTATAGATTAGAAAGAGTATGGAAAACTAAAGGAAAATACTAAGATAATCGTCCAAAATAGGAGGTTATCACCAATTTTTGATACGTGGAAGTCTTATCGTAGTATAGTTAAGGGTCATAAACCATAGTTCATAAACCAATTTTTGATGGAAGAAATAGCTGGAAACCAAGGAGCCCTCCAACGTGAGTGGAAGCTGCATCTGGGCAACCCTCCAAGAAACGGGCAAGGAAACAAGTTCGACCTGCCTCGGCCATGGATCAACCCTTTGCAAAACCCACCACCACCATTCCCGCTACTACCACCACCATCCCTGTTACCATCCCGACTTTCACTCCCATCACCACCACTACACCACCACCAGAAAACCTCTTCATCCAAACCAACATCTACACTGACAAAATACTAAAACCCACCAATTATGTTTGCTCCAGCATTTTGCTTAAGATGGGGATATACGACTGCATCTTCAACGTGCTAGAAAAAGCCAACCTCGCCAGGTTGTGCCTAGTACCTGAAGTATCTTACTCTGAACCCACTACAGAGTTTTTCACTTTTCTGACCAAGGAGCCCGTCGACATCATGGAAAGGTCACGGGACGGAGGTGACAGAAGGCTTGTCACCCAAATCTTCGGCAGCAAGGTTGTCCTGACGGAATATATGCTGAACACAATCTTCATTGACAACCAGGACCAGCTGTGGAAAGCCATGGAGGTGGGGACCGAACATTCAGAGTTCAACAGACACAAATTCTAGAAAACTCTAACCGGGATCCCCACCTATGACGCGAAGACATGCAAAGCGTCAAATATCCACTTTGGCTTTGTGCGCACCCTGCACAAAATTATCGCCGGCGCACTCTTCCCCAGGACAGAAGGGGGAAACGTTACAATTTCAGATCTTTTCATTCTCTGGTCTACTCTTAACGAGAGGCCGGTCAATATCGGACGACAACTGATCCAGAAACTATCAACCTCCAGCCTGGGGAAAGAGATCTGCATGGGAGGGCATGTCACATCCATTATCAAATATCTCAAGATGGACAGACCCCTACCCCGCTGCACGCAACTAAAGGGCGACATCCTTACCAATGAACAAACCCTGAAGAACTCCTTCATCATCAAGGAAAAGGATGGGAAATTACACTACGTCTTCTGCCCGATGGTTAAGTCTTCCAGAACACTTATCCCGCTTCCGGAGCTAGCAAATTATGACACCAAATAGCTCCTCTTCTCGGACGAGGAGCTTTCAAAAATACTAGCTTCGGTTAAATTAACCGAAAAGAAAGCTACAGCGGAACAAACGGAGCTGAGCATCTCAGCCCCGGCAGCTCGACCAACAAAAATACCTGTCAAACGACCTTCCAGAAGGAAGTTGCAGGCACAACAACTGTCAGGGACACCAACATCTAAACCAAATCCTGAGGCCGAGATCCTCCATGAAGAAATCTTAACCTCCTCGTCAATCGACTCTTTCATTCAGAGTCTACATGAGCAGCTAACCGCTACCACCACTCCACCCTCCACCATTCCAACATCTACCACTCCTTTCTTACACATCCCATCCACGCAACCATTCACATCCACTTCATCACCCCTATTTCCTTCGGGCTTCCCTTTCTCCACCCCTATGCCCGACTTTACCACCTTCCCTTTCACCTCTGCAGTTTCCACCCCATCACTATCTCTGCCACTGCTTTCACCACAAATTCCACCACTTTTCACACCCCCACCACCCCGACACCGCTGGTGACTTCATCCACAATTACTACGTAGATCGGGGCATCATCAGTGTCTCTTCCGCAAGACACTAACCCCATCCCACGCAGACCCCAGCCATCCCACCCTTCCGCTCCTGGGGTCCCTTTTGCCAATATCGGTGAGGAATTTGGCCGTCAATTCGATGCTGTCCGAAACCTCCTCACCAATCCTTATAATATATTAAATTCTATTTTTTCTTGTGTGTAGGGTTTATCACGACAGGTGGCCACGATCGACAAACAACACTGAGCCTTGCCCACCATCCTCCAAGGCTTCCAGCAATGACAAGATGAGGTGGCTAAGCAAGTTGAGCACATCAACAGCCACTATAACACCTTGCCGGACCTGGTCCTTGGAGCGAAGCGTCAGTAGGAAGCAACGGCGAAGCAAGTCGATGAGATCTCCATGCAGACCCAACCTCAGCCAGAGACTCTCCGTGAGCTCCAGCAACAACAAGAAGTTCTGAGCACACGCTTGGACACCATCAACAACACACTCACTCAGCTACAACATCGCCAAGAGGAGTCCAATAATGATGAAATCAAGCAGTTACGTGCTCAAGTTACGAATCTTACAACACGTCTCCTCTCCGCCGAAGGCAGATATACCGACCTCAAAGAATCCCATGATGCACTGCTCGAAACACACCAACATCTGCAAGTGGCCTTCGACGAGTTACAAGCCACCCATCGGCAGTGCAAAACGTCCGCAAGTAAAAAGCAAGCAGACAAGGCTGCGGACGATAAGGATGGTGATGACGACGAAGAAGACGACTCCGACTCATCTGCTGATTCAAACAAAGATAACACCTCTTCTGGTGATAAACATGATGATGGAGAGGACCCTAGAAATGCAGCAGAAGCTTCTCACAGAGGTTCCGACAAAGGTCACCACGACAGTGACACTCACCCCAAGTCCCCACATAAAGATAATGTCAACATGTCATACGGGGACCAATTCTTTGATTACTCCGCGTTGGGATCCATCGGGGAAGCAGCCAAAGATGCGGCCTACGCTGACCTCCAACAATGCATACTAGGAACTAGCGCTAGCCCACCAAAAACAACTGCTCCACCTCTCTCCACACCTTCCCCCTTGGATGAGGGCGAGGAAGAATGAGTAAGTTTAGACACCGATGAAGACCTCGATTCTGCCTCCGACTCGGACGACGACCTATCAAGCTATGAACAGGCCTTCGAACAACCTACTTCTCCCCTCCACAAGAACTTCCCCCGCCGCCACCTTTGCCACACAAAATGCATGACCTGGATATGGCGGCCATCTCCACTTTAGATGCTCAGGACATTTTTATACTGAACACTATAGTGGACGATGCAAAGGTGGGGGAAGACATAATTTATCATAATACAAAAACTAGGTGTAAGATGACACGTGAAGATTTCCGCAGCATCCTCCGACCCCGGTCCACGATGCCTATGGCGATCTTCCATGTCCTCCGCACCAATTGTATAGAAATGTATAGAAGTTCTAAGAGGCAGCAACCTATTTTTAACGCCTCGCCTGCTCTGTCTATTGGCCTTTTATACAAAGACATAAGAGCAAAGTCGATCGAGCGGCTGCGTGCTGGTTTAGCACGTCAGGCACGTTATCTTACCGTGCCCTTCCAAGTTTTGGACCACTGGCTTTTTATGATCATGGATACCGAGGTTCGGGATGCCAAAGTATTTAATTTCTGCAGCGCCGAGCTCCCAGCCGGCACAATAAACTTCGTTGGTGAAGTAGCAGGAGAAGCCAGGTGTATCCCCTTTCAGCTGCTTAAACTAATTTGGGCCGCACGCCCATCTCTTCGCCAAGATTGGAGTCAACCTTAGTTCAAAATCATAAACCCTCAAGTTCAGGCCGCTGAGGGATCTGGGGATTGCACTTTCTGCACCATACGTCACATCCAAGCGCTGAACCAAGAAATCCCATTTACTGATCTAGTTGCTGAAGATTTCCATTCCTTGCGCGGGCGTTATGCCATGGAGCTCATCTGTGATTGGCGGTTCTTCAAGGACCCAACTATGGCACCAGATGATGTTCCTCGCTGCCTCTTCTCAGCTATCCAGCGACCGCAGCGGCGACCCTTCCGACAAACTCTGAATGAGTTAGAAAAGACCAATATGACAGTCGCCGACACCGAGCATGCTACAAGCAATATCGATCCTCTGTCTGCCATCAAACCAACCTTTCCTGATTTCGACCGCGATGCTTGCAAAGGTCTTTCCGACCTCGAGTTGCGTCTCATTATGCAGCGGCTCTCAGCCGACAAAGATGGGCTCGTATTCATGTCTAGAGACATTCTTGTAATGGCTGACACACTACGAGAGACTTTACAAATCAAAAGATCGCTCTCTGTAAGCTTAATGGCCGCCTATCAGTTTCTACTCGGCCAAAATAACCCAACAACATACATGGCGTCCCCATATATGAAAGATGATCTTCTAAAGCTTAAGAACTTCAGCACAACTGACGAGTTGATCTCCTATCTCTAGCACACAACGCCGACGTTCATCATGTTCCCTTTCCTCTTGCATGAGCATTGGAGGCTCCTGGCAACAAATCTTCCAGAAGGAACAACCACAATATATAACAGTTCCGACAGCCAGTACAACGCACGAAAAATAAACTACGTCATGACACCGAAGATGTCAACAGAAGTAGTGGCAAAGGAGTGTGCCGATAAGTTAATCGACTTTCTGAGTCAGCACACAAGGGTGTATGACAAAGAGCATCTCCACCGCCCTACCTTCTGCCAGAAATGCCCCCAGATAATCCTCCAATCGAATGACTGTGGCTTCCATGTCCTCTACTGGATGTACACCATCATCGTTCTCCAAAGACCAGTAGAGGAGATGACTGACGTGGATTACCATGCTCTACGAGGACAGTTCGCATCCAACCTACTGCATTCACCGGGGGCAAATGCAGATTTACCTTAGCCTGCAGCCCTTGTCCTAATTACTTCTCAAACTATCACTTTGACACTCTGAGGACAGAGTGAGTGATAAGTTAGGGGGGTACATTAGACAAGGGCGAGGTATCACTTTTTCTTCATCATCCCTCTTCCTTCTTTTCTTTTCTCAGTTTACACATTTTTCCTTTTTAACTTACTTCTTAATTAACCTAATCACCCTCACTTAACACTAGAATCATGTTAGTCCCCTAAAGTAAATAACACTTAGACATTTAATGGCGATTTAATAATGTCACTCCACTATCAATTTTTATGTTTTTACTTCAATTCTTTATCTGACTCTCCACAGGTCAAAATCAAGGTAGACATAAGCCAAGCTCTCAAGGACGAGAAGGGAATCAGGCAACTTCCAAATCAAGAAGTTCTGCAAGTGGACCACAAACCAAATAAGTGCATGTTGAAAAACCTTAAGAATAGCTTTCCTCTCTTCAAAATCAAAGAGGCTTGGCCGCCCAAAATAAATTCCCAAACAAAACCCCAAAACCCAAGCCTGCGAGTTATTGAATAAAAGCCAGAGAGATGAATAAAATTATGAGAGTTGTGCCATGAATAAGGATCTATATAAAGAACCAATGAAGGTTTCATCCGGCCGGCACATTCTGCTGCCCTCACAAAGGCAGATGTGTCGTGCCCGGTAGTGGAACCCTAAGGTATCTAAATATATGAAAGGCTCATAAAGGACTCACCCGGCCGGTACATTCAGCTGCCCTCATAAAGGCAGATGTGTCGTGCCCGGTAGTGAGATCCTAAAAAGCATAGACTGCCCCTCCCCCACTTGAAGGGGGAGCTACACTTCAAGCCTTTAGCCAACCCTCATACCCTCTCTAGCTTCTAGTAGGTCTTTCAAAGAGGTATAAAGTTGATTAGAGTCAACAACATGCACAAAATAAAGGTGGTCCCAATGCAAACTACGAGATACGGAAGAACCTGAGACCCGAGCAACTCTCGAAACCTGAAAGAGACAAGGAAAGCAATAAGCCTTGATATGACCCGAGGGGAACTCAGGTTAAGAATTGAAACAAGAGTATGGAAATCCTAACTAAATAAAATCACCGCGCCATTACATGTCTGAGCTCTATCTAACTTGAGGACAAGCTAGACTCTAAGTTAAGGGGGTGATAACCTCCTATTTTGGACGATTATCTTAGTATTTTCCTTTAGTTTTCCATACTCTTTCTAATCTAAAAGTATACATAATCCCAATTTTACCCTTTTTCTGTAAATATAACATCAGACTAACTTTTCCCTTTCATATATGCAGAAAAACACAAAAAAAATCACAAAAGAATAACTCAACCTCAAGACCGCATGGATTCAAATGGTCCCAAGACCGCATGAAGCCAATCGGTCTCGAGACCGCATGGAGTCAAACGTTCCCAAGACCGCACGAAGCCAAACGGTCCCGAGACCGCATGGAGTTCAAACGGTCTCAAGACCGCATGAAGCCAACCGGTCCCGAGACCGCATGAAGCCAACCGGTCCCAAGACCGCATGAAGCCAATCGGTCTCGAGACCGCATGGAGTCAAACGGTCCCAAGACCGCACGAAGCGAAATGGTCCCAAGACCGCATGGAGTTCAAATGGTCTCAAGACCGCATGAAGCCAACCGGTCCCGAGACCGCATGAAGCCAACCGGTCCCGAGGCCGCATGAAGCCAACCGGTCCCGAGACCACATGGAGTTCAAACAGTCTCAAGACCGCATGAAGTCAAACGGTCCCGAGACCGCATGAAGCCAAATGGTCTTGAGGCCCAAACGGTCTCGAGATCCAAACGGTCTTGAAGTCCAAACGGTCTCAAGATCCAAACGGTCTTGAGGTCCAAACGGTCTTGAGGTCCAAATGGTCTTGAGGTCCAAACGGTGTCAAGGTCCAAATGGTCTTGAGGCCCAAACGGTCTTGAGATCCAAACGGTCTTGAGGTCCAAACGGCCTCCAAACCGTTTGGACTTCACTTAAGGCCTATAAATAAGACGCTAAGGGACCTCCACCGGGGGGAGTTTTTCAGACGTCAAAAGGCTGCCTCAATCGTTCCAGAGCTCTTGCTACTTCCATCCTCTGCCCTAGGGCTGCCAGTCTGAGACCCTTACTCCATCTTGAAGCAGCTTCCTCCTTCTTCACCAAAGAAGGTTAGAAGGGGAGATCTCATCATCGTGCAACCTTTGAAGATCGTTGGATCATTGCTCTCTCTCTCCAAGGGGTTGACCTTCCTCTCTCCTTCATGGGGATGATGCTCTCTCTCTCCCTTCTTACCTCCTTCTTTGTCCTAGTCCTGAGAGAGTAGTCTCTCTCACTAGGGTGTGGGGAGTAGCCCCGCTACCCATGTTTTCATATCATGTAAATGTAATCCATGACTTGTAATATAGAGTTCTTATCTTTTCAGTTCGACATCAAACGATTTATGAATGCATGTTGCTTGATCTCCAACTTGTGTTATCCTTTATCTTTTAGTATGAATTGTCTACGTTTGTACTATTAGATTTGAAACTCGTTTGTATGTTGGTTCTTGGTGCATGTATCCACCATGCATCTGTTTCGCTATCTAGAAGTGTATCTCAAGAAGTGGAGTAAACTCACTATCATCCGTTGCACTTTCATACTATGAAATGGAATCAGTTGACGTATGGAAGTGCAACCTTGGTATGTCGAGGAACACACTTTGCGAAGGGAATGAAGAAAAGTAATGTGACCATTTGTTCGGGAATGGCTGGCGTTGCAACATTCCCACACTTTTCGTAGTTACCTCTCTGAAAGGAAGCTAAGCCTACAAAGATACTAACTGACTAGACTCTTTTGTAGGTTATGTTTTTGCTTTGCATGTGTTGATCCATGTGTAGTGGAGGTGAAAAACCGATCACACCCTAGTGATCTTTTATCATAGTTTAACTCTTTGGATTTACTTGCTTTCTTTACTTTACTCGCACTTAGCTTAAAAACAACCAAATGACCCTTTTGATCTAAATGCCAACTATTGAGTGATTAAGTGAAGTTCCAACGTTTTCCATCTTGTTGGCAACAACAAGACCGTTGTCTCGAGGATTTGACCCTTAACTATACTACGATAAGACTTCCACGTATCCTAGCATACGTGGGTGGAGTTCTCTATCTAGTATAAGCAAGGCTAAACTTAAAGACTCACCATCTTTAGTATTTTTAGTGGTGCACGCAATTCCACGTGAGTGGAAGCTCCATCAAAAATTGGTGATAACCTCCTATTTTGGACGATTATCTTAGTCTTTTCCTTTAGTTTTCCATACTCTTTCTAATCTAAACCTATACATAATCCCAATTTTACCCTTTTTCTATAAATATAACATCAGACTAACTTTTCCCTTTCATATATGCAGAAAAACACAAAAAAATCACAAAAGAATAACTCAACCTCAAGACCGCATGGATTCAAACGGTCCCAAGACCGCATGAAGCCAATCGGTCTCGACACCGCATTGAGTCAAATGGTCCCAAGACCACACGAAGCAAAACGGTCCTGAAACCGCATGGAGTTAAAATGGTCTCAAGACCGCATGTAGCCAACCGGTCCCGAGACCGCATGAAGCCAACCAGTCCCGAGACCGCATGGAGTTCAAACGGTCTCAAGACCGCATGAAGTCAAAGGGTCCCAAGACCGCATGAAGCCAAATGGTCTTGAGGCCCAAACGGTCTCGAGATCCAAACGGTCTTGAAGTCCAAACGGTCTCAAGATCCAAATGGTCTTGAGACCCAAACGGTCTTGAGGTCCAAACGGTCTTGAGGTCCAAACGGTCTTGAGGTCCAAACGGTCTTGAGATCCAAACGGTCTTGAGGTCCAAATGGCCTCCAAACCGTTTGGACTTCACTTAAGGCCTATAAATAAGACCCTAAGGGTCCTCCACCGGGGGGAGTTTTTCAGACATCAAAAGGTTGCCTCAATCGTTCCAGAGCTCTTGCTACTTCCATCCTCCGCCCTGGGGCTGCCGGTCTAAGACCCTTACTCCATCTTGAAGTTGCTACCTCCTTCTTCGCCAAAGAAGGTGGGAAGGGGAGATCTCATCATCGTGCAACCTTTAAAGATTGGTGGATCGTTTCTCTCTCTCTCCAAGGGGTTGATCTTCCTCTCTCCTTCATGGGGATGATTCTCTCTCTCTCCCTTCTTGCCTCCTTCTTTGTCCTAGTCATGAGAGAGTAGTCTCTCTCACTAGGGTGCGGGGAGTAGCCCCGCTACCCATGTTTTCATATCATGTAAATGTAATCCATGACTTGTAATATAGAGTTCTTATCTTTTCAGTTCGACATCAAATGATTTATGAATGCATGTTGCTTGATCTCCAACTTGTGTTATCCTTTATCTTTTAGTATGAATTGTCTACGTTTGTACTATTAGATTCGAAACTCATTTGTATGTTGGTTCTTGGTGAATGTATCCACCATGCATCTGTTTCGGTATCTAGAAGTGTATCTCAAGAAGTGGAGTAAACTCACTATCATCTGTTGCACTTTAATACTATGAAACGGAATCAGTTGACGTATGGAGTTGTGTGATGGAGTGAGTTTTTCTTTATTTTCTCTCTCTCGTTATTTCTTTTATCAAGTTATTGTTGACAAAACTACCCTCAATTTAATCATTGCATGACTAAGCTTAAAATAACACTTGTGGCAAAAAGAAAGCAAACCCTAGTTTACTTGATATCCTAAACTAATGATTGAGACAAATGCTCAATTTAACTATCTACAGATCGAATTTTGCTACCAAATTTGTACACAAGGTACACTTTGACCTCACTAGCAAGCACCTAAAATTTGGTAACAATTGGGTCAACCAATTGGGAGTTATGCCCATTTTAATTTTGTGTATTATTCTCTTAATCATAAAGACTTGGACCAAGTTCGTATCATTTTAATTCAATTTAATCTGTCACGCTGGCTTCTAGGCTACCTTGGACGCGGCCCACTCACTGGGATTTAATCCCAGCCACCCGATTTAGGTGCACGCTAATCCATCCTTGATCCGAGGGCGAAGACCTCATCTTCTACCTCCGAAAGACCCGCTCTCCGCCTAACGCTGAACAACCGATCTTCCAACGATCCTCGCGCCCGAACCCCACCTCCTCCTCGCGAGATATTTGGAGGAAGTCTCCCTCTCACCCGGGCGAGCTCAACGGTGGTGACCACGTCACCTAACTCCCTCGGATCAGGGAGAACGGTTCCCCGCTTTCCCGCACCTCCCACTGGCGGCGGCAACCAATTTAGGGCTCCCCTTCCTAGCACCCCCCACGCCTATATAAAGAGCCCAGTAGCTCCGCCACCTTTCCTTTAGTCACGCTAGTACCTCAATTGCAACCGAGATCGCCCCTATCTCCCTCACCTCGAGCACCCCTGCTCACCTGCTTCCCGACCTCCCTCTCACTCTGGTGGATTCCTCCGTTCAATCGAGGACGATCACACCATCTCGGGATCCCGACGAGTCGAACGCCACCCCCAGTTGGTGTCGCGAAGGCCCAGAGCCTCGGGTCGACAAGCCGAGCAACCGAGCTCCAAGAGATCCACCGCCAGCGAGGTTGGAACCTGTTGAGGACTGAAGGAGGATCGGGAATACCTCAGCAACCTTCCACAGAGCTTTGTGACCACTTATCTCAGCCAGAGGGGCAGGTAAACCCAACTTTCCATTTTCTTCTTCGTTTAACCTGTAAACATGGAAATCGCGGTATCTTTCACCTCCGACGATGATCTGGAGCTCGTTGAGCTCGGAAGGATCCCGCAGAGTGAATGCAACCCTCTGCATTCCTCCAGGCTTAGCTCAACTCGAGCTAGCCACCCCTTCCCTCACCTCTGTGACCTCGCTGCTACTCGGGGGCGCGAGTTTAACAATCAACCCGGTAAAATTACCTATCTGCCCCGACCGTCGCGACGCGATACAAACCCCAAAAGGGGCATTCCTGTCCTTTACCCCCGCCTTTGACCCAGTTGACTACTACTGGCTCGCAGGTTAAGGAGAGGATCCGCGTAGCCGGATCCCTCTTCTGATCCGCGAGACCAGCGACCCTTTTTTTTCGTTTTATTTCCTAGAAATTCCCTGATTGGTCGATTTTCAATTAATTATAGAAAATAGTAGGATCATCAGAAAATAGCAAAACTATATATCTTTTTGACCAGAAAAGTGAGACCTATTCATATAAAATATGATCAGACCATGTTGATCATTCCTGTTCGAAAATGTAATCTAAACCCATTTTAATCAATGTTATATGATTATCTTTAGGATGATCTTAATCAAATATTGATATCTTTTATCCTGACATGAGTTAAATAACCCTGAATCTCGAAACCTTAATCCCATATGATCAATCTTCAAGAATCATATCTAGACTCTTGCATATGACTTTCTTATTTCAATACTTGTTGAAAACATCATATCAAACCCTAATCTTCTAAGATCTCTTTAAGAACCTGATTAATCAATCTCCTTTGGTCAACTCTGATCTCAAGGATCAGGAGTACCCTAATGATGACTCTAATGATCCCAATCCTATGATCTAAATCCTAAGGATCTAAACCCTAATGATCTAAACCCTAAAATTATAAGAAATGATAAAGATATTTTGTAACATAGGGTTACTCATATTTTAGGAGGATCTTCTCTCAACCCTTGATCTAGGAACCTGTGAGAACCTGATCTGCTAGAAGGTACATGGTCGTATAAGTATATGACTAGATTTCTGGTTGCATATGATATGTGTACCTTGAATGCTCATACTTGAATATTATTGCTTGTTTGATTAGTATGAGTTATACTTCGCCAAACCTAATGAAACATAAATGGTTAGGATGAGTTGTAGCTACTAGAGCACATAGCCTGGTGTGTATGTATGTTGCCTAACATGGATGTATGTTTTTCCTTGGCCCATGTTAGATGTATGATGATATTATGTTGCCCACACTAGATGTAAGTTAAGTGCAATATGTGTAGTACAACTGCATCAAAATGATTGTAATAAAAAGGATGTTTACCTGATTTTCACCTTAAGAAATGGTTTTATCTCTCCTTTCTACTTGTTCAAATATTTTTCCTTTATGCAACCTTATTAAATGTACCTTTTTCCACATACCAACCTTGCTGATGTTTTGTTCTCATATTTTCTAGGTGCAAGGAACAATTGACTACAAAATGAAATGCATGCTCAAAGTATCTGAAGGCACAAATAATAAACTTGGAGGATGTTATAGATAGATTATTTTCCTCTTATCTCGTTTCTTGTTAGATGTCAGTTTTATTCTTTCCTTAGTAATCTTGAGGATGATTGAAATCCCATGTAATAAAGTTAACTTTCTTTAGAACCATATTTCTCTCCATATGTAATGACTATACTATCTTTATGAATGAATATTTGTGTGGCTTTATCCGATGATGTGAACTAGATCTTGGCTTAATCTCTGTTTTAGTTGACTACCTTAATCGCTTATATTTTCCCTTTTGACATCTATAGATATGAGTGCACGCATATCTATGAATGTCACTATGGAAAGTATATAGAAATTGGGGGACGTCACAGTTGGTATCAGAGCCAATGTTCACACATCAAGTCACATGAACTTCATTCACCCTATTTGAATCTAGGGTAGTCCTTGAGTTAGGGATGTGAAGGGTTGAGGTGTCTAGGATAGCATCTGCCATGGGTCTGACTAAAGTCTCCGAGTCACTTAGCTTGGCAATCACGAGGCTACCTTTGTGGCAGTATAAGTCTACCTGGCCGATATCCTAAGTGTCCCCCATTCTTGGGCATACCTTAATTTAGAAATTTTCTCATTTATAGATTTTTCCCTCTCATCTCTTCTATAGGAAAAATGTCTCCCTCTCATCTATGTTTTTAAGATAAATTAAATTCTCCTCTTACCCCTGTTGTAAGGTTAGGAAGGAGTCTCTCTATTTAGAAAGTCCTAAGGATCGACTGATAAGGATTTTAGGATATGCTCCCTAAATCCTAACATTCAGAATATTAATCATTAAATGATGAGAATAATAAAATATCATGTGAACATAATAATGATAATGACGAGAAAAAAAAATTGTTGAAGTAATAATATAATACGTTCAAATTAATTTCAGGATGCCTCCTAAGACTCGCAGCTCAGGGGAATCTTCCTCTAAGAAAAGAAAAGAACGTGAACCCTCTGAAGTACCTAATCCCGATGCTGAGGCCAAGGAAATGTGGGAAGAACAGAAGAAAATCCTTTTAGATTTTATGGAAACCCTTGCCACAAAAGGAACCCCAGAACCCAGCTCATCTAGGAAGAAAGAGGTGACGGTGATAGATTTTATTAAACTAAACCTTGATTCTTTTTGGGGTGAGGATCAGCCTGAGGTCATTGATAAGGCTGAAGCCTGGATTTTGACCATAGAGAATGGTTTTCATACCCTAGAAGTACCTAATGAGAAGAAGGTTAGGTTCACCACCCATATGCTTAAGGGAGGGGCAAAAATCTGGGTGGAGAACTATGGCGGGAATAAAGGTGAGGAAATAGACAACATGGAGTGGGAAGCCTTTAAAAACCTCTTCACGGATAGTTTTATGCCCATAGTCGAGAGGAAGAGGAAGGAAAAGATGTAAATGGAGTTAAGGCAGGGTAGTCTTTCAGTAGCTGATTACACCCGGAAGTTTAGGCTTCTGGGACGTTATGCACCCATCAAGACTGAAGACCGCCTTACTGAACACTATGTTGACTGCCTTTCTGCCCACCTAAAAACCCTAGTCATAGCCTCTCGTCCCAGAAGCATTGATGAAGCCCTAGACATGGCCCTTAAGCAGGAAAGGGAGCAGGGATTGCAAAAGCCTTCTAGCATGGGATATTTAGGATTGACTACCACTGAGGAAGAGAAGTTCAAGAAGTTCCACCCAGGCCATAATAAAGGATCAGGGAAGGGAGGAGGTTCAGGGAAGAAAGGACCAAAGAATAGCAAGCTGATGGATTACCGCAGCAAATGCAAGACTTGTGGATGAGGACATGATGGGCCTTGTCGCTACACCAAGCCAGTCTGCTACAACTGCAAAAAGGAGGGACATTTCCTTGCCAAATGCCCCAATGCATCTATCCTTGGCAAACCTCCTGCGGGTGATCCGCCCCCTCAAGGACACCGCAATGCCAGGGTGTTCGCAGTGACCGCAGAAGAGGCCAGGGCAAATCCGAACCAGCTTGGCGAAGGTAACCTTAAATCTTTTTCATATATCTAATATTTTGTTCAATGCCTTCAATTATTTAAAAATGTAATTATCATGTGTAGGCATTGTTTTCTTGAATGGACATCCTGTTAAAGCATTATTTGATTCTGGATCTACAAACACATTTATATCTCAAAATCTGGCCTCAATGTTGCACTTACAAATAAGGGACTTGGGATATATTCTGGATGTGTCAACTCCTAGTGGCAAAATATTCACTACATTGCAGAAAACCGATGTCCTCCCTCTAAAATTTGAAAATCATGACATGCCCTTTGAATTCATTCTCTTAACTATGGAAGACTTTGATGTTATTCTTGGCATGGATTGGCTATACACATATCATGCTTATATTGACTGTAGAAACAAGATGGTTGTTCTCTCTCAACCTCATTCCTCTCTAGTAGTGATCCCTCGGGGAAGCAGATTTTGTAATAATATAATAATTTCCTCTCTTAAAGCTAAAAAGCTCATATCTGAAGGATGTAAAGTCTTCCTCGCATTCGTCTCAGAGACTAGTCCTGACAACGGGCCTGTAGAAAGACTGGAGGTGGTACGTGATTTTCTTGACATATTCCCGGAGGAGCTTCCTGGGCTGCCTCCAAACCGAGAAATTGAGTTCTCTATAGATCGTCTTCCTGGAACCACTCCGATTTCTAGGGCACCGTATAGGATGGCACCTGTTGAGCTTAAGGAGCTGAAGAAACAATTACAAGAACTTCTCGATAAGGGTTTTATCCACCCTAGTGTTTCCCCTTGGGGTGCACCTGTTCTTTTTGTTAAAAAGAAAGATGGCTCGATGCGGATGTGTATTGACTATCGCATGTTGAACCAAGCTACCATTAAAAACAAGTATCCTCTCCCTCGTATTGATGACCTCTTTGATCAACTTCGTACTGCTAAAGTCTTCTCAAAAATTGATCTTCGTTCTGGCTACCATCAACTTAAGGTCAAAGATTCTGATATATCTAAGACTGCTTTCCGGACTTGTTACGGGCACTACGAATTTCTGGTAATGCCGTTCGGGTTGACCAACGCACCTGGCGTATTCATGAACTTAATGAACAAAGTCTTCCAACCTTATCTTGATGAGTTTGTGGTTGTCTTCATTGATGATATTCTGATTTATTCTGATTCTATTGAGAAACATCGTGAGCATTTGAAGTTTGTCCTTGAAATTCTTCGAGCCCAGAAATTCTATGGAAAACTTTCAAAATGTGAATTCTGGATTGACAAAGTTATGTTTCTTGGTCATGTCATTTCTGGGGGTAATATATCTGTTGATCCCGCTAAAGTATCTGCTGTACTTGATTGGCAACCTCCTCGCAATCCTTCTGAAATCCAGAGTTTCTTAGGTCTGGCCGGATATTACCGTCGGTTTATTCCAAATTTCTCCAAGGTGGCACTTCCTCTCACTAAGCTTACTCGGAAGGATGAGCATTTCATCTGGTCAGCTCGTTGTGAGTCTAGCTTCCAAGAGCTCAAGCAGAAGTTGACGTCGGCTCCTGTTCTTGTTCTACCCTCTGGCAATGAAGGGTTTGTAATTTTCACTGATGCTTCGAGGAATGGATTAGGATGTGTCCTACAGCAGAATGGTAAAGTAGTGGCCTTCGCGTCTAGACAGCTAAAACCCAATGAACGTAATTATCCCACCCATGATTTGGAACTAGCTGCAATCATACATGCCCTTAAGATCTGGAGGCACTACCTGTACGGGGCAACGTTCGACATCTTCACCGATCACAAAAGCCTGAAATACATCCTGACCCAGAAGGACTTGAATCTACGTCAACGTCGATGGATTGAATACCTTAAAGACTACGATTTCACTATTGCCTATCATCCAGGTAAGGCAAATGTAGTCGCTGATGCCCTTAGCAGAAAAAGGGCAGTGTGTGCATCTCTTTCTGTCCCTGAATGGAGGAACATGGAGGATCTAGTGGGCTGGAAACCGCAGTTTCTGTCTGATCGGGTGCATGTTAATAACATTTCCATCATGTCCAACTTGCATTTTGAACTTCTGGAGGCGCAGAAAGCTAGTCCCGAGCTTGCAGAGCTCTCCTCTCTCCTGGCTAAACCTCATACACATCTATCAGTGGGTCTTGATGGTGGTCTTCGATACAAGAACCGCATGTGGGTCCCTGAGCAGTCAGCGGTAAAGACAACCATTCTTAGCGAGGTGCATGGATCCAAGTACACGGTTCATCTCGGCACAACAAAGATGTACAAGGACCTACAACGACAGTTCTGGTGGAGAGGCATGAAGCACGACATTGCAGAATTTGTATCTAGGTGTCTGACATGTCAAAGAATCAAGGCCGAGCATCAAAGACCAGGTGGTCTACTAAAACCCCTCGAGATTCCGGAATGGAAATGGGAACATATCACTATGGATTTCGTAGTGGGATTACCCAGGACCAGGAAGGGGTACGACGCTGCATGGGTCATTGTGGACCGTCTCACTAAGTCAGCTCATTTTCTACCAGTGAAAACTACTACGAAAGTTTCTGAGTTGGCTGACCTCTACATCCGAGAGATCGTACTTCTGCATGGGATTCCAGCATCCATTGTCTCGGACAGGGATCCAAAATTTACATCGAAGTTGTGGAAGCAAGTCCAAGAGGATCTGGGCACCAAGTTGAATTTCAGCACAGCTTATCACCCACAGACATACGGACAGTCAGAGCGTACTGTACAGATTTTGGAAGATCTTCTACGAGCTTGTGTGCTCGACTGGGAAGGCTCGTGGGACCATTACTTGCCATTGGCTGAGTTTGCGTATAATAATATCTATCAGGCGAGTATTGGGATGCCGCCTTACGAAGCTCTCTACGGCAGGTCATGCAGATCTCCGTTACACTAGGATGATGTTGGACAACGCACTTTGATGAAATCCGAGGAGATACAGTTGTATACAGACAAAGTTGCACTGATTAAGCAAAGAATGAAGCGAGCACAGGATAGGCAGAAATCTTATGCAGATGCTCACCGATGAGAACGACAATTCAAGGAAGGTGATCACGTATTCCTGAAGATCCGACCTATCCGAGCTTTGGCCAAGAATAAGGGAAAGCTCAGTCCTCGTTATGTGGGACCCTTTGAGATCCTTGAAAGGGTTGGAGAATGCGCCTATCGTCTTGCTTTGCCACCTCAGTACAACGCCATGCACAATGTCTTTCACGTATCCAATCTGAAGTCGTACGTTAAAGATCCTAGTCACATTCTGAATCATGAGCCCCTCGAACTGAAAGATGATCTGGCATATGCTGAGTCACCAGTCAGAATTCTCGATCTAAAGACAAAGGAGCTTCACAACAATCGAAGTATAGATATGGTGAAAGTTCTCTGGAGCCACCATGATCCAACCGATGCTACCTGGGAGCTCAAGTCTGAAGTTGAGCGGAAGTATCCTCATCTCTTTCAGGCTTCTTGAATTTTGAGGACAAAATTCTTTTTAAGGAGGGGAGAATGTGATGGAGTGAGTTTTAACTTTATTTTCTCTCTCTCGTTATTTCTTTTCTCAAGTTATTGTTGACAAAACTACCCTCAATTTAATCATTGCATGACTAAGCTTAAAATAACACTTGTGGCAAAAAGAAAGCAAACCCTAGTTTACTTGATAACCTAAACTAATGATTGAGACAAATGCTCAATTTAACTATCTACAGATCGATTTTTGCTACCAAATTTGTACACAAGGTACACTTTGACCTCACTAGCAAGCACCTAAAATTTGGTAACAATTGGGTCAACCAATTAGGGGTTATGCCCATTTTAATTTCGTGTATTATTCTCTTAATCATAAAGACTTGGACCAAGTTCGTATCATTTTAATTCAATTTAATCTGTCACGCTGGCTTCTAGGCTACCTTGGATGCGGCCCACTCACTAGGATTTAATCCCAGCCACCCGATTTAGGTGCACGCTGATCCATCCTTGATCCGAGGGCGAAGACCCCATCTTCTACCTCTGAAAGACCCGCTCTCCGCCTAACGCTGAACAACCGATCTTCCAACGATCCTCGCGCCCGAACCCCACCTCCTCCTCGCGAGATATTTGGAGGAAGTCTCCCTCTCACCCAGGCGAGCTCAACGGTGGTGACCATGTCACCTAACTCCCCCGGATCAGGGAGAACGGTTCCCCGCTTTCCCACACCTCCCACTGGCGGTGACAACCAATTTAGGGCTCCCCTTCCTAGCACCCCCCACACCTATATAAAGAGCCAAGTAGCTCCGCCACCTTTCCTTTAGTCGCGCTAGTACCTCAATTGCAACCGAGATCGCCCCTATCTCCCTCACCTCGAGCACCCCTGCTCACCTGCTTCCCGACCTCCCTCTCACTCTGGTGGATTCCTCCGTTCAAACGAGGACGATCATACCATCTCGGGATCCCGACGAGTCGAACGCCACCCCCAGTTGGTGTCGCGAAAGCCCAGAGCCTCGGGTCGACAAGCCGAGAAACCGAGCTCCAAGAGCTCCACTGCCGGTGAGGTTGGAACCTGTTGAGGACTGAAGGAGAATCGGGAATACCTCAGCAACCTTCCGTGGAGCTTTGTGACCACTTATCTCAGCCAGAGGGGCAAGTAAACCCAACTTTCCATTTTCTTCTTCGTTTAACCTGTAAACATGGAAATCGCGGTATCTTTCACCTCCGACGATGATCTGGAGCTCGTTGAGCTCGGAAGGATCCCGCGGAGTGAATGCAACCCTCTGCATTCCTCCAGGCTTAGCTCAACTCGAGCTAGACACCCCTTCCCTCACCTCTGTGACCTCGCTGCTACTCGGGGGCGCGAGTTTAACAATCAACCCGGTAAAATTACCTATCTGCCCTGACCGTCGCGACGCGATACAAACCCCAAAAGGGGCATTCCCGTCCTTTACCCCCGCCTTTGACCCAGTTGACTGCTACTGGCTCGCGGGTTAAGGAGAGGATCCGCGTAGCCGGATCGCTCTTCTGATCCACGAGACCAGCGACCCTTTTTCTTTTTTTTATTTTCATTTTATTTCCTAGAAATTCCCTGATTGGTCGATTTTCAATTAATTATAGAAAATAGTAGGATCATCAGAAAATAGCAAACCTATATATCTTTTTGACCAGAAAAACGAGACCTATTCATATAAAATATTATCAGACCATGTTGATCATTCCTGTTCGAAAATGTAATCTAAACCCATTTTAATCAATGTTATATGATTATCTTTAGGATGATCTTAATCAAATATTGATATCTTTTATCCTGACATGAGTTAAATAACCCTGAATCTCGAAACCTTAATCCCATATGATCAATCTTCAAGAATCATATCTAGACTCTTGCATATGACTTTCTTATTTCAATACTTGTTGAAAACATCATATCAAACCCTAATCTTCTAAGATCTCTTTAAGAACCTGATTAATCAATCTCCTTTGGTCAACTCTGATCTCAAGGATCAGGAGTACCCTAATGATGACTCTAATGATCCCAATCCTATGATCTAAATACTAAGGATCTAAACCCTAATGATCTAAACCCTAAAATTATAAGAAATGATAAAGATATTTTGTAACATAGGGTTACTCATATTTCAGGAGGATCTTCTCTCAACCCTTGATCTAGGAACCTGTGAGAACCTGATCTGCTAGAAGGTACGTGGTCGTATAAGTATATGACTAGATTTCTGGTTGCATATGATATGTGTACCTTGAATGCTCATACTTGAATATTATTGCTTGTTTGATTAGTATGTGTTATACTTCGCCAAACCTAATGAAACATAAATGGTTAGGATGAGTTGTAGCTACTAGAGCACATAGCCTGGTGTGGATGTATGTTGCCTAACATGGATGTATGTTTTTCCTTGGCCCATGTTAGATGTATGATGATATTATGTTGCCCACACTAGATGTAAGTTAAGTGCAATATGTGTAGTACAACTGCATCAAAATGATTGTAATAAAAAGGATGTTTACCTGATTTTTGCCTTAAGAAATGGTTTTATCTCTCGTTTCTACTTGTTCAAATATTTTTCCTTTATGCAAACTTATTAAATGTACCTTTTTCCATGTACCAGCCTTGCTGATGTTTTGTTCTCATATTTTCTAGGTGCAAGGAACAATTGACTACAAAATGAAATGCATGCTCAAAGTATCTGAAGGCACAAATAATAAACTTGGAGGATGTTATAGATAGATTCTTTTCCTCTTATCTTATTTCTTGTTAGATGTCAGTTTTATTCTTTCCTTAGTAATCTTGACGATGATTGAAATCCCATGTAATAAAGTTAACTTTCTTTAGAACCATATTTCTCTCCATATGTAATGACTATACTATCTTTATGAATGAATATTTGTGTGGCTTTATCCGATGATGTGAACTAGATCTTGGCTTAATCTCTATTTTAGTTGACTACCTTAATCTCTTATATTTTCCCCTTTGACATCTATAGATATGAGTGCACGCATATCTATGAATGTCACTATGGAAAGTATATGGAAATTGGGGGACGTCACAAATTGCAACCTTGGTATGTCGAGGAACACACTTTGTGAAGGGAATGATGCAAAGTAATGTGACCATTTTTTCGGGAATGGCTGGCATTGCAACATTCCCACACTTTTCGTAGTTAGCTCTCTGAAAGGAAGCTAAGCCTACAAAGATACTAACTGACTAGACTCTTTTGCAGGTTATGTTTTTGCTATGCATGTGTTGATCCATGTGTAGTGGCGGCGAAAAACCGATCACACCCTAGTGATCTTTTATCATAGTTTAACTCTTTGGATTTACTTGCTTTCTTTACTTTACTCGCACTTAGCTTAAAAACAACCAAATCACCCTTTTGATCTAAATGCCAACTATTGAGTGATTAAGTGAAGTTCTAATGTTTTCCATCTTGTTGGCAACAAAAAGACCGTTGTCTCGAGGATTCGACCCTTAACTATACTACGATAAGACTTCCACGTATCCTAGCATATGTGGGTGGAGTTCTCTATCTAGTATAAGCAAGGCTAAACTTAAAGACTCACCATCTTTAGGATTTTTAGTGGTGCACACAATTCCACGTGAGTGGAAGCTCCATCAAAAATTGGCGTCGTTGTGTGGGATGTAAACCTATACATAATCCCACACTTTTGACTTCTCAACCTATCACTTTGACACTCTGAGGACAGAGTGAGTGATAAGTTAGGTGGGTACATTAGACAAGGGCGAGGTATCACTTTTTCTTCATCATGCCTCTTCCTTCTTTTCTTTTCTCGGTTTACACATTTTTCCTTTTTAACTTACTTTTTAATTAACCTAATCACCCTCACTTAACTCTATAATCATGTTAGTCCCCTAAAGTAAATAGCACTTAGAAATTTAATGGCGATTTAATAATGTCACTCCATTATCGATTTTCATGTTTTTACTTAAATTCTTTATCTGACTCTCCACAGGTCAAAATCAAGGTAGAAATAAGCCAAGCTCTCAAGGACGAGAAGGGAATCAGGCAACTTCCAAATCAAGAAGTTCTGCAAGTGGACCACAAACCAAATAAGTGCATGTTGAAAAACCTTAAGAATAGCTTTCCTCTCTTCAAAATCAAAGAGGCTTGGCCGCCCAAAATAAATTCCCAAACAAAACCCCAAAACCCAAGCCTGCGAGTTATTGAATAAAAGCCAGAGAGATGAATAAAATTATGAGAGTTGTGCCATGAATAAGGATCTATATAAAGAACCAATGAAGGTTTCATCCGGCCGGCACATTCCGCTGCCCTCACAAAGGCAGATGTGTCGTGCCCGGTAGTGGAACCCTAAGGTATCTAAATATATGAAAGGCTCATAAAGGACTCACCCAGCCGGTACATTCAGCTTCCCTCATAAAGGCAGATGTGTCGTGCCCGGTAGTGAGATCCTAAAAAGCATAGACTGCCCCTCCCCCATTTGAAGGGGGAGCTACACTTCAAGCCTTTAGCCAACCCTCATACCCTCTCTAGCTTCCAGTAGGTCTTTCAAAGAGGTATAAAGCTGATTAGAGTCAACAACATGCACAAAATAAAGGTGGTCCCAACGCAAACTACGAGATACGGAAGAACTTGAGACCCAAGCAACTCTCGAAACCTGAAAGAGACAAGGCAAGCAATAAGCCTTAATATGACCCGAGGGGAACTCAGGTTAAGAATTGAAACAAGAGTATGGAAATCCTAACTAAATAAAATCACCGCGCCATTACATGTCTGAGCTCTATCTAACATGAGGACAAGCTAGACTCTAAGTTAGGGGGGTGATAACCTCCTATTTTGGACGATTATCTTAGTCTTTTCCTTTAGTTTTCCATACTCTTTCTAATCTAAAAGTATACATAATCCCAATTTTACCCTTTTTCTGTAAATATAACATCAGACTAACTTTTCCCTTTCATATATGCAGAAAAACACAAAAAAATCACAAAAGAATAACTCAACCTCAAGACCGCATGGATTCAAACGGTCCCAAGACCGCATGAAGCCAATCGGTCTCGAGACCGCATGGAGTCAATCGGTCCCAAGACCGGACGAAGCCAAACGGTCCCGAGACCGCATGGAGTTCAAACGGTCTCAAGACCGCATGAAGCCAACCGGTCCCGAGACCGCATGGAGTTCAAACGGTCTCAAGACTGCATGAAGCCAACCGGTCCCAAGATTGCATGGAGTTCAAACGGTCCCGAGACCGCATGAGTTCAAACGGTCTCAAGAGCGCATGAAGCCAACCGGTCCCGAGACCGCATGAAGCCAACCGGTCCCGAGACCGCATGGAGTTCAAATGGTCTCAAGACCGCATGAAGTCAACTGGTCCCGAGACCGCATGGAGTCCCAACGGTCCCGAGACCGCATGAAGTCAAACGGTCCCAAGACCGCATGAAGCCAAACGGTCTTGAGACCCAAACGGTCTTGAGGTCCAAACGGTCTTGAGGTCCAAACAGTCTCAAGGTCCAAACGGTCTTGTGGCCCAAACGGTCTTGAGATCCAAACGATCTTGAGGCCCAAACAGTCTTGAGATCCAAACGGTCTTGAGGTCCAAACGGCCTCCAAACCGTTTGGACTTCACTTAAGGCCTATAAATAAGACCCTAAGGGTCCTCCACTGGGGGGAGTTTTTTTCAGACGTCAAAAGGCTGCCTCAATCGTTCCAGAGCTCTTGCTACTTCCATCCTCCGCCCTGGGGTTGCCGGTCTGAGACCCTTACTCCATCTTGAAGCTGCTTCCTCGTTCTTCACCAAAGAAGGTGGGAAGGGGAGATCTCATCATCGTGCAACCTTTGAAGATCGGTGGATCGTTTCTCTCTCTCTCTCCAAGGGGTTGACCTTCCTCTCTCCTTCATGGGGATGATGCTCTCTCTCTCCCTTCTTGCCTCCTTCTTTGTCCTAGTCATGAGCGAGTAGTCTCTCTCACTAGGGTGCGGGGAGTAGCCCTTCTACCCATGTTTTCATATCATGTAAATGTAATCTATGACTTGTAATATAGAGTTCTTATCTTTTCAGTTCGACATCAAACGATTTATGAATGCAAGTTGCTTGATCTCCAACTTGTGTTATCCTTTATCTTTTAGTATGAATTGTCTACGTTTGTACTATTAGATTTGAAACTCATTTGTATGTTGGTTCTTGGTGCATGTATCCACCATGCATGCGTTTCGGTATCTAGAAGTGTATCTCAAGAAGTGGAGTAAACTCACTATCATCTGTTGCACTTTCAAACTATGAAATGGAATCAGTTGACGTATGGAAGTGCAACCTTGGTATGTCGAGGAACACACTTTGCGAAGGGAATGATGCACAGTAATGTGACCATTTGTTTGGGAATGGCTGGCGTTGCAACATTCCCACACTTTTCGTAGTTAGCTCTCCGAAAGGAAGCTAAGCCTACAAAGATACTAACTGACTAGACTCTTTTGTAGGTTATGTTTTTGCTTTGCATGTGTTGATCCATGTGTAGTGGCGGCGAAAAACCGATCACACCCTAGTGATATTTTATCATAGTTTAACACTTTGGATTTACTTGCTTTCTTTACTTTACTTGCACTTAGCTTAAAAACAACCAAATCACCCTTTTGATCTAAATGCCAACTATTGAGTGATTAAGTGAAGTTCCAACATTTTCCATCTTGTTGGCAACAACAAGACCGTTGTCTCGAGGATTTGACCTTTAACTATACTACGATAAGACTTCCACGTATCCATGGATCATTTAAAAAGGTTTAAGGCGTTGTGTTGCATGGTTCCACAAGCTGGTGTCACTTATGATGCGATAATGCTTCATCTATTCCATTTCACCCTATCTGGGAGGGCCTTGAGTTGGTATAACTCACTTGACAGAGAACCAATAATAACCACATGGGGTCCTCTTGAGGAAAAATTCTTAGAGAAGTTCTTTCCACCCTTACTGACCTATGAATTCAGAGGGCAGATCAATCACTTTTCTCAGCTGCCTGGAGAAACCCTTGCTGAGGCATGGGAGAGATTTAAAGAACTTCTGCGTAAATGCCCTCATCATGGAATCTCCCAGAATCAACTGATAGAAACCTTCTACCGGGGAGTAAGCGATGATATTAAACAGTTCTTAGATTCCTCTTCTGGAGGAAACTTCATGAGGAAAAATTACGAGGACGCATGGAAGATTGTTACTCTCAGAGCTGAAAACCAGTCCATCTGGGGACGGTCAGCCAGTAAAGGTGTCCTCAAAGTTTTCAAAGCTAAAGAATCAATAGAGATGAAAGAAATAGCTGAAGTCCTAAAAACCATAGTTCATAAACAATAAGCTCTCGAGACTTCTCTCGGAGAGATTGATAAGAAGAAGACTCCTATAGTTCAACAAGTCAAGGCCACCACAGGATCATGTGAGGCTTGTCATGCTTCTGATCATCCGACTCTTTCCTGCAGTATGTTATATAATGTGATGATGGATCTTCATCCACCACCACAACCATATGAACCCATCACTGATCAAGCTGAAGATCAGATTCCAGAACAAGTCAACTCCATACACACTATTCCTGGACAAGTCTACTACAATCCCAATCAACTGAGGAATTACCCTGGATTCCAATATGGGAACCCTTCTGGAACTGCAAATCCACAGCATCAAACACAGGGGGGATCTGCTAGTAGACTACCGCCTAGATTCCCAAACAACTTCAACCAAAATCAAGGGAATTCTAGAAGCAACTTCCCTAGGACTAACTACCCTAGAAACCAATCAGCCTACTACCAGTACAATCATATTCCACTCCATCCACAACTGCATACTCAGCAACCTCAGCTGGCGTTACCACCCCACCAATCTCAACAAACCCAGCAACCAATTCCTCCGAAAAATGCCCCTTCCCAACCAGAAGACGAAATATCCTTGATCAGGCAGATGTTACAATCACAGCAAACGATGCTTGCTAACCAGCAGGCTCGGCAGAAAGCAGTAGAAGCCCAGCTTACTCAGATCGTTGCACAATTAAAGCCCCCAGCAGGTACGTTTGCTGGGCAGCCTGTGTTAAACCCTAAGCACGGTCAGAAAAGACATGAGCAGTTGAATGCCGTCACCACCAGATCTGGATGCATTTTTCATGAGACTACCAAGATCAATCTTGATAATGATGACACACCGGTTTTTATGATGAGTGAAAGTCCGCAACAAGGAATGGAAAAACCCACAGAAGGCACAAATGGTAAAAATAAAGAACAAGTGTCCGCAGAACCTGAAGTCTCACAATTTAAACCTAGGATTTCATACCCGGGTAGACTGCGAGAAACAAAGATGGACACCAGGTTTCAAAAGTTCAAGGAGGCTATGAAGAAACTGTATATCAATATTCTGCTTCTTGATGCTCTTTCCGAAGTGCCAGCATGGGCAAAATATCTCAAAACCTTGCTATCGAGAAAGTATATCACCGAGGAGCAAGAAACTGTCAAGCTTGCTCAGACCACTTCTGATATCATTCTGAACAAAATGCCAAAAAAGAACAAGGATCCTGGCTCTTTCGGAATCCAATGTTGCATCGGAAATGCATCTACAAAGAAAGGATTAGTTGACCTAGGGGCCAGCATATCCATCATGCCTTTCTCTATGTGCAAACGTCTGGTTTCACTGAATTGCTGCCTACAACAATGACTATCCAATTAGTTAATTCCACTATAACCGCACCCTTGGGGATCATTGAAGATATCCCGGTAAGGATAGGCAAGGATGCTTACGTACGATGTGACTTCGTTATCATGGATATTAAAGAAGACCTGAGGTATCCAATCATTTTTGGCAGACCATTCCTCGCTCTTGCCAGAGCGCTGATCGACGTCGAAGCTGGTACAATCATTCTTAGGCTCGAAAAAGAAGCTATTCAATTCCAAGTCCTCAATAGTATGAAAGGCCCCAGCATCCAAGAGGAAGTTTTCCTCCTTGATGCTATTCAACAAATGTCAGAGTTGGAAATCTCTGAGCCAGTTGACGAACTTGAAAATGCTCTAGTCAATCCGGAGGTTGAATTCTCCGCTAATGAATTAGTCCAACAGTGCCTCCAACATCTAGAAAAGGCCGAAGAAGCGCCAAAGGCCACTTTTGAAGAGCTTAAAGCCGTCACTGTTATAGAAGCAACCGAGCCAACAAAAGCCCCTGAAATGAAGGCTTTACCTACAGGGCTTAAGCATGTTTTCTTAGATGAGGAAAAACTATGCCCGGTCATAATCAGCTCTACCCTTAAAAAAAATCAAGAAGAAAAGCTTCTAGATGAGCTGAAGAAGCATAAAAAGGTCATTGGATATAAAATAACTGACCTTACGGGCATAAACCCAGCTTTGTGTATGCACATGCTCCCTATGGTTGAAGAATTCAAACCCTCTCGTGAACATCAAAGAAAGCTAAATCCTAATCTGAAAGAGGTCATTCGTCTGGAAGTCCTTAAATTACTCAAAGTCGGCATGATCTATCCTATTTCTGACTCCCAGTGGGTCAGCCCCGTTCAAGTTGTTCCCAAGAAGGGGGGCACTACTGTAGTGCTCAACGACAAAAACGAGCTAGTGCCTACCAGGACTGTAACTGGATGGCGAATGTGTATTGACTATACAAAGTTAAACAAAGCCACAAGGAAAGACCACTACCCTCTACCTTTCCTTGATGAAGTTCTGGAACGCCTAGCTCACCAAAAATATTTTTGTTACCTCGATGGTTACTCTGGGTTTTACCAAATACCCATACACCTGGAGGACCAGGAGAAAACCACCTTCACATGTCCTTTTGGGACATATGCGTTTAGAAGAATGCCTTTCGGGTTATGTAATGCACCCGCCACTTTCCAACAATGTATGTCTGCTATCTTCGCCGGTTTAATAGAATCCGTCATGGAAGTCTTTATGGACGATTTCTCAGTGCACGGAGATTCTTTTGACAACTGTTTATTAAATCTTGGACAAGTTCTACAACGCTGTGAGGAAACGAATCTTATCTTGAATTGGGAGAAATGCCATTTCATGGTAACAGAAGGTGTCGTCCTTGGACACAGGGTAAGTGATAGGGGAATAGAGGTTGATAAAGAAAAGATTGATATTATCTCAAAGCTTTCACCTCCAAAGGACATAAGAGGAGTTCGATCTTTCCTGGGTCATGCATGATTCTATAGGAGATTCATTAAAGATTTCTCAAAGATTGCCAAACCCATGACCCAGCTCTTGACCAAGGATGCTGAATTCATATTCAATCAGGAGTGTATGAAAAGTTTCTCTACCCTTAAGGATGTGTTAATCTCCGCACCCATTCTAAGAACTCCAGACTGGTCGCAGCCCTTCGAAATCATGTGCGACGCAAGCGATTATGCCATAGGGGCCGTCCTGGGACAGCGGATTGATAAGAAACCCTATGTTATCTACTATGCTTCTAAAACGCTAGATGAAGTGCAGAAAAACTACACCACCACGGAGAAATAGTTTTTGGCTATCATCTATGCGTTTGAAAAGTTCCACTCTTATCTGGTCTAAAGTTATCGTCTATACCGACCATTCTGCCATCTGATACCTTATTCAAAAATAGGATGTGAAACCCAGGCTTATCCACTGGGTGTTAATGCTTTAAGAATTTGACTTAGAAATCAAAGATAAAAGTGGCGTGGAGAATGTTGTGGCCGATCACCTCAGTCGGATCGAGGTTGAAGAAAATGATAAAATCCCTATCTGGGATTCTCTTCCTGATGATCAGCTTATGAAGGCCACTCATAGCTTCCCTTGGTATGCTGATATCGTTAATTATCTAGCTACAGGGATTATCCACCCATCTGCTTCCTACCAGGATAAAAGGAAGTTCCTTCACGACGTAAAACGTTATTACTGGGACAAACCCTGCTTGTTCCACCTTTGCGCCGACGGAGTTTTCCGTTGTTGCCTACTAGAAGAAGAAATAACCCCGATCCTTGAACATTGCCATTCCGGACCCACGGGGGGGCATATGAGTGCCAAGAAAATTGCCATAAAATTTCTACAATCTGGGTTCTTCTGGCCCACCATATCAAAGGATTCTTACGATTTCGTGAAAGCCTGTAACAAATGTCAATTTTCTGGGAATATATCAAAAAGAGACGAAATGCCACTCACCATGTGGCAGGAAATTGAGATTTTTGATGTATGGGGGGTAGACTACATGGGCCCTTTCCCCTCATCCTATGGCTTCTCTTACATCTTGGTCGCGGTGGACTACGTCTCTAAATGGGTCGAAGTTGTACCCACAGTGTCCAGCAATTCCAAGCATGTAATCAAATTGTTCAAAGACATTATCTTCCCAAGATTTGGAGTTCCGAGAACTATCATATCGGATGGCGGGACCCAGTTCTTGGAACGAAGTTTTGAGGCTTTACTGAAAAAATATGGAGTCAATCACAAAGTCGCCACACCTTACCATCCACAGACTAGTGGTCAGGTGGAGGTATATAATAGACAATTAAAAGCGATTCTCGAAAAGACGGTGAATAGAAATCGCACTGATTGGTCCACCAAACTTCATGATGCCCTTCGGGCATAGTGAACTGCATACAAAACACCTATCGGAACAACCCCATTCCGCTTGGTGTATGGGAAGTCCTGTCATCTGCCAGTAGAGCTGGAACATAAAGCCTGGTGGGCAATCAAACAATTAAACTTCGATCTTAAAAATGCATGTGAGAATAGACAACTCCAGTTGCAGGAGTTAGAAGAGCTCTGAATGACCGCCTATCACAGTGCCAGAATCTATAAGGAGCAGACAAAAATGTGGCATGATGGTCATCTCAAGAGAAAAGATATCACCATTGACGACAAAGTGCTCCTTTTCAACTCCAAGCTCAAATTATTTCCTGGAAAACTTAGAACAAAATGGTCTGGGCCCTTTACTATAAAACATATTTACCCAACTGGAGCTATCATTATTATAGACAACAACGGAGGAGAAAGGACAGTCAACGGTCACCGTTTAAAAGGATACTACTCTCCGAAAGACAAAATGCCAAGACAAACCATTGAAATTAAGGATGCTATACAAACAGCATAACTCTATTACAGCTTCGTCGAGCCAGCGACGTAAAACCCAGGCACTGCTTGGGAGTCAACCCAAGATTTCTGATTCTTTCTTTCCCGCTCTTTTATTTACCATAGGCTTATCTAAAAAAAAATCTCTTATAAAAACCAAAACAAACATAAAAATAACAAAATGAAAATATACAAAAATATTCCTATAACTAAAACAAACATTAAAATATAAAAACTCGTTCGACCTTAACCCCACCAAAAGGTTCTGAAACCGTTTGGAACGAAACGGTCCTGAAACCGTTTGGGACCAAACGGTCTTGAAACCATTTGGGACCAAACAGTCCTCAAACCGTCTGGAACCAAATGGTCCTGAAACCGTCTGGAACCACACGGTCCTCAAACCGTCTGGAACCAAACGGTCCTCAAACCGTTTGGAACCAAACGGTCCTGACACCATTTGGAGCCAAACGGTCCTGACACCGTTTGGAGCCAAACGGTCTCCAAACCGTTTGGAGTCCAAACGGTCGCTAAATCATTTGACTTAGGGTTTTGGTCGGGTCAACCCCTTGTTTCCTATAAATATAAACCCTACCCCTTCGTCTTTTTCTATTCGAATTCTCGAACTTTCTTGTGATTCTCTGTTCTATTGCTTGTGCTTCCTCTGCTCCCGCGCGATTGCACCCCTGTCAACCTCGTCTCCTTCGCTCTCCCTGCAGCAAGGTAAGTGTGTCACCATCGCTGACGCGGCAGTTCTGCCTTTGCTCGCGCACCGCCGCCATTCTGGTCGCCCCCTACTTCTCACGACGCCGCCAAACTTATTCTCTTCCGTCATCACCATTGCCGGCGCCACCATCGGCTCTGTCCACCATCGCCGGCGCCACCATCACCCTCGTAACCTTGTCCGCCGTCGCTGATTTCACCACCACCATCTTCATCACCGCCGTCTTCATCGCTGCCATTTTCATCGATCGACTTCACTGTCGTCTTTATCGTCGTTTTCACCATCGTCGTCGTCACCGTTGCACCCACCACCTCCGCGTCGTTTCCCCTTCATCTTCGTCTCCGACGGTGGCTGCGCGACGCTTCGTTTTCCAAACGGTCTTGAAACCGTTTGGGACCAAAATGTCTTGAAACCGTTTGGGACCAAACGGTCTTGAAACCGTTTGGAACCAAACGGTCTTAAAACCGTTTGGGACCAAACGGTCCTGAAACCGTTTGGGACCAAACGGTCCTGAAACCGTTTGGGATCAAACGGTCTTCAGACTGTTTGTCCTTGCACATTCATTTTTTTCCCATAAACATACATAAACTAATAAAATCAAATCTCTCTAATATGATTTTCTAACTCTTGATCTCCCATTTTGCAGCCATGACATCATCAGTGAAGAAAACCATCGGATCCGAAGCTGCTCCTTCTCTGACAAGGGAGAAAATGATGGAAGAGCTAACCCGACTCCAAAATATCAAAGATGTCTTCAACCAAACTAGGAAGGCTCCTCCAAAAATCAAGATGATGGAGGTTTTGGTCCACATTGACCGACTCACCAACTGTCTAACATAAGCGACCGATGCAGCAGTGGAAGATATCTCTTATGATGATGACGAAGGCTCAGAGTACGAGCCAAATCCTGAGGAGGAATCCCCAGCCGAAGAACAAATGGGGAAACACAAGATCCAGGAAGCTACATCTGGGCAGTCCTCCAAGAAACGGGCAAGGAAACAAGTTTGACCTGCCTCGGCCATGGATCAACCCTTTGCAAAACCCACCACCACCATTCCCGCTACTACCACCACCATCCATGTTACCATCCCCACTTTCACTCTCATCACCACCACTACACCACCACCAGAAAACCTCTTCATCCAAACCAACCTCTCCACTGACAAAATACTAAAACCCACCAAGTATGTTTGCTCCAGCATTCTGCTTAAGATGGGGATATACGACCGTATCTTCAACATGCTAGAAAAAGCCAACCTCGCCAGGTTGTGCCTAGTACCTGAAGTATCTTACTCTGAACCCACTACAGAGTTTTTCACTTTTCTGACCAAGGAGCCTGTCGACATCATGGAAAGGTCACGGGACGGAGGTGACAGAAGGCTTGTCACCCAAATCTTCGGCAACAAGGTTGTCCTGACGGAATATATGCTGAACACAATCTTCATCGACAACCAGGACCAGCTGCGGAAAGCCATGGAGGTGGGGACCGAACATTCAGAGTTCAACAGACACAAATTCTGGAAAACTCTAATTGGGATCCCCACCTATGACGCGAAGACATGCAAAGCGTCAAATATCCACTCTGGCTTTGTGCGCACCCTGCACAAAATTCTCGCTGGCGCACTCTTCCCCAGGACAGAAGGGGGAAACGTTACAATTCCAGATCTTTTCGTTCTCTAGTCTATTCTTAACGAGAGGCCGGTCAATATCGGATGACAACTGATCCAGAAACTATCAACCTCCATCCTGGGGAAAGAGATCTGCATGGGAGGTCATGTCACATCTATTATCAAATATCTCAAGATGGACAGATCCCTACCCCGCTGCACGCAACTAAAGGGCGACATCCTTACCAATGAACAAACCCTGAAGTAGTCCTTCATCATCAAGGAAAAGGATGGGAAATTACACTACGTCTTCTGCGCGATGGTTAAGTCTTCCAGAACACTTATCCCGCTTCCGGAGCTAGCAAATTATGACACCAAACAGCTCCTCTTCTCGGACGAGGAGCTTTCACAAATACTAGCTTCGGTTAAATTAACCGAAAAGAAAGCTACAGCGGAACAAACGGAGATGAGCATCTCAGACCCGGCAGCTCGACCAACAAAAATATCTATCAAACGACCTTCCAGAAGGCAGTTGCAGGCCCAACAACTGTCAGGGACACCAACATCTAAACCAAATCCTGAGGCCGAGATCCTCCATGAAGAAATCTTAACCTCCTCCTCAATCGACTCTTTCATTCAGAGTCTACATGAGCAGCTAACCGCTGCCACCACTCCACCCTCCACCATTCCAACATCTACCACTCCTTTCTTCCACATCCCATCCACGCAACCATTCACATCCACTTCATCACCCCTATTTCCTTCGGGCTTCCCTTTCTCCACCCCTATGCCCGACTTTACCACCTTCCCTTTCACCTCCATAGTTTCCACCCCATCACTATCTCTACCACCGCTTTCACCACAAATTCCACCACTTTTCACACCCGCCACCACCCCGACACCACTGGTGACTTCATCCACAGTTACTACGCAGATCGGGGCATCATCAGTGTCTCTTCCGCAAGACACTAACCCCATCCCACGCAGACCCCAACCATCCCACCCTTCCGCTCCTGGGGTCCCTTTTGCCAATATCGGTGAGGAATTCGGTCGTCAATTCGATGCTGTCCGAAACCTCCTCACCGATCCTTCTAATATATTGAATTCTATTTTTTCTTGTGTGCAGGGTTTATCATGATAGGTGGCCACGATCGACGAACAACACCGAGCCTTGCCCACCATCCTCCAAGGCTTCCAGCAATGACAAGATGAGGTGGCTAAGCAAGTTCAGCACATCAACAGCCACTATAACACCTTGCCGGACCTGGTCCTTGGAGCGAAGCGTCAGTAGGAAGCAACGGCGAAGCAAGTCGATGAGATCTCCACGCAGACCCAACCTCTGCCAGAGACTCTCCGTGAGCTCCAGCAACAACAAGAAGTTCTGAGCACGCGCTTGGACACCATCAACAGCACACTCACTCAGCTACAACATCGCCAAGAGGAGTCCAATAATGATGAAATCCAGCAGTTACGTGCTCAAGTTACGAATCTTACATCACGTCTCCTCTCCGCCGAAGGCAGATATTCCGACCTCAAAGAATCCCATGATGCACTGCTCGAAACACACGAGCATCTGCAAGTGGCCTTCGACGAGTTACAAGCCACCCATCGGCAGTGCAAAACGTCCGCAAGTAAAATGCAAGCAGACAAGGCTGCGGACGATAAGGATGGCGATGACGACAAAGAAGACGACTCCGACTCATCTGCTGATTCAAACAAAGATAACACCTCTTCTGGTGATAAACATGATGACGGAGAGGACCCTGGAAATGCAGCAGAACCTTCTCACAGAGGTTCCGACAAAGGTCACCATGACAGTGACACTCACCCCAAGTCCCCACATAACGATAATGTCAACATGTCATACGGGGACCAATTCTTTGATTACTCCGTGCTGGGATCCATCGGGGAAGCAGCCAAAGACTCGGCCTACGCTGACCTCCAACAATGCATACTAGGAACCAGTGCTAGCCCACCAAAAAAAACTGCTCCACCTCTCTCCACACCTTCCCCCTTGGACGAGGGCAAGGCAGAACGAGTAAGTTTAGACAACGATGAAGACCTCGATTCTTCCTCCGACTCGGACAACAACCTATCAGGCCATGAAAAGGCCATCAAACAACCTGCTTCTCCCCCTCCACAAGAACTTCTTCCGCCGCCACCTTTGCCACACAAAATGCATGACCTGGATATGGCGGCCATCTCCACTTTAGATGCTCAGGACATTTTTATACTGAACACTATAGTGGACGATGCAAAGGCGGGGGAAGACATAATTGATCATAATACAAAAACTAGGCGTAAGATGACACATGACGATTTCCGCAGCCTCCTCCGACCCCGGTCCATGATGCCTATGGTGATCTTATATGTCCTCCTCGCCAATTGTATAGAAATGTATAGAAGTTCTAAGAGGCAGCAACCTGTTTTCAACGCCTCACCTACTCTGTCTATTGGCATTTTATACAAAGACATAAGAACAAAGTCGATCGAGTGGTTGCGTGCTGGTTTAACACATCAGGCACGTTATCTTACCGTACCCTTCCAAGTTTCGGACCACTGGATTTTTATGATCGTGGATACCGAGGCTCGGGATGCCAAAGTATTTAATTTCTACAGCGCCGAGCTCCCAGCCGGCACAATAAACTTCGTTGGTGAAGTAGCAGGAGAAGCCAGGTGTATCCCCTTCCGGCTGCTTAAACTAATTTGGGCCGCACGCCCATCTCTTTGCCAAGATTGGAGTCAACCTTGGTTCAAAATCATAAACCCTCAAGTTCAGGCCATCGAGGGATCTGGGGATTGCGCTTTCTACACCATACGTCACATCCAAGTGCTGAACCAGGAAATCCCATTTACTGATCTGGTTGCTAAAGATTTCCATTCCTTGCGCGGGCGTTATGCCATGGAGCTCATCTGTGATAGGCGGTTTTCAAGGACCCAACTATGGCACCAGATGATGTTCCTCGCTACCTCTTCTCAGCTATCCAGCGACCGCAGCGGCGACCCTTCCAAAAAACTCTGAAGGAGTTAGAAAAGACCAATATGACAGTCGCCGACACCGACCATGCTACAAGCAATATCGATCCTCTGTCTACCATCGAACCAACCTTTCCAAATTTCGACCGCGATGCTCGCAAAGGTCTTTCTGACCTTGAGTTGTGTCTCATTATGAAGCGGCTCTCAACCGACAAAGATGGGCTCATATTCATGTCTAGAGACATTCTTGTAATGGCCGACACACTATGAGAGACTTTATAAATCAAAGGATCGCTCTCTGTAAGATTAATGGCCGCCTATCAGTTTCTACTTGGCCAAAATAAACCAACAACATACATGGCGTCCCCATATATGAAAGATGATCTTCTAAAGCTTAAGAACTTCGGCACAAATGACGCGTTGATCTCCTATCTCCAGCACACAACGCCGACGTTCATCTTGTTCCCTTTCCTCTTTCATGAGCACTGGATGCTCCTGGCAACAAATCTTCCAGAAGGAACAACCACAATATATAACAGTTCTGATAGCCAGTACAACGTACGACAAAGAAACTACGTTGTGACACCGAAGATGCCAACAGAAGTAGTGGCAAAGGAGTGCGCCGATAAGTTAATCGACTTTCTAAGTCAGCACACAAGGGCGTACGACAAAGAGCATTTCCACCGCCCTGCCTTCTGCCACAAATGCCCCCAGCAAATCTGCCAATCGAATGACTGCGGCTTCCACGTCCTCTACTGGATGTACACCATCATCGTTCTCCAAAGACCAGTAGAGGAGATGACTGACGTGGATTACCACGCTCTACGAGGACAGTTCGCATCCAACCTACTGCATTCACCGGGGGCAAATGCAGATTTACCTTAGCCTGCAGCCCTTGTCCTAATTACTTCTCAACCTATCACTTTGACACTCTGAGGACAGAGTGAGTGATAAGTTAGGGGGGGTACATTAGATAAGGGCGATGTATCACTTTTTCTTCATCATCCCTCTTCCTTCTTATCTTTTCTCGGTTTACACATTTTTCCTATTTAACTTACTTTTTAATTAACCTAATCACCCTCACTTAACTCTAGAATCATGTTAGTCCCCTAAAGTAAATAGCACTTAGACATTTAATGGTGATTTAATAATGTCACTCCACTATCGATTTTCATGTTTTTACTTCAATTCTTTATCTGACTCTCCATAGGTCAAAATCAAGGCAGAAATAAGCCAAGCTCTCAAGGACGAGAAGGGAATCAGGCAACTTCCAAATCAAGAAGTTCTGCAAGTGGACCACAAACCAAATAAGTGCATGTTGAAAAACCCTAAGAACAACTTTCCTCTCTTCAAAATAAAAGAGGCTTGGCCTCCCAAAATAAATTCCCAAACAAAACCCCAAAACCCAAGCCTACGAGTTATTGAATAAAAGCCAGAGAGACGAATAAAAGTATGAGAGTTGTGCCATGAATAAGGATCTATATAAAGAACCAATGAAGGTTTCATCCGGCCGGCACATTCCACTGCCCTCACAAAGGCAGATGTGTCGTGCCCGGTAGTGGAACCGTAAGGTATCTAAATATATGAAAGGCTCATAAAGGACTCACCCGGCCGGTACATTCAGCTGCCCTCATAAAGGCAGATGTGTCGTACCCGGTAGTGAGATCCTAAAAAGCATAGACAGCCCCTCCCCCACTTGAAGGGGGAGCTACACTTCAAGCCTTTAGCCAACCCTCATACCCTCTCTAGCTTCCAGTAGGTCTTTCAAAGAGGTATAAAGCTGATTAGAGTCAACAACATGCACAAAATAAAGGTGGTCCCAACGCAAACTACGAGATACGGGAGAACCTGAGACCCGAGAAACTCTCGAAACCTGAAAGCGACAAGGCAAGCAATAAGCCTTGATATGACCCGAGGGGAACTCAGGTTAAGACCGCATGGATTCAAACGGTCCCAAGACCGCATGAAGCCAATCGGTCTCAAGACCGCATGGAGTCAAACGGTCCCAAGACCGCACGAAGCCAAATGGTCTTGAGACCACATGGAGTTCAAATGGTCTCAAGACCGCATGAAGCCAACTGGTCCCGAGACCGCATGGAGTTCAAATGGTCTCAAGACCGCATGAAGCCAATCGGTCCCAAGATCGCATGGAGTTCAAACGGTCCCGAGACCGCATGAGTTCAAACGGTCTCAAGACCGCATGATGCCAACTGGTCCCGAGACCGTATGAAGCCAACAGGTCCCGAGACCGCATGGAGTTCAAACGGTCTCAAGACCACATGAAGTCAACCGGTCCCGAGACCGCATGGAGTCCCAAAGGTCCCGAGACCGCATGAAGTCAAACGGTCCCGAGGCCGCATGAAGCCAAACGGTCTTGAGACCTAAACGGTCTTGAGGTCCAAACGGTCTTGAGGTCCAAACGGTCTCAAGGTCCAAACGGTCTTGAGGCCCAAACGGTCTTGAGATCCAAATGGTCTTGAGGCCCAAACGGTCTTGAGATCCAAACGGTCTTGAGGTCCAAACGGCCTCCAAACCGTTTGGAATTCACTTAAGGCCTATAAATAAGAACCTAAGGGTCCTCCACCGGGGGAGCTTTTCAGACGTCAAAAGGCTGCCTCAATCGTTCCAGAGCTCTTGCTACTTCCATCCTCCGCCCTGGGGCTACCGGTCTGAGACCCTTACTCCATCTTGAAGCTGCTTCCTCCTTCTTCACCAAAGAAGGTGGGAAGGGGAGATCTCATCATCGTGCAACCTTTGAAGATCGGTGGATCATTTCTCTCTCTCTCCAAGGGGTTGACCTTCCTCTCTCCTTCATGGAGATGATGCTCTCTCTCTCCCTTCTTGCCTCCTTCTTTGTCCTAGTCATGAGTGATTAGTCTCTGTCACTAGGGTGCGGGGAGTAGCCCCGCTACCCATGTTTTCATATCATGTAAATGTAATCCATGACTTCTAATATAGAGTTCTTATTTGTTCAGTTCGACATCAAACGATTTAGGAATGCATGTTGCTTGATCTCCAACTTGTGTTATCCTTTATCTTTTAATATGAATTGTCTACGTTTGTACTATTAGATTCGAAACTCATTTGTATGTTGGTTCTTGGTGCATGTATCCACCATGCATCTATTTCGGTATCTAGAAGTGTATCTCAAGAAATGGAGTAAACTCACTATCATCCGTTGCACTTTCATACTATGAAATGGAATCAATTGACGTATGGAAGTGCAACCTTGGTATGTCGAGGAACACACTTTGCGAAGGGAATGATGCAAAGTAATGTGACCATTTGTTCGGGAATGGCTGGCGTTGCAACATTCCCACACTTTTCATAGTTAGCTCTCCGAAAGGAAGCTAAGCCTACAAAGATACTAACTGACTAGACTCTTTTTTAGGTTATGTTTTTGCTTTGCATGTGTTGATCCATGTGTAGTGGCGGCAAAAAACCGATCACACCCTAGTGATCTTTTATCATAGTTTAACTCTTTGGATTACTTGCTTTCTTTACTTTACTCACACTTAGCTTAAAAACAACCAAATCACCCTTTTGATCTAAATGCCAACTATTGAGTGATTAAGTGAAGTTCCAACGTTTTCCATCTTGTTGGCAACAACAAAACCGTTGTCTCGAGGATTCGACCCTTAACTATACTATTATAAGACTTCCACGTATCCTAGCATACGTGGGTGGAGTTCTCTATCTAGTATAAGTAAGGCTAAACTTAAAGACTCAGCATCTTTAGGATTTTTAGTGGTGCACGCAATTCCACGTGAGTGGAAGCTCCATCATGATTTCATGAAATATGGATCATGGCTCACTACAAGATTGTACAATGTAATCTTTGAAATTGATAAGCAAGGGTTATCAATTTGAACAAATAGTGGGAGCTATATCATTAAATTTAATTTTCATCAAATCAAATCAAAAGTGTTTTGACAAACTGTAATTTTCTCTTATAGAATCAAATGATGAAAAATACCACATTTTCTTTGTGATCAAATCTTGAGAAGAACAAGTTGAATGGGAATAATTTTCGTGACCAGTTTAGGACACTTAGAATTGTTCTCACATAGGACCACAACTTGTATGTCTTGGAAACACCAGAGCCAGATGAATTTGCTCCCACTGTGCCTATGGCTGACAAGGATTTTTACATCAAGCACTCCAAATATGTCATGGACATCAAGTGCTTGATTCTTTGCTCAATGAACTATGAGTTGTAGAGATAGCATGAGAGCATGTATTTTATTGATATGGTCACAGATATTAAGAACATGTACCAAGATCAGACAAGATATAAGAGATATGATGGCTCTAAGGTGTTGTTCAAATGCAACATGGGAGAAGGGAATCTAGTAGGTCCCCATGTACTCAAGCTTATTGGTTATGTAAAGAACCTTGCTAGACTGGGATTTCGCTTGGGTCAAGAGTAGGCCAATAATGTGATTCTACAGTCATTTCTATAATCATACAACTAGTTTGTCATGAACCACAACATGAACAACTTTGACAAGTTGTTGTTAAAATTGGTTGGCATGTTGATGACTACTGAAGTGCAAATGAAGAAGGAAAAGCCCAACTCCACGACAATGATCAGCAAAGGAAAGGGGAAGTCCAAGGGCAAAGTCAAAGCTAACAATAGTTCTACAACTATCCATAAGCCTAAGTCTTCTATACTCAAAGCAAAGATTAGGTGAACAAGGGAGGCAATTGTCCCCACTATCACTAGACTAGACATTAGAAGAGGAATTGCCCTATCTACCTGGAGGAACTAAGGAAGAAGGAGGGCATAAAAATCTCCATTTCAGGTACATATGTTATTGAGATAAATTTGTCTATTTCTTCATCTTGGGTACTAGATACCGGATGTGGATCTTACATATGCTCGAATATGTAGGATCTAAAAAGAAGTAAGCCTTTTAAGAAAGGGTGAGGTTGAACTACGCATGACAAATGGATCAAGAGGTGCTGCCATTGTAGTGGGAACCCATAATTTATCTCTTCCCATGGGGCTTGTAATAGAGTTAAAGAATTGCTATTTTTTACCTTCCATAAATGGGAACATTATTTGTGTATATTGTATGGATAAGTATGGATATAATTTCATATAAAGAGTGGTCAATGTTCTATTTCAAAATATGAGATCTTTATGGCAATACCTTGATGTCCTATGGTCTTTATTTCTTTGATCTTAAGACAAATTCTTATAACGTAAACACCAAAATGTTAAAACTTGATAACTCAAACAAAACATATCTTTGGCATTGTCGTCTAGGGAAAATGAATGAGAATCACATCTCTAGACTCCATAAATATGGTTATATAGAATCTTTTGATTTAAAATCAATAGAGACATGTGAGTCTTGTTTGTTGGACAAGATGACTAAGACTCCCTTCACTAGTAAAATTGAGAGGGCTAGTGATCTATTAGGACTCATGCATACTGATGTATCTGATCCTTTTATGACAAATGCTAGAGGTGTTTATCAATATTTCATTACCTTTACTGATGATTTCAGTAGTTGTGGTTATGTTTACGTGATGAAACATAAGTTAGAAACTCTTGAAAAGTTCAAGGTTCTAATGAATAAATTACAAAACCAACATGGTAAAATTATAAAGGCACTTTGTTCTGATTGAGGTGGATAATACTTAAGACAAGAGTTTGAGGACCTTCTGTGATCCTATGGTATCGTATCACAATGGACTCCACGTAGAACACCACAACACAATGGTGTATAAAAAGAAGGAATCACACATTGTTAGATATGTTGTGATTAATGATGACTTTTTCCAATCTTCTGATGTCCTTCTAGGGTTATGCTCTAGAAACCAAAACTTTTACAGTTAACCATCTAAATCGGTTCAAAAGACGCCATATGTGACATGAACTGGGTTGCATCCCAAAATTTCTTTTATGAGGGTTTTGGGGATGTCAAGCTTATGTGAAGAAAATGTTTCCTAAAAAGCTTGGACCTAGATCAAGTAAATGTTACTTCATTTCTTATGCTAAAGAAACCAAGGGATGCTACTTGTATTGTTGGTATGTATGCCCAGAGAGACAATCATATGATGATTATAATGACATAAATTGTAAATGATTTGATTATTATTAACAAATACAAGCTTCCAATTTATTATGTTTGTTTAGTTTTGAGATAATGAAATAACATAATAAATGTCTAGAGAACGATATTACTGAATGATGCATGTCTTCAAGTAAGTGAGTTGAAAGAACGAGATCGTATGGATGTTAATAGTATATACATTCTCATTATGTCCCTAATTGGTTGTTATTGTGGAAGTCATATAGACAACAATAACACATAAGAGTAGAGAGTAAGTTGGTTATTGATAGATTCTCATTAGTCATGATATGGCAATAGCAAACCAAGCACATAAATACATGTTAGAGAACAGTGTATCAGAAAGACCCACCATGAGACTGACACATGGAAACCATTACCATGATAGTCATAGTCAACTCTCATAGTGATGGGGGTGTTTGTTGTTCTTAGACCTAAAATTAGTACACTCGTCACATGTTGTTCGGTATACATTCTCATCTCAATTGCAATCCTGAAACATGGGTTGCTATAAAGGTGATGATTGGGTGATTGTGATACATGGGAATTGAATCTGAGAGATAGAGATGGGATTTGTCCCTCCTATGGGAGTATGATATCCTAGGCCACTTGAGTTAGTAAAATTGAGAAATACATGGGTATGTACATGTGAGTCAATATATGATATTGAGCTTACACATATCTAATACAAAATATAATAGCAAGTAACATAGATTGAATATTAGAGAGGATGACATATCCTTTCCTCGAGTTCAATATGGATATCAGTGAAAAAGGAACTATTAACAATCATTATAACTGTTGGTATGTATGCCTAGAGAGCAAATCATGGGATGATTGTAATTGAATAAAAATGATTTGATTATTAGCAAAGGCAAGCTTCCAATTAATTGTGTATATTAAGTTATGAGATAATGAATTAACCTAATAAATCTCTACAAAATTATATTACTCAATGATGTTTCTAATCATGTTACTGACCTTGTGGATGAGATCATACGGATGTGAAGAGTACATATACATATTCTCATTATGTCCCTAATCAGTTGTTATTATGGAAGGTTGATAGACAACTATAACACATAATATCAGAGTGTGAGTTAGGTGATGACTAATCTCATTAGTCATAATAGGGAAATATCAAACCAAGCACACAGATACATGTTAGAGAACAGTGTATCAGACAGACCCACCATGAGACTGACACATGGAAGCCATTTTCATGGATGTCATAGTTAGGTCTCGCAATGATGGTGGTGGTTATGGTTCTTAGACCTAAAATCACTAAACTCATCACATGTCGTTGGGTATACATTAACATCATCAAACACAATCCTGAAACATGGGTTGTTATAATGGTGATGATTGGGTGACTTTGACCCATGGGGATTGACTATGAGTGATAGAGATGGAATTTTCCCTCCTATAGGAGTATGATATCCAAGGCCTCTTGATTAATGAGACTGAGAAAAGTATGGACATACCCATGTGAGTCAGTATATGACATTGAGTTTACATTTATCTCATGCAGTCTTCTCTGGTTCAAGGAACAAGATTGAATAATAATGAGGATGACTGCTCCATGCTTGTAGTTCAAAATTGGATATCAATGACAAAGGAACTATACAAACACTATAACAGCATACACATATTGTAGGTTGAAGTTGCTCCCCAACTTTCCATTCACTTGGGTAGCAATGATGTGCAATTAGGCACCACTCATTGCTTGTGATGTTATAAGCTATTTATGTACATTTACTACCAATGTGATATGTGTGACAGATTGAGTTTTTCATATTATTTCCTCACTCTTAAAATTTTATTTCTCAAATTGTTGACCAAAATGTCCTCAATTACCTCCCTCACTAAATTGAATAGAAAGGAGTCACAAAAATTCAAATAATTCGAACCCTAATATTATATGATGGTGAATTATAAGTATTAATGTATTTAGTCAATAACCATGTTTAAATTTCAAATTTGAACCCCAATTTTGTACTATAGCTACATCATGACATTACAAAGCTAGACCTAAAGTTTCATTGCATTTGGAATAACCAATTAGGATATTTTAGCATTTGAAAATAATAAACATTATGTCTTTTTGACCTAAGTTGCCAGCTATATGTGACATTTATTTGTCACAAGGCCTAAGTTAATTCCAGGGCACAAACCATAGTGTGGCATCACACCTAGCCACTCGATCATAGGCTAGAGAAGTCTGATGGTAGGGTTTCATCCCTTACCTCCCACTTTTCTCGGCTAAGCTCCAGCCAGGTATCGACCCACTCGATCTAACAACAAGGACCATATCAGGGTGAGATATTTGGAGGAGAGACTCCTCACGCCGAGACAAAGTCAACAACCCCTCACCCAACCCCCCTCACCCTCAGATTAGGGAGAACTACCTCCACCTTCTCTGTGCCTCTCAATGGCGGCGCTGACCAACCTTAGGGCTTCTTCTTCTAGCCCCCTCTCCCCCGTGCCTATTTAACCCCTGCAATCGCTCTGCCATACCTCCTTTTCTCATCTCCCACCATCAATCGCAAGCAAGCTACCCCGAACACCACTCCCCCAACCCATCATATTCAAACTCCAGACACTTCATCGCCCCACTATTTCAAAATCCCTTCCACTAAATTCTCACCACCTACACCTTCCCCAGTCACCCGCGAGCATAGGCGGCTACCTCCACCAAACCCAGAATCCCTCCTTCACCTCTGACCTCCAGCACACCAGTGACCTCGCCTATCTTGTGGTGGCGCTAAGATCTAGAGGGAGCAACAACCAAAAACCCCACTCCTCTGTCTGGGGAAACCTCACGAAGGTTAAGGTACCTTCATCTCCATGACAACGCCACCCAGGAGCTAGCATGAGCTCACCAGAGTACTATCCAGACCATCGATCCTTGCACTAGCAAGTGAGGAGGAGAGTCGATCACGAACCCAGCTGGACCACTCCACAAGTACCCAATCAACAACCCAAGCCCCTTCTTATGAGATCTTGGATCAACGAGGGTCGTCGACCCAGTCATATCCGACCATTGAGCAAGGTAAAATCCGTCTTTTTATTTTCCTTTACACAAGAAAATGTATTATCTTAGGAAAATCTTAGAAAATGCTAGGAATGTCAGAATATATCAAACGTATATATCATTTTCATCAGAAAATATGATCTATCCAAATAAAATATAATCAGGACCTAGATTTGAGCCCTTTTTCAAAAGTTATAGCCTAAAGCTTAAATAATCATTCCATTATTATCATATTGTGTTATTTTAGTGATCTATAGTTAAAATCTAAATTATGGACATATAAAACCCTTTTGAAGTCCTTGATCATCATGTTAATCAAAACCCTAATCAAAGAAATATATTTGACTCAATAGTTATGAAAGACCCAAAATTCTAGTTTTCTCTCTCTACGTGTATACCTTATGCAAAAATATGTCAAATCCTAATTATTTAATGACACTATATGATCTTGAACGACCCTAAAACCCTAGATCCAACTTTGATCCCTTTGAATCAGGTGAATCCTAATGTGATACCCCTAATTATCTAACCCATATTTGAAACCCTAATTATGAAAGCTTCCTTTTTGGATAGAATAGGTATCCTCAACTAAATGAGGCTTTAATATGAGGATCAGATCTTGTGACTCCAAAAATAAGATAATAGTCATGGATAATCCCTGATCTAAACATGAGAACATGAAAGTAATCATATCTAAAGAACCAGGGCCTTAGTCATGGTTCATATGGACCAATAGTAACAAGTATACCCCTGATTTCCTTTTAGGGTGATATACTCTCTTAATCTAGACTTGTGGAAATTCAGATCTAGTATCCAAGGTACGTGGATATCAGTATATGACTAGTTTTGCTGGATGTTAAATATAAGTATCTGCTTGCATGTATTTGAATACATTGATGGATGTATGCCTAATTATATTGCCATTTCCACCTGAACACTAAAAAAATTAATGGAATGAATAATGAAATGTAGTTACTGATGGTGTTCATTAATCTCCCTATTAGAGAGGGAAAGTTTTAATGTTGACTAGCCCCTCCCTAATTGTACAAGGTACGTAGGGAGATCGCTAATGGTACAAGGTACATGGGGATAGGGCCCAATAATTTATGTTTGTGCTAAGTCCACCATAGTAATGCATGTTCATTTCAAATATGATTAATAACTTGGGTTTACCTAATTTTCTACCTTTATGTAATGTTTTCTTCTCTCTTTTCTCTTTTCAACTATTTTCAATATGCCAACATAGTATAGCATTTTTAATACCACATACCAACTTTTGTTGATGTTTTTGTTTCTCGTATTTTCTAGGTACAAGGAATATATGATGCATCTCCAAGTACCATAAGCTAATAAATAATGGACATGGAGGATAGATTATATATATCTCTATCTCTCATCTTATTTTTTAGCTAGATTGTTATTTGTTCTTCTATATAATGTATAGGATGTTCTAAATCCTATGAAATAATAATTTCCTTTCTTTATAGAACTATTCATCTCTTCCATCTCAAATAATATTATGTAAATACTTTATTTATCTTTAATGAATGAATGTTTATGTGACTATTCATGATGATGTGGACAAATATATTGGCTCGTTTCTTTGATTTTATTTGACTACCTTAATCTCTTGTATTTTCCCTTCTTACACTTATAGATATGAGCATACACATATCTGTGGATGTCATTAAGGAAAAAATATAGAAATTGGGGTCGTCACTATTGAACAAAATGTGACAGAGTGAGTTTTTCATATTATTTCCACTCTCTTAAAATTTTATTTCTCAAATTGTTGACCAAAATGTCCTCAATTAACTCCCTCACTAAATTAAATAGAAAGGAGTCACAAAATTCAAATAATTCAAACCCTAATATTATATGATGGTGAATTATAAGTATTAATGTATTTAGTCAATAACCATGTTTAACTTTCAAATTTGAACCTAAATTTTGTTCCACAGCTACATCATGACATTACAAAGCTACACCTAATATTTCATTGCTTTTGGATTGACCAATTAGGATATAATAGCATTTGAAAATAATGCACATTATGTCTTTTTGACCTAAGTTGCCGGTTATATGTGACATTTATTTGTCGCAATGCCTAAGTTAATGCCAGGGTGTAGACCACAATGTGGCCTCACACCCCAGCCACCCGATCGCGGGCTAGAGAAGTCTAACGATAGGGATTTCATCCCTAACCTCCTGCTTTTCTCAGCCAAGCATCCGCCAGGTATCGACCCGCTCGATCTAATAGCAGGGACCATATCGGGGCGAGATATTTGGAGGAGTGACTCTTCACAATAAGATGAAGTCAACAACCCCTCACCTGACTCCCCTTGCCCTCAGATCAGGGAGACCTACCTCCACCTTCTTTGCACCTCTCACCGGCGACAACGAGCAACCTTAGGGCTTCTTCTTCTAGCCTCCCCATGCCTATTTAACCCCTCTAATAGCTCTGCCATACCTCCTTTTCTCATCTCCCACCATCAATCGCAAGCAAGCTACCCCGAACACCACTCCCCCAACCCATCATCTTCAACCTCCAGACACTTCACTGCCCCACTATTTCAAAGTCCCTTCTACCAAATTCTCACCACCTAACCCTTCCCCAATCACTCGTGAGCATAGGCAGCTACCTCCACCAAACCAAGAAACCCTCCTTCACCTTTGACCTCCAGTGCGTCGATGACCTTGTCTATCCCGCGGTAGTGCTGAGCTCTAGAAAGATCCATAGCCAAAAACCCCACTCCTCTGGTTGGGGTAACCTCGTGAAGGTTAAGGTACCTTCATCCCCATGACAACGCCACCCAGGAGCTAGCAGGAGCTCGCTGAAGTCTTGTCCAGGCTGTCGAGCCTTGCACTAGCAAGTGAGGAGGAGATTCGATCGCGGACCCAACTGGACCAATCCACGAGTACCCAGTCAGTAGCCCGGGCCCCTTCTCACGATATCTTGGATCAATGAGGGTCGTCGATCCAGTCGAATCTGGCCGTTGATCAAGGTAAAATCCTTCTTTTTATTTTCCTATACCCAAGAAAATGGATTATCTCAGGAAAATCCTAGAAAATGCTAGGAATATTAGAATGTATCGAAACTATATATCATTTTTATTAGAAAAATGTGGTATATCCAAATAAAATATAATCAAAACCTATATCCAAGCCCTTTTTCAAAAGTTATAGCCTAAAGCTTAAATAATCATTCCATTATTATCATATTGTGTTATTTTAGTGATCTATAGTTAAGATCTGAATTATGGACATCTAAAACCCTTTTGGAGTCCCTAATCATCATGTTACTCGAAACACTAATCAAAGAAAGATATTTGACTCAATAGTTATGAAAGACCCTAAATTCTTGTTTTCTCTCTCTACATGTGTATACCTTATGCAACAATATGTCAAATCCTAATTATTTAATGACACTATATGATCTTGAACGATCCTAAAGCCCTACATCCAAATTTGATCCATTTGAATCATGTGAATCCTAAAGAGATACCCCTATTGGTCTACCCATAATGGAAACCCTAATTATGAAAACTTACTTTTTGGATAGAATAGGTATCCTCAACTAAATGAGACTTTAATATGAGGATCAGATCTTGTGAATCCAAAAATAAGATAATAGTCATGGATAATCCCTGATCCAAACATGAGAACTTGAAAGTAATCATATCTAAAGAACCTACCTTAGTCATGGGTCATATGGACCAATAGTAACAAGTATACCCTTGATTTCCTTTTAGGATGATCTACTCTCTTAATCTAGACTTGTAGAAATTTAGATCTAAGATCCAAGGTACGTGGATATAAGTATATGACTAGTTTTTCTGGATATTAAGTATAAGTATCTGCTTGCATGTATTTGAATACATTGATGGATGTATGTCTAAGTATATTGCGATTTCCACCTGAACACAAAAGAATATTAATGGAATGTAGTTAATGATGGTGTTCATTAATCTCCCTATAAGAGAGGGAAAGATTTAATGTTGACTAGAACCTCCTTAATGGCATAAGGTATGCAGGGAGATCCCTAATGGTACAAGGTACGTGGGGATACGACCCAATACATTATGTTTGTGCTAAGTCCACCATAGTAATGCATGTTCATTTGAAATATAATTAATAACTTGGGTTTACCTGATTTTCTGCCTTTAAATAATGTTTTCTTCTCTCTTTTTTCTTTTTAACTATTTTCAATATGCCATCATAGTATAGCATTTTTAATACCACATACCAACTTTTGTTGATGTTTTTGTTTCTCATATTTTCTAGGTACAAGGAATATATGATGCATCTCAAAGTACTAGAAGCTAATAAATAATGGGCATGGAGGATAGATTAGATAGATCTCTATCTCTCATCTTATTTTTCAGCTAGATAGTTATTTGTTCTTCTAGATGATGTATAGGATGTTCTTAATCCTATGTAATAATAATTTCCTTTCTTTATAGAACAATTCATCTCTTCCATCTCAAGTAATATTATGTAATGACTTTATTTATCTTCAATGAATGAATATTCATGATGATGTGGACAAAGATCTTGGATCGTTTCTCTGATTTTAGTTGACTACCTTAATCTCTTATATTTTCCCTTCTGACACTTATAGATATGAGTGCACACATATATGTGGTTGTCATTAAGGAAAGTATATAGAAATTGGGGTTGTCATAGTTGGTATCAGAGCCAAAGCTCACACATCATAGTCACATGGACTTCATTCACCATATTGTGAGTCTAGGGTAGTCCTTGAGTTAGGGATGTGAAGGGTTGAGGTGACTAGGATATCATCTGCCATGGGTCTGGCTAAAGTCTCTGAGTCACTTTGCTTAGCAATCACGAGGCTACCTATATGGAAGTGTAAGTCTACTTGGACGATATCCTAAACGTCCCCTACTTCTTAGGCTTACCTTAATTAGGACCCTTCTCATCTATAGAAATTTCCCTCTCAACTCTTTTATAGGAAAAAATTTCCCTCTCATCTTTGTTTTTAAATAATTCCCCCTTACTTTAATGATTTAAGGTTAGGAAAAGAGTCGCTCTATTTTGAAAGTCTTAAGTACCGACCGATAAGGATTTTAGGGTATCCTTCCCAAATCATAACATTAAGAGCATTAATAATTAATAAAGGAAAATAATGAAATATCATGTGATATAAAAAAACAAAAAACAAAAAAATGATGATTGTTGAATGATATATCTAATATGTCCACCTAATTTCAGCATGCCTCCTAAGACTCGTAACTGAAAGGCCTATGAAGAATCATCCTCTAAGAAGAGGAAAGAGCATGAAACCTCTTAAGTACCTGATCCCAATACCGCAACCAAGGAAAGGTGGAAGGAATAAAAGAGGATCCTTCTAGACTTTATGGAGACCCTTGCCACAAGAGGAACCCCTGAACCTAGCTCCTCTAGGAAAAAGGAAGTTATAGTTATAGACTTCATCAAACTTAACCCTGACACCTTTTTGGGGGAAGACCAGCCTAAGGTCATGCATAAGGCTGCGGCCTAGTTCCTCTTTGTAGATAATGCCTTTCGTACCCTAGAAGTACCCAATGAGAAGAAGGTCAAATTCGCCACCCATCTACTTAAGGGAGGGCCAAAAATCCGGTGAGAATAGGGGAGAAGAAGATGATATGGGGTGGGAAGCCTTCAAAATCCTCTTCACTGACCATTTCATGCCCATAGCTGAGAGGAAGAGGAAGGAGAAGATGTACATGGAGCTTAAGTAGGGCATCCTTTCAATAGAGGACTACACTCGGATGTTTAGGCTTATGGAACATTATGCACCTATCAGGACTAAATACCACCTCATAGAACACTATGTTGAATGCCTTTCCGCCTATCTAAAAACCCTAGTTATAGCCTCCCATCCCAGAAGCATTGACGAAGCCCTAGACATGGCCCTCAAGTAGGAGAGCGAGCAAGGCATGCAGAAATCTTCCAGCATGGGGTACTTAGGGTTAACCACCACTGAGGACGATAAGTCTAGAAAGTCCATACCTGGCCATAACAACAAGGGATCAGGGAAAAGAGGAGGTTCAGGAAAAGGAGGACAAAAAGGCCACCAGAACCATCAAAGGATGACTCATCCCAAGTGCAAGACTTGTGGGTGTTTCCATGGTGGGGAATGCCTCCATACCAAGTCGGTCTGCTATAATTGCAAGAAGGAGGGCCATTTCATCGCCAAGTGCCCCACTCCCTCTGTCTTTGGCAATTCTAAAGTAGGTGCTCCACCGCCTCAGGAACACCGCAATGGCAGGGTATTTGCAATAATTGCAGAAGAGGCCAAGGCAAATCCCAACCAGCTTTGTGAAGGTAACCTAAAGTCTTTTCATAATTTAATATCTTGTTCAAGAATTGAAATTATTCATAACTTAATTATCTTGTGTAGGCACTATATTATTAAATGACCATCCTGTAAAGGCTTTTTTGACTCTAGATCTACGAATACTTTTATGTCTCGAACTCTGGCATTTATGTTAAATCTACATATAAGGGACTTGGGATATATTCTAGATGTGTCTACTCCTAGTGGCAAAATACTCACTACCCTACAGAAAACTGATGCCCTCTCTCTTAAATTTGAAAATCATGATATGCCCTTTGAATTCATTCTCTTAACAATGGAAGACTTTGATATTATACTTGGCATGTGATGACACCCATTTTATGGATATTTATGGCTCATATTTCTTTTCCCATCTTTTACTGAGTTTTCCCTCATTTTTCCACCCAAAGTCAGCAACAAGGCCCATCCTGATACACTTACAACGAGCACCTGAACCAACCCTTTACTGGCCGCATGACACACCCACTTACCCATCACGGTCGCTGCCCGTCATGGTAGCAACTCGACATAGGAGTGTCACGCAAGGGGCCCTGACGAGCGGTACGCCATCTACCTAACAAAGGGCTTTTCCCGCCACGAATCACCCCGATAGAGTCTATCACACAATGAAGCCACTCACCAGAGCAGCTACCCACCAGGGTCATTTCCCGACTTGGTCAAATGATTTGCTCGCAAATTGACACACACCACAAGCCGTGTCGAGCGACATACGCGTCGATCCTCTCCTGAAGCCACGTGAACGGAGCTGATAAGGGATACATGGTCCCATGAGAACCACAACCTCTACCAGCCATTGCCTATAAATAGCAGCTACAAGACTCTGATGGGACAGGTCAGAATCCCATGAGAGCTAACTCTAGAAAGACATCAGGAGCAAGTGTGTCACATTCCAAGGCATGTCGGGCGATACTAGGTGAGCACACCCCCAACCCGAGAGGGGCCAGAGGAGTTCACTTAGAGCCCATCCCGATAGCTACAACAACACGATACGGCCTGGAAGGCCACCCCTGTTGGGTCCCTAGATGGGCCTCAACCCGAGACAACTCACCCCTCTATACCTGATACCAGGAACCTGAGAACCTAAGTGATTCCTAACCCGACTCGATACCGAACCCGATACGGACTAACCGTTGTGGTATGTCGCCCGAGAGGGCTGGCTACCCGACACGACCGTATCGGGTAGGGAGTTCTACCCAATATGCCCTGGCCGTCATGCCTGTCGCCTGAGAGGGTTGGCTGCCAGACACAGGTGTATCAGGCAGAGCTCCTACCCGGTACCGGGTTAGCTATCCCTTAGGGGTCTGCTGCTGTATATTGACCTCCTAAATCTAGGAGACCGATGCTTATCTTTTCCTTTTACTGCATTTTACTTTCATTTCCCTATGCATTATAACAAAAACTCTTTACTCTCCTTAAGCTTATTGGAATCTATGGAGTTTATCTCTTGTTTTTTTGTGTATGGTTCCTTTTTTTTGGATGATTTCTTTATAGCATTTGAACTCTAGTTTCTTCTTTTGGATCACACTTTTGACTAGCTATCGAATTGTGTTTCCCGTTTCGACACCCTTGAGAGGGGGATATCTCAACTCTAGAGTTTGGTCTGATCTGGGTGTACAAGAGTACCTAGGATCAGGGCTACTTTAGTTTACCTTACCATTCTATTCTATGACCACTACCCTTGAGAGAGGAAAATGGTGCATAGTTAGAGGTACCCTCTTTGAGAGAAGAGGTTGCATAATGTTTTCCGCTACTGCTTGTTATGCCTAAGTTTTCTTTCTTCATGTTTTACCTCAACGAAGGTTCTATCTCTTTGGATTCTATTATTTAAAACACCTATAAAAATCTCTAAACCCTAGAACTTAAATCTTTCTTGTAACTCCTTTTGGAGATAGGGTCTTTGTTTGTTTCCTTATGTTTAGTTCATGTTACAACACCCCTTTTTCTTGCACCCCCTTTTGTTGTGCTTAGACAAGTGAAACTCAAGTTCGAAAGCATCGGTCTTCCTATCCCTGTGTTCGACCCCGAACTACTTTGACCTTATGCTAGTTGCAGGTGTCTTAAACATTCGGGTATTATAAATTTCAAAAGTCTGATAACCTAGACATGACTCCATTCATGGACCCACGTTTAAGGCTCGTCTACTTTTTGGCACCGTTGCCGGGGATAGGCAAAGAAAACCATTCTATGAACATTAGTTTTGCTTACACTTTGCCAAAACCTTGTACATATGCATATAATATTGAAATTATTTACTGCACATAATTATTGTTCATAATTTATACAATGCTCGTACACCTTTGTTTCTTTCCAGGTACTCCTTTCTTTCTTTTAGGTCATCCAAGCTCTTGACAAGTCATGGCTGACCAAGCCCCTGAAGCTCGCTCTCTTCGCTCGTTTGTTCAAGTTTGAGATAATATAGAGAAACCCAGTTGTAACACAGTCTTTAAACGTCACCAACTTCGAACTGAAGCCCTCCTTCCTCCAGCTCCTGCAACATACTAGGTTCGGTGGAAACACCACTGAGGAAAACTAGTATAATCATCTAACGACATTCAAGAGGATGTGCAACACCTTTAAGATCAACAGAGTCCCGCTAACACATGTCTACATCCAGTGCTTCCCATTCTCGCTGAGGGACAAGGCACTAGAATGGTACACCAGCTTATAGGAAGGGAGCTTCCCTGATTGGGAGCATCTAGCCAATGCTTTTATCGCCACGTTCTTCCCCATCGAGAGGACCATGAAATGTCAAAACAAGATCACGAGATATTCCTTGAAGCCCTCGAAGAATCTTCATGAGACTTGGGATAGATTCCAGAGCTACCAGCGTGAGTGCCCACATCATGGTTTTTCGGAACCAAAGCTCATCACCACGTTTTACAATGGGGTGTGCCCCGCTGAAAGGAAGTCCTTGAATGTTTCCGCTGGCAGTGATTTCTTGGGACTTAGTGCCCAAAGAGCCAGGGAGATTATTGAAGATATGGCAATGAACCAACAAGATAGAGAATAGGACTGAGAGTCACTAAGTCACACTACTCCAGGTGAATCTAAGGCTATGGAGGACCTCACAACCAAGCTTGACAAGATGATGACAGATGCCCAGTCCATCAAGGAGCAAGGTTACAAAGGGAAGGTTCGACAGGAGGTCGTAAAGAGTTGTGTCACCTATGGAGAGCCAAACCATATGTCAGATTTCTGCCCACACACCGCACCCCAAGAAGATCTCGAAGGGGACTTTATAGAGAATGTGAGTTTTGTTCAATACCGACATCCCGACCATCCTGGTTTCTCTTATGGGAATACCAGTGCTACTAAGAATTCTCACCAGCTGTTGAGTGGGAAACCTTTGGGAGGATGATCAAATCAACAACGACAGACAGGGTTCCAGCAGTAGAGGGCCATCCAACAAAACTAGCAGCCACGACCATCTTTGACGATGAAATTTATGTCCTTTTCCAAGAGACAGAATGACATCAATGAAAAGATGCACAAGAGCTCAGTGGATAGCACATCTCTACTCAAACTAATGCAGCAACAGATGGGTGGTTTTGCTACCCAGATAGGGGAGCTCCAGCATCATAACAAACAGATTGATCAGCAGCTGGCAAGCCTCGCCCAATCCATCAACAATCAGGTGGGGTGTTTCCCTTCCAATACTGAAGCCAACCCACAAGGACATGAGATGGCAAAAATGGCTGTTCTAAGGTCAAGAATGATTGTATAACCAGTCGTTGAAAAGATAGTAACGTCAACAACAACACTCGCCGAAGGAGTTAGCACAAAGGTTGTCGAGGAAAAAGTTACACAGAGGTCAAAGAAAGTAGTCAAAGACAAGGTTAACGATGTCTCTTCTGAAGAGCATCCAGACAAGTACGCACCCTGCGTACCATTCCCATAGAAGCTGGTAAAAGCCCAACTGAAGAAGAGGTATGAAAAGTTTCTGGCCGCTATAAAGAAGTTGCATGTGGACGTCCCGTTCCTAGATGCCATTGAAGAAATGCCCTCTTATGCAAAGTTCCTAAAGGGCCTGATAATAAGAAAAAGGAAAGGAGAAGACATAGAGACTATGAAGCTTGCCAAGATGACTAGTTCTTTCATCAAAACTAATACACCTTTGAAGAAGAAGGATCTAGGGGCCTTCGTAATCCCCTTTCAAGTTGGAGATAATGTAACTCGAAAAGGTCTAGCAGACCTAGGGGCTAGCATCAGTTTGATGCCTTTGGCCCTTGCCAAGAGAGTGGAGCTCACCGATATGGTAAGAACCAACATGAGGATACAACAAGCTAACCATACCTTCACCCGGCCAGTTGGTGTCGTTGAAGATGTGCCCATCCGAGTGGGACGCTTCTTTATCTCTTGTGATATTGTTTTGATCGACACCATAGAAGATCTGAGCTACCCTATCATTTTCGGGTGACCCTTCCTTTCCACCGGATGAGCTCTTATCGATGTCGAGGTGGGAATGATTACAATCCATGTTGGAGGATTTCACATCGACTTCAACATCAGTGATTGTATGAGGGCCCCTCATTCTTTGAATCCTCCTACTTTTTTGAGAGCTATCAGCATTTATGCAACGAAGTACACAAAGAGAAGGCCATGGTAGATCCTTTGATGTGCGCCTTAACTGGTGAGTTATGAGAGATCGATGATCTTGAGGTTAGAGAATTGTTGGCCTATCTGGATATTGAAGAAGCGACTGAGGATGAAGATTCTATTAAGACAGTTAGATATGCTGCTCTCCGAGAAGCCCCTGTTGAAGAATAGAAAAGGAAGTCCCACCATAGCTAAAAGTCTTTCCGAAAGTCCTTGAGTATCATTTTCTATATCAAGAGAAGATACACCCGGTAATCATCAATTCGGAGTTGACATATTGCTAGAAAGACCAGCTGCTCAAAGAGTTAAGGCTGACGAGGAAATCCTTGGGCTACTCAATCATGGACCTGATAGGGATAAGCCCTTCGGTATGCATGCACCAGATCCATATGGAGGAGGACTCCAGGCCGTATGCCCAACCGCAAAGAAAGCTGAATGAGAAGCTTCACGAAGTCATTAGCAAAGAAGTAGTTAAGCTCTGAGATGCTGGAATTATCTACGCTATCAGTGATAGCACGTGGGTGAGTCCAATCCAAGTAGTTCCCAAGAAGGGAGGGATGACCTTGGTTAAGGGAGATGACGGGGTCGAGGTGGCCACCAAGATGGTCTCTAGATGGCGGATGTGTATAGATTATCAGAAACTTAACACCGCCACCCGCAAGGACCATTTCCCTCTTCCTTTCATCGATCAGATGCTGGAACGCCTGGCCAATCATTCCTACTTCTACTAGTTGGACGGGTACTCGTGTTTCTACCATATCCCCATCCACCCTGATGACCCGGAGAAGATGACTTTCACATGTATCTACGGAACTTTTTCCTTTAGAAGAATGCTCTTTGGGCTCTGTAATGCACCCGCTACCTTCCAGAGGTGTATGAACGCCATTTTTGCAGATTTGCTCGAAGACTACATGGAAGTATTTATGGATGATTTCAGCGTATACGGTAGCTCATTTAATGACTATTTGAACAATCTGTCCCTCCTAATGAGAAGATGTGAAGAATAGAGCCTCACCCTCAATTGGGAAAAATGCCATTTTATGGTACAAGAGGGGATTGTTCTCGGACACAAGGTGTCAAGTAAAGGTATTGAAGTCGATCCATCCAAGGTTGAGGCGATAGCTATGCTCCCATCGCCTACTTCAGTTATAGGTGTTCACAGTTTTCTGGGTCATGCCAGTTACTACTGGCAGTTTATAAAAGATTTTTCAAAGATAGCAAAGCCTCTCTCTAACCTTCTGGTAAAAGATGTGAAGTTTGACTTCAAAGAGGAGTGTATGAAGGTGTTCTCAACTCTGAAGGGTGCTCTAATATCAACACAAGTTCTCTAGTCCCCTGATTGGAGTCTTCCGTTCAAACTTATGTGCGATGCCAGTGATTTTGCTATAGGGGTCGTACTCAGCCAAAAGAGAGACAAGAAGCATCATGTTATCTTCTATGCAAGCAAGACCCTTGACGAGGCTCAGTAGAATTGCACGACCACAGAGAAAGAAATGCTAGCCATCATGTACGCCTTCGACAAGTTCATGTCTTACCTCATGGGTTCAATGGTGGTTGTTCACACCGACCACAGGGCTATTAAATATCTAATGTAGAAGAAGAATGTAAAGCCGAGATTGCTATGTTGGGCACTTTTGTTACAAGAGTTTGACCACAAGCTCAAAGACAATAGGGGCTCAGAGAATTCGGTTGCATACCATATTTCTAGGATTCAGGTGCAAGATGACCACCCACTGCCCATCAATGAAAGCTACCCCGACGAATCCATCTACTCAGCCTAGTCAGCAAACCCTGAGGGGCCGTGGTATGCAAATTTCTACAACTACCTGGCCTGTAAGCAACTTCCCCTAGATATGTCTTATAATCAGAAGAAGAAGTTCTTCTCTAATTTAAAGAACTATTATTGGGATGATCCCTTGTTGTTCAAGCGTTGTGCTGACGGGTTATATAGAAGATGCATACCAGAAGAGGTAGTTTCAAAAATTTTGTTCGAATGTCACTCGTCTCCATATGGAGGACATTTGGGAGGTGAGAGGAAAGCTACCAAGGTGCTACAATCTGGTTTCTACTGGATGACCTTGTTCAAGGATGCTCACGCTTTTGTGAAGTCTTGCAATGTATGCCAGCGAACTGGGAACATTTCTCGTCGCAATGAGATGCCACTATCAGATTGGATTGAAGTTGAAATTTTTGATGTGTGGGGTATTGACTATATGGGACCATTCCCCTCATCCTATGGTTTTAAGTACATTCTCGTCACAGTCGACTATGTCTCAAAGTGGGTAGAAGCTATACCCACTACAACATGTGATGCAAGGGCAGTAATCAAGCTCTTTACCAATATCATCTTTCCAAGGTTTGGAGTTCCAAGGACCGTCATTATTGAGGGCGTCTCTCACTTCTCCGAAAGACAGTTTGAATCACTTTTTCATAAGTATGGCATCTACCACAAGGTTGCAACTCCATATCATCAACAGACATCGAGACAGGTAGAGGATTCCAATCAGCAAATAAAGTAGATTTTAGAAAAGATAGTTGGCAAGTCCCACAAGTATTGGTTAGCTAAGCTAGATGATGCTTTGTGGGCATATCAAACCACTTTTAAAATGCCACTGGGTACCACACCTTATTGATTTATCTATCGAAAAGCCTACCATCTTCCTTTTGAATTGGAGCATAAAGCATTCTGGTCAATCAAGCAACTCAATATGGACCAGACGCTGGTTGGAAAGAAAAGATTTCTTCAGCTCCAGGAACTTGAAGAATTGAGACTCCATGCATATGAAAATGCCAGGATTTACAAGCAAAGAACCAAGATTTGGCATGACGCCCATCTGAAGAAAAAGGCTGTCAGCTGTAATGACACCGTCTCCTGATAACCACCACTTAAGGGAGACCAAGATATTAGAGTCGTTATCTAACAACCCAGATCAAATGTTCGACAAATAATCAATAACAATTAATAAACTTTACCAACTAAATTGAAAACTGGTATAAAATAAAACTTTGCATACCTTTTAAAAACTAGGATTTCTAAACTTCTATCCATGAAGAGACTAATCTAACTAATCCTCCTGTGCATGTTAATTTCTCATTTAATTACACATATGCCACTTTATTGTTTGTTCCTTTCATTGTACCTAAAACGCCGACAAATAAAACGTCGGTCAGCAAGAAGCTGCTATGTGGGGGAAATAATAACTGTGCAACTATAATAACAAAGTAATCAACCAATTATCATTTAACAGCCAAGATTACATTTTAAACCATACTACTCAATCCTTTCCTATCCCCTATCTCTATGATGTCCCTGTAGTGGACTGAGATACTACCTCTCTCTAGGTAGATCCTTATTAAACCCCGCATGATCCTACCTAACAGGTAGATCAATATCTAGGGTTGAGTCGAATGGCACTACCCATAGGTAGTCCAATCTCTAACTCAACGTGACTTGTTGGACCTACCCCATTGGTAGCCATATACTAAGTCATCCAATGACCCGATGGGCCTACCCCATTGGTAGCCATGTACTAGGTCAACCCATTAAGCTACAGAGGGGACTAGGATCTGAGCTAGTAGGCACATCTCTTATGTGATAGTCATATTCACATTATAATTTGCATGAATTAAATTCATCCAACAATTAATTCAAGTCACGATGTAAACATCGATAAAATCCTCAGAAAACTAATGCGGGACAATCATAAGCGTAACCACATACCTATTAAGCAGACTTGAATGCAGAAATAACTCAACCAATCAAGAAATCAAGCAAGTGCACACAAGTTGATCATGAAAAGGCATCCAATTTTTCTATCATTAATCATGTCATCATGATCTATTTATCCTAGTTATTTCCTAGGGTTATTTGTCCTTTTTTTGGGTTTTGAGCATAATTAGGGTTCCACTTTAGTTTTATTAATTTAAACCCTAATTTTACCAAATCACTTGCAAACCCTAATTATTTCATCTTTCTTTCACAAAAATTCTAATTTCATCTTTTAGTAATAGGAAACCCTAATTTCAGATTATAAGTATGTTTCTTTTCTTTTTCTGTTGTTTAGGGTTTCTAAACATATTAACCCTTTATTAGGTTTAAAACCCTAAAATTTACAATTCCATCATCAAAATAGGTTAAAACCTAACTTTATTATTAAACAGTTAACCATGCTTGAATTAACCTAATTGTAAGATTAAATATATCTTTTATCAACAATTAGGGTTTCTAACCACAAATTAATAGCTTTTCTATCCAAAAATATGCACATTTGCAAAAATATATATATTTAGGTTTCCAAACCATTTTTAATGCATCCCTCATATTTTTCTGATCATTTTTCATGTATTAACTTTTCTCATCTGAGTTTTCTAGCTCAAGATATTATTTTAGCAAAGAAAATCATTTTTATTGCTTTAGTTGCTAATTTCAGAAAAATATGGATTGTTAGATCGATGGCCCGTTGGTCCACTCAGGATCCAACGTCCAGGGCCGCGAGCACCTGTTCTTGCGATTAAAAGATGCAAAGGAACCAAGTTTCCCTTACCTATATTGAAGGGGCGTCGGGGTATCTTGGTAAATTGCCAAGTGTTTGTCTTCAACATCCGTTCTTTGCTTTTTGCGAGAAGATGGTCAACCCAATGGTTGACTTGAAGATCCCGTCCACCGACGGGCGAGCTAGGAGGTCAGGAAGCTAGATCTTCCTCCCACGAACTTGACCCATGATCCAATTCTTCTTCTCGTCTCTCCTTCATCGCCAACTAAGCGCGGTTCTCCTCCGACGTTAACTACTCCTCGGCAGGGCCCTAGGTCAGGTTGTTTCCTTGAATTGATGGCACCAAGACGACCGTCTCTGCGCCGTAGTTATGAGAGGGTAACCATTAGTTTTTCTCACATGGTTGTGTACACTACCCTATATATTGGGTGGCCATCGAGTCCTTGGTGAATTGGGGACTTCCCCATTTCACGACGAAACCCCACCAATCTTGGGGTGGTTGAGTTCAGAGCAAGCTCCTGAAGGAGATAGACTCCTTCTCATCATTGCAGATGGCCTCCAACTGTGGGAAAACCAATCGAAAAGACAGTCTGGTCTCTGTTGTTCTAGATCCTGATGAGATTGAGATTTGTCCTAGGTCGTGGATCATGGATCCAATGATCGCAGATGAGCGCCCAAAATTGAAAATTAGAATTTAATCCCAGATAAATTGTGACATTTAAAGTTATCCTTTACACCTTAGGAAACTTATAAAAATCACAACTCCTTAATCCTTTATCCTTTTTCAACAAAATTTTAAAGGAAGCTTTGGGTCGACATTATCTACCAATGTACCAAATTGGAGACCCAAATTCCAAAGGAAAAGGGTGTTTTCTTCATAAGAAAGATATCTTTTAAATTAAACCAATTTAATTTGTTATTCCCATTTTATTTGCCATTAAATTATGATTTTGAATTCCTTGAGCCTCAAGGAACCCTTAATGGCTTGAAATCCCATCTTAGGAATATTCCTTAGCCTTTTACTTATCCTTTATCTATTTTCTCTTTCTTCTTATTCATTTCTTTAGTAAAATATCTCTTTTTAAGGATTTCTTTTTATCTTTCTTTTTATTTTCCTCATTGGCATTCATTTTAAGATTAAGAATCCTTTGGATACAAAAATCCACCAAGGATAACTCAATTGCACCTCTTTTTACTTATTTTCCACATTTTATCATTATTTTCTTAATAAAGAAATATCTAATTGATATTTTCTTTTCTTATTGCTTTATTTTTGCAATTTTGGACTCTTTGGGACCCAAGGAACCCAAGAGGCATGAAATCCACCTTTGGATTACACTCTTTTGCCTTCTAGAGATTTCTACATTTTTCTTTTCTCCATTTCTTATTAATAATGGAGTTTCTTTTGTCTTTTCCTTGTTATTGGGCCCAATAGCCAGTAAAGCCCACAAATAAATCAACAAGGCTATTGTAACGAAATTCATGCATTCAATCAAAAAAAATAATTATTTGTTCATTTATCTTTAATATGATAAATTACATTTCTCAGCAAATGAACCCAAAATTGGGGTTGTAACATCCTTCCCCTCTTATAAGAATTGTGTCCTCAAAATTCCATCAAGCAAGCAAACAAACATGATAATCCTTTCTTATGTCCACTAGGGCTCCCATGTGGCTTCACCCTTTCCTTGGTGCTTCCCAAGAATCTTCATCATCTCATATTCTTCCATCTAAGTTCTTCCTTAGCTTGGTATATCGTACCCTCATAGGTAACTCAGTACTTTTTAGCTTCTCAAAAAGCTGGATAGGTTCAGGGCTCAACACATGGCTTGGGTACCTCACATAGTGCTCTAGACCAAACATATGGAACTCATCACAAATCATGTTATCCTGCGGGGTAAGGTTAAACACAAACTTCTCCAACAATCCATCTCAAATGGACCCATATATCGGGGACTCAGCTTTCTCAACTGTAGCTCAGAGGGGCCGGATTTTTACATTATATTCTCCCACGGTGCACTACTACAGAAACGGCCTTTGGCGTCGGTCGTTTAACCCCATTTGGCGTCGGTTTCCGACCGACGCCTATGTGGGCGCCGCTAAAGGTCGAACACTTCGGCGTCAGTTTTTTAACCGACGCCTATTTAATCTATTGGTGTCAGTCGTTTAGTAGATAACCGACGCCCAAAGTGTTCGCGCCACAAAAAATGGCATCATCTAGGGCACTTTCTGCGTCGGTTATTTACTAAACAACTGACTCCTATATGGAATATAGCGTCGGTCTTTTAGTAGATAACCGACGCATAAAGTGCCCTAGATGATGCCATTTTCTGTGGCGCGAACACTTTTGGCGTCCGTTATATACCAAAAGACCGATGCCTATAGATTAAATAGGCGTCGGTTTGATACGAATATCCGACGCCATTTCCAGGACTGCTTTGGCTACATCAGGCGTCGGTGTTTTGAAAAAAACCGATGCTGTAGGTCTTTACTGACGGTTTTCTATAAATAACCGACGCCTATTTATATATATTTTTTTCATATCAGTTTGCAGGCCTGCTGTGGCTGGTCAGCAGGATGAGAACCTGCAGTTCAGTTTTCTGAACTGCAGGTTTACGACATCCATTGATATCAGCCTACAAACAGGCCGCAAACCTGCAAAAGACACAAGGAAAATTTCACACAAGTACATACATTCAGACATCAATTCAATTCTCACATTCACACATATAGAAACATTCAAATACATGTATTAACATTTAGAAATATTCATTTACAAAGTATCATTCATTATCGCTATCAACATCCCAATTATATCTTACAGTTGCCACTGCTTGTATGGCTTTTGCCCATTCTTCTCTTACTTCATTTAATGCTTCCATCGTATATGGAGCATGTATATTTTTTAAGCGTTTACCTATAGTGTGGTCAGTTTTAAACACCTGCAAAGAGAATGATGTATATATATAAGTAATAATATAAAAATAAGATTGATATATTTCATACTAACTAATGAGACTATATATAATACCTCATGTATGGTATCGATGTCCAATGCGGCATGTTTGATAATCATCTGCATAAATCGCATCACATAGTATGCGCATGCCCAGCCATTGTCTTGTGTAGCACACTATAAATTGAAACATACAAAATAATACAACTAAGCACAATTCACATCAATAATATATATATTCGAGTCGGGAACTTACTTGTACGTTCTGCCAATTTATTGGCTGGTTCTTTTTCCTTGGGACCGTTCCTCCAGCCTTTTTGAATGCATCTAAACCCCTACATGTTAATATAACACAATAAATTGCATAAGTAAATAGTAATGTAATAAAAGATGTTAACGGATATAAAAATGAAATATTTCTCACCAGAATAATGGCATTCTCATTACGTGTCCAATTTTAGTGTTCAATGTACTCCCCTCAGGATCTAGATAATAAACAGTGAATGTCCCGGGGACAATAACTAGTAACTCCCAATGTCTACCGCTAGAAGTAAGAAGTTAACAATTAATAACTCAAAATGCAAAATAAAAATGGAATTTTCTTAAGTCCAAATTATAAATAAAGTAAACTTACTTGACATTGAATGGAGCTATTATTATCGTCTTCTTTTGCTGACCAAAAATTGTAAAAGCATCTATACAGTATTGTTGAACATTATCAGGGTCTTTAGCTACCAAACTAATCAATGATGGAATCAAAAATCCCACATGATCAAATGCAAATTGTTTGCAATGATCTTCGACTAAGTAGCTGCAAAACATATAGGCGTATGCATTAATATATAAGAAACTAGATAACCGGATCTTACACAAGGTATATGGACGTATAAACAAGATCTCACCTTATCCATGTCTCTATCATTGATGTATTCAGCCAATCATACATAAACAGCTCAATAATATCTTGTATAAATAAAGAGCTATCGTATGATCGACCTGCATAATCTGCATCTAAAGAAACTATTATAGGGCAATGTATATTATGTGCCCGTAGCCAACATGCCATTCCCCTACAAGCAGGACCTAACGGGTATGTTAGGTCAGTTGGAACCCAAGTTGGTAATGCGAGAAGTGGAGGTGGAGGCCTAGGTGCTCCTGGTGTCTTCTTTTTAACTTGTATATATAATTTCAGATCAGTTGACATCATATATACACATTAACAGTCTAAATCAATGTAAATTAATCTTACAATTTCAGTCGTGTAGACGACATCTGCTTTGGGCCACAATATGACCCCACCTTCTGCCTCACCAAGTGTATCAATATATGGGTGGGCATATGGCAACGCAACATCCCTCCAATCGGGTAACACACGTAATGGGCCCACACGAACATAGCCCTGTGGCATTGGAGTCCCGTGAAACCTTTCCCCAGGAAGGGACGGGTAAGCTTGCGCCTCTGCAACAATATAGTCTTGTATTCTTAAGCGGCATGGCTTCAATGCCTACAAATTTACGTAAAGAATGTTATACATATATGCATATAATCTTGAAAACATATCATCTTGAAAAGACTAGCTATAATGTCATAAACAATACTTACAGCAGACGTGCTAGGCGATGGGTCTCCAGGATTACTCGCAGTCTGTGCATCAGGAGAAGAGTGGGTCGCCATAGGCTGATTGGAAGCCTGAGATGCCTTCCACCGCAGCAATTCTTCCTTGACCTTCTCAGCAACTACATCGTTGACCTTCTTAGCAACTAAATCCTCAACTCTCTTATTCTCCTATACATGGATAAAAGAAACATTAGCTTCTTATTAATGAATTTCCTTTTGCAGTAACATTCTAAAAAAAGAATAGGTTACCTCTTCTTGAGAAAGTCCCGCTCTGGGTTTGCGCTGGGATGGCCCAAAGAATGCTTTGATGCCAACACCAGCGCCGACACCTCTAACACGTCCAGGATGCTCTGGGTTACCCAGAGCAACTGTCAATTCATCCCTTGTGCCCTGAGGGATGAACGTGCCTTGTTTCCTCTGCTCGTGCAGCTCCCGCTAATTAGCATACACCACAAATAATCAATATTCAAACTATTTCTCTAAGAGTTGTATTTTACCATTTTTGCAGCCGCCTCAGCAGTTACAAGCTTCTTTATTTCACCCTTCTTGTTTTGCCTGCTAGCTATCCAGATATCATGGCGAGGCATGGGTGTGGCAGACTCCTGAGTAGGAGCAGACTCCTGAGTAGCAGCAGACTGCTGAGTAGCCGCAGACTCCTCCTGTAGTCTTTGGCGAACGCTTGCATAGCCTTTTGGACCCATAGTGTGGTCATGCACATTCAGTGCACGCCTTGCTTTTTGTGCGTCACTGAGGACCTAGTTAGTATGCACATTAATGATTTGGTTAGTAGCACTAAATGTTAATCTTGAATAGGTGAATACAATGTATATTAATTAAATTGGGAGTGACGCCTAATACCTTGAATTCTTCAGATTTTCTTGAAGCAATAAAATTGTCCCAATCTTCTTCGTCCAAGAAGTTCCATTGTTCAAGGGCTGATTTCTTCTTCTTATCACCCTCTTTTATGTATTCTCTGTTCAGATTTGTCCTATAATTCCTAAGCATCTTTCCAGCGCGTTGCATCACACTTTTACGATGCAACTTCTCATCCAATGCAAACAGATTCTGTAAAATAGAAATGTTATTAACTAGTATCCAAAATAGAATTGCAAATAATAGAATTTGTAATCTACAAAATAGAATTGCAAATAATAATAACTCACGCATAAATCCTTCCATATCAAGTCTTTTTCCCCTTGAGGAACTTTATGCCAATTATCATACTTAACACCACAATGGCTCCGAGTGGTACACCCAAGATAGTTTACAAAATTATTGCGGTTCACTCCAATTGCATTTCCTCCATTATCAAACTCCACCACCAATTTGGATCCACTACCACTTAGCGCTAATAACTTCTTCAACAGAGTGATGCCCCTTTTCTTGTTAAGTGTTTGGTGCTGCGCATCAAGTTGCTCCAGTGCTTCAGTGGGTACAGGTACATCATCAACCTAAAATTTGACAAAAATAAACACACTAAATTAGCCCAATATAGAAATATAGGATATATGACATAACTAGAAGATAATGAATTTTATAGAAATACAGGATATGTTTTTAGAACTTACATTGGTATCCTCGCCATGCTCGTCATGGACAGCATGCTCATCATGGACTTCATGCTCATCATGGACATCATGCTCATCATGGTCAGCCATCTGAAAATGTCATTAAAAAGGCAAACATTTAGCATTTGTATTAACTAGAAAAAGGCAAATATTTAGCATTTGTATAAACATACATGTCTCTAAAATTGTGATCTTTTATCAATTAACAATCCTTCATTGTGATCTCCGCGCACATATAAGTCATCATTAGCTTCAATATTTTGTGGAGTTGGCAACCCAACTGAGAATGGACTGGAGTCATCATACTTATCATAGTACTCTTCTTCATCTATAGGATCTTCAATGAATTGTCTTTTACCATGAAGAACAACCGACCATTTATCATTCACAGGATCATCGATATAGAATATTTGTTTCGCCTGTGATGCCAATATGAATGGTTCACCCTTCTCGCCAATCTTTTCAAAGTTCACCAAAGTGAAACCCAATTCATCCACTATAACTCCTTTGGTGTTATCAACCCAATTACATTTAAAGAGCGGAATTTTGAAATCTATGTAGTCAAACTCCCAAATGTCCTCAATGACACCGTAATATGACATTTTAGATTCACGTGGACTCTTATCCTTTGCACTTGCAAAGTACATAGTCGACGCTGGAAGAGTGACCCCACTATTTTGGACGACACTCTTATCATCTTGGCGCTTTGTGTAATATGTGAATCCATTAATGTCAAACCCTTCATAAGACATAACATTCGGTTTTGGTTTAAAGGCGAGGCATTTGATAGTTTCTGTAATATCATTTGGTGTTTGAGATAGTTGATGAAAGACTTTATCTTCAAACCACTTAGTAAAAGTCTTATTATGCTCTCTAGCAAGCCACATTGAACTTGCTCGAGGATGTTGTCTCTTTATGAAATTGGTATGTTCCTCGATATAAACACTCACTTCGTCCATATTGTGTAAAATATACAAGTGAGCTTGTTCCAACTGCTCACGGCTGATTACTTTCACCCGTGATCCCAAAATTCCTTTGCCCTCCTCATTATTCTTGTCATTATCAGGAGTGTCATTACCACTGAGAAAGTCATTGCAAAAATCCATAACCTCTCTCGCCACATAACCTTCAATAATACTCCCTTCAGGCCGATAACGGTTTCGAACATCACCTTTAAAAACGCTCATGTATCGTTCAAAGGGATACATCCAATGCAAGAAAACTGGTCCCAACATTTTCACTTCCCTAGTCAAGTGGACAACAAGATGTACCATGATATCAAAGAATGAAGGAGGGAAATACATCTCACGCTGACATAGGGTAACAACCACTTCTCTTTGCAAATTATCGAGAGCATCAGGGTCAATAACTTTACTGCATAGACTGTTGAAAAAGAAACAAAGTCTGGTAATTGCAAACCTTACATGCTTCGGCAATATAGATCGAATTGCCACGGGTAATATTTGTTGCATTAGAGTGTGACAATCATGAGCTTTAAGACCTATCAACTTCAGATCTTTCATTGATACCAATCTATGGATGTTGGATGAGTAACCATGTGGCACCTTAACATTTACCAAGCATTCACAAAAAGTTTTCTTCTCCTTTCTAGACAACGTGTAACAAGCAGGAGGTAAGTATGTTCTTTTACTACCCATTTCACGTAATTCTGTTAATTCTGACCTTATTCCCATTTCACGTAGGTCCAGTCTGGATTTTATCCCATCTTTAGTCTTACCTGGTATATTTAACAGAGTACCAATGATGCTATCACAGACATTTTTCTCAACGTGCATTACATCGATACAATGCCTGACTGTCAAAGAACTCCAATAAGAAAGATCCCAAAATATTGACTTCTTCTTGAATGAAGAATTGTCACTCCGTGTGGCCATACTACATTGTGATTTCTTACCAAATTCATTGACAATGTCTTTTACTCTTTCATAAACAACATCCCCTGGTAAAGGTTTAGGTGCACTCCGTTCATCATTCCATCCATTGAATGCTTTGCGCTTCCTACGATACAGATGGAATTTTGAAAGAAACCTTCGATGACCAAGATATACAGTCTTGTTGCCATGTTTTAGTCTTATTGAATCAGTGTTTTCTTCACATATAGGACACGCATTAGCTCCTTTGACACTATATCCAGACAAATTCCCATATGCTGGAAAGTCATTAATAGTACAAAACAACATAGCGTGCAAACGAAATGTCTCTCTTGCTGAAGCATCATAGGTCATCACACCTTCAGCCCAAAGTTTCTTTAAGTCATCAATTAAAGGTTCAAGATAAACATCGATATCATTTCCGGGTTGTTTAGGGCCCAATATCTACAATGACAACATAACGTACTTATTTTTCATACACATCCAGGGAGGAAGATTGTATATAACAAGCATGACTGGCCAAGTGCTATGTTGGCTGCTCAATGTCCCGTACGGATTCATCCCATCTGTACAAAGCCCAAGTCTTAGATTCCTATCTTCTTCACCAAATTTGGGGTACAATAGATCAATCTTCTTCCACTGTGGGGAATCAGACGCATGTCGCAGGATCCCATCATTATTTTTCTTAACATCTGCATGCCACCTCAAATTCTTCGCATCTTTCGAATTTGCAAACAAGCGTTGAAACCGTGATATTATAGGTAGATACCACAACACCTTGGCAGGAGAACCAATTTTGGACTCCCCCGAAGTCGTCAATTTATACCGTGACGCACCACATTTTGGACAATCTTTCAAATCTACATAGTCCTTTTGAAATAATACACAATCATTCGGGCATGCGTGTATCTTCTTGGCCTCCATTCCCATTGGGCACAACATTTTCTTTACCTGGTATGCTGAGATTGGCAGCTCGTTTCCTTCAGGAAGCATTTCTTTCAACAAAGTCAATAATGAAGTGAAGCTTTTGTCGCTCCATCTATTGTTAGCTTTCAACTTATACAATCTCAACACAGCGCTAAGCTTCGTAAACTTAGCACAGCCTGTGTATAACGATATCTCAGCATCATGCACAATATTTCTTAAGATAGGAGGTGGATCAGTGTGCTCTACCCTACAACTATCCAGCATCGCATCAACGATGTCTGCTGGAACTAGTTCGTTGACATTTACGTCATCGGAGGCAATTTCTTCTTCCACCCAAGCACTGCTATCGACATCTACTGGTTTCAATTTTGAAATCTCTCCATGCCAGTGCCATTCTGTATAGCCTTGTACAATCCCGTTGCACATGACATGACTTTTGATTTCCTCACCAGTGTTGACTTTCAAGTTGTTACCGCAATGCCTACATGGACAGTAGAACCTATATGTAGGTTTTTTCCTATGTTCCTCGACAAATCTAATAAACTGATCAAGACCAGATATAAACTCTGGGGTGCAACGATTATGAATGGACATCCATGATCTATCCATTCTATGATCAGAGAAAACAAGTATATATTAGGAAACAAGTATATATTAGGAAAAGATTAGGGTATACACTTACATCCTAAGTGTATAATGTGATGTCATTCTTATATATAATAAATGTGTACCACCTATCCCATCCTTGAACACCTAATCTCACTAGTAAGTGTATAATGTTTATTGGGTTTTCAAGAAAATTTCGGCAGCATTTCCCCGCTGTTCTCTAAGTACATATGTACTTAGAGAACAAACGGGGAAATGCTACTGAAATTTTCTCAAAAACCCAATAAACATTATACACTTACATCCTAAGTGAGATTAGGTGTTCAAGAACAGTCCCAAACCAGGGACTATCCAAGATTTACTCCTAATGAGTCAATCTTGGATGGGTTTCTAGGCCAACAAACACATTTGATGTCATTCTTATATATAATAAATGTGTACCACCTATCCCATCCTTGAACACCTAATCTCACTAGTAAGTGTATAATGTGTATTGGGTTTTCGAGAAAATTTCGGCAGCATTTCCCCGCTATTCTCTAAGTACATATGTACTTAGAGAACAAACGGGGAAATGCTACCGAAATTTTCTCGAAAACCCAATACACATTATACACTTACATCCTAAGTGAGATTAGGTGTTCAAGAACAGTCCCAAACCGGGGACTATCCAAGATTTACTCCTAATGAGTCAATCTTGGACGGGTTTCTAGGCCAACAAACACATTTGATGTCATTCTTATATATAATAAATGTGTACCACCTATCCCATCCTTGAACACCTAATCTCACTAGTAAGTGTATAATGTGTATTGGGTTTTCAAGAAAATTTCAGCAGCATTTCCCTGCTGTTCTCTAAGTACATATGTACTTAGAGAACAAACGGGGAAATGCTACCGAAATTTTCTCGAAAACCCAATACACATTATACACTTACATCCTAAGTGAGATTAGGTGTTCAAGAACAGTCCCAAACCGGGTACTATCCAAGATTTACTCCTAATGAGTCAATCTTGGATGGGTTTCTAGGCCAACAAATACATGTGTTATCATTCTTATATATAATAAATGTCTATACAGTACAGGCAACATGGTTAATCCTAATCAACAGAGAATTATTAAATAATAAATCAAGAAATCAATAGTTTCAAACAAAAGGTCTAGGAATATTTACTAGACATTATATGTATCCCTAATCATCATATTTAACATACTACATTATTATGAACATCCAGATCAGATTAAGATCATACTATGTTATAACCATTGGTTTAATAACCCTATTTCCGCATGTACATGTTTATCAACTTTAAAACCCTATAATTCATGAAATCATTCTAATTCAATTTAATATGTTGGGATCACATAATTATATAATGACATCAGAATATATAGAAGAATCATAATTAACATGATTAACAACATGCTCATCAAACTAGGGTTTTCTTGAATATCATCTAATATTTGTGTACTAGACATTATATTTATCCCTAATCATCATATTTAACATACCATTATTATGAACATCCAGATTAGATTAACTCTAATCAAATACATTACATGCATTTTTATCACAACAATTTGATCGATGCATAAAAAAGCAGAGCAGCTAGCAGCGGGAAGACCAACCTTGTCAGAGGGAAGAAGGCAGAGGCTCCGGTGGCTCTGGCTGGAGAAGTAGCTAGCAGCGACGGCGGTGGAGGAGCAGCTAGCAGCTCCGGTGGCTCTGGCGGTGGTTGCGGTGGTGCAACGATGGTGGAAAAGCACCAGGCGGCGCCGAAGAGTCAGGCGTGGCGGCGGCCTCAGGCGCTTGGAGCAGCAGGGGCGGGCAGCAGGGGCGGCGGAGAAGGGGGCGCGGAGAAGGAGGAGTGGTGGCGGAGAAGGGGGCGCCGGAGAAGGGGGCGCTGGAGAAGAAATAGTCGGAGAAATGGCGCTGGAGAAGAAATCGCCGGAGAGAAATCGCCGGCAGCAGAGAAATAGGGTAATTGCTCGCAATGAAACAGAAGAAAGGGGAAGAGTCGGGCGATCGCGGAGTATAAGTTCCCATATAGCGTCGGTTGTTTTAAACAACCGACGCCTAAACATCTTTAGCGTCGGTTGTTTGCAACAACCGACGTCCAATTGGACGATATTTTCATGAAATTGTTTGGCGGGAACCACCTTCAGCGTCGGTTATAAAAGGATAACCGACGCTGAAAGTGACACTTTTCGCGCAAATTTTCATCGCACATAGGCGTCGGTTTATACCTACATGACCGACGCTGAAAATGACACTATTTGTTTGATCAAAATTTGGATTTCGCGGCCGACTTTCAGCGTAGGTTTGTTATAAACAACCGACGTTGAATACAAAGAGGTACCCGTGTCTGGCTGGTCTTCGAATATAGACGTCAGTTTGCTTAAACAACTGATGCCTAACATATAAGGCGTCGGTTTTCCCTAATAACCGACGCCCAGAAAAGTGACACTGAATGCTATTTATGTAGTAGTGGTGAGCTGCATGTCAGTCTGCTTTACATCAACTTGTGACTCGTGTCACCCTCGGGCTCTGTCTCAGCCATTGCACGATCAAGCGACTTCATCTGCACACATTGTGGTTCTTTTCTGACCTTCGCGAGGCCTCTTTCACCAACATCATTATAATGAAGTCGTGACCGAAACAACCTCCTTATAGAACTTCTTAAATCCCGATAAAGGGTATGGTGGTTAACATCACATCTTAAGAATTGTCTCTTTGTATCACCCTAAACAAGCACACTTGCTCTCATCAGACCCTCTAGTCTGGATCATACTAACCATTAGTTAGGGGTGATAGGTGGTACTGACACCGAGTTCTTCATGTACCTACTTCCACCTTATGGAAGTGAACCTTTAGGTCATACTCAAGAACTTTTGAACTCATATCATAGTGTAGTTGAACTGTCTCTCTCACATGTAGTTCAACCCAATCTTTCTCTTGACAGTACTCTTTCTTTCTCATGTTATCTAGGTAAGGCGTTCTATCATAACCCATATTGCATCATGACTTTCCTTGGTCAAGGGGAGACTTTCCACATCATCCATAGTGATGAACTCCCATTCCCTCTCAGGGAATATTTTATCCTCTATATCGATACACTGAGTTACTGGTATTCGTCTGTTACCTCCTAGCTTGCATACAACATACTACATGCAGCCTCATCTCCAACATCCATAGTACTGCTACCACTCATTATCTCAGTAGTACCATGGTGTATGGTGATCTTAAAATCATGACTTCTTGTATGTCATGATGCCTCAAAATTGATTCCTTGAAAACCCTAAACCACTCTAATCAGGGTTTCATCACCTTCCTATCCAAAGAGGTGTATCTGAGGTTCTATCACCATCCTTTCATTATATTAAGGACTAGGTTGGCTAACCAAACAACCACTAACTTGTTTAACAGTTCTTGTTACATCTGAGTGTTATCCAAACATATCTTCTTTCCAAACTTAAGGTTAGCCTAACAACTTCAACTTCTTCTAACCTTTAGCTAAACTAGGAAGCTATATCTCAAATAAAGCATCCATTACCACTTCACATCCTTAGGTATTAGGTAATTTTGAAGACATACTCCTTCATGTATTCCACTTATCATTTCATCTCAAACTCTAAGTCTATCTTCATCAAGAAACTCTGAGTTCATCCTTATGGTGATCAAACTCAACCTTGCACAATTTGCAAATTCCACATAGCTTCTACTAGAAACAACCTTATTTATCTTACTGTTTGTAAACCATCCATGTATCATTTATTTCACAAGGGTATGTTATTATCTCTCTCCTCATACCTCATAGCAATGTTCCAACTCACATCATCTTTTATCCTTGGTGTATGGCATGCGTACTGTACTATCTCTCACTCTCATAACAAGAGGAAATAAGCATTTGGCGGCCGTCCAAACACAAAGTTCTTCCTGTTACAAGAGTAGAGATGGTACATCCCGCCTTGCCAGTACACCTTTAACTCTAAGTTGAAACGTGCTACATTTGTCTCTACACCACAAACATCTTTATATCAAAGCTACTTCCATGGAAATTGATCTCGAACCTACTTGGGTCCACACACAATCCTTGGTCATCTCCTCTAGGTCTATAGGGTGTCGGCACTTTTGGGGTCATCCCTCTTCCCTCATGCATCTGAGAGTGCCCTACTCATCTACCCTTTGGGTCCCATGAATTCATGAAGGTGATCAATCTCCTAACCCATGGCCCTCAGACAACGATAGTTGTTACCTCCTAACCCTATGGTCATGTGAAACTAGGGAATTAGGCAACTCCTACTTCCATCGGTCTTATCCCCACCTGACCCTAGGATAGACTTAGGATTCTAACATAGTACATTTCCATATTAGAACCTTACTCAAGCCTTCATCATCTCTCTCTACATTCATGGGCTGACTTTCATCCTTTCATAAGGGTCATGGCGACCTGCCTACCTTGGTCAGGCCCCATACCAGTTATCTCCATGGTAACACATCCACATGCACTTAGAGATGGTTAACTATGGGTCTACAGGTTCATTCTCTTACCATGTACTCTTCACTTAGCTTCTCTAGATCCTATGAAACCTCTTTAGGTTACCTCAAAACCAACAAAACTGATATACACCCTACAAAAGGGTCCCTCTCTCAGAATGGGAGGAAACTACAACTCTTAACAACAAGGTCACAACCGTCCCTAGGGTTTAGATTCACATGAGCATGCCTAACCCAGCAGCTACTAAGACATAAGCAGACCACCTATTAAACCATGCTAGGTCATACGTGTTCTCTTTCCTCAACATTAGATCAACTTAGTTGTGAGGGGTTCATCGAACATACCCTTAACTTAAGGGGTTCCCTTTTTCCTCTACACATGAGGAGTACCATGCTCAAAACTATAGAGACTCGAATTTCATTATGAGCATCAGGTACACTGCTTCCCCTCTTAGGCCTAGGAACCCTAGGTCCACCTTTGGGTGTCCAACTGCATGCTCAATCTCTTAACCATGAATCCAACATGTCCAAGGTATGTCATGTACTTCCATAATCCTTCTACTCGAGCAACACTTTGGAGTTGAGTCCTCTTCCGGGACAACCAACTAGGTATAAAGCCTTACAACTAGTTACTTAAACCTCCTTAGGGTCTAAAGCCCTCTTTATGTCATCCAATAGGTAATCACTTATACCATAGGTACCAGAAGCATCATCCTCACTCTAGGGTTTGGTTCCTCTAAAGATAACCAAGATATCATTAGCCTCCAGGGGTCAAGCATAGGGCAACCACTATCATCCACTTAGGTCACATCATCCTCGACTCCCCACTATTCCTCATGTCTCAAAATCTAAGCTTCCAACCTTCTTTCTTGGGTCCTGCTTTCTCTCCCTAGATCTAACTCCACATCTAGCCTTACTACTAAAGGTCCCCTCTCCATGAAGTTGGATCAAGCTCACAAGCATATCCCTACCTAGGTGAAGCATATGCTCAACTCATGTTTGGGTCAATATTATCCTTAGATCTTTATGCTTATCACATAAGCTATCCAACATACTCCCTTGACCAGAGTTTCAACCTACTATCAGCATTACTGATGCATCTGGGGTTGCAAGCTATACCCTACTTGCCTAAGCCCATAGGGTTTCTATAGGTCTCCTCTAACCTCATCCATGAAGGAGCGATCCTTCTCTCTAACATGCATGACCCTCTCCAGGGTTGGGTCGCCAAAGGTACTAGGTCATCTAACCTCTTATGGAATCCCAAAGGCATGTCCAACCAAACACTGGGTCAACCATGACTTCTAACTCATCATGTCATCTCTCTCTCTAACCTTCACTTAGGGTTAGGGTTAACATCATCCTCAAAGGATGTGCTAGGTCTCTACTTTTAATGGAGGATTCTACCTCCAAGACTAACTCACTCTACTCATCCTCCTAATAAGGAGGTCTATCCTCAGGTCTCTCCTGAGGGCAATGACAACTCATGTCATACGACCCAAGCATGTATCTATTCTTTAGTTTGTTCTTAATCTATTAAGCTTATGTCCATTACATCTTATTTACATGCTTTTCATTAATTTGGTGGAGGATTCCTTAGACCTTTTTGACCTTACCCATACCTCAAGAGGGTGAAGAGCAGAGAGGAAACCCTAATCCTTAAAATCCTTAAGAGAATTTGAGTTGAAAAGGGATGAACGAGATGAGAGAGTCCTAAAGGTATCTTATTTCGAGTCAAATCCTAAGACTTCGGCCAGGCAGTCACACAATCTGGGAGTCCTCGTATTGTGACGAGCGGTGCAGAGGAAAATCTTGCCAGCCCCCGGACGTGATCCTTTTCTAGACACCTCAATCTTTCAGACAATCCTCTAATAACTCCCTCAGTTCTATGAAATCTGTAAAATTTAATAAGTATTAATGATTAGATGAGGAACCTATGCTCTGATACCAATTGTAACGACCCCGTCTCCCAGAAACCCCCACTTATGGGAGACCAATAGATTAGAGTCGTTATCTAACAACTCGGATCAAAGGTTCGACAAATAATCAATAACAATTAATAAACATTACCAGCTAAACTGAAAACTGGTATAAAATAAAACATTGCATACCTTTTAAAAACTAGTATTTCTAAACTTCTATCCATGAAGATACTAATCTAAATAATCCTCCTGTGCACGTTAATTTCTCGTTTAATTCCACATATGCCACTTTACTATTTGTTATTTTCATTGTACCTAAAATGCCGACAAACAAAACGTCGGTCAGCAAGAAGCTGGTATGTGGGGTTAACAATAATCGTGCAACTATAATAACAAAGTAATCAGCCAATTATCATTTAACAGCCAAGATTACATTTTAAACCATACTACTCAATCCTTTCCTATCCCCTATCTCTGTGTTGTCCCTATAGTGGACTGAGATACTACTCTCTAGGTAGATCCTTATTGAACCCCGCATGATCCTACTTAATAGGTAGATCAATATCTAGGGTTTAGTCGCATGGCACTACCCATAGGTAGTCCAATCTCTGAATCAAAGTGACTTGTTGGACCTACCCCATTCATAGCCATATACTAAGTCATCCAATGACTTGATGGGCCTACCCCATTGGTAGCCATGTACTAGGTCAACCCATTAAGCTAAAGAGGGGACTAGGATCTGAGCTAGTAGGCACATCTCTTATGTGATAGTCATATTCACATTATAGTTTGCATGAATTAAATTTATCCAACAATTAATTCAAGTCACGATGTAAACATCGATAAAATCCTCAAAAAACTAATGCGAGATAATCATAAGCATAACCACATACCTGTTAAGCAGACTTGAATGCAGAAACAACTCAACCAATCAAGAAATCAAGCAAGTGCACACATGTTGATCCTGAAAAGGCATCCCATTTTTCTATCATTAATCATGTCATCATGATCTGTTTATCCTAGTTATTTCCTAGGGTTATTTGTCCTTTTTTTTGGGTTTTGAGCATAATTAGGGTTCCACTTTAGTTTTATTACTTTAAACCCTAATTTTACCAAATCACTTGCAAACCCTAATTATTACATCTTTCTTTCACAAAAGATTCTAATTTCATCTTTTAGTAACATGAAACCCTAATTTCAGATTAGAAGTACTTTTCTTTTCTTTTTCTCTTGTTTAGGGTTTCTAAACATATTAACCCTTTATTAGGTTTAAAACCCTAAACTTTGCAATTCCATCATCAAAACAGGTTAAAACCTAACTTTATTATTAAACAAGTTAACCATTCTTGAATTAACCTAATTGCAATATTAAATATATCATTCATCAACAATTAGGGTTTTTAATCACACATTAATAGTTTTTCTATCCAAAAATATGCACTTTAGCAAAAATATACAGATTTAGATGTCCAAACACTTTTAATGCATACCTCATATTTTTATGATCATTTTTCATGTATTAACTTTTCTCATCTGAGTTTTCTAGCTCAAGATATTGTTTTAGCAAAGAAAATCCTTTTTATTGCTTTAGTTGCTAATTTCAGAAAAATATGGATCGTTAGATCGATGGCCCGTTGGTCCACTCAGGATCCAACGTCCAGGGTCGCACGCGCCTGTTCTAGCGATTAAAAGATACAAAGGGACCAAGTTGCCCTTACCGATACTGAAGGGGCGTCGGGGTATCTTGATAAATTGCCAAGTGTCAGTCTTCAACCTCTGTTCTTTGCTTCTTGCGAGCAGATGGTCAACCCAATGGTTGACTTGGAGATCCCGTCCACCAACGGGCGAGCTAGGAGGTCAGGAAGCTATGTCTTCATCCCACGAACTTGAACCATGATCCAATTCTTCTTCTCATTGCTCCTTCATCACCAACCAAGCAAAGTTCTCCTCCGGTGCTAACTACTCCTCGGCATGGCCCTAAGTAAGGTTGTTTCCTTGAATTGACAACACCAAGACAACTGTCTCTGCGTCGCAGTTATGATAGGGTAACCGGTAGTTTTGCTCGCATGGTGGTGTACACTACCCTATATATAGGGTGGCCATCGAGTCTCTGGTGAATTGGGGATTTCCCCGTTTCACGAAGAAACCCCACCAATCTTTGGGTGGTTGGGTTCGGAGAAAGCTCCTGAAGGAGATGGTCTCCTTCTCATCATTGCAGATGGCCTCCAACTCGTGGGAAAACCGATCGAAAAGACATAGTCTAGTCTCTGTTGTTCCAGATCCTGATGAGATCGGGACTTGTCATGGGTCATGGATCATGGATCCAAAGATCGCAGATGAGTGCCCAAAATTGAAAATTAGGATTTAATCCCAGATAAATCGTGACATTTAAAGTTATCCTTTGCACTTTAGGAAACTTCTAAAAATCGCAACTCCTTAGTACTTTATCCTTTTTCCACAAAATTTTAAAGGAAGCTTTGGGTCGACATTATCTACCAATGTACCAAATTGAAGACCCAAATTTTAAAGGAAAAGGGTCTTTTCTTCATAGGCAATATATCTTTTAAATTAAACCAATTTAATTCGGTATTTCCTTTTTCTTTGCCATTAAATTATTATTTTGAATTCCTTGAGCCTCAAGAAACCCTTAATGGCTCGGAATCCCATCTTGGGAATATCCCTTAGCCTTTTACTTATCCTTTGTCTTTTTTCTCTTTCTTCTTATTCATTTCTTTAGTAAAATATCTCTTTTCAAGGATTTCTTTTTATCTTTCTTTTTATTTTCCTCATTGGCATTTCTTTTAAGATTAAGAATCCTTTGGATATGAAAATCCACCAAGGATAACTCAATTTCACCTTTTTTTACTTATTTTCCACATTTTATCATTATTTTCTTAATAAAGAAATATCTAATTGATCTTTTCTTTTCTTATTGCTTTATTTTTGCAATTTTGGACTCTTTGGGACCCAAGGAACCCAAGAGGCACGAAATCCACCTTTGTATTACACTCTTTTTCCTTCTAGAGATTTCTACATTTTCCTTTTCTCCGTTTCTTATTAATAATGAAGTTTCTTTTGTCTTTTCCTTGTTATTGGGCCCAATAGCCAGAAAAGCCCACAAATAAATCAACTAGGCTATTGTTTGCTTTTAATCAAAATACATCATTATTTTTTCATTTATCTTTAATATGAGAAATTACATTTCTCAGTAAATGAACCCAAAATTGGGGTGGTAACATCAGCGAAGGTGATAAAGTTTTGTTAATTAAATCCTCTATCCGTCTTTTTCTAGGGAAGTTGTAGAGAAGATGGTTCGGGCCCTTCATCGTAGCAAAGATATATCCATCAGGGATGATGGAGCTGCATGACAAAGATGATTCGGAAAAAGTCTTTCCAGTGAACGGGCATATAGTCAAGCGGTTTTACGAAGATGAAGCATTTGTGAGAAGGTTGGAGATAACCCTACAGGACGCTGAGGCAACAGCCAAAGGATCAGAGTAGACGTATTTGAAGCCTGTCGAGCTGATGATGGAAAGTACAACACTCTTCGGGAGGCAGCCCTGATTTTTATCTTTCCTAGCATAGGACGTTATTTTCCTTTCATGCAGAAAAACATTATGAACATTATTATTGTAAGAAGGCTCGAATCAGTGCATGCCTCACATGCACATACTCTCTTTCTTTATGGGCAACCGACTTGGTTTTATAGCCTTGATGGGTAACACTATCTAAGGTTCAAAGTCTTCCCTTTTTAGCCAAAGATGTTTTACCCATCAATGTTTTTTCTTATCTTTAGTTTTTGTTTTCTACCCTTGCCTTGCTTTGTTTTTAGTTTTTCCCATTTTGTTCTGTGTATCGAGCATGCATAGTTGATCGCATCTTTAGTTTCTACTCTGCCCGACACCCTTTTGTCTGGTCGTATCGTCTTCCCGTATCGATTTGTGGGTAGAGTGGCTCGAAGCACGCTTACCCATGTCGAGTAGAAGGGTGTAACAAGAAAGTGTATCGCCCGACATGCCTGGCTCACGTGACACGCATTTCATGTTGTACAAAGCGTGCTTAGGAAGGCAAATTGCTTCCCAACCCAGTGGATTTGACTGATTTTATAGTGTTACGGAAATTGATGTGCTTTATCGCGTGACACGTATCAAATTTTATTCGATTTACCCCCGCTCGCGTTGGCTATATATAATAACTTCAGTTTAACTATGTCAGGCACTTCCTTTTACTTATCACCTACTCTCGTATCGTGCATTTTGTTCTCGCTTTGCTCCTGTGCCGACAGCCTTCCCGACTTCCCGTGCTGCCTGCAACATCTCCCAACGATAAAGGTATAACCTGATACGCCCTATCGTGACGTGCAGCCTGTGTCAGGCATATCGTATCACGTGACAACATTTTTGATATAAAATCTGAACCGGTATTAATTTTTCAAGTGTCTCCTATCTGGTATCGGATGGCATGACCCTCTTTGTCTACCTCCTGATATCGAGCTAGGCGACCCATTTAGTAAACTCATTAATTACCTATTATTGTGTAAATGTTGCAGACATGGCCCGCAACAAGCAGACATTCGTCCAAGTCGATGAACACGGCCGGAGGATCAATCCCAAGGCTGCAACTGAAGCAACCACAATAGGGCAGAAGCGCCCAAACCCTGACACAGCAGGGCCGTCTGAGGTCGAGAAGCGGCCCAGAGTAGCAGAAGCACCAACAATGACCTGAGCTACGGCGAATGAACTAGCGCCTCTGGATCACTCACCAGGTCGGTCCGTGCCCAGACACGAGGAGCACAGCTGAAGGTATGCAGAGTTGGCAGACAAAGTCTACAGGCCAACCCATTTCTGCCACCATTTGTCCTTCTACTAGATAGGCATTTTCGATAGGATGGAAAATGTCTTAAATGTTGTCGGGCTGAGGAAGATATGCTTCAGCCACACCGCCTCTTACACAGAACTCATAAAGCAGTTCATGTCGTCCTTCTTCCGGGTGAAGAACACAGCAGAAGAAGTTGAAAGATTCGGTGGGGTGGACAGACTACAAGGGCGGCTATACAACATTGAGCGTGTGATATCTAAAAAGCTGCTCAACGAGATCTTCTCCTCCAGTGAAGCTGAGAAAGACCTATTCAACAACGGTGTCAGAATCACCGAAGGCGACGGGTTCAACCCGGTCATACTCTGGGGGAGGCTCACCAGTGAGTCAACATTCAATTCGGGGATCAAAGTGGTGGTGATGCACTCCTGCTTCTGGAGGATAGTGCACAAGATCGTGGCATGTTTGCTCTTCAGAAAATACGAATCGAGCAACTTGTACACTGAAGATCTCCACCTGATGTGGCACATGATGGAGGGATGCACGATGAACCTGGGGTGGTTCCTGATCAACTGACTTCATCCAGTAAAGGATGCCACCAAGGACTACAACATGGGAGGGCTAGTGAACCTGATCGCGGTAGGGTTAGGATACCCCAAGGAATCGCGTAGCCTGTCAAGGATCAGAGGTGAAGACAAGATCGACCTCAAATTCCTAACGAGGGATAGCATCATCAAAAAGGAGGGCCACTACTACTTCTATAAGTTCGCAAGGACGAACACCCTCCTACCGCTCCCACGCTGTGCCAACTACGATGCATCGAAGTTGGTCTTCACCATGGTGGAAATTGAAGTTGTGCTAGTTGAAGATGCTTACGCCGCCACCACAAGAATACAAGAGAGGGGGGCCATGACAGGAAGGCCAGTTCCCCTAGACACTCGACAAGACAAAGCGGCGACTGTCGTCGCCCCCAAAGAGCTGTCCACCGCCACCATGCAACCCATGCCAGCTGCTCCTGAAGCCGTGGTTGCCACCACCGAACCAGCAGCAGTCGCCCCCGAAGCTACTGTTGTTGCTCCCGAGCCGGCCGTGGCCAACACAACAACAAGCACCGCAGCCACAAAGGAAACAATGACGATTGTTGAAGTCATCGACACCACCGGGGTGGATGTTATGATGACAGCCCTTGAGGACGCTGCCACAGAAGAAACAGTCGCATTTCCTGAAGCGGTGGTGCTGCCGAACGCTAGCGATGACGCGTTCACTGAGCTCCTGGAGGCGGAGCTCAGGGCTGTGCATCCAATGTCGACGCCACCACCAACAACATCAATAGTCACTGCGGAGGAGGACACTGAGAGTCAGATGGAAGATCAACATCTTCCTACACCGCAACCTTCTCCACCACCACAAGCTGACGAGGCAAAGGCAGCCATGAAGCAGTTGACGCCCCATCCTAAAGAAACACCATCACACATAATATAGATGGATTCAGCCCCGCTTGAAGATATGCACTCTTTGAGCCGAACATCCAGCTCAAGGAGCGTGATGAGGACCAGAGGCCAATCAGCCACAACCCCTCCAACACTAGGGCAAGTCCTCAGTCAAGAGTTTGACCACTTGTGGGAGGTAATAAGCAACCACTCTGTTACTTTTGCTTCCCTAACCTAAAAGTTTAATAGTTTTCAGACGAGGCTGAGCGAGCAGGAGCGTCAACTTCTAACTCTAGTTGGCCTTCCTGGCCAACTAGAGGAATTGAATAACTCAATGTAGCTGGCGCTTCAACACCTCGACTCCATCGAAGAGAGGCTGAACCGGAGGGACGAACACCCCCACCCAAGACAGCCAAGGAGGTCTCCATTGCCTCTCAGCCCTGGCCCCCAGCCATCATCCTCGGAGTCCTCCTCGGGAATGTCATCTTCTTCCTCCTCCAGTGGGCCCTCCACAATGCCCGAGGAAGAAACGACAAACAAAATTGCCGACGGGACTCCAGCAGGATAGGAGAACACCTGCGGCGCAAATGCATCTGCTCCCTCGCCCTCCCTAGAAGAAGATGAAGACATAGGCAGATCCATAAGCCTAGAGGAGGGTTCTTCTGAAGAATCAGAGGGATAAGGGGGAGACATATACTCTGCCAACAACAAACACCCCCCTAAAGGAAGGAGCACGGCGACATACACATTTTCTACACCGTCAGAGATCCCCTCCTTTGAGATGGCAGACTTTGACCGACGAGCCATCGGATACCTGACGATCAGAGACCAAAAGCTGTTGAACAAGGTCCTGAGATCATAGGCAGATGGAGAGGATGTCATCTGGAGTGACAGCTACTTTGCCGTACGATAGGAAGCATTAAATGAGCATGTCCTTCTCCCCATCTATCGTCGGGAAGATCTTCTTCCAAGTCTTGGAGAGCGCGATGATAGAGAACCTAGGAACCAGGACAGACCGGCAGCCAATCTACACCGCCACCCCATCCTTGGCAAGAAGAATGATGAGAGGGGTGTATGACTCGATCTTGGTGGCCAACATGCTGCAACACATCGAAGAACACAACCTAAACTTCATGTTGGCCCCCTACAAGCACTAAAGAAACAAGTTCCTTTGCATATTGGATCTCCGGAATCACGACGTCCAGCTCCTCAACTACTGCAATGTGGAGGTCCCATGCTCAGGACACATATTCATACGCCCAAAAGATAAGCATCTCAGGCTTCCCCCGTTGTGTCTTCTCTGTGTGATCAAGTCTGGAATCCAATGCCACAATGGTGTTTGGAACTTCGTCACCCTCGGAGACTTCCCCGTACAAGAAGCGGGAAGCCGAAACAACGTCTTCATAGTTCTTTGTGCCATGGAGATGCTCCACATCTTCGGATACATAAGGCAACTCCAAGGCCAGAACTTTTATCAGCTCAGAAGCACCTATGTGCTGCTACTGATCAAGGAAAGGCACTATTTCTAAGACACATGCGTCCCAAAGAAGTTGTTGGATAGTAATCAAGAAGATGAATCTTCCCCGACCAGCAGCCTTCTAGGAGAAGAGGCCGAGATGGCTACGGATGTCTACGGGGCAAGCAAGCGGATGGATGTTCTACGAGAAATACTCACCAATGAAGACCCCGCTTCACCTGATATTTCAGAAACAATTATCAGCAATTTCGAAAATTCCGCCTATGCTACACTAACTCAGGAATAGGTCAACATAATTCTCCTCAAGTTCATTGATTCTACCCCAACAGACATCATCTACGGGGCAAGCATCGTCATAGTCCAGGTGATGATCTTTGGGACTTAGTGAAGGCAGGATGATGTATGGCGATATCGGTAGTAGCAGCCTACATCCAGAACCTACAAAAGAAGTTTGAACACGCCTATATCGCCCACCCAATGGTGTTCAATGACATCTTCTTAGCCGACGAGTCAGGAGCAAAACAATAATTTCTGGTAGACATACAAAGCAAAATGTCGCATATCATTTTCCTTCCAATATTGCACTACAATCATTAGACACTCCTCACAGTGTACACTCGCCCACGAGCAGCAATTTTCTACAACAGCTCCAACAGCAACAAAGATCATCTGGTGCAGTGTACATCAACAACGTTGACACCACTCGAGCGCCTAGCAAGGAAATACTACATCAAGGTGGAAACGCTAATCTAGTCATTCCTAGAGAACACGACGAACAAATGGCACGAGCTTGAATTCTACCACAACAAACTCCACAATCAAACGACTGCAGCATCTACATGCTGGAATGGATCTCTAGCTTGGTGACACTACAACAAACACCTGACAAGCTCCACCATATCGACTACCACAACAAACATGGATAATATGTGTTGGAGCTTCTATCTGATGGAGGCATGCTCACCAGCTAAACCCTCACTGACTTATCACTACCCTACCTTATCTATCTCACAACTCTGGGACAGAGTGTGGGGTAAGTTCAGGGGGGGACTATATATCAGTGAGGGAGGTACTAAAAATTCTCCCATTTTGCCTTTCTTCTTTTCCTGTGTACATATATATACATGTCTGATACAATAGTGCATCTACAACTCCTTACCTCTCTACAATTGTACAAAGATACTATATGGTAAAAACCAGATACAACTTCTCCCAGCTTGTTTTCTCTGTGTCTAAGGTGGTGCAAGTTTTTGTTATGTTCTTTCCGAAAATGGAGTCTCAAATGACAAAGACTATAACTTTTCTATTCCAATTTCAAAAAATAATCTCGCAACAGCTAAGAGATGTGTATGTGAAGGAAAAAGCTACCCAAACAGCGAACTCTCTTATGTTTCCCTACCCATCAAAAATCCAAAAAGAGAGAAAAGCCTTATGAGAGTGAATAAAAGAATGAGAGTTGTGCCAAATGAAGAAAAAACACACACACTTGTCCTTCCAAAAGTACCCATCTTTAGGCATGGTAGATCTGAGGCAGTAGTACGTAGGATGTGAAATTACTGCTCTAAAGCCAAATGGCTTGGACTCCAGGAACCACTAGCCCATTAACGGACCCGTACCTAGATGGACTGATGGGAAACAAGAAAAACCCAAAACACCTTAAGCCTACCCGAAAACCCAACTTCTTATCCCCAAAGTTGTTTGGTGTGAAAGCTAACTTCGAAATATTGCACCAAAGTCGCGTCGAAGCTGAAGAGAATTTTTTTTGCTTAAATAAGGTAGAAAAAAATAAAGTTCATTGTTCGTAGCCAGATGTATTTATCCTCAAGGATGTCTCAAAAACTCACTCAAACCCTTGTCCGAAGACTATGTCGGGTTACGAAGAAGTATCACAAAACAAAGTTTTAAAATAAGTACAGATTGATTGAGGACAATCAAAAAGCTATGTTTGGGGGAGTTGATAACACCCATTTTATGGCTATTTATGGCTCATATTTCATTGTCAAACCTACCTTCTGAACTATTTTCCTCTCCATTTTATCCTGTTTTTGCATAAAAATAACCCACATTGGGCTACTAACTCTTTTCCCATCTTTTATTGAGTTTTACCTCATTTTTCCACCCAAAGTCAGAAAAAGGCCCGTCCCGTCCCACTTACAACGAGCATCTGAACCGGCCCTTTACTAGCCGCACAACACACCCACTTACCCATCACTGTCACTGCCCGTCATAACAGAAACCCGACACAGGCGTGTCACGTGAGGGTCCCTAACGAGCGATACACCATCTACCCGACAAGGAGCTTTGCCCGCCATGACTCAACCCGATAGAGTCTATCATGCGATGAAGCCACACTTTAGAGCAGCTGCCCGCCAAGGTCATTACCTGACTCGGTCAAGTGATTTGCTTGCAACCCGACAAAACGCCACAAGTCGTGTCAGGCGACAGACGCGTCAGTCCTCCCCTGAAGCCACATGAACGGAGCTGATAAAGGATGCATGGCCCCACGAGAACCACAACCTCTACCAGCTGCTACCTATAAATAGCAGCTACAAGACTCCGATGGGACGGGTCAGAATACCATGAGATCTAACTCTGGAAACACATCAGGAGCTTGTGTGTCATGTTCCAATGCGTGCCGGGCGATACTAGGTGAGCACACCCCCAACCCAAGAGTGGCGGGAGGAGTTCACTTAGAACCTGTCCCTATAGCCGCATCAGCATAATACGACCAGGAAGGCCACCCTTGCTAGGTCCCTAGATGGGCCTCAACCTGAGACAATTCGCCCCTCTATACCTCATACAAGGAACCTGAGAACCTAAGCAATTCCTAACCCGACACGATATCGAACCTAATACAGACTAAATGTTGTTGTATGTCGCCCGAGAGGGCCGCTGCCCAACACGACAGTATCGGGTACGAAGTTCTATGCGGCATCCCCGCCTCCCCCACCCGACACCCCCAGCCCCTTTTTTCCGAGGGGGAAGTTGAGGAGAGATGGGGAGACCCAGCTGCTGCCGGTCGGGACAGCCAGGAAAGGGGGCGGGTACCAGCTTGCTTCTTCTCTCCAACTGAACTACAATTGAACTAAAGTGGATAGAGTAAGCAGCCTCCTGTGCCATGGATGCAAAAATAGATGAAATGGAGTCCGAGGATATTCCTTTCTGACTGCTAACCGCCCCGCCATGAAATTTTTTTTTTATATACAAAAGTTCTTAGGTGAAATGAATCTGATCAGTTGTTCAAATCTCTTATACAAAAAGAGAGGAGCAGACTTTTTTAGACACACTGGTAGGTGCCAGCCCCTTGAGAATAACCCGATACACCCTGGCCATCATGCCTACCACCCGAGAGGGTTAGCTTCCTAACATAGGTGTATCGGGCAGAGCTCCTGCCCGGTACCGGGTTAGCAGTCCCTTAGGGGTCTGTTGTTGTATATCAACCTCCTAAATCAAGGAGATCAATGTTTATCTTTTCCTTTTACTACATTTTACTTTCAATTCCCTATGCATTGTAACTAAACCTTTTTAATATCCTTAAGCTTATTGGAATCTATGGAGCTTATCTCTTGTTGTTCTGTGTATGGTTCCTTTTTATTGGATGATTTCTTTATAGCATCTGAACTCTAGTTTCTTCTTTTGGATCACGCTTTTGACTAGCTATCGAATCGTCTTTCCCGTTTTGACACCCTTGAGAGGGGGCTGTCACAACTCTAGAGTTTGGTCTGATCCGGGTGTACAAGAGTACCTAGGATCAGGGCTGCTTCGGTTTACCTTACCACTCTATTCTACGACCACTGCCCTTGAGAGAGGGAAATGGTGCATAGTTATAGGTACCCTCTTTGAGAGAAGAGATTGTAGGATTTTTTTCGCTGCTGCTTGTTATGCCTAAGTTTTCTTCCTTCGTGCTTTACCTCAACTATAGTTCTATTTCCTTGGATTCTGTTATTTAAAACACTTATAAAAATCTCTAAACCCCAAAACTTAAATCTTTCTTGTAACTCCTTTTGGAGATAGGGTCTTTGTTTGTTTCCTTATGTTTAGTTCATGTTACAACACCCCTTTTTCTTGCACCCCCTTTTGTTGTGCTTAGACAGGTGAAACTCAAGTTCGAAAGCGTCGTTCTTCCTATCCATGTGTTCGACCCTGAAGTACTTTGACCATGTGCTAGTTGTAGGTGTCTTAAACATTCAGGTATTATAAATTTCAAAAGTTCTATAACCTCGACATGACTCCGTTCATGGACCCACGTTTAAGGCTCGTCAGCATGGATTGGTTATACACATATCATGCTCACATTGATTGTATAAACAAGATGGTAGTTATCTCTCAACCTCATTCTTATCCTGTGAGGATCCCTTGGGGAAGTGGATTTTGTGATAATATTATAATCTCCTCTTTTAAAGATAAAAAGTTCATTTCTCAAGGATGTAAAGTCTTCCTCGCATTAGTCTCAGAGACCAGTCCTAGTAGCGGGCCTATAGAAAGTCTGGAGGTGGTATGTAACTTTCTTGACGTATTTCTGGAGGAGCTTCCTAGGCTTCCTCCAAATAAAGACATTAAGTTCTCCATAGATCTTCTTCCTGGAACCACTCTAATTTCTAGGGCACCGTATTGGATGGCTCCTGCTGAGCTTATGGAGTTTAAGAAATAGTTGCAAAAACTTCTCGATAAAGGGTTCATCCATCCAAGTGTTTCCCCCTGGGGTGCGCATGTTCTTTTTGTCAAAAAAAAGATGGTTCTATGCGTATGTGTATTGACTACCGCATGTTGAACCAGGCTACCATTAAAAACAAGTACCCTCTCCCTCGTATTGATGACCTCTTTGATCAACTTTGTACTACTAAATTTTTCTCAAAACATGACCTTCGCTCTAGCTACCATCAACTTAAAGTCAAGGATTCTGATATATCTAAAACTGCTTTTCAAACTCATTATGGGCATTATGAATTTCTAGTGATGTTGTCCAGGTTGACCAACACACCTCGTGTATTTATGAATCTGATGAAAAAAGTCTTCCAACCTTATCTTGATGATTTTGTGGTCGTCTTCATTGATGATATTCTGATCTATTATGATTCCATGGAGAAACATCAAGAGCACTTGAGGGCAGTTCTTGCGATTCTTCGAGCCCAAAAATTCTATGGCAAGCTTTCTAAATGTGAATTTAGGATTGACAAATTCATGTTTCTTGGACATGTCATTTCTAGGGGTAACATATATGTTGATCCTGCCAAAGTCTCTAATGTACTTGATTGGCAACCTCCTCAAAATCCTTCTGAAATCCGAAGTTTCTTAGGTCTGGCCAGATATTATCGTCTCTTTATTCCAAATTTCTCCAAAGTCACACTTCCTCTAACTAAGCTTACTCGGAAGTACGAGCACTTCATCTGGTCAGCTGCATGTGAGTCCAGTTTCTAGTAATTAAAGTAAAAGTTGACGTCGGCTCCTATTCTTGTTCTACCATCTGGCAACTAAGGGTTTGTAATTTTCACTGATGCTTCAAGGAATGTGTTAGGATGTGTCCTGCAACAGAATGGAAAGGTAGTGGCATTTGCATCCAGATTGCTAAAACCCAATGAATTAAATTATCCCACACATGATTTGGAATTAGCTGCAATCATCCATGCTCCTAAAATCTAGAGGCACTACTTGTACGTGGCAATGTTCGACATCTTCACCGACCACAAAAGCCTGAAGTACTTTCTGACACAGAAGGACCTGAATCTACGACAACGGCGATGGATCGAATATCTATTGGACTACAATTTCACTATTGCTTATCATACGGGTAAGGCAAATGTAGTCGCTGATGCACTTAGTAGGAAAAGGGCAGTGTGTGCATCTCTATATGTTCTCAAATTGAGGAATATGGAAGACCTAGTGGGCTAGAAGCCATAGTTTTTATCTAATTGTGTACATGTCAACAACATATCCATCATGTACAACTTGCATTTCAAACTTCTTGAGGCATAGAAAGATAGTCATGATCTTGCAGAGCTCTCCTCTCTCTTGTTAAAGCCTCAAACACATTTGTCTGTGGGTCTTGATGGTGGTCTTCGATACAAGAACTATATGTGGGTTCCTGAGCAGTCAGTTGTAAAGACAAAGATTCTCAGTGATGCACATGGGTCAAAGTACATAGTTCATCCCAACACGACGAAGATGTACAAAGACCTACAATGTTAGTTTTGGTGGAGGAGCATGAAGCGTGATATTTTCAATTTTGTGTCTAGGTGTCTGACATGCCAAAGAATCAAGGCTGAGTATCAGAGACCAGGCAGTCTACTACAACCCCTTGAGATTCTGAAATGGAAATGGGAACACATCGCCATGGATTTTGTGGTGGGACTACCTAGGAGCAGGAAGGGATAAGACGTTGCATGGGTCATAGTGGATCGTCTCACCAAGTCAGCTCATTTTCTCCCTATGAAGACTACTATGAAAGTTGTTGAGTTGGGTGACCTCTATATACGGGAGATAGTACGTCTGCATGGAGTTCCATCATCAATTGTCTCAGACAGGGACCCGAAGTTCACCTCAAAGTTGTGGAAGCAGGAATAAGAGGAATTGGGCACCAAACTGAACATCAGTACAACCTACCATCCATAGACAGATGGGCAGTCAAAACGCATAGTACATATTCTAGAGGACCTTCTGTGAGCTTGTGTACTTGATTGGGAAGGCTCGTGGTACCATTACATGCCTTTAGTTGAGTTTTCATATAATAATAGCTATCAAGCGAGTATTGGGATGCCTCCCTATGAAGCTTTATATGGGCATCCCTGTAAGTCTCCACTACACGGGGACGACGTCGGGGAACATACCTTGATGAAATATGAGGAGAAGAAGCTATATATAGATAAAGTTGCACTGATCAGGAAGAGGATGAAGTGAGCACATGATAGGAAAATATCTTATGTAGATGCTCACTGACAGGAATGATAGTTCAAAGGAGGTGATCACATCTTTCTGAAGATCCGACCAATTCGAGCTTTGGCCAAGAATAAAGGAAAGCTCGGTCCTCGTTATGTTTGACCCTTTGAGATTCTAGAAAGGGTTGGTGAATGTACCTATCGTCTTGCTTTGCCACCTCAGTACAGTGCTATGCATAATGTCTTCCATGTATTGAATCTGAAGCCTTATGTCAAAGATCCAAATCACATTCTGAATCATGAGCCTCTCGAGTTGAAAGATGATCTATCTTATGCTGAGTCCCTAGTCAAAATTCTAGATTTTAAGTCAAGAGCTTCACAATAATCGGCATATAGATATGGTGAAAGTTCTCTAGAGCCACCATTATCAAACCTATGCCACATGGGAGCTCAATTCTGAGGTTGAGAAAAAATATCCACATCTCTTTCAGGCTTCTTGAATTTTGGGGACAAAATTCTTAAAAAGGAGTGGAGAATGTGACAGAGTGAGTTTTTCATATTATTTCCTCTCTCTTAAAATTTTATTTCTCAAATTATTGACTAAAATGTCCTGAAATACCTCCCTAACTAAATTGAATAGAAAGGAGTCACAAAAATTCAAATAATTCAAACCCTAATATTATATGATGGTGAATTATAAGTATTAATATATTTAGTCAATAACCATGTTTAACTTTCGAATTTGAACCCCAATTTTGTACCATAGCTACATCATGACATTACAAAGCTACACCTAAAGTTTCATTGCTTTTGGATTAACCAATTAGGAGATTTTAGCATTTGAAAATAATGCACATTATGTCCTTTTGACCTAAGTTGTCGGTTATATGTGACATTTATTTATCAGAAGGCCTAAGTTAATGCCATGGCATGGACCACAATGTGGCATCACACCCCAGCCACCCGATCTTGGGCTAGAGAAGTCTGACGGTAGGGATTTCATCCCTAACCTCCTGCTTTTCTCAGCTAAACTCCAGTCATGTATCGACCGGCTTGATCTAATAGCTGGGACCATATCAGGGAGAGATATTTGGAGGAGAGACTCCTCATTCCGAGATGAAGTCAACAACCCCTCACCCGAAACCCCTTGTCCTTGGATCAGGGAGAACTACCTCCACCTTCTCTGTGTCTCTGACTGGCAGTGGCAGCCAACCTTAGGGCTTCTTCTTCTAGCCCACGCGTGCCTATTTAACCCCACTAATAGCTCTTCCATACCTCCTTTTCTCATCTCCCACCCACAAACGCAAGCAAGCTACCCCGAACACCGCTCCCCCAAACCCATCATGTTCAACCTCCAGACACTTCACCGCCCCACTATTTTAGAATCGCTTCCACCAAATTCTCACCACCTACACCTTCCCCAGTCACCCGCGAGTATAGGTGGCTACCTCCACCAAACCCAAAATCCCTCCTTAACCTCTGACCTCCAGCTCACCGGTGACCTCACCTATCCCACAGCGGCACTGAGCTCTAAAGGGAGCCACAACTAGAAGCCTCACTCCTCTGGTCGGGGCAACCTCGTGAAGGTTAACGTACCTTCATCCCCATGACAACACCACCCAGGAGCTAACAGGAGCTCACTGGAGTACTGTCCAGGCCATCGAGCCTTGCACCAGCAAGTGAGGAGGAGAGCCGATCGTGGACCCAGCTGGACTACTTCACGAGTACACAGTCAGTAGCCCAGACCCCTTCTCATGAGATCTTGGTTCAACGAGGGTCGTCGATCCAGTCGGATCCAGCCGTTGATCAAGGTAAAATCCTTCTTTTTATTTTCCTTTACCCAAGAAAATGGATTTTCTTAGGAAAATCCTAGAAAATGCTAGGAATATCAGAATATATCAAACCTATATATCATTCTCATCAAAAAAATGTGATCTATCCAATTAAAATATAACCAGAATCAAGATCTGAGCCCTTTTTCAAAAGGTATATCCTAAAGCTTAAATAATCATTCCATTATTATCATATTGTGTTATTTTAGTGATCTATAGTTAAGATATGAATTATGGACATCTAAAACCCTTTCGGAGTCCTTGATCATCTTGTTACTAGAAACCTTAATCCAAGAAAGATATTTGACTCAATAGTTATGAAAGACTCTGAATTCTACTTTTCTCTCTCTACATGTGTATACCTTATGCAACATTATGTCAAATCCTAATTATTTAATGACACTATCTGATATTGAACGACCCTAAAAACCTAGATCCAACTGTGATCCCTTTGAATCATGTGAATTCTAAAGCGATACCCCTAATGATCTAACCCATAATGGAAACCCTGATTATGAAAACTTCCTTATTGGATAGAATAAGTATCCTCAACTAAATGAGACTTTAATATGAGGATCGGATCTTGTGACTTCAAAAATAAGATAATAGTCATGGATAATCCCTAATCTAAACATGAGAACATGAAAGTAATCATATCTAAAGAACCAACCTTAGTCATGGGTCATATGGACCAATAGTAACAAGTATACCCTTGATTTCTCTTCAGGGGGATCTACTCTCTTAATCTACACTTGTGGAAATTCAGATCTGTGATCCAAGGTACGTGGATACATAAGTACGTGACTAGTTTTTCTGGATGTTAAGTATAAGTATCTACTTGCATGTATTTGAATGCATTGATGGATGTATGTCTAAGTATATGCCATTTCCTCCTAAACACTTAAGAACATTAATGTAATGAATAATGAAATGTAGTTACTGATGGTGTTCATTAATCTCCCTATTGGATAGGGAAAGCTTTAATGTTGACTAGCACCTCACTAATGGTACAAGGTAGGTAGTGAGATCCCTAGTGGTACAAGGTACGCAGGGATAGGGCCCAATAATTTATGTTTGTGCTAAGTCTACCATAGTAATGCATGTTCATTTGAAATATGATTAATAACTTGGGTTTACCTGATTTTCCACCTTTAAATAATGTTTTCTTCTCTGTTTTCTCTTTTCAACTAGTTTCAATATGCCAGAATAGTATAGCATTTTTAATACCACGTACCAACTTTTGTTGATGTTTTTGTTACTCGTATTTTCTAGGTACAAGGAATATATGATGCATATCAAAGTACCAGAGGCTAATAAATAATGGACATGGAGGATAGATTAGATATATCTCTATCTCTCATCTTATTTTTTAGCTAGATAGTTATTTGTTCTTCTAGATGATGTATAGGATGTTCTAAATCCTATGTAATAATAATTTCCTTTCTTTATAGAACTATTCATCTCTTCCATCTCAAATAATATTATGTAATGACATTATTTATCATCAATGAATGAATGTTTGTGTGACTATTCATGATGATGTGGACAAAGATCTTAGCTAATTTCTCAAATTTTAGTTGACTACATTTATCTCTTGTATTTTCCCTTCTAACACTTATAGATATGAGTGCACACATATCTGTGGATGTCATTAAGTAAAGTATATAGAAGTTGGGGTCGTCACAATATGGGACCTATAGGGTCACAAACATAGGAACTCATCTAGAAGAGGAGTTTGATCTTGAATTATTATTGAATTGATTACTAAGGAGTTTAGGTATTTCAATCCATGCAACTTATTAGATGACTAAACTGCCAAATGATCAATTCAAATGTTGAGACTATTTTTTAGAGTGTTAGATGGATTTTATTGTACATTGGTTGGAATTATGCCTGACCTGGCCTACAAGATGCTCATCTCGCTTGTGTGAAACTGTCGTCTGGCATGTTGCAAGACGCCCATTTCACCTGTGTGAGATGGCCGTCTGGGATGGTGTGAGACATCCATCTTGTTTACACCAGATTCCTATTTTAGGGGTACAATTTGATTGCACAAAGGTTTGATGCTGACGTCAAGTTGAGTACTAATTGGAATTGAATTGTCAACATATATCTAGAATAGGAAGGTGTGAAATGACTATGTCTCTTAGTGAAATGAGTGTATCACTTAGTGAAATGACTATCTTGCTGGGTGAGACATCCATTTCGACGCACGCAAGTTGTAAAACTTCCAGAATTGTTGTAAAAATTCAAGATATTCCAATCTTTTCCACTCCCTCTTTAGTCCCACATTGGCTGGGGACTGGGAACCCTGACCCTAACCCCTCCTATACATAGAGGGGTATTGGAGGCTTCCCAAAACACACTATTACACAAACAATTGAGAATCAGTTGCCCTAACAATTGTTGTCCTCTCTGGTTATGGTAACCATGAAAGCCTAGGCAAGTCCTACCCAACTAGGGAGGGATAGCCACGGGAGAGAAACAACTGAGGATCATTATTGTGGAACATCATGTTGGTGACTAGTACACCAATGGGAGGGACAACACCTTCATATCCATTCCTTCAGAATGATAGGAGTTCTAGTTGGTCTGTGTTGACTACTCTAGAGGCAGGAGTCTTTTGGATACTACTAGGAGGTCAACATAAACTCGCAGTCTGTGGCAAGATCTGAGGAACAACTACACCAATTTTTCGAGTCTTTTATCCATGGAGGAGCAATCAGACGAGTCCCAGTGCAACTAGGAGCTACACAAACACCGTTGAAGACAAAGTGCACATCTACATCGACGAGGATTGTCATTGGACTTGCTCTAGGACTAGGTATATCTTCGTAAAATCATCCTTCACATTGCATAGTTATTGATGTGATATGCTGGTTAATGGGAAATATGTCAGTAATTTTTTGTTTCCGCTACCTATCTGATGTTGTATTTCCCTATAGTGGTATCAGAGCCACGTCAATTACTTATGTTTTGGGATAAACAATATGATTTGATTTTGGTTTTACCTTATTTATTTATTACATACGGTGTGAATATTTGAACTGGTTGATGTGAACCTCCATCTTATCACCACATAAAGAACCCAAATGAACATATATATATATATATATATATATAAATATATATATATATACATACATATATATATACATATATATATAAATATATATGCAATTTACATGCATCGCCATAAAATTAGTTTTGATGGTTGATGTAAAGCATGTTTATGGCCAAAACCCCAAATCGATGAGTGCACGATTATGGTTATTATTCCTATTGTTAATCAGTCTATGTATCGAACCTCTCGCTTCTTTCTAAATGTAAATTAATACTCTTCTTCCTATTTTCCCTCGAATGTCACTCAAGGTTTTCACCATATACAATGTAATAAGAAATATGATAGTTTTAATTTATGTTTCGATGTGAGATGATGATCTTCACAAAAGCTAAATGACCGGCTAGTGAGTTGACACGATCGATTGGAGGACTGAGGGGGCCAAACCACATGAGCATGAACTGATTGATTGGTGGCCCAACTGACTGAATGGAGGTGTTTAGATGCTTCTTGGACCTTAGAACCAGACGATCGCTTCAAAAGAGCCCAACCAAACGACCAGGAGGTGTGCCAACCGGTTCAAGACTTGAACCGATCAACCCGGATTGGTTAGAGCACATATCTTTACCAACAACAGGTTGCATAAGATGTGGACCATAAGTGATAGTAATTCCTTATGGCTCCAAGGAATTGCATTAGTATGGCCATAACCATTGCTTGTGTGTTTTATTTATTCCATTTCCCATTTGTGGTTATAGCATGTATATGATACATACTATGTATGTGGTGATTGGATAAAGTATATGTGTTCATACATACAAACTCCCTCAACTAAAAAATTAAGTCTTAGATGCTTTCTGAAAGTAGCACACATGAAAAGATAGATTGACCAATCCTATTTTATGCTAAAGTGTGGTGCGACGTCTATCTTGTGGAAGTGTGATGGTAGATGTGTAGGTTCTGCTAAAGCAGGGTGCATATTCTATCGTGTTGGCTTTTGGGTCAGGCTTGACTAGTGATTCTCAGAGAGTCTGGGCCCAGAAGCATACATATGATTATGGCAATGAGTTGTGCATATCATCGATCCAAGAGAGTTTCATAGGATGCGATTGGCATGATTTCCTATCTGATAATTGACTATGGATGCTAGTATTGGTTGGGTAATAGTTGAATTATTTTGGATCTTGCCCCACTAGAATTGTGTACACTACAATATTCTGAATAGATATTGAGGGCTATAAATATAAATAAAATAGTGGGAGTGGTAGCTAATTAAAGACCTAATTCATATAATCAAATTTATCAAATCAAACCAATTCAAAAATGTTTTGAAAAGTTGCAATATTTCTTTGTAGAATCAAATGTCAAACACAAATCTGTTCAAATTGCAATTAGTCCCCAAGAAGTACAAAATGGGATAAACTTCCATAATTAGTGAAGGACTTTGATAAATGTTCTCATTAATGAGAAAAAGCTATATGTCCTTGATAGACCAATGCTAGATGAACCCACTCTAAATGTGCCTAAGGCTAAATGGATACTAATTGGAAGCATGTCATTGATGCCATAGACATTTAAATACCTAATGCTTTGTTGTATAAATTATGAGTTGCATGAACAACATGAAAATATGCACATTCTCGAGATGGTAACACATCTTAAGAAACATGCAAAGCATAGAAGGTATAATGTCTCGAAAGTGCTAATTAAGTGCAAACTGACAATGGGAGGTCCAGTAGAACCCCATGTGGTCAATATGATTGAACGTGTGGAATAATTGGGATTTATCTTAGGACAACAGTTGACCATGAATGTGATTATGCAAGTGCTGCATGAATCATATAGTAAGTTTATGAAATACTTGGCATGTTGATGCCAAAGAAAGGAAGAAGAAGAATAACAACAAATCTGTGATGATGATCGATGGAAGTGATTCATAGGGCAATGGTAAGGCTAAGAAGTGTTCTAAGGATAAGCTTAAGTCAAATTCTTCTGTACTCAATATATGGAGAAGGGTAAGTGCAAAAGGAATTTATCCTTTTCACTTAAAGGATAAAGTGCCACCATTGTCACTTGTTTGGACATTGGAAAGGAATTATCCTCTTCAAAGAGGATCTCAAGAAGAAGATGGAGATAGAGATCTTTACTTCAAGACCTGAGAAGAAGTAAGCTAGAACTGTATGGAGAAAGGGTTGCTTCCATTATAGTTAAATGTTGTCATTCATGGGCACATAATAGATTTAGCAAATTGCTATTATGTACCTACCATTAATGAAAACATCGAATGTCTTGTGTGACAAGAACATTATGTTTCATTCTAAAAGATATGATATTTCATGGAAATGCCCTATGTCTGACAAATTATACTTGATAGTTGTAAAGGAAAATGTGTATGACACATATATTGAATGACTTGATGACTCAAACATTGAATACCTATAGCATTGTAATTTAGAGAGTATAAACAAGAAATGCATTTCTAGAATCCATATGATGGTTATCTAGACTCTTTCAATTATTGAACTAATTGAGACATGCGTGACTTATTTGTTGTGCAATATGACAAAAGAATCTTCACTAGATGTAGTGGGAAAATGACTATTCCATTAGTACTAGTACATACTAATGTACGTAGAAACTTTAGAATGAATGCTAAAGGTAGTTACAAGCACCTCATTATATTTACTAATGCGATCAGTAGATATTGAAATTTGTGTTTAATGAAATACAAGTATGGATCTCTTGAAGTGCTCAAGGAGATCATATATGAAGTATTTAACTGACTTGGTAAAAGTATTAAGATACTTCGATGTGATCGATGTTGAAATATTTTAAACCAAGAGTTTGAGAACCTTTTGGGAAATCATGATATTGTATCATGATGAAATCCATCTGAAACACAATGATAGTGCATCAAATAGAAGGAATCCCACCTTGTTAAATCATGGTGCGATTGTTAATTAAAATCTAGGTGGTATTACAATTTCTTTTGGGCACATGCTTAAAACACTAAACAATGTACTATCTAAAATGGTTCAAAAGACACCATATGAGATATGGCATGGGAGGTGTCTCGGGGAGTCTTTTACAATGATTAGGATTGAAGGTTTATAAAACAAAATGGTTTCTTAAAATCTTTGTCCAAAAAATCATATAAATGGTATCTTGTTGATATACTACTGATATTCCAACCTGACAAAGAGTGTTTGTTGCTAGGATGGCTAGATTCCTAAATGGAAATTAGTTTCAAAGGAATAAATGGGAGTAAAATTAGAAATCAAAATGTTCAATACAAATGAGAAAAACACTGAACCTAAGGAGGTATAATAGGAACAAGGAGAATCACAAGTAGTTGTGGAATCTCAACTTCCTTATATAAACACAAAACTCATAGTTGTAGTAGAACACGCCTTGAGTTTGAAAGATTATGGTGTCTTATAACTTAAGAAGGCGATAAGTTGATCATATAGATGACTCAAGAACCTACCTAAAAGCTATTGGGGGATCAGAATATAAGAAATGGCTTGAGGCCATAAGATCAATGATGGACTCCATGTAAACCAACAAGGTATGACCTTGGTAGATCCACCTAAAGGGGTAAAACCCATAGGGTGCATTTGGGTCTTTGTAAGAACACCAACATGTAAGGATAGATTGGTTACAAAGAATTTCAAACTGTTTCAAGGTCTTGAACATGATGAAGCTTTTCCTCCAATTACCATGGTTAAATCCATCTAGATCATGCTTGTTGTTGGAGCTTAATATGACTGTGAGATTTGTCTTATGGATGTTAAAACCACATTCCTTAAATGGAATAATTATAAGGATGTGCATGTGACACAGTCTAATGGTTTTATAAATCCAATAATGCAAATAAAGTCTATAAGATACAAAGGTCAATCTATGGATTGAAGTAAGTATCTCAGAGATGTAATCTTCTATTTGACAAGACAGTCAAAGGGTTTGACTTGAATTAGAATGAAGATGGAATATGTGATTATAAAATATTTTGTGGGAGCATATTTATATTCCACATAATGATCGAGAATGACGTCATATTCCTACAAATGTTAAAACCTGGCCAGGAAAGTGCCTTCTATATGAAGGGTTTAGGTGAAGCATCCTATGAGATAGGGATTCATGTCTATAGAGATAGATCTAGAAAGTTTTTTGACCTAAGTTAGAGCACATACATTTGCAAGATGTTGAAGGGTTCATCATGAAAGACTCAATGAGAGAAAATGTATCCATAATCAATAGAGTTAGTCTCTCAGGAGCCTAGTGTCCCAATTATTATGAAGAACATGAACACATAGATAAATTCCATATGCAATTGGATCCATCTTGATTGCAATGTTATGTACTTATCCTGTTATCTCGTATGTATTGGACATGATGAAAATGTATCTAGTAATCTTGTATGTAATGGACATGATGGGAGGATATCAAGTCATCTCATATGTATTTGACATGATGAGAAGACACACACACACACACACACACACACACACACACACATATATATATATATATATATATATATATATATATATATATATATATATATATATATATATATATATATATATATATATATATATAGGGTAACAATCCAGTGAGAAACATATCTGGTGAGAGCATGAGAGGCATTTGAACAACTCTTCACATAGATCAATTTCTCATAATCCAACCATATAGACTACAAGTATACCTTAATATCTACCTTGCTATAAAATTTTATCATCATCCAATTTGTAGATTATTCACAACAACCAAATAATTTTCGACGCTTTATATTGAATTTCAGGCTCACTGTTGAATGTAAAAAGTGTATATTGTACATGCAGACAAGTAAACAATGTCTGGTTGCAATGATTTTTTGTGAGAAGGTATATGAAATGAAGCTTTTTCCATCTATTCGGTTGGATTTTAAAAAATAGTTACTAATTTGTAGTTATTCAAATGCCTCTCATGCTCACACCGTAGGATGTTTCTCACTACATCGCTACCCTCTCTCGCTTTCTCTCTCTCTCTCCCTCTCTCTCTCTCTCTCTCTCTCTCTCTCTCTATATATATATATATATATATATATATATATATATATATATATACCTACCTACCTAGCAATCTTGTATGTATTGGACATGACGAGATGGTATATGTTAGATACTAGTGAGAGTCACTGGAATACTACAAAGAACGTCCTTAGATTCTTGTGAAGCACTTAAAGGATTGGTTCCTTAGTGATAAGGATGAGTTGGGTGTAAAGAGTTACACTAATGCAAGTTTCGAAATTCACAAATAAAGAATCACAATCTAAATTAATGTCTGATGATAATTGTAAGCTAGAAAGGGTTATGAGAAAATGATAGTTGTTTAAAATTTACAAAAGAAGTCGAGTATCTTTGTGTTATGAGAACAATAGAGAATATTGTATGATCAATAAGTTCATATGGATGAACTTTTGTGAGGTTCCAATCGTTGATGACATAGTAGATATACTGATGATAAGAATGGAGCTGAAAATCAGGCTGGGAATCTCAAATAGCATACTACAACATTTCCATCTCATTCGAGTAGTCGTACAACGAAGAGAGGAGAAAATTGCAAAATACCGACTTAAAGCAAACATTGCTAAGACCACCATAAAACCACTTATGCAGCAGAAGCATGATGGTCATGATAGGTCACTCAAGATGAGAACTGTGGATGATTGGCTCTAAGTGCAAGTGGAAGTCTATTGGTATGTATGCCTAGAAAGCCAATCATGGGATTATTGTAATGACATAGAAATGATTTGATTATTAACAAAGTCAAGCCTCCAATTTATTTTGTATATTCAATTATGAGATAAAGAATAAGCATAATAAATGTATAGAGAATTATATGACTTAATGATGTATGTATTCAAGTTACTAACCTTATGGATGAGATCATACAGATGTTAAGATTACATATACATATTCTCATTATGTCCCTAATAGGTTGTTATTGTGGAAGGTTGATAGAAAACAATAACACATAAGATCAAAGTGTAAGTTGGTTGATGACTAATCTCATTAGTCCTGATATGGAAATATCAAACCAAGCATAGAGATACATGTTAGAGAATAGTATATCAGACAGACCCACCATGAGACTAATACATGGAAGTCATAGTTAGGTCTCACAGTGATGGTGGTGGTTGTGGTTATTAGACCTAAAATCTATGCACTCATCACATGTCATCGGGTACACTTTGACATCATCAAAAGTAGTCATGAAACATGGGTTGTTATAACGGTGATAACTAGGTAACTTTGACCCATGGGGATTGACTGTGAGTGATAGAGTTGGGATTTGTCCCTCCTAAAGGAGCATGATATTCAAGGCCTCTTGATTAGAGTACCAAGAAAAGTATGGCCATACGCATGTGAGTTAATATATGATATTGAGCTTACATATATCTCATGCAGTCTGCTTTGGTTCAAGGAACATGATTGAATAATAATGAGGATGACTGCTTCATGCCTCTAGTTTAATTTGGATATTAGTGATAAAGGAACTATACAAACATTGTAACACCATACACATATTGTAGGTTGAAGTTGCACCCCAACTTTCCATTCACTTGGGTAGCAATGATGTGTGAATAGGCACCACTCATTTCTTGTGATGTCATAAGCTAGTTATGGACATTCACTGCCAACATGTAATGGGACCTATAGGGTCACACACATAGGAACTCATGTAGAAGAGGAGTTTGTTCTTGAATGATGATTGAATTGATTACTAAAGTGTTTATGTATTTCAATTCAAGCAACAGATTAACTGACTAGATTGCCAAACGACCAGTTCAAGTGTTGAGATTGTTGTTAAGAGTGTCAGACTAATTGTATTATACATTGGTTGGAATTTTGCCTGACCTAGCTTGTGAGATTCCTATCTCACTTGTGCGAAATGACCGTGTGGCATTTTGGGAGACACCCATTTCACCTGTGCGAGATAGCCATCTGGGATGGTGTGAGACGCCCATCTCCTATACACCTGATGTCTATTTTAAGGGTGAAATTCAATTGCATAAAGGATTGGTGCTGGCATCAAGTCGTGTACTAATTGGAATTGAATTGCCGACTTATGTGCAAAATTGGAAGGTGGTGTGTGAGACAACCATCTCACTGGGAAAGACGACCATTTCGACACATGTAGGTTGTGAAACCTCTAGTATTGTTGCAAAAATTCAAGATCTTCCACTCCCACTCTAGTCCCTCATTGGCTATGGACTGGCAACCCTGACCCTAACCCTAACCCCTCGTATATATAGAGGGGTACTAGGGGCTTCCCAGAACACAACTACTACACATACAATCAAGAGTCAATTTCACTGACAATTGTTGTCCTCTCTGGTTGTGGTAACCACGAGAGCCCAAGCAAGTCCTACTCGACTAGGGTGGGATAGACACAGGAGAGAAACAACTGAGGATCATTGTTGTGTAAGAGCATGTTGGTGACTAGTAAACCAACGGGAGGGACAAATCCTTCCTGTCCATTCCTAAAGGATGACATGAGTTGTATGTGTCTGTGTGGACTACTCTAGAGGTAGGAGTCTTTTGGCTGCTACTTGGAGGGCAAAATCAACTCACAGTTTGTGGCGAGATCTAAGGAGCTACTGGAGTAGTTACATAGTCTGTTGTCCATGGAGGAGCAATTAGATGAGTCTCAATGCGACTAGGAGCTGCAAAAATACCATCCAAGACATAGTGCACATCTACATCAACGAGGACTATCATTGGACTTTCTCCAGGACCAGGTATATCTTCGTAAAACCATCCTTCCTATCACATAGTTATTGACGTGATCTGTTAGTTTATGGGAAATATGTCAGTAAATTTTTTGTTTTTGCTATCTATCTGATGTTGTATTTCCCTACAGTAACACCCTACATAGATTGTAGGTTGAAGTTGTTCTCCAACCTTACATTTACTTGGGAGCAACGATGAGTGACTAGGCACCTCTCATTGCTTGTGATATAATAAGTTGTTATGGACATTCACTACCAACGTAATATGGGACATATAGGGTCACACACATAGCAACTCATCTAGAAGAGGAGTTTGATCTTGAATGATGATTGCATTGATTACCAGAGTGTTTATGTATTCAATTCATGCAATAGATCAACTAATTTCACTACCAGCCAATCATCTCACTGGGTGAAATGGCCGTTTGGAGTTCTAAATGATTGGCTCAAGTGTTGAGACGACCATTTGGTGAGTCGAGATGATTGGAACTAAATTGGGGAAGTTCTGCATGATACTGAATCCAACCTATTCACTCACTGGGTGAACCAATAAGCTTGGGTAGAGAGAGATGGCTGGTTCACTTGGTGAACCAATTAGCTCGGTTGGGCCGATGGAAGGTTCTAGCAACTTTCCCAAATTCGTGAGAAACTTTGATCGTTTCGATTGCATAATTCTATTGATGCAAGGATTTAATACTTAGCATTAAATTTGGCAATTGTGTGTGACTAGGAAACTTCAACATAACTATCTCACACTGCGATATGATCATCTCCTGTGCTAAATGATCATCTGGATTGCTAGATGACCATTTTAGATGTCACAAGTTGCGAAAAGTTAAGATCTTCCAGTCCCTTCCACTCACGCATAGATTGGGAACCCTAACCCTAGCCTCTACTATAAATAGAGGGATACTTGGGGCTTCCCAGAGTACAACATAGACAATTGATAATTAGTTGCTTTGACAATTGTTATCCTCTCTTGTTGTGGTAACCATGAGAGCCCAAGAAAGTCCTACACGACTAAGGAGGGATAGCTACGAGAGAGAACAACTAAGGATCATTGTTATGTGAGAGCAGGTTGGTGACAAGTATACCAATAAGAGGGACAACTCCTTCCTGTTTGTTCTAGCAGGACGAAAGTTCTAGTTGGTCTGTGTGGACTTCTGTAAAGGAAAGGTGGACTTTGTCGGTCACTAAGGAGGGCAACGTCAGCCAGCAGTCCGTTATGAGAGGAGCTACTGCATACGATGATGTCCGAGTCTTCTGTATGTGGAGGAGCAGTTAGACAAGTCCTAGTGCAACCAGGAGTTGTACAGACACCATCCAAGATAGATTGTGCATCTACATCAATGAGGACTTTCATTGGACTTCCTCCAGGACCACATATATCTTTGTGAAACCATCCTTTCCATTACATAGTTACTGATGTGATACACTAGTTAATGGGAAATATGTACATAAAATGTTTAGTTCTACAACCTGTCTGATGTCGCATTTCCCTACACTGGTATCAAATCCACGCCAATTAATTATGTTTTGGGATAATCGGTATGATCGGATTTTGGTTTTATCATCTTTATTTATTGCATACGATGTGAATATTTAAATTGGTTGATGTGCACATTCGACTAATCACCACATAAGAACCCAAACACACACACACACACACACACTATATATATATATATATATATATATATATATATATATATATATATATATATATATATATATATATATATATATATATATATATATATATGTATATATATATGTTTGTATATATATATATATATATATATATATATATATATATGTATATATATATATATATATGTATATATATATATATGTATATATATATGTCCATATATATACATATGTATATATATGTACATATATATATATATATATATATATATATATGTACATATATATATATATACATATCTATATATGTATATATATATATATGTCCATATATATATACATATATATATGTAGATATAAATATATATATATGTACATATATATATATATACTTATATATATGTAGATATACATATATATATGTACATATATATATATATATAAATATATATATATATATATGTATACATATATATATATGTACATATATATACATATCTATATATGTATATATACATATATATATATAAATATATATAGGGATTATCATTAATACCGGGTGGGTAGCTAACGGGTAGCTACCAACGCACACTTCCTGATATTTTTTTAACACTTCTTGATATTTTTTTTATTTTTTTCGCAATTGTAGAGGAGTATTTTATCTAGCTCTACAAAAAGTTTGATCAAAAAATAATATCATTTGCCCCCCCAAAATTAAAAAACCCATCCATATATATTACTGACTGTATATTTTCTATGTTGTTACTCTTTTGCACACTTCCTGATTTTTTTTTCACACTTCCTGATATTTTTTAATTTTTTTTTTGCAATTGTAGAGGAGAATTTTATCTATCTCTCCAAAAAAATTGACCAAAAAATAATATCATTTGCCCCTCCAAAATTAAAAAAACCCATCCATATATATTACTGATTGTATATTTTCTGTGCAGTTACTCTTTTGCTCTCAGAGTTACTCTATATATCACTACAGTTACTCTTTTGATTCAGAAGAGTTACTCCAGTGTACCATATAGTTACTCTTTTAAACCCGAGTTACTCCAGCAGGTAGCGAAAATTTAGCTACCCACCGGGCAACGAATGAACAACCATATATATATGTATATATATACATACATACATATATATATATACATATATATATATATATATATAAATGTATATATATATATGTATATATATATATATATATATATATGGTTGTTCATTCGTTGCCTGATGGGTAGCCAGATTTTTGCTACCCGCTAGAGTAACTCGGGTTTAAAAGAGTAACTATATGCTACACTGGAGTAACTCTTCTGAATCAAAGGAGTAATTGTATTGATATATAGAGTAACTATGCAGAAAATATACAGTTAGTAAATATATAGACATGTTTTTTTTATTTTGAGGGGGCAAATGATATTATTTTTGGAGGAAACTTTTTGGGGAGCTAGATAAAATGCTCCTCTACAATTGAAAAAATAAAAATAAAAAAAAATATTAGGAAACATGCGCGGGTAGCTACCCACACGGGTATTAAAGATAATCCCATATATATATATATATATATATATATATATATATATATATATATATATATATATATATATATATATATATATATATATATATACATATATATATATATACACATATATATATATATATATATACACACACACTAATGAACGCACATGTGCACATTCACGTGATATATAAAATATGTTGGAAATGTGCAGGGAGAGGACTCGTCCATGAAAGGGTCCCTATGGTAAAAGATATTTGTGTTGGTTTATTGAAAGGAGTGAATCAAGGAAATGTTTCTGTGGGATGGAGAGAGAAATTAAGAATTAAAGATAATAAAAGTTAATAGGAGAGTGTGAGAATAAATATTTTTAGGAGAAAATTCTTTGAAAAAAAGAGAGAAGAGAGCGAATCAAGGAGAGCGCAGCATCAAACTCGCTCTTTTTATAGTAGTAGTAGTAGTATATATATATATATGGGCCCATCTTTATTGCCCGCGCAGGTAGCTACCCACCCACCCTTCCAATCACTTCTTTTGAAATTTTCTTTTTCGAAAATGTAGAGGACTATTTTGTCTAGCTCTCCAAAAAATTTAAGCCAAAAATAATATCATTTGCCCCTCCAAAATCAAAAAACCCGTCCTTATATATATCTGCTGTATATTTTGTACAGAGTTACTTTTTTGGCCAGCAGAGTTACTTTTTTGACACCATAGTTACTTTTTTTACAGCAGAGTTACTTTCATAGCTAGGAGAGTTACTTTTTTGACTGCAGGGTAGCTAAGATAAAGTCCAAGTCTTCTGCACTCAAAATAAGGATAAGGATAAGGGAACCTAGGAAGATGAAGTAAGGGCTTGAGGTATCAAATTCTGGTATATACATTGTTGATGTTAACTTTACTACTTCCATATTATCGGTACTAGATACTGAATTTGGATCAAACATTTACTCATATGTGAAGGATCTAAAAATAAGTAGACCTTTAGATAAAGGTGAGGTAGAACTATGAGTTGCAAATGGCACAAGTGTTGTAGCCAAAATAGTTGGAACCTATGAGTTATTTCTTCCTAGTGGGCTAGTAATAGAGTTATAGAACTACTATTACATACTTGACATTAATAGGAACATCATATATGTATCTTGTTTGGACAAGAACATATTCAAATTTCTAATAAAGAATGGAAGATTTTCTATTAGTAAAGATGGTACCTTTTATGGTGGTGCCCCAATGTCTTATGGTTTATACTTGATAGATCTAGAGATAAGCATATATAATGAAAATACCAAAAGGCAAAAACTCAACCACTCAAACAAAACATACCTTTGGTATTGTCGTCTAGGGCACATAAATTAGAATCGCATATCTAGACTCCATAAAGATGTTTATCTCGATTCTTTTGATTTTGAATAAATAGAGACATGTGAGTCTTATTTGTTGGGCAAGATGACCAAGAATCCCTTCACTGAAAATAGTGAAAGGGCTAGTCACCTATTAAGACTCATACATATTGAGGTATGTGACCCTTTTATAACAACTACTAGAGGTAGGTGTTAATACTTCATTATCTTTATTGATGACTTTAGTAGGTATGTCAATGTTTACCTGATGAAACATAAGTCAGAAGCTCTTAAAAAGTCCATTGAGTTCATGAATGAATTACAAAACCAACTTGGTAAAGTATTAAAGCACTTCATTCTGATTGAGGTCGAGAATACTTGAACCAATAGTTTCAGGACCTTCTGAGAACCTGTCGTATTGTATCACAATGGACTCCAACTATGTTGGTATCAGAAAGAAGGTATCGCACATTACTATTTGGGAGTGGTGCGAGGAGAGGTCATAACCCAAGCTACACCTAGCGTAGTATATGGGCGGAGAAGGCTCTTGCTGTGGAAGGGGTGGAATGGAGGATTGGGAGTGGTGCGAATATAAACATATGGGAGGACAGGTGGGTGCCGAAGAGGAGAGACACGTTGGGTGAATATAGACATGTGGAGGGTGAGCAGCCCATATATGTGAGTGAGCTCATTCATGATGAGAGGATGGAGTGGAACTGTGACGTTATTCATCCCATCTTTCTGGACAGCATAGCAAGGGATATTATGGCTATACCTCTCAGGATAGAGTGAGTTCCTGATGTCAGGTACTGGTGGCCATCAAGAAACGGCGAGTTTTCAGTCAGATCGGCTTACTGGCTAGGAGTTATGGGGAGACAGAATACATTAGCACATATATCCGAGCCGGGGGAGAGCATATGGTGGTTGATATGGAGGAGTGGGCTTGCTCCAAAGGCAGCACACTTCATGTGGCGAGCAGCAACAGGTGGACTAGAAACAATGGGCAGATTATATGACAGACAGTGCAACACGGATGGTACTTGTTTACTATGCTACTCGGAAAGGGAGTGCATCCCACACATGCTATTCAGATGTCCAAGCACCGTCAAAATCTGGGATCAAGCGTCGCATTATGCCAGCGACAGTGTGGATCGGGTGAAAGACCTCACGGTCATGGAGGCCATTACCACCATCATGAGCACCGAAGACAAAGACATACGGGAGGAGATGGTTGCCACCATTTGGGCGGCATGGACACTGCGAAATGCTCGCATCTTCAAGAAACAAAACCAAAGTGGAGCAGCTCTCAAGACCACCTTGTTGGCTTTACTACGTGACCACAGCAATATGAAGGCAGCGCCGAACAGCCAAGGAGAACCGCACACTACAAGAACCCAACGAGTGAGGTGGACAGCTCCAGCGGCCGAACATGTCAAACTGAACGTTGATGCATCGGTAGGAGAGGATGGAACCAGGGCGGCGGGATGGGCTCTCAGGAACAGCCATGGAACCGTCCTAGGCATTGGCAGCAAATGATGGATGGGATGGAAGGACATAGCTATTGCGGAGGCCTTAAGTCTACGTGAGGCCATTCTCTGGATGACAAAGCATGCAAGGAGCAACATAGAGGTAGAGACTGATTCGCAGGTGGTGGTCAACGCTTTTCACAAACCCGACGTGAGGTGTGACTACTTGGGAGGCATCTTGGATGGCATTAGGTTGCTCATAGGCAACTTTAGTTCTTTCTCTTTATCTTTTAGTATTCGTAGTAGTACTAGTTTAGCTAATTCTATAGCTAATGATACCCGTCGTGGGTCAGTCGAGTCTTTTGATTTGGTTTCGTCTTTTCCCAATTTGTACTTGAACCTTGCTAGGGCCGATTGGCCACCGTAACGAAATATGGCACGACACCTTCAAATATATATATATATATATATATATATATATATATACATATATATATAGTGTATGTGATCTATGATGAGTTTTGCTAATCTTCCAACTTCCTTCTCGAGGTATGCTCTTGAAACCACCTCGTATACACTAAACTGAGTACCATCTAAATCGGTTCAAAAGATAACATATGATATATGGTACGGGAAGCATCACAATGTATCCTTTATGAGTATTTATGAATACGAAGCTTATGCTAGAAAATTCTTTTTGAAAAACATGGCTCTAAGTCTGATAAATATTATTTTGTTGAATATCCTAAGGAGACTAAAGGATATTACTTTTATTACCAATCTGAAAACAAAGTGTTTGTTGCTAGCGAGGTTGTATTCCTGGAGAAGGAATTTATTTCTAAAGGAATCAGTGGGAGGAAAGTAGAACTCAAATAGGTTCAAGACCAACAAGAAAACACTAAACTAGTTGAGGTACATGAGGAACAAGGAGACTACAAATTGTTGTGGAATCTCAAATTCCTAAAGTAACAGATGAACCTCATAGATCTAACTAGGACATTCCTTGAACCTAAGAGATTTGAATATATTGTGACTCGGGAAGGTGGTGAGTTGGTCTTAGATGATGAGACAACAACCTAACTTGAAGCTAATCAAGGACTAGAGTCTGAGAAATGGCTTAAGGCCTTGAGATCTGAGATGGAATCCATGTATGCTAACAAGGTACGGACATTGGTGGAACCACCTAAAGGGGTCAAACCTGTAGGGTGCAAGTGGGTCTTCAAGAAGAAGACAAACATGGATGGTAAAGTACAAACCTATAAGGGAATATTGGTAGCAAAGGGTTTTAAATGAGTTCAACCTGTTGACTATGATGAAGCCTTTTCTCCAGTGGCCATGGTTTAGTCCATCGGGATCATGCTTGCTATTGTAACTTATCATGACTATGAGATCTAGTAGATGGATGTTAAAACCACATTACTTAATGGGAATCTTCTAGAGGATTTGTACATGACACAACCTGAGGGTTCTATAAATCTAAAGGATGCAAATAAAGTATGTAAGCTACAAAGGTCAATCTATGGATTGAAGCAAGCATGTCGAAGCTGGAATCTTTGTTTTGATGAGGCAATCAAAGAGTTTGTCTTTGTCAAAATGAATATGAACCTTGTGTGTACAAGAAGGTTAGTGGGAGCATGGTAGTATTCCTCATATTGTATGTGTATGACATACTATTGATGGGGAATGACATACCTACTTTGTAAAAGGTAAAGACATGGCCTGGAAATACATTCTCTATGAAAGACATAGGAGAAGCATCCTACATCTTGTGGATAAAGATCGATAGAGATAAATCAAGAACACTTCCGGGACTAAGTTAGAGCACATATATCGAAAAAGTGTTGAAGAGGTTCAGCATGGAGAACTCAAAAAGAGGCAACCTGCCCATTCTACATGGAGTTACCATCTCTAAATTTCAATGTCCCCATTTTTTTGAAGAAAGGGAGCGCATGAGTATGATTCCATATGTGTCGGAAATTGTATTCGTTATGTATGTGATGTTGTGCACCTGTCCATATGTCTTGTATGATTTAAGCATGATGAGCAGATATCAGTCAGATCTAGGTGATGCTCACTGAGAAGCCATCAATAACATCTTGAAGTACTTGAGAAGGACTAAGGATCAGTTCTTAGTCTCCGGTGGAGAGTAAGAGCTGGAGGTAAGAGGTTACACTGATGCAAGTTGCCAGACTGACAAAGATGATTATAAATCAAAATTAGGATTTATGTTTTTCCTAAACAATAGAGCTGTAAGTCGAAAAAGTTTCAAGCAAGAGACAGTTGTTGATTCTACAATAGAGGTCGCATATATTGTTGCATCAAATGCAGGAAAGGATATTGTATGGATCAAGAAGTTCATTTATGAACTTGGAGTCATTCCGAGCATCAACGACACAATTGAGATATATTTTGACAACGATGTACCTACTGCACAAGCTAAGGAACCTAGATCGCGTAAACATTCCAAGCATATACAAAGGTAGTTCCATCTGATATGAGAGATCGTTCAGTGAGGAGATGTAATGTTCACTTTCACATCAAAAGAATGAAGGTCATGTTAGATCACTTGGGATTAACTTCATTTGTAACGTCCCCAGATTTGTACCTTCTCAAAACCCCAGGGGGATGACAAGACAAAATCTAAAAATGTCAATCAATTGTATCAAAGTGTGTTGCGGAATCAATTTGTGCATACATGAACATCAACCATAACATACACCATAACATTTCTCAACATTCAACTTGTAATTTATTACAAAAGAATTATTATAAAACAATTTCGAATTACATATTGAATGAAAATTCTATAGTCTATGAACATGTATGCTAACTAGGATCTACACACAATTGGTAAACCTGTGCAACAACTCACATCTTGTTCTTTTATGCCATGCTAGCTCTGAACCTAAAAAATACGTGAAAGAATGAATCAACATAAAGTTGGTACGTGGTTGAAAGATAATATACTATGTTGGCATATTTAAAATACTTGAAAAAGAAGAAAGAAATGAAAGCATTATTTAAGGTGGAAAATCAGGTAAACCCAAATCATTAATCATATTTCAAATGAACATGCATTACTATGGAGGACTTAACACAAAAAAAAAATTATCGGGCCCTATCCCTACATACCTTGTACCATTAGGGATCTCCCTACGTACCTTGTACCATTAGGGAGGTGCTAGTCAACATTAAAGCTTTCCCTCTCTAATAGGGAGATTAATGAACACCATCAATAACTACATTTCATTATTCATCCCATCAATGTTCTTTAGTGTTCAGGCGTAAATGGCAATATACTTAGACATACATCCATCAATGTATTCAAATACATGTAAGAAGATACTTATACTTTAACATCCAGTAAAACTAGTCATATACTTATATCTACGTACCTGAGTTTGGAGAATCATAGCTATCCTTGGTCATCTAGACAATATGGTCATCACCTAATTAATAACAATTAATCATCATTAATAGATGGTTCACATATTCTTGATATTTTAGGTCCAATTTAGGGTTTTGGTCAAACCTAGGTCAATGTGATGTCAGGATGGTGTCTAGTATTTTTAGTTTGATCTGTATGTCATTATTAAGGTCTGGTATGAATTTCATATTTTTCTGACGCTTTTACTAATTTCTAAAATTAATATGAGACCAAAAGCATCTAATCATGATTTAGTAAGAAGATACATTGTACTTTGGCATGATAATCAGATTAGGCTCCATCATTAGTTTCATAATAATATTAGAGTTCGATAGTATTTTTCTTAGATATATTATTCATCATATCCTATTTATACCATTTAAAACATTCTAAAAGAAGCATTATCATTTATATTATAAACATACATTTAGGTTTCTTCAAAATACTGATCTAAGGGCCTAGTAATATAGGGGATGTTTTTCTGAGTCTTGGGATATTTTTTGGGCATTTATTGGATAAGGGAGTTATTTACTATGAATTTTCTGATTTTCCATGTATCACTGATGAATTAAGACAATATTTACCTTAGGGATTTACTGGAGCCGCTGGATCCTCCCGATCCATCCTTAGATCCCTGCCATATGGAAATGGAGCAGGTGGTTTGCCTAGCTGGATCAAATGAACCATCCTATTATTGAGTTGGGCGGGTTGAAGATTTGGGCTAGATCGTCCTTCTACTTCTCTCTCTCAGTCACGCTCTCGTGTTCGTGGGGCTCGATCCTGTGTGCGATGCTCAGACGATGCCGCTACAGAGTAGGGGCACCATCATGATGTTGTTGAGGACAATGGCCTCCTCCAAGTCTAAAGGTAGTGGGTTCTTCTGCTTCAGATCATGTAGCATGCCTCCAGCCACTCTGTCATCGTCAGGAAGAGAAGAAGCTTGGAGACATGTGCTTTCCAATTGAGAAGTGTCGTGGTGAGGTTTGGAATGGGGAAAAGGACAACACTGGGCGTTGAATCAGGTGTGTAAAGGTCCAAGGAGGCAACTCCACCCTAGGATTAGGCAGCCGAGCTCGATCATGGAGCTTTCCTGAAGCCTCTACAGCCACCAAGATTAGAAAGGGGGGAACCTGAACTTCACCATGGAGCTAATGACTATGGATGATCGAAGGAGGGGCGAGCACTATCAGGTTGTTGGTGCTTCCTTCTTTCTTCTATAGGAACCAGGGAGGGTAGAAAGTGTTGCTCTCCGCAACCCATCGCTACCTGGAAAAGAAAAGGGGAAGCATTTGATGCCTACTATAACTAGTCCCAACCTTTGGTTTGTGGTACATGATGGTGGAGAGCCCAGACCCAACTCTCCTTCTCTGGCGACTTTGTTGTTCTTCGTAGATCCAAAACAACCATTACCAAGTTAGGGAGTTGATCACCTTGATGATGCCTGATCCTAGAACCAAACCTTGTGGTTGACCAAGACAAGATAGAGAACCATCTCGAAACCCTTCTGATGTTGATCGGAGACAGTTGGGAGTAAAAGCTAGAAGACGACTCCCTCCAAGGTTGGCTGCTATTAGAAGCAATGGGGGAAAGGAGGCGGAGGTCAAGGCTAATGTCTCTATCACCTCCCCTTCATATCTCGCAAGTAGGAGTTTGTTTTGCGAGTCACATATTTGATAATCGTCCCAGCTTCATCGGATCTAGGGGACACCTCAATGATGTGTTGTTCCTCCATTTTCAGAGGTGAGGATGACCAGGTAGCATTGGACCCAACAGCAAGGTGCCACACATCCCGCCAAGGAAATTAGGTGCATGACAGGGTAATTGGATCAAACTAATATATGATACCGTGATCATTTAAATGAAGCTTCATAACTTCACGCTCTTGTATCGTCTGACACAAAAATTCAATTCATCTAAAATTTGAACCATGGTTTCATCATCACCTAAACCCTCTTATTAACAAGTTTAAAACTAGAAATATACCATGTGGTTATCTAATTTAATTCCTCAAGTTACCTCATAAATAAGTGTATAGACCTTGAACAAAGTTCAATTAATCCTCAAATCTTGATCAAATAAACCTCACAAGACTTTGTATGATCCTCATAACTGCAGGGTGCATCAGTTGACCCTCTTGAGCTCATCACAACTACTCAATGGACCTCTTGGCCTCATAAGTACACAAATCATTTAACCAAACACATTCATCATATTTGAAAAAAAATTAATGTTCTAATCACTAATTGGGTATCTGGTTTCACCATTTGGGTTCGTCAATTGACCAAAGAGTCAATAATTGAATAATCATTTCTGCTATTTGGTATCAATCATCTAAATGACACACATGCTCTTAAGATAATATATTGGTTATCAAAACCCTAAAAACCAAGGTTACCACATTCACCCCACCTTATATGGAATTCCGTCCTCGGAATTCAACTAGTATCATGCTTAAGGTGATAACCAAGATGTTTTTTTGTTGGAATTGTCATACTAAACATCATTAGAATGAATTTATGATCAACATCTTACTTAGATGTCATCATTATAGAAGATCTTACTCTACACGCTTGAATGTAGAGTTTCACCCTAAGGTGTGAGATTTATCATTGAACTAGAAGCTTAGAGTTGTAAGATTGGGTTCATGAACTATATTTCATGATCATGTACTTATGATCCAAAGATATCTTATTTCAAGATCATTATTTCAGACTTACATCTTTTATGTAAGATATAAAGGGAAAGAGAACATACTAATACAAGATTTGCATGATTTCAAACTTATATGTTACATGTATGATATGAAGGGAAAGAGAATGTATTAAATCAAGTTTATCATGATTTCAAACTTGGATATCAGATGTATTATATAGAGAGGGAATATAGAACAAGTCAAGCTTATATGAGTGTCTCTTCATACATAATTCATCTTGATAGTTCAAGTGAGGTTTCTAACATCATATATAAGAAAGAGAAGTGAATGGAACGATATTAATGAGTATCTTATGCATAAACCATTTTACTCTCATAACCAGAGTTTCATATATTACCTCACTTGCAACTAATGATGAGATTTACAAGCTTAAGTCACTCAAGCTAAGACATAACTCAGTCAAAGGATTGACTTTCTCAATATGAGTCATCTACCCATCACTTCTTTTACCCAACTTTCACATTTAGGATTCAATCATGCAAAAACACTCAACTCATCTGCTCAAGAATAATATAATGTAGGACACATCATTTTAAACATATTTCATATTTCACATATATTGGAGGCTAGGTTCTATGACCTTCTCCTTGTGGGTCTCACTCTCTCTAGAGTTCACCACATATCTCATCCTACCACTAGATGTCCTCCCTTGTAAAAGAGCTTGAGGCACCCGCATATTCAACTTTATCTTAACATCTCATCTTAAGCAAGAAAAGAGTATGCACTTTCATCACCTAGACTTATCTTAGAAACTTAAAAATTAGATACAACTCAAATCTTTATAACGAACTTATACCTTGGAGATCAAATTTATATAAGATCATCCTTTCTCATATCATATATCATTCTATTATCTATCTATCACATATCCTAATAAGGCTTTAAACATCTATTCTAGATATGCTCTCTCTTCTAGACTGATGTCACCCCCTTTCAATTAGTTGCACGAACACTAACTACTCTCCAGTGTGAGGGACAGATTTTTATATTTACATATATATAATAAAATATTATATAGTTTTTCTTTGAGAAAGAAGTCGTCAGAGCAAACTGTCGAGGTTCAAACCGATTGGAAAACAAAACCAAATCAGCAAAATGAGTGTCTCACACATAGTAGATATTATAGTGTCATGTAACCTAGTGAAATGGTGAAAACAAAGTGTAGACTACTGTATCTACCCCATACGTATGAGATCTATATGGAAAGGGTCTCACACACTTGTCTAAACCTAGTTCTTGAACATTTAGGTTCTAACCTAGAGGCTCAGTCAAACTGTATTCCTATAGAACAACTTATTAAGTTTCTAAAAGTGAAAGGTGAAATTTAGTTTTATGTTTCATGGTGAGAAATTGTAAGGTGTATCTATTGTTCATGCTCTGATACCAACTGTAACGTCCCCAAATTTCCACCTTCTCAAAACCCTAGGGGGATGAGAAGACAAAATCTGAAAATGTTAATCAATTGTATCAAAGTGTGTTGTGGATGCAATTTCCGCATACATGAACATCAACCATAACATACACCATAACATTTCTTAACATTCAACTTGTAATTTATTACAAATGAATTATTACAAAATGATTTAGCATTACATATTGAATGAAAATTCTATAGTCTATGAACATGTATGTTAATTAGGATCTACACACAGTAAGTAAACTTGTACAAATGCTCACATCTTGTTCTTTTATCCCATGCTAGATCTGAACCTCAAACAAACGTGAAACAATGAATCAACATAAAGTTGGTACGTGGTTGAAAGATAATATACTATGATGGCATATTAAAAATACTTGAAAAAGAAGAAAGAAATGAAAGCATTAATTAAGGTGGAAAATCAGGTAAACCCAAATTATTAATCATATTTCAAATGAACATGCATTACTATGGTGGACTTAGCACAAACATAAATTATTGGGCCCTATCCATGTGTACCTTGTACCATTAGGGATCTCCCTGTATACCTTGTACCATTGGAAAGGTGCTAGTCAACATTAAAGCTTTCCCTCTCTAATAGGGAGATTAATGAACACCATCAGTAACTACTTTTCATTATTCATCCCATCAATGTTCTTTAGTTTTCAGGAAGAAATGGCAATATACTTAGACATACATCCATCAATGTATTCAAATACATGCAAGCAGATACTTATACTTTAACATCCAGCAAAACTAGTCATATACTTATATCCACGTACCTGAGTTCAGAGAATCATAGCTATCCTTGATCATCTAGACAATCTGGTCATCACCTGATTAATAACAATTAATCATCATTAATATATGGTTCACATATTCTTGATATTGTAGGTCCAATTTATGGTTTTTTTCAAACCTAGGTCAATGTGATGTCAGGATGGTGTGTAGTATTTTTAGTTTGATCTATATGTCATTATTAAGGTCTGGTACAAATTTCTAAAATTAATATGAGACCAAAAGAATCTAATCATGATTTAGTAAGAAGATACATTGTACTTTGGCATAATAATCAGATTAGGCTCCATCATTAGTTTCGGAATAATATTAGAGTTAAGTAGTATTTTTCTCAGATTTATTATTCATCATATCCTAATTATACCATTTAAAACATTCTAAAAGAAGCATTATAATTTTTATTATAAATATACATTTATGTTTCTTCAAAAGACTTATCTAATGGTCTAGTAATATAGGGGATATTTTTCCAAGTCTGGGGATATTTTTTAGGCATTTATTGGACAAGGGAGTTATTTACTATGAATTTTCTAATTTTCCATGTACCACTGATGAATGAAGACAATATTTACCTTAGGGATTTACTGGATCCGCTGGATCCTCCCGATCCATCCTTAGATCCCTACCACATGGCAATGGAGTAGGTGGTTTGCCTTGCTGGATCAAATGAACCATCATGTTATTGAGTGGGGCGGGTTGAAGATTTGGGCTAGATCGGCCTTCCGCTTCTCTCTCTCGCTCATGCTCTCATGTTCATGGGGCTTGATCCTCCATGTGATGCTCATACGATTCCGCTACAGAGCAGGGGCACCGTCATGATGTTTTTGAGGATAGTGGCCTCATCCAAGTCTAAAGGTAGTGGCTTCTTCTACTTTGGATCGTGTAGCATGCCTCCAGCCACTCAGTCGTCGTCAAGAAGAGAAGAAGCTTGAAGATATATGATTGCCAGCTGAACACCACTGTGGTGAGGTTCAGAATGGGGAAAAGGACGGTGTTGTGTGTTTAATCGGGTGTGTAAAGGTCCAAGTAGGCACCTCTGCCCTAATATTAGGCACCCGAGCTTGATCATGGAGCTTTCATGAAGCTTCTGCGGCCACCAATATTAGAAAGTGGGGAAACCTGAAATTCACCATGGAGCTGATGACTATGGGCGATCGAAGGAGGGGAGAGCACTATTAGGCCATGGTGCTTCCTTGTTGCCATTGTAGGAACCAAGGAGGGTAGAAAGTGTTGCTCTGCCGCAACCCATCACTGCCTGGAGAAGAAAAGGGGAAGCATGTGATGCCTATTGTAACTGGTCACAGCCTTTGGTTTGTGGTACATTATGGTGGAGAGCCCAGACCCAACTATCCTTCTCCGGTGGCTTTGTTGTTCTTCGTAGATCCAAAACAACCATCACCAGGTTAGGGAGTTGATCACCTTGATGATGCCTGATCCTGGAACTAAACGTTGTACTTGACCAAGACAAGATAGTGAACCTTCTCTAAACCCTTCTGATGGCGATTGGAGACAGTTGGGAGAAAAAACTAGCAGACAACTCCCTCCAGGGTTGGCTGCTATTAGAAGTAATGGGGGGAAGGATGAGGAGATCAAGGCTAATGTCTCTCTCACCTCCCCTTCATATCTCGCAAGATGGGGTTTGTTTTGTGAGTCACATATCTGCTAATCGTCCCAGCTTCATCGGATCTAGGGGGACACCTCAATGACGTGTTGTTCCTCCATTTTCGGTGGTGAGGATGACCATGTAGCATTGGACCCAGCAACAAGGAGCCACGCATACCGCCAAGGAAATTGGGTGTGTGACTGGGTAATTGTATCAAACTAATATATGATACCATGATCATTTAAATGAAGTTTCATAACTTCACACTCTTGTATCTTCTGGCACAAAAATCCAATTCATCTAAAATTTGAACCATGGTTTCATCATCACTTAAACCCTCTTATTAACAAGTTTAAAACTAGAAATATACCATGTGCTTATCTAATTTAATTTCTCAAGTTACCTCATAAATAAGTGTATAGACCTGGAACAAAGTTCAATTAATCCTCAAATCTTGATCAAATAAACCTCAAAAGACTTTGTATGATCATCATAACCACAGGGTGCATCAGTTGACCCTCTTGAGCTTGTTACAACTACTCAATTGACCTCTTGGCCTCATAAGTACATAAATCATTTAACCAAACATTTTCATCTTATTTGAAAATGATAAATGTTCTAATCAGTAATTGGGTATATGGTTTCACCATTTAGGTTCGTCAATTGACCAAAGAGTCAATAATTGAATAATCATTTCTGCTATTTGGTATCAATCATCTAAATGACACATATGCTCTTAAGATAATATATTGGTTATCAAAACCCTAAAATCCAAGGTTATCACATCATTGGTGATTGGCTCTAAGTGAAAGTGGGAGTTTGTTGGTATGTATGCCCAGAAAGCCAATCATATGATGATTGTAATGGCATATACAAAGGCAATTCAGTTTTGAGATAATGAAATAACATAATAAATGTCTATAGAATGATATTACTCAATGGCATATGTCTTTAAGTACGTGACTCCAAGCATGTACAAAGGTAGTTCCAACTGATATGAGAGATTATATAGTGAGGAGATGTAAAGTTCACTTTTGCAGCAGAAGAATGAAGGTCATGTTAGATCACTTAGGATTAAGTTCATTGGTGATTGGCTCTGAGTGAAAGTGTGAGTCTATTGTTATGTATGCCCAGAGAGCCAATCATTTGATGATTTTAATGGAATAACTTTTAAATGATTTGATTATTATTAATAAAGGTAATCTTCCAATTTATTCTATTTGTTCAATTTTGAGATAATGAAATAACATAATAAGTGTCTAGAGAATGATATTAGTCAATGGCATGTGTCTTTAAGTATGTGACTTGGAAGAATGAGATCATATGGATGTTAAGAGTATATGCATTCTCATTATGTCCCTGATCAGTTTTATTGTGGAAGGTAGATAGATAAAAATGACATATAAGATTAGAGTGTGAGTTGGTTGATGAAAGAATCTCATTAGTCATGATAAGGCAAAATCAAACCAAGCACAAAAATACATGTTAGAGAATAATGTATCAGAGAGACCCTCCATGAGACTGACACATGGAAACCATTACTGTGGTAGTCATAGTCATCTCTCATAGTGATGGTGGTGTTTGTGGTTCTTAGACCTAAAATCACAACACTCATCACATGTCATTCGGTATACTTTGACATCACAAAATATTGTCCTTAAACATGGGTTGTTATAAAGGTGATGATTGGGTGACTATGACACATGGGTATTGACTTTGAGTGATAGAGATGAAACTTGTCCCTCCTATGGGAGTCTGATATCCAAGGCCACTTGACTTAGTCAGATAGAGAAATACATGGCCATGTACATGTGAGACAATATACTATATTGAGCTTACACATTTCTCATACAGTCTTCTATAGAAAGAAACATAGATGGAATATTGAAGAGGATGACAGATCCATTCATTGAATTCAATCTGGATATTAGTGACAAAGGAACTATACAAATATTGTAACATCATACATAGATTTTAGGTTGAAGTTGTTTCCCAACTTTCCATCTACTTGAGAGAAATGATGTGTGACTAGGTACCTCTCATTGATTGTGATGTCATACATTGTTAGGGACATTCATGGCCAATGTAATATGGGACCTATAGGGTCACACACATAGGAACTCATATAGAAGAGGAGTTTGATCTTGAATGATGATTGTATTGATCACTAAAGTGTTTAGGTATTCAATTCATGCAACAGATCAACTGATTGCGCTACTAGCCAATCGTCTCAGTGGGTGAGACGGTGATTGGCCGTTTGGCGAGTCGAGCTGATTGGAACTGAATGGGTGAAGTTTTACACTAAGCATGTAGGTCATGTTAGATCACATGGAATTAAGTTCATTGGTGATTGGATATAAGGGAAAGTGGGAGTCTTTTGGTATGTATGCCTAGAGATTGAATCATATGATGATTGTAGTGGCATACTTTGTAAACAATTTGATTAATAACAACAACAATCTTCCAAGTTATTTCATTTTATTCAGTTAAGAAATAATGATGTAACATAATAAATGTCAAAAGAATGACATTAATCAATGAAGTATGTCTTTGGGTTGAGGACCTGAACAATTAGATCATACATATGTTAAGAGTATATGCAATCTTATGTCCCTAGTAAGATGTTATTGTTGGGTTTTAGTGGAGGCAGAGAAGGCAGCGGAAACAAAAAAATTTCTCCTCCTCAAACCGAGAACAAGGAAATGCATCAACGTCTATACAATAGGAAAGGATGGTTTGTGGAATCATACCTTTTCCCGAGGCTTTCTCGGCGACAATACCTCACGGCTTACGTGGTCTTCACCTCTGGTCTTGGACGGTGTCTGTACAGCTCCTGGTCACACCGGCACTGATGACTCCTGGTCTCACCGGGACTGTCGGGATTGACAACTGTCCTCTGAGCGGTAGAAATCTCCCGCCTCTGAAGTAGTCCACACGGACCACCTGGAACTCCAATCTCCTTGTCCCATAAGGAATTGGAAGGATTCAAACCCTCTTGTTAGTGTACTAGTCACCGACACACTCTCCTGCCACCAGTCCCTTTCTGCAGTTGTCTTTCCCTTGTTGTGCATCCCTTATCGGGTAGCACTTGCTCGGGCTCTCTCTGTTACCAAAACTAGAGAGAACGACAACTTTACAGAGCAACTGGTTGCACTGTGTTGTTCTTTGAGAAGCTCCCAATACCCCTATATATAGGAGGGTCATGGGACAGGGTTCTCTATCTCAGGCAATACGGGACTAAAATCAGGAGTTGAAGGGATTGAGATTTTCCACAAAACAACCAACTCGCAACCTGAACCGATCATTTCACAACTGAAACGATCAGTTCGGGACCTGAGCCGGTCGGTTGACATTGTGACGACAGTCGCCAAACTGACAAACAAGTCGTCATTAATTAAGCGGAATTAAAAATAAATAATAGATTAACAAAAATCACTAAAATTTAAATCCATTTTTTTCAAGGAGATCTATTCCAAAGAAACTCTTACTGAAAGGTCCAGAACCTTATATACATCATTATTCACATTGTACATATCCGGTACATCTCATCTCGAGAGTAACATATAACAGTTGCTTTACCAAACTACACATGAGCAACATAAAACCTCAAGGCACGTAAGCCAAAATCTTTTATTGATCCTAAAACCAGTACGAACCAACTCCAAGGACATGAGAGTACAGAGACGACACATAGGACTCACATCTACAAGACATGACAGACAGTACACTCAACCTGAGTTGTTACTGCTGCCTCAGCTATTGTTCTTCCTCTACAGAAAGGTCTTCACCTCGTCGTGCACGTCCACCTAAAAATTTGGGTCCCACGGGGGTGAGACAATTGTAATTGTCCCAGCGAGAGATATAACTCTCCGCCGACCATAATATTATCACAGTTAATCATTTATAAACTGAGCAGAGGTTCTTTATTATATTAACACGTAGGATTAATCATTGTATATACAGAATGAAGTAATCTCCTTTCTTAAGGAGAACATTGCATCTACCCATGGTAGAATTAATAATCAACTATCTGCTTTACAAGGAATGTAAAGAAACATAAATCACATCTAACCACTAAGGATGCATAAAAGAAATGTAACATCATCCAAATGATTTCCGTATTTAAGCAAACATGCTAGGCGGCTGATTACATTTTACAAACACACTTAAGCCCTGAGGAGTATGAGATATAGCGTTCGTAACTCCAACCGACCATTGCAAAGTAGAAATCGATTCCATACATAGGTCAATGGAAGAGCCAGACTCCATGACCTCATCCTCCCCAGTCAGTGTGGGTACAAACTGCAGGACATCTCGTGTCACTGCTAAAATAGCTAATCCAGGACTATACTCGAACTTCGCTATGTAGAGCTACAACGTCAACTGCACTCTCTTCGGGAGAGAAAGATCTCATGTTTATCTAACATGCATCCTGGCCTTCATCATCGGGAGATTCGTGATACATCCATCCCGACACATATAATGAAGGATTGTGGGATATCGTGTTTATCCACCACCAATCCAACATTAGGGCGTACGGATATTTTCTCCCATCACCCCCGCATATTCAAAAATATGCGGTCTCCGGGTTATGCCGCGGAGCAACCCGTTTCACCATCACCAACCGCTGACGATGATGGCTCTATGTCCAGGGCTCTACATGATAAGATTTCACTTGGTTAATTAAGTACATTTTTGTATTCTTTTAGCATCAGTCAAGTTTCAATCAAGAATTATTATGACAATGATACAAAGAAAGGTGTAATACGTTTATTACATTCTTTTCATATCTTTAAATCACATGATACTTGGGATCTCAGTCCCTTTTCACGTTATTGGGAATTCATCACATAACATTGTTACCTCTACAACTGGTAACCATTACCTCTAGGTCCTTAGAGCAAGGTATGCATTTAACTTGTTGTACAATTATTCTCATGGCTCACAAGGCCATTCACATCTTGTCACCTCTCACTAGGCAACAACTTATTCACATGGCTCACAAGGCCATTCACATCTTGTCACCTCTCACTAGGCAACAACTTATTCACATGGCTCACAAGGCCATTCACATCTTGTCACCTCTCACCAGGCAACAACTTATTCACATTGCTCACAAGGCCATTCACATCTTGTCACCTCTCACTAGGCAACAACTTATTCACACTGCTCACAAGGCCATTCACATCTTGTCACCTCTCACTAGGCAACAACTTATTCACATGATACTTGTTATGTAAGTATTTAACATGCCTTACAAGGCTTATGCAATAAGAGAAATACATCCTTCCCATCATTAGGGTTAGGACTTTTCTTTCTTATCGATTAGGGTTTCTCTTACATATCATTACCCTTCATTAGGGTTAGGGTTTTCCATTATTAATCATTTAGGTTTTCAAGATCATATTATCAATGATCAAACCCTAACTCATTGCTCCACACATCTAGGAGCAAACATTGATATCATAAGTATTCAATCATACTTATTTATTCTCATCATTTATCATTAAATGATTATCAACACAAGGTTTGAGTTCATCTCTCATCCTTACCAGAGTATGATTACATCATACTTTATTAACTTGGCTTAACCCTTTCTCAAGGTATGTTATCCCACACTTATCAAAGTGCATTAAACTCATTACATCTCAATGTAACAATTGACATAACACACTTCATGTGTTACTCATCCAAGTATATTGTATTTAAGGTGCATCAACCTTGAAGTGTTGGATGTGATATCTATCTTGTCTTGATGTATCACTTCTCTCATCACTTTTAAAATACTTTAGTTCATAAACTTATCTTGTATTAGGGTATGTCCCATCCTAATACATTATGCACTAGCTCATCACATTTATCATGTAATGTATTGGTCCTAAGTCACACATTTGAATATTCAACCATCATCAATGATATGGACTCATCTCGGGTTAAGGCATTATTGATATAAGGTTGTCCATTATCAACCACTCTAGGTGCTTCTCCTATCAAGGTATTAGCCACACCATTACTTGGTGTTACACTCATCACTCCTAAGAGTGTCTTTCCCTCACCTTTACAAGGTGTATAAGGTTAAAGATGTGCATATGTTCACCCTATCGAGTTGTAGGTGTACAAGCACCACCATATCGGATTGGAGGTATATGACCATCATCCATATAGGGCTAGAGGTTTTTGTTTGTGTTACCCATGTCGTGCATGAGGTACTAAGCCATCACCATTTTGGTCTAGAGGTACATTCAATCACCATATCGGGCAGCTCACCATCTAGGGTTGGCCATGACGAATTAGGGTTTGCCATATCGGGTTCAACCCAATATACAAATCAATAGGAGTGTAGGGCACCAAATCATATTGGGATACACCATCAAACATTAGGTTTCAACACCCATGTTGGGTTAGGGTTGATTGTGATGGGCACATGATACATATATGAGTCTCCCATGATGCTTAAGAGGTATCAACTCATCAACATGTCGAGCTTCCATATTGTCTAGGGTTGTGTATCGTGCAACCCTATCGTGCAAGGTCATGTGTCGTGAAACCATGTCATGAAAGGTCATGTAGGCCTCATGATACTAAGTACCAATGATGTATTATATGATCATATCATGCAGTAGCACTTGTTACTCTTTACTTATATCAGGTTACCCAAATTAGGGTTTCTTGTCAACTTACAAGTATACAATTGACCTTGTATCATGCATGGAGTCTATAATAGACTTCCTATCGTTCAAGAGGTGTATACTACACCCCCCATGTCGTGCAACAATGTATTCATTCATATCCATATCGTTCAAGTGAAGAAGGTGCATCATCATATCGAGTTAAAGGTGCTTACTAGTGTGCTTGCACCCGATATCACTTTTATAAGGTGATATCATCATATTCAAGCTCTAGAAGTTTGTTCTAACTATTATAGTTCATGTCAACAGGTCTACGAAACTACTAGAACTCATTATTTCATCAACTATTTTAGGAAATTCAGTATTAAAAGTATTTCACTAATTATAACAATTTAGGTGAAGAATAATAACATGGCTGAGTTCAAGTTATATAACCCACCTTAAGAACCACTTCAAAGCTCCAAGCTCCAAATCTCCACGTTCCTAAGGTTGAAGATGAACTTCACAACTCCTCTATATGCAAAGAATCACCATTGATAAGCAATTGGTGAAGAAGAAAAGAAAAGAAGATCAAAACCCTAAATTAATGCTTCAATCCAATGTTGAAGATGATCATTGCCTCACCTTAGGGTTAGGTTTTGAGTTCCTTAGCTCCTTGGCCGACACCCCACCACTCTTGGGCGATATGAACTTCCTATTGGCCGAAACAACCTTGCTTGTGGTCGATACCCCCTCACTTGTGGCCAAAATCACTTCAATTGGCCGATATCAACTTGTTATGGACAATATCAAGATTGTATGGCTGGTACACTTGCTATGGCCGATACCCAAGGCCTATGCACGATACCCTTGTGCCATTACACAATATGCCAACCCTCTTGCACAATATGGAACTCACTTGCACGATATGGCACTCACTTGCACGATATGGCACTCAACTCTTCACCCTATTGGCCGATATCACCTTATATGGCCAATTTCACATACTTGGTCGATATGCTTTTGCTATGGGCGATATCCAAGGACCTATGCACAATATTCTTTCTCTCCTACACGATAAAAGAGACCCATGCACGATACCACAAGGTAGGAGGGTGGTAAGGGTCGAAAAATACCATTAAGGGGTCAAACTAGGGGTATATATACTTGTTGATCATGAAGAGTGGCAAAAATGAGGTGTCAACATTTTGAGCTAGTAGGTTCCATGTGTCATGCATGGATGACACGTGTCCATGCATGCATCATCATTTATCTTGTCTTTCAAAACAGTTTAGGATCATATAGAGATGCAAAATCGTCCATTGCTTATCCATTTGGATAAGTCATCTAGGTTTAATCACTATTTTAAGTCACGCCGATACACTTTTTCTAAGGAAACTTGTTGGCCGTCACACCTCACCTCCTTGAGGTTCTTTGCACGATATGCACTTTGACAAAAGTTCACAAAACTATATGGGACACCTCCTTGGGCTCCATGGCCGATAGGCACTCATATATAAGCTTTTCAACTTGATACAACTCAAGTTAAGCTTCCAAATTCAACCCTTTTTCTTGGTCATTTCATCACCAAGAGTATCATCATTCATAATTGACCCAAACATGGTGTCTCATTCATTATCTATCCTCTAAATGATACATAGAGGAAGTAGGGACATTCTAGAGGTGGTAAGTTGCATATCAACCCCACATTTTGGGTAAATTACAATTTGTACCAAAATTGGCACACAATGTTCCAACATTATTCAAACAAGTTCAAACTTGGAATTTAGGCTTTCCACAATCCACCACTTATCATCATTATCTCTCTTATGATGATAAAACATATAAGGAACATTCAACATGTGACATTTTGCATTGTAGCCCCTCAACTTGGGAAAATTGCACTTTGGTCCAAAATAAAGGAAAATTGCTCAAACAACATTCAATCGGGACAAAACTTGAAACATGAGTGTGTCACATGATAACAAAGCACCTTAGAGGATTATATTAAAGTTCTAATCATATTTATTAGCCAAAACAAATATGGTTACCTCATAACCCAGGTCAGGATCATTACAGTTGACACCTCAACCGATCGGTTGGGACCCATCAAACGGTCGGTTCACTTCTGAACCGGTCGGTTCGTGGTCCTGGTCCGTTCCCGATTGACTTTTCTTATTTTGTTTCTAATTGGTATCAAATACCAATCCTTGTTCCAATCAAATAGGCCAAGTGAAACGAAAGGAAATTTCTCACCAATCCTACTTTCCCAACATGCTCGGTTGCAACAGTTGAACTGATTGTTTCAACACTTGAAGTAATCGTTTCACCTTGTCCATGAGCCAATTGACTAACCAACTGAGTTGATCGGTTCACCAAGTTGAGCCGATCGGTTGGGAGTACAGATTGTGCAGAATCAATCAATTGTAGTTTCAATCAATGTGATACTCTAATCAATCAGTCCAACACCTTGAACATTATGATACTGAGCTATCAATTGATTGAGTGTTTAATTGAACTACTAAACTACTTTATTAATCAATCTAAACATTTTTGTGGACAAAACTCCTCTTCCAGGTTAAATCCTATGTGTGTGACCCTGCAGGTCCATTTCACGTTGGCAGTGAAAGTCCATAACACTTATGACTTCACAAGAAAAGAGCGGTGCCTAGTCACACATCAGTGCTACCCAAGTGAAATATAAAGTTGGAGAACAACTTTCAATCCTACAATCCGTGAATGGTGTTACAGTGGATGTATAATTCCTTTGTCATTGATATCCTGAATGAACTTGAGGCATGGAACAGTCATCCTGGCAACGTTCATTCACTTTCTTGATCTCAAAGTAGATTGGAAGAGATATATATGACATCAATATCACATACTGATTGACACATGCGTGCACGCCTTTCTCAATCCTACTCATCAAGTGGCCATGGATATCAAACTCCCTTAGGAGGAACAAATCCCATATCTATCACTCACCCCTCAAAATCCCCATGTGTCAAAGCCACCCAATCATCACCTTTATAACAACCCATGTTTCAGGACTACGTTTGATGATGTCAAAGTGTGCCCAACAACATGTGTTGAGTGTAGTGATTTCAGGTCAAAGAATCACACTCACCACCATCACTGTGAGTACTGACTGTGACTACCATGTCATGGTTCCATGTGTCAAACTCACGGTGGCTCTGTCCGGTACACTTGTTCTCTAACAAGTACCTATGTGTTTTGTTTGATATCTCTATATCATGACTAATGAGATTATGTCATCAACCAACACCACAATCTAGTCTTGTGTGTCATTGCTGTCTATCTACCTTCCACAATGACATCTGACTAGGGACATAACAAGAATGTACAAACTCTTAGCATCCATATGATCTCATTGTTCAGGTCCTCAACCTAAAAGCATACCTCATTGAGTACTGTCATTCTCTAGACATTGAATCTATTCTATCACTATCTCATATGAATGAACCAAAAAGAATTGGAATCTTGCCTTTGATGTTTATCAAATCAATCTTAATGTATCCCACCAATCATCCCATGATTGGCTCTCAGGGCATACATACCAACAGACTCCCACTTGCACTGCGAGCCAATCACCCTTGAATCATATTCATACTGATCTTCAAACACGTCCCACATGTTACTCTGCACTAGTGCCAACATAGTGAGTTATTGCAACACCTTGCCAAAGACAATTTTTAATTGCATGTCTCTCATCTCTTCACTGTATGTCACACATATGAGATGGAGTTGTCGTAATATGCGATCTAGTATTCCTTTGCTAACCTTTAGCCACATTGCATGATCAAGGATTCCATACTTGTCATCAATGAGCGGAATATCTATAAGTTCGTCTCATGAAGTTCTAGATCCATATAGTATCCACTATTGTTCTCCAACACATAGATACACGACATTTCCTTTTAAATGGTTTTATTGGAACACTTCCAATTATCAACAAACTTTTACTTTTATATATCCTATATATATATTTTGATTAATTTTCTGTCCTTTTGGAAGTTCGCATCAATGTAACTCTTTACATTGAACTCTTCCTTATCTCCATAGAACTAGTACTTCTCAAGTACTTATCAAGTTCTCATGGTATTCCAGTAACCCTTACTGGTAGTAGACAAACATCCACTCGTCATGTCTTACATACGAGTTATCAGGATGAGCACATCATATTGCCATGTCCTACATAGAAGATGATGAATGCATTTTGTTCTTTCCATGTCGATACATGCAAGATAATGGGATGATTACATACATGATAGATCCATATCTATTCTTAGTGTTCCCATTCTTTATAATAATTGGACACTTGGCCTTAGGATACTAACTCCATGTAACATGGACAAGTTTTCTCCCAGTGAATCTGTGCATACTGAACCCTTCAGTACAGATTGCCAATGTATGCTTTCTCTTTTCAGGTCAAGAGATTTTCAAGAACTATTTCTATAGATCTCTATTCCTAACACATAGGAAACATCTCTATCTTCCTTAAAGATAATTTCCACTTTTAGATTTCCATTCTAGAACATTTCCATTTCACATCAACATGTGGAATGTGAATACGCTCCCACTAAATCAGAGATCCTTCTTTATCTTTGACATATCAGTCAAACTCTTTGACTATATTATCAAAGTAATGATCCAATTCTGAGTTGCTTGTACTCAATCAATCACATTGATTAGTCCATTGTAACTTAGACACTTCATTTGCATTAGTGAATTCATAAACCTTATAGGTTGTGTCACGTACACATCCTTGTTTTATTCCTCATAGGAATGCAATATTAGTATCCATATGCCAAATGTATTAACACTTAAGATTCATTTTCACTTATGGATTTCATCCAATGGGTACTACCATCAAGGTCATACCTTATGGTTCACATGGATGTCATTTAGGATGTAATGCTCATAAACCATAACTCAAAATTTGGTTCCTCATATTCATCTAGATTGTAACGACAATCGCCAAACCGATAGACAAATCATTACTTAATTAAGTGGAATTTAAACATAAACAGTAGATTTACAAAAATCAATAAAAATTAAAACCAATTTGAAAAGAGATCCATTTCTAGGAAAACTCTTCAAGGCAGAACCAAAACTTTATATACATCATTGCTCACATTGTACATACAGTTTACCATCTCTTCTGGAGGATAACATATAATAGTTCCTTTACCAAACTATACATGAGCAACATAAAACCTCGAGGCGCGTAAACCAAAATCTCTTATTGATCATAAAACCAGTACAAACTAACTCCAAGGACCTGAGAGTACAGAGACGACACATAGGATTCATATCTACAAGACATGACAGACAATACACTCAACCTGAGCTGTCACTGCTACCTCAGCTGTTGTTCTTCCTCTGCAAAAAGGTCTTCACCTCCTCGTGCATGTCCACCTAAAAATTTGGGCCCCACGGGGGTGAGACAATTGAAAATTGCCCTAACGAGAGATATAACTCTCCACCGACCATATTATTATCACAGATTAAGCAATTATAAATTGAGCAGAGGTTCTTTTTATATTAATAAGCAGGATAATTCACTATATGAACAGAATGAAGTAATCTCCTTTCATAAGGAGAACATTGCATCTACCCATGGTAGATTATAATTCATCTATCTGCTTGCAAGGAATGTAAAGAAACATGATTAACATCCATCCACTAGGGATGTATAAAAGAAATGTAACATCAGCCAAATGATTTCCGTATTTAAGTAAACATGCTAGGCGGCTGATTACACTTTACAATCACACTTAAGCCCTAAGGAGATGATGTATACTGCTCATACTCCAACCGACCATTGCGAAGTCGAAATCGGTTCCATACATAGGTCAATGGAAGAGTCGGACTTCATGACATCACCCTCCCCATTCAGTGTGGGTACAAACTGCAGGACATCTCGTGTCACTGCTAAAATAGCTATTCCAGGAGTATACTGGAACTTCTCTATGTAGAGTTACAGTGTCAACTGCACTCTCTTCGGGAGAGAAAGATCTCATGTTTATCTAACATGCATTCCGACCTTCATCATCGGGAGATTCGTGATACATCCATCCCGACACATATAATGAAGGATTTTGGGATCTCGTGTTTATCCACCACCAATCCCGCATTAGGGCGTCAGGATATTTTTGCCCATCACCCCCACATACTCAAAAGTATGCCCTCCGGGTTATGCCACGGAGAAACCCGTTTCACCATCACCAACTGCTGACGATGATGGATCTATGGCCAGGGCTCTACATGATAAGATTTTGCTTGGTTAATTAAGTACATTTTTGTATTCTTTTAGCATCAGTCAAGTTCCAATCAAGAATTATTATGACAATGCTACAAAGAAAGGTGTAATACGTTTATCACATTCTTTTCATTTCTTTAAATCACATGATACTTGGGATCTCAGTCCCTTTTCACGTTACTGGGAATTCATCACATAACATTGTTACCTCTGTAATTGGTAACCATTACCTCTAGGTCCTTAGACCAAGGTATGCATTTCACTTGTTGTACAAGTATTCTCATGGCTCACAAGTCCATTCACATCTTGTCACCTCTCACTAGGCAACAACTTATTCACATGGCTCACAAGGCCATTCACATCTTGTCACCTCTCACCAGGCAACAACTTATTCACATGGCTCACAAGTCCATTCACATCTTGTCACCTCTCACTAGGTAACAACTTATTCACATGGCTCACAAGGCCATTCACATCTTGTCACCTCTCACTAGGCAACAACTTATTCACATGGTACTTGTTATGTAAGTATTTAACATGCCTTACAAGGCTTATGAAATAAGAGAAATACAACCTTCCCATCATTAGGGTTAGGACTTTCCTTTCTTATCGATTAGGGTTTCTCTTACATATCATTACCCGTCATTAGGGTTAGGGTTTTCCATTATTAACCATTTAGGTTTTCAAGATCATATTATCAATGATCAAACCCTAATTCATTACTCCACACATCTAGGAGCCAATATTGATACCATAAGTATTCAATCATACTTATTTATTCTCATCATTTATCATTAAATGAATCATCAACACAAGGTATGAGTTCCTCTCTCATCCTTACCAGAGAATGATTACATCATACTTTATTAACTTGGCTTAACCCTTTTCTCAAGGTATATTAGCCTACACTTATCAAAGTGCATTAAACTCATTACATCTCAATGTAACAATTGACATAACACACTTCATGTATTACTCATCCAAGTATATTGGATTTAAGGTGCATCAACCTTGAAGTGTTGGATGTGATATCTATCTTGTCTTTATGTATCACTTCTCTCATCACTTTTAACATACTTAAGTTCATCAACTTATCTTGTATTAGTGTATGTCCCATCCTAATACTTTATGCACTAGCTCATCACATTTATCATGTAATGTATTGGTCCTAAGTCACACATTTGAATTATTCAACCATCATCAATGATATGGACTCATCTCGGGTTAAGGCATTATTGATATAAGGTTGTCCATTATCAACCACTCTAGGTGCTTCTCCTATCAAGGTATTAGCCACACCATTACTTGGTGTTACACTCATCACTCCTAAGAGTGTATTTCCCTCACATTTACAAGGTGTATAAGGTTAAATATGTGCATATGTTGACCATATCGAGTTGAAGGTGTACAAGCACCACCATATTGAGTTAGAGGTGTAACACCCCTGACCTGGGTTATGACCAAACCATGGAAGTTTTGCCTAAATATGTAATTAATATACTTGTGAACACTCCCTGGCATGTAATTAAGTTCCTCAGGAACATTTACTTTCAATTTCGCTCCTTTTTGTATAAAGTTGTAGCATTGTGTTGTATGCAGGGACCTATGTGCAAATTACCCAGTTTAAGGGTTGAACTTGCAAAATTCACAAGATAAGATGTTCCTTTGATGTTGAGACATCATGAGAATGGTTATGGTAAAGTTTGAGGGATTTCCCAAGCTTGAGCACCAAGGTGCAGTTGTGGAAGCAATTCCCATGCTTAGAAACCCTAATTTGGGGTAAAGTGCAATTTACCCAAATTGAGGGGTCCAAGTTGTAATTCTTAATATCTAGAATATCTTTTATGACTCTTATCATCATTTAGAGTAGAAATGATGAAAGGGATACATCATTTAATAATCAGATGAGAAAAATGACCTTTGTGATAGAAATCACCTAAAATGGGTATGAAACCCTTTCATGTATGTACCCTAGTTGAAGGTTGGATTCCTTTACCCCTAGATCTTGAGATTTCATGAGATTTTCATAAGGATAGATAGGTTTGGTCGTGCCTTTGAGCAAGGAGGGACCTGGATGTGATTTCCAATCTTGTGAGGTCCTTAGGGTGTAAAAGAGGCTAAAGTATATAAGCCCTTTTCCCTTGCAATTAAGTGAACGGACTTTCTTTCCTTCACTTCTCTTCCTTTCTTGCTCAAACGACCAAGGGTAGCTCTGGAGCTCAGGGGGGGGGGGCGACCAACCTTTTCAAGGTAAGAAAACCCCACCTTCTAGCTCGAATTCATGGAGGAATTCACTTTCTAAGGTTGGTTTTATGGTTAGCTTACTTAGTCTTCTTGTTCTAGTCGACCAAAGCAACGTTTCCTTGGAGAATTCACCTCTGACCAAGTTGTGGAAGCTCAAGGACGCCATTAAAGCTTGGAGCTTGAAGGCTTGGAGCTCTAAGATCAACCTTTAGGCGGGTTTTATAACTCTAAACTCATGCTTTATATGTATGCTTAATTCTTGCAATTTACTTGGTAAATTCTCCTTCTACCTCCCTTCTTCCTTGCACGTTTGCAAGCAAATCAGTGGAGAAACCGACCTTGCTAGAGGTTGAAGATGAGGGGCGTGACTCCCTATGTTACTTTTTCAAACGACCTTGGACCCTTTTGGTCCAAACGGTTGCAAACCGTTTGGGTTCAAACGGTTTCAAACCGTTTTCTCTCAAACGGTCTTGCAAGACCGTTTGGATTGAAACGGTCTCAAGACCATTTGAAAAAGTTGACCAAGGGACGACCATTTGAGGGTCTGTTCCTAACATATTGAATTTCATCTCTGCAAAGAATCAAAGTCTAATTCTTAACCAATTGAGAGTTGAAGGCACTTCAACATGAAACCTTAATCGGGTGAAAAAGTGCTGATTTAACATATAGATCTTGTTGAGTTTTGGGTTGAAGGACCCAAAACGGTCTCAAGACCGTTTGAGGATTCCTCCAAACGGTCCTTAGACCGTTTGGGCACAACTCAAGACCGTTTGAAGGTCTAGGGTTGAGTTAATCTAATGGTTTGAGGGTCCAATTGTAGGAAATTGATGAATTGATGAAAATTGCTGATTTTGACCTAATTGGACTTCAACCTTAGTCAAAATGACTTGGATTTTGGTCAAACTTTGGGAAAACGGTCTCAAGACCATTTGGATGATGTCCAAACGACCTCAAGACCGTTTGGGCCAAGTTTGAGCCCAATTGGAGGTCAATTGATAGGTTCAACCTTGAATTGATTCACATTGTTGAACATTGATGACCAATCGATTTGGAACCCTAATTGAGGAGGATTGAACCCTAATTGGCTTGCAATTGAGGGTCAATTGGATGTCTAAGTAGTTAAGGTTAACCCTAATTGAATCAATTTATAAGTGGTTAGCATAGCTTTAACCAATTGAGGGCTTCAACACACATATCCATGAACATTGGTAACCTCTGAACCCCTTTGGAGGTCCAAACGGTTTGAGCTCATTTGGACCAAACGATCTCAAGATCGTTTGGGCTCAAACGACCTCAGGATCGTTTGGTCCAATCGATCTCAAGTAAGTTTGATCAAACGGTCTCAAACCGATTGAAGCTCCAAACGGTTTGGAAGTCAACCCTTCCAAATGGTCTTCACCTCCAAACGGTCTCAAGACCGTTTGGGTGGTTGAAACCGTTTGAAGGTTGAAACCGTTTGGAGATTGGTGATGGTTTGTACTTAACCATTTGATGATGTAATTAGTTCAATGATGATTCAATCTAAACCCTAATGGTAACCTAGGTCATTAAGGGACTATGTGATTAGTGAGTTAACCCATGATGGTAATCATGTGGAAAATTACCAAAATACCCTTGAGGGGTCTAAAGGGGTAAAACCTTGTTCTAATCAAACCCTAATCACATGATGTTGATGTTTTGGATCATGTTAGTCAATGGAAACTTATCTCAACCTGATCTAGAGTGGTATTGTCACCATCTACCAGTGAGAGGAGAGAGAAAGTATTTCTAGAGAGAGAAAGTATCCTAGAGAGGGAAAGTACCCTTTTAAGGAGGAAACTCAAGTGAGATACTTTAATTACACATGAATGTGTATGATTAGGGAATGACCCACCTATGTGAGGTCATGGAAACCCTATTTATAATATCTAATGGATCTTAATTCTAATTAAGAAGCCTTAATGATGATGTTTCTCTTACATAATGATGTAATGAGTACAATTCACCATGGAGTGAATAGTAAACCCTAATTTTAGGGTGATGACATGAAAGATGAACAGTAAACCCTAATTGACAGGGTTATTGAATTAAACCCTAGTTGAGGGTGATTCCATGTGAAACCCTAGTTGAGGGTGATTCCATGTGAAACCCTAGTTGAGGGTGATTCCAAGTGAAACCCTAATTGGGAATGCATCCCTAACTATTGAATTGTTTATTATTATCTGTTGAACTAACCATGCAGGTTATTATGAGATAATGGTCATACCCAGGTATGAAATACCATGTTATATTCATTGGAAGCATGTCTTAAGCTTTATGAATAGTGAATCATCTTGATGCACTGCTAAGTGACATCTTTTGTGATTTATGGGCTGTAAGAGCCATAAACACCATCAAGGTCATGCTTAACAGATGACTTGTGATGAGATAGTTGAGAACTGGTAATTGAAATGAGTTAGGCTTGCTACATTTTAGTATTCTCATATATAGCCATGATGCTAGTGTTTTTGTATGATGATATGAATACTGAATGTACCTAACTAATCAAGTGAAATGTAGAGCCCTGATCATAGATCCATCATTGTCAGAATCTAAATGATGGTGAAACAGGTTTTCCTCAGGGAACTCCTGGATCACATACTTTTGAGTATGTGGGGTACATGGATGTGTAGAACCTTACATCCTAGTGTAGGTATTTGATGTAGATTCTTGTAGTCCGTCATACCTTCACTATAAAAGAAAAGGTGAGAGGATGATGTAGATTCTAGTAGTCCATCAGACCCCACCATAAAGTCCTAAAGGTGAGATGTATATCTACACTCCCTTAAAGACACAAACACCGCATCGATAAAAGATAAACAAGAAATCTTCCGATGACGAAGAGAGTACAGAACGCCACTGTAACTCTAAAATAGCGAAGGTCCAGTTTACCCTGGAGAGCTATAACAAAAGATATCCCGCCAGATATCTAACATTCGATCCTCTAACTGACTGAGGAAGATGAGGTCATAAGAATCCGGCTCTTTTAATGACCTATGTATGATACTGATGTGACTTCTTAGCGATCAGTTGGAGTATGAGTGGTAAGCCTCATCTCCACAGGGCATAACAATAATGTTTGAAAAACATAATCAACTGCGTAGTATATCTGTTAGAGTTATCTATGAGTTATTTGATTGATGTTATCTTGAATAGCATAGATGTTCTCATATTTTAATATTGATTGAACTCTTGCTCATTATCAGAACTGCTAGTGAATATCTTGAAGGCTCTTATTGCTTTAGTTATTCCTTGCTTTGCTTATAAAGCCTAGTGGAGAGTTATAACTCTCGCTAGGGCAATTATGTATAATTGTCTCACCCCGTAGACTTCTACTTTTTAGGTGGTCATCGAAGACGGAGGAACAAGAATACAGGTGACCAATCCCAGCAACAGCAGCATCAGGAGCAGTAAATATCTCAGGTGGAGATCTAGCCTGCTTCATGGTGTAGTTAGAGTCAAGTCCTATGTGTCCTCTGTACTCTCAGGTCCTGGAGTGTTTTGGGAGTATGAATTCTTGAGAATTTTTGTATCATGTTGTATATAATTACTCAAGAAGTAATTGTCAGTGATGTAAACAGTTAAATCCTTTTTCTATGGAAAAGGTTTGTGGTTTCAGGCTCTTGTCTCGAAAAGTTTTAATTTCCCGTGATTTTTGTCTTCCACTGTTTACCGATTGCTTCCGTACACGTTTAAATCGGGATTAATTCGTGGTTTGGAGATCGGAGCCCACAATTAAGTGGTATCAGAGCTCCAGGTTCAGTCGAGTCTACAGAGGCATAGGACTTAGGAAGTTGAGTCTATCTTTAGTATTCCTTCCTTATCTAATAGAATATTCTACTCCTCAGGAGAAGAAGATACTTAAGATGTCAGAGCCACATGATGAGAATGTGGAAGAAAGTAGTGCTAGTGCACCTCAAGGTGGTGCAGGAGTACCAGAATTGGAACAGCCTGTACCAGAACAACCTAGAGAGCCACCCCAGCTTGACCCAGCTGACATGGGTAACCCAGCAGTCCAGACAATGTTTGGGCAGTTCATCACTGCCATGACACATATAACCGACAGGTTGCCTATGCCTGCACCTAGGGCACCTGTCCAGCCTGAGGGGCAAGGTATCGGGAAGACGTTCGAGCGACTACGTCGTGTCAGAGCCACCGAGTACCATGGGACTGCTGACCCCGCAGATGCTGATCTATGGTTGACAGAGCTGGAGAAGGCTTTTAGGATCCTCAACATCCCTGAAGCTGAGAAGGTTAGACATGCTGTCTATCTTCTCAAAGGAAGTGCTGGTCACTGGTGGAACATGGAAGAGCAGAAGAGACCTGGGGTAGAGTTCTCATGGGAAGAGTTTCGTCGGGAATTTATCAATAGATATTTCCCAAAGACCTTCCTAGACGAGAAGATTTCTCAGTTTGAGAGACTAAGACAGGGTATGATGAACATTAGTGAGTACGAAGCTAAGTTCATGGAGCTGTTGCGATTTTGTCCGCACATGGCTGCCACAGAAGAAGAGAGAATCAGGAGATTTGAGAAGGGGTTGAATGCTGACATGTCTACCCCAGTGTCTGCCTTAGAGAACCGAGAGAGATTCTCTACCTTCGTTGAGTCAGTCCGAAGGATAGAGAGATCTGTGGTTGAGAAGAGGCAAACACAGAAGAGGTATCCACAGTTCCAGGGTTCTTCATCTATGGACTTTAAGAAATCTATATCCTCTGCGCCTAACCCCCCACCATCTAGATCTAGTCCTCAGACTCAGTGGTCTCCTAGTAGAGGTAGAGGAAGAGGACAACCACCTCGGGGGACACAGAGTTCTGCATCAATGTCTGCTACCGTACCACAAAGACCGCAAGAAGGAAGATGCTACAACTGTGGTAAGGTGGGACATTTGATGAAGGACTGCCGATCTAGGCCTGTCAGTGTGACACAGCCTCCGAGACAAGGACAACAGGGATCACAGGGAGGACAATCTCAAGGAACAGGTCGAGGACGCGGGCAAGCGTCTCAAGCTGGATCATCAGCACCACCTCAACAACAGGCTACGACAAGGTTCTATGCTATGAACCCACCAGAGGCAGTGGTCAATCCACAAGTAGTGACAGGTCAGATGGAACTTTTATATTCTGATATGTCTAAATCTTGTGTAGTATCTGTTTTGATTGACCCGGGTGCTACGCACTCTTTCATCACTCGAAGAGTGATTCGTAACTGCAATATGATAACTAGTCATAGGGCAGATAAGTTGTTGTTGGAGACTCCGTTGAGTGGGTCTACTGTTCTGCAAGAAGTATGCTCCCCTTGCGTACTTTTCTTTTCTAAGCATCGCATTCAAGTGGATCTTATACCACTTGATATGCAAGGATTTGATATAATCCTAGGGATGGATACCTTGGAAAGGTATCGAGTTGTCTTGGATTGTGAGTCCAAGCTGGCTGTGTTTGCTGATAAAAGCAACACATGGATCTTTCAAGGTGAAAGAAAGATTCTTCCCACCTGTCTTGTATCAGCTATGGTTGCTGATAAGTTGATGAGGCAAGGATGCTACGCATTCTTAGCCCATGTGGTAGATGTTACCAAGGAGAGTTCCAACCCTGCTGAAATTCCGATAGTCAGGGAATTCGAGGATGTGTTTCCCGAAGAACTTCCTGGTATACCACCACCCCGGGAAATTGATTTTGAGATCAATTTGGTCCCAGATACGAAACCCATAGCCCAGACTCCGTATAGGATGGCGCCTGCTGAGATGGCAGAACTCAAGAAACAGCTTCAAGAGTTACTTGAGAAGGGTTTCATCCGACCGAGTACCTCACCTTGGGGTGCTCCGGTTTTGTTTGTTAAAAAGAAAGATGGATCGATGCGGTTATGCATTGATTATAGACAACTCAATAAAGTAACAATAAAGCATAAGTATCCTTTTCCGAGGATTGATGATCTTTTCGACCAGTTGCGTGGTGCAACAGTCTTTTCTAAGATAGACCTAAGGTCTGGATATCATCAACTCCACATTAAGGACAATGACATATCTAAGTCTGCCTTTAGGACAAGATATGGTCACTATGAGTTCACGGTTATGTCGTTTGGACTAACCAATGCACCGGCTGCATTCATGGAACTCATGAATAGAGTCTTTCGACCTTTCCTTGATCAGTGTGTTGTCGTCTTCATAGATGACAGACTGATTTATAGTAAGGATGCTCAGCAGCATGAGCAACACCTTCGCCAGACTTTGACCTTGCTAAGAGAGCATAAGCTATACGCTAAGTTTAGCAAGTGCGAGTTTTGGTTATCTGAAGTATCCTTCCTTGGACATGTGGTATCTGCCTCGGGAATTCGTGTTGACCCTGCAAAGATAGAATCTGTTCTGCAGTGGGAACAACCGAAGACACCGACGGAGATTAGAAGTTTCTTGGGGTTAGCTGGTTATTATCGAAGGTTTATTAAGAATTTCAGTTCTATAGCCTTACCTTTGACCAAGTTAACCCGAAAGGATGTTCCTTTTTCTTGGAGTGATAAGTGTCAACAGTCTTTTCAGCTGTTGAAGGAGAGGTTAACAAGTGCACCTGTTCTTGTGTTACCTGAGCAAGGAAAGGAATATATAATCTTTTGTGATGCCTCCAAGAATGGACTTGTATGTGTGTTGATGAAGGATAAACAAGTGATTTCTTTTGCTTCCCGACAGCTTAAGAAACACGAGGAGAATTATCCGACACACGATCTAGAGTTAGCTGCTGTGGTCCATGCTTTGAAAATCTGGAGACATTATCTCTACGGAGAAACTTTTCAGATTTTCACAGACCACAAGAACCTTAAGTACATCTTCACTCAGCATGAGCTTAATATGAGGCAACGTCGCTGGATGGAGTTAATCAAGGACTACGATTGTACAATTGATTACCATCCGGGCAAAGCCAATGTGGTTGCTGATGCCTTGAGTAGGAAATCAGCAACATCAACCATGGATAGGGAACAACTAAGTTCCTTAGTATGCTCTAGAAGAGATATGCTTATCTCTTTAAGGCAAGACAATGTGCAGTTGAAGGCATCATTGTCAGCTGGTTTGTTAGCTGAGATGCAGATTAAACCTACCTTAAGAGAGCAGATAAAGGAGGCACAACAAGTAGATGTTTTTGTACAGCAGATTAGATCTGAGTTTGGAGATGAGAAGCGAGAAGGTTTTCATGAGTCAGATGACCAGATGGCATGCTATCATGGAAGGATGATAGTGCCAGATGTGGACAACCTGAGGAAGTTAGTCCTGGAAGAAGCTCATTCTTCGATGTATGCTATGCATCCAGGGAGCACCAAGATGTATCGAAACTTGAAGGATATGTATTGGTGGCCTGGGATGAAGAAGGATGTAGCTGAGTTTGTTCTGAGGTGTCCTGTGTGTCAGCAGGTCAAGGCTGAACACCAGAGACCTGCAGGAACAATGCAACCCTTACCCATACCACAGTGGAAGTGGGACCATGTGACCATGGACTTTGTTGTTGGCCTACCTAGGACAAACAAAGGACATGATTCCATTTGGGTAATTGTTGATAAGTTGACAAAGACAGCGCATTTCTTATCTGTCAAAACAACCTATTCTACTGAAAGGTTGTCCCAGATATATGTTCAAGAGATAGTGCGGTTGCACGGAGTTCCTGTCACTATAGTTTCTGACAGAGGTCCCCAGTTTACAAGTCGCTTTTGGGAACAGTTACACAGAGCCCTAGGCACAAAGCTAAGGTTTAGTACAACCTTTCATCCCCAGACTGATGGACAGTCAGAAAGAACTATACAGACCTTAGAAGATCTGTTGAGAGCATGTGTTCTCCAGTTTACCGGGAGTTGGGATCTACATCTAAGCTTGATAGAGTTTGCCTATAACAATAGCTATCAACATAGCATTGGTATGGCACCATATGAAGCCTTATATGGTAGACGTTGTAGATCACCCTTGTGTTGGTATGAAACTGGTGAGCACCAGTTGTTAGGCCCTGAACTTGTGCAGCAAACTACAGAAAAGATTAAAGTTATACAACAACAGCTTAAGACTGCACAAGATAGGCAGAAATCATATGCCGATAAACGTCGTAGACCCCTAGAATTCCAGGTTGGAGACAAAGTGTATCTCAAGGTCTCACCTTGGAAAGGAGTACTTCATTTTAGGAAGAAAGGAAAGTTAGCTCCTAGATTTATGGGACCTTATCCGATTGTTGAAAAAGTTGGAAAGGTGGCCTATAAACTAGAGTTACCTCAGGAGTTGCAGAAGTTGCACCCTGTGTTTCACATTTCCATGCTGAGGAAATGTCATCCAGATACCGAGTCAGTTCTACAACCTATGGAAGTAGAATTGAATGAAGATATAACGTATGAGGAGGGACCAGTGTCAATCCTCGATAACATAACTAAAAAGTTAAAGAAGAAGGATATAAGCCTTGTAAAAGTCCTCTGGAACCATTGTGGTGTTGAAGAAGCCACTTGGGAACTAGAAGATGAAATGAGAAGAAAATATCCTGCTCTTTTCTTATAATATGCTTTATCGATTTCGGGGACGAAATCCTTTTGAAGGGGTAAAGAATTTGTAACACCCCTGACCTGGGTTATGACCTAACCATGGAAGTTTTGCCTAAATATGTAATTAATATACTTGTGAACACTCCCTGGCATGTAATTAAGTTCCTCAGGAACATTTACTTTCAATTTCGCTCCTTTTTGTATAAAGTTGTAGCATTGTGTTGTATGCAGGGACCTATGTGCAAATTACCCAGTTTAAGGGTTGAACTTGCAAAATTCACAAGATAAGATGTTCCTTTGATGTTGAGACATCATGAGAATGGTTATGGTAAAGTTTGAGGGATTTCCCAAGCTTGAGCACCAAGGTGCAGCTGTGGAAGCAATTCCCATGCTTAGAAACCCTAATTTGGGGTAAAGTGCAATTTAACCAAATTGAGGGGTCCAAGTTGTAATTCTTAATATCTAGAATATCTTTTATGACTCTTATCATCATTTAGAGTAGAAATGATGAAAGGGATACATCATTTAATAATCAGATGAGAAAAATGACCTTTGTGATAGAAATCACCTAAAATGGGTATGAAACCCTTTCATGTATGTACCCTAGTTGAAGGTTGGATTCCTTTACCCCTAGATCTTGAGATTTCATGAGATTTTCATAAGGATAGATAGGTTTGGTCGTGCCTTTGAGCAAGGAGGGACCTAGATGTGATTTCCAATCTTGTGAGGTCCTTAGGGTGTAAAAGAGGCTAAAGTATATAAGCCCTTTTCCCTTGCAATTAAGTGAACAAACTTTCTTTCCTTCACTTCTCTTCCTTTCTTGCTCAAACGACCAAGGGTAGCTCTGGAGCTCAGGGGGGGAGGGGGCGACCAACCTGTTCAAGGTAAGAAAACCCCACCTTCTAGCTCGAATTCATGGAGGAATTCACTTTCTAAGGTTGGTTTTATGGTTAGCTTACTTAGTCTTCTTGTTCTAGCCGACCAAAGCAACGTTTCCTTGGAGAATTCACCTCTGACCAAGTTGTGGAAGCTCAAGGACGCCATTAAAGCTTGGAGCTTGAAGGCTTGGAGCTCTAAGATCAACCTTTAGGCGGGTTTTATATCTCTAAACTCTTGCTTTATATGTATGCTTAATTCTTGCAATTTACTTGGTAAATTCTCCTTCTACCTCCCTTCTTCCTTTCACGTTTGCAAGCAAATCAGTGGAGAAACCGACCTTGCTAGAGGTTGAAGATGAGGGGCGTGACTCCCTATGTTACTTTTTCAAACGACCTTGGACCCTTTTGGTCCAAACGGTTGCAAACCGTTTGGGTTCAAACGGTTTCAAACCGTTTGCTCTCAGACGGTCTTGCAAGACCGTTTGGATTGAAACGGTCTCAAGACCATTTGAAAAAGTTGACCAAGGGACGACCATTTTAGGGTCTGTTCCTAAGATATTGAATTTCATCTCTGCAAAGAATCAAAGTCTAATTCTTAACCAATTGAGAGTTGAAGGCACTTCAACATGAAACCTTAATCGGGTGAAAAAGTGCTGATTTAACATATAGATCTTGTTGAGTTTTGGTTTGAAGGACCCAAAACGGTCTCAAGACCGTTTGAGGATTCCTCCAAACGGTCCTAAGACCGTTTGGGCACAACTCAAGACCGTTTGAAGGTCTAGGGTTGAGTTAATCTAATGGTTTGAGGGTCCAATTGTAGGAAATTGATGAATTGATGAAAATTGCTGATTTTGACCTAATTGGACTTCAACCTTAGTCAAAACGACTTGGATTTTGGTCAAACTTTGGGCAAACGGTCTCAAGACCGTTTGGATGATGTCCAAACGACCTCAAGACCGTTTGGGCCAAGTTTGAGCCCAATTGGAGGTCAATTGATAGGTTCAACCTTGAATTGATTCACATTGTTGAACATTGATGACCAATCGATTTGGAACCCTAATTGAGGAGGATTGAACCCTAATTGGCTTGCAATTGAGGGTCAATTGGATGTCTAAGTAGTTAAGGTTAACCCTAATTGAATCAATTTATAAGTGGTTAGCATAGCTTTAACCAATTGAGGGCTTCAACACACATATCCATGAACATTGGTAACCTCTGAACCCCTTTGGAGGTCCAAACGGTTTGAGCTCATTTGGACCAAACGGTCTCAAGACCGTTTGATACCAAACGGTCTCAAGACCGTTTGGGGCCAAACGGTCTCAAGACCGTTTGGGGCCAAACGGTCTCAAGACCGTTTGGGCTCAAACGACCTCAGGATCGTTTGGTCCAATCGATCTCAAGTAAGTTTGATCAAACAGTCTCAAACCGATTGAAGCTCCAAACGGTTTGGAATTCAACCCTTCCAAACGGTCTTCACCTCCAAACGGTCTCAAGACCGTTTGGATCCAAACGGTCTCAAGACCGTTTGGGGTCAAATGGTCTCAAGACCGTTTGGGTGGTTGAAACCGTTTGAAGGTTGAAACCGTTTGGAGATTGGTGATGGTTTGTACTTAACCATTTGATGATGTAATTAGTTCAATGATGATTCAATCCAAACCCTAATGGTAACCTAGGTCATTAAGGGACTATGTGATTAGTGAGTTAACCCATGATGGTAATCATGTGGCAAATTACCAAAATACCCTTGAGGGGTCTAAAGGGGTAAAACCTTGTTCTAATCAAACCCTAATCACATGATGTTGATGTTTTGGATCATGTTAGTCAATGGAGACTTATCTCAACCTGATCTAGAGTGGTATTGTCACCATCTACCAGTGAGAGGAGAGAGAAAGTATTTCTAGAGAGAGAAAGTATCCTAGAGAGGGAAAGTACCCTTTTAAGGAGGAAACTCAAGTGAGATACTTTAATTACACATGAATGTGTATGATTAGGGAATGACCCACCTATGTGAGGTCATGGAAACCCTATTTATAATATCTAATGGATCTTAATTCTAATTAAGAAGCCTTAATGATGATGTTTCTCTTATATAATGATGTAATGAGTACAATTCACCATGGAGTGAATAGTAAACCCTAATTTTAGGGTGATGACATGAAAGATGAACAGTAAACCCTAATTGACAGGGTTATTGAATTAAACCCTAGTTGAGGTTGATTCCATGTGAAACCCTAGATGAGGGTGATTCCATGTGAAACCCTAGTTGAGGGTGATTCCAAGTGAAACCCTAATTGGGAATGCATCCCTAACTATTGAATTGTTTAGTATTATCTGTTGAACTAACCATGCAGGTTATTATGAGATAATGGTCATACCCAGGTATGAAATACCATGTTATATTCATTGGAAGCATGTCTTAAGCTTTATGAATAGTGAATCATCTTGATGCACTGCTAAGTGACATCTTTTGTGATTTATGGGCTGTAAGAGCCATAAACACCATCAACGTCATGCTTAACAGATGACTTGTGATGAGATAGTTGAGAACTGGTAATTGAAATGAGTTAGGATTGCTACATTTTAGTATTCTCATATATAGCCATGATGCTAGTGTTTTTGTATGATGATATGAATACTGAATGTACCTAACTAATCAAGTGAAATGTAGAGCCCTGATCATAGATCCATCATTGTCAGAATCTAAATGATGGTGAAATAGGTTTTCCTCAGGGAACTCCTGGATCACATACTTTTGAGTATGTGGGGTACATGGATGTGTAGAACCTTACATCCTAGTGTAGGTATTTGATGTAGATTCTTGTAGTCCGTCATACCTTCACTATAAAAGAAAAGGTGAGAGGATGATGTAGATTCTAGTAGTCCATCAGACCCCACCATAAAGTCCTAAAGGTGAGATGTATATCTACACTCCCTTAAAGACACAAACACTGCATCGATAAAAGATAAACAAGAAATCTTCCGATGACGAAGAGAGTACAGAACGCCACTGTAACTCTAAAATAGTGAAGGTCCAGTTTACCCTGGAGAGCTATAACAAATGATATCCCGCCAGATATCTAACATTCGATCCTCTAACTGACTGAGGAAGATGAGGTCATAAGAATCCGGCTCTTTTAATGACCTATGTATGATACTGATGTGACTTCTTAGCGATCAGTTGGAGTATGAGTGGTAAGCCTCATCTCCACAGGGCATAACAATAATGTTTGAAAAACATAATCAACAGCGTAGTATATCTGTTAGAGTTATCTACGAGTTATTTGATTGATGTTATCTTGAATAGCATAGATGTTCTCATATTTTAATATTGATTGAACTCTTGCTCATTATCAGAACTGCTAGTGAATATCTTGAAGGCTCTTATTGCTTTAGTTATTCCTTGCTTTGCTTATAAAGCCTAGTGGAGAGTTATAACTCTCGCTGGGGCAATTATGTATAATTGTCTCACCCCGTAGACTTCTACTTTTTAGGTGGTCGTCGAAGACGGAGGAACAAGAATACAGGTGACCAATCCCAGCAACAGCAGCATCAGGAGCAGTAAATATCTCAGGTGGAGATCTAGCCTGCTTCATGGTGTAGTTAGAGTCAAGTCCTATGTGTCCTCTGTACTCTCAGGTCCTGGAGTGTTTTGGGAGTATGAATTCTTGAGAATTTTTGTATCATGTTGTATATAATTACTCAAGAAGTAATTGTCAGTGATGTAAACAGTTAAATCCTTTTTCTATGGAAAAGGTTTGTGGTTTCAGGCTCTTGTCTCGAAAAGTTTTAATTTCCCGTGATTTTTGTCTTCCGCTGTTTACCGATTGCTTCCGTACACGTTTAAATCGGGATTAATTCGTGGTTTGGAGATCGGAGCCCACAAGAGGTATATGACCATCATCCATATCGGGATAGAGGTTTTTGTATGTGTTACCCATGTCATGCATGAGGTACTAAGCCATCACCATTTTGGGCTAGAGGTGCATTCAATCACCATATCGGGCAGCTCACCATCTAGGGTTAGCCGTGACGGATTAGGGTTTTCCATATCAGGTTCAACCCAATATACAAATCAATAGGAGTGTAGGGCACCAAACCATATTGGGATACACCATCAAACATTAGTTTGCAACACCCAAGTTGGGTTAGGGTTGATTGTGATGGGCACATGGTACATATATGTGTCACCCATGATGCTTAAGAGGTATCAACTCATCAACATGTCGAGCTACCATATTGTCTAGGGTTGTGTATCATGCAACCCTATCGTGCAAGGTCATGTGTCGTGCAACCATGTCATTCAAGGTCATGTAGGCCTCATGATACTAAGTACCAATGATGTATTATATGATCATATCGTGCAGTAGCACTTGTTACTCTTTACTTATATCAGGTTACCCAAATAAGGGTTTCTTGTCAACTTACAAGTATACAATTGACCTTTTATCGTGCATGGAGTCTATAATATACTTTCTATCGTGCAAGAGGTGTATACTACACCCCCATATCGTGCAACAATGTATTCATTCATATCCATATCGTTCAAGTGAAGAAGGTGCATCATCATATCGAGTTAAAGGTGCTTACTAGTGTGCTTGCACCCGATATCACTTTTATAAGGTGATATCATCATATTCAAGCTCTAGACGTTTGTACAAACTATTATAGTTCATGTCAACAGGTCTAAGAAACTACTAGAACTCATAATTTCATCAACTATTTTAGGAAATTCAGTATTAAAAGTATTTCACTAATTATAACAATTTAGGTGAAGAATAATAACATGGTTGAGTTCAAGTTATATAACCCGCCTTAAGAACCATTCAAAGCTTCAAGGTCCAAAGCTCCATGATCCTAAGGTTGAAGATGACTTTATCAAAGGTCCAAGGCTCGTTCGCAACTCCTTCAATTACAAGGAATCACCATGGATAAGCAATTGGTGAAGAAGAAAAGAAAGGTAGATCATAACCCTAATTCCATGCTTCAATTCAAGTCGAAGATAACTATATCTTACCTTAGGGTTAAGTTTTGAGTTCCTTAGCTCCTTGGCCGACACCCTACCACTGTTGGGCGATATGGACTTCCTCTTGGCCGACACAACTTTGCTTGTGGCCGATACCCCGTCACTTGTGGCCAAAATCACTTCAATTGGCCGATATCAACTTGCTATGGGCAATATCAACATGGTATGGCTGATATACTTGCTACGGCCGATACACAAGGCCTATGAACGATACCCTTGTGCTATTGCACGACATGCCACCCCTTTTGCATGATATGATACTCACTTGGACGATATGGCACTCACTTGGAGTCAAAACACTTCACTTTATGGCCGATATCACCCTATATGGCCGATATCACCTACTTGGGCGATGTGCTCTGATGGAGCTTCCACTTATGTGGAATTGCGTGCACCACTAAAAATCCTAAAGATGGTTAGTCTTTAAGTTTAGCCTTGCTTATACTAGATAGAAAACTCCACCCATGTATGCTAAGATACATGGAAGTCTTATCGCAGTATAGTTAAGGGTCGAATCCTCGAGACAACGGTCTTGTTGTTGCCAACAAGATGGAAAACGTTGGAATTTCACCTAATCACTCAATAGTTGGTATTTAGATCGAAAGGTTGATTTGGTTGTTTTAAACTAAGTACAAGTAAAGTAAGGAAAGTAAGTAAATCTATTGAGTTAAACTATGATAAAAGATCACTAGGGTGTGACCGGTTTTTCACCACCACTACACATCAATCAACACATGTAAAGCAAAACTTAACCTGCAAAAAGAGTCCAGTCAGTTAGTATCCTTATAGACTTAGCTTCCTTTCGGAGAACTAACTACGAGAAGTGCGGGAATGTTGCAACGCCAGCCATTCCCGAGCAAATGGTCACATTACTTTGCATCATTTCCCTCGCAAAGCGTGTTCCTCGACTTATCAAGGTTGCACTTTCATACGTCAACTGATTCCATTTCATAGTATGAAAGTGCAACGGATGATAGTGAGTTTACTCCACTTCTTGAGATACACTTCTAGACACTGAAACAGATGCATCGTGAATACATGCACCAAGAACCAACATACAAACGAGTTTCGAATCTAATAGTACAAACGTAGACAATTCATACTAAGAGATAAAAGATAACACAAGTTGGAGATCAAGCAACATGCATTCATTAAACGTTTGATGTCGAACTGAAAAGATAAGAACTCTACATTACAAGTTACGGATTACAATTACATGGTATGAAAACAGGGGTAGCGGGGCTACTCCCCGCACCCTAGTGAAAGAAGACTACTCGCTCATGACTAGGACAAAGAAGGAGGCAGGAAGAGAGAGAAAGAGCATCATCCCCATTAAGGATATTGGAAGGTCAACCCCTTGGAGAGAGAGCAATGATCCACCAGTCTTCAAAGGTTGCACGATCATGAGATCTTCCCTTCCCACCTTCTTTGGCAAAGAAGGAGAAAGTAGCTTCAAGATGGAGTATGGGCCTCAGACTGGCAGCCCCAGGGCGAAGGGTGGAAGTAGCAAGAGCTCTGGAATGATTGAGGCAGCCTTTGGGCGTCTGAAAAAGAACCCCTTAATGAGGACCCCTTTGGGTCGTATTTATAGGTTTAAGTGGAGCCCAAACGGTCTTGAACCCATTTGGGTGCAGGACTCGTTTGAGCGCTGAACTCGTTTGGGCGCTAAACTTGTTTGGGCGCTGAACCCGTTTGGTTGCTGAACCCATTTGGGCGCTGAACCCGTTTGGTTGCTGAACCCGTTTGGGCGCTGAACCCGTTTGGGTGCTGAACTCGTTTGGGAGCTGAACCCGTTTGGGCGCTGAACCCGTTTGGGCGCTGAACCCGTTTGGGTGCTGAACCCGTTTGGGCGCTGAACCCGTTTGGGCGCTGAACCCGTTTGGGTGCTGAACTCATTTGGGCGCTGAACCCGTTTGGGCACTGAACCCGTTTGGTTGCTGAACCCGTTTGGGCGCTGAACCCGTTTGGTTGTTGAACCCGTTTGGGCGCTGAACCCGTTTGGGCGCTGAACGGTCTTGTAATTTCGTTTTTTTTTTGTATTTTTCTGCAAGGATAAAGAAGAGAAAAGTTAATCTATTGATGTGTCAGCAATAAGCTAAAGAGTTAATGATTCTATCTAATGTATCTAAGAAAGAGTATGAAAAACAAGGGAAAACCAATAAAATAACATCACAAAGTGAGAGGTTATCACCCCCCCTAACTTAGAGTCTAGCTTGTCCTCAAGTTAGATAGAGCTAAGACATGCAGTGGCGAGGCGATTTTATTTAGTTAGGGTTTCCATACTCTTGTTTCAATTCTCAACCTGAGTTCTCCTCAAATCATATCGGATCTTATTGCTTGCTTTGACTCTTTCAGGTTTTTGAGAGATGCATGGGTCTCAAGTTCCTTCCGTATCTCGTAGCTTGCATTGGGACCACTTTTATTTTGTGCATGTTGTTGACTCTAATCAGCTTTATACCTCTCTGAAGAACCTATCGGTAACTAGAGTGGGTATGAGGGTTGGCTAAAGGCTTAAAGTGTAACTCTCCCTTTTTGTGGGAGAGGGCTTATCTATGCTTGTAGAGACTCACTACCGGGCACGACACATCTGCCTTCATAAGGGCAGCTGAATGTACCGGCCGGGTGAGCTCTTTATCAGCCTTTTCTTATATTTGGAGACCTTAGGATCCCACTACCGGGCACGACACATCTTCCTTCATGAGGGCAGCTGGATGTACCGGCCGGGTGAGACCTTTATTGGTTCTTCTTATAAGTCCTTATGCATGGCACAACTCTCATGTTTTTATTCAACACTCTAGCTTTTATTCAAAAAACTCACAGGCTTGGGATTTGGGGATATTTTGGAATTTATTTTGGGCGGCCAAGCCTATTTTATTTGAAGAGAGAAAAGTTGTTCTTAGAGTTTTTCAACATGCACTTATTGTGTGGTCCGCTTGCCAGACTTCTTAATTCCGAAGTTGCCTGATACCCCTCTCGTCCTTGAGAGCTCGGCTTATTTCTGCCTTGGTGTTGACTTGTGGAGAGTCAGATATAGAAGTGAAACAAAAGCATAAAAACAAAAAGTGAAGGTGATTTATTAATTCGCCATTACGTGCCTATATGCCTTTTGAAGACAAATTGGATTCTAAGTTAGTTGAGGATGTCCTTTCAAAAAGGAGTGTTATTTATTATGCACAAGATTTATTTTAACTGGGATAATACTAAAAAGAAAGGCTAAATGTAAAGATGAAAAGAAAAGCGAGTTTTGTTCAGGAAAAAATGTATGAAAGAAAGGGAGAGTAGAGGGAAAATTGTACCTCGCCCTTGTCAAACTCCCCCCTAACTTATCCTTCACTCTATCCTCAGAGTGTCAGAGTGATAGGTTGAGAAGTATATTGACAAGGGCATTTAGGCTTCTGTGAGTCCTTTATTTGCCCCATGAGTTCTGACTAGATTGGTTGCGAACTTTGCACGGAGAGTGTGGTAATCCCTGGCTGTCATATCCTCTACTGGTTTGTGAAGGGCCACGATGGTGTACATCTAGAAGAGGATGTGGAAGCCGCAGTCATTGGATTCGCGAAATTGCTGGGGGCACTTGTGGCTGAAGGCTGGGGGTTTGAAGTGTTCTTTACCATAAGCCTGTGTGTGCTGGCTTAAGAGATCGTGTAGTTTGTCAGCACACTCCTTTGCTACTTCCTCCGTTGGTGTCCTTGGTGCCGTAGTATACTCTTTCTGGTCTGGATCATACTGACTGTCGGAACTGTTATAAATAGTTGTTGTTTAGTCGTGCAGGTTGGTTGCCAGTAACATCCAGTGCTCTTGATGAAGGAAAGGAAGCATGATGAATTTCGGAGTTGCGTGTTGGAGGTAAGATATGAGTGTCGCCGGCGTTCCGAAATTCTTCAGACCTAAGAGATCGTCCTTCATGTAAGCAGACGCCATGTAGACCATGTGATGATTCCAGCCAAGTAAGTATTGATAAGCGGTCATCACACTTACAGACATAGAACCTTTGATTTGTACGGTCTCTCGGAGGTTATCTGCCATAACCAAAATGTCTCCATCTAGAAAGACAAGATCCTCTTTTTCGACATGTAGTCTTGACATGATAAGCCGAAGCTCATTGTCGGAGAGAGTCTTGCAAGCCTCAAGATCAAAATTTGGAAAAGTTGGTTAAATGGAAGATAGGGGCACCATTTTTTATGGGGATATCTTGATGGGTGCCCTAGTTAATAACTCTATGACACCCTTGTCAGGAGCCAGGTCAAAGTTGTAAGGGTCCCATTGACTAGTCTCGGGGACCGTGGCTGGTTGTTTTTCTTTCTCCAACTCCGCTAAAGTTTGTCTGTAAGGTTTCTTCTGCGGACGTTGGATTGCCGAAAAAAGGTAGCGAGGGATGTCATCTGGTGCCATTGTAGGATCGTTAAAGAACCGTCTATCGCAGATGAGTTCCATCACATAACGCCCTCGCAGAGAGTGAAAATCTTCGTTGATGAGGTCTGTGAAGGGGACTTGTTGATTTAGCGCTAATATGTGTCGAACGTCGTAAAAAGCGCTGTCCCCGGAGCCTTCAGTAGCTTGGACTTGTGGGTTGATTATCCAGAACCAGGGTTGGCTCCAACCCTAGCGGAGAGACGGGCATGCGGCCCAGATGAGTTTAAGAAGCCGGAAAGGGATGCATCTTGTCTCCCCAGCTTCAATTCCAACAAAGTTAATTATACTGGCTTTTAGATCACTGGCGCAGAAATTGTACACCTTGGCGTCGCGGGCGACAGTGTCCACAATCATAAGCAACCAATGACTAGAAACCTGGAAAGGGACGGTTATATATCTAGCTTTTCTTATGATCCCCCTGTGCAACCTCTTAATGGAATTGTGCTGTAGTTTTTTGTACAGTAAGCACAAACTCAGAGCGGGTGAGGCGTTGAGAACTGGTTGCTGTCGCTTGGAGCTCCTGTAGATCTCGATAGAGTTGGCAAGGAGAGTATGGAAGATTGCCATATTCATTGTTGACTGGGACCGAAGGATGGAACGGAAATCTTCACGTGTCAAGTTGTGCTTAGTCTTCGTGTTCTGGTATATAACATCCCCCCTTCTTTGGCATCATCTACTATAGTGTTTAGGATAAAGATATCCTGTGCATCTAGGGTAGAGATGGCCGCCATGTCTAAATCGTGCATTTTGTGAGGTAGAGGTGGCGGCAGAGGTAACAATTGCATGTCGGGGGCAGAAATCTATTCAGGATCGTTCGTGTAATGTTGCGGATCTTCATCGTTCTCAGAATCGGAAGGGGTATCTAGTTCTTCGTCTGTGTCTAGACATACTCGTTCTGGTTCTTCATGATCAAGGGGAAAGGGCACCGAGGGTTCAAGGGAAGAGGGATGGTGAGGTGCGGAGACAGGTGGGTTGGTGTTGGCTCCCAGAATGCAATGTTTGAACTCGGTAAAAGTTGCTTCTTTTGCAGCCTCCCCCAAAGATCCCAAGTCAGAATAGTTTAGGAATTGGTCCCCATAAGATATAGTAACAGGCTCATTGTGAGCGGGGGATTTGGGATCTTTATCACCGTCATGGTGATCATGTTGTTGTTTTGGTTCTGTTCGTTGGCTGGGACCCTCCCCCGCATCATCTGGTTTATCAGAGTCATCACTTGAGGAAGTATTGTTATTGGAGTCAGCCGAAGAATCAGAATCGTCATCGTCATCGTCTTCATCTGTCGCTGATTTATCAGTTGTTTTCTTATGTGCTTTCTTCTTGCACAGAGGATGGATGGATTGAAGCTCGTCGTATGCCACTTGCACGTGATCGTGTGTTTCAAGCAGTGCGTCGTGGGTTTCTTTTAAATCAGAATAACGTGCTTCAGCCGAAAGGAGTCGTGCGGTGAGGTCAGTGACTTGAGCTCTTAGTTGATTAAGCTCGTTGTTTGAGGACTCCTCTTGGCGATTGTGTAGCTGTGTGAGGGTGATGTTGATGTCGTCCAAGCGCGTGCTGAAAGCTTGGTGTTGCTGCTTGAGCTCGCGGAGGGTCTCAGGAAGAGGTAAAGTCTGCGTTGAGATCCTCTCGACTTGCTGTGCTAATGCCGTATGCTGACTTTGGACTCCAAGGACTAGCTCGGGCAAGGTTTTGTAGTGGCTATCGACGTGATCAACTTGCTTAGCCACTATATCTTGTCGTTGTTGGATTGCTTGGAGGATTCTTGGCATGGCGCGGTTTTGCTCATCAATCTTGATGGCCTATTTTGTTAAGCCCTGCACACAAGAAAAAATAGAATTTAATATGTTAGAAGGATCGGTGAGGAGGTTTCGGATGGTGTCAAATTGGCGTCCGAATTCCTCACCGACGTTAGTAAAAGGGACCCCAGTAAAAGAAGGGTGGGGTGGCTGGGGTGGGGGTGGAATGGTGGTGGTAGTGTCGTGCGGAAAGGACATTGTTGATGGTCCCGCGAACTGCGAGGTGACTGTGGAAGGGGTCACTAGCGGTGTCGGGGCGGTGGTGGATGAGAAGGGTAGTGATATATCTGGAGAGAAAAGTGAGTCGGGTAAAGTTGATGGAAAGTCGGTGGAGGTGAAAGAAGTGAATTCTGGCGTTGTAGCGGAAAATGAGATGCCCGAAGGGAAGAAAGATGTTGCGGAAAAAGGTGGGAGAGTGGTTGATTGTGTAAAAATGGAGGATGGTGGGGTGGTGGTTGGTGTGGTGGAAGATGGTGGGGTGGTAGTTGGTGGGATGTTTGATGGTGTAGTGGTGGTATCGAGATCAACATTTAGACTCATGATGAAAGAGTCTAGCGATGATGTTGTTATTTGTTCTTCTGGGAGGGAGGTTTCTATTTCGGGGTGGGGTTTGGATGTTGGTGTCCCCGACAGCTCTTGTTCCTTCAAAAGCCTTCTAGACGGTCGTTTTGTAGGAATTTTTGTTGGTTTTGCTGCCGGGGCGGTTATACTAAGCTCCGTATGTCCCGTTGTTGCTTGCTTTTTGGCGATTTTGACCGAAGACATGAGTTTTGCGATCTCGTCGTTGGAGAATAAGAGCTTGTCTTTGTCATAATCAGCAAGGTCTGGTAGTGGGAGCAACGTTTTGAAGGATTTTTTTGTAGGGCAGAAGACGTAGTGTAGCTTGCCATCCTTTTCTTTTATGATGAAGGAATTCTTTAACATTTTCTCATTTGTAAGGATGTCACCCGTTATTTGTTTGCATCTGGGTAGAAGTATATCCATCTTAAGGTATTTGATAATTGATGTGATAAGACCACCCATGCATATTTCTTTTCCCAGGGCGTAAGCTGAAAGTTTTTGAATTATAAGGCGTCCAATGTTGACTGGTAACCCATTTAGGATAGATTAGATAATAAAGAGGTCTGATATGGTTACATTTCCTCCTTCTGACCTGGGGAGGAGTGCGCCAGCAAGGATTTTGTGAAGTGTGCACACTAGACCCGATTGAATGTTTGATGCTTTACATGTTTTTGCATCATAAACTGGTAGCCCCGTTAAAGATTTCCAGAAGTTGTGTTTGTTGAACTTGGAGTTTTCTGTGCCCACAACCTTGGCTTTCTTTAGTTGCTCTTGGTTATCTATAAAGATTTCATTCAGCATATTTTCAGTTATGACCACTTTGTTGTTGAAGATTCTGGTGGATATTCTATGGTCACCACCGTCCTGTACTTTTTCCAAGGTATCCACTGCTTCTTTAGTGAAATAGGTGAAGAATTTCGTTGTAGGATCGACGTATGAAGATTCGATGACAAAGCAAAGTCGAGAGAGATTGGAATTGTCAAGAAAAGTGAGGATTCTATTGTAGATCCCCATCTTCATAAGTATGCTTGGGAAAACATACTTCGTCAGTTTTAGAGTTTGTTTAATGGATGGGAGGGTATGGATGTAAAGATTTCCTGGTGGTGGTGCGGTGGTGGTGATGGGGGGGAAATAGGAACCGTAATGGTGGCAGGGGTGGTGGTGATGGTGGTGGTTGGTTGGATGGAGGATGGTGGGATGAAATTTGTCAGGATTTGTTCCCTAACGAGACGAGATGCCCCTCACAATGTGGCAAGAAATCGAACTCTTTGATGTGTGGGGGGTAGACTACATGGGCCCTTTTCCTTCCTCCTATGGCTTCTCTTATATCTTGGTCACTGTAGATTACGTCTCAAAATGGGTCGAAGTTGTTCCCACTGTATCCAGTGATTCAAAGCCAGTTATCAAGTTGTTCAAAGATATCATTTTCCCAAGATTTGGAGTCCCTAGAACAGTTATATCAGATGGTGGGACCCATTTTTTGGAAAGAAGTTTCGAAGCTCTTTTGAAAAAGTACGGAGTAAATCAAAAAGTAGAAACACCCTACCACCCACAAACAAGTGGGCAGGTTGAAGTATCCAATAGACAATTGAAGGCGATTCTTGAAAAAATGGTGAACAGAAACCGCACCGATTGGTCCACCAAACTTCCTGATGCCCTTTGGGCATACTGAACTTCTTATAAAACACTAATCGGAACAACCCCGTTCCGTTTGGTGTATGGTAAGTCCTGTCATCTTCTAGTAGAGCTAGAACATAAAGCATGGTGGGCAATCAAACAATTAAATTTCGACCTTAAAAGTGCGGGAGAGACTAGACAACTCCAGTTGCAAGAGTTAGAAGAGCTCAGAATGACTGCCTATCACAGTGCCAGAATTTATAAAGAGCAAACAAAAATGTGGCATGATGGGCATCTCAAGAGAATAGATATCGCCGTCGGCGACAAAGTGCTCCTTTTTAACTCCAAGCTCAAGTTATTTCCCGTAAAACTCAGAACAAAATGGTTTGGGCCCTTCACTATAAAACATATCTACCCAACTGGAGCTGCCATTATTATAGACACCAACGGAGGGGAAAGGACGGTCAACGGCCATCATTTAAAAAGATACTATACTCCGGAAGACAAAATGCCGAGACAAACCATTGAAATCAAGAATGCCACACCAACAGCATAGCTCTATTACAGCTCCGTCGAGCCAGTGACGTAAAACCCAGGCGCTACTTGGGAGGCAACCCAGGATTTTTCTCTCTTTCTCCCTAGGTTTATCTTATGAAAATATTAAAAAAAAGCTTTTTACAATCAAAACAAACATAAAAATTTGCAAAAAAAAATCCACATAACCAAAATAAACATAAAAATAAAAAACATCAAAACCCTTAACCTCTTCAAACGGTCTCACACCCGTTTGGAGTTCAAACAGTCTCACACCCGTTTGGAGTTCAAACGGTCTCACACCCGTTTGGAGTTCAAACAGGCTCGCACCCGTTTGGAGTTCAAACGGTCTCGCATCCGTTTGGAGTTCAAACGATCTCGCACTCGTTTGGAGTTCAAAGGGTCTCAAAACCGTTTGAATTCGGGAATTTGTAAGGACGCCCCCCCAAATCCTATAAATAACACCCCGCCTTTCTCTCTTCTAGAATCCCATTTTCTCGCTTTCACTGTTCCACTTCTTTTCTGCTGCTGATTCTCATCTTTCCCGCGTATGCATCCGGCTCCCACCACTGTTCTTGCCTCCGACTGAAGCTTCACCACCGTCTACATGCGGTTCTGCTCATTGCTCGCGCATCGTCGCTTTCTTCCTGATCTCCTTCTTCCACCGTCTCCACAGGTAGAATAGCACCACCATCTCCACCTTTGGCTTTCGTGGTTCTCGCTACCGCCGTCACCGTCGCCACTGCCGACAAGCGTACCCCGGCCCCCCTACCGCCGTCCCTCGCCGCCAAACAGCCCGACTCTTCGCCTTCCCGATGATCTGCTTCAAACGGGCTTGCACCCGTTTGGACGCAGGACCGTTTGGCCTCAAACGGTCTCCAAACCGTTTGGTGCCAAACGGGTGTTCAACCCGTTTGGACGCAGGACCGTTTGGCCTCAAACGATTTCTAAACCGTTTGGTGCCAAACGGGTGTTCAACCCGTTTGGACGTAGGACCGTTTGGCTTCAAACGGTCTCCAAACCGTTTGGTGCCAAACGGGTGTTCAACCCGTTTGGACACAGGATCGTTTGGCCTCAAACGGTCTCCAAACCGTTTGGTGCCAAACGGGTGTTCAACCCGTTTGCACGGAGGACCGTTTGGCCTCAAACAGTCTCTAAACCGTTTGGTGCCAAACGGGTCTTCAACCCGTTTGGAACCAAACAGTCTTCAACCCGTTTGGAACCAAACGGTCTTCAACCCGTTTGGATTCAACCAAACCTCAATAATACTTCTCTATTCTAATAAACTTATTTAACTACAAATTTCAGAACTCTAACTCTTATTTTTCTTGACAAAAATTTCAGAATGGCCTCACCTGCAAAGCAACCAACAGGAACAGCCAACGATCCTTTCTGGACAAAAGAGGAATTAATAGCTGAACGGGTGAAGCTTCAACAAATAGTTGACCACTATAAAAAGACTGGACAAGTCCCAGCAGAGGTGAACCTGCTCGATGTCCTGCATGATATAAAACGCATCAACCGCTGCTTAGATGAAGAACCATCTGAAGAGGAAATCGAAGAAATCTCATCCGACGAAGCCTCAGAATATGAACCTTCACCGGAGGCAGAATCCCCTACCAAATAGTCCATGGGGAAAAGGAAGGCCCAAGCAACCGCTTCAGCACCACAACCAAAGAAGAGGGTAAGGAAGAAGGTTCACCCTGCCACTGCTATATTACCAGTGAATTGGCATTTGTTGCAGGCTTTCACAAAGTCGAAGGAATCTTTTGCTATAGTAGGCCAGAAGAAGCCAGATTGTAAAACTTTCAAAGCAGTTTTCTTGGCACTCATGTGCCCCCCCGTGGGTCCTGAATGGCAATGCTCAAGGACGGGGGTGATTTCTTCTTCCGGGAGGCAACGACGGAAAAGTCTGTCGGCACAGAGGTGGAATAAGTAGGGTTCATCCCAGTAATAATGTTTTATGTCATGAAGGAACTTCCTTTTGTCCTGGTAGGATGCGGATGGGTGGATGATCCATGTGGCAAGATAATTGACGATATCAGCATACCAAGGAAAACCATGAATGGCCTTCATAAGCTGATCATCAGGAAGAGAATCCCGGATAGGGATTTTATCTTCCTCTTCCACCTCAATCCGGCTGAGGTGGTCAGCCACAACGTTCTCCATGCCACTCTTATCTTTGATCTCCAGATCGAATTCCTGAAGCATTAGCACCCAGCGGATAAGCTGGGGTTTGGCGTCTTGCTTCTGGATCAGGTATCTAATGGCTGAATGATCGGTATAGACAATGACTTTAGAACCAATCAGATAAGAGCGGAATTTTTCAAACGCGTAGATGATAGCCAGAAACTCTTTCTCTGTGGTGGTGTAGTTTTTCTGTGCGTCATCTAGCATTTTTGATGCGTAATAGATAACATAGGGTTTCTTATCAATCTGTTGTCGTAAAACAACCCCTATGGCATACTCACTTGCATCGCACATGATTTTGAAGGGCTGCGACCAATCTGGAGCTCTTAGAATAGGTGCGGAGATTAAAGCTTGCTTAAGGGTGGAGAAACTTTGCATGCAATCTTGATTGAAAATGAATTCAAACGTCTTTAGTCAAGAGTTGGGTCATGGGTTTAGCTATTTTTGAGAAATCTTTGATGAATCTTCTATAGAATCCTGCATGACCCAGGAAAGCTCGAACTCCTCTTATATCCTTAGGAGGTGACAATTTTGAGATAACATCGATTTTTGCTTTGTCCACCTCGATACCTCTGTCACTTACCCTGTGTCCGAGGATGACGCCTTCGGTTACCATAAAATGGCATTTCTCCCAATTCAGGATAAGGTTGGTTTCCTCGCAGCGCTGTAGAACTTGTCTGAGGTTGACTAAGCAGCTGTCGAAGGAGTCTCCATAAACTGAGAAACCATCCATGAAAACTTCCATAATTGATTCAGTTAGACCAGCAAAGATAGCAGACATATAGTGTTGTAAAGTGACGGGTGCATTACATAACCCGAATGGCATTCTCCTAAAAGCGTATGTCCCAAAAGGACAAGTGAACGTGGTTTTTTCTTGGTCTTCTGGGTGTATGGGTATTTGATAGAACCCGGAATAACCATCAAGGTAACACAAATACTTTTGATGAGCTAAGCGCTCCAAGACTTCATCGAGGAAGGGCAGAGGGTAGTGATCTTTCCTCGTGGCTTTGTTCAGCTTCCTATAATCAATACACATTCTCCACCCTGTTACAGTCCTAGTGGGTACCAATTCATTTTTGTCGTTCAGCACGACGGTAGTACCTCCCTTCTTTGGAACTACCTGAACAGGGCTGACCCACTGGGAGTCAGAGATGGGATATATAATGCTAGCTTTAAGTAATTTAAGAACTTCCAAGCGAACCACCTCTTTAAGATTAGGATTCAGCTTTCTTTGGTGTTCGCGTAATGGCTTAAATTCTTCAACCATAGGAAGCCTGTGCATACACAGGGCTGGATTTATGCCTGTTAGGTCAGTTATCTTATATCCTATGACCTTTTTATGCTTCCTCAGCTCGTTTAAAAGCTTTTCCTCTTGATCTCTTGCAAGGGTGGAGTTGATGACAACTGGGCATATTTTTTCTTTATCTAAGAAAACATGTTTGAGCCCTGTAGGTAGTGTCTTCAATTCAGGGGCTTTTGGTGACTCAGCTACTTCTATAACGGTAACGGCCTTAAGTTCATAAAAAGTGGCCTTAAGTTCATCAAAAGTGGCCTTTGGCACTTCTTCAGCCTTTTCTAGATGTTGGAGACACTGTTGAACTAATTCATTCGCTGAGAATTCAACCTTTGGATTGATTAGAACATTTTCCAGTTCGTCAACTGGCTCGGAGATTTCCAACTGTGACATTTGTTGAATAGCATCAAGGAGGAAAACCTCCTCTTGGATGCTGGGCCCTTTCATACTATTGAGAACTCAGAATTGAATTGCTTCTTTTCCGAGCCTAAGAATGATGGTACCAGCTTCAACGTCAATGAGCGCTCTGGCGGTAGCTAGAAATGGTCTGCCAAAAATGATTGGACACCTTAGGTCTTCTTTAATGTCCATGACAACGAAGTCGCATGGTACATAAGCATCCTTGCCTATCCTTACCGGGATATCTTCAATGATCCCCAAAGGTGCGGTTATAGTGGAATCAGCCAATTGGATAGTCATTGCTGTAGGCAGCAATTCAGTGAAACCAAGACGTTTGCACATTGCGTAAGGCATAATAGATATGCTGGCCCCAAGGTCAGCTAATCCCTTTTTAGAAGATGTGTTGCCAATGCAACATTGGATTCCGAAGGAGCCTGGGTCCTTCTTCTTTTTGGGCATCTTGTTTAAAATGATGTCCGAAGTGGTCTTAGCAAGCTTAACAGTTTCCTGCTCCTCGGTGATGTACTTTCGTGATAGTAAGGTCTTGAGGTATTTCGCCCAAGTTGGCACCTCGGAAAGAGCATCAAGGAGCAGGATATCAATGTATAGTTTCTTCATTGCCTCTTTGAACTTTTGGAACCTGGTGTCCATCTTTGTTTCTCGTAGTCTTCCTGGGTACGGGATTCTTGGTTTATATTGCAAAACTTCAGGTTCTGTGGACACTTTATCTTTGCCCTTTGTGCTTTCTGAGGGCTTCTCTATTCCTTGTTGTGGACTTTCACTTGTCATAAGAACTGGTGTGTCATCATTATCAAGATTGATCTTGGTAGTCTCATGAAAAATGCGTCCAGATCTGGTGGTGACGGCATTCAACTTCTCATGTCTATTTTGTCTGTGCTTAGGATTCAATTCAGGCTGCCCAGCAAACGTACCTGCTGGGGGCTTTAATTATGCGGCGATCTGAGCAAGTTGAGCTTCGACTGCTTTCTGCTGAGCCTGCTGGTTAGCAAGCATAGTTTGCTGCGATTGTAACATTTGCCTGATCAAGGATATTTCATCTTCCGGTTGGGCAGGAGCATTTTTCGAAGGAATCGGTTGTTGTCCTTGCTACGGTTGCTGCGGAGGCAGCATTAGCTGAGGTTGTTGGGTGTGTAGTTGTGGGTGAAGTGGAGGATGTGTATACTGATAATAAGCATTTTGATTCCTGGGGTAATTAGCCCTGGGGAAGTTGCTCCTGGGATTCCCTTGATTTTGGTTGAAATTGTTTGAGAATCCAGGTGGCATCCTACTAGCAGATCCTCCTTGCGTTTGATGCTGAGGATTGGCAGTTCCAGTAGGATTTCCATACTGAAACCCTGGATGATTCCTTGTCTGATTAGGGTTGTAGTAGACTTGCCCAGGGATGGAGTGAATAGAGTTAACTTGTTCCGGTAGTTGTTCTTCTAACTGATCAATAGTGGGTTCATATGGTTGTGGTGGTGGATGCAGATCCATCATCACATTATATAGCATACCGCAGGAAAGGGTCGGATGGTCAGAAGCATGACAAGCCTCACAGGATCCCGTGACGGCTTTGACTTGTTGGACAAGCAAAGTTTTCTTCTTATCGATCTCTCCGAGAGAAGTCTCGAGAGCTTGCTGTTTATGGACTATGGTCTTCAGGACTTCGGCTATTTCTTTCATTTCTATTGATTCTTCAGCTTTGAAAACTTTGAGGACACCTTTACTGACTGACCGTCCCCAGTTGGACTGGTTTTTAGCACCGAGAGTAACAATCTTCCATGCGTCCTCGTAATTTTTCCTCATGAAGTTTCCTCCAGAAGAGGAATCTAAAAATTGTTTAATATCATCGCTTACTCCCAGGTAGAAGGTTTCTATTAGTTGATTCAGGGAAATTCCATGATGGGGGCATTTACGCAAAAGTTCTTTAAACCTCTCCCATGCCTCAGCAAGAGTTTCTCCAGGCAGCTGCGAGAAATGATTGATCTGCCCTCTAATCTCATAAGTCAGTGAGGGGGGAAAGAACTTCTCTAAGAACTTTTCCTCTAGGGGAGCCTAGGTGGTTATTATTGGTTCTCTGTCAAGTGAGTTATACCAACTCAAAGCTCTCCCAGACAAAGTAAAGTGAAACAGATGAAGCATTATTGAATCGAAAGTGACTCTGGCTTGTGGAACCAGGTGGCACAGTGCCTTAAACCTTTTTAGATGATCCATGCAATCATCTCCAGAACCTCCGGAGAAAGAGATACCTTGCATGATCTGAATCCACTGGGTCTGAATCTTGAAGTTTGGGATATTAATAATCGGAGGTCGGACCGGGTGGTTATCCTCATAGTTCTTTGGGACAGCGTAATCCCTAAGTTGCTTGTTCCGTAACTCCAACTGAGCAGCCTCAGTTTCAGCTCAGATGCGACCTTGCTCTTCCGCACGAATCTCCTCTTGGATTCGGGCATGAGTTTCAATGATGAGTTGTGCCCTTTGAGCGGCGATGGCGGCGTTGACCCTCTCCATTACCAGAGCAGCCTGGCATTGATCTTCAGCCATTTGTCTGGCTCTTTGGCGATTGAGTCGGATGCGGCGGTGGAAACTTCTCTCTACCTCAGTGTCAAACTCTGGACCAGGGGAGAATCCGAGGTTATGCGCAGGTTGCATACACGATTTCTACCTGAGTAGAGAGAAACACATTTAGAAAATGACAAAGATATATTAGTTTCAAGAAGGTATAGAGTTATGATTAAGGAAAGTGTAAAATCCTAACCGACTAGAAAGGTACCAAGTGAAATTACAACGTTCCGTTGTCCCCGGTAACGGCGCCAATTTTTGATGGAGCTTCCACTTACGTGGAATTGTGTGCACCACTAAAAATCCTAAAGATGGTAAGTCTTTAAGTTTAGCCTTGCTTATACTAGATAGAAAACTCCACCCACGTATGCTAAGATACGTGGAAGTCTTATCGCAGTATAGTTAAGGGTTGAATCCTCGAGACAATGGTCTTGTTGTTGCCAACAAGATGGAAAACGTTGGAATTTCACCTAATCACTCAATAGTTGGTATTTAGATCCAAAGGTTGATTTGGTTGTTTTAAACTAAGTACAAGTAAAGTAAGGAAAGTAAGTAAATCTATTGAGTTAAACTATGATAAAAGATCACTAGGGTGTGACCGGTTTTTCACCACCACTACACATCGATCAACACATGTAAAGCAAAACTTAACCTGCAAAAAGAGTCCAGTCAGTTAGTATCCTTGTAGAGTTAGCTTCCTTTCGGAGAACTAACTACGAGAAGTGCAGGAATGTTGCAACGCCAGCCATTCCCGAGCAAATGGTCACATTACTTTGCATCATTTCCCTCGCAAAGCGTGTTCCTCAACTTATCAAGGTTGCACTTTCATACGTCAACTGATTCCATTTCATAGTATGAAAGTGCAACGGATGATAGTGAGTTTACTCCACTTCTTGAGATACACTTCTAGACACCGAAATGGATGCATGGTGAATACATGCACCAAGAACCAACATACAAACGAGTTTCGAATCTAATAGTACAAACGTAGACAATTCATACTAAGAGATAAAAGATAACACAAGTTGGAGATCAAGCAACATGCATTCATTAAACGTTTGATGTCGAACTGAAAAGATAAGAACTCTACATTACAAGTTACGGATTACAATTACATGGTATGAAAACATGGGTAGTGGGGCTACTCCCCGCACCCTAGTGAAAGAAGACTACTCGCTCATGACTAGGACAAAGAAGGAGGCAGGAAGAGAGAGAAAGAGCATCATCCCCATGAAGGAGATTGGAAGGTCAACCCCTTGGAGAGAGAGCAATGATCCACCAGTATTCAAAGGTTGCACGATGATGAGATCTTCCCTTCCCACCTTCTTTGGAGAAGAAGGAGAAAGTAGCTACAAGATGGAGTATGGGCCTCAGACCGGCAGCCCCAGGGCGAAGGGTGGAAGTAGCAAGAGCTCTGGAATGATTGAGGCAGCCTTTGGGCGTCTGAAAAAGAACCCCTTAATGAGGACCCCTTTGGGTCGTATTTATAGGTTTAAGTGGAACCCAAACGGTCTTGAACCCGTTTGGGTGTTGGACTCATTTGAACGCTGAACTCGTTTGGGCGTTGAACTCGTTTGGGCGCTGAACCCGTTTGGTTGTTGAACCCGTTTGGGCGCTGAACCCATTTGGTTGTTGAACCCGTTTGGGCACTGAACCTGTTTGGGCGCTAAACTCGTTTAGGCGCTCAACCCGTTTGGGCGCTGAACCCGTTTGGGTGCTGAACCTGTTTGGGTGTTGAACTCATTTGGGCGCTGAACCCGTTTGGGCGCTGAACCCGTTTGGGTGCTGAACTCATTTGGGCGCTGAACCCGTTTGGGCGCTGAACCCGTTTGGGCGCTGAACCCGTTTGGGCGCTGAACCCGTTTGGGCGCTGAACGGTCTTGTAATTTTGTTTTTTTTTGTATTTTTCTGCAAGGATAAAGAAGAGAAAAGTTAATCTATTGATGTGTCAGCAATAAGGTAAAGAGTTAATGATTCTATCTAATTTATCTAAGAAAGAGTATGAAAAACAAGGGAAAACCAATAAAATAACATCACAAAGTGAGAGGTTATCATGCTCTTTCCATGGGCGATATCCCAAGGCCCATGCACGATACCACAACATCCCTTCACGATATGGGAGCTCTATGCACAATACCTTAGGGTAGGAGGGTGGTAAGGGTCGCAAAATTCCATTAAGGGGTCAAACTAGGGGTATATATACTTGTTGATCATGAAGAAAGGCAAAAAATGAGGTGTCAACATTTTGAGCTAGTAGGTGCCACATGTCATGCATGGGTGACATGTGTCCATGCATGCATCAACATTTATCTTGACATGCAAAAAGGTTGAGAATCATCTAAAGATGAAAAAAGGTTGAGGATCATCTTGACATGCAACAAGAGTTCACAAAACGATATGGAACACCTCCTTGGGCTCCATGGCCGATAGGCACTCATATATAAGCTTTTCAACTTGATACAACTCAAGTTAAGTTTCCAAATTCATCCCTTTTTTTTTGTCATTTCATCACCAAGAGTATCATCATTCATTATTGAGCCAAACATGGTGTATCATTCATTCTCTCTCCTCTAAATGATACATAGAGGAAGTAGGGACATTCTAGAGGTGGTAATTTGCATATCAACCCCACATTTTGGGTAAATTACAATTTGTACCAAAATTGGCACACAATGCTCCACCATTGTTCAAACAAGTTCAAACTTGGAATTTAGGCTTTCCACAAGCCACCACTTAGCATCATTCTCTCTCTTATGATGATAAAACATATAAGGCACATTCAACATATGACATTTTGCATGAGAGCCCCTCAACTTGGGCAAATTGCACTTTGGTCCAAAATAAAGGAAAATTGCTCAAACATCATTCAATCGGGACCAAACTTGAAACATGAGTGTGTCACATGATAACAAAACACCTTAGAGGATTATATTAAAGTTCTAAGCAAATTTATTAGCCAAAACAAATAGGGTTACCTCATAACCCAGGTCAGGGTCGTTACATAGATAGTTGACTCATCACATGAATAACTCATCACATAGATAAATGAGGTGTATCTGTTAAGGATATAAGAACTTACAACTCCTTGTGATTCTTAATGTCCTTTATTAGTGTGGGGTATTCTTTTATGAAGAAGAATTCAGTTATTTGATAATCATTCTCTAACTCCTTAGAGTATGATTCCTTATTGATTTAGACATCACCATGCCTTAATCATGAGTTCACTATGATACATTATCATAATCACTCATAAGGATCTCAAACATTTGGTCCAAGTATTGCATTCATTGATCTCATCAAGAATTAACACTTCACCAAATTTGCACTTCTTCTATGATAATCTTGAACACTTCAAGATATTCATATTGGTATTTCTCTAAACACCATTTGAAGTGTTAGCATTTGTTCCAATAGGTATGTAAATGCATCACATGTATCATACCTAATAGCATAATCATTCTCCCACTACCATTAGTGAAGATTGATTAATCATGTCCAAGATATTCATGTCTCTTACTGGTTCTATAATAAAAGAGTCTAGATTTATCCATCTCATGGAAACTAGAAATGAATTTCTCATGATTGATGTTAATTTGATGTTTGAGTTATCTATAACTTTTAGGTATCATTTAATCTTATGCATATCAAATACCACAAGATAAATAAGGCATTTCCACAAAGATCATATCTTTATAAATTGAAACGACTCTTTATTGATTGCCATCATTGTCATACAATATGCAAAAATAAAGTGTTTCTATCTATTGGCAAATATGAAATAGCAGTTCATAACTGTATGACATGCCTTTTAGGCTGAAAATAAACTAAAGTACTCCTATCTATGGCGGCAACACTTGCCCCATTTATTGAGTGCTTTACACTTTAAATCTTGGTATCATATACCTCAAAAGTGTTACAAGTTTACTTTCATGACACCTTTAAGTAGAGACGTATGTCTCCTCCTTCTTATTTTGTTCTTCCAAATAGAGAGGACAATTCCTTTTCCAATGTCCTGACTTTTGACAATGGTGGCAATTGCCTTTCTTGGTCACGCCTCCCTTGGCCTTGAGAGCTGAAGATGACTTCGGCTCCAGGCTAGCATCAGAACCTTTCTTAGCTTTTCCCTTGCCCTTGCGCTTAGACTTGCCTTTCTTGCTCGTGATCAGCATCACAGACATAGGCTTGTCCTTCTTCATCTGTATCTCGACTGTCCTCAACATGACCAACAACTCTGACAGTGGCCAATCAAAATTGTTCATGTTGTAGTTCATCACAAACTGACTGTAGGATTCTGACAACGATTGCAGTATCACGTCAGTAGCCAACTCTTGGCTCAGTGAAAATCCCAGTCTTGTCAGGTTCTCCACATACCCAATCATCTTGAGTGTGTGAGGACCAAATGGATCTCCTTCTATCATGACGCACTTGAACAGTGCCCTTGAGACATTGTATCTCTCTTGTCGTGCTTGATCTTCACACATGTTCCTAAGATGATGAATCATCTCAATGACACCCATGTTCTCCTATTGTCTCTGCAACTTATGGTTCATAGAGCATAACATCAAGCACTTTGCATCAATGGCATCATCAGAATGCTTCTTGTAAGCATCCCTTTCTGCCTTTGGCGCATTAGGAGCAGGTTCCTCTGGAATTGGAGTATCCAGGACATAGAGCTTTCTCTCTTGAGTGAGATCAATTCTCAATGTCCTATACCAGTCGTGGAAGTTTGTCCCATTTATCTTATCCTGTTCAAGGACCGATCGCAAAGAAAAGTGATTGTTGTTTGTTGCCATTTGTACTACAAAAGGAAAATTGCAATTTTAGTCCAAAAACTCATTTTTGACTTATTTGATTGATTTGAAAAGTTGACGATATAATTAGGCCTTTAATTAATTATCGCTCCCACTATTTTACTTCAAATTGATAGCCCGCACCATCAATTTGGAAGATTGCAGCGTACAACCTTATAGTGGGCAAGATCATGAAATCCTCTAAGCCATGGATCTGCTAGGGCTATCACCCACAACTTAGTTCTCTCTGGTAGGCAACTCTTGCCAATTGCATCATATGAAACTCTTGATAAGATGTCATATGCAACTCATTTCCATGATCATCTCCATGCCTCAAGGTGCTAGATCCTATCTAGGTCACCTTGTTAAGTCCGACCCAAAGCAAACACGATGAATATGCACCCTGCTAGGGCAGACCCACATATCCATCCTTCACGCTTCCACGAGATAGACGGTACACCATGCTAGGGCGTGCCCACACTTGGTCGATCAAGCTTTTCACGTGTGTCGCATTTGGAAGGCATCTAAAACTTAATATTTAATGAGGGATTTGGTTTTTATATACATATACATATCTAATCACCAGAATGTATAGTACGTATCATATACATGCTATATCCCACAGAAAACATGTGAAACGATAAAAGCGATGATTATGGCCATCCTAATGTGATTCCTCGAGCCAATAGGAATCACGGTCATCTAGGTCTACCTCACATGCAACCTGTACAAGATGAACTTTGTGCTTTGCCTTTCTGGGTTTGATCTACTCATCACATGACTGATCGGCTTGTCATCAGGCCGGTCGACTGGGTGCCACTAGCCGATCGGTTGGCTCCTCCAACTGATCGGTTCGCCTGGTCATCGTGCATCTCATCATGGCCGCCACCCCCTCATCTCGCTCCTCAAATCGGTCATCAACTGATCGGCTCACTCCTTGAACCGATCGTATGGAACGTCAACCGATCGGTCCACGCCTTGAACTGATTGTCTTAGCTGTCGTCAGGATGTCCTCCGTTCTTTGACATAACAGGAAATAAAATTCTGTCCTATTTTACATTGTAAAAAGAGAAACCCCGAGTTACATTCGGGGGGAGCAAAGGTAGGAAAGAAATCTCAAATTATTTTGAGTTACATCAATAATAGGAGAAGGAAGATCAGTGCGCAGACCGAGATGCAAGCAACCACATACATCCATACATAGATAGGGTTTATTAGCCATAACCACGCTATGCATCCACCACAAAACTTGTTTAAGGGAGACACATATCGAGTGCATTAATAATACATATCATATATGTAAATTGGCATTTGTCGATTTAGGATTGGACATGCATATAACCAATTTTATTCGCATTGTATGAAATAAATAAAGGTGACAAACCAAAATCGATCATATCAATAATCCCTACAGTATAGAGTAGTTAATGTGGCTCTGATACCACTGTTGGGTTTTAGTGGAGGCAGAGAAGGCAGTGGAAACAAAACCTTTTCTCCTCCTCAAACCCAGAACAAGGAAACGCGTCAACGTCTATACAATAGGAAAGGATGGTTTGTGGAATCATACCTTGTCCTGAGGCTTGCTCAGCGACAATACCTCACGGCTTACGCGGTCTTCACCTCTGGTCTTGGACGGTGTCTGTGCAGCTCCTGGTCGCACCAGGACTGATGACTCCTGGTCTTACCGGGACTGTCGGGATCGACATCTGTTCTTCGAGCGGCAGAAATCTCCCACCTCTGAAGTAGTCCACACGGACCACCTTGAACTCCAATCTCCTTGTCCCACAAGGAATTGGAAGGAGTCGCACCCTCCTGTCAGTGTACTAGTCACCGACACAATCTCCTGCCACCAGTCGCTTTCGACAGTTGTCTTTCCCTTGTTGTGCCTCCCTTATCGGGTAGCACTTGCTCGGGCTCTCTCGGTTACTAAAACTAGAGAGAACGACAACTTTACAGAGCAACTGGTTGCACTGTGTTGTTCTTTGAGAAGCCCCCAATACCCCTATATATAGGAGGGTCATGGGATAGGGTTCTCTACCCTGGGCAATGCGGGACTAAAAGCAGGAGTAGAAGGGTTCGAGATTTTCCACAAAACAACCAACTCACAACCTGAACCGATCGTTTCACAACTGAAACGGTCGGTTGGAGACCTGAGTCGGTCGGTTGACACCTCAACCGATCAATTGGGATCCATGAAACGGTCGGTTCACTTTTGAACCGGTCGGTTCGTGGTCTTGGTCAGTTCCCAATTGACTTTTCTTCTTTTGTTTCTAATTGGTATCAAATACCAATCCTTATTCCAATCAAATTGGGCAAGTGAAACGAAAGGAAATTTCTCACCAATCCTACTTTCCCAACTTGCTCGGTTGCAATAGTTGAATTAATCGTTTCAACACTTAAAGCAATCATTTCACCCTATCCATGATCCAGTCGACTCACCAAATGAGCTGATCGGTTCACCAAGCTGAGCCGATTGGTTCATCACATGAGCCGATCGGTTGGGAGTGCAGATTGTGCAGAATCAGTCAATTGCAGTTTCAATCAATCTGATACTCTAATCAATCAGTCCAACACCTTGAACATTATGATATTGAGCTATCAATTGATTGCATGTTTAATTGAACTACTAAACTCCTTTAGTAATCAATCTAAACATTGTTTGTGGACAAAAGTCCTCTTCCAGGTTAAATCCTATGTGTGTGACCCTGCAGGTCCATTCCACGTTTCCAGTGAAAGTCCATAACACTTATGACTTCACAAGCAAAGAGCGGTGCCTAGTCACACATCAGTGCTACCTAAGTGAAATAGAAAGTTGGAGAACAACTTTCAATCCTACAATCCATGAATGGTCTTACAGTGAATGTATAATTCCTTTGTCACTGATATCCTGAATGAACTTGAGGCATGGAACAGTCATCCTGTCAACGTTCATTCACTTTCTTGATCTCAGAGTAGATTGGAAGAGATATGCATGACATAAATATCACATACTGATTCACACATGCGTGCACGCCTTTCTCAATCCTACTCATCAAGTGGCCATGGATATCAAACTCCCTCAGGAGGGACAAATCCCATATCTATCACTCACCCCTCAAAAGCCCCATGTGTCAAAGCCACCCAATCATCACCTTTATAACAACCCATGTTTCAGGACTGCGTTTGATGATGTCAAAGTGTGCCCAACGACATGTGTTGAGTGTAGTGATTTCATGTCAAAGAATCACACTCACCACCATCACTTTGAGTATTGACTGTGACTACCATGTCATGGTTCCATGTGTCAAACTCACGGTGGGTCTGTCTGGTACACTTGTTCTCTAACAAGTAACCATGTGTTTGGTTTGATATCTCTATATCATGACTAATGAGATTATGTCATCAACCAACACCACAATCTAGTCTTGTGTGTCATTGTTGTCTATCTACCTTCCATAATGACATCCGACTAGGGACATAACAAGAATGTACAAACTCTTAGCATCTGTATGATCTCATCGTTTAGGTCCTCAACCTGAAAGCATACATCATTGAGTATTGTCATTCTCTAGACATTCAATTTGTTCTATCACTATCTCATATGACTGAACCAGAAAGAATTGGAAGCTTGCCTTTGATGTTTATCAAATGAATCTTAATGTATCCCACCAAACATCCCATGATTGGCTCTCAGGGCATACATACCAACAGTTATTGTATAAGGCTAATAGACAACAACAAAACTCAAGACTAGAGTGTGTGTTGGTTGATGACAAAATCTCATTACTCATAATATGTGATATCAAACCAAACACATAGATACATGCTATAGAATAGTGTACCAAGTAAACCCACCTTGAGAGTGACACATGGAAACCATGATTAGTAGTTAGAGTCATCTCTCATAGTGATAACAGTGATTGAGGTTCTTAGATCTAAACTCACTAGACTCATCACATGTCATTCGATGTACTTTGACATCATCCACCATGACCTTGAATAAGGGTTGTCATAAATGTGAGTGATGTAGATGGGATTTGTCCCTCCTACAATAGTATGATATCCTGACCACTTAACAAGCGAGACTAAGAAATACATGGCCATGTTGGTGTGAGTCAATATGTGATATTGAGCTTACACATATCTCAGACAGTATGCTCTAGTTCAAGGAACATGGATTGAACATTGAAGAGGATGATGATTCCATGCCAAGTTCAATCTGGTTATCGAAGACAAAGGAACTATACAATAACTATAACACCAATAACATATTGTAGGTTGAAGTTGCTCTCCAATTTTTCAATTACATGGGTAGCAATGTTGTCTTTCTAGATACCACTCATTTCTTGTGATGTCATAAATTAGTTGTGGACATTCACTAACAATGTAACTTAGAACCTATAGGGTATGACACATAGGATACACTTGGAATAGGAGTTTATTCATGAATGTAGTTTAAACTTGATTACTAAATTTTTTAGTTATTTGATTTAATTAACAATGGATGAAAATTGACTAGCTTGACTATGAAATGAACTTTTCAATTGTTTAACCGATTGATTCAAGTGTCATGTCAGTTAACTAACATTGGCAATCAGATGCATGAGACAACCAGTTCAACAAGTGAAATGATCAGTTCAGGTCTGTGAACTGATTGGTTTAGGTTGAGAACTAACTGTTTGGTTGATCAATTCAATTGGATCAAGGATTCACACTAAAGTCATGTTATACATTAATTGGATATTAATTGCCAATACAATTGTGATCGGTAAACATAGAGAAACAACCAATTCAAGAGTTGAACTAATTAACTCACATGTGAACCAACTGGTTCAATGTTCGTAGGTTCCAGAAAATTCAAGAAATTATGTCTCTTCAACTCCCATTCAGACTGGAGTCCATGACCTTGGCCCTCCTATAAATAGACAGGTACTGAGGGCCTTCTAGAGACACAACAATAAGATCTAACAATTTTTGTTTGTTCTAGTTGTGGAAACCAGGAGAACCCGAGAAAGTTCTACCCATCAAAGGGAGGAACAGCAATAGAGAGACAATTGTGGGAGAGAAAGTAGGTGTTAGTGCTCTGACTAGGAGAGACAACTCCTTCTTGTCTATTCATTTAGAACAACATGAGTTCCCAGTGGTCTATGTGGACTACTACAGAGGCAAGGAGGTTGTTTCCTGCCGCTAGGAGGACAAAGTTAACTATCGTCTGTGGTGATCAACAAGGAGGCTACTTCTAACACTAACCTGATACAACTTGAAGAAAGGTGCACACTACTACAAGGGATAGTAGATGGACTTGCTCCAAGACCAGGTATAATCCTTACAAACCCTCTTTCGTATTACATAGTTTCTGACGCAATATACTATTTTAGGGGAATATGGCAAGTTAAATTTTTGTTTTCGCTGCCTTATTTGATGTCTATTTCCCAACAAGATGTTTTTCTCATAATTACAACATTTACATAAAGCATGAACCAATGCTTAAAACCAAAAAATTGAGTCGATATACATGATGTGAAAAACCCTCTACCCAGACCTGAAAGTACAAGGATGACTTTAGGACTCTAAAAAACCCAACCAACCTTCTGACTCTACTGATATTCAAATAGATCCTCCTTGCCACTGCAATAGATGGCGCAGCCGAATACCTAAAACAATGTGGTGACCCACAAGGTGAGACCCATGTCCCAATGAGAGATATAACTCCAAAGCATATATTTCTTGCCAAGGATATATATATTAAATAGTTAAAATAGATAGTAATACAAGGTTGAAAGATTAATATAGTTTACACAAAAGATCAAAAAGAGTTAGAATCATAAGTAAAATTGATTTGTCAGACCACATTATAAATAATCTACATTTTAAAGAACAAAGAAAAGATCATGATCCAATGTGAGTCACCAAGTAACCCTAATAGATATGCTACAAGACTCGATTACATATTTTACTAACCCCTGGCTAGTTTGAGCCAAATTACTCAAACCACTAGCTGATATTGTGAATGCACAATCAGCCCCATATTAGATGGATGACTAGAACTCTAAGATATATTCCACTTAGATGACACAAGCCTGATGTAGTGGCATATCAGTCCAACTAAAAAATTGTCTAGTCCACCCGGGATACAAAGGTCGCATAACTAGAAACTCTGGTACTCATCCCTCGAATCTCAGTTATGACCGCACTCACCCTCATTTACATTTACATCTGAGACACAACATCGATTGTTCTCCAAAAAATCTTAGAATTAGGATGACAAGGATATACCCTCCCTGCATCTACATATACGCAACAATATATGACTCTAAGTTCCTTTTGGAATACCCGTTTCACTATCCAGCAAATCCTGACATTGGAATAGCTCTACATACTTAGAGTACTACATGATTAAGGTTTTACTTGATTTGTTAATCTAGTTGAGTGTTTTCAGACTGCATCAAACAAGTTAGATACAAGATCCTATTGCATGCTCACATAATATTTTGTAGGATACAATTTCCAAAGATATAAAATGTATGAAATATGTTCCAAGTTATTTCATCATGGTATACTTGTCCATTGTTATCCATAAAGTAGATTAAACCTCCAACTAGGGCGTAAAACATACCAAAAATCCATTTTGACCGAAACAACAATAACGTCCTATAGGGGCATCATTTGGATACAAACTTTTGCAGAATGTTTAGCACATCAAAAAAAAGTTATCACCTCAAATATTAGCATAAAAATCCATCATTTGTAAGAATTATGGTGTTTTCTAAGAACTAAGAATTTATGTGACCAACATCTAGCATGATGAGCTATTTTTAGCATTATGATTCTGTATAACTATCATTTCATTACCAAGACAGTAATTAAAAGCACTCAAAACCACCATCGGTTAACCATCACATAGTAATATTTAAAGTTTGGGTCGAATTTCTAAGCATAGGGTACCAAAAAAACCTATTTATGACATTTATAGAAGTCATTACACCTATATTTCGAATTTTAGACTTTGAATGTTTAATGTAAAGCTCATTTTATAAAAGAAAAACGTTTCATAAGGTCTAAGGAAGGCCTAACAACCCATTTTATCATTATTTTAATGTGAAACGGTAAACAAAAAGGCCATACTTTCTCATATGACGAGTTCTAAAGTAAGATTAAAGACATGCACTTAGAAGGTAGGCAAGAGATGAATTCAAAGTTATAAATTTTCTAGTTGGAGAGGAACTAGAGATACAAAAGAAGAATTTTAAAATACAAGATGGAAAACTTCAAAATCAACAACTAAAGGTCACTCTTGGTCCACTAGAGCTCCAAGAATGCCCCCTCCTTTCCTTAAACAGAAGGAAACTAGAGCAAGAAGAGAGAGAAAGAGAGTTCTCAAGCCCACATGTCTAGTGGTCTAATAAAAACACCAAGAAACTTGGCCATAGAAGGAAGGTATGTGAATAACAACTACAAAATGAGTGAAATTGGAGATCTTACATGAAAGAAGCAAGGAAACCGATCAGTGGCTCTAGATTAGTCTAAGGAGCCTCAGTTTTCACACATGCATCCGCAAAAAGTCTGTGATCACCAACCTCGATGGGTTTTTGTCGTCCTAAAAAAAGATTCAGTAAGATTGCCAAAAATGAGGAGAGAAATAGAGAGAGAGAGAGAGAAATAGGGGTATTTATAGGTGGGTGGATGTTTGCTACTGTTCAAAAATCCAAGTAACAATGAAAATCCAGGTGACCACTAAATATTTAGGTGACCACTGAGAATCCAGGCGACCACCGAGAAACCAAGTGACCACCGATAATTGAAGATCCAAGTGGTCACTAAGAATCCAAGTGAGAAAGTTATTCAGGAATCCATGTGACAATCAGAAATCTAGGTGACTACCGAGAATTCAGGTGACAATCAAGAATCCAAGTGACCATCGAGAATTCAAAATCCAAGCTATCACTGAGAAACCAAGTGAGAAAGCTACTCAAAAATCAAATAGACCACCAAAAATCCAAGAAACCACCAAGAATTTAGGCGACCACCAATAATCTAGGCGACCATTGGAAATCCAGGTGACCATCAAAGGAAACACTACTCTACTACCTCATAAATCTCATGTAAACCCCAAGGAAATAAGGCTCAAAAGAATTCAAAGGATATGTAAAATTTCAATATCATTAAGAACATTATAAAGATGTTAAACAAGTACTAAAAATTATATTCACACCCCCCTAAAATGGGTAAATTGCATATAAGTCCACAAAATGTAAAAAATTGCATAGCTTGAGCATAAGAAGTTAGAATTAAACCAAAATTTTAGACATATCTTTATTAAATAATATAAAATCTTAATATAAAGTTTAGTTTTAAAATTAAGCATCCAATTAGGACAAACGAATTATATTTAAAGGTCAAGCAAGGTTAGGGGCCTTACATTGGGTTTCACAGGTGAAGTGGAGGTTGCAATTATGGTGGAGAGCTCTGTGGAAAGTTGTTGGTGTCTTCATCTGCAATTGGATATTGGGTGTAAATGTGTGAGTCACAATATGACTAGATGGGGTGTTATATAGTCTTTTCATTGTGAGGGAAGCATCGATAATAAGTCCTAACATTTTTGGATTCTCCCAAATTTGTGCATTATCTCCCCGGGAGGAGATGAAGGCCACATCAAGGGTCGTTGGGTATAGTTTGACCTCCCAGGACCAACGTGAATAAGAATCACGTCAAACAGTGGCATGTATAGATAGAGTTTGGGCTCATTGGACTCCTATTACAAGGAAGATGATGGAATTGAGCCATTCAATACATAGTGATGAGGTTAAGTGGTGCATACACATAACACTCCAATGACAAGCTAATTCATTGTTGTTATCTAAATCTGATTCAAATTCAATTTATCCATCATTTCCTCTAAGTGTACCTTTAACTTTTAAAAATCTATTAGGTCTTTACAAGAATCCAAATAATACAAAATTTTAGTATTTTCATTAGAATATTTTTTCTCAATTTAGAAATAATTGAGATAAAAAAGGAAATGATAAACACCATTTTCTTACCTTGCAAGTAATTTCTTAATTAATTACACAAGTTACATATTAACTCATTATAATTAAAAAATTAGATTTACACTCCCTTAGATGTTATCTATATTTGGGATAAATATTAGACAAAAATAGGTTAGTATGATACTCGAAACTAAGTGTACATGAAAAGAGGAGATACTTCTTTAATTAAATGTTCATATCATTCACCGTCTTGAAAAATTTCAGATTTTTGTTTACACTCTCTTATTTTATATACCAACAATATCAAAACAATTATTAAAATTACTACAGGTACAAAACATTAATTTTACATAATTGCACATTTGTGACTCATTTGTAAAACAAAGACATGTTTTAGAAGAAAAAAGGGCATGTTGTAGATATTTAAAGGTCTATTTATTAAATGAACTAAGGACAACCAGTCGAATAGTGGAAGGGGAGAGTTTCTTTACCTAGTCAATTCGCCAATGGCTTCTCCCAGTTGGTTAATTGGGAATGATGACAAAAATCAAGTAGCCCGAAATCCCAATGAGTCAGTTGGCTAGTCTAATACAAGAATTAGCGCAAGGCATCATCTATGCCAATTCCCCCTTTCCCCTTTTCTTCTCCCAAGGGCCAAAGCAACAAGGATTATGCCTAAAGAAGTGATGTATGACTCCACATTGAGTTATGATATCCTCCACCTCTACGTCATTTCCATCATTCACCCCCCACTAGTCAGCTGACTTGCCACAAAGCTTCCAAGTGCCTCTGTCTCTCTCTGTGTGACTCCAACATGTGCCCTAGAAACCAATTAAATGGTCGTCCTCTTTTCCACTGTGACTTCTAGTTGGTTACAACTTGCCCACAAAAATCAATCGAATGCATGTCTTAGTTGATAGGCTCACATGACAATAGTCGATCAACTACCTCTTCACCATTCGACTACTATATGGCCATAGTAAAGTGTTCCTCCTCTCCCCCAATAGGGTAAACTAGTCGACAGAATCATGATGCCAGTCAATTGACTGAAGTGCGTAGGAAATCCTTGATGCTCAAGAGCTCCACTTTAACTGACCATCCAAATTAAATGACCCACTCTACCACTGCAAACTAGTGACTGAGATTCCATAACAATTCTAGTTCCTCCCTCTTTCAACAACAAACTGTGAATTGACTATTCCAATAATGAACCGTTCGGTTTAACATTTGTAGCTTCTAGAAAATTCATGAATATATGTCGCTTTGTGTACGGACCCTGACCTCCATTTAGGGCTTATCCTGTTTGCTTTGCTTAACCCTGATGCTTAGTGGCTTGCTAATCACCTTTAGTGGTGATTAGGGTTTGTTGGTGCTTTGTTGAGAGCTGGAGGTGCTACTTGCAATCTACCCAAGTCTAGGGTTTGTGGGCAAGTTTGTCACCTTGTGAGGTGTTCCTCCCTCTCCTTGCTTCCTCTTGTGTTGAGAGGAAGGGTTGGGCTCATTGCTTGAGTTACTTTGGGCTTGGTTGAGCCTTGTTGGGCCTTGTTGTTTTGCCTTTTGGACCTTGCGTCGGCCTAGGTGTGTTGGCCATGGCTGTGTCGGCCTAGGTGTGTCGCCCAGGGGGTGATGTCGGGCATGGTGTGGAGGTCTGTCGCCCATGGACCCCCTTTTGACCTCTTTGACCTCATTTGTGTCACCACTAGTGGACACTTGGTGTTTGATGCTTGCATGTGGCAATGGCCTTGGACATGTGTTTAAGACATGTTAGAGTGGTGGCATTGCTCATGGAAAAGTGTCCCTAGGTGGGCGAACCTTGCCTTGTCTTACCTTGGTTTCTCCTCCATCCTCTCCTATATATGTGTTCCCTTTCTCTTGCTAAGGATCCCTTTAGTTCCTTAGTTTCCCCTCTCCCTTGGTGCACGACACCTCCTCCTTTGCAAGCTTGGTGGCTGACCCATATCTTGGAGTCTCCTTCTTCCTCTAGTGGTGGTCGAACCCTAGAGTGCCTTGCTCTTCTTCTTATGGTGGTGCTTGGAGCTTGGTGCTAGGAGCTTGGAGCTTGCTTAAGGTGGGTTACATAACTCCTAACCCTAACTATACTACTTTTTATGTTCTTGCATGTTTCTTATGCTCATAATCAGCTATGTTTGTTGCTAGTTCTTGCTTAGTTGCACCTTGTTGGCCGAACCATGTTTCTAGGGTTCCTTGTTGCGCAACACCCCTCTCCCTCCTTGGTCTAGAGAAGTGAGCTTGAACTCTAGTAATATGGGCAATACCCCTCTCTCGTTTAAGTTGAGAGGTGAGCTTGTGTTCTAGTGGTTGGAGCAACACCCTTCTCTCACCATGGATTCGAGAGGTGAGCTTTGTGGTGGTTGGAGACCTTTGTTAGGGTTGATCCTTGTGGTTACCCAATGGGTGATATGAAGTTATGCAAGACCCCTCTCTCTTGGTTGTTGAGAGGTGAGTCATCTTCTTGATCCTTTAGGGTTTGGGTTCCCTTGTACTTGAGGTTGGTGATGACCTTGTGGAGTTACATCTTTCATGATATGGTCTTGAGGTGATGTTTCCTGTGACCCCTCTTGATCTAGAGTGTTGGTTGACATGTTGTGGTTGTGTTGAGCGTTACACTTGGTTCCTTCCTTGTGTGTGTCGGGTGTCACACTTGGTTGAGTACCCTGTCCGACACGCCTACTTCAGGTGGTAGATCGACGTCGTTACACCTTGGACGATAGGGGGTGTTGTGATCTGGTCTTGTGTTGGGTGTCACACAACAATCTTTGCCTTGTGTGTTGGCTGATAGGTCGAGGCCAGGCCGGTTGGATGACAGGCCCCTTTGCCGCCCGTTTGCATTGCAACTTCGGGCGTTATGCCTTGTTTAGTGGTGTTGCCCGATGCACCTACCCTGAGGTGGTAGCCTAGTTCCCGTTACACCTTGGATGATATGGAGTTTAGTGGCTACCTTTGTGATGGGTGTCATGACATAGTGGTGATGCCCGATAGTAACCCTAGTCATTGCACATGTTGCACGATACACATGTGGTTGCACGACACAGGTTGCATGATACATATAGGTGCATGACATGTCCCACAGATCTAGTTGCACGTTATGCTTTTGCACGTTATACCTTGGGTCCTTGTTGCACGATACATCTTGAGGTAGTAGCCGATACACCTTGTTGGTTTACTTGGCCGTTATGAGGCTTGAGTGCATGGGCGATTTGAGGAAGTACCATGCTCAATACTATCTCTAGTGAGAGTTCCCTACCCATCACACTTCTTATGAGGGTAGTGGGAACTTCTAGTGAGGGTCTTGTTCCTTCTGGAAAACATATATGCTAGCTCTTGTTCATGCAATCATGTTGGTTTATGATGGTGACCCTTGATATGTTTGATAATAGTAGATTACATCTATGTATCTTGACATGACATTACATGTGTTTATGATCATCTTGAATTATATGATGAGAAAATGGTAAGAATATAAGATGCTTTGCTTAATGGTCAGAGGTTCAGGCATGAATGATAAAGCATATGCTCATCAATTTTGCCCTATGCTTGATAATATGATCTTTCTATTAATCCATGATGATTGTGTATACTAACCATGCAAGTGTTTCATACAGATGCATAGCCAGGTAAAGGGCTATGAGGTATATATGATTGAGTAACATTGCTCTGATGGTTACTCTTGATGATGAGATAACATGCATGATGTGTTTTGGTCTGAGGAACTGAGTTTGGCTAAAGTGCCTAAGTTGAGGTGTTATCCTCTGATGATGATCTGGGATTGTTATTCCAAGTGATGAGAATGCCTTATGAGGCAGTGGTTTCTTGTGATGAGGGATGAAGATCCTAGGATTTTATGATGGTGGTAATAATAATGTATCTTTATGATTGGCATGTGTTACAACTTGGTTGCCTTAATAACCCACTTAAAATATACTAACTAATCACAGTGGAATATATCATGTAGTTTGCCCTAGCCATATATCCATCATCGTCAGGATCTGGTGATGGTGGAATGGGTTCTCCTGTGGGTTAACCCAGAGTGCATATTGTTGAGTATGTGAGGTTTCTCCTAGCCTAAAGTGAGGAGGTAAGAGTGCAACTTCGGTTGTAGACTCCAGAGTGCAGATTCAGGCCCGTAGCTCAAACACGATAAGAGCATGGTGAACAGGCCCATGGCTCAATATGTGTGATATGGGAGCATGAATGCATTCATGGCTCAGAGCACAGTGAATAGGCTCGTGGCTCAGTTTCACTAGCGTCGATACCTGTACCAAGGCAGACTAGGCAGAGGGTAGCCTGACCCTGTGGCTGAGGCCACTTAAGCATGAGTTTGTGGTCCTGCTTGTATTCTACTCGTGCACTGACCACGAGGTGGGAGGTCGTGGAGTCCGACTCTTCCATTGACTTTGTATGGCACTGGCTCCGGGTTTCGCAGTCGTCGGTTGGATTTGAGTGGTACGGCTCGCTTCCTCAGGGCATAATAATACGTAATCCACCCGAATAGTATTTATTGCTTAAGGCACAACACGGAACATAGATTGAGGCCTTGTTTGTGTAGTCGATCTTGTTATACTTGCAGTTACTTATACGTTCCTTGTGTTAGGTGGTAATATCTTATAAATCTTATCTTGTTAATCATGTTCCATAAAGAGATACTTCGTTATATTCCTTCCTACATCTCGGTAAGCTTGATGGTATGAATAGCTTCGATATATAGACTGCTCTTGTTGTACCTTTTATCAGTTATCTGTTATTTTTGCTTTAATCCTTCTATGGTTTTATGCTTTCGGTGGGGAGTTATGTTTCTCGTTGGGACTGTGTGTCTCACCCTGCTGGTTTGCACCCTTTTTGGGTGTTCGTGCTAAACATGGTGGTGGTCGCGGGGTTGCGGCTGAGCCGCAAGACGAGCAATAGAAGGCAAGAGATGGACATGTTGTTGTTTTGGTTGTTTTCTAGTAGAGTCTTAGAGTCATCCCTGTACTCTCAGGTCCTTGGAGGCATTTTGACATTGTTTCACGATGTATAGCTATTGATGCTTTGAATATCATGTTGTTGGCCAGATGTGGGATGTTATGTATGTATAAACAGGTGATAAACTCATGTGATGACAAGACAGCTGATCTCCTAAGCTTTGGATACATATCAAGACTTGTAAATGTTTATATAACTTGTTTTCTTGCAAGGCAAGGATCTGAATGTAATTATTTTCTTGGTTTATCCTCTTTCCGAAATTGGTTTTAATTAACCCGTGTTTCGGTAATTAGTGGTTTATGGTGTTTTCCGCACGTTTTCGTGTGACACCTCACTGTCTGTGTGATAGTGGGATGTGTCGCCACAAGTTTTGGTACCAGAGCTCTAGGTTCGCTGAGTCTACAGGGATTTAGGACTAGGTTGTGTATGTTCTTGTGAGTTTTCCAGATTTTCTTACAATCATTTTCTACCCTCAACGGAAGAAAAAGCCAAGATGTCTGGAACCAAGAAGAACATGTTGTCGAGAACAGCGATGTTGCATCAGTTGATGGATCTATATGGTAGGCACATGGAGATCGGGTGCCTGAGGTCCCCCAACTTGACCCAGCCATTCTTGAGAACCCTGCCTACCAACAGCTTATCGGGCAGATGATCGCTACAATGAATCTCATGGTAGAGAGATTGCCAGTGCCTCCGCCGAGAGCACAGGCTCCCCATGGTGAAACATCGGGTATTGGGAATACCTTTGAGCGGCTTCGCTGAGTCGGAGCTTCAGACTATGCTGGAACGAGTGATCCAGCTGATGTAGATCTGTGGCTGACAAGTCTTGAGAAGGCTTTCTGGATCCTCGACATCCCCGAAGCAGACAAAGTCAAGCACAATGTCTACCTTCTGAAGGGTAGTGCTGGTCACTGGTTGACCATCGAGGAGGAGAAGTGACCCAGTGAGGTGATCGGTTGGGAAGTTTTCCAGTGCGAGTTCGTCAGTAGATACTTTCCGAAGACGTATCTAGATGAGAAGATCAGCCAGTTTGAGATCCTGCGCTAAGGAACGATGAACATCACCGAGTATGAAGTCAAGTTCATGGACTTGTTGAGGTTTTGTCCTCACATGGCAACAACAGATGACGAGCAAATCAGACATTTTGAGAAGGGCCTGAGTGCTGAGCTGACAACACCTTCTTATGTGTTGGAGAACCATGAGCGGTTTTCCACATTTGTGGAATCTTTCCAGAGGATCGAACAGTCAGTCAGGGAGAAAAGAGAATCCATGTCTAAGAAGTGGCCAGCTCAGTTCAAGGGACAGAGGTTTGGTGGCTTCAAGAAGCCAAGGTTTTCAGCGCCTTCAGTGATGAGAGGTTCCAGTATACCATCATAGTGGTCTTCGAGTAAGGGAAGAGGTTATGTTCCTTCACCATCAAAAGCACATAGTACAACTTAAGTGGCAGTGACAGGACCATCTAGGCCACAGTTTGAAGATAGGGCATGCCATCTGTGTGGTCAGATCAGGCATTTCAAGTTAAATTGTCTGAGTAGAGATGTTGAAGTAACGCAGTAGCTGAGGCAAAATCAACAAGGGTCAGATAGACAGCAACCCAGTAGTAGCATAGGGCGAGGAAGCGGTCAAGCGTCGCAAGCGGGATCGTCTGCTCAAGGGAGCAGAGGTCGTGGATAGCAAGCAACAGCTCGATTCTATGCTATGAGTCAGCCGGAGGCGATAGTCAACCCGCGAGTGGTGGCAGGTCAGATGGAGTTATTTCATTCTGATATGTCTTCTTCTTGCTTTATATCTTTTTTGGTTGACCTGGGTGCTACACACTCTTTTATCGCCTATACTATGCTTGAAAACTGTCGTTTACCTATTAGTTATAAGAAAGATAGCTTGTTGTTAGAAACCCCTCTTGATGGTTCCTCGATGCTTCGAGAGGAGTGTCCATCTTGTGTCTTATCTTGTTCAGGACACAATATACGAGTGGATCTTATACCATTTGATATGCATGGTTTCGATGTGATCCTTGGGAAGGATACCTTAGAGAAGTATAAGGTTGTTTTCGATTGTGGTTCCAAGCAGGCAGTGTTTGATGATGGCAGTAAGAAGTGGGTCTTCTAAGGAAATAGTAAGATTCTTTCGACGTGTCTAGTATCTGCTATGGTGGAAGAAAAGTTGTTACGACAAGGATGTAAGACATTCTTAGCTCACGTTGTGAATACCAAGGTGAAAGGTCCCATCCTTGAGGAGGTGATGGTTGTCTGAGAGTTTGCGGATGTGTTTCTTGATGAGTTCCCAGTGTCCCTCCACCCTGAGAGATTGATTTCGAGATCAATATGGTTCTAGGAACGCAACCAGTTGCACAGACACCGTATAGGATGGCTCCAGTGGAGATGGTAGTGCTTAAGAAGTAGTTACAAGAGTTGTTGGAGAAAGGTTTCATCCGACCAAGTACATTGCCTTAGCGTGCTCTAGTGCTTTTCGTTAAGAAGAAGGACGGGTCGATGCGGTTGTGTATAGACTACCAGTAGTTGAACAAGGTCATGATCAAGAACAAGTACCCATTGCCGAGGATAGACGATCTATTCAATCAGTTGTGTGGTGCTACAATGTTTTCAAAGATCGACCTATGATTCGGATATCATCAGTTGAGGATTAAGGCGGATGACATACCAAAATCAGCTTTTAGGACAAGGTATGCTCACTTCGAGTTTGTGGTTATTCCATTTGGGATAACCAATGCACCTGCTGCTTCATGGATTTGATGAATTGAGTGTTCCGTCCATTCTTAGAACAGTTTGTTGTAATCTTTATAGATGACATCTTGATCTATAGTCGGGACAGGAAAGAGCATGAGCGACATCTTCGACTAGCGTTGACTCTTCTTCATCAACATCAGTTGTATGCCAAGTTCAGTAAGTGTGAGTTTTGGTTGGAAGCAGTAACTTTCTTGGGTCATATGATATCTGCAGAAGGAGTAAAAGTGGACCCTAGGAAGGTGGAGTCAGTAGCAGAGTGGGAGCAACCAAAGACGCCGATAGAAGTTCGTAGTTTCCTGGGATTAGTAGGATACTACCGAAGGTTTATCAAGGACTTCAGTGTGATTGCGTTACCAATGACAAAGTTGACTCAAAAGAATGTACCTTTTGTCTGGAATGATCGTTGCCAGCAAGCTTTCCAAAGCTTGAAGGAAAAGTTGACTAGTGCTCCAGTGCTAGTGCTTCCAGAGCCTGGGAAGGGATATGTTGTTTTCTGCGATGCTTCCAAGAAAGGTTTAGGTTGTGTACTGATGCACGAAGATCATGTAGTTTCTTTTTCTTCGCGACATCTTAAAAAACACGAGGATAACTATTTGACACATGACTTGGAGTTGGAAGCGGTGGTTGATGCGTTAAAGATTTGGAGACACTATCTTTACGGGGAGGTATGCCAGATCTTTACAAATCATAAGAATTTGAAGTAAATCTTTTCGCAGAATGAGCTAAACATGTGACAGCATCGCTGGATGGAGCTAATCAATTATTATGACTGCACTATTGAGTATCATCCTGGTAAGGCGAATGTGGTAGCTGATGGACTTAGCCGAAAGTCTTCTTCTCTCTCTACAAAGAACACACAATTGAGTTCCTGGTATGCCATAGACGAGATATGTTTGTATCCTTGCGGCAGATGAATGTGCAGATGGGAGTTTCCTTGTTAGCGGGACTTTTAGCACAAATGCAAGTCAAGCCTATGCTGAGATAGCAAATCAAAGATGCACAACAAATAAATGATACAGTGTAAATGATCAAGTCAGAGTTCGGCAGCGAAAGGTGTGATGGGTTCCATGAGTCTGACGATAGACTAGTTTGCTATCAAGATAGGATGGTGGTCCCCAATACTGATAATCTGAGGAAGCTAGTGCTCGAGGAAGCACACACGTCGATGTATGCTATGCATCCAGGTGTCACCAAAATATATCATAATCTGAAGGACTTGTATTGGTGGCCCAGCTTGAAGAAAGATGTAGATGTGTTTGTGGCTAGATGTGTGGTATGTCAGCAAGTCAAGGTAGAGCATCAGAAGCCGGCAGGTACGTTACAACCCATGTCGATACCATAGTGGAAATGGGATCATATAACCATGGATTTCGTAGTTGGTCTACCCAGGACAATTAGGAATCATGATTCCATTTGGGTAATAGTGGACAGATTGACGAAGTCTGCCCATTTCATACCTGTAAAGACAACATATACAGCCGAGAAGCTCGCTCAGGTATATGGAGATGAGATAGTACGTTTGTATGGTGTGCCAACAATGATACTTTCTGATAGAGGCCCTCAGTTCACAATTCGTTTCTGGGAACAGTTGCACAAAGCATTAGGAACGCAGTTAAGGTTCAGCACCGCTTTCCACCCACAGACAGATGGACAGTCAGAGACGACTATTCAGACTTTGGAGGATCTCCTTCAGGCTTGTGTTTTGCAGTTCCTAGGTAGTTGGGACGTACATCTCAGTCTGATAGAGTTCGCCTACAACAATAGTTATCAGTGTAGCATTGACATGGCTCCTTATGAGGCCTTATATGGCAGGAAGTGTAGATCTCTGTTATGTTGGTATGAGTCTGGTGAATATCATCTTTTGGGTCCTGAGTTAGTACAACAGACAACAAAAAAGATCAAGGTGATACAACAACAGTTGAAAGCGGCACAGGACAGGCAGAAGTCTTATGTAGACAATCGTCGATGACCTTTAGAGTTCTAGGTAGGAGACAAAGTGTATCTTAAAATCTCACCATGGAAAGGTGTGCTAAGGTTTGGCCTGAAGGGTAAGCTAACACCCAGATATATGGGTCCATACCCAGTCATAGCACATATGGGCAAGGTAGCTTACGATTAAGAGTTGCTGCCAGAGTTGCATAGGTTACACCCAGTGTTCCATGTCAGTATGTTGAAGAAAAGTCATCCAGATACAGGAACAGTGATATAGCCAGTCGAAGTTGAGCTTGATGAAGATGTGACCTACGAAGAAGGTCCTGTGATGATCCTTGACAGAAGAGTAAAGAAGTTGAAAGGAAGGACCATGTTCTTGTTAAGGTTCTCTGGCATCATCGTGGTGTAGAGGAAGCCATGTGGGAGCTTGAGGAAGAGATGAGGAGGAAGTATCCCTCGCTTTTCTCTTCGAATTATGAGGACAGAATCCCTTTGTATAGGGTTATAGCTTGTAAGAACCTTGACCTCTATTTAGGGCTTATCCTGTTTGCTTTGCTTAACCCTGATGCTTAGTGGCTTGCTAATCACCTTTAGTGGTGATTAGGGTTTGTTGGTGCTTTGTTGAGAGCTGGAGGTGCTACTTGCAATCTACCCAAGTCTAGGGTTTGTGGGCAAGTTTGTCACCTTGTGAGGTGTTCCTCCCTCTCCTTGCTTCCTCTTGTGTTGAGAGGAAGGGTTGGGCTCGTTGCTTGAGTTCCTTTGGGCTTGGTTGAGCCTTGTTGGGCCTTGTTTTTTTGCCTTTTGGACCTTGTATCGGGCAAGAGTGCCCTGTGTCGGCCTAGTTGTGTCGGCCATGGTTGTGTCGGCCTAGGTGTGTCGCCTAGGGGGTGATGTCGGGCATCATGTGGAGGTGTGTCACCCAGGGGGTGATGTCGGGCATGGTGTGGAGGTGTGTCGCCCATGGACCCCCTTTTGACCTCTTTGACCTCGTTTGTGTCACCACTAGTGGACACTTGGTACTTGATGCTTGCATGTGGAAATGGCCTTGGACATGTGTTTAAGACATGTTAGAGTGGTGGCATTGGTCATGGACAAGTGTCCCTAGGTGGGCGACACCTTGCCTTGTCTTACCTTGGTTTCTCCTCCATCCTCTCCTATATATGTGTTCCCTTTCTCTTTCTAAGGATCCCTTTAGTTCCTTAGTTTCCCCTCTCCCTTAGTGCACAACACCTCCTCCTTTGCAAGCTTGGTGGCCGACCCATATCTTGGAGTCTCCTTCTTCTTCTAGTGGTGGCCGAACCCTAGAGTTACTTGCTCTTCTTCTTGTGGTGGTGTTTGGAGCTTGGTGCTAGGATCTTGGAGCTTGCTTAAGGCAGGTTACATAACTCCTAACCCTAACTATACTACCTTTTATGTTCTTGCATGTTTCTTATGCTCATAATCGGATATGTTTGTTGCTAGTTCTTTCTTAGTTGCACCTTTTTGGCCAAACCATGTTTCTAGGGTTCCTTGTTGAGCAACACCCCTCTCCCTCCTTGGTCTAGAGAAGCGATCTTGAACTCTAGTGATATGGGAAATACCCCTATCTCATTTAAGTTGAGAGGTGAGCTTGTGTTCTAGTGGTTGGAGCAACACCCTTCTCTCACCATGGATTCAAGAGGTGAGCTTTGTGGTGGCTGTAGACCTTTGTTAGGGTTGATCCTTGGGGTTGCCCGATGGGTGATAAGAAGTTGTGCAAGAGCCCTCTCTCTTGGTTGTTGAGAGGTGAGCCATCTTCTTGATCCTTTAGGGTTTTGGTGCCCTTCTGCTTGAGGTTGGTGACAACCTTGTGGAGTTGCATCTTTCACGATATGGTCTTGAGGTAATGTTGCTTTTTACCCCTCTTGATCTAGAGTTTTGGTTGACATGTTGTGGTTGTGTTGAGCGTTACACCTGGTTCCTGCCTTGTGTGTGTCGGGCGTCACACTTGGTTGAGTACCCTGCCCGACACGCCTAGTTCAGGTGGTAGCTCGACATCGTTACACCTTGGACGATAGGGGGCGTTGTGATCTGGTCTTGTGTTGGGCGTCACACCACAGTCTTTGCCTTGTGTGTTGGCCGATAGGTCGAGCCTAGGCTGGTTGGATGACATGTCCCTTTACAGCCCGTTTGTGTTGCACCTATGGGCATTATTCCTTGTTGAGTGGTGCTGCCCGATACACCTAGCCTGAGGTGGTAGCCTAGTGCCCGTTACACCTTGGACTATATGGAGTTTAGTGGCTAGCTTTGTGTTGGGTGTCATGACACAGTGGTGATGCCTGATAGTAACCCTAGTTGTTGCACATGTTGCACGATACATATGTGGTTGCACGACACAGGTTGCACGATACACATAGGTGCACGACATGTCCCATAGATCCAGTTGCACGTTATGCTTGTGCACGTTATACCTTGGGTCCTTGTTGCACGATACATCTTGAGGTAGTAGCCGATACACCTTGCTGGTTTGCTTGGTCGTTATGAGGCTTGAGTGCATGGGATTTTGAGGAAGTACCCTGCCCGATACTATCTCTAGTGAGAGTGTCCTACCCATCACACTTCTTTTGAGGGTAGTGGGTACTTCTAGTGAGGGTCTTGTTCCTTCTGGAAAACATATATGCTAGCTCTTTTTCATGCAATCATGTTGGTTTATGATGGTGACCCTTGATATGTTTGATAATAGTAGATTACATCTATGTATCTTGACAAGACATTACATGTGTTTATGATCATCTTGAATTATATGTTGAGAAAATGGTAAGCATATAAGATGCTTTGCTTAATGGTCACAGGTTGAGGCATGAATGATAAAGCATATGATCATCAATGTTGCCCTATGCTTGATAATATGATCTTTCTGTTAATCCATGATGATTGTGTATACTAACCATGCAGGTGTTTCATATAGATGCATAGCCAGGTAAAGGGCTATGAGGTGTATATGATTGAGTAACACTGCTCTGATGGTTACTCTTGATGATGAGATAACATACATGATGTGTTTTCGTCTGAGGACCTGAGTTTGGTTAAAGTGCCTAAGTTGAGGTGTTATCCTCTGATGATGATCTGGGATTGTTATTCCAAGTGATGAGAATGCCTTATGAGGCAGTGGTTTCTTGTGATGAGGGATGAAGATCCCAGGATTTTTTGATGGTGGTAATAATAATGTAACTTTATGATTGGCATGTGTTACAACTTGGTTGCCTCAATAACCCACTTAAAATATAGTAACTACTCACAGTGGAACATATCATGTAGTTTGCCCTGGCCATAGATCCATCATCGTCAGGAGCTGGTGATGGTGAAACGGGTTCTCCTGCGGGTTAACCCGGAGTGCATATTGTTGAGTATGTGAGGTTTCTCCTTGCCTAAAGTGAGGAGGTAAGAGTGCAACTTCGGTTGTAGACTCTAGAGTGCAGATTTAGGCCCGTAGCTCAAATACGATAAGAGCATGGTGAACAAGCCCATGGCTTAGGATGTGTGATATGGGAGCATGAATGCGTTCATGGCTCAGAGCACGGTGAACAGGCCCGTGGCTTAGTTTCACTAGCGTTGATACTTGTACCAAGGCGGGCTAGCAGAGGGTAGCCTGACCCTGTGGCTGAGGCCACTTAAGCATGATACTGCGGTCCTTCTTGTGTTGTACTCGTGCACTGACCACAAGGTGGGAGGTTGTGGAGTTCAGCTCTTCCATTGACCTTGTATGGCACCGGCTCAGGGTTTCGCAGACGTCGGTTGGATTTGAGCAGTATGGCTCACTTCCTCAGGGCATAATAATACGTAATCCAGCTGAATAGTATTTATTGCTTAAGGCACAAGACGGAACATTGATTGAGGCCTTATTTGTGTAGTTGATCTTGTTATACTTGCAGTTGCTTATACGTTCCTTATGTTATGTGGTAAGATCTTATAAATCTTATCTTGTTAATCATGTTCCATAAAGACATACTTGGTTATATGCCTTCCTACATCTCGGTAAGCTAGATGGTATGAATAGCTTCGATATATAGATTGCTCTTGTTGTACCTTTTATCAGTTATCTGTTGTTTTTGCTTTAATCCTTCTATGGTTTTATGGTTTCAGTGGGGAGCTATGTTTCTCGCTGGGACTGTGTGTCTCACCCCACTGGTTTGCACCCTTTTTATGTTTATGTGCTAAACATGGTGGTGGTCGCGGGGTTGCGGCCGAGCCACAAGACGAGCAATAGAAGGTAAGAGATGGACATGATGTCGTTTTGGTTGTTTTGTAGTAGAGTCTTAGAGTCATCTCTGTACTCTCAGGTCCTTGTAGGCATTTTGACATTGTTTCACAATGTATAGTTGTTGATGCTTTGTATGTCCTGCTGCTGGCCGGATGTGGGCCGTTATGTATGTATAAACAGGTGATGAACTCATGTGATGAAAAGATAGCTGATCTCCTAAGCTGTGGACACGTATCAAGACTTGTAAATGTTTATATAACCTATTTTCTTGCAAGACAAGGATCTGAATGTAATAGTTTTCTTGGTTTATCCACTTTCCAAAATCGGTTTTAATTAACCCGTGTTTTGGTAATTAGTGGTTTATGGTGTTTTCTGCACATTTTCGTGTGACACCTCACTGTCTGTGTGATAGTGGGATGTGTCGCCACACTTTGACTCTTAGATGAACTAAAAACCTTGACCTTGGCCATCCTATATAAAGTGGGACATTCTAGGCTTTCAGGAGAAACAACAATGAACTCTGACAGTTGTTCTCCTCTCTAGTTGTGGTAACTAGAGACCCTGAGCAAGTCCTACCCATAAAAAGGAGGAATAGAAAGGGAGAGACAACACATGAGAGTGAATTAACCAAAGTTGGTTGACAATCAAAGAGAAAACTCCTTGCCATTGGCTCTAGTAGCACACATTAGAGTTCCCAATGGTCTGCATGGATTGTGTAGAGGAGAGGATGCCTTTGCCACCCTCTAGGAGGATGTCATCAACTTCTGCCCATGGTGATATACCGCAAGGCCACCACCGACAATCTTTTGAGTGCCACTTGCGAAAGAAGCATGCCACAACAAGGATAGTCACTGGACCTCCAAAACGATCTATATTCCTTGCAAACTTCCTTCTCAATTCATAGTTGTTGACATGATCTGCTGTTTAAGGGGAATATGGCAATAATTTTTGTTTCCACTGACAACCTACCATGATATTTCCCTATAGTGGTTTAGAGCCATGTCAATTTACTGTGTTGGGATTTCATCAATATGATCATATTTTTGGTTTATCATTTATTTGTTACATCCAATGCACATTCTTAAATGATTATTGTGCATATTGAATTACATACCACATACAGTTCCAATATATATACATATACATATGATATATATATATATGTACATATATATATAGATATATATATATGTACATATATATATCTATATATATGTATATATATGTATATATATATATACATATATATGCAACTTTTATGCTTCACCCTGAAATTGGTTTTAATGGTGGATGTTAGCATAATTTTGGCCAATAACCCCCTAGATATTTGTGCTTAGTTGGATGGTTGTTATTACTATTTATAACTCAGTTTGCATACTAAGCCTCTCTCTCTTTTTTCATATGTAAAGGTATTAATTATTTCCTTCCTATGCTCCCCTCGAATGTAATTTGAGGTTTCCCTATTACAATGTAATAAGTTAAAATAGGAACATGATAGTTTTATTTTTTATTATGGAAAAATATTGCGCTCTACACCAAACAAACTAATTGACTCAAAAGTCAAACAGATCGATTGGAGGATCAAGGGGGGTAGATGATAAGAGGGGATAACCAATCTGGTGGTGGCCCAACTGATCGACCAGAGGAGTCCATACATCACTTGAATCAAAGACCTATCGACCGATCCATGAGACCAACCGACTGACCAGGAGGCCAACCAATTGGTTCAAGAGTTGAATTGATCAACCTAAACTAGTTTCAACATAGATCTTCTTCTACTACAGGTTGCTACAAATGATGTGGACCTTAGGTTATAGTAATTCCTTGCGGCTATAAGAAATTACATTAGTATGGACCATTACTTGTGTTTTATAATTAGATGCTTTGTTTTTGGATATAGTATGTATATGATACATATAAGTATGCAGTTTTGGATATGTATTTGTATTTATATAAATATAAAATCCCTGAATCAAATATTAAGTCTTAGATGCTTTCCATAAGAAAAAAATATGAAAAGTTTCACTACTACAGAAATGCCTTTTAGCGTCGGTTGTTTAACCCGCTTTGGCGTCGGGAGCGACGCCTATGTGGGCGTCACTAAAGGTCTAACACTTCGGCGTCGGTTTTTTAACCGATGTCTATAGTACTAAACACGGCCATGCAGGGAAGCACGGCCGTGTCGTCTTGAAGTATGGCGTCGGTTGTTTATAGAAAACCGATGCCAATAGGGTTCGCGCCACAGAAAATGGCGTCATCTAGGACGCATTCTGCGTCGTTTAATTGGTAACCGATGCAGAAAGTGTCCTAGATGACGCCATTTTCTATGGCGCGAACCCATTTGGCGTCAGTGATCAACTAAACAACCGATGCCATACTTCAAGACGACACGGCCTTGCTTCCCTA